>CP125974.1:252978941-254228941 GCA_030063025.1 Avena longiglumis
AATTTTATTGTTTACTTTACACACTTTGCTTAATGCAATTATCTGTTGCTTGCAACTTAATACTGGAAGGGGTTCGGACGATAACCTGAAGGTGGATTATTAGTCATAGATGCAGTTGGATTATGGTCTATGTATTATGTTGTAATGCCCAAACGAATCTCATAGCGATCATCATGACATGTACATGCATTGTTATGCATTCTGAATCTGTTAGTTGCCCAACTGTAATTTGTTCACCCAACATGTTATATCTTATGGAGAAACACCTCTAGTGAACTGTGGACACCGGTCCATTCTTCCCACTAATATTCAATCTACTTTCTACCATTTAATTTCTGCAATTACTTTCGGTAATTTCCTTAAATCAATTACTTTCTTCCACACTATATGTTTAATCCTTTGTTTTCAGCAAACCGGTGAGCTTGACAACCTCACTGTAAATTGGGGCAAAGTATTGTGGTTGTGTTTTGCAGGTTCCACGTTGCTAGCAACACCTTGGGAGCTGGTTCTTTCTCCTACTGGTTCGATAACCTTGGTTTCCTAACTGAGGGACTTGCTGTTGTGCTCATCATACCTTCCACTTTGGGTTCCCAACGAGCTCTACATCATTTGAGCCATCACCGCCGGATTATTCGGAGGTGGTCGTGGCCGAGCAACTGACGGTGGCTTTGGTGCCTGCGATGACCCAGCATACCACTGCATGTGTAGTACACTAGTCATTGACATCACATCCACAGAACACCGTTCCGCAAATATCACATCCCTTAGAGTGCTACGATAGAAATATTGCGGGTCCATATTACAAACATACATACATTATTATTATTGCAATATCAGATGTTTGAGACTTCAAAAGATTCAAATGAAAAACCAAATTCAAACTATTTGAGTGGAATATTTAAAGTTTCAAACTTATACTCAGAATTTAGCTCAATAACTTATTATATAAATTTTTTGTTACTCGGATCAATTGGTTACTAATAACGATGGCAACTATTCTGACTCATTGTTCTCCACTCCATAGAATATGTCATAGTCCACCCCTTCTACTGTGCTGGACAGATCGAGCTCCTCGTAGTAGACATTCTCTTGGCTTTCGGCTGCATACAATGGAGTATCTTCTGGCTCCTCAGAGTCTAAGCAGGGGATCAAAGGAAAAAGTGAGTTACAACTTTACCCAACAACTTCATTATATGCATGGTGGGAAGTTTGATGCTCTATCCACCACCCCGGACTATCAGTCCTTGGCACTATGTAGTTTTCGTAAAGATTTCTTTAAAGATTGATTTTATTATCAAAAACTATGCCCATCGGGCTTCACAGGTTGACCAGAACTTTCATTGAGTTCATTTCCTGCCGTGTTCGTAGATCCTTGCCGAAACAGGGAGTAACAAGTTACAATTTTTACACTCTGCTTAGGTGCATTACTTTACCCATGATAGATCAACTCCTTGTTGCACAACTGGGCGTACTTTCCTGTCCACAATTCCATGATGTGGGCCCCAGTAGGTGATCCATGACAATTACTGCCCTCTCCGCGACCCTGCATGTCTGCACGATCCTTTGGGGCCGGCTCACCTCCGTTAATCCCCCTTTTGGGCAAGCTATAACCCTGATGAGTTCCCAAAGACTCTATGAGATGGTGATGCCCCTGGCAAGTACCATATAGGTTCGACTATACCTTCGACAGCCACTCATAGATAATCTAGACACGAAAATCGTGGGGCTTAAGGGTGCCCACCCATATGTTGGATCCGCACAAGGAATCATAACGTCACGTTAAGGTCGACTTGCCATAAAAAGGATATAGCTGACTTCTCCGTCCCATTCCAAATCTCATGGTTAACGCGTAATATACAACGCTAGAATCACTGATGTCATGGGTTGTTAAGTCCTAAGTGATTAATCTCATTGTAAATGGAAACCTAGGTTCCATTGCTCACCTTATACATATCACTACTTAGGATGATATCAGCAATTTAATTGTTTTGAGAAAATAATATTTACTTTCTTCGGAGCATAGATGATAATGTACAATTTGCAATTACTTTGATAAAGACTCTTCAAAGGACATGAGCAAGTGATGAACTTGCCTTGTGATTGCAAGGTAGTGAAGTCGGAAGCTTGCACTCGACCTTGAGCTTCTATTTCTACAACACATGATTATTGCCTGGTAAGGACAATATTTAAAGATGCAAAAATGATTATGCATAGTAATGTAATGCATCATTTATTATTTATCTTCTTTGTGTGTTTTACCCAATATATAAACTTTCTTGAATTGCCTTAATAAAGGAAATTGTTTTAATAATAATTCTTAATATTTTGTAAATATTTTATTTTTTATTTTTGTAATATAATATATCAGTAAAAGAGTCAAAAACTAATTTTTATTTATTTTTAACTCCTATAAATATTTTCTTAATATTTCTTTTAAGAATAAGCATTTTAATTTAGAATATCTTATTTTGTTATCTTAAATATCAATTAAGTATTTTTATAAAATACTACACTAATTAAGGATGATAAAAGTTATTTTTATTTTTTTTAGGTATTTTATTGATTTTTTATAAAATTCCATAAGGTATATATATTATAAAAATCTTTAACCTAAAGTTATTCTATTAAAAATAGATTTTTTTAATTTTATTAGGTAGTTTTTATTATTATAAACCTAAAATTATATAATTTGTATTTTAGGGATTTTATCTTATTTACTAGAATTTATTAGATCCTATGGGTATTTTGGTCTTTTATTAAATCTTTTAATTTTTCTTTTAATATTTGGGCCAATCCATTGGGCTGATTAGTCCCAACTTGGCCCAAATGGGCTAGTCAAGACCACCCATCGAATTGGTACTAGAACCTATCGATCCAGTACACATCCACTCTCGCTCTCTCTCACTCGTTCCTCTTCCTCTCCTTCGACCCTGGCCTGCGGTGGTGTTGCGTGGCCGACGCCATCGCCGCTCGATTCACGCCGCCCCGGGCCTCCCCGGCCGCCTCCGTGGTGTATGGCGAGGTAGACGACCCGACTCCTTTTCCTGGTCCTGTTCGATTCGCCTCTAGAGCTCTTCACCGGCCAGGCTAGCTCCACCCCGAACCCTAGGGTTTGGTGGTTTGTCGGCGATGTCTTCTCCGCCGCTCCTGTGGTGCTGTGTGGTTCTCCTGGGGGTGTGGTGCTGCTGTTCGACCACGTTTGTTGATGTGGCCTCCGCCATGGCTCGGCGCGGTGTGGCACCCCGCAAAACCACTACTAGAAAATCGCGTTGAATTTGTGCATTGCATCGTCAGCATCATGCATTGTTTGCATAAAACTATTTATAAAGCCCTTTTGTTTTTCTAAAGCGCCCGCCTTTTATTCAAGCCAAACACGGGTCTCGGAATATTTTTGTTTGTTGCTATCGGTCGCAAAGTTGCATTTAAATTAAATAAAAGTATTATATTATTTTAGTGGGGGCGGTCGAGCAGGCCAACCCGAGCGACCACCCGTATAAGCAGTCGGTCCACCTAACATACAGCAAAATCCTAGACCTACCCAGCTATCTACCCAACCCAGCCACATCACTCAGCCAATCAAACCTCGCCACCTCATCTTTCCCATCTCCCTCAACCAATTACCCTCCACCTAATCCTACCCCACTCTCCATCTCTCCCCTCTCCCACGAACCACACCCACCCCAAACCCCACACGCCCGCCACCTGGCGCCCCACGGACCCACACCTGCCCCAGGACCCACCAGCGCCCTCCCACCTTCGCCCATACCGGCCCTGCCTCTCTCCTTCTCTCCAGCGTGAGCCACCAGCCGCCCGACCATGAGCCCCCAGCCTTGGCCCGTCGACCCCCTCTTCTCCCAAGCTCGTCGCGCTCCCCACAAGCTCCTCGCCCGTCCCAGGCCGTACCCGCCGCCACCGGCTCCCCGCCCCGCCTTGCCGTGGCCAGCCGCGCCCAGCGTCCTCGCCCCTCACCTCCCTCGGCAGCGTCGCCGGCCGCGACCTCGCCCGTCGCCCGCGTCCTTCCCGGGCGCCGCCTCCTCCCAGCGCCTGAGCCTCCACCCAGCGCCGCCTCGGCTCGAGCTCCGCCGGCCGCCTCGCCCGGCCTCGACCTCGGCGCCTCCGCCCCTTCCTCCTCGCCCGGCTTCAGCGCGCCCGACCCGCCGGACCCGTCTCCGTGAGCCGCCGTCCGCCGCGCCGCCCCAGGCTGCCCGCGCGTCCGCGCCCAGCGCGCCCTCGCCGCCCAGCGCTCGCGTCGCGCCAGCGCCGGCGCCAGCTCCCCACCAGTGGCGCCTCCACCACCACCGCGACCCCGCCTCCCTCGGGCCCGCTCGGCCACCTCACGCTCCCGACCTCGCGCCCGCGCATGAGCTCAGCGACCTTCCCCACTGGCGCCCGCGAGCTCCGGCGAGCGTCGCCCCGCCAGCGCGTGACCCGCCCCAACCCGCATCAACGACCCCAAAACCCCGAGGCCTCGACACGGAACATGGAGGACACCGTCATGGAAACTGAAGACCCCGTTCACGGACTCCGATGGCCATGGCGGCGAACCTCATGACGTCAGCTCTTCCTCCTGGAACCACGAAGATCCCGTTGTGGATCCCCAAGTTCGCCACCGATGATCGGTGATACCCAAGATCTCCCGAATTTGGCCTCGAATCCTGCGGGCCGAAGACCACCAGACGCGACAAGGTCCACCTCACGGAACCCGAGAACTTCCCCTGAGCGCCAAGTTCGGCAGGCAGTGCGGCAGTATTTCTTCGGGCGCCAGCTGCTCCTTCTCGGATTCGAGGACCCGAAAGGCCGGGGCCCAAGGCCCGACTTCGATGGTGCGAGCCCGACAAGATCCTCATAGCGGCAAGATCGACCCGTGGGACCCGACAAGACCTTGCGGCGACAAGAGCGGCATCCGGCGGAAGAATCCGTCGCCCGGCGCGAGCCAAATCTGCTTCCGGATGGCGAGGTCACCGACCAGGACAACAAGACCTTCCCCGCTATCACGAGCATCCGTCGAACCCGAACCCCAGTCCGTGAACCCCGGGCCAAGATCCGGCGAACCACGGACCTGTCGAACCCGGAACCCCAAGATCGTCGAGAACCTAATGTGAACCCTTTCCGAAACCCTATTTCAAAACATGATAACAAGCTGTTGCATATTAATCATTCATCTCGCATGCATCCTTATACGTGGTTGGGGCCTTACCGATTCACCTAATGATTAAATATGGGGCCCATATGCGGGCAAATCTAGCCTTATATTGGCCTCATTCAAACATGTGTAGCGAACCGGTTCCATCTGTTGCCTTGCTAAACAACACTTAATTTGCGGGGGTCCTTAATAACATGAACCACCTAACTAATTGTCGGGACCCCGGTTCCGCTTAATCTTGACCTAATTGCGCCGCTCTTGCCATGCCATCCATCATGCATGCATCATGCCGATCTTCTGCCGTGTATTAAATAGTGCATCCGGTGTTTGTTCTAGTGTTTTGGTTCTTCGCGGATAAGGCCGTTGAGTTGATGTGAGCTTCGCCCCGATCTTCGGTTGAACCTTCGTCAATGTTTTCAGGCGAGCATCTCCCTCTTTCTACCTATCTTAGGAGGGAATAAAGACTAATAAAGTAAGATAGGTAGAAAGAGGGAGATGCTGCTGACCAACGAGGTTCAACCTCGGCCTTCATCAACTCAGCGACATAACGCGGATGTATTGCAGCGTCGGCATGATGTGCATGATAGATGCGACAGGTCAGCAAGATCTTGAAAGTGAGGCTGGCTTGGCTGACGGCGGCGGCGCGGCAGCGGCGGCTTGCGGCGGCGGCGGCGGCAGGAGGCGGCTTCCGGCGGCTGGCGCGACTTCGCGGGCAGATCTGGCGGTCGGCGCCGGCCCGGCGGCAGCGGCGAAAGCGGCGAGGCGGCGCCGGAACGCTGGCGGAAGCCCGGCGATGGCGGTGGGAGGAGAGATGGAGGAGTGGCAGATGGGCGAAGTTGAGGGAGATGGGAAAGGGTGGTGTGATGATGGCGGGCAGAAAACAAAAGGGCTTTGAGGATGCAAACAATGCATGATCGACGATGCAATGCAAATTAAGAGTAGTCATTTTCGACACCACTAACAATGGATCTCGCCCTCGAGATCCGCCTCATGGTACCGGAAGGAAGGTCGGCGGTCTGCGTCTCCTCGCTTTGCGTAGATCCTCGCGACACCACTAACAAGAGGTCGTTGTCCGTGATCGTCGAGAGAACACTCCGGAACAAAAGGTCGAAGGTAGAGGTTCCAACAAATAAAGCCACCTCTAACTTCCGTGGACGGAGTAAAACTGCTGGATCCACTGATTCGGCGTACAAGAGCGAATGATAAAAGTAGTGGTATGGTAGCTACTCCATCCCGCACTCAAACCATTACTCTGCACACGAATAGGCGGATTATGCAACCAACTCTCGGATTAGACTGAAGATCTCGACAATCGAGGTTCGGAACAAAGGGGTGATGCAGACTCTGCATCGGATCTGGCGTAGATGATGTCGTCGCGTCGGAAAACACCGGGAGGCACAAACAAGGAACAAAGAATGATACCACAGCAGACGGATTCCTTCGACAGCTTAAACACCGGATGGTAGAACACCGTTATCAAAGGAGGAAGCGAAACCCTAAAGGTGCAACGGAAAACCCAACCACGAGAATTCCTGGACTTGAAGAAAGGGACGAGAGCGGATTCAAAACACGTAGAGATAAGAGGAGAACAGCAGAGGGGTAAGGAGTAAAATCAGACCTAACCAGATCTATCCAACCGATTCTCCAAAATAGTTTTGACACTCTACTTCGGCCGTTAGCTAGGTTATCCTACAGGCTGGACTTGTGGGGTATCGCAATTGCTGAGCTCTGATACCACTCTATAACACCCTCAGAATCGGACCTATGCAAGTTTGAGCAAAATTCGCCAAACCCGCATAGAAACGATTCAAAGGTGCCCACCAGGCACTTTCGTGCGGGTGGAAAACGAAGTAATAACATTACACAATAGTCCTCGATGGGACCCACAGAACAGATATATATAACAGCGACTCAAAGAGTCAAGAATACAGATATAATATATGAAGATCCAAATCACCTTGCAAACGATAGAGCGTCCAGCTACGGACAAGACGCAAATGGGGCTAAGAGCCCTGAAGAATAACCAATGGCGTCCATAACCTGCCGAGCCAAGCGGAAGGGTAACCCCGCTAACGACGTCGACCTCAAAACCTGCTTAAACAAAGGGTGCCGACAAAGGGCAAAGGAAAAAGAAGGAGCGTCGATCGAGGCGATTGCAGCGAGGCTAGAATTGGCGGTCCTCGCCTACATAGGTATGGTGGATCGAGCGGCGGCAGCATGCACTAAACAACCTTCGAGACTCGACACGGTGGCGGTTATCGAGAGGATAAGAGTGACCTATCCGGATCCAACGAAGCTAACACCAAACAAACCCATCTGGTGTTTCCCTCGAGACCAAACGAGAAGTCAACCTAGGAACTCACACGGTTGGCGCTTTACTTATTCGATTATAGTTGCGGCACTTTACTAGTCAGGTTTAGATAATCGTCCTGATAAAATAAGCAGTGGGCACTTTTAGTTAACCATTTCGTTATAGTTGCAACAATTACTAATCAGATACAGATAGTATGAGATAAACCCAAAACCCAGCAGTTGTTGATACTTTTATTCAGCCATTCCGTTGTAGTTGCAGGATTTACTAGTCAGGTACAATTGTATGGCGACAACCAAACAAGCAATTGTGGGCAGTATTAATTAGCCATTCCATTATAGTGAAGCTGATTACTAGTCATTATAAGTCAAATTTATAGCAGTAAACTTTAGTTATGCTTGTCTATGATCGAGATACTGTGCTCCAAGTCGTCCATATCCGCGGACACGGCTTTCAGAAAGTTTTACCCAGCCGGGGTGCACCAATAGCAACACACTCGATCAACCTCGGAAAAACCAAATCAAAACCCAACGAGGCTTTCACGATGAACAATCACAGATTCAGAAATATTTCAGGGGCCACCCTTAAGTAGAATCCGCATAGTAAGCAAGCTCGAGGGCCTCAAGGTTTGGCTAGGCGGTGTGAACATCGGGAACCCAAAACTGGGCTTGTCGACACCGCGGAATCGTGGTCCGATCCTAAACAGTACAGTGTGCTATCTGTCGCACAATTTAAATACAGAAAGTAGCATGGCATAAGTACAGGATAGTAAATAAAACCTAAAACTAGTTTGTGGCCCCAAGAAATAAGAATGAATCAAGCTCTGGCTCAGGGGGGTCCCATATACCTCCCGTATGTGGATAGCGCGATAAATCAAGGAAAGGTATCAAGTACTCGGGGTCTTACGGGACACAAGTGGGCGTTCGGAAACCAAATATTTTCTATCACCCACTGATGCCTCTGCTTATTTCAATTTTAGTTGTTAAACAGAAATTAAAGTGACGATAAGTAAAAACTAGAATCAACTCCAACATCAAAATGCGGCAATACATCAGCAACTGTGGCATATGGCGACACACATCAGCACTTGAGCAAGCAACTACGACGCGCAAGTCCAACTATCTACCAATCAACAAGTAATAGGATGTGTCCAAGGCAATATATGGCTGCAAGGGATATCACGGGTACGAAAACTAGAGCATCGCAACACAGATAGCAATAGATCAACAGGAGGGAATAAAGACTATAAAAGTAAGATAGGTAGAAAGAGGAGATGCTACTTTGAAAACATTGACGAAGGTTCAACCGAAGATCGGGGCGAAGCTCACATCAACTCAACGGCCTTATCCGCGAAGAACCAAAACACTAGAACAAACACCGGATGCACTATTTAATACACGGCAGAAGATCGGCATGATGCATGCATGATGGATGGCATGGCAAGGTGCGATGCAATTAGGTCAAGATTAAGCGGAACCGGGGTCCCGACAATTAGTTAGGTGGTTCATGTTATTAAGGACCCCCGCAAATTAAGTGTTGTTTAGCAATGCAACAGATGGAACCGGTTCGCTACACATGTTTGAATGAGGCCAATATAAGGCTAGATTTGCCCGCATATGGGCCCCATATTTAATCATTAGGTGAATCGGCAGAAGGCCCCCAACCACAGACAAGGATGCATGCGAGATGAATGATTAATATGCAACAGTTGTTATCATGTTTTGAAATAGGGTTTCGGAAAGTGGTGCACACATTAGGGTTCTCGACGATCTTGGGGTTCCAGGGTTCCACAGGGTCCAGGGTTCGTCGGATCTTGGCCCGGGGGTTCGACGGGGTTATGATTGACGGATGCGTTCTCGTATAGCGGGAAGGTCTTGTTGTCCTGTCGGTGACCTCGTCATCCGGAAGCAGACTTGCTCGGCGCGGGCGCCAGTTCTTCCGTCGGATGCCGTTCTTGTCGTCGCGAAGGTCTTGTCGGGTCCCACGTCGATCTTGCCGTTGCGAGGATCTTGTCGCTCGCACCATCGAGTCGATCTTGGCGTCCGTCTTCGGTCCTCGAATCCGAGAAGGAGCGTTGGCGTCCTCGAAGAAATACTCGTCGCACCGTGTCGGCGAACTTGGCGTTCAGGGGAAGTTCTGGTTCCGTGAGGTGGACCTTGTCGCGTCCGGGTCTTCGGCCCGCAGGATTCAGGCGTCAAATTCGGGAGACGATCTTGGGTATCACCGATCATCGGTGGCGAACTTGGGCTCCACAACGGGATCTTCAGGTTCCAGAGGAAGAGCTTGACGTCTGAGGTTCGGCGGACATGGCCATCGGAGTCCGTGAACGGGTCTTCGATTTCCAAGACGGTGTCCTCCATGTTCCGTGTCGAGGCCTCGGGGTTTTGGGTCGTTGATGCGGGTTGGCGGGTCACGCTGGTGGCGACTTCACGGGCTCGCGGGCGGTGGGGAAGGTCGCGAGCTCATGGCCGAGGTCGAGGCGGAGGTGGACGAGCGGACCCGAGGGAGGCGGGGTCAGTGGTGGTGGGCGTCAGGTGGGGAGCCGCGCTGGCGCTGGCGCGAGCGCGGGCCTTCGCGAGGCGAGCGCTGCGGCAGGCAGCAGCGTGCGGACGGCTCGGGCGGCTCCGGGAGATGGGGTCTGGCGGTCGGCTGAAGCCGGGCGAGGAAGGGGCGAGCGCCGAGGTCGAGGCCGGGCGGGCGGAGCTCGAGCCGAGGCGGAGCGGGTGGAGCTTCATGAGAGGAGGCGGCGCCCGGGAAGGACGCGGGCGGACGGCGAGGTGGCGACGACGCCCAGAGGAGGTGAGGGCAGCGAGAGCGGGCCAGCTGGCGGCGCTGGCAGCGGGCAGCGCCATGGTGGCGGGTACGGCCTGGGGCGAGGAGCCGGAGTGGCGGCGAGCTTGGGAGAAGAGGGGGTCGACAGGGCGGCTGGGCAAGGCTCATGATCAGGCGGTTGGTGGCTCAGGACCAGAGAAGGAGAGAGGCAGGCGGTCGTGGCGGCGTGGAGGCGCGGTGGGTCCGCGTCTTTGGGGCAGGTGGGTCCGTGGGGGCTGTGTGGCGTGGCGTGCGTGTGTGGGGTTGGGGTGGGTGTGGTTACGGTGGGAGAGGAGGAGATGGAGTGGGGGTAGGATTAGGTGGCAGAGGGTAATTGGTTGAGGGAGATGGGAAAGATGAGGTGGCGAGGTTTGATTGGCCAGAGTGATGTGGCTGGTTGGGTTGGGTAGATAGCTGGGTAGGTCTAGGATTTTACAGGGCGGGTTAGGTGGACCGATCTGTTTATACGGGGGTGGTCGTTCGGGTCGGGTTGGCCCGTTCGACTGCCCCCACTAAAATAATATAATACTTTTATTTAATTTAAATGCAACTTTTGCAGACTGATAGCAACAAACAAAAATATTCCGGAGACCCGGTGTTTGGCGTTTGAATAAAAGGCGGGGCGTTTTCAGAAAACAAAAAGGGCTTTGCGAAATAGTTTTATGCAAACAATGCATGATGCTGACGATGCAATGCACAAATTCAACACGATTTTCTAGTAGTGGTTTTGCGGGGTGCCACACGCGGGTTGTAGCGCCATGTCCCTTGTTGTCGTGTGCTCATCAGCCCCTTTTTCTTCCTCTTCTAATCGTCAGCGAGGACCATGGGTAAGGGGTTTCCTCCTCCCCATATGATTCTATGCCTCTGCTACCCTCATTAGCTTGTATGTGCTTCTAATGGCAATCCCTAATTAGGGTTCATGATTCAATTAGGGTTTCACCCCTCTGTGTTGGTTATTGAGGATGATGAATGACCTAGGAGTATTTGTGATGATTATACTATTTTAATTATTGTCTACTATTGGTCTCGGAATTGCTAGTGGCTTTGTCAAATAAATTTTTACCTGATCTTGGTCTTTGTCATTGTAACAATGGTGGTGTTATGGCTCTGATCTAGACTGATGTCTAGTTATCGATGCTGGTTAGCTAGTTTCAGTACTAGAATCTGTAATTGACTTCTTGGGCATTTATTTTTAATGCCCCTGATGACATTTCTTTGATGCAAACGATATGATTCCTAGTTATTATATTAGTAAGATGATTGAATATATTTCTACAAGGTGTGATTGAGAAATTTCTGTGTAGAATATCTTCCTTGGAATGGTAGCCAAGAATTTTCTCTAGTGTTAAGTGTTATTCTATGAGTGTTCTAGTGTGGCTTGTTACTAAGATGTACTAAAAGCTTCTACTAGAAAGTTAGCCTATGCTGCCTATGGATTTTCCTTGGCCTACTATGTTGGTCTGAGGCATAGAAACTAAGTTTCTGACTTGTCCCTCATAGATATATATTGATACCTAGTATCAGCTAATGATTCTTGGATTCTTTGAGAAATGATTGATATACTTGGGTTTATACTACTATTTGATATGGATCCTTAAGATCTGTTGATCTCTGAGGTGCTACTATTTTAAGAGATGTGCCCAGAAATCATGATCTAGGGCTGTGGTTATATTGGAATGTGGAATTATAGATTTATATCCAGGATCTATGATGCACAGGCTGAGATCCTGGATTTGTTTGTAAGGATTAGTCATTTGCTTTTATGCAAAATCTTCTGTGATGGATACATCCCACTTGGGTGATTTCTAAGAAGTTTTCATATAAAACAACACATGTTTGATAATCTAGATAAGATAATTTGATCATGTGATGGTTTTATGTGTACTCACCACACAACTTGATTGCCGGTGATGTTGATGTGGTGATGGTTGATCTCGCTAGCTTCTTGTTCATGCTGGCTTGATGTGGTTCTACACCTCCTGGTGTTGTTCCTGCTCCTCCTGATTCCTGTGGCCTTGATCTTGACCTTGCTATCCACCAGTACCACCCCCTCCTTATGTCACCATCATCTATATGGTTGGATGATTTTATATCTTGGATTGAGATTGGTTTGGGAAATTGGCAGTTATGGTGTGTTCTTGAAGTGTGCTAGAGAATAATATATGGTTCCTGGTAGCTGTGCTACGGCTGTGCTCTTCCCTTTTGACTGTTTTTGTTGTTGTTGTCGACATCACATAGCATGCACTTAGCTGACTGAGCTGCCTGGCTACTTGGGCTGGTTGCGGATCAGATCAAGTGAAATGGTTGTTTACTGTTTATCCTTTTACTGATTACAGCCCAGGTAAAACTTGCCCTTTTTACCTTGCTGTTGCTAATATTGCTTTAAGGCTTATTTGGTATAAAAGAACAGATACTTACACATTGGTGAAATTTGCCCCCTTTTTATTACTCAATGATGTACTATGAACAGTGCAATTCACTGTTCTCAATGGAGAGTAAAATTAACAAAAACAATCCTTTGTTTCTCTTTTATTTGTTTTGTATTTTTTAGGTACAAGATCTGGATGCTCAAGATGTAGTATAGGATTAGATATATTTATAGATTTTTATTATAATCTTCATTTTATTATTTTGTAAGAATCTTGTAATAATTTATTTATATTAGAATTTCATTTCTTGTAGTTCTCTTACTGTAATGAATTATTCTATTGGTTGTACGATTTCCTCATTGTAAATTTTTTATGGAATAAAGAGAAGAAATAATAATTTATTTCTTATTTGAATTTATTTATCTTATATTCTTATTATTGTTCAATATATATTTAATATAACAAATAATATTACTAAATGATTTTGG
This sequence comes from Avena longiglumis, assembly GCA_030063025.1. Lineage (NCBI taxonomy): Eukaryota > Viridiplantae > Streptophyta > Magnoliopsida > Poales > Poaceae > Avena > Avena longiglumis. The sequence goes on from CP125974.1 coordinate 252,992,064, forward strand.
AAAACATTTTAAAATACCAACTTCTAAATTTTAAATATTTTCCAAATGAAATTTGAATTGAAATTATTTCCCCCAAAACACACTAATTCATAAAGATCATGTCAAAGTTTATAACAATCACTATCAAGATCTATTCCTACCTCTAGAGAGTGAAAGAAACTCTGATCTCTTTAGGTTTTTGTTTAGCGAAAAAATTACCCGCATTTTACAGATGAATGCATGCACATGCACAAAATCCTATTTCTACCCTTCGTTGGTTCCAAAATGCTGGGGTGTTACAGACTTCCCCCCTTACATTAAAATTCATCCCGAAGTTTGCCGAAGTGTACCAGAATAGTTCTGGATATGCTTCTCTTAGGTCATCTTCTTTTTCCCATATGGCTTCCCGCTCAGGATGATGTTCCCATTGTACTTTACAGTATTTGATTGCCATGTTTCGCAACCTTTTCCAATTATCTTCCAGTATTTTACAGGGTTTCTCAACGTAAGTCAAATCCGCTTATAACTCAACTTATTGAAGTATGATTGCATCATCGGGAACCTTAAGACATTTGTAGAGTTGTGACACATGGAAAACATTATGAACTTGAGCCAGTCTTTTTGGTAACTCTAAAGCATAAGCTATTGTCCTGTTCGGGCTCAGTATTTTGAATGGTCCTATATACCTTGGACTTAATATTCCATTAACTCCGAATCTCTTAACTCCCTTCAATGGGCTTACTTTGAGATATACCATATCTCCTACTTCTGGATGCCACGACCTATGACATTGATCAGCACAACTTTTCTGTGTGCTTTGAGCTATCTTCAATGGATCTCCGATAATATCGATGATATCTTGCTTTTCCTTGATATAGTCTGGTGCAAATTATTTGTTACTACTAGGTTCATACCAACAAATTGGTGAACTACATTTTATTCCATAAAGTATGTGGTATGGTGCTGCTTTCAAACTACTCTGATAGCTATTGTTGTAGGAAAATTCTACCAATGGTAGATGATCTTTCCACAAACCTCCAAAATCTAATGCACAAGCTCTAAGCATGTCTTCCAAAATTTGATTGGTTCTTTCTGTTTGACCTCTAGCTTCTAGATGATAGGTTGTACTGAAATCCAACTTTGAACCAAGTGCTTCATCTAATTGTTTCCAAAATGATGAAGTAAACACAGATCCTCTATCTGATACTATCTTTTTGGGCACTCCTTGCTTACTTACTATTTCCTTGACATAAATTTCTACTAACTTCTTGGAATTATCCTTTTGATTTACTGGGATAAAATGTGCACTTTTTGTAAATCTATCCACAATTACCAATATCATATCCTTCCGTTTCGGTGTCATGGGTAATCCTGTGATAAAATCCATTACAATTTCTTCCCATTTCCACTTCGGAATTTCCAAAGGTTGTAATGGCCCTGCTGGACTTTGGTGTTCAGATTTTACCCTTTGGCAAGTATGGTACTCCGACACATATTTTGCAATGTCCCTTTTCATGTTATTCAACCAGAATAATTACTTCAAATCCATATACATCTTTGTACTTCCTGGATGTATAGAATATGGTGTCTCATGTGCCTCTCGGAGTATCGCCTCTTGAATTTCTGGCACATCTGGAACACAAAGACGATCTTGGAACCATAAAGATCCATAGTCTCCTAATTGAAAAACTAATGTTTAACCTTGAGAGATTCTTCGAATTTCTTCAGCAATAAAAGGATCTTCATCTTGATGTCTGAAAATCTCATTTCCAAGATTACTACTTCGTTCCTCAACTACTTGCATGGTAGCTAATCCTCCATGAACTTCTGTAATAATGAATTGAATTTCCAATCTTTCCAAATCCATCTACAGCTCTTTTGGCAGTTCTCTATGGATAGGTTATGTATCTGTGCTCTTCCGGCTTAAAGCATCTTCCACCACATTTGCTTTTCCCGAGGTATAATTGATTGTTAGATCATAATCTTTAATTATCTCCAACTAATGCTTCTTTCTCATATTCAATTCCTTTTGAGTGAAGAAATATTTGGGACTTTTGTGGTCAGTGTATAGCTCACACCTTGCTCCATAGAGAAAATTCCTCCATCCTTTTAAAGCAAAGACTATTGCTGCAAACTCCAAATCATGAGTTGGGTAATTGACTTCATGTGATTTCAGTTGTCTAGATCCATAAGAAATTACCTTACAATCTTGCATTAACACACATCCTAATCCTTCTTTGGATGCATCACAATATACTGTATAATCATTTCCTATTTCAGGAACTGCTAAAATTGGTGCGGTTGTTAATCGGGTTTTCAACTCCTGAAAACTTTCTTCGCACTTCTTATCCCATATGAATTGTTTATTATTTCTTAGCAATTTGGTCATTGGTCCAGCTATCTTGGAAAAACCTTCAATGAACCTCCGATAATAACCGGCCATACCTAAGAAACCTCGGATTTGTTTCACATTAGTTGGTGCATTCCACTTTATCACTGATAGAACTTTGGATGGATTTACAACAATTCCATACTTACTGATCACATGACCAAGAAATTCTACCTCGTCCAGCCAAAATTCACACTTGCCAAACTTAGCGTAAAGCTTATGTTCTCTTAATATTTGCAATGCTATTCTCAAATGATTTGCATGTTCTTCTTTATCTTTGGAGTATATCAAAATATCATCAATGAACACTATGAAAAACTTGTCCAGGTAATTCATGAAGATTTTGTTCATAAAATTCATGAATATTGCTGGTGTAATTGTAAATCCAAAAGGTACGATGAGATACTCATGATGTCCATACCTTGACACAAATGTTGTTTTTGGAACATATTCAGGTTTAATTTTTATCTGATGGTATCCTGATCTTAAGTCAATCTTGGAGAATACTCCAGCTCCCATGACTTGATCAAATAGATCTTGAATTCTTGGAAATGGGTACTTGTTCTTGATAGTAACATTGTTGAGATTTCTATAATGCTCACACATTCTTCGTCCTCCATATCTTTTATCCACGAAAATAACTGGAGTCCCCCATGGAGATACACTTTCCTGGATAAATCCTTTCCTAGTTAACTCATCAATTTGATCTTTAAGCTCTTTTTACTCTTTCAGACCCATCTTATATGGTGCTTGAGCTATTGGTGTTGTACCAGGTATTATATCAATAGTGAATTCTATTTCCCGATCTGGTGGCATTCCTGGTAACTCTGCTGGAAAAACATCTTGAAACTCATTCACTATAGGAATATCTTCCAATTTAATATCCTTAATGGAGTTCAATTGAAGATCTACCATGATATTACTATGTTTATCAGCCTGATATACTATCCTTGCTCCACTTGGGAGTCTTGATTGAAATTGTTTTATCTTCACAATTTATCTGAGCTCCATGTTCAGTCATCCAGTCCATACCCAGCACTACTACAATTCTCTTTAAAGGAATCAAATAAAGGTCCACAAAGTATGTACAACCACAAATCGAGATAACTTGATCTTGTTTAATGTGTCGTACCACTAAATTTCCCCCTGCCGTCACTACGGTCATAGGGTTTTCTAAAGTTATCCTTCTAATCCCAAACTTATCACATAATTCTTCAGATATGAATGAAGTAGTTGCACCGATATCAAATAAAACTTTTCCGGGATTGGTAAGGATATTGAGCATACCTATCACTGCGTGCTCAGAGTTATTCACCTCCTCCAAAGTTGCACAGTTAAGCTTCCCAGTAGGCCTGCAACTTTTGCCATTTTTATTTTTGACAAAACTTCCTCCTTTATTGGGTTGTCCATTGCCTCCACTAGATTTTCCTCCACTTTTAATAGACCAACCAACTGATGGTTTACTTGGACAATTTGGCCTTATATGACCCCTTTGGCCACAACTATGGCAAATAAATACCGGCTTCTGGCAATCCCTGCTCATATGCCCTAGAAGCTTGCAATTGTGACATATAACATTCCTTCCGGTTGGATTTGCACACCGATTGGAATTATTGTTATTGTAGGGTCTATTCCTGGGTTTGAATTCCAAATTGGGTTTAGGTTTACTTTCTTGTATCCTCTTTGTTTCCTTCTTTGCTCTATTCCTTTGGTCCTCTTGGAAATTCTTGTAGTCATCTTCAATGGTGATGGCTACATCTAGTAATTGTTGAAAAGTTTGTTATACGTCGGAAACATATCTATAATTTTTGATGCTCCATGCTTGTTTAGTATCTACTTTGCGTTGCTTTGTCTACACTTTGAGGTGATTTTTACATGTTTTCTGGTACTAACCTATTAACAAGTTGCCACAGTGCCAGTTGCCAGTTTTCTGCTGTTTTTGGTTCCAGAAAAGCTAGTAAAGAAATACTCTCGGAATTGGACGGGACAAACGTCAAAGTCAATAACTTTCCGTGGGGAACAAGAAGTCCGGAGGGGAGATGGAGATGCGGGCCAGGGCGCCCAGATAGGGTGTGGGGCCCCTGGGCACCGCCTCGGCCTCCCCCTTCGCCTATAAGAAGACCCCGATGCAGAAACCCTAAGTACCCCATAAATATTCCACAAAACCTTCTATAGCCGCCGCCACCGTCGTCCCTAGATCGGGGGGATCTGAAGTTCTTCCTGGCACCCTGCCGGAGGGGAGATCATCCCGGAGGCCTTCTCTCCGGTATGATGTGTGAGTAGTTCCACCTTGGACTATGGGTCCATGTAGTAGCTAGATGGTTGTATCTCATCCTTGTGCTTTCATGTACAGATCTTGTGAGCTCCATTCATGATCAATATCTAATATATTTGTAATCATGCATGTTGTGTTTGCGGGGATCCGATGTATATTGATATTATTATGTTGGTTTGATTAATGGTTTTGTCTTTATGATTCTATCATGTCTGTGTTGTTTGTGATCTGGCATGCTCTCTATTGTTAGTAGCTATCTTGGCCAAGTAGTTGCTAGTGACTCCAAGAGGGGGTATTTATGCTCGATAGTGGGTTCATGCCTCTAGTTTGCAAGGGAAGTGACATAAATCTCTTCGGTTGTAGATGTGCTGTTGCTACTAGGGAGAAAACAATGGTCTCTTGTTCATGGAACATGTGGACTATTTACCTTACACACTTTTCTTAATGTTGCTAATGAAGATTGTGTGAAGTTTTGTATGAAGGAAAATTTTCAGGTGTAGAGAGAAAATGATGCAATGAGATGAAGAATGGACAAAATCTCAAGCTTGGGGATGCCACCATGGTTTCACCCCAATATATACCCAAGGCATCCCCTTCTTCATCAATAAAAAGCTCAGGTCTGTCTAGACACTTCGTTTTTATTGTTTCATGCCAAGTTGTGTTGTTCTTGGAGCGTATTAGTTTTCGTTTGCTTTGCTTAGTTTTTTTAGTTTGTTTGAGTTGTTTGGACCCCTGTTATTTCTGTGTTGTTGCAAATAAGTTGCTTGGTGTTAGAAAGGAGTAGTAAGTTCTTGCTTGAAAGTGCAAGAGGAGCTTGCATTGACTGTGACTTAGACTTTAGCATGACATGCTAGGTGTTGTTTTGACCTTATGCTTAGTGATTATTGTTGTAGCATGTCTTGTTCCAAACAATTGGGATTGCTTACTGTGCCTTGAAGAAATTTTGCATTGTTTTAGCATGCAAAAGCATATTATTGTGGTATTCTCCTTTGAGGTTTGTTTGGGTTGACTGGCACATGCTCACACCATGTTATGACTATGAAAAGTCACCATAGCCTCTATGACCATTTATTCCTTGACTTGTAATACCACTCTATGCTTTGATTAGTAATGTTTTGTTGCTCTGCATGATTATGGCCATTATTGCTCTCTTATTTGGTTGCTCCCAGTCTTTTTCTAGCCTCCACTTGTATGAGTAAGCTCTACTCATTCTTCCAACTCCCAAGAAACCAAGTTATTCAAAAGTGTCCACTATAAACTCCTATGCATGGTGTGTTACACCATTCCAAGTATATTCTTGTTTTCAGATATCTTCCAATTTAAAACTATTTTGTTATGTGAAAACTTAGTGATTAAAGCCCTCACAAACTTGATGGCACACTTTATATTCTTTGCCCCTAATAAACTTGAACCATTGTGTCATCAATGATGTATATGCTTGCACTTATACGTTGGAATTAGCAGAACCGTGCTGTCACGAGGAAAGTTTTCAACATTGCATTTGTACTTTGTAATCAGTTTATATCATGCTCTTTTGTCTATGGATGTCACCGGTGTGAAATAAAGAGGGAACTTGTAAGTCCATGGAGTTTTTATTCTGTGTTAGAGAAACACCTGGGCCGCTAGCCTAAGCCATGCCTAATCATGGTGGAAACTTGTAGCATCACCATAGTGATCTATCTATGAAGCATCCTCAATAAAAATATGTCACATCCCACGATTTTCCAAATCGTGTAATGTGAAAATAAATGAATAAAATAAAACTTTGTTTGATTTTCAGGGCCAGAAGAAACTTTTTGAATTTAATTGGAACTTCAAACCAATTGGAATCAAATAAAGTACTAAAGGGATTTAAAAAGATAAACTTTTATTAAAGGAAAATAAAAATATTTAAAATTACTATTTTGGATCTTTAAATAAAAAGATTTTGTTATCAGAAGAAAAGGATAGATTTATAAATAAAGGTTATTTTATAAAGCAAAATTTAACCTTGGCCAAGCTTTTGGAAATAAAAATATTTCTATTTGATAAAATAGTAAGGTTTATTCAAAATAAATTAATAAGGATTTAATATCCAATTTTATTTAAGTAAAAGATTTTCCTATTTTAATTAAACACTAAAACTTATTTATTTATTTTTAATAAGTTTTCTAAGTATTTTATATTCTTCAATAAAACCTACTGAAGTGTTTTGATTTTATTTTAGATTTCAAAATAAATATTCTAATAAAACAAATCTTATTTGAAGTAATTTAATAAGGCCCATTTAATTTAATTAATAATGGACCCTATAACCAAAAATGTTATTTTATTTTAAACAAGCTTTCTAAATATTCCTTATTTTCAAATACAACCTACTGATTTGGTTTTGAAAATAATTGGATTTCAAATGGAGATGTTATTAATAAAATCAAACCCTATTTGATTAATAAATCATGAACCATGTTATTTAATTAATAATGGTACCTACAAATAAAATTATTATCTTGACTTTAGAATTTGGTTCAGGTTACTAAATAGAACTAAATTCAGAGTTACAAAATTGGGTGAAGATTTGAATTGTTTTGATTGCTTGGAAATTGTTTGAAATTTAAGATGAATATAGAAATAGAAAAGAAAAGAATCGTAAACAGAAAAAATAAGATTTAAGCCGACCCAACCCAAAGGCCCAGAACCAGATTTCCTCACCCCGCAAGAAAACGTTTCGCACCTCGTATCTGACCCGCGCCGAGACTGACCAGTGGACCTCACTCTCACTTCTTTTCCCACTGACCGGTGGACCCCACCTCTACTGCTCATCGTCCACACCCGCGCGACCCTGTCACCCCCAAACCTCGCTGCCGTTGCTGCCTTTGAATGTCGCATTCAATTCACATTAATGTCGCGCGTTAATCTCGCCGTGACTGCACGATATTAAGCACCTGCATCTTCCCCTCCCTTTCCCTCTGTCTTCATTCCCTCTCTGCCCCGAGGCTGCCCCAATTTGACTCGACACACTCCCAGCTCCGACCACCGTCTCCAACCGATTCCGGCCAAGCCACACCACCCCGAGCCTCCCTGAGCACGCTGGCAGCTTCCCCACTCCCTGACGCTTCTCCCCGTGCCCTTCATTCAACCGCGGGTGCCCCGGAGCGTCGCCTTTGACAAGCTCCGACAGCGCCGTCGTTTGTTTCTTCTCCGACGACGTTTTCCAGGTGAACCAGACCGCCCCTTCACTTCTCGTTCACGCACACAGCGTTGTCTTGATCCTGCGCATCTGACCGCGCCTTCGTTTTGCCTTAGGGCGATCTGCAGCAACGTCCTCGACCTCAACCAGATCCACCCGCCGCCAGAACGAACTCCGGCGAGAGATTCCACGTGACCCCGTGCGCCCCTTTCCACATAGACCACACGTCAAGCACCACCTCGTCCTCGCGAACACGGTAAGCGCCACCTCCATCTTCCTTGCTTCCTAGAACCACCGCGAGCACTTTGTCTGGCCGTCGCCGCCGTCCACCGCCGCATCTGTCGTGAAAGTAGTAGCATTCGTAGGATCTTAATCCAACGCCTACGATAGATCACTTAAGCCGCGAAGAGGTACGCGCCCTATGCCATGCGATCAAACTAAATCCTGCGGTCCACATTTCCGATCCAACCGAACCGGTATCGACCAATGAAACAGCGACGCGTGGCCAGTATTAGAACTAAAAAACAGATTTGAATCAGATTTATTTGCAAACTTCAAACCCCTATAACTTTCAAACCACACGTTCAAAGTTTACAAATTTTATATCAATGGATTCAGGAGAACAAGACCTAGCCAACCATGCCCTTGGTTTATAAAGTAGTATTTGTTAGCTTGCTTGTTTTTGTAAATTCTTTTGTGATCTTGTTTGGAGTATAAAAATTGTTTAAAATTGATTTTAGGGTTAAAACTTTTGCAAAATGGTTTGTTGTGACCTTAATGACCCTAGGAACCAACCCATGGTATGAAAATGAAATTGGAAAAATTAGAATGGATTAATTGAATTAGTCTATTTCTAGCTGAGTAAAGATAATGATTTTATTATGAAAAAGGATTTTGGAATAAAACTTTGGGGAAATATTTTGATTCAAAGCTACTGACCCAAAACAACAAATCTTGAGAGTTAGAAACTTTTGGTGAGAAGCTTAAATATTTTTGATTTGATAAAACCATTTTTCCACCACCTAAAATGTTGAATGGATTTTAAAATAGTTTTTGGGCAAAACCCTCTAACTAATGACTTTGCCATTTTGCTAAATGACCAATTTGGACCTTACAAAGTTTAGAAACCTAGTGGAGACCATCCTTGCAATAGAACCATCCTTTGCATACTTAGGCATGACTTAGATTCCATCACTTTGTGAGGGTGAGATTGTTTGTTTGACTTTGGTTTGGAATGTTAATTGATTTTGTGTTTGCTTGGTTGACTTGTAGTGAATTTAGCAAAGTGTGATACTAGCAAGATCAAGGAGTGAACCACCATTCCCTACCAAAAAGGCAAGTTACACTATCATACAAAAGTCCTACTATTTTTATTATACATTAGTGGATTTTGAAAACATGCATGAAAATGATTTATACTTATGCTATGCTAAATCCTAACAGGATACCTTATACATTCCTTAGAGAAAACATTGTAGTTGTACATGCTTAGCCATGCTTATTTGAAAAGAAAGATACATGTTGAGATTTTACAAAGTTGAGAAAAGGACTTGTGTTTTACATAATAAAACAAGGACTCAATGAACCACCTAGGTGGAGGATACTTTAAGTTTTGGAGAAGGTGGCAACAAAAGGAACCATGTATATGGTGATCTCTTTGTGTTGTGCTCCAAAAGAAAACCCACCTAGGAAACTTAGAGATTGAACATGCTTCTCCAATTGTGGCTTTCGTGTGCAACCACATGCTATTATGGCTCTGGCTTAGTCAACTACATTAGGAAGACCCATACATTGTCTTTAGTTAGGACATGGGGATCTGGAATGCTTCATGGGGCTGAAGACAAGCTAGCAATGATGTATGGGAGGACCTTTTGGAAAGACTTCGTCACACTCTCGGTCTGCCGGTACTCCATCTTGGTGAGCAATAATCCAAGAGCCCTGGTGGCAACAAGATGGGATTGTGACATGTGGGTAAAGTGTACTCCTTCTGCAGCTAATAAAATCTAAGTACTTAGCCGTGTCCCGGTTATGGACAATCTTGAGCAACTAAAGTTTGAACTATGGGAGATCTCGACATTACAACTTCTAAAATAAAACTTGATGCCCTTGTGTGTCTACCAAGTAATTCAAAGAGATTTTGTTAAGCTTGATGCACTTGGGGTTACCAAGGTGCTCAAGAGATTTTGCTTAACACTTGATGTACTTGGGTTACCAAGGAACTCATGAGATTTTGATAAGACTTGTTGCACTTGGGGTTACCAAGGTGCTCAAGGAATTTTGACAAGGACTTGAACACTTGAGTTTCTACCAAGGAGTTCAAGGAACTTGGAAAGAGATTTGACAAAGGACCAAAACCCTTTTGAAAAGATAGGATAAAATATTGCTTTATGCAAATGAGCCTAAAACTCTACTTAGACAAATTTGCATGTAATGATAGGATCCACTTATATTATACATATGTGAAACTTGCCAATACAATTCAAATGTATTGACCCTTGTGGATGTAACTTGTAATGTTGCAGGTTTGATTGATTTTAGTGAAGATTGTTTGATTAGGATTACAAAGTCTACAACCAACATCACTGTGGCACTTTGAAGATGAAGGACCCCATGACTATAGTTATTCATTTGCAATGTAATGTAATAGCCAAATGAGCTATGTATGATGTAATAAAATTATGTTATTCCTGGTTATAAAGTTATGTTATGACCTTTGTAACTTGATATTACATCTTAACTGTGGATGCTAGCTATTGATCTAGGGACTAGCATTGTAAAACACAGGAGGAATCTACCTTATTAGGTTGAGATCCCTCTACAGATGGTATCAGAGCATTGTGTTGCCTGTAGGATTTGTAAACCCTAGGATTGGACAAAAACCCTTAGAAGAATAAGAGTTATATTTTGATCCAAAAATTATTTACAAAAACACTTGTAAACTCTTTCCTCAACCATTTTGGTTTTAACTCTACATCTCTTCTATTTCAACTTGATGGAAAAACCTACCCCATGGCCAAAGACTACACCATGTGCAAAGGACTTCTTCAACTCTAATGACTTCAACATCCTCAGCATATTCCCCAAGGACTTCCAACTTGGAAACCACTAAGGACTACAAGAGAGACAAGGAAATCTTACTCAAGATTTGGAGACTAAGGGAATGCAAAATAAGAAGGAGCCATCATCAACTTTGAAGTTATGTGACCAAGAGTTTTTCCCAAGGAAACCATGATCTCATACAAGAAGAATCAAGAAGGAAGGAAGGATCACAAGTGAACCATATAGATGGACCACCATATTTTAGCTAAGTCAAACACACCAACCTATGTGGTGTAGCAAAAAAAATGTTTTGTTGATTAAGTATGTGCTTGAACCTTGTTTGAGTGAAATGTTTGGTTTGTGATTGCATGCACATTGCTTGTGTGAATTGTGATGTGTGTGATTAGAATTAAGTCCTTAGAAATATCTTGCCTATTCTAATCTTCCTTCAACCCAAACATATGACTACTCCCAAAGACTCCAAGGTTGATGACACCAACACCAACCAAGCTGATAGCATGAAAGAGCTCATACCAACTCAACACCAGTTGAACCAACTGACAGCTCAGTTCATAGCCAACAATAGTTATAAAGATCCAGCACTACAAAAGTTTTTGGAAGAACAATCCCAACTGATGCTTAAGGTGACTAATCAAATGATCAACATGGAAGAAAGCTATCCTAAAGGAGTTTATGATAACAAGGATGACACGAATGTTATTCTAGATGGAGCCCCAGCTTGCATTATTTGTGGAGACAAGGACCATACTTCCAAGGAGCATGAAGGTCAATGCACTAATTGTGAAGAAAATCATCCTGTTGGACAATGTCCCACCTCTCAAGCTACTTGTTACCTTTGTGAAGGAAATGACCATGTTCCTATCCAATGCCCTATCTACTCCATGGTGGAACAAAGGAAACAAGAAGGATCCAAGTCTACCAAAGGAAAAGGACCACTTATACCCCCAAATAAGACAACCTAGTTCAAAGGATCAAAGAAACCCAAGAAGCCAAGGCCAGACATGAACCTTGTGCAATGTCGTAAATGTAAGGAAATGGGACACTACTCCAGTGAGTGCCTAGAGAACAAGAAAAACAAGGGAATTGACCAAGTGGTGTGTAACAACTACAAAGAGCCAGGTGTGACACCCCGGTTCTGAAAAGACCGTGGCCTCTATGTGACATGCCAATCCCTGGATCGGTTCATTGGCCCACAATAGAGTAAGATAGATAATCATAGCAAAATAACCGTGTATCATGAGCTACAAAGATCCAGAGTACCATTATTACAATGAAAGCTTAGCATAAAGCTTAGCTCAAATTGTTCAGGTAGCAACATAAACATATAAATCCTCCAATCTTCAAATTGCCCACAAGTGAACAAGTGCCGAGTGGAGTACCGTGGCCTATAACGATCAATCAGAATCGGAATAACCTGCAGCATAAAACGCAACAGCCCCGAAGGGTCAATACATGGAATGTATGGCAAGTAGAGCTAGCAAAGGAGACAATAGTACTAACAATTACATGCATATTTGGCAAGTGGAGCTATGTCTGGATTGCATTTGCAAATAACTTTGTCCTACTTTCGTAAACAGTTTTGAATTTTCTTTGAAAAGATCCCAATTAAGTTAACCCAACAATATTAAAGCAATTATGAAATTAGAATGAGCGAGAAACATGTCATGGAATCAATATCTAGCAACTCAAACGTCCATAACCGGGGACACGGCTAATCGATTAGATTATACACTCTGCAGAGGCTAGTACACTTTACCCATGTGACTTGGCCAGCCCAGCTCGTACCACCACTCTCATTTAGGGTGATGATAGGGAGAAGACCAAGAAGGGACTGTTCGGGAAGTAGCTCCTCAATCCCGACGCGCACCGGTCCAACCTACCAAAATTCTACATCTCTGGATACGCGGGTTCGAGTTACCACAACCTACTAAGTCCAACCAACCGCCCATTTCATTATTGGCACATGGTTGTACACGTAAGCTACACAATAAAGAAGCCAATCATTCTCTCTTGATACCGGTGCCTTTCCAATGAAACCACCAAAATTATCAATACCATCACACCCAGGGGATTCATTGATTAAGTTGTTTTAGTTTTCACACCAATACTTTGAGAAAACAAGTATCATTGATGTAACCCAGCCCTCGTTCAACATAGCATGGCTAAGCACATCTACAACGGTGGTTCATCTACAAGGAAAGCCCTACCACATAATAGGACATAGCATAGCGATAGTATCATCCTACACATGCATCTACAAAATACACGACAATGCATTGAAAATAGTAGGACGGTATCATGAACAAAGTAGCATCTACTTGCCTTGGTTGTAGCGGTCGGAGGAACAATCCACACATGAGCAAGGGTTGCACTCCACACAATCTACACGACACAATTGCATTCATAAACAAACAATTCACAAACATATGCAACAAAGATGATGCATGAATGCAAGAACGGCAAGCGGATTGGTGCTACAGCTGCACCACATAATACTAATTCATATTACTACCGAATACATGCATGGAAAATAGATTTGGCGCAAGGGAAACTATTAACCAAAAGTGGTGATCACTACTAGATCTAGAACTTAAATAATTCACTACCGGTAGTAAACAGTTCGTAAAATCCTGGAAAAATTCTACCGCATAGGCATCGCTGATAAGAAACAGTACCAATTAGAATTACTCAAAAATAAGTTATAAAACATCACGAGTAATTAAAACACTGCAGAAAGCCATTAGACAAATACTGCAGAAGTTTTTACTGTAAGCCTATCTTTTTATTTCACGATGAGATTCCCCTCGTTCATACGAGTTCAGGGACATATCACACGTGATTTTTGGAGCTACGAAACTTTTACTACGAATTTATTACTCCGAAAAGGCCACTAACTAGTTTGATTAAACTGTACTAAACCTGACTGTAAAAGTCTGAACCAAAGGTACAGCGAGATTCTACTCGACTCACTGAACTCGTACATATTTTATTTGCAATTTTTGGCCAAGCGGTTTAATTTCTACGCAATTTACAAGATTCTACCGAAATCTGCCAACTAATAGGATTAACGAAATTGACCCGATCAATCGTAATACGATGATTTGGCCGCTGGCGTCTGACCAGTCGACGTCTGGGGCGTCTGACTAGTCAACGTCTGGAGTGCTGACCAGTCAACGAACGATCTAAGCCGCTGATCTGAGATCCGACGATGGCTGCTGTCTTACCGGAATCGGACGGCGAATCGAACTCCGGCGAACTCCGGACGGCGGTGACGAACGGTTCCGGCGTCATGGTTCTACCTGCACGTACACACACGGTCAACTACGGCTCCCGGAACAATAAACGTGCGCGCGTACGCGGCGATCTGCAGGGCGCAGATGGCGACGGCGGATGGAGACGCGGAGCACGGGAACGGAAAGAGGAGATCGAGGCGAACCCGGCAACAGACGCGACGATGGCCGACGACGGTCGGAGGCGGCGGCGCGCGGCGCGGAAGGCGGCGACGGCGGACGTGCTCGCGCCTGGGAGCAATGGCAGCGCCAGGGAGACGTGCGCGTGTGGAGTTGGTGGGCACGGGAACCAAGGCAGGGGTGGGGCCCTCCTTTTAGTAGTCCTCGCGTGAGAAAAGAAAAAGAAAAAAAATCCTGGACCGAATCGGTCCGCAGTTGGACTACAACTCGGAAATCGGTCCGGATTTTCGGACCGTTTTCCGGCGGTTTACTAAAACGTCCGAGTCTTTTGCATACGAACTCCGATTGGAGCGATTCTCGCGCCTACGGGTTCGTATCGTCGAGGGGAACAACCTTCAGTCGAAGTTTGCGCGAAAACTCGAACCTACAGGGGTGGTTGTTGCAAGTCTCTTGGTTTACTAAAACGTCCGAGTCTTTTGCATACGAACTCCGATTGGAGCGATTCTCGCGCCTACGGGTTCGTATCGTCGAGGGGAACAACCTTCAGTCGAAGTTTGCGCGAAAACTCGAACCTACAGGGGTGGTTGTTGCAAGTCTCTCTAAAGCCTCCCGCAGGAAACTCGTAGCGAAACAAAATAGGGTTTTGAAGGTGGCGTTCCGCCGAACCTTTCTATTCGATGGTTGTGCATGGAAAGATATGATGCAATGCCATGAATGATATGCAGGACCAAATCAAAAATTTGGGATGTGACAAGACTAACCCCCTTAAGATGAATCTCGTCCTCGAGATTCGGCGCGGCTAGCAAATAGGTGTGGGTAGTCCTCTCGGATGTCATCCTCACGCTCCCAAGTGGCTTCCTCTTCGGTTTGGTGGCTCCACTGTACTTTGAAAAACTTGATTGTCTTGGTACGGGTAGTTCTTTCTGCTGTCTCCAGAATCTTGACCGGTTTCTCCTCATAGGTCAAATCATTCTCAAGCTGAACCTCCTCTAGCGGTACAGTGTCTCTCAATGGCGTATCCACCATCTCTGGGTGGCACTTCTTCAGCTGGGATACGTGGAACACGTTGTGAAAAGCAGACAGAGCCTCTGGCAACTCCAACTGATAGGAAACTTCTCCCTTACGGGCTAAGACTCGATATGGTCCAATAAATCGAGGTGCCAGCTTACCCTTAATTCCAAATCTCTTGATTCCACGAAGCGGCGATACTCTGAGGTACGCTCTATCACCTATCTCATATACCACTTCCTTGCGCTTGGCGTCAGCGTAGCTCTTCTGTCTTGATTGTGCTACCTTCAGCCTGTCTCTAATCAAGGCGACCTTCTCCTCAGCGTCCTTGATCAAATCAGGTCCAAACAACTGACGTTCTCCTACTCCATCCCATAGCAATGGTGTCCGGCACCGTTTCCCATATAGCACATCGAACGGTGACGTCTTGATGCTGGTTTGATAGCTGTTGTTGTAGGAAAACTCCGCATACGGCAAATTCTCATCCCAACTAGAACCATGAGCCAAGGCGCAAGCTCTCAGCATGTCCTCCAAAATCTGATTCACCCTCTCGGTCTGTCCATCAGTCTGTGGGTGAAACGCTGTGCTAAACTCCAATCTAGTACCAAGTGACTCGTGCAGCTGGCGCCAGAAGTGTGAGGTAAATTGGGTGCCTCTATCAGATACGATACTCTTGGGAACTCCATGTAGGCACACAATCTTGTCCATGTAAATCTTGGCCAACTTTGCACTCGTATAGGTCGTCTTCACCGGTATAAAGTGGGCTACCTTGGTCAAATGGTCGACCACTACCCAAATAGAGTCATATCCTGACCTGGTCCTGGGCAGTCCTGTGATAAAGTCCATTCCCACTCTATCCCATTTCCAATCCGGCACGGGCAAAGGCTGTAGCAGTCCTGCTGGTTTCTGGTGTTCCGCCTTCACTCGGCTACATACATCACATAGGGCGATATGCTCCGCGATGTCTCCCTTCATGTTGTTCCACCAGAATCTGTCCTTTAGGTCCATATACATCTTGGTATTGCCCGGATGTATGGAATACGGCGAGTCATGAGCTTCCTGCAGAATCAACTTCCTTATCTCGGGATCGTTGGGAACGCACAAACGATCTCCGTACCACAAGGTTCCTTTCTCATCCTTGCGGAATTCCCTTGCTCGACCTTCCTTCCTCTTTTCCTTAGCTTCATCTATCTCTTTGTCTCCTATCTGAGCCTTTATGATCCTGTCCTGAAGCGTTGGTTGGACTTCCATTGTTGCTAAGTACCCTTCAGATACTACCTCCAGTCTAAGGTCCTTGAATTTCTTACACAAATCCTCAGGCAATTCACCAATTGTCAATCCATTGGCATAAACCTTCCGGCTCAAAGCATCTGCTACTACATTGGCCTTTCCTGGGTGGTATTGTAGATTCATATCATAATCCTTGATAAGTTCCAACCGTCTCCTTTGTCTCATGTTCAGTTCCTTCTGTGTAAATATGTACTTCAGGCTCTTGTGGTCGGTGTACACATCACAGTGTTTTCCCATTAAGTAATGCCTCCATACCTTGAGCGCATGAACCACTGACGCTAACTCCAAGTCGTGTGTGGGGTAATTCCGCTCATGGTGCTTGAGTTGTCGCGAGGCATATGACACTACTCTCCCATCTTGCATCGGACACTCCCAAGTCCACGCCGAGAAGCATCGCAAGACACTTGGAAATCCTTCGATGATCCGTAAACACAGAACATGCGCGGTCACTAGTCGACGCTTGGTTCTGAAGCTGGCTTCACATACATCTACCATTCAAACTTCCTCTCCTTCTTCAGAAGTTCAGTCATCGGCTTAGCAATCTTAGAAAAGTTTTCTATGAACCTCCGGTAATATCCAGCAAGTCCCAAAAAGCTTCGAATCTCTCCCGCATTCTTGGGTGCTTCCCACTCTGTTACTGCAGTCACTTTGTTTGGATCAACAGCAATTCCTTCTCCTGACACTACGTGTCCAAGAAACCCAACAGTGTTAAGCCAGAATTCACACTTACTGAATTTGGCATACAGCTTGTGTTCCCTCAGCTTCTCCATAATCATCCTCAGATGTTTCTCATGCTCAGCATCATCCTTGGAATATATCAGTATGTCATCAATAAACACCACCACGAACTTGTCCAAATACTCCATAAATACCTTGTTCATCATGGTCATGAAGTATGCCGGGGCATTTGTTAGTCCAAAAGACATAACTGTATACTCATATAAACCATACCTAGTGGTGAAGGCAGTTTTTGGCACATCCTCCTCTTGGATCTTCAATTGGAAATAGCCTGATCGCAGATCAATCTTGCTGAACACCTTTGCTCCTTCCAGTTGATCAAACAAGTCATTTATGTTTGGCAGAGGGTACTTGTTCTTAATGGTTACTTCATTCAGCGAGCGATAGTCTACCACTAATCTCTTGGTGCTGTCTTTCTTCTCCACAAATAGAACAGGTGCTCCCCATGACGACGCACTAGGCTGAATGAATCCCTTTTCCAGTTGTTCGTTCAACTGTTTCTTCAATTCCTTCAGCTCATAGACATCCATCTTATATGGTTTCTTTGCTATAGGTCCTGTTCCCGGCATCAGGTCGATAAGAAACTCTACATCTCTGTCAGGTGGCATCCCTGGCAGCTCTTCCGGAAACACGTCGGGGTAATACCTAATCACTGGCACAGTATCCATGCTAACCCCCTTAAGAGAATTCAGCTTACACCTTCCTGGTCGTGCGGCTGACTTGAATCTAATCCTCTTACCATCCAGGGTTTTGAGTGAAACAGCTCGTTGTGCATAATCTATGTGTCCCCCATGCATAGACATCCAATCCAAACCCAGAATGACATCTAATCCCTGTGAATCCAACACTACTAGATGTGCGATGAAGTTGTGTGTTCCAATCTTCACAGTCAAGTCGCGGCATCCCGCACTAGCTATCATATCTCCTCCAGGTGAACTCACTCTAATAGACCTTTTCATAGACTCAGTAGGTAACTTATACTTATCCACAAATGCCCTTGATATGAATGAATGCGATGCACCAGTATCAAAAAGTATAAGTGTAGGGTAAGTGTTGATTGGGAACTTACCAATCACAAGGTCAGGCTCATCTGGAATCTCCTCCACATTCATGTGGTTCATCGGGCCTTCTCACCGTTGGTTGGCTTCAGTCCTTTCCTCTCCGACAGGTTGTCGATAGTGTCCCTTACCTTGCACTTGAAGCACGTCACCTCACTCAGATCCTTCTTCACAAAGTTGCGATCACGGTTGCGGTCATGTCCACCGTGTCCTCCAGAGTGGTGAGAGTGTCCTCCCTTGTGGCTGTGGTGGCTGCTCCTATGGTTGTCATGATGATGTCCATCGTGGCGGTCATGGCTCCCATGGTCACTTCCTCCATGCTTGGAGTATCCATCATATGAAGTGCGAGTCTTGTGGTGTGAACCAGAGTGATGAGTATTGCTCTTTCTCTTGCGGTTCTCCACCTGCTTGTGCTTCCCTTCCAAGATCCTAGCCTTGTCCATGAGCTCCTGGAAAGTGGGGCAATAAACCACAAGTAGTCTTGAAAGCTCATCCGAGGCCATCCAGAATCTCTCCTCCTTTTGGCATCGGTGTCAACATCCTCAGTGCATAACGGGACAAGTTGTTGAACTCCTCAATGTACTCGGCCAGTGCGATTGGTTTGGCGCAAGTTGGAACTCCTTCCTCTTCGCTCGAACTCCACGAAGACACGTGGTTGGTCCTAAAACCTTCCTCAAACATAGCCCAAGTCACGGTATCCGTGGTGGGTGATCTGAAATGTGTCCCACCAAGAAGCGGCTGGTCCCTCCAAGAGGTGTGAGCGAACCTCACCTTCTCAGCATCAGTGCATCCGACAGTCACTAGATCCTTGTTGACTGAACGAAACCAGTCTAGAGCAACCATTGGTTCCGTTGCAGTAGAGAACTTAGCTGGCCTTAACCTCAGAAATCTGGTGGGAGCATCTCCCTGAGGATGATTGTTTCCATTGTTGTTGTTCTGATTTGCCATGAACTGACTCATCACTTGGGTCAGCTGTTCCTGAGCTTCCATGAGCTGCTCCATATCAGTGGGTTGGCAGCGGGGAGGCATCTGCGGTTCAGCATAGGTAAGTTTAGAGAGAATCAACTACGACAATAGGATTCTACCCATGCATATGATCAACCAACAACAAACAATAGCAGACAATCACAAGCAAGCAACACATTTAACAAACAAGCGATCCAGAAACATCCCAGGTGTTATCCTAGCAGTATATAACTACTGAAATAGTTTTGCAAGAGTTGGCAATGGTTAACTAAACAGTTGAGCATCAAATCAACCAAAACAGCAATCTACCAGAACAGTCCAGCAGCGTTCACGAATTTTTCCACCTGACTTAAACTCGTCAGAAAAATTATCCAATGTTTTTGCATATAGCACAGAGAGTTTCGCATCAGCACAATTTTTTTCAGATTTTTCCGAGTTATCAGAAAAATATGAAAAATCGCGCAGTACTGCTGTATCAGCAGAAAAACTGCAGCGGAAAACACACATATAGAAACCAAATTGCCATAACTCTTTCATAAAATTCGCACAAATAAATCCTGGGATATTGGAGTATACAAATAAGCAACTAAACACTTTTAATCTAACACGAACTAAGCTTCACAACGATCTAGACTAATCCTAACGAATTCGCCTAACGTGGACTAACTGGTGGACTTCTATCTACTTATTGAAGAGATTGAGGTAGGTCCTTACGGTCATGCGTTGGCCCTTCGGCTCGCGGTACAACCATGGCGGCGGAGTGTACACCTCTCCTGAACCATCACTTGAGACTTCAAACTCCACCTCTTCTGGATCCTCCTCTTCTTCTTCATCCTCAGCTGCTACAGCAACAACTTCATCTCCTCCACCATCATCGTCTCCATCATCATCATCCTCGTCCTCATCATCATCATCATCATCATCATTTTCTTCACTGTCATCATCATCCCCATTGTTGCCATCATCTCCATTGTCATCATCTGGGGGTGGATTCTGCGCTTGGAGAGCGGCAATCTGGGCTGTCATAACTTCAATGGCCTGGTCCCTTTCCTGGACGATCCCTTGCAACTGTTGTATGTTCTGAGTGTTCTCTTGCACAGTACCATGAAGATGTGCTATGGTTGCATCTCTGGCTATCAGGGCATTCTCCAGAACTCCCACAGCTTCATGCAAAGTGTCAATCTCCTGTCCTTGGACCACCATACCATTGCTAGTAAAATCTGCAATCTCCTTTATCATCCTCACCTTCTCTGCTAGAGCTCCATTCTCCCTTTCCATGTCCTCTATGTGCCTCCGACGGGGCGGCATGCTGTTCCTGTCGCCCGGGGTAACCACAATGTTCCCATCTTCATCACGCCTTCCATAGTCACGGTAGGGTGAATCTGCCGGTAGTAGGTGTCGGACGTAGTGGCACTGGCGAGACAGGGCTTCATGTACAGCCAAGTTGATTCCAAGTCCCCAGTTGCAGTATATCTTGGTGTAGACCAAGTGCGCGGGGTTTGGCAAGGCGACATCTCTGAATATGAAGGTAGTGATCTCCCATGCATCCTCTCCATATCCATAGGTGTACAGCCTTCTTCCCTTGAACATAGGCAGTGGCAATCCCAATGACTGAGAGAGCTGAGCTAACTGCCTTGCAAAGGGCCTTGGTGACTCCATGGTGACATACTCAGTCCTGACGTCCCCCATCTATCAAGTAAAAGAGGAAAGTGTGAGAATAGCATATGGTAAGAATTTACGAGGGTGAAAGGCATAAGAGAAAAGACAGTGTTAATATAGGCTTAATAATTCTATGGCTTCCTAATCCAATCCTAGGTCATGATCCTACAGTCGACACACGGGCTCTGATACCATCCTGTGACTCCCCGGTTCTGAAAAGACCGTGGCCTCTATGTGACATGCCAATCCCTGGATCGGTTCATTGGCCCACAATAGAGTAAGATAGATAATCATAGCAAAATAACCGTGTATCATGATCTACAAAGATCCAGAGTACCATTATTACAATGAAAGCTTAGCATAAAGCTTAGCTCAAATTTTTCAGGTAGCAACATAAACATATAAATCCTCCAATCTTCAAATTGCCCACAAGTGAACAAGTGCCGAGTGGAGTACCGTGGCCTATAACGATCAATCAGAATCGGAATAACCTGCAGCATAAAACGCAACAGCCCCGAAGGGTCAATACATGGAATGTATGGCAAGTAGAGCTAGTAAAGGAGACAATAGTACTAACAATTACATGCATATTTGGCAAGTGGAGCTGTGTCTGGATTGCATTTGCAAATAACTTTGTCCTACTTTCATAAACAGTTTTGAATTTTCTTTGAAAAGATCCCAATTAAGTTAACCCAACAATATTAAAGCAATTATGAAATTAGAATGAGCGAGAAACATGTCATGGAATCAATATCTAGCAACTCAAACGTCCATAACCGGGGACACGGCTAATCGATTAGATTATACACTCTGCATAGGCTAGTACACTTTACCCATGTGACTTGGCCAGCCCAGCTCGTACCACCACTCTCATTTAGGGTGATGATAGGGAGAAGACCAAGAAGGGACTCTTCGGGAAGTAGCTCCTCAATCCCGACGCGCACCGGTCCAACCTACCAAAATTCTACATCTCTGGATACGCGGGTTCGAGTTACCACAACCTACTAAGTCCAACCAACCGCCCATTTCATTATTGGCACATGGTTGTACACATAAGCTACACAATAAAGAAGCCAATCATTCTCTCTTGATACCTGGGTGCCTTTCCGCAATGAAACCACCAAAAATTATCAATACCATCACACCCAGGGGATTCATTGATTAAGTTGTTTTAGTTTTCACAAACCAATATTTTGAGAAAACAAGTATCATTGATGTAACCCAGCCCTCGTTCAACATAGCATGGCTAAGCACATCTACAACGGTGGTTCATCTACAAGGAAAGCCCTACCACATAATAGGACATTCCATAGCGATAGTATCATCCTACACATGCATCTACAAAATACACGACAATGCATTGAAAATAGTAGGACGGTATCATGAACAAAGTAGCATCTACTTGCCTTGGTTGTAGCGGTCGGAGGAACAATCCACACACGAGCAAGGGTTGCACTCCACACAATCTACACGACACAATTGCATTCATAAACAAACAATTCACAAACATATGCAACAAAGATGATGCATGAATGCAAGAACGGCAAGCGGATTGGTGCTACAGCTGCACCACATAATACTAATTCATATTACTACCGAATACATGCATGGAAAATAGATTTGGCGCAAGGGAAACTATTAACCAAAAGTGGTGATCACTACTAGAGCTAGAACTTAAATAATTCACTACCGGTAGTAAAAAGTTCGTAAAATCCTGGAAAAATTCTACCGCATAGGCATCGCTGATAAAAAATAGTACCAATTGGAATTACTCAAAAAGGAGTTATAAAACATCCCGAGTAATTAAAACACTGCAGAAAGCCATTAGACAAATACTACAGAAGTTTTTACTGTAAGCCTATCTTTTTATTTCACGATGAGATTCCCCTCGTTCATACGAGTCCAGGGACATATCACACGTGATTTTTGGAGCTACGAAACTTTTACTACGAATTTATTACTCCAAAAAGGCCACTAATTAGTTTGATTAAACTGTACTAAACCTGACGGTAAAATTCTGAACCGAAGGTGCAGCGAGATTCTACTCGACTCACTGAACTCGTACATATTTTATTTGCAATTTTTGGCCAAGCGGTTTAATTTCTACGCAATTTACAAGATTCTACCGAAATCTGCCAAGTAATAGGATTAACGAAATTGACCCGATCAAGCGTAATCGATGATTTGGCGCGAGGTGTCGACTAGTCGACGTCTGGGGCGTCTGACTAGTCAACGTCTGGAGTGCTGACCAGTCAACGAACGATCTAAGCCGCTGATCTGAGATCTGACGGTGGCTGCTGTCTTACCGGAATCGGACGGCGAATCGAACTCCGGCGAACTCCGGACGGCGGTGACGAACGGTTCCGGCGTCGTGGTTCTACCTGCACGTACACACACGGTCAACTACGGCAGGGCGCAGATGGCGACGGCGGATGGAGACGCGAAGCACGGGAACGGAAAGAGGAGATCGAGGCGAACCCGGCAACAGACGCGGCGATGGCCGGCGACGGTCGGAGGCGGCGGCGCGCGGCGCGGAAGGCGGCGACGACGGACGTGCTCGCGCCTGGGAGCAATGGCGGCGCCAGGGAGACGTGCGCGTGTGGAGTTGGTGGGCACGGGAACCAAGGCAGGGGTGGGGCCCTCCTTTTAGTAGTCCTCGCGTGAGAAAAGAAAAAGAAAAAAAATCCTGGACCGAATCGGTCCGCAGTTGGACTACAACTCGGAAATCGGTCCGGATTTTTGGACGGTTTTCCGGCGGTTTACTAAAACGTCCGAGTCTTTTGCATACGAACTCCGATTGGAGCGATTCTCGCGCCTACGGGTTCGTATCGTCGAGGGGAACAACCTTCAGTCGAAGTTTACGCGAAAACTCGAACCTACAGGGGTGGTTGTCGCAAGTCTCTTGGTTTACTAAAACGTCCGAGTCTTTTGCATACGAACTCCGATTGGAGCGATTCTCGCGCCTACGGGTTCGTATCGTCGAGGGGAACAACCTTCAGTCGAAGTTTGCGCGAAAACTCGAACCTACAGGGGTGGTTGTTGCAAGTCTCTCTAAAGCCTCCCGTAGGAAACTCGTAGCGAAACAAAATAGGGTTTTGAAGGTGGCATTCCGCCGAGCCTTTCTATTCGATGGTTGTGCATGGAAAGATATGATGCAATGCCATGAATGATATACAGGACCAAATCAAAAATTTGGGATGTGACACCAGGACATTATGTAGCAACTTGTCCACAAGAGCAACGTAAAGAACTCCAAGATATCCACTGTTTCAATTGCAAGAACCCAGGACATTATGCAAGCAACTGTCCAGAAAAGATGAAGAACAAGCTGAACAAGCCTATGGAGAAACTCAACCTTGGCCCATGAGTCAAGAATGGAAACCAAGGACACAATGCAAATGTTTGCTTAGAGAAGTTTTCCCAGGATCCCAAGAAGGACAATGTGTAATTTTTGTTTGAAAATTTTTAAGGGTGGTAGTACCCTAGTTGTTTTGAACCTGCTTGCAACCCTATCCTTCCCAAATCTCGGGACGAGATTTATTTTAAGGGTGGTAGCCTGTCACATCCCAAGATTTTCTAAATCTTGTAATGTGAAAATAAATGAATAAAATAAAACTTTGTTTGATTTTCAGGGCCAGAAGAAACTTTTTGAATTTAATTGGAACTTCAAACCAATTGGAATCAAATAAAGTACTAAAGGGATTTAAAAAGATAAACTATTATTAAAGGAAAATAAAAATATTTAAAATTACTATTTTGGATCTTTAAATAAAAAGATTTTGTTATCAGAAGAAAAGGATAGATTTATAAATAAAGGTTATTTTATAAAGCAAAATTTAACCTTGGCCAATCTTTTGGAAATAAAAATATTTCTATTTGATAAAAATAGTAAGGTTTATTCAAAATAAATTAATAAGGATTTAATATCCAATTTTATTTAAGTAAAGGCTTTTCCTATTTTAATTAAACACTAAAACTTATTTATTTATTTTTAATAAGTTTTCTAAGTATTTTATATTCTTAAATAAAACCCTCTTGAAGTGTTTTGATTTTATTTTAGATTTCAAAATAAATATTCTAATAAAACAAATCTTATTTGAAGTAATTGAATAAGGCCCATTTAATTTAATTAATAATGGACCCTATAACCAAAAATGTTATTTTATTTTAAACAAGCTTTCTAAATATTCCTTATTTTCAAATACAACCTACTGATTTGGTTTTGAAAATAATTGGATTTCAAATGGAGATGTTATTAATAAAAGCAAACCCTATTTGATTATTAAATCATGAACCATGTTATTTAATTAATAATGGTACCTACAAATAAAATTATTATCTTGACTTTAGAATTTGGTTCAGGTTACTAAACAGAATAAATTCAGAGTTACAAAATTGGGTGAAGATTTGAATTGTTTTGATTGCTTGGAAATTGTTTGAAATTTAAGACAGAATATAGAAATAGAAAAAGAAAAAGAATCAGAAATAGAAAAAAATAAGATTTAAGCCGACCCAAGCAGCCCAACAGCCTGTGAACCAGTTTCCTCACCGGAAGAAAACGTTTGCACCTCAGATGTCGACCACAGTGAGCAGACGGTGGACCTCACTCACTTCTTTTCCCGACCGTGGACCCCACCTCTACTTCTCATCGTCCACACCCGCGCGACCCTGTCACCCCCAAACCTCGCTGCCGTTGCTGACTTTGAATGCCGCGTTCAATTCACAGTAATGTCGCGCGTTAATCTCGCCGTGACTGCACAATATTAAGCGCCTGCATCTTCCCCTCCCTTTCCCTCTGTCATCATTCCCTCTCTGCCCCGAGGCTGCCCCAATTTGACTCGACACACTCCTATCTCCGACCACCGTCTCCGACCGATTCCGGCCAAGCCACACCACCCCGAGCCTCCCTGAGCACGCTGGCAGCTTCCCCACTCCCTAACGCCTCTCCCAGTGCCCTTCATTCAACCGCGGGCGCCCCGGAGCGTCGGCTTTGACAAGCTCCGACAGCGCCGCCGTCTGTTTCTTCTTCGACGATGTTTTCCAGGTGAACCAGACCGCCCCTTCACTTCTCGTTCACGCACACAGCGTTGTCTTGATCCTGCACATCGGACCGCGCCTTCGTTTTTGCCTTAGGGCGATCTGCAGCAACGTCCTCGACCTCAACCAGAGCCACCAGCCGCCAGAACGAACTCCGGCGAGAGATTCCACCTGACCCCGTGCGCCCCTTGCCACATAGACCACACGTCAAGCACCACCTCGTCCTCGCGAACACGGTAAGCGCCACCTCCATCTTCCTTTCTTCCTAGAACCACCGCGAGCACTTTGTCTGGCCGTCGCCGCCGTCATCCGCTGTCGTAGTAGTAGCATTCGTAGGATCTTAATCCAACGCCTACGATAGATCACTTAAGCCGCGAAGAGGTACGCGCCCTGTGCCGTGCGATCAAACTAAATCCTGCGGTCGACATTGCCGATCCAACCGAACCGTATCGACCAATGAAACAAATGACGCGTGGCCAGTATTAGAACTAAAAAACAGATTTGAATCAGATTTATTTGCAAACTTCAAACCCCTGTAACTTTCAAACCACACGTTCAAAAATTACAAATTTTATATCAATGGATTCAGGAGAACAAGACCTAGCCAACCATGCCCTTGGTTTAGAAAGTAGTATTTGTTAGCTTGCTTGTTTTTGTAAATTCTTTTGTGAGCTTGTTTGGAGTATAAAAATTGTTTAAAATTGATTTTAGGGTTAAAACTTTTGCAAAATGGTTT
The DNA here is from genome assembly GCA_030063025.1 of Avena longiglumis. Classification (NCBI taxonomy): domain Eukaryota; kingdom Viridiplantae; phylum Streptophyta; class Magnoliopsida; order Poales; family Poaceae; genus Avena; species Avena longiglumis. The sequence goes on from CP125974.1 coordinate 253,018,835, forward strand.
GTTGTGACCTTAATGACCCTAGGAACCAACCCATGGTTTGAAAATGAAATTGGAAAAAATTAGAATGGATTAATTGAATTAGTCTATTTCTAGCTGAGTAAAGATAATGGTTTTATTATGAAAAAGGATTTTGGAATAAAACTTTGGGGAAATATTTTGATTCAAAGCTACTGACCCAAAACAACAAATCTTGAGAGTTAGAAACTTTTGGTGAGAAGCTTAAAGATTTTTGATTTGATAAAACCATTTTTCCACCACCTAAAATGTTGAATGGATTTTAAAGTAGTTTTTGGGCAAAACCCTCTAACTAATGACTTTGCCATTTTGGTAAATGACCAATTTGGACCTTAAAAAGTTTAGAAACCTAGTGGAGACCATCCTTGCAATAGAACCATCCTTTGCATACTTAGGCATGACTTAGATTCCATCACTTTGTGAGTGTGAGATTGTTTGTTTGACTTTGGTTTGGAATGTTAATTGATTTTGTGTTTGCTTGGTTGACTTGTAGTGAATTTAGCAAAGTGTGAGACTAGCAAGATCAAGGAGTGAACCACCATTCCCTACCAAAAAGGCAAGTTACACTATCATACAAAAGTCCTACTATTTTTATTATACATTAGTGGATTTTGAAAACATGCATGAAAATGATTTATACTTATGCTATGCTAAATCCTAACAGGATACCTTATACATTCCTTAGAGAAAACATTGTAGTTGTACATGCTTAGCCATGCTTATTTGAAAAGAAAGATACATGTTGAGATTTTACAAAGTTGAGAAAAGGACTTGTGTTTTACATAATAAAACAAGGACTCAATGAACCACCTAGTTGGAGGATACTTTAAGTTTTGGAGAAGGTGGCAACAAAAGGAACCATGTCTATGGTGATCTCTTTGTGTTGTGCTCCAAAAGAAAACCCACATAGGAAACTTAGAGATTGAACATGCTTCTCCAATTGTGGCTTTCATGTGCAACCATATGCTATTATGGCTCTGGCTTGGTCAACTACATTAGGAAGACCCATACATTGTCTTTAGTTACCGGACATGGGGATCTGGAATGCTTCATGGGGGCTGAAGACAAGCTAGCAATGATGTATGGGAGGACCTTTTGGAAAGACTTCGTCACACTCTCAGTCTGCCGGTACTCCATCTTGGTGAGCACTAATCCAGTAGGCCACTGGTGGTAACAAGATGGGATTGTGACATGTGGGTAAAGTGTACTCCTTCTGCAGAAGTTAATAAAATCTAAGTACTTAGTTGTGCCCCCGGTTATGGACAATACTGAGCAACTAAAGTTTGAACTATGGGAGATCTCGACATTCGAACTTCTAAAATAAAAACTTGATGCCCTTGTGTGTCTACCAAGGAATTCAAAGAGATTTTGTTAAGCTTGATGCACTTGGGGTTACCAAGGTGCTCAAGAGATTTTGCTTAACACTTGATGTACTTGGGGTTACCAAGGAACTCATGAGATTTTGATAAGACTTGTTGCACTTGGGGTTACCAAGGTGCTCAAGGAATTTTGACAAGGACTTGAACACTTGAGTTTCTACCAAGGAGTTCAAGGAACTTGGAAAAGAGATTTGACAAAGGACCAAAACCCTTTTAAAAAGATAGGATAAAATATTGCTTTATGCAAATGAGCCTAAAACTCTACTTAGCCAAATTTGCATGTAATGATAGGATCCACTTATATTATACATAACAGTGAAACTTGCCAATACAATTCAAATGTATTGACCCTTGTGGATGTAACTTGTAATGTTGCAGGTTTGATTGATTTTAGTGAAGATTGTTTGATTAGGATTACAAAGTCTACAACCAACATCTGCCTGTGGAACTTTGAAGATGAAGGACCCCATGACTATAGTTATTCCGCTGCAATGTAATGTAATAGCCAAATGAGCTATGTATGATGTAATAAAATTATGTTATTCCTGGTTATAAAGTTATGTTATGACCTTTGTAACTTGATATTACATCTTAACTATGGATGCTATCTATTGATCCAGGGACTAGCATTGTAAAACACAGGAGGAATCTACCTTATTAGGTTGAGATCCCTCTACAAAATATATGCATATGGTAAATAAAAAGATTGCCGAGGTGCTCATTGTTTGCTTGTCTTGTCATTTTGGTTATGGGAAAGATCATGTACCATGTGCAAGGGGTACCCCGTTTGTGGTTCTCAATGATATGCAAATACTTATAATTATAAGAACTTACAGGTGACTGAAGTTGAGTAGCATGAGGAGTGGCCCTCGTATTCAAGGGACTTGAGATTGCCAACCTATACTTTGTCAAGCATATACTCCATCTTTGTCTACTTTAACCTTAATCACTTCAAGATGCTTATGATAGGGTCAATGAGGGCTGAAAGCTAACAAGTACCATAATTTTTGGAAGCTCTTTTTGAAACTTTAAATCCCTGCTTCCTTTATAAAAGGCCTTTCTTCCACCACTATTGAGTCTCCACCTTCTACGTTTAGGCACCATTCAGAGAGCATAGTTGTCATTCTATGTGCAGTGTTCCAAAGCTTATTGATTGATGCATATTGTGATATTACTTGTTCTTGTGCTATTTGTTTCTAGTCACCCTTGTGAACTTTGAAGGTGTCCTATGCATCTATTTGCTACTCTATGAGGGACAAGATGATTGCCACTATGCTATGTTTTCTGTATGTGAAACAAACAAAAGTTTTTCAATGCATGTTATTCATGATCTTTGTTTGTAGCCTTTCATGTTGCATGCATAGTTACTATGTCCTATTGTTATAACTCCATCTTTCATGCACTTGTTTAGAGTTCTTTGATCCCAGCTTTCAATGCTTGCAAATGGTTGGATCTTTATTGTGAGGGTTCATCTCACCTCAAAAATTATTCTTTTTATCACTTACCTACTCGAGGATGAGCAGGAGTTAAGCTTGGGGATGCTTGATACGCCGGAAACGTATCTATAATTTTTGATGCTCCATGCTTGTTTAGTATCTACTTTGCTTTGCTTTGTCTACACTTTGAGGTGCTTTTTACATGTTTTCTGGTACTAACCTATTAACAAGTTGCCACAGTGCCAGTTGCCTTTTTTTGCTGTTTTTGGTTCCAGAAAATCTAGTAAAGAAATATTCTCGGAATTGGACGGGACAAACATCAAAGTCAATAACTTCCCATGGGGAACAAGAAGTCCAGAGGGGATACGGAGATGCGGGACAGGGCGCCCAGACCCCCCTAGGCGCGGGTGGGCCCTGCCCCGTACCTAGGCAGGGTGTGGGGCCCCTGGCCACCGCCTCAGCTTCCCCCTTCGCCTATAAGAAGCCCCCAATGTAGAAACCCTAAGTACCCGATCAATATTCCACAAAACCTTCTGTAGCCGCCTCCACCATCGTACCTAGATCAGGGGGATCTGAAGTTCTTCCCGACACCCTGCCAGAGGGGAGATCATCCCGGAGGCCTTCTCTCTGGTATGATGCGTGAGTAGTTCCACCTTGGACTATGGGTCCATGTAGAAGATAGATGGTTGTATCTCAGCCTTGTTCTTTCATGTATAGATCTTGTGAGCTCCATTCATGATCAATATCTAATCTATTTGTAATCATGCGTGTTGTGTTTGTGGGGATCCGATGGATATTGAGATTATTATGTTGGTTTGATTAATGGTTTTGTCTTTATGATTCTATCATGTATGTGTTATTTGTGATCTTGCATGCTCTCTATTGTTAGTAGCTATCTTGTCCAAGTAGTTGCTAGTGACTCCAAGAGGGGGTATTTATGCTCGATAGTGGGTCCATGCCTCTAGTTTCCAAGGGAAGTGACAGAAATCTCTTCGGTTCTAGATGTGTTTTTCCTACTAGGGAGAAAACAACGGTCTCTTGTTCATGGAACATGTGGACTGTTTACCTTACACACTTTGCTTAAAGCAGTTGTCTATTGCTTGCAACTTAATACTGGAGGGGTTCGGATGATAACCTGAAGGTGGACTTCTAGTCATAGATGTAGTTGGCGGTCTATGTATCTTGTTGTATTGCCCAATCGAATCTCATGGGATCTTTCCGACTAGTAATTGCATTGTTATGCCTTGCTCAGTTCCTGTCCATTGCCCTGCTGTAATTTGTTTACCCTTCATGCTATATTGTTTATCTTAGAACGGCATGTAACACCCTCAGAATCGACCCTATGCAAGTTTTAGCGAAACCAGCCAAACCCGCATAGGAACGATTCAAAGGTGCCCACCAGGCACTTTCGTGCAGGTGGAAAACGAAGTAATAACATTACACAACAGTCCTCGATGGGACCCCCAGAACAGATATATATATAACAGCGACTCAATGAGTCAAGAATACAGATATACAGTACAAAGATCCAAATCACCTTGAAAACGATATAGCGTCCAGCTACGGACAAGATGCAAATGGGGCTAAGAGCCCTGAAGAATAACCAATGGCGTCCATAACCCCGAGCCAAGCGGAAGGGTAACCCCGCTAACGACGCCGATCTCAAAACCTGCTTAAACAAAGGGTGCCGACAAAGGGCAAAGGAAAAGAGGAGCGTCGATCGAGGCCAAGACACGAGGCTAGAATTCGGCGGTCCTCGCCTACATAGGTATGGTGGGCTGAAGCGGCAGCGCAGCATGCATTAAACAACCTATAGAGACTCGGTAAAACAGGCGGCTATCAGAGAGGGGTGAGAAATACCTATTCGGAACCAACCTGATACTAACACCAAACAATCCCATCCTGGTATTCCCCCTCGAGGCCAAACGAGGAAGTCAACCGAGGAACTCACACAGTTGGCAGTTTTACTTATTCAGTTATCGTTGCAGCAATTACTAGTCAAATATAGATAGTCATCCTGATTAAATAAGCAGTGGGCACTTTTAGTTAACCATTCCGTTGTAGTTGCAACACTTACTAGTCAGATACAATTAGCATGAGATGACCCAAAACCCAGCAGTTGTTGGTACTTTTATTTAGCCATTCCGTTGTAGTTGCAATACTTACTAGTCAGGTTCAATGGTCACAAGCGACAACCCAAACAAGCAATTGTTGGTAGTTTTATTTAGCCATTCCATTATAGTGAAGCTGATTACTAGTCATTATAAAGTCAAATTTATAGCACTACTTTAGTTATAGTTGTCTATGATCGAGATACTGTGCTCCAAGTCGTCCATAACCGCGGACACGGCTTTCAGAAAGTTTTACCGCCGGGTGCACCAATAGCAACACACACTCGATCAACCTCGGAAAAACCAAATCAAAACCCAACGAGGCCTTCACGACAAAGCAATCACAGGATTCAAAAATATTTCAGGGGGCCACCCCTTAAAGTAGACCCGCAACGAAGCCGGCCGGCTCCGAGACAGACTCAAGGTTGTGGGGACAGCTGTGAACGACTGGGAACCCAAAACTGGGCTTGTCGACACCGCAGAATCGTGCCACGATCCTAAACAGTACAGTGTGCTCCTCGCACAATCGTAATAAAGCAGTAAGGCATGGCATAAGTATAGGATAGTAATAAAACCTCAAACTAGTTTGTGGCCCCAAGAAATAAGAATGAATCAAGCTCTGGCTCAGGGGGGGTCCCATAAGCCTCCCGGATGTGGATAGCGCGATAAATCAAGGAACAGGTATCAAGCACTCGGGGTCCTACGGGACACAAGTGGACGGTTAACAACCAAATAACATCTATTGCCCACCTGTGCCTCTGCTTACTTACTTCAATTTTAGTTGTTAAACAGTTATTAAAGTGAACGATAAGTAAATCCATGACCATCTCCAACATCAAACATGCGGCAACACTCCAACAACTGTGGTACTGGACGACACGCAACAGCACTTGAGCAAGCGACTACGACGCGCAAGTCCAACTATCTACCAAACAACAGGTAATAGGGTGTGTCCAAGGCAATATAAGGCTGCAAGGGATATCACGGTACGAAAACTAGAGCAACGCGACACACATAGCAATAGATCAACAGGAGGGAATAAATACTATAAAAGTAAGATAGGTAGAAAAGGGGGGAGATGCTCGCCTGAAAACATTGCCGAAGGTTCATCCGAAGATCGGGGCGAAGCTCACATCAACTCAACGGCCTTATCCGCGAAGAAGCAAAACACTAGAATAAACACCGGATGCAATATTTAATACTACGGAAAAAGATCGGGCATGATGCATGTATGATGTTTGGCATGGCAAAGATGCGATGCAATTAGGCAATATTAAGTGGAACCGGGGTCCCGACAATTAATTAGATGGTTCATGTTATTTATCTACCCTGCAATTTAAATGTTGTATTGACATGGCAAGAGATAGCACCGGTTCGCTACACCAATTTGAATGAGGCCAATATAAGACTAGATTTGCCCGCATATGGGCCCCATATTTAATTATGAGGTGAATCGGCATAAGGACCCCAAACCACACAAATATGCATGCGAGATGAACAATTAATATGCGACAAGTTGTATTATATGATAAAATAGGGTTTCGGGAAGGGGTTCACACATAGGGTTGCGAAGATCTTGGTTCCGGGGTTCGAGGGTTTGGTCTCAGGGTTGGACGCAAGGTGAAGAGCTCGGCATTCTGGGAAGAAGGACTTGATTCGGTGTCGGGGGCGCATCGGACTCGCCCTGGTCGATGTCGATCTCGTCGTCGCGCCGATCTTGTCGTGTCCTCGTGTCGGGTCGGTCTTGGCGTTCGGGGTGAAGAACTTGGCGTTCTGCATCGTTGTCCTTACCGTCCGTGTTCTCGAGTATCGCATCCGGGAAGGGGCACTTGTCACCCATGTGGTCTTCGGGTCCGGGGTCCCAGTCATGGCGTCCCATTGTAGATCTTGTGGATGGCCCAGCAAAAGCCATCGGGTTCGGTCTTGGTTCCGTTGTCGACGACGATCTTGGCGGAACACTTCGAGTGGCGAAGGTCTTGAGGTTCCCAGAGTTTGGTTCGGTCTTCGAACACCGGGATCGATCTTTGGATCGAGGCATCGGGGTTTGGGTGCGGTGTTCGGTTTGGCCTCGGGGACGGCTAAGGAGATCTTGGGGATTTTCCGTGATGGAGTTCTTGATGTACCGTGCCGTAGATCTTATCGTCGATGACAACCATGGTTTCTGACTTGAAGTTCTTGTCCATCGAGAGGGTTCGGAGATCTTGCTGCAACCTTGTTGGCCTTCGGTTCGATGCAGAACAACACATGGTGGACGCACGGCATAGCGGTCGGAGAAGGGGCCGGCTTGGGAGGAAGGCGCCGGAACAGCGCGAAGCGGCGATGGCGCCTGCCCGACAGAAGACAGCGGCGCCAGCAGGCGGTGGCAGATGCAGGGCAGCGCCGGCGAGGTCGGGCCGGAGGAAGCGGCCGGGGGGGTGCAGCGGGCAGGGCGAGCCATCGGGCGACTGGGCGAGGCCTGCCGCAGAGGAGGCCGGACGGGCGGCGCTGCTCAGGGGACACCGCGCGGGGAAACGACTCGCTGGTCGGGCGGGCTCGGGCGAGGGCGCGGCCGACGGGGAGGTCGAGGCGGACGCGGGGTTGGGGAGGACGCGCGACGGAGGCGTCAGAGGGGCTTCTGGGCGGGTCGGGCGTGGCCGAGGACGACGGGAGGAGCGCGGCGCTCGGGAGGAGGAAAGCCGAGGGCGGGCCGACGAGAGGGAGAGGGGCGCGGCGCGCAGCAAGCTCGGGAGAGGGAGGCAGGCGGCCAGGAGGAGGAGGCGGCCGGGCGGGCGGAGGTGGAGGGAGGCGGGCGGTGAGGCGCAGCGAGGTGGAGGGTCAGGGCGGGGGACGCTGGAGGAGCGGCGGCAGCTGAGGGAGAAGGAGAGGCGAGCGGCGGCTGGGCTCAGCGGAGGCGAGGAGGAGGCCGCGGGCGGGAGGCGACGGAGAGAGGCGACGGGCTGGGCGGCGTGGCGCCGAGAGGGAGGAGGGCAAGGTGAGGCAGAGGGAGGGAGCGTGTCAGGGAGAGAGGGGGTGGGGAGGGGAGAGAGGTGGTGGGGAGGGGCCGGTGGGGCCAGAGGGAGAGAGAGGGAGCGGTTGGTGGCCGGTGGGGTCCAGGGTGGGTCCGGGCCGGCAGGGAGGTGGGGAGAGAGTGGTTGGCGTGGTGCTGGGTGGAAGTGGGGCTGCGGGTGGGGCCCGAGTGTCGGTGAGGGAGAGGGAGAGGGGTAGGTGGGACTGGGGTGAGAAGAGAGAGAGAGGGGATGGGGGATTCATGAGGTGGCGGGGTGGGTAGGGATTGGGGCTGTGGGGTGAGGTGGAATGTGAGTGGTGGGTAGAATAGGATTGGGTAGGTATAGGATTTAGAGTTTAGGTTTTATTAGTTTTGTAAATATGTGTTTGTTTTGTTTTGTTTATTTTAAAACAAGGCTACTTTGCAATTAGTTTATAGGTAAATAAAATATCCGATACGATCGGGGTTTTGCATTTGAAATAAAGGGGGGGGGTATTTGTACAAAGCAAAACTAGGCTTTTCGAAATAGTTCAGACAAACAATGCATGATGATGACGATGCAATGCACAAAAACAACGCGATTTTCTAGTAGTGGTTTTGCGGGATGCCACAATTCGACACCACTAACAATGGATCTCGCCCTCGAGATCCGCCTCATGGTACCGGAAGGAAGGTCGGCGATCTGCGTCTTCTTGCTTCATGTAGATCCTCGCGACACCACTAACAAGAGGTCGTTGTCCGTGATCGTCGAGAGAACACTGCGGAAACAAAAGGTCGAAGGTAGAGGTATCAACAAATAAAGCCACCTCTAGCTTCCGTGAACGGAGTAAAATCGCTGGATCCACTGATTCGATGTACAAGAGCGAATGATAAGAGTAGTTGGATGGTGATCAGTCCATCGCGCACCCAAACCATTACTCTGCACACGAATAGGCGGATTATGCAACCAACTCTCGGAATTAGACTGAAGATCTCGACAAGCGAGGTGCAGAACAAGGGAGTGATGCAGACCATGCATCGGATCTAGCGTAGGTGGTGTCGTCGCGTCGGAAACACTGGGGGGCACAAATAAAGAACAAAGAATGGTACCAAAGTAGACGGATTCCCCAGACAGCATGAACACCGGATGGTAGAACATCGTTATCAAAGGAGGAAGCGAAACCCTGAAGGTACGACGGAACCCAACCACGAGAATCCTGGACTCGAAGAAAAGATAAGAGGTGGATTCAAAACACGTAGAGGTAAGAGGAGAATAGCAGAGGGGTAAGAATAAAAATCAAACCTAATCAGAACTATCCAACCGATTTTGCAAAAATAGTTTTGACACTCTACTGCGGCCGTTAGCTAGGTTATCCTACAGGCTGGACTTGTGGGGTATCGCAACTGCTGAGCTCTGATACCACTCTGTAACACCCTCAGAATCGACCCTATGCAAGTTTTAGCGAAACCAGCCAAACCCGCATAGGAACGATTCAAAGGTGCCCACCAGGCACTTTCGTGTGGGTGGAAAACGAAGTAATAACATTACACAACAGTCCTCGATGGGACCCCCAGAACAGATATATATAACAGCTACTCAATGAGTCAAGAATACAGATATACAGTACAAAGATCCAAATCACCTTGAAAACGATATAGCGTCCAGCTACGGACAAGATGCAAATGGGGCTAAGAGCCCTGAAGAATAACCAATGGCGTCCATAACCCTGCCCAGGCCAAGCCGGAAGGGTAACCCTGCTAACGACGTCGATCTCAAAACCTTCTTAAACAAAAGGGGTGCCGACAAAGGGCAAAGGAAAAAGAGGAGCGTCAGTACTGAGGCCAGTACACGGCGAGGCTAGAATTCAGCGGTCCTCGCCTACATAGGTATGGTGGGCTGAAGCGGCAGCGCAGCATGCATTAAACAACCTATAGAGACTCGGTAAAACAGGCGGCTATCAGAGAGGGGTGAGAAATACCTATCCGGAACCAACCTGATACTAACACCAAACAATCCCATCCTGGTATTCCCCCTCGAGACCAAACGAGGAAGTCAACCGAGGAACTCACACAGTTGGCAGTTTTACTTATTCGGTTATCGTTGCAGCAATTACTAGTCAAATATAGATAGTCATCCTGATTAAATAAGCAGTGGGCACTTTTAGTTAACCATTCCGTTGTAGTTGCAACACTTACTAGTCAGATACAATTAGCATGAGATGACCCAAAACCCAGCAGTTGTTGGTACTTTTATTTAGCCATTCCGTTGTAGTTGCAATACTTACTAGTCAGGTTCAATGGTCGCAAGTGACAACCCAAACAAGCAATTGTTGGCAGTTTTATTTAGCCATTCCATTATAGTGAAGCTGATTACTAGTCATTATAAAGTCAAATTTATAGCACTACTTTAGTTATAGTTGTCTATGATCGAGATACTGTGCTCCAAGTCGTCCATAACATGACACGGCTTTGAGAAAGTTTTACCCGCCAGGTGCACCAATAGCAACACACTCGATCAACCTCGGAAAAACCAAATCAAAACCCAACAAGGCCTTCACGACAAAGCAATCACAGGATTCAGAAATATTTCAGGGGGCCACCCCTTAAAGTAGACTCAAGAACGCCGGCCGGCTCGAGACGGACTCAAGGTTGTGGGGACGGTCAGAACGATCGGGAACCCAAACTGGCTTGTCGACACCGCAGAATCGTGCCACGATCCTAAACAGTACAGTGTGCTCCTCGCACAATCGTAATAAAGCAGTAAGGCATGGCATAAGTACAGGATAGTAATAAAACCTCAAACTAGTTTGTGTCCCCAAGAAATAAGAATGAATCAAGCTCTGGCTCAGGCGGGTCCCATAAGCCTCCCGGATGTGGATAGCGCGATAAATCAAGGAACAGGTATCAAGCACTCGGGGTCCTACGGGACACAAGTGGACGGTTAACAACCAAATAACATCTATTGCCCACCTGTGCCTCTGCTTACTTACTTCAATTTTAGTTGTTAAACAGGAATTAAAGTGAACGATAAGTAAAGCCATGACCATCTCCAACATCAAACATGCGGCAACACTCCAACAACTGTGATACTGGACGATACGCAACAGCACTTGAGCAAGCGACTACGACGCGCAAGTCCAACTATCTACCAAACAACAGGTAATAGGGTGTGTCCAAGGCAATATAAGGCTGCAAGGGATATCACGGTACGAAAACTAGAGCAACGCGACACAGATAGCAATAGATCAACAGGAGGGAATAAATACTATAAAAGTAAGATAGGTAGAAAAGGGGGGAGATGCTCGCCTGAAAACATTGCCGAAGGTTCATCCGAAGATCGGGGCGAAGCTCACATCAACTCAACGGCCTTATCCGCGAAGAAGCAAAACACTAGAATAAACACCGGATGCAATATTTAATACTACGGCAAAAGATCGGGCATGATGCATGTATGATGTTTGGCATGGCAAAGATGCGATGCAATTAGGCAATATTAAGCGGAACCGGGGTCCCGACAATTAATTAGATGGTTCATGTTATTTATCTACCCTGCAATTTAAATGTTGTATTGACATGGCAAGAGATAGCACCGGTTCGCTACACCAATTTGAATGAGGCCAATATAAGACTAGATTTGCCCGCATATGGGCCCCATATTTAATTATGAGGTGAATCGTCATAAGGCCCCCAAACCACACAAATATGCATGCGAGATGAACAATTAATATGCGACAAGTTGTATTATATGATAAAATAGGGTTTCGGGAAGGGGTTCACACATAGGGTTGCGAAGATCTTGGTTCCGGGGTTCGAGGGTTTGGTCTCAGGGTTGGACGCAAGGTGAAGAGCTCGGCGTTCTGGGAAGAAGGACTTGATTCGGTGTCGGGGGCGCATCGGACTCGCCCTGGTCGATGTCGATCTCGTCGTCGCGCCGATCTTGTCGTGTCCTCGTGTCGGGTCGGTCTTGGCGTTCGGGGTGAAGAACTTGGCGTTCTGCGTCGGTGTCCTTACCGTCCGTGTTCTCGAGTATCGCATCCGGGAAGGGGCACTTGTCACCCATGTGGTCTTCGGGTCCGGGGTCCCAGTCATGGCGTCCCATTGTAGATCTTGTGGATGGCCCAGCAAAAGCCATCGGGTTCGGTCTTGGTTCCGTTGTCGACGGCGATCTTGGCGGAACACTTCGAGTGGCGAAGGTCTTGAGGTTCCCAGAGTTTGGTTCGGTCTTCGAACACCGGGATCGATCTTCGGATCGAGGCGTCGGGGTTTGGGTGCGGTGTTCGGTTTGGCCTCGGGGACGGCTAAGGAGATCTTGGGGATTTTCCGTGATGGAGTTCTTGATGTACCGTGCCGTAGATCTTATCGTCGATGACAAACATGGTTTCCGACTTGAAGTTCTTGTCCATCGAGAGGGTTCGGAGATCTTGCTGCAACCTTGTTGACCTTCGGTTCGATGCAGAACAACACATGGTGGACGCACGGCATAGCGGTCGGAGAAGGGGCCGGCTTGGGAGGAAGGCGCCGGAACAGCGGTGGTGCGCGAGAAGCCGGGCAGCGGCGCCTGGCCTGACAGGAAGACAGCGGGCGGCCAGAGCAGGGGCCTCTGGCGGCGGCAGATGCAGGGCAGCGCCGGCGAGGTCGGGCCGGCCGGAGGAAGCGGCCGCGGAGGGGGGGGGTGCCGGCGGCAGAGGCGGAGCCATCGGGGCGACGCGGGCGAGGCCTGCCCAGAGGAGGCGACGGGCGGCGCTGCTGGGGACACCGCGGAGGGAAACGACGCAGGTCGCGGTCGGGCGGCTCGCCGGGCGGCGTAGGGCGGCCGACGGGGAGGTCGAGTGGACGGGTTGGGGAGGACGCTGACGAGGCGCCGGAGGGGCTTCCTGGCGGGTCAGCGTGGGCGGGGACGACGGAGGAGCGGCAAGGCGCTCAAGGGAGGAGGAAGGCGAGGCGGGCCGGGCGACGGGAGAGGGAGAGGGGCGGCGGCAACAAACTCGGGAGAGGGAGGCAGGCGGCAGCGCTCCGGGGAGGAGGAGAGGCGGCACTCGGCCGGCGGCGGAAGGTGGAGGGAGGCGGGGCGGTGAGGCGCGGGGCAGGCGAGGTGGAGGGCCGCGGGGGCGGGGGACGCTGGAGGAGCGGCGGCAGCAGAGGGAGAAGGAGAGGCGGAGCGGCGCGCTGGGCTCGGGCGGAGGCGACGGGAGAGGAGGCCGCGGGCGGCGGGGAGGCGACGCCGGAGAGAGGCGGACGGGCTGGGGCGATGGCCGGCGCCGGAGAGGGAGGAGGGGCGGGCGCGCGTGAGGCAGAGGGAGGGAGCGTGTCAGGGAGAGAGGGGGTGGGGAGGGGAGAGAGGTGGTGGGGAGGGGCCTGTGGGGCCAGAGGGAGAGAGAGGGAGCGGTTGGTGGCCGGTGGGTCCGGCCGGGAGAGGGGAGAGAGTGGCTGGCGTGGGGCTGGGTGGAAGTGGGGCTGCGGGTGGGGCCGAGTGTGAGGGAGAGGGAGAGGGGTAGGTGGACTGGGGTGAGAAGAGAGAGAGAGAGGGATGGGGATTGATGAGGTGGGGGTGGGTAGGGATTGGGGCCGGGGTGAGGTGGCGGTGTGAGTGGTGGGTAGAATAGGATTGGGTAGGTATAGGATTTAGAGTTTAGGTTTTATTAGTTTTGTAAATATGTGTTTGTTTTGTTTTGTTTATTTTAAAACAAGGCTACTTTGCAATTAGTTTATAGGTAAATAAAATATCCGATACGATCGGGGTTTTGCATTTGAAATAAAGGGGGGGTATTTGTACAAAGCAAAACTAGGCTTTTCGAAATAGTTCAGACAAACAATGCATGATGATGACGATGCAATGCACAAAAACAACGCGATTTTCTAGTAGTGGTTTTGCGGGATGCCACACGGCACCTCTAGTGAACTATGGGCCCTGGTCGAATATTTACCATTGATACATCTTCCACTGTTACTTGTTTACTTGCTGCAAACCAGTACCTTCCACACAATATGTTTAATACTTTGTTATAGCAACCAGTGAGATTGACAACCTCACTGTTAGTTGGGGCAAAGTCTTGAGTTTGTGTTGTGCAGGTCTCCTCGTTGCTTGCAACACCTGTGTGACGTTTCCTTCCTCCTACTAGTTCGATAACCTCGGTAACTTATTGAGGGAAAACTTGTTGTTGTGCTGCTTCACACCTTACTCTTGGGGTTCCCAACGAAGCGCTCCTACATCAACTCAGCGCTGCATCAGTTTGCCTGTTGTCCAGCCTTAACTGCATCTTCACAAATGGATTTAAACCACATAGGAAATGTTTATTTCTTTTTTTCTCAGTGCTCACTTCATCCTAAGCATAAAGAGATAATTGACTGAACTCCTGGATGTACTTCATGACACTGGTATCTCCTTGTTGAAGCTCTTCAAACTCTCTGCGCTTCAACTCCATCACACTCTCTGGAACATGATACTCACGGAATCTCTGCTTGAACTCCTCCTAGGTATACTCCCTTCCTAGAGGTTGCATTGCAAGCTGGTTCTCCCACCATGATGCAGCAGGTCCGATTAAGAGATGTGCTGCATACCTCAACATTTCTTCATCATTGCAACCGATAGTCCTTAACATTCTTTCTCTATCTGCCAACCAATCCTCTGCATCCATTGGTTCTGGAGATGATGCAAAAGGTAACAACCTTGCATTTTGAAAGTCTGAAAGACTCACACCTCCACCTTCAGGTGCTTTCTGCATTCCAGCTCGTGCCAAGAACTCTTCCATGAATTGGTTCTAGGATTCTTGCATCATTTGCATATATTGCATAAAGTTCTGCTCCATTAACGGCCTCATTGGTGGTGGTGGCGGTAATGCTCCTTGTTTTCTAGCATCTGCATCCGCTTTCTCCTTAGCCTTGCGCTCCATACATTGTTGTTCAGATTCAGTTTCTACATTCGTTTCCATGACCCCCTAGTCCTGCAACATAAATCGAATACTCATAAATACATCATGCACATGTGTTCTGAGCTCAACTTCATGCACAGAACTAGTCACACAATGGAAAAATCCAAATAAGATCCAAATATGCATTTTTAAATATTATACATTACAAACAACTTAGTAAATACAAAGTCATTACAATCCTGTACCATATGGGTACAATATCATATGTGAATACTACCTCACTTATTTAGATACATCATTCTCTCACACTAAAATACACTATACTATCTACTTCTAATAAGTAGTATACGTCCTTAGTATCTGCGATGTTCATTATACATGCTTCTCGTCCAACCGTGTTAACGTGACGTCCATCAAACAGTTTATGGAACAAATGCCCTTCCAGATGGAACATACTCAGTATCTAAAGTATCAGGGCTTGAGTCATGACTTAGCCTGAGTGCATTGACTCCATCCAACTCAGCTGAAAAGTCTGAGAAATGTGTTTAACATTATCACCCACTTGCATCTCATGAGCCTCATCCCTAGAGTTATAAATAGAATACTCAGATTCCGTTGCTCCCAAGGTGTTCTGTTGGTCAAGATAGTTAAACACTGGATAATGTACATTCCCTGGGTTTCGATAGGATATTGGTTATTCAAACACCCTCTCCTTAGGATTTTCTTCCTCATCCTGACTTCCTACAAATATAGAATTCCTGCTACTATCATTATTTTTGATTCTTGCACCCATCTAGCCGGATTGTCCAACATCTCTGTTAGACCCGTCCACTGACATTTGATTACCTTGGGACCCATTAGGTGATCCCATCCTCCATCCATCAGAATTCTCAATAGGAAGTTATGAATCAGACCCTTCCGTAGAAGCCTGTGGTCCAGGATACCTCATATCTAAAGTAGGATCATAGGTAGGTTCTGCTCTGGGTGAATATGGATATGGTGTAAAAGATTCTGGATCTATAGGTATATCCTTAAATATTGGTTTTACCCTTATCCTTGCTTCATTCTCCAATTGAGATGCTAACTGCTCCATTCGTTCTGGATCAGTTAGATCCTCCAACATATCATTCTTATCCTCCACTATGAATTGATGTGTCTTATACAAAGACCCAATGATCAGTCGATATCGATCCATAAACTTGGAAGCTAGCTTAGGATGCTTCTTTACCAGAGTAAGATGATCCGGAACTGGCTCCGTATCTATAGAATCATGAGGAATCATAGAAAATGTGCTCCCTTCTAACTCCTGGGTTTTTTACTCCCGAATATTGGCTATCGCCTCCAAAACAGCAACATGGTATGCTGCTAAATGACTCATACCTTCACCTATAGGTAAATCATGATATAATCCAAGCTCCTCTGGAAGTTGGATATTCACACGATACTTGGATAACATACGACCATCATAATAGGTTATGGTATTTACTAGAATCTTGGTTGAACAACTAAAGATTCTTAAGAGTTGAGGAAGCTGATCAGTGAATGATCCTTGATAATCATCGAGAGTCTCTTATTTCCTTACCAAAGTTTTTTTTGGAAACTTTGGTGCCATTACACTGTATACAAAATACTTTGGTTAGTAATCAATTGTAATATTGCATCATAACAAAGAATTATTGCACTAAAATATACAACAGAATATTCTCATTTGAATACACATTATACTCTTTTAAATAATTCTTTATCGTTGTTATAAGCTCCTATAGTTACTACCCTTTACTAGGTTTCCAACCTAAGGTCAAAGCAATTGCTCTGATACCAGCTGCGGTGACCCAGCATACCACCGCATGTGTAGTACACTATAGTCATTGACATGACATCCACAGAACACCGTTCCGTAAATATCACATCCCTCAGAGTGGTACAATACAAACATTGCGGGTTCATATTACAAACATACACACATTATTATTATTACAATACCAGAAGTTCGAGACTTCAAAAGATTTAAATTACAAACCAAATTCAAACAATTTTAGCGGAAGATTTAAAGTTTCAAACTTATACTCCAAATTGATCTCAACAACTTATTATATAATTTTTTCTTGCTCGGCTCAATTAGTTACTAATAATGATGGCAACTATTCTGACTCATTATACTACACTCCATAGCATATGCCATAGTCCACCCCTTCTACTACGCCGGACTGATCGGGCTCCTTGTAGTAGACATCCTCTTGGCCTTCGGCTGCATACAATGGAGTATCTTCTGGCTCCTCAGAGTCTAAGCAGGGGATCAAAGGAAAGAGTGAGTAACAGCGTTACCCAGCAAGTTCATTATATGCAAGGTGGGAATTTTGATTCTCTATCTACCACCTCGTACTATCAGTCCTTGGCACTATGCAGTTTTTGTAAACATTTCTTTAAAGATTGATTTTATTATCAAAAACTATGACCCTCAGGCTTCACAGGTTGATCAGAACTTTCATTGAGTTCATTTCCTGCCATGTTCGTAGATCCTTCCCGAAACAGGGAGTAACAAGTTAGAGTTCTTACACTCTACGTAGGTGCATTACTTTACCCATGAGAGATCAACTCCTTGTTGCACAATTGGGCGTACTTTCCCGTCCACAATTCCATGATGTGGGGCCCAGTAGGTGATCCATGACAATTACTGCCCTCTTCGTGACCCTACATGTCTGCACGATCCTTCGGGGTCGGCTCACCTCCGTTAATCCCCCTTTCGGGCATGCTATAACCCTGATGAGTTCCCAAAGACTCTATGAGATGGTGATGCCCCTGGCAAGTACCATATAGTTTCGGCTATACCTTCGACGGCCACTCATAGATAATCTAGACACCAAAATCGTGGGGCTTAAGGGTGCGCACCCATATGTTGGATCCGCACAAGGAATTACAACGTCACGTTAAGGTCGTCTTGCCATACATATGGAAGGAAAAGGATATAGCTGACTTCTCCGTCCCATTCCAAATCTCATGGTTAACGCGTAATATACGGCGCTAGAATCACTGATGTCATGGGTTGTTAAGTCCTAAGTGATTAATCTCATTGCAAATGGAAACCTAGGTTCCATTGCTCACCTTATACATATCACTACTTAGGATGATATCAACAATTTAATTGCTTTGAGAAAATAATATTTTCTTTCTTCGGAACATAGATGATAATACACAATTTGCAATTACTTTGATAAAGACTCTTCAAAGGACATGAGCAAGTGATGAACTTGCCTTGTGATTGCAAGGTAGTGAAGTCGGAAGCTTGCACTCAACCTTGAGCTTCTATTTCTACAAAACATCATTATTTCCCGGTAAGGACAATATTTAAAGAAGCAAAAATGATTATGCATAGTAAACCAATGCATCATTTATTATTTATGTTCTTTGTGTTTTTTACCCAATATATAAATTTTCTTGCATTGCCTTAATAAAGGAAATTGTTTTAGTAATAATTCTTAATATTCTGTAAATATTATATTTTATTTTTTTGTAATATAATATATCAGTAAAAGAGTCAAAAACTAATTTTTATTTATTTTTAACTCCTATAATTATTTTCTTAATATTTCTTTTAAGAATAAGAATTTTAATTTAGAAGATCTTATTTTGATATCTTAAATATCAATTTAGTATTTCTATAAAATTCTACACTATTTAAGGATGATAAAAGTTATTTTTATTTTTTGTAGGTATTTTATTGATTTTTATAAAATTTCATAAGGAATATATATTTTAAAAATCTTTAAACTAAAGTAATTCATTAAAAATAGATTTTTTAATTTTATTAGGTAGTTTGTATTATTATAAACCTAAAAATATATCATTTGTATTTTTAGGGATTTTATTTTATTTACTAGAATTTATTAGATCATAGGGGCATTTTGGTCTTTTTTAAGTCTTTTAATTTTTCTTTTAACGTTTGGGCCAACCCATTGGGCTGACTAGGCCCAACCTGGCCCAAATGGGCTGTCAATACCAACCATCGAATTTGTACTAGACCCTATCGGCCCAGTACACATCCACTCTCGCTCTCTCTCTCACTCGTTCCTCTTCCTCTCCTTCGACCCCACGGTGGTGTTGCGTTGCCGACGCCGTCGCCGCCCTGGGCCTCCCCAGCCACCACCATGGTGTATGGCGAGGTAGACGAACCCGCTCCTTCGCCTGGTCCTGTTCGATTCGCCTCTAGAGCTCTTCCCGACAGGCTAGCTCCACCCCGAACCCTAGGGTTTGGTGATTTGCCGGCGATGTCTTCTCCGCCAGTCCTATGGTGCTATGCGGTGCACCTGGTGGTGTGGTGGTGCTCTTCGACCATGTGTGTTGTTGTGGCCGCCGCCATGGCTTGGCGCGGGTTGCAGCGCCCCTTGTGCTTCCCGTGCCGTCATGTGCTCGTCGACCCCTTCTGCTTCCTCTTCTAATTGTCAGCGAGGACCACGGGTAAGTGCTTTCCTCCTCCCCCTCTGATTCTCTACCTTTGCTACCCTCATTAGTGAAGGTAATATGCCCGAGAGGCAATAATAAAGTGGTTATTATCGTATTCCTTGTGTATGATAAATGTTTATTTTACATGCTATAATTGTATTAATATGGAAACGTTAATACATGTGTGTTTAATAAACAAAAAGGAAGTTCCTAGTTATGCCTCTCTTATAAACTAGCTCGTTGATTAACAAGATGATCATAGGTTTCCTGATCATGGACATTGGATGTTGTTAATAACGAGGTCACAACATTAGTGTAATGGTGTGATGAACATTCATCCGAAGTATAGCATTACGATCAAAGTCATTGAGTTTATATTGCGATAACAACTTACGAAGTGATCCTAATCCTTAGACCATGAGATCATGTCAATCACTAACACCAGAAGAGTTTCTTGATAACATCAAACATCACACCGTAACAGGGTGATTATAAAGATGGGTTCAGAACTAATAAAGTGTTATGTTGAGGCCCATGGATCGAGAGTGGAATTTTTTCATCCCGATGACAGATAGATATGCTCTGGGCCCTCTCGGTGATATCACATTGATTAGCTTGCAAGCAAGTGATTTGATCACTAGAATGTTATATCACGAGAACAAGAAAAGAGTACATGTCAGTAAAGAGATCAAACTAGGTATGGAGATACCGATGATCGAATCTCGTACATGTAATATATCACGAAACAAAAGGATTAAGATACTAGCGTAAAAGGTTCCGACGATCATAAGAAAGTCACCGTTGAATGTGTGGGAGTCAATATGGGTCTCTAGATCCCGCTTCTGATTATTGATCCGAGAGGGGTCTCGATCATGTCCGCATTATTCGCGAACTATAGGGTGACACACTTAAGAGCCACCGACATCCATTTGGAGCAAAAGTTTCATGCCGAAAAGAATAACAAGCGCAGGAATTTATTTCACTAGATACCGAAACGGTTTTTCGGGTGAAATTACAGAAAGTGTTTCTACATGTGAAATGAAATACTAGCAAGGGGTTATATGTGAATGTTTGTCATTAAAGTAATTGACAAAATTCTGAATAAATAAAAAGAGTTTTATTTAATGAGAGTTTGCATTAAATTTGGTGGAAATTTAATGGGAATTTGAGTGGGTTTTTGAGTGGAGGGAATTGAAAGTCATTTGAGTGAGTGGAGTGTCCACCCACATGAATGTGGAAGAGGTGGGGGAAGCCCCATGGCTGGGCGCATGGCCCCTTGGGTGCCCCCCTCTCCCTATAAAAGGAGCCCCCTCCCTCTCTCTCACTCACACCTCCTCGTGAAGGATCTCTCTCCCCCTCTAGAATTTATCCCCCATGGTCTCGGACTAGCGAGATACATGTTCCCGGTGGCTATTCGGCAAGAAAGAGTTGTCCTTCCGCTGCATCGCTGGAGCGAGGAGGCGGAGGTTGCTCGGTGCCTCGAACGTGTGTGCGAGCACGGATGTGCTGCTGTTTTGCGGCGCTAGGACTTCCTCTCGATCTTGAGATCGGCAAGATTTCGTCTACATCAACCACGAGTTTGGACTCGTTAAGCTTTGTCGGTCTTCAAGGGTATGTTCTCTGCGGATATACATCCGCCCGTTGTTTGTATCTAGTAGATTGATCTTGGTACATAGTTGTTCCCATCGTAGGAAATTTTTGTTTTCTATTCTGCGAATCCTACAGTGGTATCAGAGCCGGATCTATGCGTAGATGCTTTGCACGGGTAGTACACATATGAGTATGTGGGCGATGATGACCATTTTATTGCTTCTTAGTTGTACTTTGGATATTGGTGGCATAGTGGGATGAAGCGGCCCGTACAAACTTTACATGTCCTCGCACATGAGACCTGTTCCACGCTTGACATGCAACTATTTTTGCATAAGTGGCTAGCGGGTGTCTGTATCTCCTACTATAGTCAATATCTAATTTGCAAGGAGTTGTCAAAAATTTGGTTATCCTCTTTGTGGTTCATGTTTGTAGGTAAGAACGGTTCTATCTTCGAAAGCCCTAAGCCACGTAAAACTTGCAATGGATAAATTAGAGGCGTCTAGTTTAGATTGGTTCTGGGCTAGTGTTATGATATGGTGATGTTGTAAGTATAAGTATGAGATGATACTCTTACAACACACATAGCGTGTAAGTTCCATAGACCTTGGCCTTACACATAAAGGTATGATAGAGATCATACCACGGTGCACATGATGGAGATCATATGCGGGAACCATATCATTTCACTTATAAACATGTGATGTTTTGATTGCATCTTATATTGCTTGTTTGGCGTTTTATTAGCATAATAAGATGATCCCTCATTTAGATATCAAGATAAGAATGTGTTCTTCCTTAAGTATGCACCGACAATGTTTCGTCGCTTCAAGACATCACGTGATGATCGGGTGTACTTGAATCCACGAGCATATCTCGGGTGTAAGACAGTTACACACGCGAATACTAAGGTTCTTACTTAGCGAGCCTAGCATGTACACACATGGCCTCGGAACATGGACCGAAAGGTTAAGCATGAGTCATATTTTTTGATATTATGACCATATGGATGCTCACCTTTGAAGCTACACCGACTCACGTGATGATCGGACTTGGTGTAGTGGATTTGGTTCATGTAATCACCAAAAAGACACGAGGGATGTCGTTTTTGAGTGGGAGTTCATTTCTAATTTGGATTAGTAGAACTCAATTTATCATAAATTAAATCAAAGTGAATTTGCATAATTTGTTATAGTCATTGGCATTCGTTCACCACCTTATGCATAGTTTTAATTTCTATAATAGAACTATAGAATTCTGGATATATACTTTACGAGCTGGTATCGTATTGTGTTGAGTGTCAATCTAAAGTTTAAAGTCTTATTGCAAACTTTCAGCAAACTCTGTTTACTCCGTGAAATTTAATAATTGGTATTAAATCGAGAGTAACAATTCTAGTGTTAGTATCTTAAGTATCATGTTTTTCCTCCATGATTCTTGATTGTTTTAATATCAAGTTTATCTAGGAGCTGAAAGAATTGTTTCAGAAACCATCAAGTGTGGCAGATATAACGATATCTGAAACAATGTTTTGGTTGCAATATGATAGAGTATAATATATGTTCTCATATTGGATGAGAATTTGCAAAGGTTAGAGATGCTAGACATCCTAATCATCCAAAAGGGTTTTGGAAAGTAACGATGTACTCATGATTCGCCTTTATAAGCTGAAGTAGCTTGATCATGAAAGTCATCATGATAAGGGTTACTACACTAAAAGATTACTAAAGAATAGATTTTGAAAGAATACCGATCATTTGATGATGGTGATCTACTTCAAAGTGCAAATCCAATGGTATTATTATTTGAATATACACGCTTTGGACTATGTGTCATGTATATGGCTATTGAAATTGATAGATTCTTTTAAAAAGGAAAAGGAAATGCTGAAAGAGAATCTATAAAATATATTTGGCAGAAAAGAAAAGATTGGAAATATCCAATTTAGGTATATGGATGATATACATGTTATGGTTGTATTCTTTGCTTGTTAAACAATGTGGTTCTTGTGTATTGGATACCGAATTGGTTGGTATGAAATTTCATACGGAACGACTCAATTCATGAACCACAATGGCCTAAGTAACTAGCAAGATAATATGTGATGATGTTCATCGAAAACTAACAAACAGTTGTTTGTATTTCTCGTTGACATCAAAACTTGACTTCAAGATTTGTTTTAATAATTTTTATTTAAATCAGGTATTATGAGAACAAAGGTTGTTCAAATAATTACCGTATTCCATATAAGATGGATGATTTACAAATCTAGTTGGAGAAATCACATCCATAAAACCTAATGCTAAAATGTCGCAAGACAAATGATTGAAAGATCACTTACGAAGTGACATCGCTGTGTAAATTATATTGGAAAGAAAACATGAACAATCTCCATATTCATAGATTTTTGGAGTCTTTGATTTGATCAAGTGACGCTTGTGAGACTTCCCACTTGATAATTAAAACTTCGTTCAAAGGCCAAAGAAGAACGAACGACTAAATTATTGGAGTTTATACATATCGATGTATGTAGTCCATTATGTATAGTCGTAAGCGATGGATTTCAACTTCATATGCTTTCTCCAGAAATTTGAGTGAATGTTCACTTAATGAGAAAGAAGTATGAAATATTTTAAAACGTTTCAAAGACTTTCAATATGAAGTGCAAAATCATTGTAACAAGAAAATAAATGGTTTATGATTTTATCATAAGGGGTTTGTTTGAGTTACAAGTGTAACAAGAAAATAAATGAATTATGATTTTATCATTAAGGGATTTATTTGAGTTGCAAGTTTAGCAAAACACCTAGATTTACATATCCCGAAACACCACAGGAATATGGAGTGTTTGAGATTTGTAATGAAACCTTGTTTGACATGGTTGGATCAAAGGTGTTATTTATAAAACTGCCATTATGTTTTAAAAGATTAAAGCTTTAGAGACTACCGCTTTTACACTGAAAAGAGTTCCATCTTGATCCATTGAAATGACACCATGGAAGTTATGGTTTGGGGTAAAACCCAAGTTGACATTTCTTAAAATTTGGTATGCTAAACATAAGTAAGATGTTTACAACCGAAGTCGGATGAGCATGTCTTTTAGGTTATTACGAATAACAATTGGTTATTCCTCCATAACACCAAGGAAAAAAGGGTTTTTGTCGCTTGAAACGTGAAGTTTCTTGAAGAAGGAATTTTTCGTAAAAGTTAAGTGGGAGGACAATAGAACTTTGATAAGGTTAACGAACCTTAGCTAAATGTGTTGAGTTGCGTAGCGCCGGAAATTGTTTCGGAGGCAGCCATAATGCTCATAGCTTATGTGCCTCAAAGGTTGTGGTCACAGAGATCTAATTTCTTATTGAACCAAGTTAGTCGGATAAACAATCAAATGCTAAGATTTGAGAGTAAATCATTATTGTTTGACAATGATGAACCGACTACATACAAATAAGCGATGATGGGCCCTGACTCCGTCAAATGGCTTGAAGCCATAAAATCCGTGATAGTTCTATACACGAGAAATCAAGTTTTGAACTTGGAAGACCCTCCGGAAAGGTGTAAAAACCTATCGGTCGTATTTGGATCTATAAGAAAACAGACATGGATGTTTCACATCTATGAAATAGTCGATATGTCGTAAAGTATTTTACGACAATGTTCAAGGAGTTGGCTATGTAATGATTTGATCTTTCATAGCGATATTTAGTCTGGACGGATTAAAGTAGCAACCACTGCATATAATTTGTTATATGGTAGATGAATGAACAAAACAAAGTTCTTCTAATAGAATGGTTACCTAGGACGTGTACATGACACGATCCAAAGGGTTTTGTTAATTCAAAGGATGCTAAAAAGGGCATGCAAACTTCAATGGTTGAAGTAAGCATCGCGGAGTTGGAATCTTCACCGTGATGAAAAAGAGTTTTCATCAGGAGACGATGAAGATGCTTGCATTTTCAAGAAATTAAGTGGGAGCGCTAAGACATATTTCTAATACATTTTGTGGAGGAAATCTTGTTGATTGGAAATGATGTATCTTTTATTGACAAAGGTTAAGAATTTCATTTTGATGAAAGACTTCGGAAAAACCAGAATATTTAGCATGAATGTCTATAGCGGATAGACTCTGACGCTAATATGGTTGTGCCAAACGTACATATATGAGATATTGAAGAAGTTCAATATAGAAACGACAAGAAAAGTTTCTTGTCGCGTGGAAAGGAATTGAATCAAGATTCAAGTGTATCGACACTTGATAAGTGAAAGAAGATTCAAGTGCTTTGACACTTGATGAGTGAAATCACAAGGATGTTTTGATCAATCATACCATGATATGTACACATCCAGATATGTCCTATGCTCTAAGTGTTATGAGCATATACCAGAGTGAATCATAAAATGATCATTGGACGATAGTGAGGATATTCTTATGATATTTTGGAAGAACTAAGAATATATTTGTGTAGAGGTGACAAACAATTACAAATAGTTCATTGTAAAGCGTTACATTGATACTAGTTTTGTCACAAGATACAAATTAAATTTATCTCAATTTAAACTATGGGTGGCACAATGAAATGGAAAGAAAGTTTCCATGATGGATTTGGAAGAGTTCCAAAGTTAAGACATTGTGACGAATACTACAACAAAAGGCTAAGTATATGACTGCTATAGTAGCAGCAAAGGAGGGAATTTGTGTCAAGTAGTTTGTTATCAAACTAACGTGTGGTTCGCAATGGGCTAACACTAAAGATATATTGTATGACAATAGAATCGACGTGTTTTAACCCCAAGGAACTAAAGGTCTCACCAAAAGACCAAATTTATACAATGCCATCTCATTGGAGAATGAGTGATGCGTGGAGACGCAAAGACATGCAAATACACACGGACCTGAAAGTGTCAGATCCATAGATTATGCTAACCACTTGCAGTTGCGTATATGGAACACACCAGAAAGCCATATGTGTTCAATACACAAAGTTTTCAAACTATATTATTGTCTCTAGCGCAAGTGGGAGACTGAAGGGAATATGCCCGAGAGGCAATAATAAAGTGGTTATTATCGTATTCCTTGTTTATGATAAATGTTTATTTGACATGCTATAATTGTATTAATACGGAAATGTTAATACATGTGTGTTTAATAAACAAAAAGGAAGTTACTAGTTATGCCTCTATTATAAACTAGCTCGTTGATTAACAAGATGATCATAGGTTTCCTGATCATGGACATTGGATGTTGTTAATAACGAGGTCACAACATTAGTGTAATGGTGTGATGAACATTCATACGAAGTATAGCATTACGATCAAAGTCATTGAGTTTATATTGCTATAACAACTTACGAAGTGATCCTAATCCTTAGACCATGAGATCATGTCAATCACTAACACCGGAAGAGTTTCTTGATAACATCAAACGTCACACCGTAACAGGGTGATTATAAAGATGGATTCAGAACTAATAAAGTGTTATGTTGAGGCCCATGGATCGAGAGTGGAATTTGTTCATCCCGATGACGGATAGATATGCTCTGGGCCCTCTCGGTGATATCACATTGATTAGCTTGCAAGCAAGTGATTTGATCACTGGAATGTTATATCACGGGAACGATAAAAGAGTACATGTCAGTATCAAGATCAAACTAGGTATGGAGATACCGATGATCGAATCTCGGACATGTAATATATCGCGAAACAAAAGGATTAAGATACTAGCATAAAAGGTTCCGACGATCACAAGAAAGTCATCGTTGAATGTGTGGGTGTCAGTATGGGTCTCCAGATCCCTCTTCTGATTATTGATCCGAGAGGGGTCTCGATCATGTCCACATTATTCACGAACCATAGGGTGACACAATTAAGAGACACCGACATCCATTTGGAGCAAAAGTTTCATGCCGAAAAGAATAACAAGCGCAGGAATTTATTTCACTAGATACCGAAACGGGTTTTCGGGTGAAATTGCAGAAAGTGTTTCTGCATGTGAAATGAAATACTAGAAAGGGGTTATATGTGAATGTTTGTCATTGAAGTAATTGACAAAATTCTGAATAAATAAAAAGATTTTTATTTAATGAGAGTTTGCATTAAATTTGGTGGAAATTTAATGGGAATTTGAGTGGAGGGAATTGAAAGGCATTTGAGTGAGTGGAGTGTCCACCCACATGAATGTGGAAGAGGTGGGGGCAGCCCCATGGCAGGGCGCATGGCCCCTTGGGTGCCCCCCTCTCCATATAAAAGGAGCCCCCCTCCCTCTCTCTCACTCACACCTCCTCGTGAAGGATCTCTCTCCCCCTCTAGAATTTATCCCCCATGGTCTCGGACTAGCGAGATACATGTTCCCGGTGGCTATTCGGCAAGAAAGAGTTGTGCTTCCGCTGCATCGCTGGAGCGAGGAGGCGGAGGTTCCTCGGTGCCTCGAACGTGTGTGCGAGCACGGATGCTATTGCTTTTATGGCGCTAGGACTTCCTCTCGATCTTGAGATCGGCAAGAGATCGTATACATCAACCACGAGTTTGGACTCATTAAGCTTTGTCGGTCTTCAAGGGTATGTTCTCTACGGATATACATCCGCCCGTTGTTTGTATCTAGTAGATAGATCTTGGTACATAGTTGTTCCCATCGTAGGAAATTTTTTGTTTTCTATGCTGCGAACCCTGCAATTAGCTTATATGTGCTTCTAATGGCAATCCGTAATTAGGGTTCATGATTTGATTAGGGTTTCACCCCTCTGTGTTTGTTATTGAGGATGATGAATGAATTAGGAGTATTTGTGATGATTATACTATATTCATTACTGTCTATTCTTGGTCTTGGAATTGCTAGTGGCTTTGTCAGATAAATTTGTATCTGATCTTGGTCTGTGTCATTGTAAAAATTATGGTGTTATGGCTCTGATCAAGATTGATGTCTAGTTATTGATACTTGTTAGCAATTGTTAGTACTGGAATCTTTAATTGACTTCTTGGGAATTTACTATTAATGCCCCTGATGGTATTTATTTGGTGCAAACACTATGATTCCTAGTTATTATATTAGGAAGATGATTGAATATCTTTCTACAAGGTTTTATTGTGAAATTTCTGTGTAGAATATGCTGGTTTAGAATAGATCCTTGTGACATCTTCCTTGGAATGGTACATAAGAATTTATTCTTGTGCTAACTGTTATTCTATCAGTGTTATAGTGTGGCTTGTTACTAACATGAACTGAAAGCTTTTACTAGAAAGATTAGCATATGCTGCATGTGGATATTCCTTGGCCTATGATGTTGGTCTGAGGCATAGAAACTAAGTTTATGACTTGTTGTCCCTCATAGATATATATTGATACCTAGTATCAGCTAATGATTCTTGGATTCTTTGAGAATTATTGATATACTTGGGTTTATACTACTGTTTTATATAGATCCTTAAGATCTATTGATCTCTGAGGTGCTACCCTTTTAAGAGATGTGCCCAGAAATCATGATCTAGGGCTGTGGTTATATTGGAATGTGTAATTATAGATTTATATCTAGGATCTATGATGCACATGCTGAGATCCTGGATTTGTTTGTAAGGATTAGCCATTTTCTTTTATGCAAAATATTCTATGATGGATACACCCCACTTTGGTGATTTCTGAGAAGTTTTCATATAAAATAACACATGTTTGATAATCTAGATAAGATAATTTGATCATGTGATGGTTTTATGTGTACTCACCACACAACTTGGTTGCTGGTGATGTTGTTGTGGTGCTGGTTGATCTTGCTAGCTTGTTGTTGTTGCTGACTTGATGTGGTTCTGCACCTCCTGGTGATGTTCCTACTCCTCCCGATTCTTGTGGCCTTGATCTTGATCTTGCTATACACCAGTACCATCCCCTCCTTATGTCACCATCGTCTAGATGGTTGGATGATTTGGGATATATCTTGGCTTGAGATTGGTTTGGGAAATTGGTAGTTCTGGTGTGTTCTTGCAGTGTGCTAGAGAAGAAGATATGGTTCCTGGTAGCTGTGTTATGGTTGTGCTCTTCCCTTTTGACTGTTTTTGCTATTGCTACTGTGTCGACAACACACATCATGCATTTAGCTGACTGAGCTGCCTGGCTGCTTGGGCTGTTTGTGGATCAGATCAAGTGAAATGGTTGTTTAGTGTTTATCCTTTTACTGATTATAGCCCTGGTGAAACTTGCCCTTTTTACCTTGCTATTGCTAATATTGCTTTAAGGATTATTTGGTATAAAACAACAGATACTTACACATTGGTGAAACTTGCCCCTTTTTCTATTACTCAATGATGTACTATGAACAGTGCAATTCACTATTATCAACGGAGAGTAAAATTAACACAAACAATCCTATGTTTCTTATTTGTTTTGTATTTTTTAGGTACAAGATCTGGATTCTCAAGATGTAGTATAGGATTAGATAGATGTATAGATTTTGATTGTAATCTTCATTTTATTCTTTTGTAAGATTCTTGTAATAATTTATTTATATTAGAATTTCATTTCTTGTAATTCTCTTACTGTAATGAATTATTCTATTGGTTGTATGATTTCCTCATTGTAAAACGGTTATGGAATAAAGAGAGGAAATAATAATTCATTTCTTATTAGAATTTATTTATCTTATATTCTTATTATTGTTCAGTATATCTTTAATATAACAAATAATATTACTAAATGATTTTGGAAAACATTTTAAAATACCAACTTCTAAATTTTCAATATTTTCCAAATGATTCATATTTCAAATTTGAACTGAAATTATTTCCCCCCAAAACACACTAATTCGTAAAGATCTTGTCAAAGTTTATAACAATCACTATCAAGAGCTATTCCTACCTCTAGAGAGTGAAAGAAACTCTGATCTCTTTAGGTTTTTGTTTGACGAAAAATTTACCTGCATTTTATAGATGAATGCATGCACATGCACAAAATCCTATTTCTACCTTTTGTTGGTTCCTAAATGTTCGGGTGTTACAGTACCGGTGGCTAACACACTTACAACTTGGCCATTCTATCTGAATAGGTCATTAAGATACCATACATAGATTAAATTTAGGCTCAAGTGACCCTAATCGACTATGCCCCTCACGTTGTCTTTGTCGTGCACGACGTCCTCCGCGTTGCTGTCCGCCTCTTAGGAGCCTGAATCGATGAGTATGAGCCCGGCGGCATTCCTCTTCACGAGTTCTGCACGGCACGCAACATCGATAATGGTGGAGGGCATACGCCCAAACACTACCCAGAATCGCTGCCTCCCTTTGGGGTTGCGCAGGTCCGGGTGGATCTCCGGATGGTGAGCTCTGCAAAGCCAAAGCAACACCTCCCGCTCCTTCTTGAAGCGCATTGGCCAGTACGCGCTGGTGCGAACGTATCGGTCCATTGCCCTCTTCCGCTCCGGTAGTTGGCGGTGGTGCTCCTCGATCTGCCTCGACAGCGCGATGCCGCGCATGAGTGGTGCCATAGGCACCCCGGCATAGCTGAGCTCGTAGCCTCGCTAGTGGCGGCGCGAGTATGTCATAGTGGGGGAACAACTCGGCCTTGTGCAATTTAAGACGGGGCCTCTCCATGTCGAGGCGCCGTTTCCTCAGGTAGGACTAGAAGCTTGTGCTGATGCGAGTTGTAGGGAACGAACGGGGTTTGAGCTCCGAAAACACAGTCGCATTTATAAAGTCAAGGAGGTAGGCACACAGGTGGTTGCGAGGGCCAATAGGGACGCAGAAATGCCTACTCGTGGATCTCTCTTGCAAAGGACGATCCTTATCATCCATTCTCCCCAATCCAATGGTGCCTTACAATTGGGATACAAAATCAACCTGGCCCCATGGGGTGGCTTTTAGAAGACCCTAACAATAGGCATAGTTTATGCAAGGTTAACGAGCTAGTTAACGTGGTTTATCCTGGGTTTGACCAGATTTCAAAAAATCATAAGTCTTTCACAAGCATGCATCGAAATTTCCTCGGGCCCCTGGGTGTGCCCTAATCTTGCACATCCTTTGCAAAAACACTGGTTTTTCGGGTTTAGAAAATGGGAAGTCAAGATTTCTCCAAATGACCACGAAATCTCTAGTTGGAGAAGTCGGTTGCGATGCCGAGAGGGAGCTAGGTGACGGGTTTGTGCTCAATGCATGGAGTGGTTCCATGTTCTGCGCAACGAGGTGGGGGGAATCTAGGGTTGGAAGCCATATTAACTCACACTCGATAGACATCCTGGTGGTGCCTTGGGTGCCAAAGGACATGGTATGCCTTGCTTATGATTTTATGAGGGCAGTGGGTCACATGCAAGGGCTCCAAGAGTTGTTTCCACATTTTTATTTTTTAGATTTTTTTGCTGTTGCCCAAAAAAATAGCGAACCCGCCGGCGGCCGCCGCAACTCAACGGTCGGTGCAATCTTGGACCCAGGCATGCGTCCAACCTAGGTACCTCATGGGGAACCCCAAACCATTTTTCCCTAAAAATTGAGAGTGTCTTATAGGACAGTTATAAACCGCATTTACCGAGCCATTAACTCAAAAACAATACAGTATATGCTTGCACCACGACACTAATACCCACCTCCCAGGAATGACCATGCACCATCTTGTAGCATTCATGGAAATTTTCTCGGGCCCCTGGGCGCACCCTAATCTTGCACCTCCTTTGGGAAAACACCGGTTTTTCGGGTTCAGAAAATGGAAAGTCAAGATCTCTCCAAATGACCATGAAATCTCTAGTTGGAGAAGTCGTTTGCGATGCCGAGAGGGAGCTAGGTGCCGGGTTTGGTCTCAATCCATGGAGTGGTTCCATGTTCTGGGCATCGAGGGGTGGAATGTAGGGTTGGAAGCCATGTTAACTCACACTCGATAGACATCCTGGTGGTGCGTTGGGTGCCAAAGGACCTGGTATGCCTTTCTTTTGATTTTATGAGGGCAGGGGGTCACATGCAAGGGCTCCAGGATCTGTTTTCACTTTTTTTAGATTTTGTTTAGTGCTGCCCAAAAAATGGTGAAAACCACCGGCGGCCGCGACAACGCAAAAGTCAGTTCACTCTTGGACCCATGCATGCATCCAGCCTAGGTACCCCATGGGGAACCCCAAACCATTTTTCCCTGAAATTTGAGAGTGTCTTATAGGGTACATATAGTTAGAAACCACATTTTGTCAACACCCAGATTTTTAATCCTAGATGCCTGTTATGCCATACATCGCAATCCCAGGATTACCATTTTTGTGAGACATAACAGATTGGATATCATAGTAAATCATCCATTACAAACCATACATAAGGTATTACAAAAAATAAAGGATCTCATGATCTAGTCTTAATACAATCATAGAAGCGGAATAACATAATAATAACGGTAGCATGGGCGAGGATCCATCTTCATGGTCACAGGCAATGCTGACGATGGGAGATGATCCTAGTTGTTGTAACCTTCCTGCGGTCCTTCCTCCTAATAGTCCTCTTCATAGTCTAGGAACAGGAATAGACAGGGATAAAGCCATGAGTACTCTTTAAGTACTCGCAAACTACTACCAACAAGTGAAGTGGTTTTGAGTAGGAAGTACTAGGCTCTAGGTTGTTTTTCAAAAAGCCAGATTTACCTTAACTGAGTTCAGAAGCAAAGGAAGCTAGTTGAAAGTTTTATAACACCTAAGTGGGAACTTGAGTTTCATATCACAACCCTATTGTGGTCAATTCAAAGTCATGAATCATTTCACAGGTCATTTTGAAAACATCTAACGACGGAATAGTATGGCCACTCCAACTGTCCATAACCGCAGACACGGCTATTCGAATAGTTTGACACTCTGCAGAGGTGGTAAACTTTCACCACAATATTCCATACACCCGTCAGGAACAATCCTGAATTCACCATACTCAGTATGCGGATAATCAATCCTAACCTTTCAATTACACGCCATAGTATAGACACTTCTCCTACGAGTTTGGCCTCCCAACCATGACCAACTGTCATCTTGGGAACTGTATAGGTGGACAATCTTCACAAGGTAGCCTCAGCTCAAACCTTGGCCGCAAGGGAACCCATACTAAGGTATATAAACTTCCAGTCAAGACCTACCCAAATTTCGGGTATTGTGGTTGTATGGTAAAATTGGAATGGTATTGCATCCATAAAACCATCATTTTTAAAAAGGGCTAAGGCTCATGCCTCAACATTTTCATCATCAAAATCATTTGGTTTCAAGAACACATGTCAACACATTTCAGTAGAATGACTCATCATTCTAAGGTTTTCATAACCATTTTCACCAAGTAATCCCATCTAAAGTGATCAAGTTTTATGCTTAGCGCTAGCATCTACAAGGGGGGATAAAAACTAATGAGGGGTGATAACTAAATGTGACTTATCTAAGATCAATCTCATGCCTCAGGATGACATCAAGATTTATCTAACTTAGGCCAAGTTTTATGCTCTTTATGCTACCTTTAAATATCTTTCTAAAATGTACCAATCACCAAGTAAACTAAAATATAAATCTTTGATAAAGAAATGAAATAACTAAGCTTGCAAATAAAATTAGGATTGGGTATCAAGTGGTGTAAGCTTGCAAGTAAAACTTGCATGGTGTATCTTAGCTTGCTAAGATGTTAGATTTCTAAGTTAACTTGTATAGTGATGCTTGCATAATTTCTAGAATAAGCTTGCTAGGATAGCTTGCTAGGTAAGATAACTTGCAGGTGTTAGCTTGCCTTGTGCAGAGCAGTGGTTGAAGTTTTCCTCGGCTTCTTCCTCTTAGTATTCTCCTTCCTCCTCATATCCTTGTTCAATACTAGCGTCTATAAATAAATACAAGGTACACAATCACCAAACAATTCTTAACTACTCTATTTAGCACACAAAGGTTCACACTAAATGATCTAGCATCATCTCTATTAACACAAGGATTAAAGCACTTGTTTTATTTAATTTATTTTAGAAATTAATTTCTACTCATTGAAAAACTACTTAAGATTTAATATTCTCCAACAAAAACATGGGATCATGTTAACACGTGTCATCACCACATATTTCAGTACCTGGGAATGTGATTTAAAGTGGTGTCACAATTTAATAAGGTTTAACCTTTTTATTTTAATTAAATAAAGTGACTAGAAATGCCTATGGGGCATTCTTTTATTTCTTGACCATTATTTCTGCAAGTAAACCTAGATATTTTTATATATTCATAAATGTCTTGTTAAATGTGATTTTTGAGAGTTGGAATCAACTCAAAAGCTTTTGTGGTTGAATTTTTAAAAATGTTTGAATGCAGAAAAGCTTGTGCTTTGTTATTTTTACTATAGGTGATCTACCACTCTAATTGATTTGAAACCAACAGGCTTGGATTAATAATTCCAATACCTTTCTAGGAAAATTAGTTTCATGCAATTTGGTTTAGTGAATCTCTCTGGATTGATTTTTGAATCTAGGTACAGAACTAAGTTTGAAACTAAACTAATAAACCTAAATTCAAATTACTGGGTCACGCAGGAAAGTTAACTGGCCCGGCCAATGGCGCACAACGCGCGCAGTCGGTTTAAGTGGTTGTCCCCACCAGTCAGCGAGACAGGGGGTTGCGATGGGGTATGGGGAAATCTAGACCACACGATCAACATCTAATCCAACGGCGGGGGCTTGTCATCTCCGTCGGGCAGCGCCGGCGAGACTGAACGCTAGCGCGACTAGTGGGTGTCTGTGGGGGCTCACCGGGGCTCAGGTTAGGGTCGGCGATGGGGGCGAACTACGA
Organism: Avena longiglumis; assembly: GCA_030063025.1. Classification (NCBI taxonomy): domain Eukaryota; kingdom Viridiplantae; phylum Streptophyta; class Magnoliopsida; order Poales; family Poaceae; genus Avena; species Avena longiglumis. Next base: position 253,053,373 of record CP125974.1, read on the forward strand.
AGTCGACGATGGCGAATCTCCTGGTACCGGTGGCTTCTCCTGGGGCGGCTCTAATCGCTGGCTCCTCTTCTCCTCCTCCGCGGGAGGCTCCGGCGAAATTCCGGCGACCTGCAGCTCACCTTGCTCCGGGGATAAGGTGGGGTGGTTCTGAGAGAGAGGGGAGTGTGTTGGTGTGATGAAATCGAACAGGGGTGGCCTCTATTTATAGTGCAGCGTGGGGACCGAAGAGCGCTGGTGGATCTTGTTGTGGTCGTCGTCACAGTGAGCTAATGGCATGGGCGATGGTAGGGGACGGTGCTCTGCTTCCTGGCGAAGCCCAACGGCATGGTCACGAGGCATGGGGAAGTGCGATGCCGTCGGAATGTTGCGACGCTCTGGGCAGGTCCGAGGGAAGTTTTAGTGATGCATGGGCTGTCATGGTCGTGCGACGACGAATGGGCATGTCCTGGCGGTTCCTGGGGCGGTGGTGATCACACACGCAAGCGGCAAGGGCGGCGAGCGGTCTGTGCTGGCTTGTAGAGTGCGGCGCTCTGGCTCGCTCTCGGCATGCTTGCAGAGAAGATGGGAACGCTCGGGCTGAGTGGTCCAGGGGGTGGCAGTGCTTTGGCGTTGGACAGGGGGTGGCGGTGGACGGTGGTTAGTGTCCCAGACAACGTTGGTGAGGCTAGAGCTTCTCCTAGCTTGTTGTCGACCATGGGTGGCCATTTGGGGCTCGGAATGCTCACCATTGATGGCAATGGCAAGCTCACAGTGGGCTAGGGCTAGTTAATTTGGTTTGATCATCTACTAAGAGGGTGATGTGAGATAGAGAGGGAACAAGTCAGGCACAAACACTACTCACTTTGTGTTTGATGTTTTGTTTGATTTGTGTTTGCAAGGTGTTTGATTAAATGGCTGAAAGAGATTTGAATTCGAATTTTTTAATGAAAATTGGTGTGTGTACTAGTCACATACTAGGTAGTCTATGGTTGCTTGGAATGGTCGAGGTGCACTGGTTTGGTTGGGTTTTGAGAAATCGTGATCTTCACATATGATATAGATTCAATTTTGAATTGTCATTTGAATCAAGTTGCCAAATGTTTTTGTGGGTTTGCAAGGTGTTCTTGGGTTCACTTTTACTTGGTCTAGCAAGGGGTGAAAAGAAATGGAATTTTTCTCTTTGAAATCTTGGACTAGAAACACTCAAAGTGGTCTAGTGAGCAAGATTGGCAAAAAAGACCATTAGCTTATTTTGTTTGTATTTTAATTTCTCTTGATTTGTTTCTTCTTGGATTTGATTTAGATGATGTTGTTTTCATCTTTAAATCATTCCTTGATATTCACAACAATCACACACGTCCATTCATGCATTCATACAATCATCACATACACACATGCATTCATATGATTTTAATTAACAAAAGTTTTTGTTAACCCTAATTTTGGTGTTTGGAATTTGATAATCCTTGATCAATATTTTTGGGATATTACACATTTATCGGGCCGTAACTCAACAAAAATATAGTATATGCTTGCACAAAGAGATAAATACCCACCTCCCAGGAATGGCCATGCATCATGGTGTAGCATGCGTGGAAATTGCCTCGGGCCCCTGGGCACGCCCTAATCTTGCACCTCCTTTGGGAAAACACTAGTTATTCGGGTTCAGAAAATGGAAAGTCAATATTTCTCTAAATGACCATGATATATCTAGTTGGATAAGTCTCTTGCGAAGCCGAGAGGGAGCTAGATGCCGGGTTTGGGCTCAATCCATAGAGTGGTTCCATGTTCTGGGAAGTGAGGGGGAATCTAGGGTTAGAACCCATTTTAACTCACACTCGATAGACATCCTGGTGGCGCCTTTGGTGCCAAAGGACCTGATATGCCTTGCTTATGATTTTATGAGGGCAGTGGGTCACATGCAAGGGCCTGAGGAGCTGTTTTTCACATGTTTTTAGATTTTGTTTGGTGCTACCCAAAAACGGCAAAATCCGCTGGCGGTAGCGGTAACGCAATGGTCGGTGCAATCTTGGACCCAGGCATGCATCCAGCCTTGGTACCCCATGGGGCACCCCAAACCATTTTCCCTGAAAATTGAGAGTGTCTTATAGGGTACATATAGTTAGAAACCACATTTATCGGGTCGTAACTAAAAAAATACAGTATATGATCGCACCACGAGATAAATACCCACATCCCATGAATGGCCATGCACCATGGTGTAGCATGCGTGGAAATTGCCTTGGGCCCCTGGGCGCGCCCTAATCTTGCACCTCCTTTGGGAAAACACCATTTTTTTGGGTTTAGAAAATGGAAAGTCAAGATTTCTCCAAAAGACCATGAAATCTCTAGTTGGAGAAGTTGCTTCCAATGCCGAGAGGGAGCTAGGTGCCAGGTTTGGACTCAATCCATGGATTGGTTCCATTTTTTGGGCATCGAGGTGGGTGGAATCTAGGATTGGAAACCATGTTAACTCACACTTGATAGACATCCTGGTGGTGCCTTGGGTGCCAAAGGACCTGGTATGCCTTGCTTATGATTTTATGAGGGCAGTAGGTCACATGCAAGAGCTCCAGGAGCTGTTTTCACATTTTTTATTTTTTAAAATTTTGTTTAGTGCTGCCAAAAATGGCGAAACCCGCCGGCGGCTGTGGCAACAAACGGTCGGTGCAATCTTGGATCCAAGCATGCATCTAGCCTAGGTAACCCATGGGGCACCCCAAACCATGTTTCCTTGAAAATTGAGTGTCTATAGGGTGCATACATTTAAAAACCGAATTTACCGGGTCGTAACTCAAAACAAATATAGTATATGCTTGCACCAAGAGATAAATACCCACCTCCTGGGAATGTCCATGCACCATGGTGTAACATGCGTGGAAATTGCCTCGGGCCCCTGGGTGCGCCCTAATCTTGCACCTCTTTGGGAAAACACCAGTTTTTCGGGTTTAGAAAATGGAAAGTCAAGATTTCTCCAAATGACCAAGAAATCTCTAGTTGGAGAAGTCGCTTGCGATACCGAGAGGGAGTTGGGTGACAGGTTTGGGCTCAATCCATGGAGTGATTCCATATTCTGGGCAGCGAGGGGCAGAATCTACGGTTGGAAGCCATGTTAACTCACACTCGATAGACATCCTGGTGGTTCCTTGGGTGCCAAAGGACCTGGTATTCCTTGCTTATGATTTTATGAGGTTAATGAGTCACATGCAAGGGCTCCAGGAGCTGTTTTCACTTCTTTTAGATTTTGTTTAGAGCTTCCCAAATAATGGCGAAATCTGCCGGCGGCCGCGGCACCGCAAAAGTCGGTGCAATCTTGGACCCATGCATGCATCCATCCTAGGTGCCCCATGGGGCACCCGAAACCATTTTCCCTGAAAATTGAGAGTGTCTTATAGGGTACATACAGTTAGAAACCGCATTTATGAGGCCGTAACTCAAAAAAATACAGTATATGCTTGCACAACGAGATAAATACCCACCTCCCAGGAATGGCCATGCACCATGGTGTAGCATGCGTGGAAATTGCCTCGGGCCCCTAGGCGTGCCCTAATCTTGCACCTCCTTTGGGAAAACAGCGGTTATTCAGGTTCAGAAAATGAAAAGTCAAGATTTCTCTAAATGACCATAATATCTCTAGTTGGATAAGTCTCTTGCGATGCCGAGAGGGAGCTAGATGTCGGTTTTGGGATCAATCCATGGAATGGTTCCATGTTCTTGGAAGTGAGGGGGAATCTAGGGTTGGAACCCATGTTATCTCACACTCGATAGACATCCTGGTGGTTCCTTTGGTGCCAAAGGACCTGGTATGCCTTGATTATGATTTTATGAGGGCAATGGGTCACATGCTAGGGCTTGAGGAGCTGTTTTTCACATTTTTTTTAGATTTTGTTTGGTGCTACCCAAAAAATGGTAAAATCCGCCGGCGGCCGCGGCAACGCAATGGTCGGTGCAATCTTGGACCCAGGCATGCATCCAGCCTAGGTACCCCATTGTACTCCCCAATCCATTTTCCCTGAAAATTGAGAGTATCTTATAGGGTACATATAGTTAGAAACCGCATTTATCGGGCCATAACTAAAAAAAAACAGTATATGATTGCACCACGACATAAATACCCACCTCCCATGAATGGCCATGCACCATGGTGTACCATGCGTGGAAATTGCCTCGGGCCCCTGGGCGCGTCCTAATCTTGCACCTCCTTTGGGAAAACAACGGTTTCTCGGGTTTACAAAATGGAAAGTCAAGATTTCTCCAAATGACCATGAAATCTCTAGTTGGAGAAGTCGCCTGCGATGCCGAGAGGGAGCTATGTGCCAAGTTTGGACTCAATCCATGGTGTGGTTCCATGTTCTGGGTAGTGAGGTGGGGGGAATGTAGGGTTGGAAACCAAGTTAACTCACACTTGATAGACATCCTGGTGGTGCCTTGGGTGCCAAAGGACCTGGTATGCTTTTCTTATGATTTTATGAGGGCAGTGAGTTACATGCAAGGGCTCCCGGAGCTGTTTACACAGTTTTTTATTTTTTTAAATTTTGTTTAGTGCTGCCAAAAAAACGGTGAAACCCGCCAGCGGCCGCGATAAAAATGGTCGGTGCAATCTTGGACCCAGGCATGCATCCAGCCTAGGTACCCCATGGGGCACCCCAAACCATTTTTCCTTGAAAATTGGGAGTGTCTTATAGGGTGCATATAGTTAGAAACCGTATTTACCTGGTCGTAACTCAAAACAAATACAGTATATGATTGCACCACGAGATAAATACCCACCTCGTGGGAACAGACATGCACCATGGTGTAGCATGCGTGGAATTTGCCTCGGGCCCCTGGGCACGCCCTAATATTGCACCTTCTTTGGGAAAACACCGTTTTTCGGGATCATCAAATGGAAAGTCAAGATTTCTCCAAATGATCACGAAATCTCTAGTTGGATAAGTCACTTGCGATGCCGAGAGGGAGATAGGTGCCGGGTTTGGACTCAATCCATGGAGTGCTTCCATGTTCTGGGCAGCGATGGGGGAAATCTATGGTTTGAAGCCATGTTAACTCACACTCGATAGACATCCTGGTGGTGCCTTGGGTGCCAAAGGACCTGGTATGCCTTTCTTATGATTTTATGAGGGCAGAGGGTCACATGCAAGGGCTCCAGGAGCTGTTTTCTCATATTTTTTTATTTTTTTAGATTTTTTTTGGTGCTTCCCAAAAACGGCGAAACCCGCTGGCGGCCGTGGCAACGCAATGGTCTATGCAATCTTGGACTCAGGAATGCAGCCAGCCTAGGTACCCCATGGGGCACCCCAAACCATCTTTCCCTGAAAATTGAGAGTGTCTTATGGGGTACATACAGTTAGAACCCGCATTTACCGGGCCGTAACTCAAAAAAATACGGTATATGCTTGCACCACGAGATAAATACCCACCTCCCGGGAATGGCCATGCACCATGGTGTAGCATGTGTGGAAATTGCCTCGGGCCCCTGGGCGCACCCTAATCTTGCACCTCCTTTGGGAAAACACTAGTTTTTTAGGTTCAGAAAATGGAAAGTCAAGATTTCTCCAAATGACCACGAAATCTCTAGTTGGAGAAGTCGCTTGCAATGTCGAGAGGGAGCTAGGTGCCGGGTTTGGGCTCAATCCATGCAGTGGTTCCATGTTCTGGGCAACAAGGGGGGAATATAGGGTTGGAAGCCATGTTAACTCAGTTTTTCCCTCTATGCTAGTCATGAATACTCATAAAAGCCCTTACTATAGCTCACCTAGAAACCATCATGCCCTGATTTGTCAGATAGTTGTCACGCGGATCATCTTTTATCTAACGGCCACATGAAATTATTATAGTAGAAACATCCCAATATTATTACACACGACATGGTTATTACAACAATCACAATGCAGGACATGGAAGTTAAATATATAATAACAATACTTGACATGGATATACCCTATGGGTACATAACGTTGGTATACCCGGTCCAGCCCAAGGAAGGCCCATGTGAAGACTTGTAGCCCGGGAAGATTTCGGGTGGCCCAAGCCCATGGCGAGTTCGACTCCTTGGAGGACAAGTCTAGATTAGATAGAATTTAAAAGGGTTCAACCCTAATCTGTATCCGACTCGACCTGGCCCGGGACCTGGCCTATCTATATAAGGGCCAGGAGGGCCCGGCGAGAAGGATCCCAACACCTAATACACACACCTTCACGCCAGATTGCATCTGCGCACCCCTATAATATTCGGTTCCGTCGTAAGCAAGAACAGACAAGCAGGGGTAGGGTTTTCCCTCCAGGGGCCGGAACCTGGGTAAACCTCTTGTCCCTGCGTTGCTTTCCTGCTAACCGTCTTGCGACTTCTAGCATCACCATCTTCTCCAAAACCAAAGTCCATTAAAATGGGCATTGACGAGTCGAACCCTCGTCAATTGGCGCCGTCTGTGGGAATCAGGCACACTGATCGTGCGGTCGTGACGGTCCCATACAAAGCGGTCTATGATTCCTCACTGACGGAGAATCACCTCCTCTTCGGTGCTTTCGACTTCACCTCCCACTGGCCGGCTACCCACAAAGATTTCAAGTCCGTAGGGGACGGAATCGAGATGCTGTTCGGGAGCTTCTGCTTCCAGGTGGGGCAGACCGGCACCCTCCGCCTCCCTGAGAAGGTGCCACTTTCATCAATCAGGCCCGCTTCATGGGTCCCGTCCATCAACGACCTACGCATGACAACACTGACGGGCAATTCAGATGACAGCAGCAGTTGTAACTATGATCTGTGTGATCCCCCTTCGGATGAAGGAACCTATGGTTCTGGATCTGAAAGCTGCGGAAGCAGCGACCCACTCCATAACCGCTACCTATGCACTGTCATCCATGGTGGAAACACCAACAATGGAGCCGATCCACCACTCGATCAAGCTCCCAATCCCCCTCCCAACCCTCAGGTTGAGGATACCGGAACCAGGGTGAACCCGACAAATAGGGGGACTCGAGGCGCTGAGGGCATATATCGTCCCCACAATCAAATCCACCTCGACGAGGAAGGCTGGGAGATCGCACGTGAAGCCGTGCGGGGCAATCACATTCTACCTGTGGATGCCTCCCTTGACTTGCTGATGGCCTATCACTGGCTCCTGATCGATGAGCACAATCGGCAGGTCAAGCTACAGGACGAGCTCGAAAAGCGCAAGCGGGCAGCCAAGAGTCAAGCATGCGGCAAGCTGTGCTCTCTGCTGGTGACTCCTCTTCGAACGGGAACAACACCAACAAGTACTGCTCCCTCTCATAGCGCATGGACCCTGCCGCACGACGTGAGGTCACCAAGGCACTCGACACGTCCTTCATGATGATGGACTCGCAAGGCAACATCATGCTGAAAACTCCCCAGGCTGCAATCATGGTGGCCACCACCTATCTCGCGTCCAACACGCCACCTGTGGGAGACCCGAAAAACGCGATCCACAAGTCTGCGTTAGCAGGCCTCGGACTCGTGGGAGCTGCGCTCCATGATGAAACCCCCGCAGAGCCAAAGAAAAAGGTCGCGGTCAAGTTCAGTCAAAGCCGCAACACCCTCATCTGAGGAAGCGGAGCATGACCTGCCTCGACGCCGTCGGAGCCCACGGTGCCACAGTAGCAACTACGATGCTCGTAGCGATCTCACACAGCGCAATATCGACAAATCACGTGCTAAGCGTGCATTCTCAACTAAGTCCTAGGAGGAGGACGGCGGAGAACTGTGCAGAGCGAGATGCTTCAGCAAATCCGTTCGGCAAGCGCGGATGCCAAGAAACTTCAAGCTCCCTTCAGACAACCCGAAGTTCGATGGCGAACAGGAGCCAAAAACCTGGCTCGACGATCACCAGTCGTCAGTAAAGCTTCATGGTAGGAACAAGAACACCGCCCTACAGTGCCTTCAGTTGCAGCTGATAGGTGCAGCTAGGGTTTGGCTTAGCAGCCTCCCCTCCGGCTCCATCCGAATGTGGGAAGAACTGGCATATAGCTTCATCCACAACTTCAAGGGCACCAGCAAGAGGCCAATCTCAATCGAAGAGCTGCGGGCCTGCACCCAATGGAACAACGAGTACATCCGCTCATACATACTATGCTGGTCTCACATCAAGAACTCTGCCGCAAACATCTCCGAAGAGACGGCACTCGACGCCTTCAAGGACAGTGTCAGGCTCCAAGATTTCAAGGAGGAGCTCGGGCGCGTCAAGCCCAAAACCCTTGATCACCTCATGGACATCTCCAACCGCTGGGCAGATGGCGAAGATACCGTCAACCGAACACATTTGGATGACGAAGATGACTTCGGCCGCTGGCGCGATCGCCGCATCAAGAGAAGATCACGCGTATACGACGATCACGAGGGAGTATACATGGTTGCAGCTGGATACGCCGATTGCCGCAACGATGGCAACCGCAATAGCGGACACCGCAGCAACAATTACCATGACAGTGGATAGCCCACCCAAACGTTGCAGCGCCGTAACCACGACGACAAGCCTTCAGCATACGACAAACTATCCGGTCCCTGCACCATACACTTCTACATCGACAAACAAGATGGTAAGAAGAAGGCCAGCCACATGCTCAAGGACTGCCAGGAGTTCCAAAAGCTCAGCGAGGGCCTCACCCAGATGTGACGCCAGGCGGTGAATCCAGGATTCGCACCCGCCCGAGGTGCTGTCACCCACGGAGCCCCTCCACCACCACCTAGAGGACCCTCGCAGCCACAGACTGCACCAGCACTGAATAATGGTGCAGATGGGTACCTTCCACCGATAGGGTCCATGATAATCCAGAAGGTGCTCCCAACCAACAGGGTGCATAAGAAGATCACCCGCCAAGTCAACTTGGTCGTGACCTCCCCACCAGCCATACCTGAGTACCTCGACAGCTCGGAGTCCTACATCATGTTTGACCGTTCGGATCACCCACGCCAGATACCTTGCCTAGGTCACTCTTCCCTGGTGCTCGAGGCCCAGATTGGAGGATTCGAGATGAGTTGCGTCTTCATGGATGGCGGAAATAGTATCAATCTGATGTTCGCCACCACACTCGCAGCCATGCGGATCCCGCTATCCAGCCTAGAGCAATCGGACATGATGTTCCACGGCATAGTCCCAGGGAAGGGCATATAACCCTTGGGCAAGATATGGCTCGACGTCATCTTCGGCAAGCCCGAAAATTCCAGGCATGAGCGCCTAGAGTTCGAAGTGGTGGACTGGACATCACAATAACACACCATCCTCGGGCGTGTGGCATTCGCAAGATACCTGGCAGTACTGCACTACACGTACCTTCTACTGAATCCCAGGACCCAGGGGCGTTATCACTGTCCCGGGAAGCTTCACCAGGTCGTACAGTTGCGACAGAGACTTCAACAGAATCTCTCATTCGTTCGGCATACAAGAGGAGCTCACAAGTCTCAAGGAGGCGATAGACAATAGGGCACCACCAGTCACCTGGCAAAACGCACCTGATATGTCGTTCGACTCCACAGTTAACACAAAGAAGGTGCAGGTCCACCCAACGGACGCCTCCAAGACGGTGTTGATTGCCAACAACCTAAGTCCTACATAGGAAAGAGCGCTTGTTGAATTCCTCTGCGAGCGCTGGGAAAGCTTCGCCTGGTGTCATGCGGACATGCCAGGAGTTCCCAGGGAATTAGCTGAGCATGCACTCAATGTGTTTCCAGATGCAAAGCCAGTCAAGCAGTCGATGCGACGACTATTCGATACAAGAGCTGAAGCCATTGGTATCAAAGTCAACAGACTCCTCGATGCCAACTTCATCAGGGAAATCAAAGAAAGCGAGTGGCTGGCCAACACCATCCTGGTCCCCACAAAGGACACGGACATCCTGCGGATGTGTGTGGACTTCACATCTCTTGACAAGCATTATCCCAAGGACCACTTCCCTCTACCAAGGATCGATCATCGACTCCACTACAGGATGCAAGAATCTCTCCTTCCTCGATGCTGTGACACCCCCGGGATCAGGGATAAACAAATCCGAGACATCCGTCTGACATAAGCTTAACCTTGATCTCGAGAATATCAAGTGAAGAATCGGTAACACAGCAGTGACCCTACGACACAAAATTTATTACAGCAAGCTCATAACTGAGTAGCGAACCAAATAATTACAAGAAAAGGTCACTGACCACAAACATCAAACAACGGAAGGCAAATTATGATATTAAGTTAACAAATGGCCTAAGAGGCGTGAAGCATAACGATGACGTCCCAGCCCATAGATTCCAGGCTACCGGCCGGGAACCCCAAGCTACTCGTCGATGTCGATGTAGTACCAAACTGATCTTGCGGGAACACTTACTCTGCCAAAAATATCAACAAAGCAAGGGTGAGTACAGGGTGTACTCCGCAAGACTTATGGCTGGTGGAGTTGTTTTTGATAAAGCCATCTTTGTTTATAAAACAAGAGAGAGAAGAAGCTTGTCTATTCATAGTATTTTAAAAGAGGATAAGGGAGCGACATCTCCTAAAATATTGATCATCATCTTTTGATATCCACCAAATCACCATCATATGAACTAGGATCACCCCCTCGTACCCATGAGGAAGCATCCTTAACAAACATTAGTTGCCAAGTTTTACGATTAGGTTCATGTTCTCTATGATCTCCCGTCCGTTCCCAAGTCGTCCATAACTGTGGACACGTCTTTCCGAAAGATTATTACCCTGCAAGGGTGTACAACTTTACCCACACATACCAACCGACCCTTAATGCCACTTGACACACTTCCTTGGTGTGCTGGCAGAGGGTGTGGTTGGACATGACCTTTACCTTCCTTTCGCCGAGATCATGAGTCACGCAATAAGTATGGTTCCGCCGTAACGGGTAAATCCCAAAGCCGGTACTTAAAGATGTGAGGCGAGGTTGGTTTACCAGGGGCGCCATCAACCCCAAGAAACCCGGTCCAAGCTTCCCTACCTTTTATGAATGCACCTCCTTCACCTCCTTCTTTCGAAAATGTTTTCAATGCGTATGTCGAATGGAACACCCAAACTATGTGACTCACGGAATCTACTAGGCAAGTTAGTCAATCATGGGGTCCCCATTTACCCCGTGTAGTTCTGCGCTTGTCCTCGTTCAAGAGGCAAGAATCTAGGGTCCTAAGGGTAGCGAGCATGGGACTATAAAAACCACATCCCACTATGGCCTCCCATACAAGCCTTAGCATATTTAATCTCATATCACTGATCTCATCTTATCACGTTCTCCTGTCATACTAGATTCTCTGCATCTGATACATCATCTAGATGAACAAGACTCAACAGCTAAGCATGGCTAAGAAAGACAAAGATAAAAGCTCTAGCATTGCACAAAGCCAAACCTAGTTATGCTAGGAGCAGTGGCTCAGGTAATATAAGCTCAAAGGGAGTATGCAATAGATAGGATACTCTATCCATCGATAAAAGACCATAGTAGAATCGTATGCATCATGGCAAGAATTGAACTGCTTTCGAAATCATAGGATTATATCATGGTGGGGCTATGCTTGCCTTTGCCAGTTGATAACCGATAATCAGATTCTTTGGGGAGCCTTGTACTTGACTTGATTATAGTTGGTCAAGTATTATTATTCAATCTTCGATCTTTGATCTTTGATGGTGTTGCTCTCGGTCTTCGATCTCGATCTCGAATTCTACTAGGGAGAACCAAACACCGGAAAGAAAGAGGGAAACAATCAACACATGGCATCAATGCAATGCTCAAGCAAGTATGATGATATGATAAGTTAAATTGTATTGAATTGAAACCCTAAAACATGATCGACAAATTAATCGGGATTCTAAGGGGTGAAAACCCTAACTCGGGGAAACTCCGAAAACCCATGAGAGGGGTTGGTTAGTTATCTAATTAAACACGTCTTCAAAGTTGTTTAACAATGCATGATTATATGTGTATTAGGTAATTCTCATTTTTTTGAACATTTTGATATATTATTTTTATTTTTCTAACTTATAAATAAAAAGATATTGAATTTACAAGTTTTATTAAATTTCTAGAATTATTTAAATCATTTGAAATGATTTAATGTATAACTTTGACACAGGGCTGACATCAGCACAGGGTCGGGTGCTTTTGATACCGAGGCAGACCCTAGCCACTTCGGCTGCCAGGTGGGGCCTGGGCCATGTCGGTTGCCACCATGGCACCATGTCGGTTGCCACCATGGCGCCATGTCGAACTCGCCGGAGAACGGCCAGACGGCAGCGACAAACAGCGGAGGAGGGCGCGCGCGCTTGCGAGACTAGGAACGTTAGACGCAATCGACCTAGGCGAGCCTAAAGAGGGCGGCGCCGCTACTCTAGGGTGGCCAGAGTGCGGCCGGCGGCGAGCTCAAGCGGCAGCGCTTGCACGTGAGGGTGGAGGAAGCAATAGAGGGAGGAAGGAAGGGTTTGGAGGGGCTCCTGGGCACTAGTGTCTCACCGTGAAGATGATGGAGGGGTCATCGAGGCAAGGCGAGGTCAAACGGCGGCTAATTGACGATGAGTACCGCAGCAGCCGTCATGGTATCGAGCTTGATTTCAACACACAGAGGGCTTCCCGTCTTGCAATATTCAGCAGGGAGGACGAGCGAGATGGTGAAGCTCCTGGGAACATCTTCTGGGCGAGGGGTGGCCGGAGTCGGCGAGGGAGAGCGGCGTTCGGAGCTAGGGTTTCGGGACAAATGTGGGAAAACGCGAGAGGGCTCAAGGAGAGATGAGATGGGTATGAGAAGAGAGAGTAAATCACGACGGATATCGTGGCATCCTTATCATCGCGAGGCGACCATAGTGGCGGCGGGAATCGCGGCGGCGAGCATCGGGTGGCCCCGCGCGAGACAGCGAGCAGCTTTCCAGGAGGAGGAAGACGACAGCGAAGGCGTATGGGCCCGGGTGGGCTTCTCCTGGGCCACGGCGGGTGTTGGCTGCTACGCGGGTGGGCGACAGAGAGGAGAGGAGAGTTGGGCCGACCTGTTAAGCGCAACTTCTCTTTTTTATTTACAACAGCTTATCTTTTTCTGTTTTCAAATATTTTTTGTATTTTCTTTTATATTTTCAATTTGTAACTGTTTTGGGTATTTCAAAAATACCAGAAGCTTTTATAAAAACAGTAAAATATTTTGGGTCTCTCTTAGTCCATTTGGGCTCCAATAATTTTGGTGGTTTTCAAAATTCAAACCATTTGAATGTGTTTCAAAGGGTGGTGAGAAAACTAAGGTTTAGGGTTTATTTGTTTTCTCCAATGCACAATTTAAATGATGATGCTCATGATGCACAAAACAAACCCTAATATTGATTAAGTAAAACTGGGGTGTTACAGCTCTATCCCCCTTACGAAAATCTCGGCCCGAGATTCCTAAGGTAGGAAGAGAGACGGAGAGAGAAAGAAACATGGCCACTCTAAACATAAGAGGGGAAACACACTAAACAACACACAGAGTATCTCATGGTCAACTCATGGTTGGAGTGTTTAGAAACAACTCTGAGATGACGAACATGAAACACATCAAGGTAACAAAGGAAATAAGAGGAGAAGGTTTCAAGTTGTTAGATAGCTGGTCTTCATAAGGATTTAGACCATGGATCTTGCAGAAGAGTTTAAGCTTCTGCAAAAGAGAGCTTACAACAGGAAGAACATGACTACTGACTTCGATAAGGAACCTCTACTAAACGACTTAAGTAGAGATTTCAGGCTGCAGAAATATGGATCAAATAAACCAAGCCGTTGAACTACTTTTGACACAGAAGAGTCACTTTTTCTTTCAACAGAAGGCTCAGACAGAGAGGTGTTTGGTGGAGAGGACTCGTAAGAGTCACAAAGAACAAGTAACAAGAGAAACTCCTAATAACCAAAATCATTGTCACTCTTGAAACTTGGTTGAAAAAAACGAAGGAAACTCTTTATTCATCCAGGTATATCAAAATCTTCGCCAAAGATCATGATATCACTTTACACCACTAGATGAATAGGTAAGAAGATTCATGATGACACGAGAAAAAGAAACTTCATTATCAGACTTCAATTACTTGGCATAACAAAATTATTGCTAACATAAAAGGTCTGGAGGATTGACCGAGAGACATTTAGCAACACTACTTTAAATTTTCTCCTTGATGTTCAATAAATCAAACAACAAGTAAAGGTCGGACTTCGGATACAGAGGAAACCATAAGCACAACTCCTATAATAAATTATAGAATAAGCCTCATGAAGAGTGGTTGTTATTGCTGATTTCAAGAGAATATGACAAGAGATCTTTACGGCTAAGTGTGTCAACCATAACATCAATATTGCCAGATTTACAAGGATACCTGTGTCAAAACCTTGAGGAACACCAACCATCATTGCTGCTTGAGATTCAACTTTGGTTAGGTGGAATGATATTTCAGGCTCAGCATATCTGAATAGATAGTTTGCAACATTTACTGCAAAGGTAAAGTTACTAGATTCTCAAGATATGGACTACAGTGTCAAGCTCCAAAAGACGAGCTAGATTTCTAGACCCATGTATTCAGCAACTTATCGAGAGATAACTGCATACATATAAAGTCCTAACAATAAGTCACACATGTATCCTTAAGGAATGCAGATAACTCTTCTTGAGTCCACGGCGACATCTTTCAGTAGTTGCACGTGAACCAGAGAAGGTTTCTTCTAACATCCAGAACACATACTTCAAGATGACTCGAACATGGTTCTCGAAATTTTCCAACATTAATGCCAAATGTTCCATATGAATCTTGTCTAGCATGGAGAAGATAAGAATATCATTGATGGGATCAACAACAAACTTACCATAACACTCCACGAAGATGGACTCATATGTTGCTTGAACAAGGCAAACATATTGGTTAGACCAAAATACATGAAGATGTACTCAAGTGAAACATCACAAGTAGCAACATCATCAAGATAGTCCTTGGAGCTGAGTTTGATTTGACAATAACCCAAATCAAATCAAAGATGGGGGAGATAACATATCCATGAAGGAGATACTATCTTTCTTCAACATGGACAAAACTAGACATCCCTTTTAGAAAGAACTGAGTCGGATAGCACTTTTATCTTACAACTCTCCAATTTGTTGTTTAAGCTCAACCAACTAGTTCAAGGGAATTCGGTATGGATCCTTGGAGAAAGGTGCAGTTTAGAGAACTTGCTTACTCAATAAATTGACATCATGGTCATGTGGCAACATGGTGATACTTCTCTTAGACACCTAGAATATCACGAACCACTGATATGTCACTTTGTTCAAGAGGAAACTTGCTTGGTAAGGCAGAGAACATAGTCTCAAAGTTTTAGCACAAGCATAATTCTTTGTTCGAAGAGAGTGTACTAGAATATCGGACTTGGTATAAAAATCATCCTTTGCTTAGTGACAGGGTTAACCAATCACGCTAAGAACGACGGAAATTTCCTTAGTGTTCGAAATGATAATAATTGCTAAGAACCTCAAGTAGCCACATTATTACGCACACGCATCACTCACGAGCGCGAAAGCTCGAGGAAAGGTGGGTAAAGATGTGTGAAAGCATCACTTCATTAAGAACGTCATGAACTCAGCACGACCTCTTAGTATAAAAGGGTGTGATACTTTAAGATAGAACATACATAATCTAATCAATGATTCTTAATCTGCGGATTACAACACTTTGATCCGGTCCTAGAAATGACGAGGTACTGGAGTTTTGTTTCTCCTAACACCCCGAAATGGTTTGTCTTGACGGACCACAAGAGTATCTTACATCGGAAGACACCAATGCACATGTAGTACTTGGCCACCAACTGGTAGACAAAGGTCGGAAAGCAACAAAGGAGGAAGAACATGCTCAGGATAGAA
The DNA here is from genome assembly GCA_030063025.1 of Avena longiglumis. NCBI lineage: Eukaryota > Viridiplantae > Streptophyta > Magnoliopsida > Poales > Poaceae > Avena > Avena longiglumis. The sequence continues at coordinate 253,069,202 of CP125974.1, forward strand.
TCCCGAGATGTGGATGCATAAGTCAACAATCTTCCAAAAACCAATGCAAGGAAGGGAAAAGGTGTGGCAGAGTCACAAGTATAGATGCGAGACTCATGAGGAGTACTCTTGTCGTGATCTATTTGGTTTCATTAAAGAACATCTGCCATAGAATGTGGTAGGGGAAGTCCTTATTTGTCAGAATTCAATCACGACAAAGACCACAAGCTTGAAGGCTAGAATTGTAATAAAAGCCATCCTGAGGTAATGTATGAACATTAATGACAGGGGTCAAATATTTGGACCTTGGTTTAAAGATCAACTTCATGTACAAGATTCACCACACTAGAATCCAGCACAATCCAGAACCTTCGGTTTAATTCCAAGGGTTAAAACCCAAAGAAAGGAGTAACTAATAATTGAGTGACATAGCGTACACTGCAAGGTAATAATCACAAGGTAGCTTCCAAGAGAAGAAACAACTTCTGAAGTACCCAAATAAATAAAGAGGAGGCACACGAGGCGAAAGGAAACCTCAAAGCCTGGAATAGAACACTACAGATCCAAAAATATAATATTGTGGCTCCGAAAGATAGAGAGATCGTGATATAAAGGAATCTCTTATTTGAACAAGATAAAGGGGAATAAGGAATTCACAACACACACAACTCTATAGAACTCAACACTAGGTCAACTGGTTAAGAAACGACATGCCCAGAAGGCACCTATGCTTTGAAAGACCGGAAGAGATATCAAAACTTTTCCAGAATCAACATCAGATAAGATGACCCAGAGTTAGAGCGAAACTGGATAAGGATTAAAATAAGCATACTAGAGTTTTCTCAAATACTTTTCATCTTTTAAAATAGTTTTCTCAAACACTAGACTTAACATCGACCAATAGCAAGGTTTTCCTACAGTCGGTACTGCTTTGATACCAAACCCTGTGACACCCCCGGGATCAGGGCTAAACAAATCTCATACCTCCATCTGACATAAGCTTAACCTTGAGATCGAGAATATCCAGTGAAGAATCGATAACACAGTAGTGACCCTACGACACAAAATTTATTACAACAAGCTCATAACTGAGCAGAGAACCAAATTATTACAAGCAGAGGTCACTGGACACAAACATCAAACAACGGAAGGAAAATTATGCTATTAAGTATAAAAAACTTAACAAATGGCCTAAGAGGCCGGGAACCCCAAGCTACTCGTCGATGTCGATGTAGTACCAAACTGATCTTCCGGGAACACTTACTTTGCCAAAAGTATCAACAAAGAAAGGGTGAGTACAGGGTGTACTCCGCAACACTTATGGCTGGTGGAGTTGTTTTGCATAAAGCCATCTTTGTTTATAAAACAAGAGAGAGAAGAAGCTCGTCTATTCAGAGTATTTTAAAAGGGGATAAGGTAGCGACATCTCCAAAAATATTGATCATCATCTTTTGATATCCACCGAATCATCATCATCTGAACTAGGATCACCCCCTCGTACCGATGAGGAAGCATCCTTAACAAACATTAGTTGCCAAGTTTTACGATTAGGTTCATGTTCTCTATGATCTCCCGTCTGTTCCCAAGTCGTCCATATCCGTGGACACGGCTTTTTGAAAGATTATTACCCTGCAGAGGTGTACAACTTTACCCATATGTACCAACCGACTCTTAATGCCACTTGACACACTTCCTTGGTGTGCTGGCAGAGGGTGTGGTTGGACACGACCTTTACCTTGCTTTCTACGAGACCATGAGTCACGCAATAAGTATGGTTCCGCTGTAAAGGGTCAAATCCCAAAGCCGGTAATTAAATATGTGAGGCGAGGTTGGTTTACCTGGGGTTCCATCAACCCCAAGAAACCAGGTCCACACTTTCCTACATGTTATGAATGCACCTCCTTCACCTCCTTCTTTCAAAAATGTTTTGAATGCGTATGACGAATGGAACGCTCGAACTATGTGACTCGTGGAATCTACTAGGCAAGTTAGTCAATCATGGGGTCCCCATTTACTCCGTGTGGTTGTATGCTCGTCTTGGTTCAAGAGGAAAGAACATAGGGTCCTAAGGGTGACGAGCATGGGACTAGAAAAACCATATCCCACTGTGGCCTCCCATACAAACCTTATCATGTTTAATCTCATATCACTGATCTCATCTTATCACGTTCTCATGTCATACTAGATTCTCTGCATCTGATTCATCTGGATGAACCAGACTCAACAGCTAAGCATGGCTAAGGAAGACATAGATAAAAGCTCTAGCATTGCACACAAGCCAAACCTAGTTATGCTAGGAGAAGTGGATCAGGTAATATAAGCTCAAAGGGAGTATGCAATAGTTAGGATACTCTATCTATCAATAAAAGACCACAATAGAATCGTATGCATCATGGCAAGAATTGAACTACTTTCGAAATCATAGGATAAGCAGATTGATAACCGATAAGCAGATTCTTTGGGTAGCCTTGTACTTTACTTGATTATAGTTGGTCAAGTATTATTTGTCGATCTTTGATCTTTGATCTTCGATGGTGTTTCTCTCTGTCTTCGATCTCGATCTCGAATTCTACCGGGGAGAACCAAACACCGGAAAGAAAGGGGGAAACAATCAACACATGGCATCAATGTAATGATCAAGCAAGTATGATAATATGACAAGTTAAATTGTATTGAATTGAAACCCTAAAACATGCTTGACAAATTAATCTGGGTTCCGAGGGGTGAAAACCCTAACTCGGGGAAACTCCGAAAACCCATGAGAGGGGTTGGTTAGTTCTCTAATTAAACTTGTCTTCTTAGTTATTGAACAATGCATGATTATAGCTCTATTAGATAGTTCTCATTTTTCTGAACATTTTGATATATTATTTGTATTTTTCCTACTTATAAATAAAAATATATTGTATTTACAAGTTTTATTAAATTTCTGCAATTATTTAAATCATTTGGAATGATTTAATGCGTCACTGTGACACAGGGCTGACATCAGCACAGGGTCGGGGAATTTTTTTACTGGGGCAGAGCCTAGCCCATGCGGCTTCTAGGTGGGGCCTGGGCCACGTCGGTTGCCACCGTGGCGCCACGTCGGACTCGCCGGAGAACCGCCAGACGGAGGCGACAGAAGGCGGAGGAGGGCGCGCGCGCTTGCGAGACTAGGCACGTTAGACGCAGTCGACCTAGGCGAGCCTAAAGAGGGCGGAGCCGCTACTCTAGGGTGGCTGGAGCGCGGCCGGCGGCGAGCTCAAGCGGCAGCGCTTGCAGGCAAGGTTGGAGGAAGCAATACAGGGAGTAAGGAAGGGTTTGGAGGGGCTCCTAGGCACCAGTGTCTCACCGTGAGGACGATGGAGGGGTCGTCGACGCAAGGCGATGTCAAACGGCGGCGAATCGACGACGAGTACCGCAGCATCCGTCGTGGTATCAATCTTTATTTCAACGCACAGAGGGCTTCCCGTCTTGCAATATTCAGCAAGGAGGACGAGGGAGATGCGGTGAAGCTCCTGGGAACATCTTCTGGGAGAGGGGTGGCCGGAGTTGGAGAGGGAGAGCGGCAGCCGGAGCTAGGGTTTCGGGACAAAAGGCGGAAAATGCGAGAGGGCTCGAGGAGAGATGAGATGGGTATGAGAAGAGAGAGATGAGAGGGCTCGTGGCATCCTTATCATCACGAGGCGACCACAGCGGCGGCGGGAATCGCGGCGGCGATCATCGGGCGACCGTGCATGAGACAGCGAGCAGCTTGCCAGGAGGAGGAAGACGACAACGAAGGGGTATGGACCCGGGTGGGCTTCTCCTGGGCCGCGGCGGGTGATGGCTACTGCGTGGGTGGGAAGCAGAGAGGAGAGGAGAGTTGGGCCAGCCTGTTAAGCGCTGGCTGCTCTTTTTTATTTACAAAAGCTTTTCTTTTTCTGTTTTAAAATCTGTTTTGTATTTTCTTTTATATTTCAATTTGTAAACTGTTTTGGATATTTCAAAAATAATAGAAGCTTTTATAAAACTAGTAAAATATTTTGGGGCCCTCTTAGTTCGTTTGGGCTCCAATAATTTTGGTGGTTTTCAAAATTCAAACCATTTGAATTTGTTTCAAAGAGAGGGGAGAAAACTAGGGATTAGGGTTTGATTTGTTTTCTCCAATGGACAATTTAAATGATGATGCTCATTATGCACAAAAAAAAACCTAATATTGATTAAGTAAGATCAGGAGAAAACGGTGTTCATCACGCCATTCGTGGTGTTCTGCTACAACACAATGCCCTTCGGGCTGAAGAATGAAGGCGCCACATACCAGACATGCATGAAGGAATGTCTGAAGGACCAGATCGGTCGCAACGTCCATGTCAACGACATAGTAATCAAGACCAAAGAGGCCAGCATGCTCATCAACGATCTCTGCGAGACGTTCAATAACCTAGATCGCTACAAGATCAAGCTGAACCCAGACAAGTGCGCCTTTGGTGTCCCGTCTAGCCAGTTACTCGGGTAGTTGATCTCCCAATGTGGCATCAAGTTAAACCCGAAGAAAATTAGAGCTATACTATCCATGGAGAAGCCGAGGAACCTCAAGGGGGTCCAGCAGCTAGCTGGGCGAATCACGGCGCTCAGCAGGTTCATCAGTCACATGGGCGAGAAGGCTCTCCCCTTTTATCAGCTATTGCGCAAGGCCGAAAAATTCAAGTGGACACCCAAAGCAGACGATGCATTCGAGGAACTCAAACGCTTGCTCTCCACATTGATATGCCCAATTTGCATCACCATTCTATATCATAATTTACCTCTATCCATTGATATTTGTCTTATTATGAGGTATTACTTATGGCTTTTCATCTGTTTATGCATGATGGATGATTCCTGGAGGATGGAATGCCGGAGTCTGGATTCTGATGGAAAAGAAGGCGTTTCGGTGCAATTTCGCGAAGATCAGAAAAATACCAGAAAAATATGGAAACATATTATTTTACCAGAAGACGAAGGAAGCCAGAAGGAGGGACGAAGTTGGGCCTCAGGGGGCCCTCATCCGGGAAGGACTTCCCTCCACCATCATCATCATCATCCACACCATCATCTCCACCAGCACCATCACCACCACTCCGTCCCGATGTTAATTACTATTGTAGTTGATGCTTGTGAGTGGAACCATTGGATTATTGTTTATGTTCAGATTGTTATCAATTATCATATAATCTTTGATCTTGATCCATATGATGTCTTTTGAGTACTTCGTTTAGTTATTGAGTACATGGGAGAAGTCATGTTGTTAATAGTGCATCTGTGATGAGTTATTATTCAATGGTTTAGTATTTAAGTTGTGGTGATATTCTTCTAATGGTGTCATGTGAACGTCGACTACATGAAACTTCACCATTTATCTTCCTAGGGGAATACATTGTGTACTTGGCTACTAATCGCAGGGTTACCGGAGTGATAGAAACCTGAACCCCTGTTGGGACACCTTTGCACAAGGGAGCGCAGGATCTCAGAGTTTAAGGCTATGGTTAGATTTATATCTTAATTACTTTCCTGTAGTTATAGATGTTTGTAGGGGGTTTAATAACAAGTATGTATTTGTCCTAGGAAGGGCGGTACGTTAGCACAGGTTCACCCACACAACACTTACAAACACCAGAGAAGAGTACTCAGCTATTTGACAGAATTCCCATGTGTCCTCGAGAACGTTTGGTCCTTATAAGTATTTCCACCGGCTTGTGCTTTGCTAAGAAAGGATTGGGCCACTTTCTTTGTTTGTTTGTTACTTATGTTACTTGCTCTCTATTTTGTTGCCTTGTCAGAAAACCACTAAAAATCTGTTTGCTAAGTATTCACAGGGATTTCCTGCTCCATACCACTGTTTAACACCTTCTTCTCCTCGTTGGGATCGGCACTCCTATTTATCTAAAGTACTACGATACATCCCCTATACTTGTGGGTCATCAAGACTATTTTTTGGCACCGTTGCCGGGGAGTGAAGCGCTATTGAAGAGTGGAACTGGTAAGGGAAACTTTTACTATGAGTATTGCTCTTATCTAGTTACTTTGTTTCCAATATGGATAACCCACTTGGTTTTCTGTTTGGGAAAACTACTACCACTGCTAGGGTAGTAGATGAACCACCTCCAGTTGAGATAGATCCTTTTAAGATACATACAAGTATTTTTAATCGTGTTATGGATAATTATTATTTTGGGGATGGAACTATCCATCCTGGTGATCACTTGCTTTTTATCCATGAATTATGCAGGTTGTTTAAGTGTGCAGGTATCACAACTGAACAGGTGAAGAAGAAGTTACTCTCCATATCCTTGAAAGGGAGAGCTGAACAATGGTATAAGCTGCTGAAGAATGCACAATCCATGGAATGGGAGGAGATGGCATCTCTCTTTTACTCTAAATTTTATCCTCCCAGTGAGATTCATAAGGATAGAAATGTTATATACAACTTTTGGCCTCTTGATGGAGAGAGTATAGCTCAAGCTTGGGGGAGATTGAAGTTACTAATGCTTAAATGTCCTATTCATGAACTCCCTAACAATATTATTATCAATAACTTTTATGCTAGGATTTCTCTTCATGATAAAGATTTACTAGATGCTTTGTCGTGGTATAGTCGACGAGTACTCCATGGAGGGGTCCTCACAGTGCGTGTTTAGAGACGTGGGGGAAGGCGGACGGTTGATGGGTACGAGGTAACACAGATTACCCAGGTTCAGATCCCACGACGGTGGCGGAATCCTACTCCTTCTATAAATTACTGTAATGGCAATACGCCGAGTTACAGGGATTGGTTGGATATGCGAGGTGACTAGAAAGTATAAGCTATCACCTAAAGTTGTCTTTCCCTAAAGGCTCCCATAGGCCTGACTTATATAGTCACCAGGTCCTAGGGTTATAGCGAAAAGTCCTAGCCAGACAGGTTACAGAGTCCTACGATGTCTATAACTAGTCTAGCGTGTCTTGCACTCCAAGGCTCTGAGTACGTCGGTGACTCCTTCGTAGCCTTCCTTTATCCGGCATGGGCCTCCCTTATGGATTCATCTAACTGGGCCGCCCTGCAGGCCATAGGCCATGCTACCAACTGTGGGCCACCCGGGTTATCCGGATAGGAGACATGCTATGAGGACACCCATATAGCATATCCCCAACAGTAGCCCCCCGAGAACTCCGAGATCTTGCGCCGTCTTGCCTCTTCACGTTGAATGCTCCGTCTAGATGGATGTCGGCAAATCGTCAAGCAATATCTTGTAGTCCTCCCAAAGTACCCTGCAAGGTTTTCTCCGTCTTCATTTTGCAAGTCAGAGAATTGCTGAATCTTCTATCGTACTCCTCCGTAGTTGGATTGGATCCATCCATGCCGAAATCTTCCGATGTGATGGTTCATCTGCCAATGGCAGCTAGGGCGACATAGACATAGGTCAGCAAATCCTCATAACTCGCACATGAAGAGAACACAATCATGTCCGTTTTTCCCGCGCGAGCGATACGAACCATTGGCGGCGACGGTTGGTAACGTGGCGAAACTTCCGCGCACGCTCCCGCACACATCGCTTACGCGGCAACCGTTCGATCATGTTGCACGAATCTTGATGCCGAAGGTTATAAATTGTAACAGCGTTGGAAATTTTACTTTTCACCTCATTCTCCTCTGCATCGTCTTCTTCCTCCAGCGAGCGCCTCTCGAGCTCTCGGTGCGTCGTGCGAAAAAACCGTAACTCCACGACCTTCTCAGTCACCACTTTAACCCCTCCAATGGCCAGCAGCAGTTCTGCCCCTCCATGACAGCGTCAAGAGATGCCCCGGCGAAGCCGACAAGATCCGTCATCGTTCCCCCAAAGGATCTGGTGATCCCTAAATCCGTGGTGGTCGAAGCCACCGGCGGTGACCATAACCCAACGGCGCTGGAGCTGCTAGAGGAGGAGTACGACTACCACAAAGGCGACTGGCATGGTTCGGATATTACGGACTGTGATATCAAGGAACTGATCAACGAGGGCTACTTCCCTGCGACGGAGGGGCTCGCCCGGCAGGCGGTGCTGGACGGCGAGGTTACCCTTTCTCCCCAAGCCGGAGAGAAGATGTACCTTAAAGCCCAAATGGTACGCGCCGTCTCCCTGCCCATTTCCAACTATTTCCTTGATGTCCTTAACCATTACCGAGTACAGCCTCAGAACCTCTCCCCCAATAGCATCCTAGAGCTTAGCAACTACGCGGCGCTTTGCGAGGGTTATTTAGGGATTAGGCCTAGGCTAGATCTCTTCATCTATTTCTTTACCGTCAAGCGCGAAGCCGAAGTCGGCAAGGACGAGCTAAGGAATTGTGGCTGTTGGGGATATGCTATATGGGTATCCTTATAGCATGTCTCTTATCCGACTAACCCGGGTGTCCCATAGTCGGTAGCGTGGCCTATGGCCTGATGGGCGGCCCAGTTAGGTGGATCCAGAAGGGAGGCCCATGTCGGATAAAGGAAGGCTACTTTGGAGTCACCAGCGTACCCGGAGCCTTGGAGTGCAAGATACACAAGACTAGTAATAGACGGTGTAGGACTCTGTGACCTGTCCGGCTAGGACTTTTCCCTGTAACCCTAGGACTTGGCGATATATAAGTCGGGCCTATGGGAGCCTTTAGGGCACAACTAGAGACAATTTCAGACAACCTCGCTATCTCTGTAACTCGGCGTATTGCCCTTATAGTGATTTACAGCAGGAGTAGGATTCCGCCACCGTTGTGGGATATGAACCTGTGTAAGATGTGTTACCTCGTACCCGTAAACCGTTCGCCTTACCCCACGTCTCTAAACATGCACTGTGAGGACCCCTCCATGGAGTACGTGTCGACAAAACCACGACAGTTGGCGCCCACCGTGGGGCAAGAGGCGCTTCAAGCTCTTCAGCAGGCGAGGACCAAGATCTTCGCGGGAATCGGGGAAACCGTAGCCATCGGTCGCGTTATCTTCTCCGGCAACGTTCCAATCGTCCCTCCCGACGAGTTATGGATCCCGGCGAAGACAAACCCTACGCGGTGTTCGATCGTTCCTATCGGAGACATCCAACTCTTCATCGGCGAAACCGACTCGGGCACTAGTTCCCTGGGAGTCGAAGGAGCATCAAGACCCGCACGGACCGCCTACGGGCAGGATACGTTCGCGGAAGGATCAATGTCGGATCTCTCTTCGGAGTTTTCCGACAAATATCGGAAAAATTCAAGGTCCACCCAAACCGCCCCTGAGCAGGATATAAAGGTGGAAGATCACTGCAAATCCGCCGGCTTCGTCCGTGCGTCTGGACAGCAGAGATCCAAGTTCGTCGGCGTGGTTACCATCTTCGATCTGGCGCGTTGCTTTCAGAGAGAGGGCGAAAACCCCCGCGACTACCTGGCCAGGTGGCTCCGTATACGAGACGACCTAGCCAACTACCCCGATGATAACGCCTATGAAGAGGTGGATTGGGTGGTATTGCCGACGATCCACTTCGAGGCTACAAACAACATGGCGGAGTATGAAGCACTCATTCACAGACTATGTGTAGCCAAGGATATTGGCATCAAGCGCATAGTTTGCTATGGAGATTCTGACTTGGTTGCCCAGCAGGTGGCTGGTACCTGGAATGTGCGGAACCCTATGATGGCGGCATATTGAGACGAAGTGGACGAGATAGCCAAGACCTTCTTGGGCTACGAAGTTAAGTATGTGCCTAGGGAACAAAACGAGGCGGTTGATCTGCTGTCTAACCTAGGATCAGGGCGCAAGCGCATTCCGCCAGAAGTTTTCCTAGAGCACCTGCGCACACCATCCGTGAAGGGAGCCGACATCGACAACCCGGATAGAGCTGACTCTTTCATCCATATGGTGACTAAGGTCCCTCCGGCTTGGACAAAACCGTTCATGGAATATCTCGAACACGGAATTTTTCCCGACGACGAAGTCGAAAGACGACAAATAGTACGACAAGCAAAGGGTTATACCATAATCAATGGGCAACTCTACAAAAGGAGCACTACCGGTGTATACCTAAAGTGTGTTTCCCAGTTAGAAGGTATGGAAATCCTATGCGGAATCCATCTCGGAGATTGCAGGCACCACGCCTCTCCTCGATCGTTGGTCACAAAAGCCTTCCGGCAAGGATTCTACTGGCTGACCGCGAAGGCAGATGGCGACAAGCTGGTTGAGACATGCATGGGATGCCAGTAGTATGCCAGACAACTACATGTTCCTGCTGAAGAACTACGAACAATACCAATAACTTGGTCATTTGCAGTCTGGGGGCTAGACATGGTGGGACCGTTGCAGACGGCACCTTGTGGGTTTACGCATCTCCTTGTAGCAGTTGATAAATTCACCAAATGGATAGAAGCTAAAACCATTAGAAAGCTTGATGGGGCAACTGCCCTCAGGTTTGTCCGGGATCTAGTGGTGAGATTTGGTCTGCCACATAGCATTATCACCGACAATGGCAGCAATTTATCACACGGAGAAGTGGAGGCATATTGCTGGGAGAAAGGCATCCGACTTGACCTTGCATCTGTGGCACACCCACAATCCAATGGTCAGGTTGAGCGAGCCAATGGATTAATTCTGCAGGGAATCAAGCCACGTCTTGAGGCACCGCTACAAAGAGCAGCTAGAGCCTGGGCGGAAGAATTGCCATCTGGGCTGTGGAGTTTACAAACTACACCCAACAGATCCACCGGCTACACCCCTTATTTCATGGTATATGGAGCAGAAGCCATCTTGCCTTCCGACATCCTTCACGATGCACCAAGAGTTGCCGCCTACGACGAGGATGACGCTGAACAATCCAGACGCCTGTATGTGGACCTTCTCGAGGAGGAGCGCGTTTTGGCATGCCAAAGATCCGCCATCTACCAGCAGAAGCTACGCAGCTACCATAGTCGCCGCGTTCGGCATCGCTCGTTTAAAGAGGGGGATTTGGTGCTCCGACTTAAGCAGAAGAAGTCACACAAATTATCCCCGCCATGGGAAGGACCATTCATCATAAGCAAGGCGCTGCTCAATGGGTCTTACTACCTTGTTGACAATCGTGAACTAAAGGATAGACCCAATGAAGATCATAAGCGTAAGCGACATGACCCGGATGATGACTACCCGGAGCTTGATCAGCCATGGAACATAGCACAGCTACGTCCTTTTTACACTTAGCATTTTTTTATCTAATTGTATACCTCTTATATGATCAATGAAATAAAGCTCTTTGGGTCACTCATATTTTTTAGTCTTTTACCTCCTTTAGTGTTCATTTTTGGATCATGTAAAACCTTTATGCACAAGTATTGCGTTTGCACTTGTGAAAATCCGCCTACAGGCGTTAGCTTAAGTTTTCTGGTCTACACGTTCTTTGTTGTTTTTATGTGGATTCTAAAGTAGTGACTTTCAGCACTTATTGTCGGCGATTTTGTGCTTAGGGTGCCATTGGGCATCATCACTTAAGCGCATGGTTCCGACAACTAGTCTTCTGACTCACGAAAACTCAAGCATAAGAACCAAAGTAATGGATAAGCCTGCACTTGCTTAAAAAATATATACATGCTGGGAACTAAGTTCTTAAGTAGCAGGAAATAACAACCATTGTTTTCCGCCTTAAGTTACATCATCAAGTTTTTTCTGCGCATATACCAAAGATGAAGCAAATATTACAAAGTGTTTTTCATTCCTTGGGCGCATGAGACTTGGAAGCAGCATCGTCACCAGCCGGAGAATCACCCTTAGCATTGGCACTTTGGCGAGACTCGGAGGAATCTTGGTTGACGCTGTCAATGGTGTTCATGGGCACGAAGACATTGATATCCACCAACTCGGCAACTCTGGTGTCATAACCCACGAGTGATGACAAGGTAGCTTCATGATCAATTTCTTTGTCGTCATCGTCAACGTCAGGGATGCCAGAGGTCACCGTGTCGATGTCGGCATCTTCGTATTGTGCCTTCACCATGGACAGCGCCATCCTTGCGCCAGCCTGTGCACATGAAGCTTTCCAGCTTGTGATACGCTCGGGGGCTCGGCGCAGAATCTCCGAGTACTTCGCCATGGAGTCCGAGGCCTTGATGTGTATCTGGAGGGGCTTGGCGATCTCTTTGGCTTGGGTGATGGCGGTGTTGATAAAGTTGACGGCAAGAACAATGCATTCCTTGGACGGAGGAGGCGATCTGGTTAAACCCATAGGAGCTGCAAATTCCGACAAGGATCACATGAGTTCAATAATTCCAAGTATCCAGACTGCAGAAATACAAGGCGGAGAAATCTTACTGAAGATGCTGGCATTATCCTGCCAGAGGGTGTCCGCCAGGGATTCTTTCTCTTGCTGGAGGAGCTTATATGCCTTGCCTTGGCGATGGTTTTGCTCATCAGCAGCTTGCTTCTGATCTTTTAAGATCGCAAGCTCCTCCTTCAAGCGATTGATTTCCGCGGAAGCGGATTCCTGCAGGGCCTTCATGGAATCCTCATGCATTTTCAGCATTTCTTCCCTCTCCTTTTTAAGGATCTTGGTCTCGCTGTCCAGCTGCTGAATGTGCTTGGACTGCTCGACAATGTCCTTGGCCTTGGCAACATGTTCTCCAAAGTCGGAGAAAACAAATTACATAGTGAGTACTCGGAGAATGAAGGCATAAAACCAAGAAGGAATGCGCGAAAAAGAAAACAGACTCTTGTTTTTTATGATATGTTCCTTCAAGATAGCAGTTTTACCCTTTTCGGCTTCAAGATCTGTGCGCATCTTCTGGTACTTGTCGTTGGCCATGCCTCTCCGAGCATTCTCGTTATGTGGAACAAAGGAAAAAATTTAAACCGTTGTTTAGTCCACTTGGAGCATCTAGTCGGAATCTTTCCACTTAGACGCTCGGGGGCTACAGCGAGAGTTTTTAACTTAGCAATCTGCTTAGATTTTCTCTAATTCAGTTACAACTAGAGGCTTGGGGGCTACAGTCGTGAAAATTATAAACACTGCGTATGCTACTCTTAAAGAATCTAGTCGGAATAGTTTCTTCCATCTAAATGCTTGGGGGCTACAGTGAGAGTTCTTTCTAACTTAGTCACTCTTAGAGCATATAGATGCAAAACCTATGGTTTTCCGTCTACATCCTCGGGGGCTACAGTGGGATACTCATATGAAATGCAAAAGGCAAAGTAAAACTTACAAGTGCAATAATCTTGAGGTTTGTAGCGCTCTCGGCTAGCAGCTTGCCAAAGGAGATGCTATTTCCTCGAAAGATATCCGCTTGTCGGAGAAGCTCCTCAATACCGCACGTCGGAGATGACAGCACTCCTCCAGGAACCAGAGTTGTGTTACTCGGCGTGAGCACCGGGTAAACTATCTTCGGGAACTCGAAGGGCTTCTGGGGAGCGGGGGCACCGCCTTCGGCAGAGGTACCAGCTCCCATTACCGCCTTGCCGCTACCGATGGCATCCTTAGCCGGAGCTTCAGCCATTTGTTGAGCGGTGCTCTCTTGCGTCGCCTGCTCGCCGACAATAGCAAGTTCGGTAGAGGCGCCAGAATCCACTTCCATGACGGAAGGGCCTGGTGCCTCCTTAGACTGCGAGCTTGTCGGGGCAGACGAAGGCTTGACGACAGGAGTAGCAGGGGCGAAGGCGGGGGAGGCATCACGATGCAGCATATCCTTGATATTTCTAGAAGCCCCCAAAGTTTTGGAGGTCTTCTTGAGGCTGGTCGTGGCTTTCTTCCTAAGACATATAAAATACATAAGTACAGGAACAAAACAGACAGATAGACAATGTCGGAGAATGAGAAGCTTACACTAGGGGGGTGCTTTGGCAAAAATCCCGGTGGCTTTTCTCTTTTCCGCCTTCAGGGCAGCGGTAGTCTTTTTGGAGGCACCACCCTCCGTCTTCTTCTTCTTCTTGCCTCCATCGGCAGCGTCAGAGGTGGAGCTCTTCTGCTTTCGCGCCAACGGGACATCATCGTCGAACACGACCGTGACTTCCTTCATCTTTGGATCGTAGATTTGGGCAGCCAGGTTGTCCTCATCTAGATCGCTAAGCTGCTAAGTAAGAAATCACCGTGTTAGATAAGATGGTGTTGGCAATATGGAGAAACTGGAGCATATGTCGTACACGGAAAATAAATATCTACCTTTGGGCATTTGCCTCTACGAAAATGTCGTAGGTGATGGTGAATCCACGCTTCTTATCGTTCACCTTGACGATGTCCTTCAGGCGGAGCTTGATGGAGTCGCTCGAGAAGTTATCCATGGAGATCTGGAGGGTATCCCTTCGATCACTGGTATACTCGTGCATGAACTTCGCGCGGTGCTGCAGAGGTTGTATTCGCCTGATGAACCAGCACATGGCTAGGTCCAAGCCGGTCAAAACCGTCTCTACGAACCATTCGATCCGCCTTATTGCGCGAGAAGCGTCGAGGTCGGAGGGAAGGGAGGCATGGGATCTCCATGTAGAAACTTTAGCGGCGGCTCCATCCGCGAAGTCTGGGTACGTTACTTCTCGGCCCACCAAAGGAATGTCAGGGCCGTAGAAGTACGTCCGCTGCCAGTTTTTGCAGGACTCGTGGCCGACGATGTCGGGGAACCGCCGGCCAGATCAAATCTTGAAGCTTATGGTGCTGCAGTTCCTAAGCTCCTCCTTACTATGTCCGGCTTCACGTTTGACAGTGAAGAAGTACACGAACAAGTCTAACCTAGGCCTAATCCCTAGGTAACCCTTAAAAAGTGCCGCGAAGTTGCTAAGCACTAAGATGCTATTGGGGGAAAGGTTATGGGGTTGGACCTTGTAGTGGTTCAAGACGGAGAGGAAGAAGTGGGAGATGGGCAGGGAAACGCCGTGTACCAGCTGAGCCTTGAGGTACACCTTTTCTCCGGCTTGGGGAGAAGGTGTCACCTCGCCGGCCGGTGCCGCCCGCCAGGCGAGCCCCTCCGTCGCAGGGAGGTAGCCTTCGGCGACCATCTCTTGGATGTCGCGGTCGGTGATGTCTGAGCCTCCCAAGTTGCCCTTATGCGAGTCTGGCTCTTCGTCAAGTGGTTCCAGCGCTGCCAAATTATGGTCGCCACCGGTGGATTCGATCACCGCAGATGCGAGGATGACCAAGCCCTCTGGGGGCACAACGACGGAGCTCGCCGGCTTCGCCGCGGCTTTTCTCGACACCGCCATCGACGGGGAGGTGCTGCTGCTGGCCATGGAGTGGAGGATGGGTGCGACTGACACAGATGGAAGCTAGGGTTTTCGAGGTTTCTCGCGGAGAGCTCAAGGAGACGTGCGGCTGGAGGAAGAAGACGATGACGCGATAAGAATGAGGTAAAAAGTGGAAAATGCCCCACGGTTACTATTTATCATCCTCGGCGTCAAGATTCGTGCAACTAATCGGACGGTTGCCGGGTAGACGACGTGTTCGTGAACGTGTGCGGGAATTTCGCCACGTCTCCAACCGCCGCTGCCAACAGTTCGTATCGCTCGCGCGGGAAAATCGGATATGATTGTGTTCTCTGCATGTGTGAGTTACGAGGCCTCGCTGACCTAAGCCTGCGTCGTCCTAGCTGACACGGGTAGATGAGCTGTCGCATCGAAGATTCCGGCATGGACGGATTTAATCCGACTACGGAAGAGTACGATGGAAGATTCAACATTTCTCCGGCTTACCATTCGAAGACGGAGAAAGCATTGCAGGGTTCTTTGGAGGACTACAAGATGTTGCTTGACGATCTGCCGACATTCATATAGACGGAGCATTCCATGTGAAGAGGAAAGACGGCGCAAGATCTCGGAGTTCTCCGGGGGCTATTGTTGGGGATATGCTATATGGGTATCCTTATAGCATGTCTCTTATCTGACTAACCCGGGTGGCCCATAGTCGGTAGCGTGGCCTATGGCCTGCTGTGCGGCCCAGTTAGGTGGATCCAGAAGGGAGGCCGATGCCGGATAAAGGAAGGCTACGGTGGAGTCACCAGCGTACCCGGAGCCTTGGAGTGCAAGATACACAAGACTAGTAATAGACGGTGTAGGACTCTGTGACCTGTCCGGCTAGGACTTTTCCCTGTAACCCTAGGACTTGGGGACTACATAAGTCAGGCCTATGGTAGCCTTTAGGGCACAACTAGATACAATCTCAGACAACCTCGCACAACGAACCTATCTCTGTAACTCGGCGTATTGCCCTTATAGTGATTTATAGCAGGAGTAGGATTCCGCCACCGTTGTGGGATCTCAACCTGGGTAAGCTGTGTTACCTCGTACCCGTCAACCGTCCGCCTTACCCCACGTCTCTAAACACGCACTGTGAGGACCCCTCCATGGCGTACGTGTCGACAAAACAACGATAGTGGCACCATTAGTTTTAAGATCCGGCCTAGCCGGCGGTTCCCCGACATCGTCGGCCATGAATCTTGCTAGAACTGGCAACGAACGTACTTCTACGACCCAGACATCCCTCTGGCCGTCCGAGAAGCAAAATACCCGAACTTCGTCGATGGAGCCGCCGCCTAAGCCTCAACATGGAGATCCCAGGCCTCCCTTCCCTCCAACATCGATGCTTCCTGCGCTATAAGGCGGATAGAGTGGTTCGTAGAGACGTGTCTAACCGGATTGGACCTGGCCATGTGCTGGTTCATCGGGCAGATCTAGCCTCTGCCACACCGCTTGAAGCTGATGCACGGGTATACCAACGAGAGAAAGGATAGCCTCTGCATCTCCGAGGACAATTTCTCGAGCGACTCCGTCGAGCTCCGCCAAAAGGACATCGTCAAGGTGAAGGATAGGAAGCGTGGCTTCACCATCACCTACGGCATGTTCGTAGAGAGCAAGTTCCCAAAGGTACCTATTTATTTTCCGTGTATGACATATACTCCAGTTCTTCCATCTAACCATTTCCATCGCATCTAACACTTTGGATTTTCACTTAACAGCTTAGCGATCTAGAGGAGGATAGCATGGCTGTCCAAATCTATGATCCAAAGATGAAGGAAGTCACCGTCGTGTCCGACGACGATGTTCCGTTGGCGCGAAAGCGGAAGAGCTCCACCTCTGACGCTGCCGAAGGAGGAAAGAAGAAGAAGACGGAGGGTGGAGCCTCCAAGAAGACTATCGCCGCCCTGGAGGTAGAGAAAAGAAAGGTTACTGGGATCCCCTTTGCCAAAGCACCCCCTCTTGTGTAAGCTTCTTTCTCTCCGACATTGTCCATTTTTTGTCTTATTCCTGTACTTATACTTTTTGTACGCTTTAGGAAGAAAGCCACTACTAGTTTGAAGAAGACCTCCAAAACTTTGGGGGCTTCTAAAAACATTAAGGATATGTTGCATAGTGACGTGTCTTCCCACGCATCTCCCGCCATCGCCCCTGTCACTCCCATTGTCCAGCCCACATTCGCTCCGACAAGCTCTCAAGCCAAAGAAGCATCTGGCCCTTGCGCCATGGAAGTGGACTCATGTGCCTCCATAGAGCTTGTTGTTGTCGGCGAACAGGCGACGCAGGAAAGTGCCGCAAACCAAATGGCTGAAGCTCCAGCTAAGGATGCCATCGGTAGTTGTAAGGCGGTGGTGGAAGGTGGTACATCTGCCGAAGGCGGCGCCTCCGCACCCAAGAAGACCATAGAGGTCCCGAAGATAGTCTATCCGGTACTTACGTCAGGTAGCACCGCTCTGGTTCATGGTGCGGCGCCGACATCTCCAACATGCGGTCTTTAGGAGCTTCTCCGGCAAGCAGAAATCTTGCAAGGGAACAGTTTGTACTTTGGAAAATTGCTTGCTGAGTGTGCTACAAACCTCAAGATCATTGCGCTTGTAAGTTTTATTTGCCTTTTGCTTTTCACATGAGTATCCCATTGTAGCCCCCTAGGATTTAGACGGAAAACCATAGGTCTTTGCATCTAAATTCTCTAAGAGTGACTAAGCTCGAAAACTTCTCACTGTATCCCCCAAGCATATAGTTTGAATTAATTATTCCGACTAGATGCTTTCAGAGTAGCATACGCAGTGTTTATAAATTTCAATATTGTAGCCCCCAAGCCTCTAGTTGTAACTGAATTAGTTTTGACTAGATGCTTAAAGATAAGCTAAGCATATGACTAAGTTAAAAACTTTATACTGTAGGCCCCAAGCTTCTAGGTGGAAATTTTCCGGCTAGATGCTCCAAGTAGACTGAACAACGTTTTATCTTTCTTCTTTCCATAGAATGAGAATGCTTGGAGGGGAGTGGCCAATGACAAGTACCAGAAGATGCGCGCGGACTTGGAAGCTGAAAAGGGTAAAACTGCCTTCTAGAAGGAACAAATCACCAAGAGCAAGCGTTTGTTTTTCCTTTCTTTTTTGTATTCCAACTTGGTCTTGTGAAAAAATTCTCTGAGTACTCAATCTGTACTGTTCCTTCTCCAACTTGCAAAAGCCATTTCCAAGGCTAAGGATATTGTTGAGCAATCCAAGCATATTCAGTAGCTGGATAGCAAAAACAAGATCCTTAAGCAAGAGAGGAAGGATATGCTGAAGATGCACGAGGACTCCATGAAAGTCCTGCAGGATTCCGCCCACGAGGAGATGAACCGCTTGAACGAGGAAATCTCCCACCAAGAGCAGGCTGAGATTAGCATCTTTAGTAATTTATTCTCCGTCTTGTACTTCTGTAAGCTAGATACTCTGAACTTGATGTGTTATTGAACTCATGTGCTCCTTTGTTAGAATTTTTCAGCTCCTATGGGGTTAACCCGTTCGCCTCCTCCGCCAAAGGAATGCATGGTCCTTGCCGGGAACTTTATCAACACCGCCATCAAGCAGACCAAAGAGATAGCCAAGCCCCTCCAGATTAACATCAAGGCGGTGGATTCTGTGACAAAGTTCTGGGAGATCCTGCGCCGAGCCCCCGAGCGTATCTCAAGCTGGAAAGCTTCATGTGCACGGGACCGCGCAAGGATGGCTCTGTCAATGGTCAAGGCACACTACAAATATGCCGACATCGACACGGTGACCTCCGGTATCCCCGACATAGATGACGAAGGACAAAAGATAAATCATGATGCTATCCTAGGGTCGCCCGCGGGTTTTGACACCAGAGTCGCCGAGTTGGTCGATCTTAACGTCTTTGTGCCCATGAAAACCATTGACGGCGGCAACCAAAGCTCCTCCGAGTTCCTCAACACTGCCGACTTTGAGGAAGATGGCTCTCCTGCTGCTGACGATGATGCGTCCAAGTCACCTGCGCCAGAGGAATAAAAAACAACTTGTAATATTTGTTTCCTCTATATTGTATTTGCGGAAAAAACTATGCGTTAACTTAAGGCAGAAAACAATGGTTGTTATTTCCTGCTACTCAAGAACTGGTTCCAGCATGTATATATTTTTTAAGCAAGTGTTGGCTTATCCATTACTTTGGTTTTTATGCTTGACTTTTCGTGAGTCGGAAGACTCGTTGTCGACACCATGCGCTCAGCCAATGATGCCCAATGGCACCATCAATAACCCAAGCACAAAATCGCCGACAATAAGTGCCAAAAGTCACTACTCCTGAATCCACATAAAAACAACAAAGAACATGCAAACCAGAAAACTTAAGATAACGCCCGTAGGCGGAATTTTCACAAGTGCAATCACAAAACTTGTGCATAAAGGTTTTATATGATCCAAAAAATGAACACTAAAGGAGGTAAAAGACTCAGAAATATGAGTGAACCAGAGAGCTTTATTTCATTGATCATATAAGAGGTACACAATAGATAAGAAATTCTAAGTGTAGAAAGGACGTAGCTGTGCTATGTTCCATGGCCGATCAAGCTCCGGGTAGTCATCATCCGGGTCACGTCGCTTACGCTTATGATCCTCGTTGGGGCTATCCTTCAGTTCACGATTGTCAACGAGGTAGTAAGACCCATTGAGCAGCGCCTTGCTTATGATAAACGGTCCTTCCCATGGCGGGGATAATTTGTGTGACTTCTTCTGCTTAAGTCGGAGCACCAAATCCCCCTCTTTAAACGAGCGATGTCGAACGCGGAAACAATGGTAGCTGCATAGCTTCTGCTGGTAGATGTCAGATCTTTGGCATGCCAATACATGCTCCTCCTCGAGAAGGTCCACATCTAGGCGTCTGGATTCTTCAGCGTCACCTTCGTTGTAGGCGGCAACTCTTGGTGCATCGTGAAGGATGTCGGAAGGCAGCATGGCTTCTACTCCATATACCATGAAGTAAGGGGTGTAGCCAGTGGATCTGTTGGGTGTAGTTCGTAAACTCCACAACACAGATGGCAATTCTTCCGCCCAGGCTCCAGCTACTCTATGTAGCACTGCCTCAAGACGTGGCTTGATTCCCTATAGAATTAATCCATTGTCTCACTCAACCTGACCATTAGACTGTGGGTGTGCCACAGATGCAAGTTCAAGTCGGATGCCTTTGTCTAACAATAAGCCTCCAGTTCTTAGAGTGACAAGTTGCAGCCGTTGACGGTGATAATTCTATGTGGGAGACCAAATCTCACCACTAGATCCCGGACAAACCTAAGGGCATTTGCGCCATTGAGCTTTCTAATGGTTTTAGCTTCTATCCATTTGGTGAATTTATCAACTGCTACTAGAAGATGCGTGAACCCACATGGTGTCGTCTGTAGCGGACCAACCATATCCATCCCCCAGACTGCGAACGGCCAAGTTATTGGTATTGTTCGCAATTCTTTAGCAAGAACATGTGGTTGTCAGGCATAGTACTGGCATCCCATGCATGTATCAACCATCTTGCCGGCGTCTGCCTTCGCGGTCAACCAGTAGAATCCTTGCCGGAAGACTTGCGCGACCAACAATCGGGGAGAAGCATGATGCCTGCAATCTCCGAGATGGATTTCGCGTAGGATTTCAATACCTTCTTGCTGGGAAACACACTTAAGGTATACACCAGTAGTGGTTCTTTTTTAGAGCTGTCCATTGATTATGGTATAGACGTTTGCTCGACGTACTATTTGCCGACTTTTGACTTTGTCGTCGGGGCAATTTTCGTGTTCGAGATACTCCATGAATGGTTTTGTCCAAGCCGGAGGGATCTTTGCCACCATGTGGACGAAAGAGTCAACTCTATCCGGGTTTTCGATGTATGCTCCCTTCACGGATGGTGTCCGTAGATGCTCCAGGAAATCTCTAGGCGGAATTCGTTTGTGACCTGATCCAAGCTTAGATAGCAGATCAGCCTCCTCATTTTTCTCCCTAGGTACATACTTGACTACGTAGCCCAAGAAACTCTTGGCTATCTCGTCTACTTCGTCTCGATATGCCGCCATCTTAGGAATCCACGCATTCCAGGTGCCAGCCACCTGCTGGGCAACCAAGTCAGAATCTCCACAGCAAACTATGTGCTTTATGCCAATATCCTTGGCTACACGTAGTCCGTTAATGAGTGCTTCATACTCTTCCATGTTGTTCGTAGCCTCGAAGTGGATCTGCAGCACATAGTGTAGGTTGTCGCCAGTTGGTGACTGTAGCACTACACCAGCCCCCGAGCCGTTGAGTAACTTTGATCCGTCAAAGTGCATCACCCAGTATTCTGGCTCCGGCAATGGGGTAGCATATGGCATTTCTGTCCAATATGCGATAAAATCATCTAAGGCTTGTGACTTGATAGCATCGCGTCTTTTGTAGGTGATATCGAAGGCGGCAAGTTCAATGCCCCACTTGACGACCCTTCCTATACCGTCGGTGTTGTTGATAATGTCAGATAGTGGAGTTTTGCTCACCACTATGATAGGGTTCTCCTAGAAGTAGTGCCTTAGCTTCCGATAAGCAAGGAATACTCCATAAGCTATCTTTTGGTAGTGCGGGTAACGCTGCTTGGACTCCGTCAAGACATCCCTTACATAGTAAACTGGTCATTGTACCGTGCTCATAGCCTGGTTCCTTCCGTTCTACCACGACGATGACGCTGATTACCCGGTTTGTAGCCGCCATGTAAATTAACATGGGCTCTCCAGGCTCGGGTGCTGCAAGGATAGGTGCCGAGGAAAGTGTCTCCTTGAGCTGCTTCAATGTTGCATCTGCCTCGTCCGTCCATGTGAATTTGTCCGCCTTCTTCAGCAACTTGTACAGCGGCAGAGCCTTCTCTCCAAGTCGGCTGACGAACCGACTAACTGCTGCAACACAACATGTTAGTCTTTGTATGTCCTTTAGGCATGTCGAACGGTTTATGTTTAAGATGGGATGGATTTTCTCCGGGTTGACCTCCATTCCATGCTGGGAAATGACGAAGCCCAACAATTTGCCGGCTGGGACCCCGAAGACGCACTTCTTAGGGTTAAGCATCATGTTTTATTTCTAGAGATTATCAAAGGTTTCTTTAAGTCGGAGATTAAGTCATTTGATTTTTTAGACATCACCGCTATATCGTCCACATAGGCGCGAATGTTCCGACCAATTTGATCATGTAGGCAATGTTGCATTGTCTGCTGGTACGTAGCACCTGTGTTTTTCAGCCCAAAGGGGATCGTGACATAGCAAAACGTGTCGTAGGGTGTAGTGAACGAAGTGGCCAATTGGTCCGACTTCCTCATCTTGATCTGGTGGTATCTTGAGTATGCATCGAGAAAACACAAAAGTTTCGAGCCAGCCGTCGAGTCAATGACTTGGTTAATGCGAGGCAAGGCAAACGAATCTTTGGGAAATGCTTTGTTCAAGCCGGTGTAATCAACGCACATTCTAAATTCTTTGGTTCCCTTTTTGGGGACAAGTACAGGATTGGCCACCCATTGGGTGTGAAGGACTTCTCGGATAAAACTAGCCTTAAGTAACCTAGCTATCTCTTTGCCTATGGCGCGTCTTTTATCATCTCCGAAGCATCGTACAGGTTTATTCACTGGTTTCCATTTTGGATCAATGTTCAAGTTGTGATCGGCAAGTTCCCTAGGTACACATTTCATGGCGGCAGGTTGCTAGGCAAAGATGTCCCTATTCTCACGGAGGAACTCGATGAGCGTGCTTTCCTATTTGGGATCCAGGTTTGTCCCAATGGCGGTGTTCTTGGAGGCATCGCCTACCACAAGTTCCACCGGCTTGGTTTTGATGGCGGACTTGAATGCTGGGGTGGAGTCAAAAATCTGTTTCTTCGACGCGGCATCTCTGAGGCATCGACCTTGCTCTGGATCTCCTTGAATTCCTCGCTATAAAGGACAGCTTCTGTGTAGGCTGCTTCTCCGATTTCGCAGTCCCTAGCTTTTGCAAAGCTTCCGGATACGGTGACAACACCGTTTGGTCCAGGTATCTTGAGTTTGTTGTAGACGAAGCATGGCTTGGCCATGAAGGTGTGGAATATGTCACGGCCGAATATGACGTGGTACACACCCTTGAAGGGGACCTCCTCAAAGGTCATGCGCTCTTGGCGGTAATTATTGACATCACCAAAGGCGACCTGAAGTGTAATGCACCCAAGGGACCGAGCCTCCCGACCAGGAACTACGCCGTGGAAGATGGTGTTGGTCCGCCTTAGGTTTAGCTCCGTCAAGTTCATCTTCTGTAGTGTATCCAGGTACATGATGTTGATGCTGCTTCCACTATCCACCATACATTTGGTGAACTCATTGCCGTCTATCAGGGGGTTGATGACCATGGCGTATTGGTTCTCCGTAGGGATGAGGTCTGGGTGATCCTTCCTGTCCCAAGTAATTGGAATCTTCGACCAGCGTAGGTACTAGAGAACTGGCGGTAGAGTAGCCATCAAGATCCTCATAGAGGTCTTCTGTTGTCAGACGGTGGGGGTGCCAAGGAAAGTGTGGAAAACTGCCGCCTTCTTCTCGAAGGGGTTCTTGACTTCGCCGTCGCTCTTGGCGGCGTGCTTGTGGTCAACATCCTCGTCCATGTCACTTGAATCCTTGGATTCCTCCTCCTCCTTCTTCCCCTTGCCCTTGCCTCGTGGTCTGTTCTTCCGACTTCGCTTGTAGCCGGACTCCGGGTCCTCCTTGAGGTCGTTGACGAACTTGCAGTGGAGGTTGGTGTGGGTGGCCTTACCGTTGGCATCGAGGTGTACGAGACATGGCATATCGCGGTACTCCTCATAGGTTTGTGGAACACGGAGAGCTGCCGAGGTAGTTTCACTTCCTCGCTGCTGCCCACGACCTGCTCCCTGTCCTCGTCCACGTTGTCCGCCATCACCTCGTCCTGCGAAAGTCATGGCTAGCATGTCGGGATTTTTCTTTTATTCTGGTGCGGTTTTCCGCTTGGTGCTGTTGTTCCTCCGAGCTTGAGTTGGAACGGCCTTTGCCGGCACGGAGCCGCGAGCATCATCGTTGGCAGCTGCGAACTCACTAGCCAACTGAATCATCTGGTTCAAGTCTGGCTGGTGATTGTCCTGTAAGCTCTTCAGCTTATATCGGAGCAATGTGCCCCTTTCCAACCCATTGATGAAGGCGGCCATGGCGGTCTGAGTGTGCAATCCTACGCAGGAATTCTTCATATCCAGCCAGCAGGAGAGGTAGGCGCGAGATGTCTCATCTTTCTCTTGCACGCACCACTGTAGATCGCCAACAGTGCAGGGACGCTTATACGTACCCTCGAAGTTCTTGGTGAACGCTTCTTGCATGTCCAACCAATTTCATATGGATCTCTCCGGCAAGTCGTCAATCCATTGACGGGCCGTGCCCGCCAACATTAGTGGGAGGTACTTGACGGCGATGTTGGGGCTACCCCCAGCGATTTCCACCGCGTCGCCGTAGTCCTGCAACCATGTGGCTGCCTTGGCGGTG
Source organism: Avena longiglumis (assembly GCA_030063025.1). Classification (NCBI taxonomy): domain Eukaryota; kingdom Viridiplantae; phylum Streptophyta; class Magnoliopsida; order Poales; family Poaceae; genus Avena; species Avena longiglumis. Next base: position 253,093,834 of record CP125974.1, read on the forward strand.
CCATCATAGGTCTTGATGGTCTTGTCAATCCGGAAACCTTTGGGGTAAGTTGCGGACTGTATCTCCGGTCCAAAGAAATGTGGTTCTAGGTATGGTCCTTCCCGGGCCTCGTGGATCTTGTCTATACGCGAACGTGCATCGTATGGCTCCGGGCTTATTTTCTTCTTTCCATTAGGGGATGGGCTGCGTGAACGACGCGGGCCTCCTCCGCCATGGTGGCTGTTGGGTGCGACGGAGGCGGAGGTGGCGGTGGGTTAGCCTTTTTGCTGTTACCCTCTTGCGACGCCTCACGCTTGTCACGGTTGCTTGTCGGGCGTGGAGGTTCATGGCGCGACCTGCTCTTGTGTCCTTGGTTGCGCTCTCCATCATGACGGGTCTGCTCCGCGTTGTCGCGGATGACGATGCCGCTCTGCCTTGGCGGAGGAATATCCGTTTGACGGTGAGCCTTGGGGTCTTGTCGGAGGGAGCGGGGCGGTGGCGATGGGCGATAAGGTTGGGCCTTACCTCCATTGTCAGAGGATATGGGGATAGCATCCTTCCTGTTGCGCACATCCCTCCGTCTTTGTTCTGACGAGCCCGTCTAGGATCCGACGTCAAGAGGAGATCTGTCCCTTGGCAGCTTATGCTGGCTAGACTGACAAAATGCTGGGTTAGAATCAAGCCTCTGAGAGGTGGCCTTTTCCTGCTGTTTCACCGCTTCGGGTGATCTATCCTGCTCTAGAATCAAGCATCTGAGAGGAGTGGGCATCACCTGCCTGCCTTCACTGTCAATGTATGGCTTGGCCTGTGCCGGCTTTGAGGGAGCCCATCCTAGGTTTCGCCGTACACCAGGATCATTGATGACACGAGCCGGAGCTTTCTTGGCCTTCTGCTGCTGCAGCAGAGTCTTTTATTCGGCCTCCATTGCTCTAGCTTTCTCTATTGACTTCTGCGCGTTGCCCAGATCTCGATCTAGCTTTGCGCCCTGCTCCTCGATGGCATGCGCTTCCTCTAGTAGCTGCTGGCGCTTCTCGTCAAGCTGGACTACATTGCGAATGTGAGCCATGGTCATAGGCTCGACGAGGAGATTGCCGTATGTGGCACCCCGGGTAAAACCACTACTAGAAAATCGCGTGTTGGTTTATCTTTGTCCATCGTCATCATCATATCATCATGCATATTATTTGCCAAAAACTATTTCATCAAAGTATCAATTTTTTTCCAAAATAAGCCCGTACTTATTTCAAATCAAACCCCCGGATGTTTTCGGATATTTTGTTTGTCTAAAACTAATTACAAAAACTTTTACTAAAAAATTAAAATAAACATTTTAATTTTATAAAACTGTTTTGATCGGAGGAGGAAGCCCGCCCCGAGCCAGGCCACCTACCACCCCGATCGGCCCAGCCCAATCCTACCTAGTCTAAACCCCCCAAACCCTAACCCTAGTCCCACCCCAAATCCCACCAGATCCCCAAGCCACTCCCTCCACCCACCGCCGCATGTAGCACACCACACGCACGGAGCCACCCAACCCACGCACGCTACCCAGCAACCCCGACCCGGTCAACCTTCCTCGCTCGCGAGCCTGGCCCCACCCAGACCTCACGCGGCCATCGACGCTCCCACCCCCGCCTCGTCTTTCCCCCACGTCTCATCGACCCGCTCCCACCCCGCAATCCCCGCTCCTCTCTCCCCGCTCTCGATCCCCTCTCCCTCTCGTGAGCCTCTCTCTGCTCGATCCCCAACCTCGGTTCCTCTCTTCGTCGCCCACCCCTCGATCCCGTAGCCGCCGGCTCTCCCGCTCGCATCTCTCGTTTCCTGTCGAGCCGTGCCGTCACCGACCTCGTCGACCCCGCCGCCTGAGGCTCCCTCCTCCATCGCCTCTCCCGGCCGTCCGCCGCCCCTCCCCGTCAGCGCCTCCTCGAGCCCGAGCTCCTCTTCCCCTGGCTCGCGACTCCGCCGCCCTGGGCGCGACCACGCCGCCGGCCTCAACCATCCCTGGCCCGCGCGTCCTCCTCGGCTTCCGTCGCCTCCCCGCCGCCTGCAGGGGCTGCCCGCCTGCGCCTCCTCCCCCGAGCAGAGTCGCCTACCTCCGTCGGCCTCCTTCCATCTTCGGCCGCACCCCCCGCCGTATGTGCCTCCACCGCCAAGGTTGGTCGTCCCCTCACGCCCGGACCTGGGCCCCGCATCGCGTTGCCGCCACGGGTCCATCGACTTCCCCTCTGTCGGCCGCGTGGCGTCTCCGTCCTCCCTGCCCCATGCCTCGTCACCATCTCCCCCCTCTTCTCGTCTTCGGCCTCAAGCCACCGCCGACGCCGCCGGCCTGCGCGACCTCCCTCCTGCGTTGGACACCTTGCACGCTTCCTCCGGGTTAACAGTGCCCACGTCTTGCCCCTGTTACTCCTTTGTCCAGCATGACCCTAGTGTCCTCTGATGCATGCTTCTCTGTGTTGGTGCCATGTTGGGGATTCGGTGCTGCAGGTTCCCAATATCCGCTTGGCAACTTGTTGTCGGGTTGCCCAATCGTGTCGTTGCCATGTTGCTTGATGACTAGGAGTGTGGATGCTGGGTGATTTGGAGTTGTGACGGTGGTGACCAAGTAAAGATGGTGATGTGCTCACAAGGTGTGTTGACGGTGTGGTGCTACAACAAGGAATTCCTCTGACTTGAGTCGACAAGATCGACAATTGATGATGAGACCCGAAGTATCCCAACAAGATCCTCCCCATGGACGCCAAGTTCTCCGACCCTGGACCTGATGTCTGAGATCCCGAAGGCCGATCCGAAGACCGATCCCGGCGAGAACGAACCCCGAACCAAGACCTTCACCCCTATGTGTGACCCCTATCCGAGACCTCTATTTTTATAATATAATATATCCTGCTGCATATTTAAGTATTCATGCTTGCATATCATCATGTGGTTTGGGGACATTATGTCGATTCATCTAATAATTACATATGGAAACTATATGACGGCTATTCTAGTCATATATTGGCTCCATTTAATTACGTATGTGAACCGGTGATATGTTTTGCCTTTTTAAGACAACATTTAAATTGCGGGGCATCTAAATAACTTGAACCATATAATTAATTGTCGGGGCTCCGGTTCCGCCTAATATTGCCAAGTCGCATCGCCTCCTTGCCATGCCATACATCATACATGCATCATGCCCGATTTTCTATCGTAGTATTAAATAGTCCAACCGGTGTTTCTTCTAGTGCTTTGCTTCTTCACGGATTAGGCTGATGAGTTGATGCGAGTGTCGACCCGACCTTCGGATGAGTCTTCGACAATATTTTTCAGGCGAGCAATCTCCCCCTTTCTACCTATCTTACTTTTATAGTCTTTATTTCCTCCCGTTGATCTATTGCTATCTGTGTTGCGATGCTCTAGTTTTCGTACCCGTGATATCCCTTGCAGCCTTATATCGCCTTGGACACATCCTATTACTTGTTGTTTGGTAGATAGTTGGACTTGCGCGCCGTAGTCGCTTGCTCAAGTGCTGTTGCGTGTCGTCAAGTACCACAGTTGTTGGAGTATTGCCGCATGTTTAATGTTGGAGATGATCATGGCTTTAATTATTGTTTAATAACTAAAATTGAAGTAGGTAAATGTAGAGGAACCGGTGGGTAATAGATGTTATTTGGTTGTTAACCGCCCACTAGTGTCCCGTAGGACCCCGAATTCTTGACACCTGTTCCGAGATTGAGCGCGCTAACCACAGGTGGGGTGTATGGGCACCCCCATCGATTTAGTACCTGATTCCAAATCTTTGGGGCCACAATTAGTTTGGGGCTTTATTACTATCCTGTACTTATGCCATGCTTTACTGCTTTATTTACGATTGTGCGAGGAGCACCTGTACTATTTAGGATCGTGACACGTTTTCGCTGTATCGACAAGCCCAGTCACACTTTCGGGTTCCCAGTCGTTTACAGCCGTCTACACAAACCCTGAGTCCGTCTCGGAGACCGGCCGACTTCGTTGCGGGTAGCTTAGTGGGGTGGCCCCCCGTGCTTGCTTTGGGTCTGGGAAACGTCGTGTCCGAAACCCCGTCGACATACCGTTGGGTGTATGTTTTGTGATCTTGTACCTACCTGATCTGACAACAAGGGTGTAGGTGCGTGTGGGAACTTTGGTGCACCCCTGCAGGGTTAAATCTTTTCGAGAAGCCGTGTCCGCGGTTATGGACGACTTGGAGCACAGTTCTCGATCATAGACAACTATAACTAAAGTTTACTGCTATAATTTGACTTGTATCCGATATGACTAGTAATCAGCTTCACTGCAACGGAATGGCTAAATAAAAGTACCAACAACTGCTGGGTTTGGGATATCTCATGCTAATTGTATCTGACTAGTAAGTGTCGCAACTACAACGGAATGTTTAACTAAATTTCCCACTGCTTATTATATCAGGATGACTATCTATACCTGACTAGTAATTGCTGCAATGATAACTGTATAAAAAAACTTCCAACTGTGTGAGTTCCTCGGTTGACTTCCTCGTTTGGTCTCGAGGGGGAAATACCAGGATGGGTATGTTTGATGGTAGTATCAGGTTGGATCCGGATAGGTCTTTCTTATCCCTCTCTGGTAGCCGATAGTTATATCGAGTCTCTATAGGGTGTTTAGTGCATGATGCGCTACCGCTTCAGTCCACCATACCTATGTAGGCGAGGACCGCCGAATTCTAGGCTCGCCGTGTACTGGCCTCAGTACTGACCGCTCTCTCTTTTTCCTTTGACCTTTGTCGGCACCCCTTTTGTTTAAGCAGGTTTTGAGATCGACGTCATTAGCAGGGTTACCCTTCCGGCTTGGCCTGGGCAGGGTTATGGACGCCATTGGTTATTCTTCAGGGCTCTTAGCTCAATTTGCATCTTGTCCGTACTCGGACGCTGTATCGTTTTCCAGGTGATTTGGATCTTTGTATTGTATATCTGTATTCTTGACTCTTTGAGTCACTGTTGTATATATATGTTTTGTGGGTTCCATCAAGGACTATTGTGTAATGGTATTACTTCGTTTTCCACCCGCACGCAAGTGCCTGGTGGGCACCTTTGAATCATTTCTATGCGGGTTTTGGCGGGAAGCGCTGAAACTTGCATAGGGCCGATTCTGAGGGTGTTACAGAGTGGTATCAGAGCTCAGCAGTTGCGATACCCCACAAGTCCAGCCTGTAGGATAACCTAGCTAACGGCCGAAGTAGAGTGTCAAAACTATTTTTGCAAAATCGGTTGGATAGTTCTGATTAGGTCTGATTTTACTCCTTACCCCTCTGCTGCTCTCCTCCCACCTCTGCGTGTTTTGAATCCTCTCTCTTCTCTCTCTTCGAGTTCAGGATTTCTCGTGGTTGGGTTCCATCGTACCTTCAGGGTTTCGCTTCCTCCTTTGGTAACGGTGTTTCTACATCTGCTCTTTATGCTATCCGAGGAATCCTTCGTCTGGTGGACTTCTCTTTGTTCCTTCTCTTGCCTTCCGGTGTTTTCCGACGCGACGACATCATCTATGCCAGATCCGATGCAGAGTCTGCATCACTCCTTTGTTTCTAAACCTCGATTGTCGAGATCTTCATTCGGATCCCGAGAATAGTTGCACGCTTTTCTACTGATTGTGCAGAGTAATAGTTTGGGTGCATGATGGATTGGCCCCCATGCATACTACTCACTCTATTCGCTTGTGTACATTGAAGTGGATGAGAATGCATCGGTTCTCTCTTTCTATCGAAGTTAGAGGAGGATTGATTGGTTGATACCTCTACCTTCGTCCTTTGTTCCCGGAGTGTTCTCTTGACGATCACTGACAACGACCTCTTGTTAGTGGTGTCGCGAGGATCTACACGAAGCGAGAAGACGTAGATCGCCGACCTTCCTTCCGGTACCATGAGGCGGATCTCAAGGGCGAGATCCATTGTTAGTGGTGTCGAATTGTGGCACCCCGGGTAAAACCACTACTAGAAAATTGCGTGTTGGTTTATCTTTGTGCATCGTCATCATCATATCATCATGCATATTATTTGCCAAAAACTATTTCATCAAAGTATCTATTCGTTTTCCAAAATAAACCCGTACTTATTTCAAATCAAACCCCCGGATGTTTTCGGATATTTTGTTTGTCTAAAACTAATTACAAAAACTTTTACTAAAAAATTAAAATAAACATTTCAATTTTATAAAACTGTTTTGATCGGAGGAGGCAGCCCGCCCCGAGCCAGGCCACCTACCACCCCGATCGGCCCAGCCCAATCCTACCTAGTCCAAACCCCCCAAACCCTAACCCTAGTCCCACCCCAAATCCCACCAGATCCCCAAGCCACTCCCTCCACCCGCCGCCGCCTGTAGCACACCACACGCACGCAGCCACCCAACCCACGCACGCTACCCAGCAACCCCGACCCGGTCAACCTTCCTCGCTCGCGAGCCTGGCCCTACCCAGACCTCACGCGTCCATCGACGCTCCCACCCCCACCTCGTCTTTCCCCCACCTCTCAGCGACCCGCTCCCACCCCGCAATCGCTGCTCCTCTCTCCCCGCTCTCGCTCCCCTCTCCCTCTCGTGAGCCTCTCTCTGCTCGATCCCCAACCTCGGTTCCTCTCTTCGTCGCCCACCCCTCGATCCCGCAGCCACCAGCTCTCCCGCTCGCATCTCTCGTTGCCCGTCGAGCCGCGCCGTCACCGACCTCGTCGACCCCGCCGCCTGAGGCTCCCTCCTCCATCGCCTCTCCTGGCCGGCCGCCGCCCCTCCCCGTCAGTGCCTCCTCGAGCCCGAGCTCCAATGCCCCTGGCTCGCGACTCCGCCGCCCTGGGCGCGACCACGCCGCCGGCCTCAACCATCCCTGGCCCGCGCGTCCTCCTCGGCTTCCGTCGCCTCCCCGCCGCCTGCAGGGGCTGCCCGCCTGTGCCTCCTCCCCCAAGCAGAGTCGCCTACCTCTGTCGGCCTCCTTCCATCTTCGGCCGCACCCCCCGCCGTCTGTGCTTCCACCGCCAAGGTTGGTCGTCCCCTCACGCCCGGACCTGGGCCCCGCATCGCGTTGCCGCCACAGGTCCATCGACTTCCCCTCTGTCGGCCGCGCGGCGTCTCCGGCCTCCCTGCCCCATGCCTCGTCACCATCTCCCCCCTCTTCTCGTCTTCGGCCTCAAGCCACCGCCGACGCTGCCGGCCTGCGCGACCTCCCTCCTGCGTTGGACACCTTGCACGCTTCCTCCGGGTTTAGCAGTTCCCACGTCTTGCCCTGTTACTCCTTTGTCTAGCATGACCCTAGTGTCCTCTGATGCATGCTTCTCTGTGTTGGTGCCATGTTGGGGATTCGGTGCTGCAGGTTCCCAATATCCGCTTGGCAACTTGTTGTCGGGTTGCCCAATCATGCCGTTGCCATGTTGCTTGATGACTAGGAGTGTGGATGCTGGGTGATTTGGAGTTGTGACGGTGGTGACCAAGTAAAGATGGTGATGTGCTCACAAGGTGTGTTGACGGTGTGGTGCTACAACAAGGAATTCCTCTGACTTGAGTCGACAAGATCGACAATTGATGATGAGACCCGAAGTATCCCAACAAGATCCTCCCCATGGACGCCAAGTTCTCCGACCCTGGACCTGATGTCTGAGATCCCGAAGGCCGATCCGAAGACCGATCCCGGCGAGAACGAAGCCCGAACCAAGACCTTCACCCCTATGTGTGACCCCTATCCGAGACCTCTATTTTTATAATATAATATATCCTGCTGCATATTTAATTATTCATGCTTGCATATCATCATGTGGTTTGGGGACATTATGTCGATTCATCTAATAATTACATATGGAAACTATATGACGGCTATTCTAGTCATATATTGGCTCCATTTAATTCTGTGTAGCGAACCGGTGATATGTTTTGCATTTTTAAGACAACATTTAAATTGCGGGGCATCTAAATAACTTGAACCATATAATTAATTGTCGGGGCTCCGGTTCCGCCTAATATTGCCTAGTCGCATCGCATCCTTTCCATGCCATACATCATACATGCATCATGCCCGATTTTCTACCGTAGTATTAAATAGTCCAACCGGTGTTTCTTCTAGTGCTTTGCTTCTTCACGGATTAGGCCGATGAGTTGATGCGAGTGTCGACCCGACCTTCGGATGAGTCTTCGACAATATTTTTCAGGCGAGCAATCTCCCCCTTTCTACCTATCTTACTTTTATAGTCTTTATTTCCTCCTGTTGATCTATTGCTATCTGTGTTGCGATGCTCTAGTTTTCGTACCCGTGATATCCCTTGCAGCCTTATATCGCCTTGGACACATCCTATTACCTGTTGTTTGGTAGATAGTTGGACTGGCGCGCCGTAGTCGCTTGCTCAAGTGCTGTTGCGTGTCGTCAAGTCCCACAGTTGTTGGAGTATTGCCGCATGTTTAATGTTGGAGATGATCATGGCTTTAATTATTGTTTAATAACTAAAATTGAAGTAGGTAAATGCAGAGGCACCGGTGGGTAATAGATGTTATTTGGTTGTTAACCGCCCACTAGTGTCCCGTAGGACCCCAAGTTCTTGACACCTGTTCCGAGATTGAGCGCGCTAACCACAGGTGGGTTGTATGGGCACACCCATCGATTTAGTACCTGATTCCAAGTACTATACTGGGGGCCACAATTAGTTTGGGGCTTTATTACTATCATGTACTTATGCCATGCTTTACTGCTTTATTTACGATTGTGCGAGGAGCACCTGTCTTGTTTAGGATCGTGACACGTTTTGTATGTCGACAAGCCCATCACTTCGGGTTCCCGATTTTCTGTCCACAAACCCCGAGTCCGTCTCGAGAACCGTCCGACTTCGTTGCGGGTAGCTTAGTGGGGTGGCCCCGTGCTTGCTTTGGGTCAGGAAACATCGTGTCCAAACCCGTCGACATACCGTTGGGTGTATGTTTTGTGATCTTGTACCTACGATCGACAACAAGGGTGTAGGTGCGTGTGGGAACTTTGGTGCACCCCTGCAGGGTTAAATCTTTTCGAGAAGCCGTGTCCATGGTTATGGACGACTTGGAGCACAGGTCTCGATCATAGACAACTATAACTAAAGTTTACTGCTATAATTTGACTTGTATCCGATATGACTAGTAATCAGCTTCACTGCAACGGAATGGCTAAATAAAAGTACCAACAACTGCTGGGTTTGGGATATCTCATGCTAATTGTATCTGACTAGTAAGTGTCGCAACTACAACGGAATGTTTAACTAAATTTCCCACTGCTTATTATATCAGGATGACTATCTATACCTGACTAGTAATTGCTGCAATGATAACTGTATAAATAAAACTGCCAACTGTGTGAGTTCCTCGGTTGACTTCCTCGTTTGGTCTCGAGGGGGAAATACCAGGATGGGTATGTTTGGTGGTAGTATCAGGTTGGATCCGGATAGGTCTTTCTTATCCCTCTCTGGTAGCCGATAGTTATATCGAGTCTCTATAGGGTGTTTAGTGCATCTTTGCTGCCGCTTGATCCACCATACCTATGTGGCGAGGACCGAATTCTAGGCTCGCCGTGTCTTGGCCTCGATCTTGACCGCTCTCTTTTTCCTTTGCCTTTGTCGGCACCCCTTTTGTTTAAGCAGGTTTTGAGATCGACGTCGTTAGCAGGGTTACCCTTCCGGCTTGGCCTGGGCAGGGTTATGGACGCCATTGGTTATTCTTCAGGGCTCTTAGCTCAATTTGCATCTTGTCCGTACTCGGACGCTGTATCGTTTTCCAGGTGATTTGGATCTTTGTATTGTATATCTGTATTCTTGACTCTTTGAGTCGCTGTTGTATATATATGTTTTGTGGGTTCCATCAAGGACTATTGTGTAATGGTATTACTTCGTTTTCCACCCGCACGCAAGTGCCTGGTGGTCACCTTTGAATCGTTTCTATGCGGGTTTTGGCGGGAAGCGCTGAAACTTGCATAGGGCCGATTCTGAGGGTGTTACACCGTACATCACTCTATCAGCTGGAGTGACTTGCACAGCAGTAGACGTAGATGCCGGAGGTGGCAAGTTTGCGGTGTTGTTGTTGCTTGGGTCGAGTTCCTGCGGCTGTTGCACTGGGTTAGGCGAAGGGGGCATGTCCTTTGCGCGATCATTATCAGCGGCAACAGGTGGTCCCTTCCCCTTGTCAAGCGCTGTAGGCAGAGCTCTTCCGGGTTGATCTTCATCCATCGCCGTTCCAATGGTGACGAACACCTCTTAGGACGTGATGGCGTTGTTGGCTTGCTCGTCGCGATTGTAATCCTCCTCCATCTCCTGCATGACGGAGTCTAGCTCCTCTGGACTAAAGTCTATCTCCTCCTAGTCTGCGCTGAAGTCGGCATAGAGCGCGTCTATCATAGAGTCAGAGGGTGCCGGGGCTTCCTCGATGACGGGGGGTGGAGGTGCGATAGCAGTAATGATGACTTGAGGTGGTGGATCTGCGGTGATGGAGGCCGGAGGTGGTGGTGGCGGTGGCTGAAGTGGTGGCGCTCCATCAATGGGCGCCTGAGCTGCTCCCTCTGCCTCCGCGTAGCTGTTGACGGCGTTCACCATGCTTTCGAAGGTGAGGCGTCCTGAAGCTTTCTGCCGCCTTAGAAAATGCTGGAGAAGCTTTCCCTGGTCCAGTCCTTCCACAAAGTGATACATAGCATCATCATTGGGGTAATTTGCCAGATCGGCTCGTATACGGAGCCACCTAGCAAGGTAATTGCAAGGGTTTTCGCCCTCTCTCTTAATGCAATGTGCCAGATCGAAGATGGTAACCACGCTGACGAACTTGGATCTCTCCTGTCCAGACGCACGGACGAAGCCGGCGAACTTGCAGCGATCTTCCACCATTATATCCTGCACAGGGGCGGTTTGGGTGGGGCTTTATTTTTTCTGATCTTTGCCAGCAAACTCAAAGGGGATATCCGACATCGATCCTTCTGTGAATGTATCTTGCCAGTAGGCGGTCCGTGCGGGTCTTGATGCTCCTCCGACTCCCGGGGAACTAGTGCCCGAGTCGGTTTCGCCGATGAAGAGGTGGATGTCTCCGATGGGCACGATCGAGCACCGCGTAGGGTTCGTCCTTGCCGGGATCCAGAACTTGTCGGGAGGGACGATCGAAACATTGCCAGATAAGAGAACACGACCGATGGCTACGATTTCACCGATTCCCGCGAAGATCTTGGTCCTCTCCCACTGAAGAGCCTGAAGCGCCTCTTGCCCCACGGTGGGCGCCAACTGTCTTGGTATTGTCGACGAGTACGCCATGGAGGGTTCCTCACAGTGCGTGTTTAGAGATGTGGGGGAAGGCAGACGATTGACGGGTACGAGGTAACACAGCTTACCTAGGTTTAGATCCCACGATGGTGGCGGAATCCTACTCCTGCTATAAATCACTATAATGGCAATACGCCGAGTTACAGTGATTGGTTTGCTATGCGAGGTGACTAGAAAGTCTAAGCTATCGCCTGAAGTTGTCTTGCCCTAAAGGCTCCCATAGGCCCGACTTATATAGTCGCCAGGTCCTAGGGTTACAGGTAAAAGTCCTAGCCGGACAGGTTATAGAGTCCTACACTTTCTATAACTAGTCTAGTGTGTCTTGCACTCCAAGGCTCTGAGTACGTCGATGACTCCTTCGTAGCCTTCCTTTATCCGGCATGGGCCTCCCTTCTAGATCCATCTAACTGGGACGCCCAGCAGGCCATAGGCCATGCTACCAACTGTGGGCCACCCGGGTTATCCGGATAGGAGACATGCCATGAGGAGACCCATATAACATATACCCAACATGCTTCTTGTGCTGGATCATTCACACGTATGAAGGAAGAAGCTAAATGGGATCTTCTAGACCGTATTCAAGAGAACACCAAAGCTTGGGAGAATGACAAAGGAAGAAAGTCAGGTATAAACTATGATTTTGAATGCATTAAATCTTTTATGGGAACTGATAGCTTCCGTGATACTAGCTGTAAGTTTGGTCTTGATCCTCACGTTCTTGCGAAATGTTCTAATGCTTTTGCCTGTTATATTGAGATTCCCAAGAAAGAGTGGGACAAGTACCATGCTCCTTATAAAGACATCGTTACCCACGTTCCTGCCAGTATAGAGGTTTGTATTGTTGATCCTATTTTGCCTGAACCTTATGTTGAGAAGATCCCTTTTCCCTCCAAGGTAAAGTAACACTCTATTATGGCTAATGTGGTTAGCAAAAGCGCAACGAAAACTGTAGGGTCCGAAGAGCTTATTGATATCGAGCCTGTGGTAGCTACTGTGAAAGATCTTGTCACTAGAAATATAGAGGATGAGCATATTGTCTTATGTGAAGACGCTACTAATATTGTTTCTCATCCTAATAAAGTTAGAAAAGCTAGTGTCCCTATTCTTTCTGCTAAAATTGGTAGTCATAGCTATTATGGTTTATGTGATATTGGTGCTAGTTCCAATGTTATTCCTTATGTGCTTTACAGGGAAATTATGCATGAGATTGGTCCTTGTGAGCTGGAGGACATTGATGTGGTCATTCACCTTGCTAATAGAGAGCAAGTTTGCCCCATTTGCATTGTAAGAGATGTGGAGGTCCTTTGTGGTAAGAGTAAATATCCTGCTGATTTTCTAGTACTTGGTAAAGAAGCTAGTAAAACCTATCCTATTATCTTTGGTAGACCCTTTCTGAACACTTGTGGGCTATCATAGATTGTAGGAAGGAAAAAAGTTTTGACTAAGTTTGCTGGAGATTCTTATGAGTTTAATTTTTCCAAATTTGCCAAAACTCCTTATGAAAATGAACTGCCTGATGAGGATTTAAGGGTTGAACAACTTTCTGCTATTTCTCTTGCTCCTAACAATGCCTTGCAGTAGTTCACGGAAGAACATGAAATTGATGACTTCATGAAGGAAAGAAATGATATTGATGAGGCTTTACTTCGCCAGCCTGAGTTACTTAAGCATAATTTCCGTGTGGAAGATTTGGGTACCACACTACCACCTAAAGGGGACCTTGGTTTCGAATTAAAACCATTATTAATGATCTTAAATATGCTTATCTTGATGACAAAAATATATATCCTGTTATTATTAGTTCTAAACTTTCAGGAAAGGAAGAAGAAAGGTTATTAGAGATATTGAAAAAACACCGAGGAGCTATGGGCTATACTCTTGATAATTTAAAGGTGGCAAGGTTTAATCTCGTCAATACCCATTGTTATGAGCTTGGGCTTTGGAGAAGATGGGGGTGTTGGATATCGCGGAACGGTTAACAGACAGCAACCAGGGGACACAAGATTTACCCAGGTTCAGGCCCTCGGAGGGAAAACCCTACTCCTGCTTGTCTTCTCTTGATTACGGCGGAACCAAAAGTTACAAGGGTGCACATATGCAATGTGGCGTGGAGGTGTGTATGCGGTGGTATGAGAGAGAGCCTCCTCGTTGTGCCCTCCTAGCCTTTATATAGAGGTAGGCAGGTCCCGGGCACAGATCGAGTCGGTTACAGTTTTAGGGTTTGCCCCCTTTGAATATTCTATCCGTTCTAGTCTTGCTCTCCAAGGATCCGAAGACGTCATGGGCTTGGGCCACCCGAAAATCTTCATGGGCTGCGTATATTCTCGTGGCCTTCCTTGGGCTGGACCAGGTATGCTGAATTCGTGTACCTGTAGGGTATAACCATGTTAGTAGCCCCCGAGTGTTCAGTCGAAGAGAATGATTTTAGTGTGTAGGGATTATTGATGCGTGTGCCTGACTCTCCTGACGGATCAGGGTCAGTTAACTGTCTTATGACAAAACAAAACGATCTTATTCATATTTGAGTCCCTCGACTCGAACCCGGAACAGATGCTGGCGTGAATTGACTGAGGCCATTGAGGACTTACAGGAGTATAATCCCAGTAGTTTTTGAATGATGTACCCAACGCGTCCGTCGGGATTTTCATCGCGCCTGTTGGCACGGATTTTTACTAGCAGAGCGTAGTCGTTTGCATTACCAGGCCATCAGATGGTATATGTAGGTCTTATATTTGCGTCGCAGACAAAGCATCCGAAATTTTATCACCGCGGAGGTGTTTCGGGTGGCCAATGAGGATGTTTACTCACTTAGCGTTTGTTGGGGAAAAGTTGCCAAAAAGTTTTTGCATTCTGATCCGAAGGATCGCAGTCGAAGAATTCATAGGGTGCGCGACCAGTGCTCCCTATGGGAGTAGCCCCTGAGTGTCTGTTCGAGTCATAGACTCGAGCAGAGACTTTAATTAAGCCATTGTTTGCTTCAGGTCCGTAGGACATGATTTTTTCGGATGCTTGAATCAATCCTCCCTATGGGAATAGCCCCCGAGTCCGTAGTTGAGTCGTAGACTCGACGTAGGACTCGAATAATAGATCATTGGCGCAGTACCTTATTCATGCTTCGGGTGCACGGCCAGCACTCCTAATAGGAGTAGCCCGAGAGTAGTTGCTTGAATCGTAGATTTGAGTGAGTACTTTAGCTGTTAGCCGAAGAATTGTAACCGTTTCTAGTGTGGTTTTGATGATGTCAGTGCTGACGATCGGTGACCTCAATCGTCTGCGGCGCCAGAGGTGACGTGACTGGACGAACGTGGGTCCCACCTTCTGACTTGAAGTTTACCGGTCATGCACGACGTGGCGAGAATTACGACATCTCCTCGATTTCCGTGCATAGTGGATGGCGTGCGAGCGACAGTTCGCTTCTATGCTGACACGTGGATGGCTGGATTTGATTCTAGCGCTAGGGCTTCCAGATGAACGGTCCCTATTCATCGTCTTCGTCCTTATAACTGTGTGGAAAAATTGTTGTTTGTTTTCACCGCAGCTACTTGCTTTCTACTGCTTCCACTTTCTTGAGATTTTCTCGCCACGCGCTGGACATTCTCCGATCGTTTCGTTCCTCTTTCCTGCGCTTGCATCGCCGCCGTTGCCACGCTGCAATGGGGAAATCGAAAAAGGCCTCAACCGGAGCAGGCACCAGTGCTGCTGCTGGCGGCAAGAAAGGCACCGCCTCCACTCATGTCACTGATGGTGGGTGGAGGCGCTCGGAGATGCACGAGGGAGACCTGCGCAAGTTGCGTGAGTCGGGTTTGATCCCGCCGAACAGGGACGCCGTTAGGGTCCCCAGCGATGAGGTAATTCCCCTCCACCCGCTGGGTTTTAGGTGATGTTCATTGCTTTTGTTCATCGCGGCTTGTCGCTCCCAGTCCACGATTTTCTCTGTGGACTGTTGTTTTTCTATGGCATCCAACTCCACCATGTCTCGCCCAATTCTCTTCTCCACATTGCATGTTTGATCAATTTTTGCGATTGTTGGCTCAGTATCGAGCCGCACTTTGGCCTCTTCCGGAAGCTCTATTCCGTGAAGAGGCAGTCAGGCTCCAACGGAGTTTATCCGATTGGTGGCTGCATCATTTCCTTTCGATCCAATTTTCTTTTCTTCTCTTTTTCTATGTCTGAGTCCGTCCAATACTGGCGGAAGAGGTGGTTTTATATCCGCGATTCCACAGTGGACGGGCAAGACTTTGGCCTTGCCCCTTTCGACTCCACCTAGAAAATCCTGCCGAAGAGCTCCTGGAAGAACCATATCCTGGAGGGCGAGGTGGAGGAGATAGAGGAGCTCTACCGTTGGGTGGAGGACCTCCAGGTGATTCCGGAGAAGGAGGTAGGTCTGGATATCATCCGCACCTTCCTCAAACGTCGGGTGCAGCCACTCCAGGCTAGGGCGCACCCGATGTTCCTTTATTCTGGCCGCCATGACCCAACGAGAGTTGCGGCTGAGGATCTCTCCAAGGGGGACCTCGAAAAAGTTCTTCGGCCACTGCTGAAGTACAAAGGTGATGAGGACCTTCCGGGGAAGTCGCTGACGCCCCTGTTCAGTCCTTCTCGACTGGTGCCGCAGGTGTAGATCTGCGACGTGCACGTAGTGCTTTTTCGAATGTGTTTACTTGTAAATTTTATGTTCTGAAAGTTTGTTTGCACTTTCCAGGAGTTCAAGGTGCTTGGCATGGTGCCTCCGCTTCCCGAACGGTTTCCTGATGCACTGGACAACAAAATCGTGCAATCCGAGACCGAGCTTCTGCCGGCGCAATCGCCCACTGAGGAGGATCATGAGGCGAGCGAGGGGCACACCCGAAAGCGGGCACGGATCTCGAGCAAATCTTCGGATGCCTGGACTCCGCCAACGCCTAGGAACCCGTCGTGCCTTGTTCGTCATAGTGGAGGTGATGGTGCCTCTTCCTCTCCCATCGCGGTCGTTCCGGTGTGGGCTATAGCGCCGCAGCCGCCGGCGAAGCGGAAGAAGGAAGAGAAGGAAGGCAAGAGGGCCTTGCCTGTTTTTGATTTGAGTGACATGGACTTGTAAGTGCCTTTGTATGTTTTTCTCTACTTTTCTTGTCCTTGCGTTTTCATGCAGCGACTCCTCCGATGGCTCTTTTAGTGAGGCCACTCAGGACGCTGTGGGGGAGTCGAAGGTGATGCCTCCTCCCTCTTCGACGGTGGCCACCTCTGGGGGCATAGCTCCGAACCCTTCTCCGTAGGAGGCTCGGGTGATCGTCTCCCAAAATACTACAGCTAGACCTTCGGAGTATCCGTCTGAGCATGTAAGTGTTTTCTCTCTTGCTGTGGGGGCATCCCCCGAGCAATATTTCCGTATGATCTGCTGATCTTTGCTTCTTTTGTGCATGTCCCGGGGGAGCCCCCGAGCGTTTTTCGTGTGTTTGAGTTCTTTTGATCGTTTCTTGGGCCCAGCCCCCGAGCCCTTTTCCAAACAAGTTGCTTCTTCTTGCAGCCCTTTGTTCAAGGTGCAAACCAGCTGGTGAAGCACCATCTGCCATTGGAGGCCAGCTTGTGGCAGCTTCAAGGTACGTGCTTAACTGATCCTCTACTTTTTTGTCTGCTTGCTAGCTTGTGAAGCTCATGCATGTTCTTGTTTCTTTTTGTAGTTGAGAATAACTAATGCCCTCCGCGAGCTTGATTCTCTCAAAAAGAGCCTTGGGCGAGCGGAGAAGAAGGCCGAGGATGCCGCTGGGGTGAAGGAGCGCCTCGAACAGCAGTTGGCTGACGCCACGGCGACCAAGGAGCGCCTGCAGCGGGAAGCCACGGATCGCGAGGAGCAGCTCGCCAACGTTGCGGCTGCTCGAGAGAAGGAGGTGGCCGAAAAACTAATGGCCGCTGCCAAGGCTGTCTTTGGTGAGTATTTTTGCTTCTCTTTGGTTTTTTATTTTGGCTGCTGCGTCTCTTTGGCTTTATTTGATTCTTACTGTGTCTTTCCATTTCTCTAGATGCCGCAGGCATTGAGTATAATTGCGGAGCCCTGGAGCACGGTAGTGCTTTGGATGATGTCGCTGCAGCGGTCGAAGACCGCTGCAGTACTACGGTTGGTACTCTTGCCAAGGCCAAGGAGGTCTTCAGGATCTTCTATAGGGAGCTCGTTCCCAAGGGTGTTGCCCTTGAGGATGTAGATTCCTTGGCGGATGCGTTGTCCGCGGTTGCACCTGCGGCCTACAAGCGCAAGCAGAAGGGCATCGGCGCTTCCATGGGCCTGGCCATTGCCATGGCGTTCGGGGCGGAGCTGGATCTTCACTAGGTGACCTCCCAGATGCCAACGTCTCCTGATGGTTCGCAGGTAGCCTTCTCTCTCTACACTGCTCGTTGTAAGCGCTATGGGCCGAAGCTTATTGACCTGCTGGCGGAGTATGCGGCGAGGCAGAAGGAGGAGGTCAAGAGCAGGCAATCTGGCTTCGAGGCCACTCAGGATGCGGCTGCTTAGGCCTTGTAGTTGAAGGATAGTTGTTGTCTACTTTTGTTGTAATATCTTGATGAACAATTTCCATGTGCCACGCGGTGGTTTTTGTTATATATAATGAGCCTTCGAGCTATTCTTCAATCGTGTGTTGTTCATATCCTTGTCTGTTTTCCTTTAGGGACCTTCGGGTGTTGACCCCGTCGATACTTCGTCTGCTCCGCAGCCGCGACCATCCTTGGATGATGCGTTGCAGCTTGTTTTTCTTCGTGACCGCGTCCACAGTCTTGAGAAGGAGTTCCTTGGCATCCGATGCCATGCGGACGTTTGGAAGTCTAAGGCGGAGAGGGGTGCCGCCAGAGAGGAATATCTGTTGGGGGAGCTGCGGTAGTTGGCCGAGCATCTGAAGTGTAAGTTACTTTGAGCTGCTGCTCATTTTGGGATGCGCCTGTTTTGCGGGTCATCTTACTTTGTATTTGTTGCAGGTGCCAACCTTGTTATGAGGGAGGATAAGGAGCATGTTGCAGTTTGGATCAACTGCTTGACCCAGCAAGATATGGAGGCTGGTGGCTTTTTCTGGATGGATCGCGACCGTGCCATGGTCATTGCGACTGTGCAGGATCATGCGCACCAGGTGTCATGGGTGCTATGGCAGATGAAGACTTCCCTGGCCTTGATTCTGCATGTCATGTTTCCCCTTGATGAAGCGCCGTTGACTTTCTGGGGTTTGTTGGCGAAATTTCGGGACATGCGGCACGTCCAGGAGTTGGTGCGGCACCAGTTGGCCGCGATGAAGGCCGCTCTTTCCCTCGTGCGGCTGCATCGCCCTAATGTGAATCTTGCGGCTATGGCAGCTGGGCCACACTCTCGGCCAAATGGTGGCCCATGGGACTTGCGCCCGCACTATGCGGCTATTAGGCAATATGCCAAAGAAGTTATAGATCTCTTTGAGCAGCATGCACAGGTAATCCTTTAGGGTAGGTAGTTCATGTAAAAAAAATATAGATGTAAAACTTGTATGCATTTCGACTGGGCGTGTTGTGCCCTTTGTTGTAAAGGTTCATTGTATTAACACGTGGCTTGGTTGTATACATGCCCTTTTCGTTAGCCTGATCTGATCAGCAAGTCAGGTGTAAATGCTTTATCCTCAATCGACAAAGTCGTGAGGTGAGGGGGAGTCCCCGAGTGTGTTGTAGCATAAAGAAAATGCGAGAAAAGATAAATTTTTGGGCGAGACACTTAGCTTTATTCATATCGTAATGAGGAGGTACATTGTTCGGCTGAGTAGCCTTGGCTGAGTAGCCTTATTGAAAGTAAAGGGGGATAGCTAGGGGTAGAACCGTCGCAGCTGTGCGACGTTCCATGGGTTGGAGTATGCGACTCCAGACTCCACGTGCTTGAGGCGGTAGGCGCCACCTGGGATGACTTCGGTGACGACGTAGGGTCCTTCCCATGGTGACTCGAGCTTCTTCGGCCGCTCTTGCTTGAGTCGTAAGACGAGGTCTCCTTCGACAAAGGACCTTGGGCGCAGCCGACGGCTGTGATAGTTGCGGAGGCTATGCTGGTAGACCGCCGAACGAGCCGCGGTGATGCCGCGTGCTTCGTTGAGTGTGTTGACGGCGTCTTCGAGTGCGGCCGTCGATT
The DNA here is from genome assembly GCA_030063025.1 of Avena longiglumis. Classification (NCBI taxonomy): domain Eukaryota; kingdom Viridiplantae; phylum Streptophyta; class Magnoliopsida; order Poales; family Poaceae; genus Avena; species Avena longiglumis. Next base: position 253,113,174 of record CP125974.1, read on the forward strand.
CGTCTTCGTTATAGGCGATGACTCGTGGGGCCTTATGACTCACTTCTGTAGGGAACATGGCTTCAGCTCCGTGCACCATGAAGAAAGGCGTGTAGCCTGTTGAGCTATTTGGTGTTGTGCGCAAGCTCCAGAGGACGGAGGGTAACTCTTCTACCCATGCTCCCGCAAGACATTCGAGTGGGCTCAGTAGGCGTTTCTTGATGCCACCGCCTACGAGGCCGTTGGCCTTTTCCACCTGCCCATTGGTTTGCGGGTGTGCCACAGAGGCATATGTTATATTGATTCCGAGGCCTTCGCAGAAGTCCTGGAATTCTTTGGAGATGAAGTTCGACCCGTTGTCCGTGATGATGCTGTGCGGCACACCAAACCTGTAGACTATGGATTCAAAGAATTTCATGGACGTTTTACCCTTTTGGTTGGTAATGGGCATGGCTTTGATCCACTTGGTGAACTTGTCGACTACGACCAGGAGGTAGATGTGGCCTCCTTTCGAGGACCTTGGAAGTTTGCCGATCATGTCGAGGCCCCATTGGGTGAAAGGCCAGGCCAAGGGTATGGGCCTGAGCTCTGATCCTGGTGCGTGTGGTTTGTCTGCGAACCTCTGGCACCCGTTGCACCTTTGGACGATGTCCTTGGCATTGTTCATGGTCGTTGGCCAGTAGAACACAACTTGTAGAGCTTTGGCGACAAGGGCGCGGCTGCCCGCGTGATGGCCGCAGATGCCGTCGTGGATGTCTTGGAGGATTGTTTTGCCGTCACCGATGGTGACGCACCTTTAGAGTACACGCGAAATGCTGTGCTTATACAGCTTGCCATTGATGATGGTGAAGGCCTTGGACCGGCGAGATATGCGCCGGGCATTTGTTGGGTCATCGGGCAGTTCCCTATCTATTAGGTACCGCAGGTACGGCTGTGTCCATGTTTCCTCGATTTCCATGACCTGCATTAGGTTGACCACTGCGACCTCTGTATCGAGATTTTCGGGTTCTTATTGTCCTTCAGTAGCGCATCCCCTGAGTGCTCTGCCTCTTCGGGTGATACCTTGGGGAATCTCCTTTTGATGGATGGCACGCAGATTTGTTCGAGGAACACACCTGGTGGCACCCGCACGCAGGTGGAGCCGATATTGGCGAGTCTATCGGCTTCTTCGTTGCTTTCTCTTCCAACGTGCCGGAGCTCGCAGCCGTCAAAGTCTCCTTCGAGTGAGTTTTACAGTGCGTGGTACGCGATCATGTTGGCGGCGTGTGCATCACACTTCTTCATCATCTGCTAGACGACGAGGTTCGAGTCGCCGTAGATGACTAGGCGCGTTGCGCCACAGATCTTGGTCATCCTCATGTCGTGGATGAGGGCCTCGTATTCGGCTTCATTGTTGGAATCTTGAAATTTCATCCAGAGGACGTACTTCATCTTATCGCCCTGCGAGGATGTCAGTATGACCCCGAATCCTGCTCTAGCGTCGCGCTTGGAGCCATCGAAGTGCGTCGTCCATGACTGTGTCATATCCGGGGTGTCCGGCAGCTGCAGCTCCATCCAGTGGACGAGGAAGTCCGGTAGGACCTGAGACTTGATCGCATGGAGCTTTTCATAGACTATGTCTAGAGGGGACATTGTTGGGCCACACGGAGATAAAATAAAATTTTCCTCTAACGTGGTGATCCCAAGATCTAGCTGAGGTAGAAGGCCACGAGGTTTACCACTAGACGCGCGGTTGCGGATTACTGATGAAGCGCGTCAGTTGATGCAGTGCAGTCTTCACGATCCGATCGTCCTGGTGCTGATCGCACAGCACCTCTGCTGGTATCCACACGTACAAGGAGGAGCGCAGGTAAATCGCTAGGTTCGATTCTGGCGCTGGACTGTGGATCTAGGGTTTCCAACACATGGAATAACCTAACCGAACAATGATTAACCTTTCTGGGTTACTGTGCTCCACTATATATAGGGAGTGAACGTGGGCTCCGCTCGCGCGACCCATTCACTAAAGCCCATATAAAACTAGTCACCGTGAGTCCAACTCACTAACTCAGTCCTAATCTGGTTTAGGTCCAACCCGACCAGATTATATGTTCAGATCCAATCCGAACTTGCTCCCGCTCTTAAGTGTGTGACCCCGCAGGCTCATGGCTACTTGGACACGATTGGAGTCCGACTCACAATCGATCAGTCGGCATCGGCTCCTAGCAGAACGTGCCGACTCCCAAGTACCAAAGAGTCATGACGACTTGCCTTTCCAATGCGACTTACGTCTGAGTCCCTTTTGCCTCACGATATACCTTGTCGGACTATAGGCGAATATATGTCATCCCTTAAATAGTCCGACTCTCTTCTCGATCCGAGATAAGTGATTCATCTGACTAACTCTTAGTCGATCGCCTAGGTTAACACTTAACCGAGTCGTGCATGGCCATGCTTTCCGAATCATATCTCACGAGAGGGCCCAGAGAATATCTCTCCGAGTGGAGGGGAAAAATCCCATCTTGGTTATTCACATCACGCAGCTTGATTCTCGATCGACCACCCGCCTTTATAAGCGCTTAGTTACGGATCAGCGTTTGAGAACCTAAGTCGGTGATCCTCAACTCGGACTATGCAACAACCTCAGGTCTAAGGATTACATTGATTGAGATATACAAATGACAGCTTAGTTCGTTGTACCTCAATATGGGTCAATCCGACTCGCTAAACTCTTTAGCCTAGTCTGTGTAAGTTGGAATAGCATCTCCATGCCCATGACAAGTGGAACCGAGTCATCAAGCCAACTTTCACATTGGTCTAAGTTGTGTGTCCAGCACAACCTCAATGACCAAGGATATTTAGTACAAACAACATGAATGCATAGTTCCACAACTGAATCACATATTCAATGATACACATCAGATGTTTATACAAGGACTACTTAATAACTTTATGAATACAATGGGACATATCATCATACATGATTGCCTCTAGGGCATATTCCCAACAGACATGTCGATGCCCGGCAGGGCCACGCGTCTTGTGGCTTCTGGGTGGTTTAAGATGTTGTTCAGAGGTGCCTCATTGACGACCATCACCTGCTGCTCCTGGAAGTAGTGGCTCAGCCGACGAGCCGTCATGAACACGCCGTAGGAGAGTTTTTGGTAGTGAGGGTACCTCTATTTTTTTGGTGTTAGTACGTCACTGAGGAAGTAAATTGGGCGTTGGACCCCGTTGGTCTTGCCATCTTCGGGTCGTTCGACCATGAGCACGGTGCTTACCACCTGATGCGTGGCTGCTATGTATATGAGGAGAGGCTCACATTCCTTTGGTGTGACCAGGACGGGTGAGGTGGAGAGCATCCGATTCAGGTCTTCGAATGCGTCGTCGGCTTCGGGTGTCCACTCGAATTTGTGTGCTTTGCATAGCAGATTGTAGAAAGGCAAGGCCTTTTCACCCATATGGCTGATGAATCTGCTCAGCACCACGATGCGCCCAGCTAGCTGCTGGACACCTTTGAGGTTCTTCGGTTTCTCCATGGCCAGTATGGCCCGGATTTTCTTCAGGTTCGCCTCAATTCCTCGCATAGATACAAAGTAGCCAAGCAGTTGGCCAGATGGGACGCCGAAGGCGCACTTTTCTATGTTCAGCTTGATCTTGTAGCGATCAAGGTTGTCGAACGTCTCGCAGAGATCGTCGATAAGTGTCTTGGCCTCCCTTGTTTTGACGACTATGTCGTCGACATAGACCTGTATGTTGTGGCCGATCGGGATCTTCAGGCATCCCTGCATGCACTGCTGGTACGTGGCACCTACGTTCTTTAGCCCGAAGGGCATTGTGTTGTAGCAGAACACTCCAAACGGCGTGATGAACGCCGTTTTCTCCCGATCTTCGACCTTCAGTCGAATCTGATTGTAGCCTGAGTAGGCGTCGAGGAAGGAGAGCTTCTCACATCCTGCAGTCGAATCGATGATCTGATCGATCCGAGGGAGAGGGAAGTGATCCTTCGGGAAGTGCTTGTTCAGCAATGTGAAGTCCACGCACATCCGCAAGATGTCTGTGTCCTTTTTAGGGGCCATCACGGTGTTGGCCAGCCACTCGCTTTCCTTGATATCCCTGATGAAATAAGCGTCGAGCAGTCTATTGACTTCGACTCCGATGGCTTCGGCCCGTGGCTCGGACAATCGTCGGATGCACTGTTTGACGGGCTTGGCATCTGGGAACACATTGAGTGCATGCTCGGCGAATTCACTAGGAACTCCTGGCATGTCCGCAGGACACCGGGCGAAGATTTCCCAGCTCTCACGGAGGAATTCGACGAGCGCGCTTTCCTATGAGGGGCTGAGGTCATTAGCAATCAACGTGGTCCTTGAGGCGTCCGTCGGGTGGACCTGCACCTTCTTCATGTTGACTGTTTAGTCGAATGACATGTCAGGTGCGTTTTGCCTCAAGATTGGGGGTCCCCCGGTGTCTGTCACTTCTCGAAGCCATGTGAGCTCCTCATGCATGCCGAATGACTAGGAGATTCTGTTGAAGTCCCTGTCGCAGTGGTCCGACCGGGTGAAGCTCCCGTGGACCGTGATGACGCCCCTAGTTCCTGGAATCTTTAGTTGCAGGTACGCATAGTGCAGTACTGCCAGGAACCTTGCGAATGTCATGCTCCCGAGGATGGCGTGGTATTGTGATGGCCAGTCCACCACTTCGAACTCGAGTCGTTCGTACCGAAAGTTGTCGGGCTGGCCGAAGATGACGTCGAGCCATATCTTTCCCAGGAGAAATATGCCCTTCCATGGGACGATGCCGTGGAAAGTTGTGTCGGCTTGTTCCAGGCTACAAAGCGGGATCCGCATTGCTTCTAAGGTGCTAGCGAACATCAGATTGGTGCCGCTTCCGCCGTCCATGAAGACGCGGCTCATCTCGAATCCTCCGATCTGCGCCTCGACCACTAGGGCAACATGACCTGTGTTAGGAATTTGGCAGGGGTGATCCAAACGGCTAAATGTGATGCAGGTCTCCGAACCATTGAGGTACTCAGGGATTGCGGGTGGAGCGGCCACAGCCAAGCTGACCTGGCGGGTGATATTCTTTTGAACCCTGATGGTTGGGCACCCCTTCTGCATCATCAGGGCCCTTTCGGCGGCGGGTACCCTCTTGTGACGTTGTTCTGTGTGGGTGCGACTGGGTGATCCAATGGTCCCACGGGTGGTGGCGGAGGAGCTCCATGGGCGATGTCGCCTGGTGCGGGCGTGTTTCCGAACCCATTGTTCGGGACCTGCTATCTCATATGGGACAGGCTCTCGCTGAGTTTTTGGAACTCGCGACAGTCCTTAAGCATATGGTTGGCCTTCTTTTTGCCATCCTGCTTGTCGATGTAGAAGTGGATGGTGCATGGGCCCGAAAACTTGTCCTATGCCGAGGGCTCGTCGTCGCGGCCGTGGCGTTGCCACGATTGCGTTGGGCGTCCTCCATCGCGAAAGTTGTTTCCACGGTATCCGCCGCTGCTGCGGTTGCTTTCGTTGCGGTTGTCGGCGTAGCCAGCCACGACCATGTCGGGTCCGTCGCGATCGTCGTAGATGCGCGATCTTTGCTTGCTACGACGCTCGCGTCGGCGGCCGTAGTCATCTTCCTCCTCCGAATGTTCTCGGTGGACGGAATCCTCGCCATCTGCCCACCTGTTGGCGATGTCCATGAGGTGGTCGAGTGTCTTGGGATTGACGCGCCCAAGTTCCTCCTTGAAGTCCTGGCGTTTGACGCCATCTTTGAAGGCGTTGATTATTCTCTCCTCAGAGATGTGTGCCATGGAGTTCTTGATGTTGGACCAGCGTAGTATGTCCGAGCGAATGGATTCGCCCGTTCGTTGGGTGCAAGCCCGTAGCTCTTTGATCGAGGCTGGACTCTTGCTGGTACCCTTGAAGTTTCGGATGAAACTGTACGTCAGTTCCTCCCAGCTTCGGATGGATCCCGAGGATAAGCTGCTGAGCCAGATCCGGGCTGCGCCTGTCAGCTGCAGCCGAAGGCATTGCAGGGCGGTGTTTTTGTTTCCTCCGTGTAGCTTGACGGACGACAGGTGGTCGCTGAGCCACGCCTTAGGGTCCTGCGTGCCGTCGAACTTCGGAGTATCTGAAGGAAGCTTGAAGTTTCTCGGCATCCGTGTTCGCCGAACAGATCTGCTGAAGCATCAAGCTCCGCAGACTTCTCCTTCGTCGTCATCCTCTTCGGATTCGTATGAGCACATGCACTTGGCGCGTGCCTTGTCGATCGATCTTGCGCTGAGTGAGTTCGTTTCGAGCGTCGTAGTCGTGGCTGTGATGTCGTGAGTTGTTGTGCCATCGAGGTAGGTCGTGTTCCTCCTCGTCAGATGAGGGTGTGGGACTGCGGCTGAATCTGACCGCATCCTTCTTTTTCGGCTCCGCAGGAGTTTCCTCGTGGAGCGCAGCTCCAACAAGTCCGAGTCCGCCTAGTGCGGAATTGTGCATGGACCTCTTCGGGTCCCCCACCGGAGGTGGATGGGACGAAAGGTATGTGGTGGCTTCCATGATCGCAGCTTGCGGCGTCTTCGGGATGAGGTTGTCGTTGGCGTCCATTTCCATGAAGGACGTGTTGAGGGTTCGGGTCACCTCGCGACGTGCAGCGGGGTCCATGTTCTCTACTTGAGAACGATGCTTGTTGGCATTGTTGCCATGCGAGCTGGAGCCACCAACAGCGGAGAGCGCAGATCGCCGCGCGCTAGAATCCGAGGCCGCTTGCTTGCGTTTGTCGAGTACCTCTTGCATCTTCACCTGCTTTTTGTGCTCTTCGATGAGGAGCAGGTGGTATGCCATCAGTAGGTCCCGTGAGGCACCCACAGGAAGGATCTTGTTGCTCGCCACGTCTTCGCGTGTTTGGTTCCATCCTTCCTTGATGTAATACCTCAGACACTACGGTCTAAGTAACAAGCCTGGAATGAACCCAAAATGCATGAGGTGTCCTACCGAGGAGGCCGGGGCCACCCACGGGTAGGTCCCGTCTAAGCGGAACAGGGCACGGTACCGGCCACCACCCCATCCACTTTGCAAGAACATCGGGACAAGTACGAGCGGCGTAGTCGATAGGCATGCGAAAACATAACATACACAATTGTGTATGTTAGCGACATACAAGAGTACATCAGAGCCAGACCAGCTAAAAGAAATAGAAATATGCAACGCCATATGGCAAGATTCAAATTACTAGATAGTTCTAATAGTTTAGGATACATCCTCAAAAAGCATACATCAGAGTATCAAGCGGAAGCGGAAGAAAAGATCCGAGTACAGATAAGAAGAAAATCGGCGTAAGACGCCCTGAAAGTAAGCAGGAAAGACAGGAAAGGGATGGGGAGGCCTCGCCTCGATTGATTCCGGGGTGTCGTGGCTGTAGAGGTTGGGGGACAACGTCTTGGCTAGGTGGCATGGGGAAGATCGCAGGCTCGGCTGGCGACTCTTCTTTCCTTCTGATGCAACAGAGGCCAAGGCGCGGAAAGATCAGCGGCGACGTAGGCAGGGTAAGGCGACAAAGGCGTGGGAATCGATCCCCAAGCTTACCAGGTCGACAATGAACAGGAGTCGCTCGGCAAGAGGGGTATCAGCACAGTGGAGACATGGGAATTTTCAGGGAGTAGAGGTGGGGAAAACAGAGGTGGAGAACGGCGGCGGGGAAGGGGTTAGGGTTTCCTGACGAGATAAGAAGGCGGCTGCTGAGCATGACGCGGACAGGGGACGGAGACAGACGGCGACCTGCCTGGTGCTACTTTCCGTTTCCTGACGAGAGACAGATACCAGTGGACAGCATCAGCGGCCAGGAAGAGAAACATGAGAATAGAGCTGGGCCGGCCAGGTTTTGCCAGGAAGGTTTCTCCTTTTTTGTATATAGCAAAATTGCTAGGAATTAGTGTTGGAGTTTGGATGTCTGAAATTTTAAAATTTGAAGCAGCTGGGACAAACTTGATTCTAATAAGGAGTGGATGGACAAGAAGCATACATGAATATAAAGGGCAATGCTCGTGTGTGGTTTCCACTAGATGATTACTTAGCCTCTATATATTCAACCATGCTCACATATTCAAAATCACACCATATAGAAGTTAGAGGAGGTGTTCTACTAACATAGCATGCAAAGGTGGCCATGAGGCTCGCCATATTCAACATTGTGAAAACAACATATATCACATATGGTATCATGTAGAACTAGGAGTGGATCCATTCTCAACACATTCTCAATCTGCCAGTATTCCATCTTGGTGAGTACTTATCCAGCGGCCACTGGTGGCAACAAGATGAGATTGTGTCATGTGGGTAAAGTGTACAACTTCTGCTGAAGATAAAAAATCTAAGTACTTAGCCGTGTCCCCGGTTATGGACAATACTGAGCAACTAAAGCTTGAAGCTATGGGAAATCTCGACATTCCAATTTCTAAAAGAAAAACTTTTAAGTGACAACAAAAGGCTTGAAGAACTTGGGGTGTACCAAGGAGCTCAAGAGATTTTGATAAAAACTTGAAGCACTTGGGGATTTACCAAGGAGCTCAAGAGATTTTGATAAAAACTTGAAGTACTTGGGGTGTACCAAGGAGCTCAAGAGATTTTGATAAAAACTTGAAGCACTTGGGGTGTACCAAGGAGCTCAAGATATTTTGATAAAAACTTGAAGCACTTGGGGATTTACCAAGGAGCTCAAGAGATTTTGACAAAGACTTGAAACACTTGGGGATTTACCAAGGAGTTCAGAAAGATGTGACAAAAGATCTAAACTATTTTGAAAAGATAGGATAAATTATTGCTTTCTGCAAATGAGCCTAAAACCCTACTTAGCCAAATATGCATGAAATGATAGGATCCACTTATATTCAACATAGTAGTGATGCCAATACAATTCAAATGTATTGACCCTTGTGGTTGTAATTTGTTATGTTGCAGGTTTGTTTGATATTAGTGAAGTTGATTGATAGGATTACAAGTCTACAACCAACATGTTTGCCTGTGGCACTTGGAAGATGAAGGACCCCATGCTTATAGATATTCTGCTGCAACGTAATGTAATAGCCAAATGAGCTATGTAAGATGTAATAAAATTATGTTATTCCTGGTTATAAAGTTATATTATGACCTTTGTTTCTTGATATTACATCTTAACTGTGGATGCTAGCTATTGATGCAGGGACTAGCATTGTAAACACAGGGATCTCTACCTTATTAAAGTTTGGGACCTCTACAGATGGTATCAGAGCATTGTGTTTCCTGTAGGATTTGTAACCCTAGGATTGGACAAAAACCCTTAGAAATATAGGAGTTGTATTTGTTCCAAAAGTTATTTACAAACAATCTTGTAAAACTCTTTCCTGAACCATTTTTGTTTTTGCTTCCACATTTCATCTACTTCAAACTTGATGGACAAAGCCTACCCCATGGCCAAAGACTTCACCATGTGCAAAGGACTTCTTCAACTCTAATGACTTCAACTTCTTCAACTCTAATGACTTCAATATCTTCAGCATATTCACCAAGGACTTCAACCTTGGATGTCACTAAGGACAAGTGAGACAAGAAATCTTGCCCAAGATTTGGAGACTAAAGAAGCACAACTTAGAAGGAGCCATCCTCACCTTTGAAGTTTTGTGACCAAGAATTTTTCCTAAGGAAACCATGATCTCATGCAAGAGGAATAAACCAAGTAGTATGGAAAGATCACAAGTGAACCATATAGATGGACCACCATATATAGTTAGGTCAAACACACCAACTTATGTGGTGTAACAAAAATATTTTGTTGCCTAAAGATGTTCTTGAACTTTGATGTTTGAGTGAAATGTTTGGCTTGTGATTGCTTGCACATTGCTTGTGTGAATTGTGATGTGTGTGATTAGAATCCTTCCTTAGAAATATCTTGCCTATTATAATCTCAATTCAACCCAAACAGATGACTACTCCAAGAGACTCCAACATCAAGGTTGATGACAACAACAACAACCAAGAGGGCAGCATGAAAGAACTCATAGCAACCCAAAACCAGTTGAACCAAATGACAGCTCAATTCATAGCCAACACCAGTGGGGAAGATCCAACCCTGCAAAAGTTTTTGGAAGACCAAGCCCAAATGTTGCATAAGGTGACAGACCAAATGCTCAGCATGGAAAGCAACTTTTCCAAAGGAGACAAGGATGTTATTCTAAAAGGAGCCAAAGCTTGCAACATTTGTGGAGACAAGGATAACACTTCCAAGGAGCATGGAGATCAATGCCCCAACTGTGAAGAGAAACATCCAGTTGGCCAATGTCCCACATCTCAAGCTACTTGCTACCTATGTGAAGGAAACAATCATGTCCCTATCCAATGCCCCATCTATTCCATAGTTGAACAAAGGAAACAAGGTGGAGTGCAACAAATGATTGCAAACCATCAAGAGGGATCCAAATCTACCAAGAAGAATGAGGACAAAGGAAAAGCTCCACTTATACCACCATGCAATACAACCCAATTTAAAGGACCAAAGAAGAGGCATATGAATTTTCCAAGGAGTAATAGAAGGTCCAAGAAACAAGTAGACATTCCTACCTACAAGATAACATATGAGCAACATGAACTAGATGCACTCCTAGCTTTGGAGAAACCCAAGAAAAAGAAGGAAAAAAGCCATGTGCAATGTCATCATTGTAAAGAAATGGGACACTATTCCAGTGAATGTCCAGAGAAACAAAAGTATAAAGAGATTGGTCAAGTATGGTGCAACAATTGCAAAGAGCTAGGCCATTATGCAGCAACTTGTCCACAAGAGACACGTGAAGAACTCAAACTTATCACATGTTTCAATTGCAAAGAACCAGGACATTATGCAAGCAATTGTCCAGAAAAGATGAAGAACAAGATAAACAAGCCTATGAAGGATCTCAGTCTTGTCACATGTGTCAAGTGTGGAAACAAAGGACACTATGCATATGTTTGCCCAGAGAAGTTTCCCCAAGATCCCAAGCAAGCCAACATGTAATTTAGTTGGAAAAATTTTAAGGGTGGTAGTACCCTAGATGTTTTGGACCAACTTGTAACCCTAGCCTTCCCAAATCTCGGGACGAGATTTATTTTAAGGGTGGTAGCCTATCACATCCCAAGATTTTCCAAATCTTGTAATGTGAAAAATAAATGAATAAAATAAAACTTTGTTGATTTTCAAGGTGAGAAGAAACTTTTTGAATCCAATTGGAAACTTTCAAAACCTATTTGGATCAAATAAAATCCTAAAGGGATTTAAAAAGGTAAATAAACAATAAAGCTAAAAATATTTGGAATTATTATTTTTGAATCTTTTAATAAGAAGATTTGGTTTTCAAACGAAAAGGTAGAAATATAAATAAGGATTATTTTATAGAGCCAAATTAAACCTTGGCCAAGCTTTTGAAATAAAACATTTTGTTTTGATCAAAAGAATAAAGATTTATTTAAAGAAAATAATAGGGATTTATTAATACCCAATTTTGTTAAAGTAAAGACTTTCCCTTTTTAATAAAACATTAAAACTTATTGATTTATTTTAAATAAGTTTTCCAAGTATTTTATATTCTCAAATAAAACTACTGAAGTGTTTTTGGTTTTATATTGAGATTTCAAAAAGATAAAGATTTTATTAAAGCAAATTCTATTTGAAATAAATAACTAAGATCCATTTTATTTAATTATTAATGGGTCCTAAAAAGAATAAAATTATTTTATTTTGGGACTTGAGTTTGTGGTTAAACAGAACCAAAACTCAATGCAAAGTTTGGGGAATTTTGAATTGATTTGTTGATTGATTTGTTTGTTTGAATTTCAAAACAGAAAATAGAAATGGAAAAAGGAAAAGTTTCAGAACAAAAAAAATGTGTAAAGGACACAGCCCAGCGAGCCGAGTTTCAGCCCAGCTATTTTTCCCACTCGCGAAACGTTTTCACCAGAAGATCCACCCGCGCAGTCACTGACCAGTGGCCCCTCTTCCCCTCTCTCTCCGCCACTGACGACAGGACCCCACACCACTGTTCATCGTCTTCAAACCCGCGATGATTCCTCCTCGCCGTTTCCTGCCGTTGATTGCTCGAATCAATACGCGTAAATGGCACAATGAATCCTCCCTGCGACCACGCACTCTTAATCACCAGCAACTCCTCTTCCTTTCCCCTCAGAACCCACTCGACCAGATCCACCAGGCTGCCCTGAATCGAATTTGCACCACCGCTGCTTCGGCGAGTCTCAACGAGCGATTCCGACCGAACCCTGTCGCCCCTTGCCTCCCTGAGCACACGGCCGTGAACCCCAGCCCCTGGCGCTTCTACCTGTGCTGTCTGGTCACTCGCGGGCGCCCCAGAACATCGGCTTCGACAACCTCTGAGCGTCGACGCGTCTGCTTCCTTCTCCGGCGACCTTCCCTGGTAAGTATCAACCGCCCCAGCACTCCTTGATGATGCTCCCATCTTCTCCAGAACGGCACGCTTCTAACCGTACCACCTATTTGTCTTAGGGTGATCTGCAACATCGTCCCCGACGACCACCAGAACTACCTGACGCCGCCATCGTCTCCAGCGAGCAATTACTTCCACTCAAGTGCGCCCCTTCGCCAGCCAGTACCACCTCGAGCATCAGCAAGCCTCTATGAGTCTGGTAAGCCTCGCCAACCTCTTCCATTCTTCCTGTAACTACCGCTAGCACATCGTCCGACCGTGCGCCGCCGCTCACCGCCGTCAACGCCGCTCGAGTTTGGTCGATCAAATTTACACCGCTAGATCTTGATCCTATGGCTAAGATTAGAACCTGAGCAAAAAGGGTACGAGCACATCTGAGCCGCACGATCTATTTAGATCCAACGCCTCACAGAGGCCGATCCATGTGAACCGGTATCGACCAGTAGTATTGCGCCGCGTGGCACTAGTTTGTTTTAAAACAGATTTTGAAATCAGATTGATATGCAAATTTGTAAACCTTGTAACTTTTGATCCACACGTCCAAAATTTGAAAACTTTATATCAATGGAATCAGCAAGACAAGCCCTAGACAACCATGCAATTTGTTTAGTAAAAAGCTTCTGGTAAAATGTTTGTTTTTGCAGAAACATTTGTATGCTTGTTTAGGTTATAAAAATTATTCCAAAATGTTTTTGAGGATGAAATATTTGCAAATTGGTTTGTGATGAACCTAATGATCTTAGGACCCAACTTGTGGATTTATAAATGTATTTTGAAAAGATTAGGATGGATTAATTGAATTAGCCCATTTCTAGTCAAATAAAAATATTGATTTTTCTATGCAAATGATTTTGGAGTAAAAACTTTGGGAAATTGTTTTAAATCAAACCTACTGACCCTAAACACCAAGTTTTGTGAATTAACAACTTATTTGGTGAACATTATAAAAATTGTTGCTTTGCCAAAAGCATTTTCACCACATGAAATAATGATTTGATTTAAAAATGGTCTATTGATAAAACCCTTTTTGCAAATGGTTTTGCCACATTAGAAAATGACCACTTTGAACCTTACAATGTTTAGATACTAGTAGAAACCCCCTTTGCAAATAAAACTATCTTATGCATGCTTGCATGCATGACTTTGTTTCTATGATTTTATGTGTGAATTATTTGATTGAATATTGTTTTGGAATGCTAGTTGAATTTGTGTTTCCTTGATTGACTTGTAGTGAAGTTATAAGAGTGTGATATTAGCAAGATCAAGAAGTGAACCAACTTTCTCTACCAAAAAGGCAAGTGACACTATCATCCAAAGTCCTACTATTTTCATTATACTTAGTGGATTTTGAAACATGCATGGAAAAGATTTCTATACTATATGCTATGCTAAATCCTAATAGGTTACCCCTTATATATTCTTTAGTGAAAACAATGTAGTTGTAAAATGCTTAGCCATGCTACATATTTGGAGAAGAGATACATGTTGAGAATTATTTTTGAAGTTGATAAAAGACTAAAAAGACTTGTGTTTTTATATAATAAAACAAGTACTCAATGAACCACCTGGGTGCACAAGGATACTCAAGTTTTGGAAAAGGTGGCAACAAGAGGAACCATGTTTATATGGCAATCTCTTTTTGTTGTGCACCAATGAAAACCACCCAGGGACTTAGAGATTGAACATGTTTCTCCAACAGTGGCTTCCGTGTATAGCCACATGATAAATGGGCACTGGCTTAGTCAACTACATTGAGAATACCCATGCATTAGCCTCTTCAGGTTAACTAAATGAGGGAACTCGGAACCCTACATTGGTGCCTGGTAGACAAGCTAGATTGGGAGGACCCTTTGGAAAGACTTCGTCACATTCTCAATCTGCCAGTATTCCATCTTGGTGAGTACTTATCCAGCGTCCACTGATGGCAACAAGATGGGATTGTGTCATGTGGGTAAAGTGTACAACTTCTGCAGAAGATAAAAATTCTAAGTACTTAGTCGTCTCCCCTGTTATGGACAATACTGAGCAACTAAAGCTTGAAGCTATGGGAAATCTCGACATTCCAATTTCTAAAAGAAAAAATTTTAAGTGACAACAAAAGGCTTGAAGCACTTGGGGTGTACCAAGGAGCTCAAGAGATTTTGATAAAAACTTGAAGCACTTGGGGATTTACCAAGGAGCTCAAGAGATTTTGATAAAAACTTGAAGTACTTGGGGTGTACCAAGGAGCTCAAGAGATTTTGATAAAAACTTGAAGCACTTGGGGTGTACCAAGGAGCTCAAGAGATTTTGATAAACACTTGAAGCACTTGGGGATTTACCAAGGAGCTCAAGAGATTTTGACAAAGACTTGAAACACTTGGGGATTGACCAAGGAGTTCAGAAAGATGTGACAAAAGATCTAAACTATTTTGAAAAGATAGGATAAATTATTGGTTTCTGCAAATGAGCCTGAAACCCTACTTAGCCAAATATGCATGTAATGATAGGATCCACTTATATTCAACATAGTAGTGAAACTTGCCAATACAATTCAAATGTATTGACCCTTGTGGCTGTAACTTGTTATGTTGCAGGTTTGTTTGATATTAGTGAAGTTGATTGATAGGATTACAAGTCTACAACCAACATGTTTGCCTGTGGCACTTAGAAGATGAAGGACCCCATGCTTATAGATATTCTGCTGCAACGTAATGTAATAGCCAAATGAGCTATGTAAGATGTAATAAAATTATGTTATTCCTGGTTATAAAGTTATATTATGACCTTAGTTTCTTGATATTACATCTTAACTGTGGATGTTAGCTATTGATCCAGGGACTAGCATTGTAAACACTGGGATCTCTACCTTATTAAAGTTTGGGACCTCTACACCATATCATATCACATATTATGAATTGCATGTGATGTTAATCCTTTTTATGCATCTTGTATTGCTTAGATCGCGATTATAGCATTATAAGATGACCCCTCTCACTAAATATCAAGTAATAAAGTGTTCATCCTTAGTAGGCACAGTTGCTAAGACTCGTCGTTTTGAAGCATCACATGATGATCGGGTGTGATAGATTCTACGTGTGCATACAACGGGTACAAGCCAGATTTGCACATGCGGATATGATATGTCATAAACGTATCTATAATTTTTGATGCTCAATGCTTGTTTTGTACCAATTTTCTTATGTTTTGTCTACACTTTGAGGTATTTTTAAACATTTTCCGGAACTAACCTATTGACAAGATGCTGCAGTGCCAGTTGCCTGTTTTCTGTTGTTTTTGTTTTCAGAAAAGTTAGTGAAGAAATATTCTCAGAATTGGATGAAACAAAAGCCAAAGTTCCTATTTTTCCCGACATGACACAAAGCCCGAAGGAGAGATGGAGGAGGGCAACGATGTGGCCACACCATTCTGTGGCGCAGCCCCCCTGGCCGCGCCACCAGGTGGTGTGGGCCCCTCGAGGCTCCACCGACCTTTCCCTTTGGCCTACATATACCTCTCCTCGGGACGTAAATCCCAACAGGGGCAGAAATCAATGAAAAGGTTCCCAGCACCGCCGACACTGAAGGGGAGATTCGGGGGACAGAAGTCTCTGTTATGGCACCCTGCCGGGACGGGGAATTGCCCCCGGAGCCATATCCATCGATCTCCACCACCATATCCACTGCCATTGCTGATTCCCATGATGAGAAGGGAGTAGTTCTTCATCGAGGCTGAGGGATCTACCGGTAGCTATGTGTTCATCTCTCTCTATGCGTGATCTTATTGTGATCATGAGCTTTGTAATCAAGTAGATCTACTCTGGTACTCAAGTGCTTTAATAGATCTCTGCTTTCCCCACGTGTGTGAAGGTGACAGTGTGCACACCGTGTCGCACTTAGGCTAGAGATTACATAAATACTTCTCATGAGTTATATTTTGAGTTGGATGTCTCTATGAAATTGTGGTGTTTGTTGGAACCATCTAGCGCTCAAGATGACAGTGTGGGGTTATCTAGATGGTGAATACGAACTTTAAGGAGTGCTTTTGTAGCCCTACCGTGAATTAGAGTTATCCAACCGGAGAGTAGTTCAGAGTAGAATAATGAAGAGAAGATATTTATATAAGAGTGTCCACTAGTGAAAGTATGATCCCTAGGTCTTGTTTCTGAGCATTGAAACACCATTTACATCTAGTCCTGCTACATTTTTGCTTCCTTCCATCTTTATTTCAGATTGCCTTTAGTTTCTTCCTGCTGTCAAGCTCTTTTCTGGCACCGTTGTCTTATAATCATCCATAATAGTTGTATTTTACTATCTCTTCGCCGAACTAGTGCACCTATACACCTGACAAGTGTATCGGGTGTGTTGGGGACAGAAGAGACTTCTTGTATCTTGATTGCAGGGTTGCTTGAGAGTGATACCTTTGACCACTTCCTCCCTGAGTACGATAAACCTTGGGTGATCCAACACTTGCTGCTGTTTTACAAACCTCTGCACTTGGAGGCCCAACACTGTCTACAAGAATAGAAGCGTGCGTAGACATCAAGCTCTTTTCTAGCGCCGTTGCCGGGGAGGTAAGGTAAAAGGTACTCACATCCTCTGGCTACTAAGCTATCTTCTAGTATTGTTGCTGGTGTGTGAGTGCTCGAAATTATTTCCTTTAGAATCTGCAATTATATATTTTTGTTTCTTTTTTTTATTTTCACTAGTTAGGATTATGGAAAACAACAACAAAATTAGAGAGCTTTATAGTATTTATCTTGAGTTAGGACATGAAGTGTTTGAAGAGAAAATTAAAAAACCTATGGAACTTTATTTGCATGCTAAGAGCAATATTATTAGTATGAATTCTTTGCACACCATTATTACTAATGATATGGAAACTTCTAAGGTTGGGGAAGCTAGTTTTTATGAAAATGATCTTTTTAGTTCTCCAACTTTAGAGGAGAAAATTTGTTATGATGATACTATACCTCCAATATATGATGATTACAATGATGAATATGATATTTTCAGTCCACCTACTATTGAGGATAAAATTAATTATGATTACAATATGCCTCCTATATTTGATGACTATGGTGATGATAATAATAATGATAGCTATTTTTTTGAATTTTCTCCCACTACAATTAATAAGAATGACTATGCTTATGTGGAGAGTAATAATTATTTTATGCATGTTGCTCATGATAAGAATGTTTTATGTGATAGTTATATTGTTAATTTTATTCATGATTCTACTAAAAGTTATTATGAGAGAGGGAAACATGGTTTTATGTATCTCAACAATATTAAGTTTACCCTCTTTATGTTGAAAATTTTGAAGCTGCACTTGTTTTGCTTTCCTATGCTTGTTGCTTTGTGCTTTCATGACTTGTTTCTTTACAAGATTATTTTTCATATGAAGTGGATTAGAATTTGTTTTATATTTGCTTCTTGATACTCTCTTTTACTTCAATTCATATTTCTTATGTGAGCATGATCGAAATTATCATGCCTATCTTAATGGATATAAAGAAAGAGCTTTTGGGAGACAACCCATTATATTTTTGCTTTCAGTAAGTTTTTCTTTTGTTGAGTCTTAGAAGTTATTGCCTCTTTAATAACCTCTCCTTACCCTTTTGTGTGGTTTTTGTGCCAAGAATAACCTCTAATGAGAGGGAAGTAAGATTTGGGAAAGTTGTTGTCCCAAAACAAATTTCTGTGCTTCAATGTAAAAATTCGTCAAAAATCCTCTACGTCAGATTGATCTGTAATTTTTTGAACTTATGCCCCAGGTTATTATCTAACTTTTGTTAGTTCAACACTTTTCTATTTGAGCAACATAAGGTCTTCTAAAAAAATTGGTTTTTACCTGTTGGTCTGTTTTGACATATTTCTGCCATTATTTGCATTTGCCTCTTATGGTTTTTTAGTTCTATTTGATCAATTGAGCTTTTAAAAGGAATTTCTACAATATCTTGTGTTTTAATGGAAGTTTTACTTGTGTCAAAACTGAACCCAAAGACTTATTATCTTGAATACACTAATGTTGCTAATGAAGATTGTGTGAAGTTTTGTATGAAGGAAATTTTCAAGTGTAGGGGAGGAATGATGTGATGACATGAAGAATGGACAAAAGATCAAGCTTGGGGATGCCACCCATGTCACCCCAAGAAATATCCAAGAGGTACAAGCTTCAAAGCTTGGGGATGCCCAAGGCATCCCCTTCTTCATCAATAAAAATCCTAGGTCTCTTTCTAGACACTTCATTTTTATTGCTTCATGCACTTTTGTGTTGTTCTTGGAGCGTCTTTGTTTTTTATTTTAGTTTTCTTTTGCTTGTTTTCTACGATAATTTGGCTAGATCACAACACACTTTTTTGGAGAGAAACGCTCAGTTTTCATTGTTTAGAACACTCTATTCTGCATTCTTATTGCTCTGTGAGTGTTCTCTTTTGATAGCACTGTGTTTAGCTTTAGTTTTATTATTCATTTTGCTTAGAACTTTTTAGTTCTTCTTTGTGAATTGGTGAGACAAGATCACTGGTCTTTATTTATTAGTATCTTTATGAGTTGTTTCAAATAAGTCGATTGGTGTTGGAAAAGAGTAGGAAGCTACATGATTATAGTGGTACAAATGGGAGCTTGTTTTGACTGTGGCTTAGACTTTATCATGTCATGCTAGATGTTGCTTTGAACTTATGCTTAGTGATTATTGCTGTAGCATGACTTGTTCCAAACAATTGAGATTTCTTAATGTGCCTTGAAAGAATCATGCATTATTTTAGCATACAAAAGCATAATATTGTGGTATTCTCCTTTGATGCTTTGTTTGGGTTGACTTGGCACATTCTTACACCATGTTAAGACTATGAAACAGTCACCTTAGCCTCTATGATCATTTAGTTTTTGACTTGTGATACCACTTTATGCTTTAGTTAATAATGTTTTGTCGCTTTGCATGATTATGGCCATTATTGCTCTCTTAGTTGGTCGCTCCTAGTCTTTTGCTAGACTCCACTTATACTGAGTAAGCTCTACTAATGCATCCAACTCCGAAGAAACCAAGTTATTCCAAAGAGTCCACTATAAATTCCTATGCATGGTGTGTTACACCATTCCAAGTATATTCATGTTTTTATCTATCTTCTAAATTAAACTTGTTATGAGAAAATTAGTGATTAAATAGCTCACAAACTTGATGGCACACTTTACTTTCTTTCTACCAATAAACTTGAACCATTGTGTCATCTATGTTGGATATGCTTGCACTTATAAGTTGGCAATTAGCAGAACCATGTTGTCATGGGGAACACTTTCAACACCTGTACATATTACCCAGTTGAGATAATGATCTTTTGTTTATGGATGTCGGCGGTGTGACATAAAAGGGGAGCTTGTAAGTCCATGGAGAAAATTATATGTTTTAGATAAACGCCTGGACAGCTAGCCTAATCCATGTCTAATCATGGTGGAAACTTAAAGCATAACCATAGTGAGCAATCCATGAAGCATCTTCAAAAAAAATATAGAAAAAATCACCATTCTCATGGTAAATAAAAAGATTGCTGAGATGCTCACTATCTGTTTCCTTGTCATTTTGGTATGGGATAGCTCATGTGTCATGGGGCAAGGGTTACCCCGTTGGCGGTTCTCTATGATACACATATACTTACAATGATAAGAACTTGCTTGTGACTAAAGTTGAGTAGCAAGAGGAACGGCCCTCGTACTGAAGGGACATGAGATTGCCAACTTATGATTTGTCAAGCATATAATCCATATTTGTTTCACTTTAACCTTAATCACTTCAAGATGCTTATGATAGGGGCAATGAGAGCTGAAAGCTAATAAGTACCATAATTTTTGGAAGCTCTTTATGAAACTTGAAATCCATGCTTCCCTCTGTGAAGGGCCTTTCTTTTTTACTTTTATGTTGAGTCTCCATCTTCTATCTTTATGAACCAACTGGGAGAGCATAGTTGTCATTCTTAGTTTAATGTGCATTGTCCCAAGACTTATTGGTTGATTCATAATGTTGATATTGCTTGTTCTTAAATTATTTGTATCTAGTCACCCTTGTGAACTTTGAAGGTGTCCTATGCATTTATGTTTTGCTATACCATGAAGGACAAGTTGAATATCACTTTTTCTATGTTTTCTATATGTGAAACAAACAAACGTCTTTCAATGCATTGTTATTCATGATCTTTGTTTGTAATCTTTTCATGTTACAACATAGTTGCTATGTCTTATTGTTAGAGTTACATCTTTCATGCTCATGTTTAGAGTACTTTGATCCCAACTATCAATGCTTTACAATACCTTGATCAAGATTGTGATGGTGCATGTCACCTCAAAAATTATTCTTTTTATGACTTACCTACTCGAGGACGAGCAGGAGTTAAGCTTGGGGATGCTTGGTACATCATAAACGTATCTATAATTTTTTATGCTCCATGCTTGTTTTGTATCAACTTTGTTATGTTTTGTATACACTTTGAGGTATTTTTATACATTTTCCGGAACTAACCTATTGACAAGATGCCGTAGTGACAGTTGCCTGTTTTCTGCTGTTTTTGGTTTCAGAAAAGTTAGTAAGGAAATATTCTCGGAATTGGATGAAACAAAAGCCAAATTTCCTATTCTGCCCGACACGACACGGAGCCCGAAGGAGATACAGAGGAGGGAAACGAGGTGGCCACACCATACGGTGGCGCGGGCCCCCTGGTCATGCCACCAGGTGGTGTGGGCCCCTCGAGGCTCCACCGACGTTAGCCTTTCGCCTACATATACGTCTCCTCGGGACGTAAACCCCATCGAGGGCAGAAATCCACAAAAAGGTCCGTAGCGCCGCCGCCGCCGAAGGGGAGATTTGGGGGACAGAAGTCTTTGTTCTGGCACCCTACCGGGACGGGGAATTGCCCCCGAAGCCATCTCCATCGATCTCCACCACCATCTCCATCGCAGTTGTTGATTCCCATGATGAGGAGGGAGTAGTTCTTCCTCAAGGCTAAGGGCTCTACCGTAGCTATGTGTTCATCTCTCTCTATGCGTGATCATATTGTGATCATGAGTTTTGTAATCAAGTAGATCTACTCTGCTACTCAAGTGCTTAAATAGATCACTGCTTTTCCCCATGTGTGTGAAGGTGACAGTGTGCACACCGTGTGGCACTTAGTCTAGAGATTACATAAATACTTGTCATGAGTTATATTTTGAGTTGGATGTCTCTATGAAATTGTGTTGTTTGTTGGAACCATCTAGCGCTCAAGGTGATAGTATGGGGTTATCTAGATGGGGAATACGAACTTTAAGGAGTGCTTTTGTAGCCCTGCCATGGATTAGAGTTATCCAACATAGAGTAGTTCAGAGTAGAATAATGAAGAAAAGATATTTATATGAGAGTGTCCACTAGTGAAAGTATGATCCCTAGGCCTTGTTTCTAAGCATTGAAACACCGTTTACAAGTAGTCCTGCTACATATTTGCTTGCTTCCATCTTTATTTCAGATTGCCTTTAGTCTCTTCCTCCTGTCAAGCTCTTTTCTGGCACCGTTGTCTTATCATCATCTATAATAGTTGTATTTTACTATCTCTTCGCCGAACTAGTGCACCTATACACCTGACAAGTGTATTGGGTGTGTTGGGGACACAAGAGACTTCTTGTATATTGATTGCAAGGTTGCTTGAGAGGGATACCTTTGACCACTTCCTCCCTGAGTTCGATAAACCTTGGGTGATCCATTAAGGGAAACTTGCTGCTGTTCTACAAACCTCTGCACTTGGAGGCCCAACACTGTCTACAAGAAATAGAAGCATGCATAGACATCAGGATACTAAGTTTAACCTTGATGAGCGTAGAATGTACAAACATGGTCTCGGAACACGGAATACCGAAAGGTAAAGAATGGTCTCGGAACATGTTGATTGTTCGCCTTTGAAGCTACATCATCTCTCGTGATGATCGGACTTGGTGTAGTGGATTTGGTTCGTGTGATCACTAAAACAATGTAAGGGATATTGTTTTGAGTGGGAGTTCAACAGTAATATGATTAAAATTTGGAGATGGAGTGTCCCAACCTTTAAACAATATAAGGTGGAGTCCCCTGTGTTTACAACGCTAGTCCCTGGATCAATAGCTAGCATCCACAGTTAAGATGTAATATCAAGAAACAAAGGTCATAATATAACTTTATAACCAGGAATAACATAATTTTATTACATCTTACATAGCTCATTTGGCCATTACATTACATTGCAGCGGAATAACTATAGTCATGGGGTCCTTCATCTTCAAAGTGCCACAGGCAGATGTTGGTTGTAGACTTTGTAATCCTAATCAATCAATCAATCTTCTCTAAACAATCAAACCTGTAACATTACAAGTTACAGCCACAAGGGTCAATACATTTGAATTGTATTGGCAAGTTTCACTACTATGTGGAATATAAGTGGATCCTATCATTACATGCATTTTGGCTAAGTAGGGTTTAAGGCTCATTTGCAGAAAGCAATACTTTATCCTATCTTTTCAAATGGTTTTGTTTCCTTTTTCAAATCTCTTTATCAAAATCCCTTGAACTCCTTGGTAAAAACTCAAGTGTTCAAGTTCTTGTCAAAAATCCCTTGAGCTACTTGGTAACCCCAAGTGCATCAAGTTTTATCAAATTCTCATGAGTTCCTTGGTAACCCCAAGTGTTCATGTTTTCTTCAAAATCTCTTGAGTTCCTTGGTACCCCCAAGTACATCAAGTTTTATCAAAGTCTCTTGAGCTCCTTGGTACCCCCAAGTGCATCAAGTCTTTAAAAGTTTTCTTTTAGAAATTAGAATGTCGAGATCTCCCATAGCTTCAAACTTTAGTTGCTCAGTATTATCCATAACGGGGACACGGCTAAGTACTTAGATTTTATTATCTTCTGCAGAAGGTACACTTTACCCACATGTCACAATCCCATCCTTTTGCCACCAGTGGCCACTTTGGATTAGTGCTCACCAAGATGGCGTCTAAGCAGATTGAGAATGTGACGAAGTCTTTCCAAAGAGTCCTCCCATGCACCATTGCTAGCTTGTCTTCAAGTACCCATGTAGGATTCCAGGTCCTCATGTCCAGTAGCCTGAAGACAATGCATGGGTCTTCCCAATGTAGTTGACTAAGACAGAGCCATAATAGCATGTGGTTGCACACGAAAGCCACAATTGGAGAAACATGTTCAATCTCTAAGTTTCCTGGGTGGTTTCGTTTGGAGCACAACACAAAGAGATTGCCATAGACATGGTTCCTTTTGTTACCACCTTCTCCAAAACTCGAAGTATCCTTGGCCACCCAGGTGGTTCATTGAGTCCTTGTTTTATTATATAAAAAAACACAAGTCCTTTTCTCAACTTCATAAAATCTCAACATGTATCTCTTTTCAAAATAAAGCATGTCTAAGCATGTAACAACTACATTGTTTTCACTAAGGAAGGTATAGGGAATCCTATTAGGATTTAGCATAGCATAAGTATTGAAATTCTTTTCATGCATGTTTTCAAAATCCACTAAGTATAATGAAAATAGTAGGACTTTAGATGATATTGTCACTTGCATTTTGGTAGGGAATGTTGGTTCACTTCCTTGATCTTGCTAGTCTCACACTTTTCTAACTTCACTACAATCAATCAAGCAAACACAATATCAACTAGCATTCCATTCAAAATTCAATCAAACAATTTCACACACATAAGACAATGGGATCTAAGTCATGCATGTAAGCATGCAAGAGGTGGTTCTATTTGCAAAGATGGTCTCCACTAGGTTTCTAAACTTTGTAAGGTCCAAAGTGTTCATTTTTCCTAAGTGGCAAAGTCATTTTCAAAAGGGTTTTGTCTAAAACCATTTTCAAATCCAATCATCATTTTATGTGGTGGAAAATATTTTTATCAAAGCAACAACTTCATGTTGTTCACCAAATAAGTTGTTGTTTCTCAAAACTTGGTGTTTATGGTCAGTAGGTTTGGTCCAAATCATTTTCCCAAAGTTTTCTTTACAAAAACATTTTCATAACCAAAATCTTTATTTTCATTTGGCTAGAAATGGACTAAACCAATTAATCCATCCTAAACTTCACCAAATTCATTTTCCAAAACCATGGGTTGGTTCCTAGGGTCAGTAGGTTCACAGCAAACCAATTTGCCAAGGTTTCAAACTCAAAAACATTTTTGAATCACTTTTCTAATCTAAACTAGCATACAAATGTTTCTGCAAAAACAAACAATCTAACAGATACTATTTGCTAAACAAATTCAATGGTTGGCTAGGGTTTGTTCCACTGATTCCAACGATATAAAGTTTGCAATTTTTGGACGTGTGGATCAAAAGTTATAGTGTTTTCAAAATCACATCTAAATCAGATTCAAATTCTATCTCTAAACCATCTGGTGACACGCGGCGCAACGCTATTCGCTGGTACCGGTTCGGGTGGATCACGTGCTGCAGGCCGTTAGATCAATTTGCATCGCACGGCACTGGTTGCGTACCCTGTCGTGTTGGATATATGCCCTAGAGGCAATAATAAAAGTGGTTATTATTATATCTTTGTGTTTATGATAAATGTTTACATTCATGCTATAATAGTATTAACAAGGAAACATTGATACTTTTGTGATTTGTAAACTTAAATTGAAGTCCCTAGTATATCCTCTATACATCACTAGCTTGTTGGTTGATAAATGATTGTGGTTTCCCTATCATGAACATTGAGATGTTATCAACAACAAGATCATATCGTTAGGAGAATGATATGGTGGACATACTCCTATAGATAAGCGTAGCATAAAGATCAAGTCATTTCAATAGTTCAATTGCTATATGCTTTCTGATACATAGTAACCCAACTCCTTCGACCATGAGATCATGCATATCACCTTTACCGGATGGATGCTTTGATGACATCAAACACCACACCGTAACTGGGTGGCTATAAAGGTGACATTGAGTGTTCGGAAAGTATTGGTTGAAACACATGGATCAAGAGTGGGATTTGTCCATCCATATGACGGATAGATATACTCTGGGCCCTCTCGGTGGAATGTCATCCAATTAGCTTGCAAGCATGTGACTGGCTCACAAGGGATCACATATCACGGGAACGAGAAAAGAGTACTTATCAGTAACGAGGTTGAACTAGGTATGCAGAGATACCAACGATCATAACCTCGGATAAGTAAACTATCGTGAGACAAAGGGAAATTGGTATCGTATGTAAGTGGTTCATTTGATCGCAAAGTAATCGTAGAAATATGTGGGAGCCATATGAATTTCCAGATTCCTCTATTGGTTATTGTTCGGAGAAGTGTCTCGATCATGTCCGCATAATTTACGAACCGTAGGGAGACACACTTAAGGATTCGACGTTGTTTGAGTAGTTATGGTATTATGAGAAAGAGACCGAATGTTGTTCGGAGTCTCGGATGGGATCCGGGATATCACGAGGTGATCCGGAATGGTCCGGAGAATAAGATTCATATAAGGAAAGTCCCGTTTCAGAGTTCGGGAATGATTCCGGTGTTTTCATCACGAATGTTCTAGAAGGTTCCGGAATGTCCGGCACTCCGGAGGGGAAGGGGTACATGAATGTGTCATTACATGAATGTGTCATTTTTGGAAAGAGGAGGAGAGGTGGAAACCGAGTTGTGGAGGAGTTCCCTCCTCCAACCGGCGGCCCACCTCCAAGCCGAGTTGGGGAGGGACTCCTCTCCCTCCCCTTGGCCGGCCGGCCCCCTCCACCTATATAAGGAGGGGCAGGAATCCCTTCCTTGACACACAACTCCTACTCCTCAAAACCCTAGCTCCAAACCGCCGCCGCCTCCAAGCCGCCGCCGGCCCCTAGGGCATCAACTCGCCGCCGCCTAGCTAAACCCTAGCCGCCGGCTTGTCCCCTCCTTGGTGTGTCTAAACCCTAGAACACCGAGTACTCTCTCATACTCCACCATACTCGCTCCGGCTTAAGGCGAAGCCCTGCGATATCTCCCCTCTACTTCCGGTACCACGCCGTTGTGCTGCCGGAATCACGAGGAGAGTGCTACAACCTCCGCTGCCTGCTGGAACAAGGGAGAGGAAGGTCTTCGTCAAATGCGAGCGTGTGACCGATTGGGAGCGAGCTTGGCCGGAAGGATGATCTCTGCGATCTTGAGATCGGAAAGAGTACGACTACATCACCCACGAGATTCCGCTTTCGTTGAACACTTTGGAATCTTCGAGGGTAATTTATTCCATCGACTCGTTGCTACAATCAAGTAGATAGATCTTGGCTTGTTTGTTTGTATGCGACAGAAAATTTTGTTTTCCATGCTACGAAACCCTACAGTGGTATCAGAGCCGTGTCTATATGTAGATCTGTTGCATGAGTAGAACACAATGGTCATTGTGGGCGTTGATGCTTTTATTGTTGATTGCTTCTTGTGTACTTTGCATCTTGCGGTATGTTGGGATGAAGAGGCCCGGGCTAACCTTACATGACATCGTTCATGAGACTTGCTCCACGCTTGACATGCAACTTGTATTGCATAAGTGGCTTTATGGTGCTGTTTCTCCTAGCATAGTTAAGATCCAATTTACAACGGGTGATTAACAATACTAGTATCAATGTTGTGGTTCTTGTTCGTAAGTTAGAACGACACTTATTGAAAGCCCCAAACCACGTAAAATATAAAGTAGAGGCGTCTATCTTTGTTTTGCAGGGGTGTGCAGTGATGTGATATGGCCATGATTGTGATTACATTTGATGTATGCAATGTTCCTTATTGTAACTTGGCAACTGGCAGGAGCCATATGGTTGTCTTTAATTTATGTTAAGACCCGCGTGTCTATTCAAAGTAGTTGTAATAGTTGAAGCCGGTGGACGACAACCATGGAGAAGCGTCATTGACCTTGATGCAATGCCGGTGATGATGGAGATCATGTTCGTGCTTGAAGATGGAGATCGGAAGCACAAAGAAGAAAGGCCATATCATATCACATATTTTGAATTCCATGTGATGTTAATCCTTTATGCATCTTGTATTGCTTAGTAGACGACGGTAGCATTATAAGATGATCCCTCATGCACATGAATTTCAAGTCATAAAGTGTTCACCCTTAGTTAGCACCGTTTCTAAAGCTTGTTGTTTCGAAGCACCACGTGATGATCGGGTGTGTTAGATTCTGCAAGTGTATACAACGTGAGCAAGCCAGATTTGCTCATGCGGAAACTAAGGTTTGATCTTGTGAGCCTAGCATGTATGAGACATGGTCTCGGAACACGGATCACCGAAAGGTAAAGCATGAATCATATAGTAGATATGATGAACATGACGATTGTTCGCCATTGAAACTATATCAACTCTCGTGATGATCGGTGTTGATGCAGTGGATTTGGTTCGTGTGATCACTAAAACAATGTGAGGGATGTTGTTTTGAGTGGGAGTTCACCTAGATTAACTTTATTATTAATTTGAACTCAATTTGTCATAAACTTAGTCTAAACTATTGCAAATATGTTGTAGATCAATGGCAGCCTACCATCAATTTTAATGCGTTCCTAGAAAGAAAAGTTGAAAAACAATGGAAGCAACTTGCGGATTGGTTCCGCAATTTGAGGATTGTCCTCACATTTGGTAATTTGACCTATGTCTGGATGCACATTGGGTGACCCACCTACAGCTGATGCTTCCGATGAAGTAAAGAATGTTTACCTCGCTCGGAAGAATCAGTACTCCATAGTTCAGTGTGCTATCTTGTATGGTTTGGAATCGGAGCTTCAGAAAAGGTTTGAGAATTCAGACCCATATGATATTGTCGAGGATCTCAAATTGATCTTTGAGACTCATGCGGCAATTGAAAGTTATGAGGCTTCTGAAAAGTTCTTTAACTGCAAGATGGAAGAAGGCAACTCCGTCAGTGAGCATGTGCTTAAGATGTCTAGGCACGCAAACAAACTTCAAAGCTTGGGTATAGTGATTCCTAATGCTTTGGGGATTTACCGTGTCCTCCAATCACTACCACCAAGTTACAAGAACTTTGTGATGATGAACTACATGCGAGAACATGAACAAGCGAACTGTTTGCTATGTTAAAGTCTGTATGGGGAGATCAAGAAAGAGCACCAAGTGTTGTTGGTCAATAAGACCACCAAATTCAAGAAAGGCAAGTCTAAGCAGAAGGACACTTCAAGAAGGGTGGTAAGAAAGTTACCACGCCGCGAAGAAGACCAAGGCGGACCTAAGCTGGACGATCTTGAGTGCTTTTACTGCAAGGGAGAAGGTCCTTTGAAGAATTGCCCAAAGTACTTGGCGGATTTGAAGAACGGCAACATCAAGAAGAAAGGTATATCCGATATACATGTTATTGATGTGTATATCACTAGTACTCGTAGTAGTGCCTGGGTATTTGATACTGGTTCAGTTGCTCATATTTGTAACTCGAAACAGGTGCTGCAGAATAAACGGAAGCTAGTGAAGAATGAGGTGACGATGCGCGTGGGAAATGGATCAAAGGTTGATGTGATTGCGGTCGGCACGCTACCCCTTCATCTACCATCGGGATTAGTTTTATACTTAAATAATTGTTATTTGGTGCCTGCGTTGAGCATGAACATTATATCGGGATCTTATTTATTGCGAGACGGTTACTTGTTTAAGTCCGAGAATAATGGTTGTTCGATTTATATGAGTAATATGATTTATGCACATGCACCTTTGATAGATTGTCTATTCTTATTGAATCTCGATAGTGGAAATACACATATCAACAACATTGAGGCTAAACGTTTGAAATCAAGCGATAATTCGACCTATATGTGGCAATCGTGCCTTGGTCACATTGAGTGAAACGTATGAAGAAACTCCATTCCGATGGACTTCTTGAATCACTTGATTTTGAATCACTTGAAAGATCTGAAGCATGTCGATGGGTAAAATGACTAAGACTCCATTTTACGGTATGATGGAGCGAGCTACGGACTTATTGGAAATCATACATACCGATGTGCGTGGTCCAATGAGTGTAGCATCGCGCGGTGGTTATCGTTATGTTCTTACCTTCACGGATGACTTGAGTAGATATGGGTATATCTATTTCATGAAACATAAGTCCGAAACTTTCGAGAAGTTTAAGGAGTTTCAAAGTGAGGTAGAGAATCAACGTAACAAGAAGATTAAATTTCTACGTTCTGATCGTGGAGGTGAATATCTAAGTTACGAGTTTGGCGAGCATTTGAAGAAATGCGGAATACTTTCACAGTTGACACCGCCGGGAACACCACAGCGTAATGGTGTGTCCGAACATCGTAATCGAACTCTCTTAGATATGGTTCGTTCTATGATGTCACTTACAGATTTACCGCTATCATTTTGGGGTGATGCTTTAGAAACAGCCGCATTCACTTTAAATAGGGCACCATCTAAATCTGTTGAAACGACACCGTATGAATTATGGTTTGGGAAGAAACCTAGATTGTCGTTCCTTAAAGTTTGGGGTTGCGAAGCCTATGTAAAGAAGTTACAGCCGGACAAGCTTGAACCCAAAGCGGAAAAATGCGTCTTCATAGGATACCCAAAGGAAACTATTGGGTATACCTTCTATCATAGATCCGAAGGCAAAATCTTCGTTGCCAAGAATGGATCCTTTCTAGAGAAGGAATTTCTCTCGAAAGAAGTGACTGGAAGGAAAGTAGAACTCGACGAGGTTGTCGAACCTTCTCTCGAAATTTAGTAGCGCAAACCGGAAGAAGTTCTGTGGTGCACGCACCAATTAGAGAGGAAGCTAATGATGATGATCATGAAACTTCGGTTGAAGTTTCTACAGAGCCTCGGAGGTCAATGAGAACTCGTACCACTCCAGATTGGTATGATCCCGTTATGAGTGTCATGTTGGTGGACATCACCGATGACCCCGAGACATATGAAGAAGCGATGATGAGCCCAGATTCCAATAAATGGCAAGAAGCCATGAAATCCGAGATTGGATCCATGTACGAAAACCAAGTATGGACTTTGGTGGACTTACCGGATGGCCGGAAGGCTGTCGAGAACAAATGGATCTTCAAGAAGAAAATAGATGCTGATGGTAATGTTACTGTCTATAAAGCTCGACTTGTCGCAAAAGGGTTTCGACAAATTCAAGGAGTTGACTACGATGAGACTTTCTCACCAGTAGCAAAGCTAAAGTCTGTGAGGATTATGTTAGCAATCGCTGCATATTATGATTATGAGATATGGCAGATGGATGTCAAAACAGCATTCCTCAATGGAGATATTGATGAAGAGTTGTATATGATGCAACCCAAAGGTTTTGTCGATCCTAAAGATGCTAACAAGGTATGCAAACTTCAACGGTCCATCTATGGATTGAAGCAAGCATCCCGAAGTTGGAATCAACATTTTGATAAAGTGATCAAAAGTTTTGGTTTTATACAAACTTATGGAGAATCTTGTATTTACAAGAAAATGAGTGGGAGCTCTGTAGCATTCTTAATACTATATGTGGATGACATATTATTGATTGGGAATGATGTAGACCTTCTTAATAGTGTCAAGGAATATTTGAATAATAGTTTTTCAGTGAAGGATCTTGGCGAAGCAGCTTACATATTAGGCATAAAGATTTGTAGAGATAGATCGAAACGCCAAATATCATTGTCACAGAGTACATATTTGGACAAAGTTCTAAAGAGGTTTGGAATGGAAGAAAGCAAGAAAGGGTTCTTGCCCATGTTGCCCAATACGACCTTGAGTAAAACTCAAAGTCCGACATCCGCAGAAGATAGAGAAAGGATGAGTAAGACTCCCTATGCCTCAGCCATAGGATCTCTAATGTATGCCATGCTATGTACTAGACCCGATATTGCATATGCTGTTAGTTTAACTAGCAGATATCAAAGTGATCCAGGAGTGGATCATTGGACAGCGGTCAAAAACATCCTTAAGTACTTGAGAAGAACTAAGGATATGGTTCTTTCTTATGGAGGTGATGAACAGCTCGTTGTTAATGGTTACACCGATGCTAGTTGGAACACCGATCCAGATGATTCTAAATCACAATCTGGATACGTATTTATTTTGAATGGTGCAGCAGTAGCTGGAGGAGTGCAAAGCAAAGCGTTATGGCGAGATCTTCAACTGAATCGGAATACATGGCTGCTTCGGAGGCTTCACAAGAAGCGATATGGATGAAAGAGTTCATTACAGAGCTGGGTGTGGTTCCTAGTGCGCTGGACCCAATGTCTATCTACTGTGATAACATGGGCGCCATAGCCAATGCGCAAGAACCAAGGTCACACAAGAAGCTGAAGCACATCAAGATGCGTTTTCACGCAATTCGAGAACATATCCAAGATGGGGATATAAAGATTTGCAAAGTACACACAAATATGAATGTGGCGGATCCGTTGACTAAACCTCTCCCGAGGGCAAAACATGACCAGCACCAAACTGCCATGGGTGTTCGGTATATTACCATGTAATCTAGATTAGATGACTCTAGTGCAAGTGGGAGACTGTTGGAGATATGCCCTAGAGGCAATAATAAAAGTGTTTATTATTATATCTTTGTGTTTATGATAAATGTTTACATTCATGCTATAATAGTATTAACAAGGAAACATTGATACTTGTGTGATTTGTAAACTTAAATTGAAGTCCCTAGTATAGCCTCTATACATCACTAGCTTGTTGGTTGATAAATGATTGTGGTTTCCCTATCATGAACATTGAGATGTTATCAACAACAAGATCATATCGTTAGGAGAATGATATGGTGGACATACTCCTATAGATCAGCGTAGCATAAAGATCAAGTCATTTCAATAGTTCAATTGCTATATGCTTTTTGATACATAGTAACCTAATTCCTTCGACCATGAGATCATGCATATCACCTTTACCGTATGGATGCTTTGATGACATCAAACACCACACCGTAACTGGGTGGCTATAAAGGTGACATTGAGTGTTCGGAAAGTATTGGTTGAAACACATGGATCAAGAGTGGGATTTGTCCATCCATATGACGGATAGATATACTCTGGGCCCTCTCGGTGGAATGTCATCCAATTAGCTTGCAAGAATGTGACTGGCTCACAAGGGATCACATATCACGGGTACGAGAAAAGAGTACTTATCGGTAACGAGGTTGAACTAGGTATGCAGAGATACCGACGATCATAACCTCGGATAAGTAAACTATCGTGAGACAAAGGGAAATTGGTATCGTATGTAAGTGGTTCATTCGATCGCAAAGTAATCGTAGAAATATGTGGGAGCCATATGAATTTCCAGATTCCTCTATTGGTTATTGTTCGGAGAAGTGTCTCGATCATGTCCGCATAATTCACGAACCGTAGGGAGACACACTTAAGGATTCGACGTTGTTTGAGTAGTTATGGTATTATGAGAAAGAGACTGAATGTTGTTCGGAGTCTCGGATGGGATCCGGGATATCACGAGGTGATCCGGAATGGTCTGGAGAATAAGATTCATATAAGGAAAGTCCCGTTTCGGAGTTCGGGAATGTTTCCGGTGTTTTCGTCAGGAATGTTCTAGAAGGTTCCGGAATGTCCGGCACTCCGGAGGGGAAGGGGTACATGAATGTGTCATTACAAGTTGGAATGATTGCATCATGTACTAAGTGTCATCGCTTTCCAAAATAAAGGGATTATTCAAATCCTAGTTTGAAAAGTCAAACGGCTAGTTTGAAAAGTCAAACGGCAATTTTTGGAAAGAGGAGGAGAGGTGGAAACCGAGTTGGGGAGGAGTTCCCTCCTCCAACCGGCGGCCCACCTCCAAGCCGAGTTGGAGAGGGACTCCTCTCCCTCCCCTTGTCCAGCCGGCCCCCTCCACCTATATAAGGAGGGGCAGGGCTCCCATCCTTGACACACAACTCCTACTCCTCAAAACCCTAGCCCCAAGCCGCCGCCGCCTCCAAGCCGCCGCCGGCCCCTAGGGCATCAACTCGCCGCCGCCTAGCTAAACCCTAGCCGCCGGCTTGTCCCCTCCTTGGTGTGTCTAAACCCTAGAACACCGAGGACTCTCTCATACTCCACCATACTCGCTCCGGCTTAAGGCGAAGCCTGAGATCTCCCTCTACTTCGGTACCACGCCGTTGTCTTGCGGAATCACGAGAGAGTGCTACAACCTCCGCTTGCTTTTTGGAACAAGGAGAGGAAGGTCTTTGTCGAGTACCAAACGTGTGTGACCGAATCTGGGAGCGCTGCAAACGCAGCCGGAAGGATCGTCTCACGCGATCTTGAGATCGGAAGAAATCGACTACATCACCCACGAGAATCCGCTCTCGTTAAACACTTTGGAATCTTCGAGGGTAAGTTATTCCATCGACTCGTTGCTACAATCTAGTAGATAGATCTTGGCTTGTTTGTTTGTATGCGATAGAAAATTGTTGTTTTCCATGCTACGAAACCCTACATTTCGCTGTTAAGTGATCTAATCTTGTCTCTTCGATCTAAATCGAACGGCTGCTAATGCCTGGCCAAGAACTGGAGGCGCAAGGTCAACGGCGAGCGGCGGTGCGGTCAGATGGTGGCGGTGCTGGAGAAACATGAAGCGAGGGAGGATGGGAAGGTGCTCATCGAGATCGCAGAAGGCTGAGGAAGCTCAACGTGGTCTTCTTGGGTCAAGGGGCGCTCGGAGACTGTAGGAATTCCTCACCGGAGTAGGGTCTGGCGGTGGGTGGTTCTGTTCGCGGTCGAAGGTGATGCTATAGATCACGAGGAGGCAAACATTAGGGTGTGGTCAGATGCAGGAGATCACGGAGATGACGTGAGTGTGAAGGAGAAGGCTTGGGGCGGTCTGGACTTACCAGGAAACGTCGCCGGAGTAGCTTGCGAACGCGACGCCTTCGATCAGTGGTTGGCGTCGTTTAGGCGCCATGATCGAACGAAGAGCACAGGGAGATGCGCCAGGAGGTGGGGAAGGTGTGTGCGTGGTCGATGAGGCAAGGGCGGAAGTCGACGGAATCGTCACCGAACATCGTCGGAACAAAGGGTGGTGTTGAGCGAAATTTGGGTAGCCTGGGGGCAGAGAGGGAGTGGCGTGTGAGGGGAAATGGAGAGGAGGCATGGGCGGTTAAAAGGGTGCAGTCACGGCGAGTAACGGTCGCGGGATCAATGCGTATTCAACGCCGGCATAATTGGCAGCAACGGCAGGGCGTCGTCAGCGCGAGGAGGAAGAAGATGTGCTGGCTGCGTGGGTCCCTGCTGTCAGCGAGGAATGAGAGGGAGAAAAGGGCCACCAGTCAGCGTCTGTTAGGGTTAGAATCTGAGTGTGAAACTTTTTCTTTGGGGAAAGGGAGCCGGGCTGGTTCTGGGCCTTGTTGGGCTGCTGGGTTGGGTCGACCAGATCCTATTTTTTTCCTATTCTGAAACCTTTTCTTTTTCTGAATCTAATTTCTGTTTTGAAATTCAAACAAACAAATAAACAAGCATTCAAATTGATTCAAACAATCAGCAAACTTTGTAACTTTTAATTTGGTTCTGTTTAGTAACATAAACCAAAATTTCAAAACCAAAATAATAATTTTTATTTAGGGTCCATTATTAATTAAATAAATAGACCATTGTTATTAAATCAAATAGGATTTGTTTTATTTAAATACTCCTTTTGAAATCTAATTATTTTCAAAACCAAAACAGTAGGTTTTATTTGGGAATATAAAATACTTGGAAAGCTTATTTTAAATAAATAAATAAGTTTTTATGTTTTGGAAATAGTATAACCTTTATTAATAAAACTTGGTTATTTTATTTAATAAACCTTTACCATTTTTATCAAAACAAAATGTTTTATTTCAAAAGCTTGGCCAAGGTTTAATTTGGCTTATAAAATAATCCTTATTTGTAAAACTTCTATTTCATTTGAAAACCAAATCCTTTTATTTAAAAGATCCAAAATAGTAATTTTAAATATTTTTATTTTCTTTTTATTAAATGTTTAACTTTTTAAATCCCTTTAGGATTTGTTTAATCCAAATTGGTTTGAAGGCTTCCAATTGGATTCAAAAAGTTTCTTCTCACCTAGAAAATCAAACAAAGTTTTATTTTATTCATTTATTTTTCACATTACAAGATTTGGAAAATCTTGGGATGTGACAGGCTACCACCCTTAAAATAAATCTCGTCCCGAGATTTGGGAAATCTAGGGTTATAAGTAGGCTCAAAACAACTAGGGTACTACCACCCTTAAAATAAAATTTCAAACAAATTACATATTGGCCTTCTTGGGATCCTGGGGAAACTTCTCTAAGCAAACATTTGCATTGTGTCCTTAGTTTCCATGCTTGACTCATGGGCCAAGGTTGAGTTTCTCCATAGGCTTGTTCAACTTGTTCTTCATCTTTTCTGGACAGTTGCTTGCATAATGTCACAGGTTCTTCAATTGAAACAGTTGATATCTTTGAGTTCCTTACGTAGCTCTTGTGGACAAGTTGCTACATAATGGCCTAGCTCTTTGCAGTTGTTGCACACCAGTTGGCCAATCTCTTTATTCTTCGGGTTCTCTGGGCATTCACCGGAATACTGTCCCATTTCCTTACATTTATGACATTGCACATGGCTTTTGTCCTTCTTTTGCTTCTTGGGTTTCTTTGGTCCTTTGAATTGGGTTGTTTTGTTTGGAGGTATAAGTGGTCCTTTTCCTTTGCCATCAACATTCTTGGTAGACTTGGATCCACCTTGTTTCCTTTGTTCCATAATGGAATAGATGGGGCATTGGATAGGAACATGGTTGTTTCCTTAACATAGATAGCAAGTAGCTTGAGAGGTGGGACATTGTCCAACAGGATGTTTCTCTTCGCAGTTGGGGCATTGATCTGCATGCTCCTTGGAAGTATGATCCTTGTCTCCACAAATAATGCAAGCTGGGGCTCCATCTAGAATAATATTTCTGTCATCCTTGTTGTCAAAGACTCTTTTGGGATAGCTCTCTTCCATATTGATCATTTGATCAGTCACCTTAAGCATTAGTTGGCCTTGAGTTTCCAAAAATCCTTGCACGGTTGGATCTTCTCCACTAGTGTTGGCTATGAATTGAGCTGTCACTTGGTTCAGCTGGTTCTGGGTTGCTATGAGCTCTTTCATGCTGTCCTCTTGGTTGGTGTTGGTGTCATCAACCTTGATGTTGGAGTCTCTTGGAGTAGTCATCTGTTTGGGTTTGAAGGGAGATTAGAATAGGCAAGATATTTCTTAAGGAAATATTTCTAATCACACACATCACAATTCACACAAACAATGTGCATGCAATCACAAGTCAAACATTTCACTCAAACAACAAAGTTCAAGCACATACTTAGGCAACAAAATATTTTTGTTACACTCCATAAGTTGGTGTGTTTGACTGAGCTAAAATATGGTGGTCCATCTATATGGTTCACTTGTGATCTTTCCTTCCTTCATGATTCTTATTGTTTGAGATCATGGTTTCCTTAGTATAAATTCTTGGTCTCAAGATTTCAAATGATGTAGGCTCCTTCTAACTTTTGCATTCCCTCAGTCTCTAAATATTGAGCAAGATTTCCTTGTCTCACTTGTAGTCCTTAGTGATATCCAAGTTGGAAGTCCGTGGTGAATATGCTGAAGATGTTGAAGTCATTAGAGTTGAAGAAGTTGAAGTCATTAGAGTTGATGAAGTTGAAGTCATTAGAGTTGATGAAGTCCTTTGCACATGGTGTAGTCTTTGGTCATGGGGTAGGTTTTTCCATCTAGTTGAAGTAGAAGAGAAGTAGAGTTGAAACCAAAATGGTTGAGGAAAGAGTTTACAAGATTGTTTGTAAATAAGTTTTTGGAACAAATACAACTCCTATTTTCTAAGGGTTTTTGTCCAATCCTAGGTTTACAAATCCTACAGGCAACACAATGCTCTGATACCATCTGTAGAGGGAGTGTCCCAACCTTTAAACAATATAAGGTGGAGTCCCCTGTGTTTACAATGCTAGTCCCTGGATCAATAGCTAGCATCCACAGTTAAGATGTAATATCAAGAAACAGAGGTCATAATATAACTTTATAACCAGGAATAACATAATTTTATTACATCTTACATAGCTCATTTGGCCATTACATTACATTGCAGCGGAATAACTATAGTCATGGGGTCCTTCATCTTCAAAGTGCCACAGGCAGATGTTGGTTGTAGACTTTGTAATCCTAATCAATCAATCAATCTTCTCTAAACAATCAAACCTGTAACATTACAAGTTACAGCCACAAGGGTCAATACATTTGAATTGTATTGGCAAGTTTCACTACTATGTGAAATATAAGTGGATCCTATCATTACATGCATTTTGGCTAAGTAGGGTTTAAGGCTCATTTGCAGAAAGCAATACTTTATCCTATCTTTTCAAATAGTTTTGTTTCCTTTGTCAAATATCTTTATCAAAATCCCTTGAACTCCTTGGTAAAAACTCAAGTGTTCAAGTTCTTTTCAAAAATCTCTTGAGCTACTTGGTAACCCCAAGTGCATCAAGTTTTATCAAATTCTCATGATTTCCTTGGTGACCCCAAGTGTTCATGTTTTCTTCAAAATATCTTGAGTTCCTTGGTACCCCCAAGTACATCAAGTTTTATCAAAGTCTCTTGAGATCCTTGGTACCCCCAAGTGCATCAAGTCTTTAAAAGTTTTCTTTTAGAAATTAGAATGTCGAGATCTCCCATAGCTTCAAACTTTAGTTGCTCAGTATTGTCCATAACCGGGGACACGGCTAAGTACTTAGATTTTATTATCTTCTGCAGAAGGAGTACACTTTACCCACATGTCACAATCCCATCCTTTTGCCACCAGTGGCCACTGGATTAGTGCTCACCAAGATGGAGTACCGGCAGATTGAGAATGTGACGAAGTCTTTCCAAAGAGTCCTCCCATGCACCATTGCTAGCTTGTCTTCAAGTACCCATGTAGGATTCCAGGTCCTCATGTCCAGTAGCCTGAAGACAATGCATGGGTCTTCCCAATGTAGTTGACTCAGCCAGATCCATAATAGCATGTGGTTGCACACGAAAGCCACAATTGGAGAAACATGTTCAATCTCTAAGTTTCATGGGTGGTTTCCTTTGGAGCACAACACAAAGAGATTGCCATAGACATGGTTCCTTTTGTTGCCACCTTCTCCAAAACTCAAAGTATCCTTGGCCACCTAGGTGGTTCATTGAGTCCTTGTTTTATTATATAAAAAAAACACAAGTCCTTTTATCAACTTCATAAAATCTCAACATGTATCTCTTTTCAAAATAAAGCATGGCTAAGCATGTAACTGTTGGGCCACGCAGAGATAAAACAAAAAACTTTTCCTCTAACGTGGTGATCCCAAGACCTAGCTGAGGTAGAATGCCACGAGGTTTACCATTAGACGCGCGGTTGCGGATTACTGATGAAGCGCGTCAGTTGATGCAGTGCAGTCCTCACGATCCGATCGTCTTGGTGCTGATCGTACAGCACCTCTGCTGGTATCCACACGTACAAGGAGGAGCGCCGTGACAATCGCTAGGTTCGTTATGGCGGCTGCACTGTGGAGCTAGGGTTTCAACACATGGAATGACCTAACCGAACAACGATTAACCCTTACGGGTTCTTGTGCTCCACTATATATAGGAGTGAACGTGGGCTCGCTTTCCGACCCATTCACTAAAGCCCATATAAAACTAGTCACCGTGAGTCCAACTCACTAACTCAGTCCTAATCTGGTTTAGGTCCAACCCAACCAGATTATATGTTCGAATCCAATCCGAACTTGCTCCCGCTCTTAAGTGTGTGACCCCGCAGGCTCATGGCTACTTGGACACGATTAGAGTCCGACTCACAATCGATCAATCGGCATCGGCTCCTAGTAGAACGTGCTGACTCCCAAGTACCAAAGAGTCATGACGACTTGCCTTTCCAATGCGACTTACGTCCGAGTCCCTTTTGCCTCACGATATACCTTGTCAGACTATAGGCGAATATATGTCATCCCTTAAATAGTCCGACTCTCTTCTCGATCCGAGATAAGTGATTCACCCGACTAACTCTTAGTCGATCGCCTCGGTTAACACTTAAACGAGTCGTGCATGGCCATGCTTTCCGAATCATATCATCTGAGAGGGCCCAGAGAATATCTCCGAGTGGAGGGCAAAATCCCATCTTGGTTATTCACATCATGCAGCTTGATTCTCGATCGACCCGAACCCCGCTTTATAAGCGCGATTCACGGATCAGCGTTTGACAGAACCTAAGTCGGTGATCCTCAACTCGGACTATGCAACAACCTCAGGTCTAAGGATTACATTGATTGAGATATACAAATGACAGCTTAATTCGTTGTACCTCAATTCGGGTCAATCCGACTCGCTAAACTCTTTAGCCTAGTCTGTGTAAGTTGGAATAGCATCTCCATGCCCATGACAAGTGGAACCGAGTCATCAAGCCAACTTTCACATTGGTCTAAGTTGTGTGTCCAGCACAACCTCAATGACCAAGGATATTTAGTACAAACAACATGAATGCATAGTTCCACAACTGAATCACATATTCAATGATACACATCAGATGTTTATACAAGGACTACTTAATAACTTTATGAATACAATGGGAAATATCATCATACATGATTGCCTCTAGGGCATATTCCCAACAGTAACAACTACATTGTTTTCACTAAGGAAGGTATAGGGAATCCTATTAGTACTTAGCATAGCATAAGTACTGAAATTATTTTCATGCATGTTTTCAAAATCCACTAAGTATAATGAAAATAGTAGGACTTTAGATGATAGCGTCACTTGCCTTTTGGTAGGGAATGTTGGTTCACTTCCTTGATCTTGCTAGTCTCACACTTTTCTAACTTCACTACAATCAATCAAGCAAACACAATATCAACTAGCATTCCATTCAAAATTCAATCAAACAATTTCACACACATAAGACAATGGGATCTAAGTCATGCATGTAAGCATGCAAGAGGTGGTTCTATTTGCAAAGATGGTCTCCACTAGGTTTCTAAACTTTGTAAGGTCCAAAGTGTTCATTTTTCCTAAGTGGCAAAGTCATTTTCAAAAGGGTTTTGTCTAAAACCATTTTCAAATCCAATCATCATTTTATGTGGTGGAAAATATTTTTATCAAAGCAACAACTTCATGTTGTTCACCAAATAAGTTGTTGTTTCTCAAAACTTGGTGTTTATGGTCAGTAGGTTTGGTCCAAATCATTTTCCCAAAGTTTTCTTTACAAAAACATTTTCATAACCAAAATCTTTATTTTCATTTGGCTAGAAATGGACTAAACCAATTAATCCATCCTAAACTTCACCAAATTCATTTTCCAAAACCATGGGTTGGTTCCTAGGGTCAGTAGGTTCACAACAAACCAATTTGCCAAGGTTTCAAACTCAAAAAAAAATTTGAATCATTTTTCTAATCTAAACTAGCATACAAATGTTTCTACAAAAACAAACAATCTAACAGATACTATTTGCTAAACAAATTCCATGGTTGGCTAGGGTTTGTTCCACTGATTCCAACGATATAAAGTTTGCAATTTTTGGACGTGTGGATCAAAAGTTATAGTGTTTTCAAAATCACATCTAAATCAGATTCAAATTCTATCTCTAAACCATCTGGTGACACGCGGCGCAACGCTATTCACTGGTACCAGTTCGGGTGGATCGCGTGCTGCAGGCCGTTAGATCAAGTTGCATCGCACGGCACTGGCTGCGTACCCTTTCGCTGTTAAGTGATCTAATCTCGTCTCTTCGATCTAAATCGAACGGCTGCTAATGCCTGGCCAAGAACTGGCGGCGCAAGGTCAACGGCGAGTGGCGGTGCGGTCAGATGGTGGCGGCGCTGGCAAAACAGGAAGCGAGGGAGGATGGGAAGGTGCTCACTGAGATCGCAGAAGGCTGAGGAAGCTCAACGTGGTCTTCTTGGGTCAAGGGGCGCTCGGAGACTGTAGCAATTCCTCACCGGAGTAGGGTCTAGCGGTGGGTAGTTCTGTTCGCGGTCGAAGGTGATGCTGTAGATCACGAGAAGGCAAACAGAGGGTGTGGTCAGATGCAGGAGATCACGGAGATGACGCGAGCGTGAAGGACAAGGCTTGGGGCGGTCTGGACTTACCAGGAAACGTCGCCGGAGTAGCTTGCAGACGCGGCGGCGCTCAGTCGAAGTGGTTGGCGTCGTTTGGAGGCGCCCGCGGTCGAACGAAGAGCACAGGGAGATGCGCCAGGAGGTGGGGAAGGTGTGTGCGTGGTCGATGAGGCAAGGGGCGGCGCTGAGTCGACGGAATCGTCACCGAACCTCGTCGGAACAGAGGGTGGTGTTGAGCGAAATTTGGGTAGCCTGGGGGCAGAGAGGGAGTGGCGTGTGAGGGGAAATGGAGAGGAGGCCTGGGCGGTTAAAAGGGTGCAGTCACGGCGAGTAATGGTCGCGGGATCAATGCGTATTCAACGCCGGCATAATTGGCAGCAACGGCAGGGCGTCGTCAGCGCGAGGAGGAAGAAGATGTCTTTGGTGCGGGTCCTCATCGGCCGAGGAATGAGAGGGAGAAAAGGGCCACCAGTCAGCGTCTGTTCGGGTTAGAATCTGAGTGTGAAACGTTTTCTTCGGGGAAAGGGAGCTGGGCTGGTTCTGGTCCTTGTTGGGCTGCTAGGTTAGGTCGACCAGATCCTATTTTTTTCCTATTCTGAAACCTTTTCTTTTTCTGAATCTAATTTCTGTTTTGAAATTCAAACAAACAAACAAGCATTCAAATTGATTCAAACAATCACCAAACTTTGTAACTTTGAAATTGGTTCTGTTCAGTAACATAAACCAAAATTTCAAAACCAAAATAATAATTTTTATTTAGGGTCCATTATTAATTAAATAAATAGACCATTGTTATTAAATCAAATAGGATTTGTTTTATTTAAATACTCCTTTTGAAATCTAATTATTTTCAAAACCAAAACAGTAGGTTTTATTTGGGAATATAAAATACTTGGAAAACTTATTTTAAATAAATAAATAATTTTTGATGTTTTGGAAATAGTAAAACCTTTATTAATAAAACTTGGTTATTTTATTTAATAAAACTTTACCATTTTTATCAAAACAAAATGTTTTATTTCAAAAGCTTGGCCAAGGTTTAATTTGGCTTATAAAATAATCCTTATTTGTAAAACTTCTATTTCATTTGAAAACCAAATCCTTTTATTTAAAAGATCCAAAATAGTAATTTTAAATATTTTTACTTTCTTTTTATTAAATGTTTAACTTTTTAAATACCTTTAGGATTTGTTTAATCCAAATTGGTTTGAAGGTTTCCAATTGGATTCAAAAAGTTTCTTCTCACCTTGAAAATCAAACAAAGTTCAAACAAAGTTTTATTTAATTCATTTATTTTTCACATTACAAGATTTGGAAAATCTTGGGATGTGACAAAAGTTGAACACAATTTATCATAAATTAAATCAAAGTGAATTTGCATAAGTCTTGTAGTCATTGGCATCCATTCACCACCTAACGCTTAGTTATAATTGAGATAATCGAACTATAGAATTCTGGATAATTACTTTACGAACTAGTATCGTATTGTTCTGAGTGTCAAACTAAAGTTTAAAAGTCCTATTGCAAACTTTCAGCAAACTCCGTTTACTCCGTGAAGTTTAATAATTGGTATTAAATCAAGAGTAACAATTCCAGTGTTAGTATCTAAGTATCATGTTTGTCTCCATGATTCTTGATATTCAAAAGATTGTTTTAATATCAAGATTATCTAGGAGCTGAAAGAACTGTGTCAGAAACCATCATGATTGGAAGATATTGCGATATTTGAAATGATGTTTTGGTCGCAATATGATAAAGTATAATATGGCAAAATTTATGTTCTCATATTTGATGAGAATTTGCAAAAGGTTGGAGACAAACATGATACTTAGATTCTTCAAAAGGTTTTAGAGAGCAATATTATACTCGTGATTCAATGTCATTAGCTATAGTAGCTTGATCATGAAAATTTTCATGATAAAGATGAATATAAGATGTAGTGTTTACTACACTAAAAGATTACTAAAGAATGGAATTCGAAAGAACGCCAAACATTTGATGATGGTGATCTACTTCAAAGTTCAAGTCCAAAAATATTAGTATCTGACTATACACACGTTGGACTATGTGTCATGTATATGGCGCCACTATTGATGTTGATAGATTCTTTTAAAAGGAAAAGGAAATTCTAAAAGAGAAATATCAAAAATATTTGGCAGAAATAGAAAAGACTAGAATTGTTCAGCTTAGGTATATAGATGATATACATGTTATGGTTGTATTCTTTGCTTGTTAAACAATGTGGTTCTTAGGTATTGGATACCGAATGTCATAAGCGATGAATTTCAACTTCATATGCTTTCTCCGAAAAATTGGGTGAATACATGTGTATATTTACTTAATGAGGATGAAGTGTGAAACATTTGAAAATGTTCAAAGACTTTCAAGATGAAGAAGAAAATCATTGTAACAAGAGAATAAATAGTTTATGATAGGATCATAAAGGAAGATATTTGAGTTAGAAGTTTAGCAAAACACCTAATATTTGAGGAATCGTTCCATAGATTTATGTTTCCTGAAAACACCATAGTAGTATGGAGTGTTCGAGATATGTAATGAAACCTTGTTTGACATGGTAAGATCAAAGGAGTAATTTATAAAACTACCATTATATTTTAAAGATTAAAAGCTTTAGTGACTTCCACTTTTTACATTGAAAAAAGCTCCATCGTGATCCCTTGAAATGACATCATATAAGTTATGGTTTGGGATAAAACCCAAGTTGTCCTTTATTAAACATTGGTATGCTATGCATAAGTAAGATGTTTACAACCAAAGTTGGATGCGCGTGTCTTTGTAAGTTATTTCAAACA
The DNA here is from genome assembly GCA_030063025.1 of Avena longiglumis. Taxonomy (NCBI): domain Eukaryota; kingdom Viridiplantae; phylum Streptophyta; class Magnoliopsida; order Poales; family Poaceae; genus Avena; species Avena longiglumis. The sequence continues at coordinate 253,157,427 of CP125974.1, forward strand.
ACCGTTGGGTATTTCTCCATAACACCGAAGACAAATGTGTTTGTCGGTTAGAACGTCAAGTTTCTTGAGAAGGAATTTTTCGTGAAAAGTTAAGTAGGAGGACAATAGAACTTTGATAAGTTTAAAAGAACGTTAGCTATATGTGCTGAGTTGTGCAGCGTCGGAAAGTGTCCCGGAAGAAGCAACAATGCTCATGGCTCACGTACCTCAAAGGTTGCGGTCACGAAGGTCTAAGTTACTATTGTAACAAGTAGGTCAGGTTAAACAATCAAATACTAAGATTTGAGAGTAAATCATTGTTGTTTGACAATGATGAACCGACTATATGCAAAGAAGTGATGATGGGCCCTGACTCCTTCAAATGTCTTAAAGCCATAAAATCCGTGATAGTTTCATACACAAGAAATAAAGTTTTTGAACTTAGAAGACCCTGTGGAAAGGTGTAAGACCTTACAGTCGTAGATGGATCTATAAATAAATAGACATGGATGTTTCACATCTATGAAATAGTTGCCATGTTGGGAAAGAGTTCACGATAATGTTCAAGAAGTTGATTATGACAAGGTTTGATCTTTCATAGCGATATTTAGTCTGGACGGATTAATGTAGAAACCACTACATATAATTTGGTATATGGTAGTTGAACAAACAAAACAAGTTCTTCTAATAGAATGGTTACCTAGGACGTGTACATGACACGATCCAAAGGGTTTTTGTTAAGTCAAGGGATGCTACCAGGGCATGCAAACTTTAATGGTTGAAGTAAGCATCGCGGAGTTGGAATCTTCGCCGTGATAAAACTGTTAAAAGGTTTAATTTCATCAGAGATGATGAAGATGCTTGCATTTGAAGAAATTAAGTGGGAGCGCTAAGACATATTTCTAATGCATTATGTGAAAGACATATTGTTGATTGGATATGATGTTTCTTTTATTGACATAGTTTAAGAATTTCATCTCGATGAAAGACTTAGGCAAAACCCGAATATTTTGCATCAATGTCTATATGGATAGATTGAGACACTATTATGGTTGTGCCAAATGTACATAGATGAGATATTGAATGAGTTCAATATAGAAACGACAAGAAAGGTACTTGGTACATAGAAAGGATTGAATCAAGATTCAAGTGTATTGACACTTTGTAAGTGAAACAAAGATTCAAGTATTTTGATACTTGGTGAATGAAATCACAAAGAGTATTTTTTTCAATCATGCTATGATATGTACACATCCAAATATGTCCCATGCTCTAAATGTTATGAGCATATAACAGAATGATTCATAAGATGATCATTGGACGATAGTAAGGATATTCTTATGATCTTTTGAAAGAACTAAGAATATGTTATTTTGTAGAGGTGACAAATAGATAGATAGTTCATTGTAATGTATTACATTGATACTAGTTCTGTCACAAGATACAAATTAAGTTTATCTCAATTTAAACTATGGGTGGCACAATGTAATGGAAGGGAAGTTGATGGCTGTAAAATATAGCCATCCACGTCCACATTTAAACTAGATAATATTCATATATTTGATGAAATATCTCTCTATTTCCTGCCACTAGTGCCTAATGATTAAAGGGGTATGCAATCCTTTCTTGCTATTTTTGCATGCGCAGATAATGATGTATTATGATGGGAATCACTACATAAATTCCAAAGATACGAGATTTCCAACACGTCAAAGAAACCAGGAGTCGTGAGGAGGCTACTTCAAGCTTAACGACCAACTATACGGCTCGTCGCCGTATAGTTGTCGCTGAATAGTTTGCACCAACCTCCTTAGGTCAAACATAATAACTTTCGTGAAGGGATTCCTATATAAAGAGGCTTCGGGTGACGAGAAAAAAGCCCCTGACTCCACAATATCGCTTCTTTGACCTAAAAATCTCCATGCCGCCACGCCGGAGGAATAGATCTAGATCTAAACCTCTAAACCCTTCTCCACCACCATAGTCATCTTCCACCACTTGTTATAGTAGATCTCATATACAATTGGAGACATTGTAAGACTATTTGTTATCAACTCTATGATCTCTATTATAATGTTTATGATTGTCGATTTCATCTCTATGTGTGAGTAATTCTCCTTGGGCTAAGGGCTTCGGCCTAGCTATGTAGCTTTTGTGCATGTTATTTATCATAGATGGGATCATGTATTAGTTTGTATGACTTGATGATTGCAGTACCATATCTTACCTCAATCTAAGGACTTGTCAGGTACCCAAGACCCCGAGGATTGATCCAGGTAAAGGGAGTGTGAGTAACGACTGATCTGCAGGATAGGAACACCAGTGACAGAAAGGGTAGTACGGCTGTATGTGAGGAACTTACTTGGGATTAACGGTGATGTCACTATGCATATAATTAGTTCTCTTTCTTCCATGGATGAGACTAGTAGGTTATTGCCATAAGAGGTTGCGGAGGCGATAACATTTATGGACGCACGGCCCATATAATTATCTTGCTCTAAAAATTACATGGGCACTTTATTATTATCTATTATTCCAATCAGATATTTTGCACAGCTACTGGTGAAAACCAAAGACCATAGGCCCTCTGTCTCTCCATCATCAACAACAATAACAAGATCGCAAACTCTTCGTCTGATGAAAACACAATAGGAATTCTAAAACTCTCGAATGTCCATTTAAGTAATCTCACTTTGCTTTCTACTTCCCGAGGATTCGATAAACCTAGGTCAACTAGGGAAAAAGATCTATACTACATCCATAATCCGGATCGAAGGTATCAACCCTTTTTCTGGCGCCTTTGCCAGGGAAGCAATAGATACCCTGGTGAGGTTAGTCGGAACCTTGCTAGTATTAATTCTAGTTTTTAATTTTGTTAGTTTGCTTTTAGTTTTTATTTGAAAACACCAAAAAAATAGTTAGTATTTTTAATTCTTGCTTTATCATCATTAGTACTTGTTTAAGAAAATACAAAAACATAGGAAGTATGGCTCCAAAGAAGCTTGGGGAGTTTGCAAGTCCTAACAAAGATTATTTGCGTACTCCTATTACTCAGCCAGTAATTGCTGCTAAAGATTATGAAATTAAGCCCCATAATTTAAGTTTGGTTCAACAGAATTAATTTGGAGGCTCTGCTGTAGAAGATGCAGGTATGCACTTAAATACTTTCACTAAAACATGTGATATGATGCGCATTAAAGACGTTGACCCCGATGCGGTCAAGTTACGTTTATTTCCTTTCTCTCTTAGAGGAAGAGCAAAAGAATGGTTGCTATCTTTGCCTAGAAATACTATTTCATCATGGGTGGAATGTAATTCTTTATTAATGACTAAATTCTTTCCACCTGCAAAGACTATGCAACTCGGATATAATATTACTGGTTTTAGAGAGGAAGAGTGTGAACCACTAGCGCTTGCATGGGAGAGAATAAAAGAATGCATGAGAAACTATCCTAGCCATGAGATGAAAGACTGGTTAATTCTCCATTTATTTTATAATGCTCTTAACCCTGTTTCTAAGTCTATGCTAGATACTGGAGCTGGAGGAACATTTATGGGTAAGAAAATTACCGAAGCAAAGCAGCTGCTAGACAATATGCAAGACAACCATGGCCAATGGCATGTGCAAAGATCTAACACGAAGAAGGTGAACTCCATCACACCTCAAGAGAAAGAAGAACTCAATGCTAAGTTGGATGAGATTATTTTAGCCGTTAAAGGTAAGGAAACCCTGGTAAGAACTACTCCCGAACCAAGTATTGAAAAAGTAGACATCATAGATCATAATGATTATAACCCTGCTTTGAAGAAGAATTATAATCCAAACTTTCAAAAACATTATTCTAGTCCTGTAGGTAGCTCTAATAATAATATGGCATCAAGCAATACTAATATCCAAGAAACACTTAGAACTTTTATGGACTCACAAAATGAGCAAAACAATATTCTAGTCAAAATTACGAAGAATCATGATGCTATGCTTGATAAATTATCTAACCAGGCTATTAGTTTGATAAATGATTTGCAGGACCTCCAAGAAAGAACAAGGACTGTTGAGGCACAGCTAGGTAAGATAACCGAGAGTCAAACTCTCATTCTATCAAAATTTGTAGGTAAAGCTAAGCCCAACCCAGTTGAAGAGCTCAAGATGATAAGAATCCAAAGGGAGGAGCCCAAAGGACTTGATTATAGCAATGCTCCTTCACCAAACTACACTATTGAAGATCTTGTAAAAATTATCAATGTCAAGATTCCGGTAAGTGAAGGAAATGAAGAAGCCATGTATCAACAGTTAGTTAATCAGGTAGCAACAGAGGTACGTGAGCTTGTAGAAGAATACAAGAAAATTGCTGAAAAATTGCTTCTTAAGCTAGATGATATATTTGAGCCAAACTATTAAGATTAAAATTGGGACTAATGAAATAGTTGCACTCTGTGATCTAGGTGCAAGTGTTTCAACAGTTCCAAAGAGTCTTTTTAACAAATTGAATCTTGGCTCTTTGAAATTACCGAACTAAAATTACATCTAGCAGATTCTACCTATAAACAAGCAGTAGGCATTAATGAAAACACTTTAGTTTACATTAAAGGTTGTCCTGCTCTTATTGATTTTGTTATTGTTGACATGCCTGAAGATGCTACTGTCCCTATCATATTAGGCCGTCCTTTTTTAAGAATTATTAAGACTTTGATCAATTTGCATGAAGGGAACGTGAAGCTTCAATTACCTTCGCGGGATCCTTTTGTTATTCATTTCCCCAGGAAAAAGAAAGCCAAGCAAGATGATAAGGAGGCCATCACTTTGAAGTCCAATTACTTCGGAGTGGGTGTTCCACTCATATGGCCTAAGTGAGCAATATCAAGTTCAAGCTATTGACCATAAAAGAGCGCTGCATGGGAGGCAACCCATGAGAAATTAAGGTTTGAGTTAAGTTAAGTTTTATATAAATAAAGAGTTCTAGAAAACTCCAGTGAGAGGAAGGGATTCATCGGTACTAAAAATTCCTGTTTTATATATGCCATAGTTGGTCAAAATTTTAGTTTGTCATTTTTCTGTCAAAACAAGGTGTTTCGCTAAGTTTTGGTCTAAAAAGTAATCCTCGAAGAAATAGAAATTTTTTGATGTGTACAGACAGGTTAACTTCCCGCCATATAGTTGTTGCCATATAGTTATGTTACCCATCGACAATTTTTCATCCTAGAGTACAGAAGGTTTGACAACCAACTATACGGCGGGAACAAAAGTTCCGGCCGTATAGTTGTCGCTGTATAGTTACAGCCGCCAAATAGAAATCCTAGGAAACCCTAAAATTTTGCCATTAGACCAACTATACAGCCGGAACATCTTGTTCCCGCCGTATAGTTGCGTCCGACCACTTAAACGCTCGGGGAGGTACCCAAAATGTAAGATCCCTCCTTTATAAAGGAAAAGGATCCCTGTGATTGCAATGCTAGTCCCTGGATCATTGCTAGCATCCACAGTTTAAGATGAAGTACACAGATACAAAGGTCATTTATTACATCCATTCCATAGATAAACATAGTCTTTACAACTCAAGGCCACAGGCCTAATACAAGAGTTTGAATAAGTAAATAAATATAAGTCTTCATCTTCATGTGCCACAGGCAAACATGTTGAGTGTAGACTCATATTTATTTACTTATTCAAACTCTTGTATTAGGCCTATGGCCTTGAGTTGTAAAGACTATGTTTATCTCTGGAATGGATGTAATAAATGACCTTTGTATCTGTCTACTTCATCTTAAACTGTGGATGCTAGCAATGATCCAGGGACTAGCATTGCAATCACAGGGATCCTTTTCCTTTATAAAGGAGGGATCTTACAGATGGTATCAGAGCACTGTGTTGCCTGTATGATTATGACCCTAGGATTGGAAACCACTAAGGAAAAAATTTCAACTTCTACACTTGTCTATTCTTCTCGTAAACTTTTCTAATCTTCTCTCTCATCTCTATTTGTAGATGAACTCCATCAATGAAGCCGTGAGGAAGGGACCACTCATGACAATGACTTTGGAGTGTGAGACAGAATGCCCCAAGGCTCTCAAGGACCTCATGGTTGCATTAGAGATACAAGGTGCAGCTGTGTACAAAGGTTTTCCAGTGATGGATGAAGGAGTGGAATACTGGTGGGTGCAACTTCACTTGTATAAAAACAAGGAAGACAACCATCAGGATTAAGGATTCTGCATGTTCACCAATTCAGTGGTGCACCCTAGATTCTTTGAATCAGCAAGGGATGCAGCTTGGAAGACCATCAAAGAACTTGGTGATAGAGTCAAGTGCAGAATGCTCAACCTCCAAAATGATCTAAGCAAAGAGAAGGAACATACCCAAGACTTGGAAGCTACCAACCAAACCTTGAGAGGAGACATTATAGACTTAGTGATGGAATCATGTGAGCAAGATAGGCTGATTGCTTCTAGAAACATTGTGTTAGCCAACAGATCCAGTGAGATAGGATTGTAAACGTACTTCGTTAGTTGGACCACCACCTATCACCCTATTTTCCAAAATGTTGCTTCAAAATAAGATTGAACCTTGATTGATGTAATGGTTTCATGTATGCATGACTTGTGTGTTTTGCTTTCCAAGGTTATGTATGTGATGTTTTGACTTTTGTTTTATCTTGAATTGTGTTGTTCTAACTTTTCTATCTTATAAATAGATGCCTATTACCATCAGCACTGTTGAGGAGTTCCAGGTTACCCGCTTTGGTCCTCCTATCGTTGAGCTTACCACTTTGCTCAATCTCCCTCTTCCCACCATCATGGTGCATCCCCTCACCAAGTTTGAGAGGAAGGAACTCTGGGGCTTCAAGGTGAACCAGCCCGGACAACAGACAGAGCCTACTACGGAGGCCATCGTCTTCAAGCTCATGCACGATGACAGGGAGAGAGGCATGGAGGTAGTTATGCAGGATCTGATAGGACGTCTGCTAGGGCGACACTCCCGACAGGTTAGAGGTACCCACTTTCACGTCTTCGGAAGACGTGATGAGGATGGAGAGTCCATCGACTTCAAGGACGATTCGAGGGACGCAGCAGAGCCGATACGCCTGTACCTCCAGGACTTAGAGTCTCTCATTAGGCACGTGGACACAAACAGGACCAATGTCATGCTTAGTAATGACGAGCTCCAGGTGCAGCTTCGCGAAAAGGACAAGCTCTTCGCGCAGCAAGACGAGATAGTCAAGGAAATGGAGGCGAAGTTCGAGACCCAGGACAGGAAGTTCAAGAGTCAGGAGAAGCGTGTCCAGGATAGGAACAAGAAGATCCGTGATATGACTGAAGAACTGCAGTCCAAGGACTTCGAGCTAGAGCAGCAGCAGACGGTGATTGAGAGGCTTCGTTCCCAGAAGAGGGCTCTCAAGGCCAAGATAGAGACCTTGACCACTATCATCGAGGAGAATAAGACCGCGATGGAGAATGCAGGTCTTTCCTTTGTCGAGGAGGAGATTGATGCCGATGAGTAGACTTGACTACTCGTTTATCTTTTGTTATCATTCTTGTTATTTGAGAACTTGTTATTGGACCATCCGACATGTGGATGGCTTGCAACTTGTGTGTTTTACTTTGTGAACTTGTTATCTTGTTGTTGAACCCTTATCTATGTGTTGCATGCTATGGGTTTGCTTATGTGATGTAATGTGCATGAAAGCATCTATGGGTATCTCATTCTTATCTTTATTGAACAAACCACAGATGCCTCCCCGTTGTGCAAACCCCAACCCCAACAACAACAACATCACTCCAGAAATGCAACAAATGATGACTGCTCAAACACAGCTGATGCAGATGATGACAACGTTCATCCAGAACCAAAACAATAACAACAACAACAATAACAACAAAAACAACAATAATAATAACAACAACAACAACAACCCTCCGGGCTTTGATATGCTCACGAGGTTGTTGAGATTGAGGCCAGCTAAGTTCTCAGGGACGACTGATCCCATGGTGGCCAATGATTGGCTACGCTCAGTAAACAAGGACTTGGTAACCGTGGGCTGTACGGATGCTGAAAAAGTCAGATTTGCAGCACATCTGCTGGAAGGGCCAGCCGCCACTTGGTGGGACAACTTCCAGATCACCACTCCCATAGATGAAGTGACATGGGCTATCTTTGAGGATGGCTTTCGCACTGCTCATATCTCATCAGGAGTGATGGGTCTGAAAAAGAAAGAGTTCCACAATCTGAAGCAGCGCCACCGCAGCGTGGCTGAATATATTGAGGAGTTCAACAATCTGGCGTGTTATGCACCGGATGAAGTTGACACTTATGCCAAGAGAAAGGAAAAATTTCTTGAAGGCTTGAATGATGAGCTGAATCTGCAATTGGCCGTGGCCTATGTTCCCACTTATCAGTCGCTCTATGACAAGGCTGCTATTTTGGAGAACAAAATAAAGCAAGTTGAGAGTAGAAAGAGAAAGCACTCCGACAAGCACAGCTCGGGATCGTCTCACAAACGATGTCATTATGATGACAGTGGAAGCTCAGGATCCCACAAGCATGGGAAATTCAACAAGCACCACAACCCACTAGTGGAAACGAGGGCTTTTGTTGATCCCGAAAATGGGCTTTAACACCGGTTCTTCTACGAACCGGTGTTAAAGGGGGGCCGTACCAGCGTGGCCTCTGCGGCATTAAAGGAGCCCCCCCTTTAACACCGGTTCGTGGCACGAACCGGTGTTAAAGGTCCCCGCACTGGTTTCATTTCTTTTAACACCGGTTCGTGGCACGAACCGGTGTTAAAGGGGGCTATATAAGACACCACCTCAGCCCACACACCCACTCTTCCATTCTTTCACATTTTGGAGCCTAGAAAGAGGGTGTGAAGAGTGCTAGTTGTGTTTTTTCATATGCACTAGAGGTGTTCGGTGAAATGCCCGAGAGCTCAAAATAAGCTTTCTTGTTGCTCTTCCGTCTCGGCCGAGGTCGGCAACTATAGTTTCATGTGTCATTGATGTACTATATATATAAATGGTCATCTCCTATTATTTTTGATATATACTACATATTAATGCAGATGAATCGGCAATGGATGTCTGGTGACCGCCGCACTTCCGAGTACATTACGGCCTCCAAAATTTCATCGTTGTGGCTAATGCAAACCGTGGTCACAATGGTTTTATGTGATGTCCGTGTGTTCACCGTCGTAACAAGAAAGACTACTCAAATACGAACCATTCACGCCCACCGCTTGATCCGGTTTCATGCCCAGCTATAATTGTTGGACCAAGCACGGAGAAAAGGGGTTGTGATGGAAGACAACGAAGAAGAAGAGGATGATGAAAACTATCATAATATGTATCCTGAATATGATGATAATGCAACGGAGGTAGATAATGAAGATCAAGAGGGCAGATGGGCCCGCTGATGACGATCTTGGTCGGGCCATTCTTGATGCAAAGGAAGAATGTGAAACTGAAAAGGAGAAGGAGAAGCTGGAGCAGATGTTAAAGGATCACAAAACATTGTTGTATCCAACTTGCGAAGATGGCCACAAAAAGCTAGGTGCCACACTGGATTTGCTGCAGTGGAAGGCAGAGAATGGTGTGACTGACAGCGCATTTTCAAAGTTGTTGGTAAAAATGAAGAATCTTCTTCCAAGAAATAATGAGTTGCCTGACAGTACATATCAAGCAAAGAAGGTTGTCTGCCCTCTAGGATTAGACGTGCAGAAGATACATGCCTGCATTAATGACTGCATCCTCTACCGTGGTGAGAAGTATGAGAATTTGGATGCATGCCCGGTATGCACTGCACTGCGGTATAAGATCAGACGAGACGATCCTGGCGATGTTGAGGGCGAGGCCCCTAGGAAGAAGGTTCCCGCCAAGTTTATGTGGTATGCTCCTATAATACCACGGTTAAAACGTCTCTTCAGAAATAAAGAGCATGCCAAGTTGTTGCGATGGCACATGGAAGACCGTAAGAAAGACGCGATGTTGAGACACCCTGTTGATAGGTCACAGTGGAGAAAAGTCGAGCGAGAGTACCGGACTTTGCACGTGACGCAAGGAACTTAAGGTTTGGTCTAAGTACGGCATGAATCCTTTTGGTGAGCAGAGCTGCGAGTCACACCTGGCCTGTGACCCTATGTATCTATAACCTTCCTCCTTGGTTGTGTATGAAGAGGAAGTTCATTATGATGCCGATGCTCATCCAAGGCCCGAGGCAACCTGACAACGACATTGATGTGTACCTAAGGCCATTAGTTGAAGAACTTTTACAACTGTCGGCCAAACCAGGTGTACGTATATGGGATGAGCACAAAGGGGAGACATTTGACCTACGAGCGTTGCTTTTTTTAACCATCAATGATTGGCCTGCTCTTAGTAAAATTTCAGGGCAGACAAACAAGGGATTCAAAGCATGCACGCACTGTTTAGATGAGACTGAAAGTGTATATTTGGATAAACGTAAGAAGGTTGTGTACCTAGGGTATCGCCGATTCCTGCATCCAGTAAGAAAGAAAGGAAAGCATTTCAAACGTCTGCGTAACCCTGAGGAAGCCTGTCCTCCGTACGGTGAGGAGGTATTTGGTATGGTCAAGGACCTAGAAGTAATCTTTGGAAAAGGTCCTGGCGTCTATCTTCGAATGACGATGCCGGACACGCGCCCATGTGGAAGAAGCAATCTATATTTTGGGACCTACCCTATTGGAAAGTCTTAGAGGTCCGCTCTTCAATCGACGTGATGCACGTGACGAAGAATGTTTGCGTGAACCTGCTAGGCTTTCTAGGAGTGTATGGGAAGACAAAAGATACACCGGAAGCATGACAGGACCAGCAACGTCTGAAGGCCCCTGAAGAGCCTATGCATCCTGAGAACGAGAAGGGTAAACGATGCCACTTAACTCCTGCCAGCTACGCTCTTACCAAAGCAGAGAAGGAAATCTTTTTTGAATGTCTGAGCAGTATCAAGGTCCCGTCTGGCTTCTCGTCGAATATAAAGGGAATAATAAATATGGCAGAGAAAAAATTCCAAAACCTGAAGTCTCATGACTGCCACGTGATTATGACACAATTGCTTCCGATTGCATTGAGGGGGCTTCTACCTGAAAATGTTCGAGTACCCATTGTGAAGCTATGTGCATTCCTCAATGCAATATCTCAGAAGGTAATCGATCCAGAAAGCCTACCAGGGTTACAAACAGATGTGGCCCAATGTCTTGTCAGCTTTGAGTTGGTGTTCCCACCATCCTTCTTCAATATTATGACGCATCTCCTGGTTCACCTAGTAGAAGAGATTGCCATTCTCGGTCCTGTATTTCTACACAATATGTTCCCCTTTGAGAGGTACATGGGAGTCTTAAAGAAATATGTTCATAACTGTGCTAGGCCAGAAGGAAGCATCTCCAAGGGCTATGTAACAGAGGAGGTCATTGAGTTCTGTGTTGATTTTATTCCTGACCTTAAGGCGATTGGTGTTCCAGAATCACGACATGAGGGGAGACTGCGTGGAAAAGGCACCCTAGGATGTAAAGCAATGATATGTAGGGACGGGCATTCTCTCAATCAAGCACACTACACGGTTTTACAAAGATCTATCTTGGTTGCCCCGTATATCAATGAACACAAGAATTTAATACGCCTCAAACACCCGGGGCAGTCTGATGAATGGATTATAAGTGAACACATGGCGAGTTTTGGCGGCTGGCTTCAAAGACTTCTCACGAATAACACCACTTTGGGGATCAATTTGTACTTGTTGGCGGGACACCGTCTTCATCGTATGTACTTTCCAAGTGCGAGATAAATGGGAATACATTTTACGATAGGACAAGATAAAAGAGCACCAACCAAAAAGTGGTGTCCGCTTGATGCAAAGAAGACAATGGGCAAAAGACCACGTATTATGGGTTCATAGAGGAGATATGGGAACTTGACTATGGACCTAATTTTAAGGTCCCTTGTTTCGATGCAAATGGGTCAAGCTAACAGGAGGAGGTTGAGGTAGACAAGAAGTACGGAATGACAACGGTGGATCTCAACAATCTTATGAAGAACTTAGACGACCATTCGTCCTAGCCAATGATGTGGCTCAGGTTTTCTATGTGAAGGACATGTCCTCCGGACCAAAAAAAAGAAAAATATGCAAACGAATACATCATATGATGAGCCAAAGCGTCACATAGTTCTTTCAGGAAAAGAAAGATCGTGGGAATCGAGGACAAGATGGACATGTCGGAAGATTATAATAAGTTTGATGAAATTCCGCCCTTCACAAAGGAAACTGACCCCAAGCATTCCGTTAAGTAAAGAAGATGCTCCATGGTTACGTCTAAAGCGATCATAAGGAAGGGCATATGCCAAGAAGTTCATGCTCATATTATGTAACTCTAGTTCATGTTTTAATATTAATACATGTCTTGAGTGTTAGTCATGTTTTGTGGATGGACCGGGACTATGAGAAGAAGTTGTCCCGATTCGTACTTACCATTAAGATCTGATCTCCAAACGCGCGCGGTCACATATTAGGGAGTGCCTCTATGACCAGTTTCTTGGAGATGCCAGAGGACTAGGCTCGGCATCTCCCCAAATCGGCCGTAGTGGTGTCCTGCTCGCCTCGAAAACCATCTTGCAGCTTTGTAACTTCTCTAACTAGATCAATACACCAGGGAGCTAACTAATTTCACATATTAGGGAGTGCCTCTATGACCAGTTTCTCGGAGATGCCGGAGGACTGGGCTCCGTCGGCATCTCCCTGAAACTGGCCGTAGTGGTGTCCCTGCCTCAAACTGGCTGGAGGACTGGACTCACAAGGATGCCTATTTATAGTACAAGCAGCTCGACATAGTGTTGACACTTACAAAATAATGTCGACACTCACCCCTATTATTAGTCCCGGTTGGTGTCTCCAACCGGGACTAAAGGTTCATCTTTAGTCCCGGTTGGTGACACCATCCGGGACAAGGTACACGCCGCACGACATAATGTCGACATGCACTCACCCCTATTATTAGTGCTGACTCGTGTTTTGTCCCGGTTGGTGTCTCCAACCGGGACTAAAGGTTCATCCCGCCATTTTTTCCCGCCATTTTTCTTCCCGCCATTTTTCTTCCCGCCATTTTTCTTCCCGCCATTTTTCTTCCCGCCAGTTCTTCCCTCCAGTTCTTCCCGCTAGTTCACTATATATATATGTAGGGGGTTGGCCTCCATTGTCATTGCACATCTCTAGACTCATATCTGCAACCTCATCACTCTTTCCCATGGCTTCCACCGTAGCACTAACCCCCAGGAGGCGGAGGCGCTTTGCCGAACTACCCTGCCGAGACTCGTGTCCCCGTCGGCTGGATCGAAGGCCGGAGGTGTGCCGGTTCCTCCTGTCCCTCTAGGTGTGGCGCGCCGGATGGCCATCACGAACCACTACTACTTCGAGCTCACGCCGGAGCAGCGGAGGATCCCAGATGGCATCCCGACTATTTCCCTACTTGGGAAGCCTTCTTCGTGGATCGGCATGAGAGGGCGCTCGCTAGGCACGAGGAGGACGGCCCACCTCCTCCTAACTTCAACGAGGCCGTCCGTCGGCTATGGTGGCGCGGTCGGACTCTCCAGAGCGTCATGGCCTATGACACTGCTGCCGACTCTAACCCCCGTCTGCGCTACCCTCAAGTCCAGCCCACGCGCTACCCTCAAGTCCAGCCCACGCGTACTCTCCAGAGGTTCAATTACGGTGACCCCGACGACGACAGCGATGACGGCGACGGCGAGTACGACGACTACAGTGGCGAGTATTACAGGTGTAGGCAGGAGCATGACTGGATCACTCCAACATTCCGAAACAAGTTCGGCCGATTGTTACTTAATCTGGCCATGTATCTTAATTTTCAGTTCTTTTATGTATCTTAATTTTCAGTTCCAGTTCGGCCGATTGTTACTTAATCTGGCCATGTATCTTAATTTTCAGTTCTTTTATGTATCTTAATTTTCAGTTCTTTTATGTATCTTAATTTTCAGTTCCAGTTCGGCTTTATGTAACTGTCTCAAAATGACCTATCTCATTCGGGTCAAATGACCAATGTTATGGCTAGAATCAAGGCATAGTTTGCAAGAGGAGTTTTCCTTTTTATCGCACCAAAAAGGCATTTTCCATTTTCCGAGCATAAAAAACGGACGGTTTTGTGAAGCAACCACCAAATGGCTAATTCAAAAAACCACCAACACATTGATCAAAAAACAATGCAAGTTGAGAGAGGCTTGGTGAGATTCAAGTGTATACAAAAGATGCGACATTTAAATATCCAATCAATTCAAAAATGTTAATACAAAAGATGCGGCATTAAAATATGATTTGATCTAATAAAAATCATTTACATGAATGGATAGATATTATTTTTCTGAAAATTATGATATATTATTCATATTTTTCTGAGTTGAAATGAAAAGATATGAATTTTCTAAATTCATATCATATTTTTTGAATTAAAAAAGCCCCTTTAATGCATGAAATAAGTGTTTTAAATATTTTAAAAAATTTCATGTAAAGTAAATATAAAATGATTTACATGAATGGATAGATATTATTTTTCTGAAAATTATGATATATTATTCATATTTTCTGAGTTGAATGAAAAAGATATGAATTTTCTAAATTCATATCATATTTTTGAATTAAAAAGCCCTTTAATGCATGAAATAAGTGTTTTAATTATTTTCAAAAATTTCATGTAAAGTAAATATAAAATGATTTACATGAATGGATAGATATTATTTTCTGAAAATTATGATATATTATTCATATTTTTCTGAGTTGAAATGAAAAAGATATGAATTTTCTAAATTCATATCATATTTTTTGAATTAAAAAATCCCCTTTAATGCATGAAATAAATGCCCCTTTAACACGGTTCCGCACAGAACCGGTGTTAAAGGGGGCATTTATTTCGCTTCCAAGCACATTCCCTTTAACACCGGTTCGTGGCTGGAACCGGTGTTAAAGGGGGGGTATTAAATACGCGCGCAAATGAATTCCTCCCCCCCTTTAACACCGGTTCCAGCCACGAACCGGTGTTAAAGGGGGGGTATTAAATGCGCCCCTTCGCTCCTTTCTTCCACCGTGCCAGATCAAACCGCCGGAGAGCAGCCGCAGAGAGCAGAGAGCAGCCGCGCGCCGCGCTCGCCGTCGGAGCTAGCCGCCGCCCTCGCCGTCGGACCGCCACCGCCACCGCCACCGCCCAAGACCGCCATCACCGAAGCGGCGCTGCGTGAGTTAGCCCGCGCTTCGCCGTCGCGCTGCCGGACCGCCACCGCCTAAGACCGCCACCGCCGAAGACCGCCACCGCCGCCTAAGACCGCCATCAGACCGAAAGCGCTCGGAGTTAGCCTCCGCGCTGTCAAGGCTGCCGGATCGCCACCGCCACCGCTGAAGACGCCACCGCCACCGCCCTTAAGACCGCCACCGCCACGGCGCGTGCGTCGCCCTCGCCCTCTCCCTTTGTGATTCGTCGCGGTCCGGTGAGATTGGCTAATCGTGGCTTCAGTGTTGTATAGTACTAGTACCTTTGTTACTTAGAACTAGCACAAATTTGTTACGGAGCCATGTTAATCACTATTTGAAAATTTATTCGGTAACTATGAGCACGATTACGAATTTCCTTGGTACATCTAGTAACAAACGATGCAAGACGAGGTCGGCATCCGGGCGAACCAAGACGATGCAATTACAGATAGCGTGGCACCGAGGTCGGCATCCGGTACTCAAGACGATGCAATTAGAAAAGTAGGGCCAATTTTGTCGAAGAAAATTAAAATTCC
Source organism: Avena longiglumis (assembly GCA_030063025.1). Classification (NCBI taxonomy): domain Eukaryota; kingdom Viridiplantae; phylum Streptophyta; class Magnoliopsida; order Poales; family Poaceae; genus Avena; species Avena longiglumis. The sequence continues at coordinate 253,173,192 of CP125974.1, forward strand.
AGCGTTCACTCGACCACACCTGAGAGGACGATGCAGACGAGGAATCGTACGACGCCAAGGGCGAGGGCGTCACACCGCCTTGCGGTATGGCGGACGACCGCCTTCTCCTCTTTCTCCCCCTCATCTCCAGCTCTTCCCGATTCCTCGTCCGCCCCCGCATCCTGTCCCTCCTCGTCGTCCTCCATATCGGAGCGAGATCCGATGTGGCATCCCCCCTCGGTCTGGGGCCTATCTTGGGGACATCCCCTCCACATTGTATCTGTTCTGACAAGTTGTTTTCCGTCGCTATAATGTTTGCCTCGGCCTCCTCTTTCGAACAACGCCCGTTTTAGGTAGGCCGCATCACGCTACCTCGCGCTCCCTAGGTTGCTCTCCAACGCCGCCAGCCTCCGGTCAGCCACTGTAGCTAGCCCCTCTCATATGCATTCGGGATTTCTCCGAATTAGGGTTTGGACCCCTCGGAACTCGTTTAAAATGATCAAGCATCCTTAGGGTTTTAATTTCATTTGTGTATTTTGGTATGAATAATATGTATATTTGTGTATGAATCCAAGTCCACTTGAATGTTTACACTCTTACTCTAGATAATATTATTGTTTTAGAAACTATGGATCCACTTAGTAGAAACCTTGAAGAAGAAGAAATAATGGAGAAAATTATTGATGAGGACACCTCACAATATATGAACTTGGAGGGACATGACGACGACAGCTCAAGTACTAGTCATGGAGAAGATGAAGACTCCGGTGAACGCAATTTAATGGTTACAAAGTTCAGCGAGGTATATGCATTGATTAAGCCTCAGCTGACTTCCACCAACAATCTTCTTCTACATGTATTAATTAACGCTTCTTTCTTCTTTTAGCCCTCTGGATCGACCAGCCAGCAACCATCTTCTTCTACGAAAAAGAGCAAGCGAGGCGCGAGCCAGCGGTTGAAAGATCGTGCAAAGTTCACGATCGAAGCAGTCCGTGTTGATGGAAGGCCGATGGAGCCCAAGAAGGCCGCAGACAAATTTATACGCCAGGCTGGAGTTCTTGTTAGGGACCAAATCCCAATCATAATTGAATATTGGAATAAGCCAAAGAAGGGCGACGGTACCTTTGTCGATGACAGATCCAAAGAAACGCTTTGGAATTCGTTGTTGGTAAATTTCACCCTTCCGCCAGAGGAGGATGACAACCAACCGGTCCTCAAGAAAAAGGTCAAAGAGTGGACTCTAAAGAAGATGGCTGAGGCTTTCCAAGAATCGGAAGACAAAATTGAACAAATTTGTCAAAGCTCATGAGACTCAGATTTCAAGACGCATATTATGCGAAGATAAGACCTCATGGACCGAATTTGAGACATATAAAAAAGTGCTATAGCTAAAAGAGGTCGAAACCAATACGCTTAATGCCTCAAGAAGGAATATCACCAGAGGACGGGTCGGTGGCTACATATCTCGAGGCCTAAGTGGGAGGAAGCCGAGGGCCTCATGAGAGGGATCACACCCTGCAGATGGGTGGGACCTACGTGCAAAGACTTGGTTCTACGGAATCGGGCAAGGTTGGACCCGAACAGGATTGTGTATCTTCCCAACCATCCTTGCCAAACCCGTCCTTGAACTCATCACGGCATACGAGGAAACATCCGCCAGACCTTCCATCCCGACAGAGAGAATGACCAGCTCACACGCGCCATCGGTAAAAAGAACACCTGGACATGCACGAGGCACGGGGGTATGACGTGGAAGGATGGGTTTGCCGATCGAGCGACTCTTCAGATGGCGGCAGAAAAGAAAAGAGCGTCTGAGCGGATGACACAGATAGAACATGCACTTGTGGCGCCCAGACGCAAGTGAATGCACAACAGAGCCATCAAGCTACCGCCCATCTCAGCGGCATGAAGAGCCTGCATTGAAGCTGCCGCGCCTGCACTCTACGGAAAAGCAGTGTGGCTTCCACGGAGAACGCAGCCCACACTTGAAATGACGGTCCTCGATACCCGCTGATGAGATCACGGAGAGCGAACACGCTGAGCTGCATGTGAGATTAATGGGCTTATCCATTAAGGTGGTTGTCGGCTATGCCTTACCTCCTAGCTGGTGGAACTTACCACCGACCGATTCCAGATGGCTATGCTATTGTCGGGTGGATGAGGTTGTGAAGGAATATGAGGAAGCACACTTGACCATGCTACGGTGAAGGGGAAACTCAACTCAAATTTGCAGTGAAAACAACCATTCTTTGGAAGAAGGAACACATTGTGCTTCCAAATTGAGGTCATCTGGCACCCCGCCGTCCGCTGCCAGTCTGAGCCGCTTCAGCTATCTCCTCGCTGCAGCCATCTCCGCCCGTCACCATCTCTCGCTGACAGCCATCTCCGCCGTCGGCCATCTCTCAAGGCAGCCATCTCCGCCGTCAGCCATCTCTCTGCTGCAGCCATCTCCTACCGTCGGCCATCTCCGTGCTTCAGCCATCTCCTCAACAGAAGCGGAAGAGCACGCCACGAGGAGCATCAAGGTAATCGCCACAAAGAAATCTGCAGGAAACCGTACGCCAAAAGAGTTCAAAAACTACGTCCCGCAGCCTTCCGCCAAGCCATTGCCGGTTTTACCGTGGAATCGCAGCGACGAGGAGACCAATAGGATCTCGGGAGAACAGGTCAAGAAATTCTTTGCACCTAGACGGGCCGAGCCAAAGGAGAAAATAGATCCGGTGGTGGAGAAGTTTTACAAAATCTTTTGAAACCTGAAACCCCACTTGTGCCGGACTACGAGCCAGATTTTGAAGGCGGATGCAAGGCGCCGAGGGAGACTGAAAGTAGTCGTGAGGCACCCTGGAAAACAGTTCCCATGCTCGGAGCAGGAAAACAAATCATGCGCCCCGCTCCAAATGTTTGACAAAAGGGACGCTCCTCCCGTAGATGATTACGAGGCAGAGCTACAAAGAAAGGCCACTGAGATGGGGATGACTTACATTGCATACTTGAACGTCATGGGAGACAACTTGCCCAAATGCGATGTCAACCCCATACAGCCATGGAAGTATGGGAAGAATCTAGTCAAGAAAGAGGAGCTCAAGAATCTACCAACAAAGATGCGAAAATTGCACAAGTGGTACCTTCATTTCGCACGACGAGAAAAGAAGAATGGATCACGCATATAAGATATCAGATTTTCTTGTGCGGAGACGCGATCGACTTCAACATTCAAGACTTGCATTTTCTATTCAATCAAGGAACTCGACAAATCTGCCATCGCCTTTATTGTGTGTAAGTACTATTTCGTAATTTTATCTCATCTCATTCACTTCATTAATTGCATGTATATATATATGCTCACCATATATGTATATACTATTATGCAGGAAAAAGGTTATGGAATGCATGAAAGGAGGCCCTTTTGACATTGGGTTCGTTGACCCAAATAGAGTTCATGAAGAAGTGGTAAGAGACAAACCCGCAAACAGAAGATTACTTGCTAAAGTCTTTATCGAGACAACAAACCAAAAGGGAAATACTATTGCCTTACAACTTCTCGTGAGTCTGTTACCCTCTCTCTTGTACACATTCTGCTTGCTTACTACTCGATGTTAAGTGTAATCGATGATGAGTTATGCGTGCGTAGGTTCCACTTTATTCTCGCTAGTCATTCAACCCGACTCAGTGAAAAGTCCTTGTCATGGACTCGTTTAAAAAAGAAAAAGAGCTATGGGCAGACTTTAGAGAGATGCTCCAGAGGTAATTTCAATCATATTATCGCACTAGATCGGCAACTTTCGTGACAATAAGTAATTAATTACTCCTTTATCCATTTTCTTTGTCGGACAGGGTTTGGAAAATGTTCACGGGCAGGGCCGTGGGTGAATGGTCAGAAGAACTAAAATTTTTAGACCAAAATGTAAGTAATACTAGATAGCTTCCAATTCCATTATATCATGCTTTATTGATTATTATTTTGATTGAACTCTCTATTCTCGTAAAGTGCGCGCATCAGGGACACGGCAATAACTTATGTGGGTACTATGTTTGCGAATTCATTCGCAACACGATATGTGCGACAGGCCAAGCCGCACTAGAACAACTTAGAGTAAGTAAACAAAGTCCACAACATTATTTTATTACCATCAATTGTGTTGAGTTTGATTCTTATATATATATTGACGGCCCATTCTTCATATATATTCAGATCGAACGGATGCGGGACCAACTCCTACCATTTGAACGCATACGAGCCATTCAAGAGGAATTGGCGGGGTTCATACTTGATGAGGTCGTCACGCCTGGTGGAGAACTCTTTAGATATCCACCAAAATGAACGATGACGATGTATGTGCCGATGACAATGTATGTGCCGATGACGATGTTTGTGTATAATAATAGTTGCTTAATTATTCATGTACTCGTATGTACCGATTTATAAGTATACCGCTCGATCGATTTCCCGCCCCCTCCCGCAAATACGCCCGAGCAGGCGGGGCGCGAAGATTTAGGCCGTTTCGCCGCGCAGAAAACGTTAAATCTTCCACAGAAGAACCTTTAACATCGGTTCCAGATACGAACCGGTGTTAAAGGGGGGGACCTGAGGCCTGCGGCAGCCCCACGTGCGCCACCCTTTAACCCCGGTTCGTATAAGAACCGGTGTTAAAGGGGCCCCCCCTCTAACACCGAACCCTCAACAGCGGTTGGGGAACCGCTGTTAGAGGGCCCTCCCAACCGGAGTTAAAGGGGGGGCTCTGCACTAGTGACCACAACCGTCATGACAACAAGCATCACCGTAGTCATGACAATGACAAGTACAAGAACCACAAGAGTGGACATAAGAGCCACCACAGTGGTAATGGAAGTGGAAGTGGAAGTCAGCCTGTTAAGAGAGACATCAGTCAGGTTGAATGCTTCAAATGCAATAAGATGGGGCATTATGCAAATGAATGCCCTGAAAAGAAAGTTGAAGGACCCATCAAGCCCAATCCTTTCCAGAAAGGACAAGTGAACCACATCAATGTGGAGGAGGTCTATGAGGAGCCTGATGCTGTTGCTGGTAAGTTCAGACTCAATTCTATTCCAGCATTTATACTCTTTGATATTGGTGCATCTCATTCATTCATATCAAGAGCATTTGTTGAAAAAATGAACTACCGATAGAAACTATTGGGTGTCCTATAAAAGTAATTTCTCCTGGTGGAGAAATGATAGTGAATTCTGGATGTCATGATCTAGTCATAGAATTTGGGAAGTATAAGTTTCCCGTTAACTTGATAATTCTAAACTCCCAAGGATTGGATGTCATTCTGGGAATGGACTGGATGACTAAGTACAAAGGAGTGATAGATTGTGCCAACCATACTGTCTCACTCACAACTCCAGAAAATAAAAGGATCAGATTCAAGACCAACTTTGAAGCAAAAAGGAGTATGCTTAATTCTCTTAAGGGGGTTAGCATGGACAGTGTGCCAATTGTGAGTGAGTATCCGGATGTGTTTCCGGAAGAATTGCCGGGAATGCCACCAGATAGAGATGTGGAATTTCTGATAGATTTGGTACCAGGGTCTGGACCAATAGCAAAGAGACCGTATAAAATGTCAGTTGATGAACTGAAAGAACTCAAGAAGCAACTTGGAGAACAGTTGCAGAAAGGATTTATTCAACAAAGTTCTTCATCTTGGGGAGCCCCAGTTTTGTTCATGGAGAAGAAAGATAGAAGTCAAAGGTTATGCATAGATTACCGTTCACTCAATGAGGTAACTATCAATAACAAATACCCTTTGACTAGAATCAATGACTTGTTTGATCAGCTAGAAGGAGCATGTGTGTTCTCAAAGATTGATCTAAGGTCAGGCTATTTTCAACTCAAGATAAGGGAACAAGACATACCTAAAACAGCCTTCACTACAAGGTATGGATTGTATGAGTATACCGTAATGCCTTTTGGCTTGACCAATGCTCCAGCATACTTCATGAATATGATGAACAAGGTGTTCATGAAATTCCTTGACAAGTTTGTTGTTGTTTTCATCGATGACATCTTAGTCTACTCCAAGAGCAAATAAGAGCATGAAGGATATTTGCGGTTGATACTTGAGAAGTTGAAAGAGCATAAACTTTATGCCAAATTCAGCAAGTGTGAGTTCTGGTTGGAGGAAGTTGGATTTCTTGGTCATGTTATGACAAAGGATGGTGTAGCAGTTGATCCTGCTAAGGTTTCAAATTGTGTTGAATGGGAATCTCCCAAGTCCGTGAAATAAGTTCGTAGTTTCCTTGGCTTAGCAGGTTACTACAGAAGGTTCATTGAGAATTTCTCTAAGGTAGCTAAGCCCATGACTGAATTGTTAAAGAAAGACAAGAAGTTTTCTTGGTCTGAAGGTTGTGAACTCAGCTTTCAGGAGTTGACGAAGAGACTTGTGACAGCACCAGTCTTGTGTCTGCCAGATTTGGAAAAAGATTTCCAAGTATATTGGGATGCATCTCATCAAGGTTTGGGTGCAGTACTTATGCAAGACGGTAAAGTTGTGGCATATGCCTCGAGACAACTCAAAACTCATGAAGTAAACTATCCTACTCATGATTTGGAGTTAGCCTCTGTTGTCCATGCACTCAAGACATGGAGACACTATCTTTTGGGAAAGCGTTGTGAAGTGTTCACAGATCACAAAAGTTTGAAGTATATCTTCACCTAGAAGGAAATCAATATGAGACAAAGAAGATGGCTAGAACTTATCAAGGACTATGACTTAAGTTTGCAATACCACCCCGGTAAAGCAAATGTTGTAGCAGATGCTTTAAGTCATAAGGTTTTTGTGAATGGCCTTACCAAAGGAGAATTTCCAAATGATTTGTGTGCCCAATTTAGAAAACTCAGATTGGAGATTGTGCCTGAAGGACATCTCATGTCTTTGGATGTTCAACCCACTTTGTTGGACAAGATCAGAGAAGCCCAGAAAACTGATAAGGAAATTGAAGAGATTAAGGAAAAGATTGGCAAGGGAAAAGCCAAAGAATTCCATGAAGACGAACAGGGTACTTTATGGCATGGAAAACGTATCTGTGTTCCACAAGACCCGGAGTTGCGGAAACTGATTTTGCAAGAACCACACAACTCTCCGTATTCTATTCACCCGGGTAACACCAAAATGTACATGGACATGAAAGAAAGATTTTGGTGGAATAATCTCAAGAAGGAAATCGCCGTGCATATTGCTTTGTGTGATGTGTGTAGTAGAGTGAAGGCGGAACATCAGAAACCAGCAGGTTTACTTCAAACACTACCTATTCCTGATTGGAAGTGGGACAAGATTGGTATGGATTTCATTACCGGATTACCAAGGACAAGGTCAGGATATGATTCCATATGGGTAGTAGTGGATCGCCTAACTAAAGTGGCTCATTTCATACCCGTGAAGACAACCTATACAAGTGCTAAGTTAGCCAAAATTTACATGAGTAGAATTGTATGTCTACATGGAGTGCCCAAGAGTATTGTGTCAGATAGGGGAACCCAATTCACTTCCCATTTTTGGAGACAGCTGCATGAATCATTGGGAACGAGGTTGGAATTCAGTACTGCCTTTCATCCTCAAACCGATGGACAAACAGAAAGAACTAATCAGATTCTTGAAGACATGTTGAGGGCGTGTGCCTTAGACTATGGAGCCAGTTGGGATGAAAGTCTGCCTTACGCAGAATTTTCTTATAACAACAGCTATCAAGACAGTATTGAGATGGCACCGTTTGAGTTTATCTACGGAAGAAAATGTACCACCCCATTGTTATGGAATGGTGTGGGAGAAAGAAGTTTATTCGGTCCAGATCTTATCAAAGAAGCCGAAGAGAAGGTCAAGTTGGTAAAGGACAGGTTGAAGATAGCACATTCCCGACAGAAAAGCTACGCAGATCCTAAGCGTAGAGAAGTCACCTACGAAGTAGGTGATAGAGCCTATCTTAGAGTATCACCACTTCGTGGAGTAAAAAGATTCGGAGTCAAAGGAAAATTGGCACCAAGATATGTTGGGCCATTCAAGATTCTGAGCCGCAAAGGAGCAGTTGCCTATGAAATAGAACTTCCAGAATCTCTATCAGCTGTCCATAATGTGTTTCATGTGAGTCAGCTTAAGAAATGTCACCCAGAAATGGAAGAAACTTCTTTGAAGGATACTATACCTTTGGAGGAGGTTCAATTGGAAAGTGATCTCACCTATGAAGAGAAACCTATCAAGATTCTTGAGACTGCAGAAAGAGTCACAAGGACTAAGACTATCAAGTTTTGCAAAGTGCAGTGGAATTATCACTCCGAAGAGGAAGCAACATGGGAAAGAGAAGATGATCTTCGGAAAGACCACCCTCACCTATTTGCTAGCCAATCCGAATCTCGAGGGCGAGATTCACCTTAAGGGGGTTAGATTTGTAACATCCCTAAATTCATGATTTCAAACATTGCATATCATTCATGCATGCATATAGTTTTGAGATCAATTTCAAACCAATTTCAAGAAAACAGAAGCACATGGTGCTATCATTTATGTGAGCAAACTTAAATCAAATGACCATCCTCATTTGAGAGCTTAGTGTTTTAAAACCAAGTTTGTTTGCTTCTTTGCTGATTGGTTTGAGTGTAGAGTTTGAACAAAATTTTACAAAATAAAAATGGTTTCAAAACCATTTTCAAAACATTTGCAAATCTAGTGCTATGGCACTGTTTATTTTGTTATTTCAAAAGAACCAAGCTTGAACAGAGAGACCACTTGATTTTATGTCCTGAAATGTGATTGTTGCACACTGTAAAAATCCCAAAAAGATTTGAATTCAAATAGAGTTTGAATTCATTTGAAACTCATTTTAGAAATTCAATTTAGAAAAAGAAAAGAGAAAGGAAATGGAAAAGGGCCGGCGCCAGGATTTGAGCCCAGCAACAGACGCAGCCCATTTAGCCCACCCGGCTCCCTTCTCTCCCTCGCTCACGCGCAGATGCACCCAGCGAGCCGCTGACACCCGGACCCTACTCCCCCTCTGTTATGTTCGCTGATGAGCGGGCCCCGTCAACGTCGTCATCGTCTTCCCCAAATTTCCGCGCATGAACACCGCCACTGGCCATTGCTGCGTTGATTTCGCGGTGTAATTGGCATTGAATCACTGAGCGTTTCTTGTCGAGCCTCTGCCTACTTAAGCCCCTCCCTCTCGCGGCCATTTCCCCTCACCCAATTTCCTCTCCACGCCACCAGGCTGCTCGCAACTCGCTCGACGCTGCCGCTGTTCCGACGACCTCCGGCAGCAAATTCTGGTGAGCACCGTGCCCCCCTCTATCCATGATTCATTCTATCAAGCTCAGCAACTCCTTGCGCATCTACTGACACACCCCGTTTGTTCTCGCATGGTCTGTAGCCTCGGCAGCGACTTCAACCGAGCGCCGCCGCTCTCTGCACGAACTCCGGCGACCTCTCCCCGTAAGTACCAGCCGCCCCTTGGCCTCTGGCTGATATGCCTAGGATCCCCATCGTCTTGCGCATCTAATGACGCCCTCCTTTTGACTTAGCGCGACGCAGAACCTCACCAACTTCGACCAGCAGGTGTACCCGACGCGTCCACGAACTCCGGCGAGGAATCCCCGACGACTCCGAGCGCCCCTTGCCAAGCCACCTCCATGTTGAGCTTCGCCTCGTCCCTGCGATTCCGGTAAGCCCCTTCTCCCTCTCGCGCGCAACCTAGAAGGTCAGCTCCGCCACTGACAGACGTGCCGCCGCCTGTCGCTGCCGCTAGCGCCGCCACTAGATGGTCAGGCTGCTCAGCAGCGTTGGATCCAGATCGTGCGGATAGGATAGAACGCGTGCGAAGCGGTAAGATTAGATCTGAGCCGCGCGATTAAGTTAGATCTAGCAGCTCAGAAGCGTGATCCGACGCGAAACTGTACGCGCCAATGAGAGCGTGACGTGTGGCTAGGGTTCGTTTTAAAAACAGAATTTGAATCAGATTTATATCCAAATTTGATCTAGCTATAACTTTTGATTCCCACGTTAGATTTTGGCAAATTTTATACCATTGGTATCAGGAAGACAAGACCTTTCTGTTTATGCAATGTGTTTAATGTTTAGCTTCTGTTAAAATGATTTTGTTTGCAGAAACTTATTTAGGACTATTTTGATTATATGAATTGTTTAGAAAATTGTTTTAGTGTCAAATAAACTTGGTTTGGCAAAGTTTTGACTTGTTTAGAATTCAGTACTATGCACTTGCTTGGTTGAGTTTTAAAAATCATAACTTAGCATTTTTGTATACATGCATATGTATTTTTGTTTGTTTATATATGTTGTGTGTAATTTGTTGCTACCATTCCTTGTGTAGACTTTGGTGCTAGTGATTGTGATTGTGAAGAGTGCTACTCTCCCAACTACTAAGGCAAGTGGTACTTCATGAATATTTCTATCCCTATATTTTTATACAAGCATTAGAAATATTTTGCTAAGTCTTGCATGTTACTATTTTTGCCAAATGCCATGTTGGGAAATCCTAAGTAGTTGTAGAATTGCTAGGAAATTTCTAAGTTAAGTTACTATCTATGCCATGCTTAGCCTAGCTACTAGCAAAAAAGGGTTGGTGAAATATACATGCTATGATGAAAATATTTCTAAGTCTTTGGACTTATGTTTTTCCTAATAAAACAACTAAGTCAATGAATCACCTGGGTGGAAAGGGACTTGATTGGTGGATTTTGGTTGAGTGGTTACACAAGGCCCATGGCTATGGTTTACCTTGTGTATCTCACTTGTGGAAAGCCACCCAGGAACAAAGGGATTTTAGAGGCCAAGTGTTGAGAAGCTTCTAGTGCAGCCACTTGGCAATATGGGATCTGCCTGGATCACATAGGTTGCTAGAACTTAGCCATTTGGACAGTTGGTGGTAGTGGGAATGATAGGTTGGAACGCGTCCATTTGGTCTAAGTGAAGGCTTCTGAAAGGTCCTGTCTTGGTGAAACCAAGTCTGGTGGGGAAAGTGCACAACCTCTGCAGATGGAAAAATCTAAGTACTTAGCCAAGTCCATGGCAATGGACAACTTGAGCATCAAGACATGGAAGCTATCAAGAATCTCATCACTCCAACTTCTAAGTAAAAACTTGTGGGTGAACAAGGGTGAAGGACCTCAATGTCTATTGGTGGTTCCTTGGGAAAAGTTTTGACAAAGAAAAACTTAGTGATTTCAACTAATAGGAAAAACCTATTTTGAGAAAAGCAAGCCAAGTTACACTTAGCCAAAATGCATATAGTAATATAGTCCACCTAAATTTTACTAAGTTATCACTTGCCAATACTATTCCAAAGTATTGACCCACTGTGGTTGTAACTTGTGATGTTGCAGGTTACTCTGATGAGGATTAGGTGTCATGAGTCTACACTCAACATGTTTGCCTGTGGCACATGAAGATGAAGACTTATATTTATTTACTTATTCAAACTCTTGTATTAGGCCTGTGGCCTTGAGTTGTAAAGACTATGTTTATCTCTGGAATGGATGTAATAAATGACCTTTGTATCTGTGTACTTCATCTTAAACTGTGGATGCTAGCAATGATCCAGGGACTAGCATCGCAATCACAGGGATCCTTTTCCTTTATAAAGGAGGGATCTTACACAAAACATCAAAAACACAACCCTTTTTTCTCTCTTCTACCTCCAAACTCTCTCACAACATCAAGGGATCTTCACCCCTGCTCAATTTCGTTCGAATTCCTAGAACACAAATGATCTACGGTATGTTTTTCCTCCGATCCTACAATTACTTTTTGCAAATTCATCTCTAATCTATTGTCATTATCAATCTAAGGTGACACTTATATTTGAACTATTTCCATGATTATCTTGCCTAGATTTGTATGTTGAGGAGATTCTTTAGTGTGCTATGATGAGGATTATGCTATGACTATTACTGTTGGATCAAAAAAAAATTGTCCCTTTTATTGTTTTTAGAAGATGAACACGAGGATCCAGACATGTGCTCTTGCCGCATCTAGTTCTTCTCGGGCTGCAGCTCAGGAATGCATGGGGATTCGATTCAAGAACGAAGCCCATCATGATCATTTCGACAAGATCACAAACCGAGAAGTCAAGGCAACCAAGTGGGCTTGCCCTGTCACTTTGAACCAACTCGGTATTTCCGATGACTTTAATTTACTTTGCAATAGAGTTGGCCTGCAAACCTTTGTATTCCATGATGCACCAACTTATCTCCGGTTAACCATTTAATTTCTTAGCTCTTTGCAAAGCACCGTTAAGGCATGGCATGGGAAGGATAAGATTTCTTTCGGACTCATGAACAATAATTATTTTCTAACACTCGACGAATGGTGCAATTGTTTTGGTTTATCCAACAATGATCCTAATGCTTTGCGCATAGCTTTTACCAACATGGTACCTTCCCCTGAACACTGTTATATAGAATGAGCTTTACTTCTAGAGTTAGTAGAGGGAAGAATATTCAACATCCCGCTATTTGCTATTTGTTCTATGTTATTGCTAACACCTTGTAGGCGCGCAATGAGTTCACAAGACTCAACGAGGAGGACATATTAGTCCTTGCAAAAATTTCTTTCAACTGTGACAGCTTATCACTTCACTTGGGCGCAATACTTGTGTGCTACTTGGAGTACCAATCCCACCAAAGCCAAGGACCAATCACTTGTGGAGGCGTCATCACCGTGCTTTACAATGTTCTAGGCATCGACCTAGGTGAGTTACAACCTATACTAGGTGAGCGACGTGTTGGTTTCTCTACTCTGAGGGCTTGTGGAATGCTTACTAGGAGAGGTGGTGTTTATTATCTGCATATTGTTGGAGTTGGGTGTATCTACCGCGGTCCTTTGCCTAATGGTCTTTTCTCTATCGAGCAAGGATGTGTGATTTATGACTTGCAGGTTGAGCAACACCAACCCAGGGAGGAGATTCCGGAGGAGGATGGGGATCAAGAGGAGGATCAAGAAGTCCCTCATCAGGAGCAGCAGCCACCAAACCGGTTTGCTACATATCAAGATTTCCAAGAACTTGGAGGAACTGTGGAGGGTATGCACAATCTTTACCTGAACCTCCGAGAAACAACAAGTAACCTTTCAACTCAATTTGTGGACTGGAGTTACAACTCTTTTTCCCCACCATAGTGATTTGAAGGGCTTGCAAAAGCCTAAGCTTGGAGAGGTTTTTCTATCTATTTTATATTTTTGTTTTCATTTTCTTTATCTTATTTTCGAGGTTATGCTTTTATTTGAGTTTATAAGCACTCATTTTGGTTTCCCCAACACTTTATCTTATTTATTTTATTTTGTTTGAGATTTTCAAGCCACGCTTTGCTATCAATTTTCTATTCTTTAAATCCCCCTTCTCAAAAACCACAAAAATATTTCTCTATTTATCTTTATTTTCCCTATCTCTTTTTCTTTCCGCCTCGAAGTTCTCGTTGATTTGCAGGAGAGTGATTGACTTCAATTTTCTAAGAAAAAAATAAAAAGGGAAGATAGAAGTGGAACAAAACATGAGAGGTATGCCTTATGACTCCCCACTTTTGAAGTTTGAGAAACTCATGCTAGTTAGTAGTAATGTTGAGTTGTTATATCGGTGGAGTGAGTCTCTATATTGTAGTAAAATTTTGTTTGCATGGGTATTTAATTGGGTATGTTATGTTCCAGCTTTTGTAGTTAACCAAGTCTTGCCTAAAAAATTGCTAAACAATTGAAATAATAAAAAGTCTTACAATTAAAGACTTGGGTGTTGTAGTGTTTAGTCTTGAAAGTTTATTCCTAGAGACACTCAACACCACAAAAAATAATGATTGACTTGATAGCTCTCTTTGAATTTTTTGTTCAATTGAATTAATGTTTAGCGGTTTTTGTGAGCATGCCAAAGTTTGACTTGTAAATCATAAGAATGATATAGCTTTATGCATGTCAAACTTCATGGGATGCCAACAAATCCGCTGGCCTACGAACAATCTTCATGGAGGAAACTCCTAGATTTTGGCTATGAGTTGATTAAACATTTGTAGCAGCAATTATACAACGGGTAAGATTCTTGGCACTCCCGGGTAGCTGTAACATGATGGAATCACTCCTCTGGCTGATATGAGTAATCACTATGCAAAAGGAACAAAAACCTTAGTGATGCCAGGAGTGTCCATCTCAGCCCGATAAACTAATGAAAATTTTGGGCATGCTTTCAATTACTTAAAAACTGAAATTCTTGAAGGACAATGAATAGAAAATAAGTGCTTGAAAATTCTTGATTTATTGATGTGGGAGAACTGAGACACTCTAGTATATATTCTTTTTCATGACAAACTCTCACACTCTTAATTCTATATGATTACACTTTATTATTCAGAGGTAAGCCCATGAGTTAATTACATGACATGGAATAAATTTTACTCTTTCGAATCATCCATTCTTACAATAATTTTGCTGCGCTATAAGGATTTATGAAACCCGTATGATATGCTTGCCATTACTCTATCTATGCTGCTGTTTTCAGATAAATAAAGTGGAGGAAACATTATACTATGAATCATGAGTAAGATCATCATCTCGTTATTTCAGTTTAAATGCTGAGTTCCCTTTTGATTTTGGTTTTCTTGCTCAAGGATGATCAAGTTTAAGCTTGGGGAGGTTGATAGCTGTGAAATATAGCCATCCACGTCCGCATTTAAACTATATATTATTCATATATTGGATGAAATATCTCTCTATTTCCTGCCACTAACGCCTAATGATCAAAGGGGTATGCGATCCTTTCTTGCTATTTTTGGCTGCGCAGATAATGACATATTATAATGGGAATCACTACATAAATGCCAAAGATACGAGATTTCCAACACGTCAAAGAAACCAGGAGTCGTGAGGAGGTTACCGCATGCTTAACGACCAACTATACGGCCCGCTGTCGTATAGTTGCCGCCTTATAGTTTGCACCGACCTCCTTAGGTCAAACAAAACAACTTTTGTGAAGGGACCCCTATATAAAGAGGCTTTAGGCAACGAGAAATAAGCCCCCGACTCCGCAATATCGCTTCTTTCACCCTAAACTCTCCCTGCCGCCACGCCGGAGGAATAGATCTACATCTAAACCTCTAAACCCTTCTCCACCACCATAGCCATCTTCCACCACTTGTAATAGTAGATATCATCTCCAATTGGCGACATTGTAAGAATATTTGTTATCAACTCTATGATATCTACAACAATATTTATGATTGTCGATTTCATCTCTATGTGTGAGTAATTCTCCTTGGGATAAGGGCTTTAGCCTATCCATGTAGCTTTTGTGCATGTTATTTATCATAGATGGGATCATGTATTAGTTTGTATGACTTGATGATTGAAGTACCCTCTCTTGCCTCAATCTAAGGACTTGGCTGGTACCCAAGACCCCGAGGATTGATCCAGGTAAAGGGAGTGTGAGTAACGACTGATCTGCGGGATAGGAACCCCAGTGACAAAAAGGGTAGTATGGCTCTATGTGAGGAACTTACTTGGGATTAACGGTGAGATCACTATGCATATCATTAGTTATCCTTATTCCATGTATGAGACTAGTAGGTTATTGCCATAAGCGGTTGCGGAGGCGATAACATTTATCGATGTACTTCCCACATATAATTATCTTGCTATAACAATTACATGAGTACTTTATTATTATCTATTATTCTCATCAGATGTTTTGCATAGCTACTGTTGAAAACCAGAGACCATAGGCCCTCTCTCTCCACCGTCAATAACAACAACAACAACAACAACAACAACAACAACAACAACAACAACAACAACAACAACAACAACAACAACAACAACAACAACAACAACAACAACAACAACAACAACAACAACAACAAAAACAACAACAGGATCGCAAACTCTTGGATCGGTGAAAACACAATAGGAATTCTAAAACTCTCGAAGGTCCGTTTAAGTAATCTCACTTTGCTTTCTGCTTCCCGAGGGTTCGATAAACCGAGGTCTACTAGGGAAAAATAGCTATACTACATCCGTAATCCAAATCGAAGGTATCAGAAGTTCCATAATGGATTTGGATGAGTTCAAAAGTTAAGAAATTATGATAGATACTACAACAAAAGGCTAAGTATATGACTCTTATAGTAGCACAAAAGAGGGCATTTGTGTCATGTAGTTTGTTATCAAACTAGGTGTGGTTCACAGCGAGCTGGTACTATGAAGATATATCATACGACAATTGTATCAACATGTTTAACACCAAGGAACTAAAGGTCTCACCAAAGGAACAAATTTATACAATGCCATCTCATTGGAGAATGAGTGATGCGTAGATACTCAAAGACATGCAATTACACACAGACATGAAAGTGTCGGATCCAAAGATGAGTTAACTACTAGCAATCATGTATATACAACACCGGAAAGCCATAGGTGTTGAATGCATAAAGTTTTTCCAAAACTAGATTATTGAATCTAGTGCAAGTGGGAGACTGTTCGAGATATGCCCAAGACGCAATAATAAAGTGGTTATTATCATATCTTCATGTTTATGATAAATGTTTACATCCCATGCTACAATTTTATTAACCGGAAACATTAATACTTGTGTGTTTTGTAAACATAAAAGAGTCCCTAGTAAGCCTCTTGTTAAACCAGCTTGTTGATTAATAGATGATCATGGTTTCCTGATCATGGACATTGGATGTTATTGATAACAAGGTCATATCATTAGGAGAATGATCTGATGGACACACTCCTATAGTTAAGCATAGCATAAGATCAAGTCATTCAATAGTTTGTTTGCTATAAGATTTAAAATACATAGTAACCTAAATCCTTCGACCATGGGATCATATTAATCACCATCACCGGATGTATGATTTGATTACATCAAACACCACTTTGTAACTGGGTGGTTATAAATGTGGCATTGAGTATTCTGAAAGTATGTGTTGAGGCACATGGATCAAGAGTGGATTTATCCATCCATATGACGGATAGATATAATCTGGGCCCTCTCGGTAGAACGTCATCCAATTGTCTTGCAAGCATGTGACTAGATCACAAGGGATCACATATGAACTAGGTATGTGGAGATACCGATGATCAAACCTCGGATAAGTAAAGTATCACGAGACAAAGGGAAATTGGTATCGCATGTAAATGGTTCATTCTATCACGAGGTAATCGTAGAAGTATGTGGGAGCCATATGAATTTCCAGATTGCTCTATTGGTTATTGATCGGAGAAGTGTCTCGATCATGTCTACATAATTCACAAACCGTTGGGAGACACACTTAAGGATTCGATGTTATTTAGTAGATATGGTAATGAGTTGGAGACCGAATGTTGTTTAGAGTCTCGGATTGGATCCGTAATATCACGAGAAGATCCGGAGTGGTCCGGAGAATAATATTCATATAAGGAAAGTCCTATTCCGGGGTTTGGAAATGTTTTCGGTGTTTTCACTAGAATCTTCTAGAAGGTTCTAGAAGGTCCACCACCCCGGAGAGGTAAGGGTACATGAATGTGTCATACCAATGTGGAATGGTTGCATCATGTCCTATGTCACTTGGCTTGTCAATGGGAAGAGAAATAATCAAATTCTAGTTTGAATAGTCAAACTCCAATTTGAAAAGTCAAATCCCAACATTGAAACTCAAACCAAGTGGAGTGAGAGGAGGAAACCTAGAGGAGGGAGGTTTCCCCTCCCTTCCTTGTCGCCGGCCATACAAGGGGAGTTGGCGGAGGACTCCTCCTCCCCTAGCCACCTCTCCCACCTATAAAAGGAGGGGGTGGGGCGCCCCCTTGGCCTCACCACAAAACCATAGACCAACTGCCCCTCTAAACCACCGCCGCCTAGCCCTGCCCTAGCCAATGGCCACCTCCACCCCTTGGACTCTAAACCCTAGTTGCCAAGGCCTCTCTACTCAATCATACTAGCTCCGGCTTAGGCAAAGCCCTACGGGATCTACTCCTTCGTTTCACCACCATGCCGCCGTGCTGCAGAACTCGAGAGGAGATCTACAACCTCCGCTGCCTGCTGGAACAAGGGAGAGGAAAGTCTTCATCGAGTACCATACGTGTGATCGACTACGGAACTGCTGCCAGAACATGGAGCTGGAAGGATCGTCTTCGCGATTGAAAGTACCGACTTTGAATCGACTAGAGGGGGTGAATAGGCGACTACCAATTTTTAATTTGTTACTCAATTTTAGGCTTGGCAAGAAGATAAGTTCTCTAGATATGCAACTAGGTGAACAACTTATATGCTAGAGAACTAATAACAAGCACAAGAGCGGTAAAGCGCAAGTAGTAAAGGTAAGGAACGAGATAACCGGAGCGGGGACACGGAGATGTAATTCACGTAGTTCACTTCCAAGGAAGCTACGTCTACGTTGGAGAGGTGTCAGGGCCACACAAGGTCACCCGAGTGCCACAAAGGCCTCACATTCTTCTCCGGTGAGCTCCCCCACAAAGGAGGCCTCAGAATCCACTAACCGGTTACCTTGAAGGCACCAACCGAAACCTTTACAACCAGGTTGAGGGGGAAGCTCCACAACTCAACTGGAGGCCCTCCAGGACACCATAGAGGTTTACAACACATGACCTTAGCTCCGAGGATGCCCTACACCATCTAGGGTTCCAAGAAACCAAAGAGTAACAAGATCCACAAAGGATAGGTGGGGGAACCAAATCTTCTTTGGTGGAGGTGTAGATCTAGGTTACCTCTCCCACCTCTCAAAAGATCAAGTGATTTGAGTGGCTAGGGAGAGAGATCTAGTGAGGTGAAGCTCTAGTATTAATGGAGGAGGGAGAAAATTGAAGTGTTAGGTAGTAGGAAGAAGGAGGGCACCTTAAATAGGCCCTCTCCAAATTGAACCGTTGGACAGTTTGCGACAACACCGGAAGTTCCGGTGAGGGACCGGAAGTTCTGGCCAGTGAAGATTCAACGGCTCGAAGGCCGTTGACGCACGCTCCAAAGCTCGACCAGAAGTTCCGGTCAGACATAACCGGAAGTTCTTGTGGAACTTCTGGAGCAAGTTCCGGGCCAAGTTCCATCAAATAGAAAACTTCCATACAGAAGAATTCTAAACGTGAGCGGAACTTGGAGCAGAACTTGGGGCGGAACAACTGGGTCTCAAAATGCCTGACCGGAAGTTCCGATGCCTAGGCGGAAGTTCCGCTCAGAGTCTCGGTGGAAATAGCAAAGGAAGTTCCTGCGACCGGAACTTCCGGTGGAAGTTCCATCAAATAGAACACTACAATACAGTAGGTTCTGAACTGTGGCCGGAACTTCCGCCGGAAGTTGGACTGGAAATATACCCATATACATTCCACAAAGAACCCTGAGCGGAACTTTCGGCTCCTAGACGGAAGTTCCGATCAGACAAAAACAACAGCAACATATCAGAAACTCGCTCTCTCACTGATGGATAGGATGGTTGTGGCGGTGCAAATATGGTTTGTGCAAGAACAGATGATTCCCCACAACCTTCCGAGGTGGACCCCCTCTTGATAGTACAGCGATCTAAAACAATAAAATGAGAGAAAGAGAAAAATGAAAGACCTTCATCTTCACGAGAATCCAAGAATGGCATCCACACACTCCATAAGCTCCATCAATAAACAATTAACCTGGAACTCAAGCACATGGTTAGATCACAAGTGGGATTGTCATCATCACCAAAATAGCAAGGGAAAACATAGTCCTTTCAATCTCCCCCTTTTTGGTGTTTGATGAAAATCCCATAATGTTTGCATAATAAAGAGAGGATTTTGCAATGAACGGAACAAGCTCCCCTACGTGTGTGCAAGGTAGAGATAAATCTCTAAGGAAAAACTAGCACACATATAAGGGGGCTCCCCCTTTCCATTGCAAAAACAACACATGGGCAAAGAAGAAAAGGATAGGGGACATACCGGTTGACCAAACATATGTGGTGTGAGACAATATATGAAATAATATCATTGTAGACTCCACCACCATATACAAACAACCATAATCCAACAACATGCATACCAACAACATGCATACCATATCACAGTCTCATACATAAATAAGACGCACAAATAACAAGGTCCACAAGCACACACATAAACTAGAGAGTTCACGAGCAAGAAAGGATCAGAGAGAAAACTAGCTTGTGACTCGACCCATGCAAATCCTATGAGAACAACCTAATAGATAGCTTTATCCACCTTTAGCATCATGACGCCAAAAAGGGAGGAAAGACCACTCTAATTGCCCCAACCATGAAAAGGAGGAGAAGGCTCGGGGTCCCAAGAGGCATTGTCCAATGCAGGCGGGGGACGAGTGACTTCATACTTATAATCAGACCACTTGCAGTTGTCATGAATCCACTCATCCTTGGGAGCGGTGAAGGAGTTGGTCTCTGGAGACCAAGGAGCATTGAGCTCTGTCAAGATAGCCTTCTGACGCCGACCATTGTGCCGCTGATCAACATAAGCCTGATACTCACGGTCCTGCAAGAAGCAAAATATCTTCTTCACCTTCTTCAGCAGTTCCTTGGCCCAAGATGGCTGTCTTTCAAGAGTGGGACCACCACCACTAGAACCAGCACGTGCAGAAGTGGTACCAGTAGCAACCCCAAAATTCCATATGGATTCTTCCTTCTCATCTTGGGTCCTAGGCTTCTCATGCTTACTCACACGCAGCTTCTTCTCCTCATGAATAGTGATGCAGTCCTGAGGGTAGCGGTGTTATCACCGTATTTTGGCCAAAGACGGAGATGGGCCGTGATCAAGATGGGCTTGGAAGATAAATATATTCAACGTGTTGTTGGATCGGCCTAGTGCGTGGATTTGGGCTAAATTGCCCGTGTATCTTGTATCATAGTAGGTTTCGTGTTTGTTTAGGTTCCGTTTATGTTTAGGTAGAGATAGAGTTGTAGAGTTATTCCAAAAGTAGAGAGTCTCCGGACTATAAATATGTACTTAGGGTTATCGAAAAAGGAGGACAACCACGTTCACAACAAACACAATCTCGGCGCATCGCCACCCCTTGTTTCTAGGGTTTCTTTCGGGTAAGTGCCATGCTGCCTAGATCGCATCTTGCGATCTAGGCGATATCTACTATCGTTACTGGTTTTACTCGTCTTGAAGCGTTGTTGATGGCGAGTAATACCATTATCATAGATTGTTTGAGGCTAGCATCGGTGCTTTTCATTACTATCGTCGGGTTATGCTACCTCTAGCTATCTCGCTACCCTTGCACCTTTTCCCAAAGTGCAAGGGTAGCACCTGCTTGATCTTTATTTAGTCGATTCGATCTGTTATAGTTGTGCCTTGTTCACCAAGGTTTAGTTTAATATCTACGTAATCAGGCCTTACAAGCGGGTTGAACGATCCAAGAATGCATAAGGACGTGGCTTATTCGTTCTAGAGAAGATGTTCGGTAATTGGCTTTACATTGGTTATTAGGCCTCCTCTAGGGTTAATATTCTTCATCTTTTATGCGTACAGGCTCAATCACGCGTGGGGCGTTCGATTACGTGGTGAAAACATTAGACTATCGTAGATCGATTTAACTTGTAGTGATCAAGCAAAACCCCATGTTATCATAAATCTAACGAGAACCATGGGGCAATCGGCTTTAGGAGCCGATTTACGAGAAACTGGGGAGCCGATTACGGCTCGAAATTTTACGATACTTGTTTACCATGCAGGAAATCAATCGAGCAATCCTTCACCTTCTGACCAGGTATAGGTCAGGTGGCATCTCGAACCAAGCCGGGCGTGTGCGGAGCTTTTGCGGCCGTCGCCGAGGGAACGGGCCCTGGCGATCCCGGAGCCTCCGGCTCTCCGTGTTGCTCGTCGCTGCTCGCCGGTGGGTTTTGGCAGGCAACACATTCGCACACCGGTGGGACATTCAACAACGTCTACATCAACATCCGACGCTGCAATGGAGAAGCAGACCGTCACTTACGACGATCTACAGACGAGCACAAGGCCACGACGAGATCAAGGCTCTCTTCGAGGAAGACCTCATCGGCTCTTTTGAGAGGACCCGTAAGCATGGCATCGGTGGAAGGGTTCTCCCAGGCGCTCTCAATGAGGTGGATCTGTCTCTTCCTTGGAGGCGCACTGAGCTCTGACGGAAGTCAACTACATGGTGGCTCATTCTGCACCGCCATTCCGAGAGCCTGGTGAACGCTGAGCTTTCGCGGTTCGCGTAGTTCAGAGATCATGAAGCATCGGTACTCTCGTGGGACCTACTTTAGGGACTCACCAGGAGAAAGACCGCTCAGACCAGGCCACAGCTCCGTTCGCACTTGCGCTCTAGAACCGCCAGAGCAGCGGCCACGTCGTCTACAAGGCTGGGCGACCAGTGATTGCCAATTCCTGTTTGAGCCACCTAAGGAGATCCCACGGATATATATGCGCCTACGTGCGGATGCAATAACCCGACACGCACCAAGCAGATTGCAACCGCAGGGTTTCTGGCGGGAGCTCTTGGGCAGGATCTTGAGGCGTGTGCGAGCGGCGATGGCTGGGATGGGCCGACAAACAGGCGTGGCTAGCCAAGTATGCCACTGGAACAAGTCAAGAGAATCTAGCCCCTACAGCTCAAACGATGGAGCAAATCGGTACCATCTGAGGACCAGTTCGACCGTGCGAAGAGAAGGACAATCGGCTATTCAAAGCCGTACCCCAAAGTTTGATCTAATTCCGCTACCACCCAAGTATAAGCTCCCCGAGTTCTCAAGGTTCGGGGTCGGAAGGGTCGAGCTCGATCGAGCACATAAGCGATACCGCACAACTAGGCATGATTTGACGCCGGATCGGATCTGGCGTAAGATTTTTTGCGCAATCTGACAGGACCAGCCTTTGGGTGGTACACCTACCACCTGATTCAATTCATACCTGGAAGCAACTGGAAGAGCAGTTCCACATCCAGTACCATTCAGAGGCTACTGAGGCTGGCATTGCAGACTGGCGCGGTCTTGCGGCGAGCGAGGCGTAGCCGAGTACATCCAGTAACCGCTGTCAAGAACCGATGTTACTCGGCTCGTTTAACTGAGAAGGAAGCAGTCGAGCTGGCAGTGTTGGGTCTCTCAGCACCCATCAAGGATCTGGCTTTCCAGGTAGAGTACAACTCATTGGCGCACATGGCCCGAACCGGCGATGTATGAACAGCGCCACCACAGGTTGTACCAAGACAAATTCAAGCGTCCGATAGGCCTGGTCGATCTGAAGAAGAAGATCCTACGCAGACCGGGAGGTGGCCGTGGCTGAATGGGCTCGGGGGCAGATCCGTGGCCTGCAAATGGGTGAAACACAAGGGCTGCGAAAGGGTTCGACTTGATGTGAGCAAAGCTGAGCGGATATTCGATCTGCTTGAAGGAGAAGCGACTAAGGTTACCGAAGGCCACAAAATCCCTACGGCTCGAAATGAACGGAGACCATCTGCAAGTGGCATCATTTGTTCACTCACACCAACGAGTGCAAAGAGCTTGCCGCCAAATCCAAATGGCGATAGAACAAGGCCGTCGATCCTTGGGCGATTCGCCATGAAAGTGGACACAAACCCATTTCCGGCGTCAACATGGTAGAACCCGATCGCTCGAGGCGTAAGCTGGATTTCTCGTTCGGCGTTAATATGGCGGTGCAGGTACCACCATGACACGTACAAGGAGGACGGTGGTCGCTCTCGGGGCAAGGAAAGAAATGAGGCTAGTCCATGCGACCGGCCCGGCCACAGTGACAGGCGGTACTTAACAGAGGAACAAGTGAGGAGAGTGCGATATCAGAAGCCACATTCCACGCATCTCCTTAACAAGTATGAGCGCCAAGATGACCAACGTCATGGCTGGCGAGACGAAAGATATGAACACCTTGCTAGGGGACCGTCGAAAGAGAAGGAAGGCGCAGACAGGCATTGGGATTGTCCTTTCTTCAAGTATTGCTGGGGCGCGGGAATGAGCCGATTGCCTACTATCGACAACTGCCCGGAATGCGGTCAGCAAAAGGAAGACACGAGGCCAGTGTCAGTATTCAAACGTCTAGGGCCTCTTCCGCCCCAGGGCCGTCACAAGGAGTCCGCTCGAGCAGAAGACCTCGAGAATCCAAAGGATGACAAGGACGAAGACAGGTATCACCGTCCAAGGTGGTGCCCCGACGGACTCAGACACACCCAGAAGCGTAGAGTGCAGCGGCTGCGTAACTTGGAGGAAGCTGAAGCGCAGTATCTCCACGCTTTGAAGAAAGCACGGCCTGATCTGGCCGTCAAAGTGAGGAAGACTTTGGAAACGGAAGACCGCCCGACAAGGAAAGAGTGGCGCCCCAAACCGGTAAAAGCCGATGCAAAGACATCGGCTGGCACAAACATGGTGTTTGTACTCCGTCGAATTCTGGCGCCAAGAACCGACGAGCTACCGGTGTACGGTTTACTGCGGCCCACGGCCGGTTATCTTTGAGAAGCCACGTGAGAAGGGTTACAAACATCTGAAAGCCCTGTACCTGCGAGGTTACATCAATGGGCAACCTACCAGCAAGATGTTGGTGGACACCGGAGCGGCAGTCAATATCATGCCATACTCCATGCTACGACGTTTGGGACGCTCCACTGCAGATCTGATCAAAACCAACGTCACGTTGAGCGACTTCAACGGTCAGTCTTCGGGAACGCAAGGCGTACTGAACGTGGACTTGACAGTGGGCAGGAAAACCGTACCCACGTCATTCTTCGTCGTAGACAGCAAGAGAACTTACACTGTCTTGCTAGGAAGGGATTGGATTCACGCTAATTGCTGCATCCCGTCCACAATTCACCAGTGCCTGATCCAGTGGGATGGAGACGAAGTGGAGGTTATCCACGCAGACGATTCTATCGAGATATCCATAGCTGGCATGAACGTCTGGGAAGCAGAAGACCAAGAGCCGATCTCTGGAATCAATCTAGACGGCTGCGAGCGTATTGAAGCTACAAAAAACGGGGTGAGGCTGGTCTTATCCACTGGCCTTACAGAGTAGAAAAGCCCACGATCATCCGTGGTACGGCCGATCCCTGCGATCGGCCACAAAAAATAAAAAGCAGCGATCATACGACAAGCAGCTCATGTAGTCGTAGCAGAGAGATGCTCTGCCACTGTAAAATAATAAGGTGTAAACCGTCCTTGACTGATGCAAGCAAAAAGGGGGCCGATTCAAGCGATCGGCCCAAATTATTTTTGTTGTCCTCACCCACCGTTTGCCCTGTGTTTAGCGTCGATTTGACAGGTGACGGAAAGCTAGGGTACGGGTTTACATCAGCTGATGAGCTAGAAGAGATCGACATTGGTCCTGGGGATAAGCCACGACCAACATTTATCAGCAGAAAGTTAGAGCCGAGTCTGCGGGGCCCGATGATAGCCCTGTTGAAACAATATCCATCGCCGCACAGGACTACAGAGATGCCTGGGTTGGACAGGAGCATCATCGAGCATCGACTCCCGCTCAAAAAAGGATTTCGGCCGTTTCAGCAGCGAGCACGACAAATGAAGGCCGAAATTCTGGAAGAAGTCAAGAAAGAGGTCGAGAAAATGTTGTGACCAAGTTGATCGGACCATGCGGTATCTTTGAGTGGATTTCTAGTATCGTACTGTAGAGAAGAAGGGTGGCCAATGGCGTGTTGCTATAGATTTTCGAGATCTCATGAGCTACCCCAAAGGATGAGTATCCGATGCGGTGGCGAAACATTAATCAATGCAGGTTGGTCATAAAATTTTGAGCTTCATGGACGGCAATGCCGGGTACAACCAGATCTTCATGGCTCCGAAGACATACACAAGCGCATTGAGTCCTGTGGTCCGTGGGGTTATTTGAATATGTAGTCATGACGTTTGATGAAAAATGCCGGCCCACGTACCAAAGGGCCATGAATTATATTTTCCATGATCGATCGGCAAGCGGTGGAAATCTACATCGATGACGTGGTGGTCAAGTATGCTTCAGCGCACGGACACTTGGACGATCTGCAGCGTCTGGACCGAACAAGAAAATTGACCACGGATGAATCCAAAGAAGTGTGCTTCGGGTGACGGCGGTCAGTTCTTGGGTTTTTGGTCCATGAGCGGAATTGAGATCGGCTGAAAAGTCGAGGAGGCGGTCACGGACAATGAAGCCACCCACCACGAAGAAAGAACTGGATCCCTTATCAGCAAGATCAACTTCGTCAGACGATTCATCTCCAATCTGTCAGGAAGGATTGAGCCGTTCATGGGACTAGTAAAAATCAAATCTGACGAGGAATTCCGCTGGGGGGCAGAACAACAACGAGCCTTTGACGAGATCAAAGAATATCTGACAAAGCCGCCAGTGTTAATTCCACCTCAGCCTGACAGGCCGTTCTACATTTACTTGTCAGTGGCTGACACGTCCATCGCCTCGGTAGTGGTGCAAGTTTATGATGGGCTGGAGCGAGTCGTCTTTTACATAAGCAGGAGGATCTTTGGGCCTTGAGACAAGGTACCCTGATATCGATAAGTTGTGCCTCTACCTGTTTTTCACCTGCACCAAGTTGCACCACATTTTGCTATCAGCAGAGATCATCATCATATGCAAATCAGACGTCATAAAGCACATGCTGTCGGCTCCTATGTTAAAAGGCCATTGGGCAAATGGATGTTTGCATTATCGAGTTTGACATCCGGTATCAACCCGAAAGCGATTAAGGGACAGGCGGCGATCTTATCGCTGAAAGGATCAACACTAACATAGCCGCACTGTCCATAAGAGCGTGGGCTATGTTTTTCGACGGATCAGTTTGTGACGATGGCTGCGGCATCGGCATTTTACTCGTGTCGCCCCGGGGGGCAACATTTTCCTTCTCAATCAGATTATCTACCTCTCGCACCAACAATGTAGCCGAGTACGAGGCGATATGCAAGGGGATGGAGTTACTCCTCGAAGCCGGAGCGGAAGCAGTGGAAATTTTTGGAGACCCCAAGTTGGTGATTTCCCAGCTCACGGAGGACTACAAGTGCGAGAGCGAGTCCCTCTTCCCATTATGGCTGCACTGCCGCGAGCTGATGACGCAATTCCGGTACGTAAACTTCACTTGGATCCCACGATCGCAGAATACCGAGGCGAACGATCTTGCGCAGATGGCTTCAGGATACAAGGACGTGGTAGAAGGAGCCGACGCTCAGGTACAGTTCCTGGAAGCGGACGACTGGAGAGCCGATATCTTCAATTACTTGAAAGATTCGGCTCGGGGGGCACCTAAACGGATAAGGTACAAAGCCATGAAGTACGTGCTTATTGGGGATGACATGTTTTACAGGACTCTGGAAGGGCTATTGCTCAAATGCCTGGGGTCAGCCGAGGCCAATCAGCTCCTACACGAGGTACACGAAGGCGCCTGTGGAACTCACCAATCGGCTCATAAGATGAAATGGTTGATCAGGCGATCAGGGTTTTATTGGCCCACCATGCTTGAGGACTGTTTCAACTACTACAAAGGGTGTCAAGCATGTCAGAAATTTGGAAAAATCCAGATGGTACCCGCGTCAGCAATGAACCCCATCATCAAGCCTTGGCCATTCCGAGGTTGGGGCATGGACATGATCGGCAAAATCAATCCTCCATCAAGCAAAGGCCACATGTGGATTCTGGCTATCACTGACTACTTCACTAAATGGGTGGAGGCTGTCCCGATGAAGTCGAGAAATTCAAGGATGTTATCAATTTTGTGAAAGAACATGTCATCCATAGATTCGGGATTCCCCAAACTATCACGACCGATGGAGGTTCGGTCTTTATTTCTCAGGAGTTTAGAAAGTTCTGCGAGGACATGGGGATCAAGCTGATTAGATCGTCTCCATACTATGCTCAAGCAAATGGGCAAGCTGAAGCGTCCAACCAGAGCCTCATCAAGCTGATCAAGAGGAAAGTCGATGAGCACCCAAGGCGTTGGCACGAGGTTTTGTCAGAGGCGTTATGGGCTTATCGCATGTCATGCCATGGGGCAATAAAAACCTCACCATACCATCTAGTATATGGACAAGAAGCCGTCCTACCTTGGGAAATTACGGCTGGATCGAGACGCGTCACTTTTCAGGATGATCTAACAACTGAAGAATACGCAACCCTGATGAGTGACAGTGTGGAGGATTTAACCGATCTCAGGCTATGGTCACTGGATAAAATCAAAGAGAACAAGGCCAAAGTAGCTCGTGCATACAACAAGAAAGTGAAGCCAAAGGAGTTCCACGTTGGTGATCTGGTATGGGAAGCTGTGTTGCCCTTGGGGACTAAGGATGCAACATATGGTAAATGGTCTCCAAATTGGCACGGTCCGCATGAGTCGACCAAGTTTTAAGAGGAAACGCATACATGCTCGAGCAGTTGGATGGCGTAAAGTTCCCAGTGGCAGTCAACGGTCAACATCTCAAGAAATATTTCCCAAGCATGTGGGATGTTGGACAGTAAAACTTGAGGGGCCGATACATGAAATCGGCTAAGTAAAGGCACGTGAGACGATGGACAGTAAAAATATGGGGGCCGATGCTGAAAATCGTGAGACGATGGACAGTAAAAATATGGGGGCCGATGCTGAAAATCGGCCGAATAAAAAACAAAATATATAGCCGATGCACGGTCATCGACTCTAGAGGTTCACACGTGTTACAAACAGGTGCCGATTCGCATACAAGCTGTCAAGAAATGCTTCGAGGCGTGGAGGGCGCCAAGATGGACACGATCCACCTCGGCAATCTCAGCTTCGTCATCTTCATCTTTACTTGTCACTGGTCGTTTGTGCAGGGCACGTTTTTCGATGGGCAATTGGAGATTTGGGTCGCCCGTTTTGAGAAAGGTCGCAGGTCATCGTTTGAAATCAAGAAGTGGCCGTTTTAATGTGCCTAAAGATGCGACCAAAGTTTGACCCTGTCAACGTTTTTTGGGAGAAGCCGATGGATAGTCATCGGCTCTTTGCGATTTGACTTGTTTAACTGTATGCGTGCAGTATGTTGAGAGCCGATGCAGTATCATCGACTTCTAGGACATCGACCTATCGTGGCTATCGGCAAGATCAGGGGCGAACAAGGCAATCTTCGGGAAATAGATTTTCATTCATTCAAAAGATGCTTGCTTATAAAGGACGATTGATTACAAAAGGGAGCCTACTACTACTGTTGCTGCTACTGGTTCCTAATCTAAAGGGCGAGATCGTCGCCGCCGTCCTCTTCGCTGTCTTCAGCGCTGCTGCCGGCATCATCCTCGCTGCTGCTGCTGAAGAAACCAGCGGGGACCTCTTCGTCCTCCTCGTCATCTTCAGTGTCTTCGCTGGACTCGGCGCAGAAGCGCTTCGTCGGCGGATACTCGTCGGAGGAGGTGTCCTCCTCCGATTCCTCCTCCTCGTCGGAGGACTCGACGCCGTCCCACGACCAGGCGTCGTCACTGCTCTTCGCCTCCAGTTCCCCGTCAACGAGGAACTGTAGGCTCTCTTCACCGTCGGTCATGGAGGCGTCGTCCTCCGACCAGACAGCGAAGTCCCAACCCCTCTCGTCCCACCATTGTGGGGCGAGAGTGTATCTGCCGCCATCGGAGTGTTAGCGTCGGCTCTCGTCGCTCATCGAGTTGGAGGCGTGGGAAGACACACCGGAGGAAGCAGAGGAGGCCATGGCAAGAAAGAGGGTTTTTTCGGCGAAGGAAGAGGGTTTTCTGGCAACTGGAGGAAGATGGGGATTGTGAACTGTTCAGGCGAATTTAAATAAGGGGAATAGTGGAGAGACGGTTCAATGCCATAGCGGTTCCCAGTTACCGCCAAAATCGTCAAATCATGCCTGCGCAGAGTTGAGAAGACAGGCATCATGATGAAGGGGTAGCGTGACGATTACGTTACGCCACGCATACGCCGACGCAGCCCGATAAAAAAAAAGAGGAGAAGAAGAAAAAACACACAGAGTGGTTTTGGAATTATCATTGCCAAAACCATGGGGGGCATGTGTTATCACCGTATTTTGGCCAAAGACGGAGATGGGCCGTGATCAAGATGGGCTTGGAAGATAAATATATTCAACGTGTTGTTGGATCGGCCTAGTGCGTGGATTTGGGCTAAATTGCCCGTGTATCTTGTATCATAGTAGGTTTCGTGTTTGTTTAGGTTCCGTTTATGTTTAGGTAGAGATAGAGTTGTAGAGTTATTCCAAAAGTAGAGAGTCTCCGGACTATAAATATGTACTTAGGGTTATCGAAAAAGGAGGATAACCACGTTCACAACAAACACAATCTCGGCGCATCGCCACCCCTTGTTTCTAGGGTTTCTTTCGGGTAAGTGCCATGCTGCCTAGATCGCATCTTGCGATCTAGGCAGTATCTACTTATGCGTTACCTGGTTTTACTCGTACTGAAGCATTGTTGATGGCGAGTAATACCATTATCATAGATTGTTTGAGGCTAGCATCGGTGCTTTTTCATTACTATCGCCGGGTTATGCTACCTCTAGCTGTCTCGCTACCCTTGCACCTTTTCCCAAAGTGCAAGGGTAGCACATTGCTTGATCTTTATTTAGTCGATTCGATCTGTTATAGTTGTGCCTTGTTCACCAAGGTTTAGTTTAATATCTACGTAATCAGGCCTTACAAACGGGTTGAACGATCCAGTAATGCATAAGGACGTGGCTTATTCGTTCTAGAGAAGATGTTCCGGTAATTGGCTTTACGTTGGTTATTAGGCCTCCTCTAGGGTTAATATTCTTCATGTTTTGTACGTACCAGGCTCAATCACGCGTAGGACGTTCCAGTTACGTGGTGAAAACATTAGACTATCGTAGATCGATTTAACTTGTAGTGATCAAGCAAAACCCCATGTTATCATAAATCTAACGCAGAACCATGGGGCAATCGGCTTTAGGAGCCGATTCTGAAACACGGGAGCCGATTACGGCTCGAATTTACGATACTTGTTTACCATGCAGAAATCAATCGAGCAATCCTTCACCTTCGACCAGGTATAGGTCAGGTGGCATCTCGAACCAAGCCAGGACGTGTGCCGGAGCTTTTGCGGGCCGTCGCCCGAGGGACCAGGGCCCACCAGCAGTCCTGGGAGCCTCCCGGCTCTCCGTGTTGCTCGTCGCTGCTCGCCGGTGGGTTTTGGCAGGCAACAAGCGGGTACCAGTTGCTTGCAACCACTTGGTGTTGATAAGAGTCTAAATGTATGCAGCAAAGGGGCACGAGCCCTTGTCAATCATAGCAATCTAGATATCATTGAATAGAAAGTGCATAACATCCATCTTCTGGTCAGAATCGCGGCGACGGTGAGTCTAAAACATAAGGTCCACCTGATAAGCATGAAACTGATCAAAGTTGCCTGCCTTTGGAGAGATGGTGTTCAAAAAGACCCTGCGCATGATTTCATAGACAGGCTGGAGATAATTCATGTGACCACATACAGCCCAACCCTCAATATAGAGAGGCTCCAGAACCTCAGGTGCAGAAGCCTTGGGGCCATGAATGTGCCAACCATTAGCACCTTTCCAGGCACGAGGGGATAGCCAAGAAGAGCACCAAACTTAGACCAAGTGGAGTTTAGTATGTGATTCTTAGTCATCCACTTCAAGGTGCCATTGATAGGATCCATCTCCATGTGAAGAGCGGAGAAGAACTGAGCAATAGAGGTCTCATCAAAGTTCTGACGGTGCTCCATGATAGGAATTATCCCAAACTTTCTGCATATCTCAAGAGCTTCCCCAAAGTACTTCGGATTGCTTTCCATATTGTAAGGTTCCCAACCTTTAATAAGGTAGAGATCCATGTGTTTACAATGCTAGTCCCTGGATCAATAGCTAGCATCCACAGTTAAGATGTAATATCAAGAAACAAAGGTCATAATACAAATTTATAACCAGGAATAAAATAATTTATTACATCTTACATAGCTCATTTGGCTATCTCATTACAATGCAGCAGAATATAACAATAGCATGGAGTCCTTCATCTTCAAACTGCCACAGGCAGACATGTTGTTTGTAGACTTGTAATCCTAATCAACAAATTTTACTAACATCAAACAAACCTGCAACATGACAAGTTACAGCCACAAGGGTCAATACATTTGAATTGTATTGGCAAGTGATACTATGGGAGTATACTGGAGTCTATCATCTATATGCATTTGGCTAAGTGGAGCTTAGGCTTGCTTTGCTCAAAATAGATTTTCCTTATCATTTGAAAACACTAATTTTTTGTTGGACAATATCTTTCCCAAGGCATCTCCCATTAGAAATTGGTGATCCTTTCAATCCCTTGTTCACCCACAAGATTTTTAACTTAGAAATTTGGATGATGAGATTCTTGATAGCTTCCATGTCTTGATGCTCAAATTGTCCTTTTCCAGGGACATGGCTAAGTACTTAGATTTTACACTCTGCAGAGGTGGTGCACTTTCCCCACAAGACTTGGTTTCACCAAGACAAGATCTTTCAGAAGCCTTCCCTTAGACCAAAATGGACGCGCTCCAACCTACAAAACCCCTACCACCAACTGTCCATTTGGCTAAGTTATTGCAACCTATATGATCCAGGCAGAGCCCATAATGCCAAGTGGCTGCACTTGAAGCTTCTCAACATTTGACATCTCAAATCTCTTTGTTCCTAGGTGGCCATCCACAAGTGAGATACACAAGGTTCACCAGTCCCCTGGCCTTGTGTAACCACTCAACACAAACCATGCCTTCCATTCCACCCAGGTGATTCATTCACTTAGTTGTTTTATTAAACAAAACACAAGTCCTCAGACTTAGAAAATTTTCCATAGCATGAATATATATTCCACCCTTGTTTTCTATTAGCTAAGCTAAGCATGATAGTAGTAGGAATCTTAACTTAGGAAATTCTACTAAGGTTTCATCTACTAGGATTTCCCATGGCATAGTTTATACTTAGCAAAATTCCATGCAATTCCTACTTAGAAAGATCACTAATGCATAGTGAAAATAATGGGACAAAAGTATGAAGCATCACTTGCCTTTTTGGTAGAGAGTATAAGTTCACTCCTTGATCTTTGCAATGTTCACTCACTTCAAATCACTACAATTCAATCAAGCAAACAATATTTCAATCAACCATTCAAGCAATTCATCACATAAAATTATAGAAACAAAACAATGCATGCAAGCATGTAAGAGGTTGTTTTATTTGTAAAAGTGGTTTCTAATGGGTCATAAACATTTGAGAACACCTAATGGTCATTTTATAAAGTGGCAAAATCATTTGCAAAAGATTTCACTTCATAAACCATTTTTAAACCAAGTCATTATTTTATGTGGTGAAGAAATGCTTTTAATAAGGCAACATTCTATAGGTTTCACAAAATATGTTTTCAAACCATAAAACCTTGTGTTTAGGGTCAGAGAGTTTATTTCCAAAACATTTCTCAAAGGTTTTCTTCCAAAACCATTTTTTAATAATTAAACCATATTTTTATTTGACTAGAAATGTTTTAAATCAAAGATTCATTCTTTTGTTTTACCAAATACATTTTTGAAACCACTAATTGATTTATAGGGTCAGTAGGTTCAAAACAAATCATTTGCCAAAGATTTTATCCTCAAAATCATTTTAGAACAATTTCTATATTCTAAACATGCATACATAAGTTTCTGTAAAAACAAACAATTTAACAGAAGAAATTTTCTAAACAAAGTGCATGGTTGGCTAGGGCTTGTCTTGCTGAATCCATTGATATAAAATTTGCAAAATTTGGACGTGTGGTTTGAAAGTTATGGATTTTTCAAAATTGATCATCTAATAGACATGTTTCTGTTTTTAAAACAGATCTCAAGCCACGTGTCTTATTCCTATTCGCCCATATGGTTTCGGTTGGATCGAGCGATGGCATCCGTTGGATTTAATTGGGATCACACGGCTCAGATGCTAGCATACCCTTTCAGTTAAGTTTCTATCGCACACGTCGGATCCAGATCGAATGGCTATTAGCATGCTTGCCAGAGATGGGCGGCGCTGGCGGCGGCTGGTGGCGGCGGCGTGTCTGGTGGCGGTGGTTCGGTGAGTCTATGAAGCTAGGGAGAAGAAGGGGATGCTCACCAGAATCGCAGAGTCACAGTGATGCTCAAGGTGCTCACGAGAGTGCAAGGGGCGCACGGGGTCGATGAGAATCGCTCGCCGGAGTTCGTGGGGTCGTCGGTTGCGCTCAGACATCGACGGGGACGGGGCTTCGGTGCATGCCAGAGGGAGAGGAGTGTATTGTTAGATGTGCAAGGACGAGGCGAAGATGCGTGCGTGAAAGGGAAAGAGAGGGGCGGTCAGATTCTTACCAGAGGAGTCGCCGAAGAAGAGGCAGACGGCGGCGGAGCTTGAGGTCGTCGTTGTCGAGGTTCTGGGGCACGCGGGGACGAGCTGGCGCTACGGGGAGATGCAATGAACTATGGGGAGCAAGATGGTGTGGTTGAGGAGGCGAGGGGCGGCAGGGTTCAGCCGGAATTGTCGCTGGAGTGTTGTCGGAGGCCGCGGCAGTGCAAGGTCGATTCGAGGCAGCCTGGTGGCGGAGGGAAAAGGGGGTCTGAGGGGAAATTTAGAGGAGGAGGAGGCGGTTAAGATGGACAGGTCAGGGGAGGAATTAACTCGCGCGTTTATGCCAATTCATTCGCAATCAACGCCGGCAGAAACAGTAGAGGGCGAGGTCAGCGGCGGGTGAGAACGAATGGAGCTGGTGGTGGGGTCTGATTGACAGCGAGAAAGAGAGAGATGCGGTGGGTCCAGGCAGTCAGCGAGTGAGTGGGTCCTTCCTCTGGTGCGAAGCGTTTTCCGTGGGGAGAGAGGGAGTGGGCTGACATTGGGCTTAATTGGGCCTGCTGGCTGGGCTGGGTCCTTTTCACATTTTTTTGTTCAGTTTGTTTTTCCTTTTCTATTTCTTTAATTCTGTTTTGATTTTGAATAAGCAATTCAAACACTCATTTGAATTTAAACCTTTGCCATAATTTGTGTAGGTTTAAATACTGATTAATAAAACATTCTGAAATCATTTTTAGAATAATTTATTTATTTTTTAAGGTCTTTTAATTATTCAAAATAGGCTCTAGTTTTAAATCATATAAGATTTAATAATATTTCTAAACACCATTTGATTTTCCAAAACCTTCCAAATCTTTTCAGTAGGTTTTTATTTGATTATTTGGGTGTCAAATAATTCATCTTGAATTATCTGGAATAATTTAATATGATTTATTAATCATTTAAGATTGGGTATTTGTTATAATTCAAATGGAATTAAATATAGTTTTAATTCCCTAAATTTTATTTGGAAGATTTCTCTAATCTTATTTAAGTTGAATGAAACAACTTTTATTTCATTTGGGTAATTTCCAAAATACCATTCTCTCATGAATTATATAATTATTCTTATTAGAGATTTGTCTTTATAAAAATAGGGATAGAATGGTTATTGCCATTTTATTTTATTTTGGAAATTCTTTATATTTTTATTTTATTTGGATTTGGATTATATTCATTCCATTTTCTTATGGATTAGGCCAATATTTATTTGGTCTTTCAAATATTCTTTATTTAATATTTCTTTCTTCATTTTATAAAATCCATATCTTTTTATTAAAGATCAAAACTTGGTGATTCCAATTTGTAAAATCTTATTTAATATTTGCTTATCCTTTTAAATCTCTTTAGGATTATTTGCTCACCGTTTTTTATGGATTTTAGATAAGTGCTTTAATAGCTTTGGAAATTCAATTTCCTTGTCTTATTAGATTCATAAGATTTTATCCATGGTTCCAAATTAAGTGAAACCAATTTATATGGTTTTATAATATTTCTATTTGTCTTTTTTTTATCATTTGTAAATGTTTTTGACAAGTTTTTATATGGATCAAATCCATAGGCTTGGAGATAACTTGGAAATGATTTTTATTCCATTAGGGTTTAGGGTTTGGATTTATTTTCCAAGTGTTTAAATTTCCAGATGCATTTAATGAGAAAAGCATTTCTCTTGATTTGGATTTTGTTGAATTCAAATTTTAATTAAAGTTTGTTCAAGATGGGATTTTAAGTTTCCATTTAGAAACAAAAGTTTCTTTTCACCCTGATTTTCAACAATAACTTTATTTTGTTTATTTATTTTTCACATTACAACATTTGGAAAATCTTGGGATGTGACTCATATGAGCCACATTGATGAATTTCTGAGGATCTACAACAAACTTGGACTTGGTGGCATAAATCTTGGCAAAAATTTGCTCTTGGCGACGATTGTGGAAGAGGGGACCCAAGCAAAGAGGATCACGTGGAACAAGATAGGGATCCACCTAGAGAAACTATGCATAAGCCTTCTAAGGCCACTTGGAGATCTTGACTTTGGAGGAATCACGACTAGCAGCAGTGGCCTTTTGAGAAGCAAGGACAAGCCGCTTCCCTTCAGCAGTAGAAGCACGGCGAGCGGCAGTAGAAGACCTCTGACGGGCAGTCTGAGTGGGAGATCGCAGAACTTCATGATCTACATCAATCTCGGGAGGAGGACCGGAAGGAATACGGTTGTGCTTGCCTCTACGAGAACCACCTTGCCCTGAGAAGAAAGCAAAGAATAGGGAGAGATGGTGAGGTAAGTGCACAAGTTTGAAATAATAAACAAAGATAGATTGAAAAAATACATGCAATGAATCAAATATAGTGCACCAGAATTTCTGGTGAACCATCAGAACTTCCGGTGAAAATTCATCACCGGAAGTTCCGTTCGTGACTCACCGGAAGTTCTGGTGAGGCCACGAACACAACGGTTCAACTGGAAAACTGCAAGGATCCAAGATCTAGGGGCACATGTATGGATTCACACAAATGTATTGGTTCAATATACCTTAGCAAGGTTTCCTAGGCCTACCAAGACCTCCCAAGAAGTTCTAGCCAAAGAACTAGCCTAGACATGGTGAGCCCTAACTCAAGAAATGGAGTGAGCAAGATCTCCATTAATGGAGGGAGTTGAGGGCAAATACCAGAGTCCATGGCGGGAGATCAAGGTGGGGAAGGTTCCCACATAGCAGATGTGGAAAAGGTTGGCCGGAGACGGAGGGGCCGGAGCACCTCTACGGAGTAGTTGTCACCGGCAGCTACTCCAAATAGAAGGTGGGTCGTGGGGAAAACTGGGAGAAGATCCCATTTTTCCCAGGGCCTACTTTATATAGGTCGATGAGCCTCATCGGAGGTTCCAGTGAATGACCGGAAGTCCCAGTGAACCAGAAGTTCCGAGAACAGGCAGAAGTAGCCAGGTTAGAGAGAAGTTCCAGAGAACTTCGCACTGACTGGTACTTCCGATAGCTGGCCGGAAGTTCCGGTGATGCCAGAAACACTTTCCCAGGATTGGAAGAAAACAAGGAAGAATTTGTGCAGGACATAGAAGGGGCTTGGGGAAATAAAAGGCTTGGTATAGAAAGCTCAAACTGTGAAGAAACAAGACAACAAAACACACCAAGAGAACACAAGAACAACCAAGCATAAAAACACAAGGAAAACCAAACAAGAAACACAAAGGGTCGGTGGCCGAGGCCACCTTATAAAAGAGTAAATGGCTTGACACCGTGAAGATATATCTTGGGTTCATTAGCAACACTCATCATGAAGCTCAAATGGTCCCCTTAAGAGACTATAGAGTATGAAAACTTTAATGTGCAGATAATAGGGATAGTGTTTGTTCATAAGAGGAACTACACTCCCCCTAAGTACATGCCTACATCCAAACAAACATACACATTGAGACATGGGTAGGTGTGCAAGGTACTCAAGCCACATTGCTTGAATCTATGATATTTAGCTCATGCCTTAACTCTCGGAACCTTGCTTCATCTAGAGGCTTCGTGAAAACATCCGCAAGATTTGCCTTGGTGGGAACATACTCCAAAGAAATGTCTCCTCTTGCAACATGGTCCCGAATGAAATGATGACGAATCTCAATATTCTTGGTCCGGTTGTGTTTTATGGGGTTGTGAGAAATGGCAATAGCACTCTCATTGTCACAAATAAGAGGAACCTTGTCAAAAGAAAGTCCAAGATCCTTCAAGGTTTGCTTCATCCATAGAAATTGAGCACAACAACTTGTGGTGGAGATGTACTCAGCTTTGGCAGTGGACATAGACACACAGTTTTGCTTCTTCGAGGACCAACATACCAAGGATCTTCCAAGAATTTGACAAGCTCCGGAGGTTGACTTCCTTCCCACTTTGTCTCCAGCCCAATCTAAGTCCGTGTATCCAATGAGGTCAAAGTTGGTTCCCTTGGGGTACCACAACACAAAGTTTGGGGTATGAACGAAATATCGAAAGATTCTCTTGACCGCCACCATGTGTCTTTCTTTTGGTGCGACTTGGAATCTTACACACATACCCACACTCAACATAATATCCAGTCGGGATTGTAACA
Organism: Avena longiglumis; assembly: GCA_030063025.1. Taxonomy (NCBI): domain Eukaryota; kingdom Viridiplantae; phylum Streptophyta; class Magnoliopsida; order Poales; family Poaceae; genus Avena; species Avena longiglumis. Next base: position 253,211,532 of record CP125974.1, read on the forward strand.
CCCTCAGAATCGGCCCTATGCAAGTTTTAGAGAAACCCGCCAAACCCGCATAGAAACGATTCAAAGGTGCCCACCAGGCACTTTCGTGCGGGTGGAAAACGAAGTAATAACATTACACAACAGTCCTCGATGGGACCCACAGAACAGATATATATACAACATGACTCCATGAGCCAAGAATACAGATATACGGTACAAAGTTCCAAATCACCTTGAAAAGATGGAGCGTCCGACTACGGACAAGATGCAAATGGGGCTAAGAGCCCTGAAGAATAACCAATGGCGTCCATAACCCTGCCCAGGCCAAGCCGGAAGGGTAACCCTGCTAACGACGTCGATCTCAAAACCTGCTTAAACAAAAGGGGTGCCGACAAAGGGCAATGGAAAAAGAGGAGCGCCAATCGAGGCCAAGACACATGAGGCTAGAATTCATGGTCCTCGCCTACAGTATGGTGGATCAAGCGGCAAAAGACGCACTAAACCACCTATAGAGACTCGATACAACTGGCGGCTATCAGAGAGGGGTAAGAAAGACCTATTCGGATCCAACCTGATGCTACCATCAAACAAACCCATCCTGGCGTTTCCCCCTCGATACCAAACGAGGAAGTTAACCGAGGAACTCACACAGTTGGCAGTTTTATTTATTCAGTCATCGTTGCAGCGATTACTAGTTAGATGTAGATAACCATCCTGATGAATTAAGCAGTGGGCACTTTTAGTTAACCATTCCGTGATAGTTGCAACACTTACTAGTCAGATACAATTAGCATGAGATAACCCCAAAACCCAGCAGTTGTTGGTACTTTTAGGTAGCCATTCCGTTGTAGTGAAGCTGATTACTAGTCAAATCGGATACAAGTCAATTTATAACAGTAAACTTTAGTTATAGTTGTCTATGATCAAGCACTGTGATCCAAGTCGTCCATAACCGCGGACACGGCTTCTCGAAAAGATTTAACCCTGCAGGGGTGCACCAAAGTATCCACAGGCACTTCGACCCTTTTTGCCAGATCAGTTAACATACACCCATCGGTATGTCGGCGGGGCCTAAGTCACGACGTTATCGGACCCAAAGCAAGTACATGGGGGCCACCCCACCAAGTCGAACCCGCAACGAAGTCGGCCGGTCTCCGAGACGGACTTAGGGTTTGCGTCAGTGGCTGTAAAAGACAGCAAATCCCCAAACAGGGACTGTCGATACCGCGAAAACACTCCGCTTCCTAAACAGTACAGTGTGCTCCTCGCACAAACGTAAATAAAGCAGTAAAGCATGGCATAAGTACAGGATTGTAAATAAAACCTCAAACTAGTTTGTGGCCCCCAGTACAATACTTTGAAATCAGGTAATAATCAATGGGGGGCCCATATCTCCCCACCTTTGGTTAGCGCGCTCGATCTCGGAACAGGTGTCAAGAACTCGGGGTCCTACGGGACACAAGTGGGCGGTCGGAAACCAACATTATCTATCACTCACCGATGTCTCTGCTTACTTACTTCAATTTTAGTTGTTAAACAGTAATTAAAGTGAACGAAAAGTAAAGCCATGATCATCTCCAACATTCAACATACGGCAATACTCCATCAACTGTGGTTCTTGACGACACGCAACAGCACTTGAGCAAGCGACTACGACACGCAAGTCCAACTATCTACCAAACAACAGGTAATAGGATGTGTCCAAGGCAATATAGGGCTGCAAGGGATATCACGGGTACGGAAACTAGAGCATCGCAACACAGATAGCAATAGATCGACAGGAGGGAATAAATACTATAAAAGTAAGATAGGTAGAAAGGGGGGAGATGCTCGCCTGAAAACATTGCCGAAGGTGCCACCGAAGATCGGGGCGAAGCTCACATCAACTCAACGGCCTTATCCGCGAAGAAGCAAAACACTAGAAGAAACACCGGATGCAATATTTAATACAACGGCAGAAGATCGGCATGATGCATGTATGATGGATGACATGGCAAAGGTGCGATGCAATTAGGCCATATTAAGCGGAACCGGGGTTCCGACAATTAATTAAATGGTTCAAGTTGTTTATCTACCCCGTAAATTAAATGTTGTTTAACAAGGCAAAAGATAGCACCGGTTCGCTACACAGATTTAGATGAGGCCAATATGAGACTAGATTTGCCTGCATATGGGCCCCATATTTAATTATTAGGTGAATCGGCATAAGGCCCCCAAACCACAAAAATATGTATGCAAGATGAATGATTAATATGCAACAGGTTTTATGTTCAGCATTTATGAAAATAGGGGTTCGGATAAGGGTCACACATTAGGGTTCGGCGAACTTAGTTCCGGGTTCGGGGTCGGTCTCAGGGTTCGATGGGTTCGTCCTCGGCGGGAACGTTCTCGGATTACTGGGGTAGATCTTGTCGTGCTTCAGGTTCGGGTGCGGTTCTCGGCGAACTGATCGGTTCCCTGCCGGAGGTCTCGGCGCTCGGGGCGAAGAACTTGGCGTTCGACGTCGGCGTCCTTACCGTCCGTTTTCTCGAGCATCGCATCCGGAAAGGAGTACTCATCGTTCAGGGTCTCGATGTCCGAGGCGAAGTACTTGTCGTTCCATGGCGATCTTGGTGTTCCTCAGGTTCGGGGTTTTGGCGTCCGAGTTCTCAGCGAACTTGGCGTCCGGAAAGGGTACTTGTCACAACGGGGTTCGGTCGACGGGTTCGGGGTCTTCGGACGTCGCGAGGAAGATCTTGAGGTACCGGCGGGTTCGTTGTCGGATCGGTCTTCGGAGGCTCGGGATCTCGACGCCTTTGGGTCGGGGAAGGCGATCTTGGGGTTCGGTCTCCAAACACCGGGATCAGTCATCAGTCCAGATGGGTCTTGTGGTTGGTGTCGATGTCGATCTTGGAGGTTACTTGGCCACGTTGTCGTTCTTGTCGAGGGTGTGGTCTGGTCGGCACGTCTCGGAGAGAAGATCACCCATCCTTCCATTGGCTCCGTCGCCTTCTCTTGTCACATGGTACATCTTGGATATATACGGAGTTGTCGGTCGATCTTGGCGGCCACGGTTGCTGCCGGCGAGGCGACAGCTAGCGGGCCAGACGCGGGCCGACGGAGAGGAGGCCCCAGGCGGCGGTAGAGCACGGGGAGGAGGCGGCTAGGGTCGGGTCGAGCTCGGCCGGGCGAGCAGCGGAGGTCGGGGACGCGCGGTTGGGGACGGGGTTTGGGGAAGATCCGGGGGCGGCTGAGGCGGCGGACGGCGGCACTGGGCTGAGGGCGAAGGGCCGGAGGAGGACGGCTCGAGGAGAAGGAGGGCGCGAGCTTGGCCGCGAAGCGGGCGACGGAGGAGGCGCAGAGGCGCGGCGGCCGGGCAGTGGAGAGGAAGGTGGCGGCGGTGGCGTGAGACCGGCGGTGGGCGAGCCAGGAGGGCGGGTCGAGACGGCGGCCTGGCGGCGGCTGGTGGCGGCTGGCGGGGCCCGGGAGCGACGGAGGTGGAGCTACGCTGGAACGGGAGGCCGGAGGTGGGCGCGAGAGGAGGAGGCGGGAGGCGGGCTGGGAGGAGAAGACGGGGTCGCGGTGACCGGAGGAGAGCGAGGGCGGCGGCGGAGGGTGCGAGGTGAGGAAAGAAGGCGGCCGGAGCTCGATGACGGGAGGAGGCGAGGCCCGCTGGGGAGGAAGAGGAGGGCGCCAGAGAGGGGCGAGGCGGAGGGAGGCGGCCGCGGAGGAGAGAGAGGAGAGCGAGAGGCGGTGGGGAGTGTCGGGAGAGAGAGAGGGTGGGGAGGGGAGAGAGGCGGTGGGGTGGTCTGGGGAGTGGGGTCGGGCGTGGGCCGGGGACAGGGGGTGGTGGGTCCAGGTGGGTGGGTGGACCGGATCCTGGGGAGGTGGGACCAGGTGGTTGAGGGGGTGGCGTGTGAGGAGAGGGGTGGGGCCAGGGGCGGTGGGGCCCCAGCAGTAAGGGAGAGGTTTAGGATAGTGGGTAGGATGGCTAGGTTGAGAAAAAGGGAGAGGGTGGGCTGGTGGATCGGTGAGGTGGCAGGTGGGTAGGAAATGGGTGAGAGGGTGAGGTGGCGAGCTGTGAGTGGTGGGTAGGATAGGATTTGGTGGGACTAGGATTTAGGGGGGCTGTTTTAGAATTTGTGTTTGTTTGGGTTCTGTTTAATTTAAAACAAAGCCACTTTGCAAATAGTTTTTAGGGAAATAAAATATCCGATACGCTCGGGGTTTTTCCTTTGAAATAAAGAGGGGTATTTGTACAAGCAAAACTAGGTTTTTCCGAGATAGTTCAGACAAACAATGCAAGATGATGGCGATGCAATGCACAAAAACATCGCGATTTTCTAGTAGGGGTTTTGCGGGATGCCACAGGGATGCACAAAGATAGAGCAAATAATCAATCATAGAGCGATAATTTTTTTGATCCACATCCTTACCCTTAGGATCGAGATCCAGATTAACCTTAGTTGGCATGGGAGTCTTGGCACCTTTGACTTGATCAAACTTGAACTTCTTGAGCATGTCTTGAATGTATTTGGCTTGGTTGATGAAAGTCCCCTTCCTGAATTGCTTGACTTCAAATCCAAGGAAGAACTCCAACTCTCCCATCATATGCATCTCGAAGCGATCGGTCATGAGCTTGGAAAAATCCTCATTAAAAGCTTTGTTAATAGACCCAAATATAATGTCATCAACATAGATTTGGCAAATGAACAAGTGGCCTCCTACTCTCTTAGTAAAGAGTGGGATCAATGAGGCCCACTTCGAAACCACGGTCTAACAAGAGCTCTCTAAGGTGTAACATCCCAAAAATACTAAGCTTGGATCATCAAATTCTAATCATCACAATTAGGGTTAACAAAAACTTTTCTAAATGAAATCATGAATGCATGCATATGTGTATGCATGGATTTTGAAATCCTTTAAAACCACCTTGTTTGTTTGTTTCATTGCTTGTAAAATGTTTCTTAGGTGAAATAAACATCATCTAAAACATTTCCCACACTTTTCCTAAAGACAAGTAAATCAAAACACATATATGAAATGAATGGTCATTTTGGCCAATTTAACTCACATGCCTACTTTGGCTGTCTCACACTTTCAGAACCTAACAGAAACCTTTCTGGATCTTTGCACCCCTTGAATGTACTCATAACAAGGTATCAAGGCCCACTTTGTGATCATCTAGAAACTTTCAAATGCATAGTTTAAATGAAAATTCAAAATTGAATCTTTATCATATGGGAAGATCCCACTTTTTCAAAAACTACTCAAACAAGCTCAATTTTCAAAACCCAAGCATCTGCAGACTCACCAGCACCAATCTAGAAAACCGACCAAAAATCATTTCAAAATTAAAAACTTGATTTCATGCGGCCATTTCATCAAACAGGTTGCAGACACAAATCAAACAAACATCAAACACTATTGTGAGCAGTGATTCTTGCCTAACTGGTTCCCCATTTAGCTCACACACAACTCAGTAGATCATCTAGGAAGATTACCCAGGCACTAGCACCACTGTGAGCTTGCCATTGTCATCAATGGTGAATAGCCGAGCACCCTCTTGCCACCCCATAGTCGACAGCAAGCTAGGAGCAGCAGCAAGCCTAGCCAGCATGTCTGGGAGGCAGCCCACCATCCACCGCCACTCCCTGTCCCCTGCTCGAGCCTTGCCAAGCCCTGTACCACGCGCACAAGCTGCACCTAGACCATGCCGAGCGTGCGCCAGAGCGCCACCCTCGACCATCACCCACAGACCGCGCGCCGCCCTCGCCGCGTGCATACACAATCCCCACCGACCCGGGAGACCGCCAAACATCCCCGTTTGCCGCCCCGTGCCGCACAGCCACCGCCCGCCGTCGAAGATGCCGCCTCTGCCGCGCAGAGCACCGCCCGTTCCAGACCAAACCACACCACCCATGCCTCGAGACCATGTGGTTGAGCATCGCCAGGAGACACCGCACCGTCCCCTACCCTTGCCCATGCCATTAGCCGCCTGTAACATCGCCCCCGACGAGCTCACTATGTGCCCCGATGGTCCCCTCGCTCGACTATAAATAGAGGCCACCCCCGCACGATTTCTTCACACCATCTCACTCCCCTCTCCTCACTGATCGTGCCACACCATTCTCAGAGCAAGGCGAGCACCACCTCGCCGAAATTTCACTGGATCCTGCCGCTGCCGGAGAAGAAGGGAGCCAGCGATTGGAGCCGCCCAGAGCCGCGACCACCCTCGAGTTCGCCGTCATCGACTTTGTCGCTCGCCGACCTCGCCAAGCACCGGTGAGCCCCCAACGACTCACCGGCCGCTTAGGTTTTGTTCTCGCCGAGTTGTCTCGGCCGACGATGACTCACCGTTAGATTAGAACTAGATCGAACGATCCACGTTGCCCATACCGCCGCCCAGCCCCGTGTCACCGACGAGTGGGGACACCCACTTAAGGAGCTCAGGGAGCACTGCGCTTAGCAGGCCGCCCAAGAATTTTTCCGCAGCCAGCTTATTCAAACTAAACTTTCTCTATTTCAATTCAAACACACTTCTGTACCCAACTTCAAAAATCAACCCAGATCGATTCAATGCACCAAATTGAATGAAACCAATTTTGTTGGAAAGGTCTGTGAATGCTGAATCCAAGCCCGTTGGATTCAAGTCATTTGGATCTATAGATCACCCATGGTAAAAATAACAAGGCAGAAGCTTTTCTACATTCAAACATTTTTCAAATTTAAACCATAATAGCTTTTGAGTTGATTCCAACTCTCAAAAATCACATTTAACCATACCTTTCATAATATATAAAAATATATAGGTTTACATGCAGAAATAATGTTCAAGTAATAAAAGAATGCTACACAAGCATTTCTAGCCACTTTAATTAATTAAAATAAAAGGTTAAAACCTTATTAAATTGTGACACCACTTTAAATCACATTCCCATGGACTACAATATGTGGTGATGACATGTGTCAACATGATCCCATGTTGGGTTTGGAGAATATTAAATCTTAAGTAGTTTTTCAATGAGTAGAAATTACTTTTCTAAAAATAAAAATATTTAAACCAAGCCTTAACCTTGTAATGTTAGGGATGATGCTAGATCATCCATAGGACCCTTGTGTATGATGATTGCAAGTAATTAAGTATTGTTTGGTTATTGTGTACCTCGTATTTATTCATAGACGCTAGTACCGACCAAGGATACGAGGAGGAAGGAGGATACTACGAAGAAGAAGCCGAGGAGAACTTCAACCACTGCTCTGCACAAGGCAAGCCTAATGCTATTAGTTGATTGTGCAAGCTAGTAACCTTGCAAGCTAACCCTTGCAAGATACCCTACTGATGCAACAAACCCATATGTGTTCTATGACTACTATATGCCTTAAGCATATGTGATCATACCCATTTGATAAACCAACCCTAGTTTTATGTGCAAGCTTCTTACTTTATTTCTTTATCAAAGCTTACTTAGAGTTTACTTAAGTGACTGGTAGATATTGGAAAGATGCTGAAGGTTGCATAAAGAGCATAAAATTTGGCCTAAGTTAGAAACCTTGACATCAGCCTGAGACATAAGGTTGTACTTAGTTGAAACTCCACTAGTTACCACCCCTCATCATTACTACCCCCACCTGTAGATGCTAGTGCTAAGCATAAAACTTGATCAACTTTAGATGGGAATACTTGGTGGAAAAATGGTTATGAAAACCTTGGAATGATGGATCATTCTATTGAAATGTTTTGGACATGTGTTTCCAAACACTTGAGAATTTTGGTGATAAAAATGTTGAGGCATGAGCCTTAGCCCTTTATAAAACTGATGGTTGTCTGGATGTGATACCATTCCAATTTTATCGTACAACCACAATACCCGAATATTGGGTAGGGCTTGACTATAAACTTATATTCCTTAGTATTAGTTCCCTCACGGCCAAGGTTTGAGCTAAGGCTACCTTGTGAAGATTTTCCACCTTTGCAGTACCCAAGATGACAGTTGGTCATGGTTGGGAGGCCAAACTCACAAGAGAGGTGCTTATACTAGGGCGTGTAATCGAAAGGTTAGGATTGATTATCCGCATACTGAGTATGGTGAATTCAGGATTTGTTCCTGACGGATGTATCGAATGTTGTGGTGAAAGTGTACAATCTCTGCAGAGTGTCAAACTATTCGAATAGCCGCGTCCGTGGTTATGGACAGTTGGATTGACCATACTGTTCCCCTGTCAGACTTTTCAAAATGACATGTGAAATGAATTGAGACTTTGACTTGACCACAACAGAGTTGTGATATGAAATACAAGTTCCCGCTTAGGATTTATAAAATTGTGACTAGCTTTGGAGCTTAGTAGAGATAAATCTGGCTTTTGCAAAACAACCCTAGAGCCTAGTGTCCTATTATCCAAAAAAACCCTTTACCTATTAGTATTAGTTTACGAGTACTTAAAAAGTACTCATGGCTTTGTCCCTGGCTATTCCCATGGCCAGAATATGAAGAGGAGTACCTGGAAGATGGAACCCAGGAAGGTTACGACAACTAGGATCATCTCCCACCGTTAGCATTGCCTGTGACCCCGAGGATGGAGCTTCGCCTATGCTACCGTTATTATTACGTATTCCGCTGCTTGATGTTGTATTAAGAACTGGATCATGAGATCCCTATTTGTGTAAGAACTTATGTATCGTTTGTAATGGATGATGTACTATGGTATCCAATTCTGTTATGTCTCGCAAAAATGGTAATCATGGGATTGTGATGTATGGCATAACAGGCATCTAGGATTGAAAAATCCGGGTGTTGCCAAGTTGGTATCAGAGCCATCCTGACCATAGGAGACCCTAGTTAGACTGGAGGTTTGAATCAAAAACTTAGTTTCAAAACCAAAGAAAACAAATATTTACAAAAACTTATTCTCATTCTTATCTCTTTGATTCTTTCATAAAAATTCATGTTCCTCAAAAACTCTTGCAAAACACATAAAATTTTGTCACACTTGATCACCTAATCTGCTCATCCTCTATTTTTATAGATGGACGTGAAGTACAGCAAGTTTTACCAACTTGGGAATGGGGGAGACCTTATCTTTGAGAGGGATCTGGATCAGCTTTCGGAACTTCTGGAGCGTCCGCGCCCCGAGTTCTTCGGAGCTCATCTCAATGATCAAGGAGAAGAAGATCTGAAGTGGCTAATTGTTGCAAGTCTTCAAGGAAAGATTAAACCTCCCACTGCGGAGGGAATTCAGTTTACCTTGAGAGAAAACAACTAGCTTGATGGACTTGCCAGAGCAATGCAGGAAGCTCTTTACCGTCTGTCTGGGCAGAGCATCAATCAGATCAAGGGTACTCGCTTTGAGTTTTGCCCAAGGCGTGATGCAAATGGACAACCACTGGAAGCCCCATACCACACCGAGCTGAAGACTCAATTGGACCACCTTAGCTTCATGATGTATGATCGTCAGCAGGAGTTGGACAACTGTCGTGACTATTGCAACCACAAGTCTGCCATCATCAAGACGAAGGATCAGACCATAGCCATGCTAGCAAAGGATCGCAAGTCTCGCAGCCGTCAGCTCGACAAAAAGGAGCGCATTATTGCCCGTCTTCGCCACCGCATCTCATCTCTGGAGGAGACCATCCACGAGAGAGACATGCAGTTGGAGGAAAGGGAGAATGCCGGAGAGGATCTTCGTGGAGACCCTTACACTTATCTCAGCGATGACGATGATTTTCTGGAGGATCAGGCCATGGACTTCTTCACCGATGAGGATGATTTCGCCTTCATCGATGATGCTGAAGATGATGAAGCCACAGACTCTGAGGAGTAGTAGCACTGAGCACTAGCGTAGTGAGTAGTAGTCGGTCCCATTGTATCGTAGTTTCCAGAATGGTTCTTAAAACCATCTGTTTTTCTTTGTTGTGGTGTGTGTTGTACTGTGTGCTATGAGTGAATGAATGAAAAATCAAGTTGCTAGAAAAACCTGAGTCAAACTCTAAAAACTTTTCAAAGACCCAAAACCTTAGAAATTTCCCTCTTCTCTCATGATTTATATCAATCTTCAGATGCCACGTGGAGGAAGTGGTTCAGCCCCGGACCCGATGTTGCAGATCCTGCAAATGTTGACTTCTGACCGCGAAGCTGAAAGAGCGGAATGTCAAGCCAACCTAGCCACTCTGCAACAGATAGCCCAGCTAGCCCACAACAACCAAGGCCACGGAAATCAGGACAACCATGGATCTAAGCTCAAGAATTTCCAGAATACTAACCCACCCGTTTTCACCAAGTCAGAAGAACCCCTAGTGCCGATGATTGGCTGCAAACCATGGAAAACAACCTAGAAGTCGCCGGAGTGGAAGCCAACGAGAAAGTCATGTTCGCCACCCATTATCTATCCGGAGATGCCAGGGCATGGTGGAACAGTGTTCGTGTAATGACCGGAGGCCAGATGATAACCTGGGAGGAATTCAAGGTCAAGTTTAGCAGAACCCATGTGCCACCAGGTTTGATCAAGAGAATGAGAGACGAGTTCAGAGAGCTAAAGCAAGGAAGGATGACTGTAGTGGAATACCGTGACAAATTTTTGTCATTAGCTAGGTATGCCCCGGACGAGATAGACACCGAAGCCAAGAAGAAAGAAAGATTCCTGAATGGTTTGCATGACGAGATGCAGACGGTGTTAGTCAGTATCCCCTTTGCTAATATTGAAGCCCTTGTCGACTCTGCTATCCAGATGGAAGGAAAGATCAACCAAGACAATAGAACCGCAAGCGTCGCATGATGCATCAACCCGGATCCCATCAGACCCCAAAGTATCGCCCCAACCCATCTCCAGGATTTGCCCCACGAACCAACAGACCCCCTATGACCCGTCCGACCTACCCCAACCGTGAAAACCCTAGACACGGAGGAAATCACAACAACCCCGGCAACTCTAGCAATTTCACCCGTGCCCAACCCAAGCTCAACACCAACAATGCTACCGCCAACACCAACACTGCCCCGAGGACTGGAAGCAATGTTGTGCCTATCGCAGCCAAGTACAAGTCACAAGTGACCTGTTATGACTGTGGAAATAAAGGCCACTATTCCAACGAGTGCCCCAACAAGAAGAACGCTATCGCCTCAATAATGCCAACGCTTCGCCAGCGTCGTGTCCACCAGGAGAAGATTTTCCTGTGGAATTCACTCAACCGCAATGGCCGTCTTTTTCTCATGCATGCTGAAGAAGCTCAGGAAGCACCAGACGTCGTGTTGGGTATGTTTTCTGTTAATTCAGTACTTGCAAGAGTGTTGTTTGACTCTGGTGCATCGCATTCATTTGTCACCGAAGAATTTGCCTGCACTAGTAAAATTCAACCAACCAAACTGAAGCATGTTATGATTGTGCAAATTCCCGGATCAACCACCAAGGCTAGGAAAATTTGCAAAGCCGTCCCTATCTGAATCCATGGCATAGATTTTTATGCTAATCTAATAGTACTCGGAACTAAAGGTTTGGAAGTAGTACTAGGAATGGATTGGATGTCCAAACATAAGGGATTGATTGACTATGCTAAGAAAGCCATCACCATGACCAGTACCACCAGAATATCAGTCGAGCATATCTCTGAAACATTACCTCACCAATTCAAGTGTAACAAGAGTCTAGCCCAACCTACCATTGACCAAGTCCGGATAGTCTATGAATACCCCGATGTATTTCCCGATGTTTTGCCCGGTATGCCCCCAGATCGGGATATCGAGTTTATCATCGAACTAATCCTCGGAACAGTACCCATAGCCCAGAGACCCTATAGTATGAACCCGTCGGAACTAGCAGAACTGAAGAAGCAACTGGATTCCATGCTAGAAATTAGATTGATTCAACCAAGTGCATCACCATGGTGATCACCTGTCTTATTCGTGGACAAGAAAGATGGAGGTAACCGTTTGTGTACGGATTATTGGAAGTTGAATGATGTCACCATCAAGAAAAGGTACCCCATGCCCAAGATAGAAGATTTGTTTGATCAGTTGACCGGTGCCCAGGTGTTTTCTAAGATTGATCTTAGAACTGGCTATCATCAACTCAAAATTCGTGCAGAGGATATTCCAAAGACTGCCTTTACCACCAGATATGGATTGTACGAGTATACAGTCATGTCTTTGGATTAACCAATTCCCCCGCTTATTTCATGAACCTCATGAATAAGATTTTTATGGACTTCCTGGATAAGTTTGTCGTTGTTTTCATCGATGACATTCTGATTTATTCCAAATCAGAAGAAGAACATGAGCTACACCTAAGGACCATTCTTGGAACCCTTAGAGAGCATCAGCTGTATGCAAAGTTTAGCAAATGTGAATTTTGGTTACAGGAAGTAGGATTCCTCGGTCACATTGTATCAGCCGGAGGAATTGCCGTTGACCCTGCCAAAGTGAAAGATGTAGAAGATTGGCAAGCCCCAACCACTCAAACCCAAGTTCGTGCTTTTCTCGGATTGGCGGGATATTACCGCAAATTTATAGAAGGATTATCGAGTATCGCCCGACCCATGACCCAGTTGCTGAAGAAGGACAAGAAGTTTGAATGGACAGACAAGTGTGAAGCGAGTTTTCAAGAACTCAAGAGGAGATTGATATCAGCCCCAATCTTGATCATGCCGGATATCACGAAGCCCTTCGATGTGTATTGTAACGCATCCAAGATTGGTCTCGGATGTGTGCTAATGCAAGAAGGCAAAGTTATATCTTATCTATCTCGACAATTGAAGCAACACGAGAAAAACTATCCAACCCATGACCTCGAACTCGCAGCTGTAGTTCTAGCCCTGAAGACATGGAGACATTACCTGATGGGAAACCGTTGTGATATTTATTCGGGTCACAAGAGCCTAAAGTATATATTCACTCAGAAGGAGTTGAATATGAGGCAGAGAAGATGGATTGAGCTAATCAAAGATTACGACCTGGACATTCACTATCACCCTGGTAAAGCCAACGTGGTAGCCGATGCCCTTAGCAGATTTCCGTGCCGCTTGAACTCCATGAATTTGAAGGAGCAACCAAGTTTGCACAAGGAGATGGAAGATTTTCGAATGGAATTAGTAAGTGAAGGATTTTTGGCTAGCATATAACTTCAGCCCACTTTTATCAGTCAGATTAAAGAGGCGCGGAAGGGAAATGCCAGTATCGGCGGAAATGCCAGTATTCACCGAGGACGAAGAAGGAGTTCTGTGGTACAAAGGACGCCTTTGTGTACCAGCAGATTCGGAGTTGAAAGAAGTTATCTTGAAGGAGGCTCATGATACTCTTTATTCTATCCATCCCGGAGGGACTAAGATGTATCAAGATTTGAAAGAGCAATTTTGGTGGCATAAGATGAAGAGATAAATCGGAAGCTATATCGCCAAGTGTGATATATGTCAGCGAGTCAAGGCAGGACATCAAAGACCCGCTGGATTGTTGCAACCTTTGCAAATTCCGGAATGGAAATGGGATTCTGTAGGAATGGACTTTATCACTGGACTACCTACTTCTATTAGGGGAAATGACTCTATCTGGGTCATAGTGGACAGATTGTCCAAAGTCGCCCATTTCTTGCCCGTTAAAACCACCTATCAGAGTTCGAAGCTAGCGGAGTTATACATCGCTAGAATCGTCAGTTTGCACGGAGTCCCCAAGAACATAGTATCGGATCGAGGAACTCAGTTTACCTCGATATTCTGGAAAAAAGTCCAAGAAGGTTTAGGAACCCGCCTAGATTTCAGTACCACGTATCAACCTCAGACCGATGGACAAACGGAGCGAGTAAATCAAATACTCGAAGATATGCTTAGAGCATGTGTGCTAGAATATGGATCCAAGTGGGAAGACTGTCTGCCGTTTGCATAATTTTCCTACAACAATAGTTACCAAGCCAGTTTGCAAATGGCCCCATTTGAATTCATGTACGGAAGAAAGTGTCGCACCCCTTTGAACTGGTCGGAAGTAGGAGAGATTCAGCTTTTCGGACCCGGCATCCTCCGAGAAGCAGAAGATAAGGTTCACAAGATTCGTGAGCACCTCAAGACCGCCCAATCCCGACAGAAGAGTTAAGCCGACAAGAGACGTCGAGACCTCGCCTTCAACATAGGAGATTTTGTTTATCTGAAAGTGTCGCCATTGAAGGGAATGCAGCGTTTCCAAATCAAAGGAAAGTTAGCCCCTAGATATATCGGACCTTTCAAAATTCTGAACCGTCGAGGAGAAGTATCGTATCAATTGGAACTACCTGAAGAGATGTCAGCTGTGCACAATGTGTTCCATATCTCGTTACTTCGCAAGTGTCTCGAAGTCCCCGAGAAGACCGAAGTGTTCAAGAATATCGACCACCGGACCATAGAGATCAACGATGACCTGACCTATCCCGAAGTACCCATCCGCATTTTGGAAGAAGCTTTTCGAACTACCCGAACCCGAAGCATCAAGTTTCTCAAGATTCAGTGGAGCAACCACACAGAAGAGGAAGCTACCTGGGAGCACGAAGATCACATCAGGACGGAGTTTCCCGATCTCTTCAAATCCTAGGTAATCTTTTCGTCCTTTTTCAAATCTCGGGACGAGATTTTTTTTAAGGGGGGAAGGTTTGTAACATCCCAAAAATACTAAGCTTGGATCATCAAATTCTAATCATCACAATTAGGGTTAACAAATATGTGTATGCATGGATTTTGAAATCCTTTAAAACCACATTGTTTGTTTGTTTCATTGCTTGTAAAATGTTTCTTAGGTGAAATAAACATCATCTAAAACATTTCCCACACTTTTCCTAAAGACAAGTAAATCAAAACACATATATGAAATGAATGGTCATTTTGGCCAATTTAACTCACATGCCTACTTTGGCTGTCTCAAACTTTCAGAACCTAACAGAAACCTTTCTAGATCTTTGCACCCCTGGAATGTACTCATAACAAGGTATCAAGGCCCACTTTGTGATCATCCAGAAACTTTCAAATGCATAGTTTAAATGACAATTCAAAATTGAATCTTTATCATATGGGAAGATCCCACTTTTTCAAAAACTACTCAAACAAGCTCAATTTTAAAAACCCAAGCATCTGCAGCCTCACCAGCACCAATCTAGCAAACCCCCCAAAAATCATTTAAAAATTCAAAACTTGATTTCATGCGGCCATTTCATCAAACAGGTTGCAGACACAAATCAAACAAACATCAAACACTATTGTGAGGAGTGATTCTTGCCTAACTGGTTCCCCATTTAGCTCACACACAAATCAGTAGATCATCTAGGAAGATTAGCCAGGCACTAGCACCACTGTGAGCTTGCCATTGGAGCCGCTGCCGGAGAAGAAGGGAGCCAGCGATTGGAGCCGCCCCAGGAGCTGCCGCGACCACCCCTGAGTTCGCCGTCGTCGACTTCGTCGTTCGCCCGCCTCGCCGACCCTCGCCAGCACCCCGGTGAGCCCCCAGCGACCCTCACTGGACGCGCTAGGTTTCGTTCTCGCCGGAGTTGTCTCGCGTCGACGATGACTCCCAGCCGTTAGATTAGAACTAGATCGAACGATCCACGTCGCCTCATACCGCTTCGCCCAGCTTCGTGTCACTAACGAGTGGGTACACCCACTTAATCAGCCCGCGGGAACACTACGCTTAGCAGGCCGGCCCAGTAATTTTTCCCGCGCAGCCCAGTTATTCAAACTAAACTTTTTCTATTTCAATTCAAACACACTTCTGTACCCAACTTCAAAAATCAACCCAGATCGATTCAGTGCACCAAATTGAATGAAACCAATTTTGTTGGAAAGGACTGTGAATGCTGAATCCAAGCCCGTTAGATTCAAGTCATTTGGATCTACAGATCACCCATGGTAGAAATAACAAGGCAGAAGCTTTTCTGCATTCAAAAAAAATTCAAATTTAAACCATAATAGCTTTTGAGTTGATTCCAACTCTCAAAAATCACATTTAACCATACCTTTCAGAATATATAAAAGTATATAGGTTTACTTGCAGAAATAATTTTCAAGTAATAAAAGAATGCTACACAAGCATTTCTAGCCACTTTAATTAATTAAAATAAAAGGGTAAAACCTTATTAAATTGTGACACCACTTTAAATCACATTCCCATGGACTACAATATGTGGTGATGACATGTGTCAACATGATCCCATGTTGGGTTTGGAGAATATTAAATCTTAAGTAGTTTTTCAATGAGTAGAAATTACTTTTCTAAAAATAAAAAGATTTAAACCAAGCCTTAACCTTGTAATGTTAGGGATGATGCTAGATCATCCATAGGACCCTTGTGTGTGATGATTTCAAGTAGTTAAGTATTGTTTGGTGATTGTGTACCTCATATTTATTCATAGACGCTAGTACCGACGAAGGATACGAGGAGGAAGGAGGATACTACGAAGAAGAAGCCGAGGAGAACTTCAACCACTACTCTGCACAAGGCAAGCCTAATTCTATTAGTTGATTGTGCAAGATAGTAACCTTGCAAGCTAACCCTTGCAAGATACCCTACTGATGCAACAAACCCATATGTGTTCTATGACTACTATATGCCTTAAGCATATGTGATCATACCCATTTGATAAACCAATCCTAGTTTTATGTGCAAGCTTCTTACTTTATTTCTTTATCAAAGCTTACTTAGAGTTTACTTAAGTGACTGGTAGATATTGGAAAGATGTTGAAGGATGCACAAAGAGCATAAAATTTGGCCTAAGTTAGAAACCTTGACATCAGCCTGAGACATAAGGTTGTACTTAGTTGAGACTCCACTAGTTACCACCCCTCATCATTACTACCCCCACCTGTAGATGCTAGTGCTAAGCATAAAACTTGATCAACTTTAGATGGGAATACTTGGTGGAAAAATGGTTATGAAAACCTTGGAATGATGGATCATTCTATTAAAATGTTTTGGATATGTGTTTCCAAACACTTGAGAATTTTGGTGATAAAAATGTTGAGGCATGAGCCTTAGCCCTTTATAAAATTGATGGTTGTCTGGATGCGATACCATTCCAATTTTATCGTACAACCACAATACCCGAATATTGGGTAGGGCTTGACTAGAAACTTATATTCCTTAGTATTAGTTCCCTCACGGCCAAGGTTTGAGCTGAGGCTACATTGTGAAGATTGTCCACCTGTGCAGTACCCAAGATGATAGTTGGTCATGGTTGGGAGGCCAAACTCACAGGAGAGGTGCTTATACTAGGGCGTGTAATCGAAAGGTTAGGATTGATTAACCGCATACTGAGTATGGTGAATTCAGGATTTGTTCCTGATGGATGTATCGAATGTTGTGGTGAAAGTGTACAATCTCTGCAGAGTGTCAAACTATTCGAATAGCCGCATCCGCGGTTATGGACAGTTGGAGTGGCCATACTGTTCCCCCGTCAGACTTTTCAAAATGACCTGTGAAATGAATTGAGACTTTGACTTGACCACAACAGAGTTGTGATATGAAATACAAGTTCCCGCTTAGGATTTATAAAATTGTGACTAGCTTTGGAGCTTAGTAGAGATAAATCTGGCTTTTGCAAAACAACCCTAGAGCCTAATGTCCTATTATCCAAAAAAAACCTTTACCTATTAGTATTATTTTGCGAGTACTTAAAAAGTATGCATGGCTTTGTCCCTGGCTATTCCCATGGCCAGAATATGAAGAGGAGTACCTGGAAGATGGAACCCAGGAAGGTTACGACAACTAGGATCATCTCCCATCATCAGCATTGCCTATGACCCCGAAGATGGAGCTTCGCCTACACTACCGTTATTATTATGTATTCCGCTGCTTGATGTTGTATTAAGAACTGGATCATGAGATCCCTATTTGTGTAAGAACTTATGTATCGTTTGTAATGGATGATGTACTATGGTATCCAATTCTGTTATGTCTTGCAAAAATGGTAATCGTGGGATTGTGATGTATGGCATAACAGGCATCTAGGATTGAAAAATCCGTGTGTTGACATAAGGTAATCATACCATGCATGTGGGGCTTGTTTGATACCATAGATTGCCTTGTTGATCTTGTAGACATGGTTCAAGAAAATTGGATCTGGAAAGCCCGGAGGTTTCTTGACGTATACCGACTCTTTCAAAGGACCATTAAGGAAAGCACTTTTAACATCCATTTGATGCAACTTGAAGTTATGATGAGTAGCAAAATAAAGAATCATACGAATGGATTCAAGGGAAGGAACGGGGGCATAAGTCTCACCATGGTCGATGCCCTCAACTTGTGAGTATCCTTGGGCAACTAACCTTGCCTTGTTGCGCATGACTATCCCATTTGCATCACACTTGTTCTTGAAGAACCACTTAGTTCCGATGATGTTTTGACAATCCTTAGGCCTCTCAACCAAATTCCATACTCTGTTCCTCTTGAAGTTGTGAAGTTCTTCATTAATAGCGTCAAGCCAATCATCATCTTCAAGAGGACTTTCTATGGTTCCACATGAGAGATAAAAGCATGGTGAGAATTAAAAGAGGCTAATTTCCTCCTAGTAGTGGAACCTCTATTGAAATATCCATAAACATTATCAAGGATATGGCCATCTTGGATGAGCTTGGCGAGACGATAGGCTTGACAGCGGGCTTGAGCATCAACACGAGATTCTTGAGCAACCACTCGGTCATTGCCACCATTTGGGTCCCTGCCTTGACTATAAGCATGAATACAAGGATCATCTTCATCAATCTCCACCTCCGGGGAGTCATCATTTGGGGAGGAAGGAGTAGAGCCTTGATCACCATTAACTTTCCATTGTTCTTGACTAGCTTGACCTTGTTCTTGATGAGCTTGAGCTTGGGAGATGGCATGAGAAGGAGCCCCATCTTGGGGAGTAAGATGTTTTTGATTAAGATATTGAGTATCGGGGATTGAAGAGTCATGAACATGAGGAACCTCAGAAGAGATTGAGGGATCTTGTGTCAATATAGTGGGTCCTTGAGGGGCAAGATGATCTTGTGAGAGTGAGGGCTCCACTTGAGTAGAGCTTGGTCCTTATCCTTTGGCCACAAGGGGATCCTCAATGGGGAGGTGGAAACCCACACCCATTCTTCTTATGGCCTTGGGAGGAATTTCATCACTTGGATCGCAAACACCATCTTGCCTAACAAGGGACTCATGGTCTTCATCAAACTTCACATTGCTCGTCTCTTCAACCCTTCCATTGGCTTTGTTGTAGACTTTATAAGCATGGGACTGATTTGAGTACCCAACAAAAATTCCTTCTTGTGCCTTGGATTCAAACTTGGACAAACGAACTCCTTTCTTGAGAATATAGAACTTGCAACCAAACACTCGAAAGTAGCTAACGTTGGGCTTTTTCCTGGTGAGCAGCTCATAAGGGGTCTTGCTCTTTTTCTTGCGAAGGTAAAGCCGGTTGGTTGCATGGAAAGTGATGGAGATATCCTCGGCCCTAAAGTTGTATGGAGACTTGAATTCAGCTAGCATAGACCAAGCCACATCCATCAAAGAACGGTTCTTCCTTTCGGCAACACCATTTTGTTGAGGGGTATAAGGAGTGGAGTATTGATGCTTGATGACTTCATCACTAACAAAACTCATCCAAGGTATAGTTCTTGAACTCGGTGCCATTGTCACTTCGGATGGAGAGAATGTTTTCATTGTGTTTCTATTGAACTTCATTTACAAAGTCGATGACGGTTTGTTGAGTCTCACTTTTGTACTTGAAGAAGAACACCCAAGTGTATCTAGAGAAATCATCCACAATGACCAAACAATGCTTCTTGCCTCCAAGACTATCATGAGAGGGAGGACCAAAGAGGTCCATGTGCAAGAGTTCCAAGCATCTTTCCGTGGTGATTTTATTGAGAGCCTTTTGGGGAGTTTAATGCATCTTTCCTTCAATACAATCCGTACACACACGATCTTTGGCAAAGGAAACATCGTTAAGACCAAGCATGTGGCACTCGGAGTGAAGTCTTTGCAAAGTTCTCATGTTAACATGGGCTAGGAGGCGATGCCACAACTAGCCCTTGTCGGCTTTAGCATAGAGACATAGAGCATGAGGAGTGGTGGTCCTCGAAAATTCCACCACATAGAAGTCATGCTCTATATACCCTACGAAAACCACCTTGAGAGACTTGCTCCACATGAGGACCACGAAATTATCATTCAAGAGAGAAGAAAGACCCATAAGGGCAAGAGAACGAACTAAAAGTAAATTGTAACCGAGGGTTTTGACAAGCATGACGTCAACCAAGGATACATCTGAGGTTACCACCACTTTTCCAAAACCCAATACCTGAGAACTTGTTTTATCATCGTAGGAGACCATAGTGTTGGCAATATTTGGCCTTATCTCCGACATGATAGACTTGCTTCCGGTCATATGACTTGTGGTGCCGCTATCAAGCACCCATTTTGCTCCACCAGAAGCATAGTCCTACAAGAAAATCAAGCTTTGGTTTTAGGTACCCATTTTTCAATGGGTCCCCTTTTGTTAGTAACAAGAATCTTTGGGACCCAAATGTCCCAATGATAATCATGGGTGTAAGAAGTTCCAACATATTTAGCATAGACATGACCATCATAGGATTTGCAAAGAATATAAGATGGATTGTTATTTCTGGCAAAGTTGTTACTTTGCAAGATGGAGGGACCATTAGTAGGTCTTGAGCTATGCCCTTGCTCTTTCTCTTCTTCTTGTTCTTGTTCTTCTTAGCCTTGGCAAGTTGATCCTTCAACACCTTGTTCTCCTCAATGAGATGCGCATGCTTGCAACAAGGGTTAGAAGGGCTAGACAAGTCTATAATTTGCACAGCGGAGGACTTAGCATGTTCACAAGTTAGTTGAGTTTGAAGTTGTTCATGGGTTTCAAAAAGACTTGAGAATTTGCTCTCCAAGGCTTTGTGTTCCTCTTTGAGTTTCTCAAAGTCTTCTCGATTCCTATTATGACCAACACAAACTCAACTTTTTATTTCTTAAGCACCTTAACCAAAGCTAGAGCATGATCACGTTCTTTAGTGAGAGAGCACATGGAGTTGTTATGGTCATCTACAAGCTTAGACACATTTTCTTCAAGATTAGTTCTCATATTTTGTTCATCCTCAAGACTTTGAGTGAGAGGCGTGATACGTCGTAAACATATCTATAATTTTTTATGTTCCATGCTTTTTTAGTATCAACTTTGCTATGTTTTGTCTACACTTTGAAATATTTTTATACATTTTCCAAAACTAACCTATTAACAAGATGCCACAGTGCCAGTTGCTTGTTTTCTGCTGTTTTTGGTTTCAGAAAAGCTAGTAAGGAAATATTCTCGGAATTGGACGGGACAAAAGCCAAAGTCAATATTTTACCGGGACGACCACAGAGACCAAAGGGCAACCGAAGGAGGGCCACGAGGCCACCACAACCTAGGGTGGCGCAGGCCCCCCTAGGGCGCGCCGCCACCTGGTGTGGGCGCCTCGGGTGCCCCCTGCCTCGCCTCTTCACCTATAAAATCCCCCCGATGCAGAAACCCTAGCCACCTGATCAGATCTCCACGAAACAGTTTGTAGCCGCCGCCACCATCGTCCCTAGATCGGGGGGATCTGAAGCTCTTCCCAGCACCCTGCCGGAGGGGAGAGAGCATCCCGGAAGTCTTCTTCATCACCATGCCAGCCTCCGGTATGATGCATGAGTAGTTTACCCTTGTACTATGGGTCCATTAAGTAGCTAGATGGTTGTTTCTCCTCTTTTGTGCTATCATGTTTAGATCTTGTGAGCTCCGTTCATGATCAAGATCATCTATTTGTAACCATACATGTTGTGTTTGCGGCGATCTAATGGATATTGAGATATTATGTCATATTGATTATTGATTCTATCATGTCTTATTGATTATTGATTCTATCATGTCTGTGTTGTTTGTGATCTTGCATGCTCTCCGTTGCTAGTAGCTATCTTGGCCAAGTAGATGCTAGAGACTCGAAGAGGGAGTATTTATGCTCAATAGTGGGTTCATGCCTCTAGTAATGTGGGAAGTGATAGGAATCTCTAAGGTTGTAGATGTTTTGTTGCTACTAGGGAGAAAACAACAATCTTTTGTTCATGGAACAATTGTATTGTTTACTTTACACACATTTCTTAATGCAATTATCCGTTGCTTGCAACTTAATACTGGAGGGGGTTCGGATGATAACCTGAAGGTGGATTATTAGTCATAGATGCAGTTGGATGGCAGTCTATGTATATTGTTGTAATGCCCAATCAAATCTCATAGGAATCATGATGTCTAGTATTTGCATTGTTATGCCTTGCTCAGTCCTGTCAATTGCCTCGCTGTAATTATAAGTTCACCCAGCATGTTACCTATCTTAAGGAGAACACCTCTAGTGAACTGTGGATCCCGGTCCAATCTTTACCATTGTTACATCATCTACTGCTACTGTTTACTTTCTACCAGCAACTATTACCTTCCACACTATACATTAATCCTTTGTTTTCAGCAAACCAGTGAGATTGACAATCTCACTGTAAGTTGGGGCAAAGTATTGAGTTTGTGTGGTGCAGGATTCCAAGTTGCTAGAAACACCTTGAAGTTGTTTCCTTGCTTCTACTGGTTCGATAACCTTGGTTTCATAACTGAGGGAAAACTTGCTGCTGTGCTCATCATACCTTCCTCTTGGGGTTTCCCAACGAAGCTCTACAATTGACTGAGCCACATCAAGATTTTTCTGGCATCATTGCTGGGGAGTTAAGGAAAGCTTGACAAGGGGAGTCTTTCACAACCATTCTCTTTACTTTGTTTTTGTTTTTCTTAGTTCCTTTTGATTTGTTTTTCTTGCTTCTTTTTACCAAAAATTACCAAAAAATAGTTTTGTTTGGTTTGATTTTTCTCATCAAAAACACAAAAAATTAGTTCCTACTCTAGTTGTTATTGTTGTTGTTGGCTTGCTACACTTTTGCAAAAATGAATTCTGCTGAGAACACCAAGTTTTGTGACTTCACTAGAACAAACAACAATGATTTCCTTTGCACACCTATTGTTCCACCTGCTCCTGATGCTACCTTTTATGAAATTAAACCTGCTTTGTTGAATCTTGTTATGAAAGAGCAATTTTCTTGTGCTAGTTTTGATGATGCTGCTGCCCACCTTAATAACTTTGTTGAACTTTGTGAGATGCAAAGTTATAAGGATGTAGATGGAGATATTATTAAGCTCAAATTGTTTCCTTTCTCCTTGCGAGGAAAATCTAAAGAATGGTTGCTATCCTTTCCTAGAAATAGTATTGATTCTTAGATTAAATGCAATGATGCTTTTATTGGAAAATACTATCCTCCTGCTAAGATTATATCTATGAGAAGTGAACTAATGAAATTTAAACAACTTGATAATGAACATGTTGCTCAAGCTTGGGAAATAATGAAATCTTTGGTAAAGAATTGTCCCACTCATGGACTAACTGCTTGGATGATTATCCAAACTTTGTATGCAGGGTTAAATTTCTCTTCAATAAATCTATTGGAGGTAGCTTTATGACCATTACTTTGGGTGCTGCAACAAAGCTCCTTGATAATATGATGGTTAATTATTCTGAATGGCACACTGAGAGAGATCCACATGGCAACAAGGTAAATTATGTTGAAGAAACCTCCTCCTTGAGTGATAAAATTGATATTATCATGTCTATGCTTGTTAATGTAAAAGCTCATATTGATCCAAATAATGTTCCCTTAGCCTCTTTGGTTGCTCAAGAAGAGCAAGTTGATGTGAACTTCATTAGAAATAACAATTTCAACAACAATGCCTATAGGAATAATCTTGGTAATAATAATTATAGGCCTTATCCTCCTAATAATGGCAGTACTTATCATGGTAGATCTGGAAAGCCTAGTGAACATAGGATTCTAGAAGTTGAAAGGTCCACTAAAAACTTCATGCAAATGCAATATGAGCAGAACAAAATATTCACTAAAAATATGGAAGAACGATCTGCTATTTTGAAAAATATTAGTTATCAACTTGAGAATTTGAATAAGGGAATTCCTTGTTTGCAGTCCAAAATTTTGAATGCTGAGAAAAATATTTCATCTTTTTCTGAAGCACAATCCTCTTTGATTAATAAAATGGATGCTAAACCTGAAACCTTGGAAAGCACCTTTGCTGCTACTCATGCTATACAAGTTACTATTGATGAAAATGTTAGGCTGTTAGCTAAATTGCATGCTAAGTGGGAAAGATAATATGAAATTGCTAGAAACAATAGTATTTTTACCATTACCACCACCAATATTGATGCTAGTAAACCACAAGCGGTCCCCATTCCTTCTACAACAATGCCTAAACCCAATAAGAATGCTAAATTTTTTCAAGATATGGGAAACAATAAGTATACTACCTGTGATGCTAAGTTTGATTTTGATCTTGATGGTTGCAATATTATGAAGTGATTATGTTACTACAAAATCTTTCTAGAAGTCCTAAGGCTAGTGCAATGAATATGGCTTTTACAAAACACATTACAGAGGCTCTCATTAAAATTAAGGAAGGAAAATTGAAACACAAAGCTTCTATTCCTAGGAAAGTAGGAGATAGTTGGGAACCCATCATTAATATGCAAGTGAATGACTTTGATCTCAAAGCTTCATGTGACCTTGGTTCTAGTGTCTCTATTATGCCTAGAAAGATTTATGAAATGATTGATTTGCCACCTTTGGAAGATTGTTATTTAGAGGTCCCACTTGATGATAATGCTAAAAAGAAACTCATGGGGAGTATTAATGATGTTCTTATTATGGTTAACAATGCTTATGTCCTTGTTGATTTCTATGTTTTGGATGTTGAATGTAATGCTTCTTGTCCTATTACTTTGGGGAGACCTTTTCTTATAACTATTGGTGCCATTATTGATATGAAAGAAGGCACCATTAAATATCAATTCCCATTAAAGAAAGTTATTGAATATTTCCCTATGAGGAGAGAGAAGTTACCTTCTTCTCCTCATTTAAAGCAAAATCTGTTGCCAATGCTTCTTCATTTGAAAATACTTGATTCTTGCTTCTTTTGCCTAACTTAAAGGCGTTAAAGAAAAGTACTTCTTGAGAGATAACCCAATAGTTTTATTGAATCTTGGAAGTTACTACTTCATAATAACCTCTCCTTATCCTTTTTGTTTGATTTTTGTGCCAAGAATAACCTCTAATAAGAGATAAGTAAGATTTGGGGATGTTGCTGTTCCAAAATATATTTTTGTGCTTCATGGTAAAAATTCGTGAAAAATCTCTGTCTGTCGGATTGAGCTCTACTTTTCTGAGTAAATGCCCAAGGTTGTTATCTAACTTTCATTATTTTAGCACTTTTCAATTTGAGCAACATAAGTTCTTTGAAAAAATCGTTTTTTACCAGCTGGTCTGTTTTGACATATTTCTTTATCGGTTTTTACCTGTTTTGACATATTTCTTTATCGGTTTTTACCTGCTGCTCCATTATTTGCATTTGCCTATTTATCAGTTTTTTTTTAGTTCTTCTTGATCACTTGAGCTTTTTAAAGGAATTGCTAGAGTAGATTGTGTTTTAATGAAAGTTTTTCTGTGTTGAAACTAAACCCAGGGGTTTATTATCTTGAATGCACTAATGTTGCTAATGAAGATTGTATGCAGTTTTGTATGAAGGAAATTTTCAAATGTAGGGGAAGAATGATGTGATGAGATGAAGAATGGAAAAGAAGCTCAAGATTGGGGATGCCACCCCGTGTCAGCCCAGAAATATTCAAGAGGTACAAGTATCAAAGGTTGGGGATGCCCAAGGCATCCCCTTATTTATCAATAAAAATCTCAGGTCTCTTTATAGACACTTCGTTTTTATTGTTTCATGCACTGTTGTGTTGTCCTTGGAGCGTCTTAGTTTTCGTTTTTGGTTTTCTTTTGCTTAGTTTACTTGAATAAAGTAGTTGGACCCCCGCTTTCCCTGTGTTGTTTTCAAATAAGTTGATTGGTGTTGGACAAGAGTAGAAAGTTTCATGCTTTTAGTGGTACAAAAGGGAGCTTGATTTAACTGTGACTTAGACTTTATCATGTCATGCTAGATGTTGTTTTAACCTTATGCTTAGTGATTATTACTATAGCATGACTTATTCCAAACAATTGAGATTGCTTAATGTGCCTTGAAAGAATCATGCGTTGTTTTAACATACAAAAGCATAATATTGTGGTATTCTCCTTTGATGCTTTGTTTGGGTTCACTTGGCACATGATCACACCATGTTATGACTATGAACCAGTCACCTTAGCCTCTATGATCATTTAGTTTTTGCCTTGTGGTACCACTTTATGCTTTGATTGATAATGTTGTGTCGCTCTACATGATTATGGCCATTATTGCTCTCTTAGTTGGTCACTCCCAGTCTTTTGCTAGCCTCCACTTGTATTGATTAAGCTCTACTCATGCATCCAACTCCCAAAAACCAAGGTATTCCAAAGAGTCCACTATAAATTCCTATGTATGGTGTGTTACACCATTCCAAGTATATTATTGTTTTATCTATCTTCCAAATTAAACTTGTTATGTGAAAATTAGTGATTAAATCTCTCACAAACTTGATGGCACACTTTATTTTTCTTGCCCCTAATAAACTTGAACCATTGTGTCATGTATGTTGTATATGCTTGCACATATAAGTTGGGAATTAGCAGAACCGTGCTGTCATGGGGAACGCTTTTAACACCTGTAAATATCTACCCAGTTGATATCATGCTCTTCTGTTTATGGATCTCGACGGTGTGAAACAAAAGGGGAGCTTGTAAGTTCATGGAGTTATGTATGTGTGTTAGAGAAATGCCTAGGCCGCTAGCCTAATCCATGCCTAATCATGGTGGAAACTTGCAGCATCACCATAGTGAGCAATCCATGAAGCATCCTTAGAAAAAATATAGAAAAAAAAGAGAGAAAAAAATTTATGCACCATGCTCATGGTAAATAAAAGGATTGCTGAGATGCTCACTGTCTGTTTCCTTGTCATTTTGATATGGGATAGCTACTGTGTCATGGGGAAAGGGGTACTGTCATGGTATTGCCGACGAGTACTCCATGGAGGGGTCCTCACAGAGCGTGTTTAGAGACGTGGGGTAAGGCAGAAGGTTGGCGGGTACGAGGTAACACAGCTTACCTAGGTCCAGATCCCACGACGGTGGCGGAATCCTACTCCTTCTATAAATCACTATAATGGCAATACGCCGAGTTACAGGGATCGGTTCGCTGTGCGCGATATGAGTTGTTCTATCTGATTGTTGTCCTAAAGGCTCCCGTAGGTTCGTCTTATATAATCGCCAGATCCTAGGGTTACAGGTAAAGTCCTAGCCGGACAGGTTATAGAGTCCTAAACGGTACACAACTAGTCTAATGTGTCTTCACTCCAAGGCTCTGGGTATGCTGGTGACTCCTCTATAGCCTTCCTTTATCCGGCATGGGCCTCCCTTCTGTATCCATCTAACTGGGTCGCCTAGCAGGCCATGGGCCTTTCTACCAACTGTGGGCCAGCCGGGTTATCCAGATTAGAGACATGCTATGGTGGTACCCATTTAGCATATCCCCAACAGTAGCCCCCGGAGAACTCTGAGATCTTGCGTCGTCTTGCCTCTTCATGTCGAATGCTCTGTCTAGATGAATGTCGGCAAATCGTCAATAAATATCTTGTAGTCCTCCCAAGAACCATGCAATGTTCTTCGTCTTCAACATGTAAGTCGGAGAGTTGCTGAATCTTCCATCGTACTCTTCTCGTAGCCGGACTGAATCCGTCCATGCCGGAATTCAGATGGGATGGTTCACCTGCCTGTGTCAGTAGAGCAACGTAGACCATAGGTCAGCGATGCCTCGTAACTCACACATGCAGAGAACGCAATCATAGCCATTTTTCCCGCACGAAGGATGTGAAACATTGGCGGCGGCGGTGGGAATGTGGTGAAATTTCCGCACACGCGCACGCATGCGCTGTCCACACAACAACAATTCGATCAACTTGCACGAATCTTGATGCTGATTACTATAAATTATAATCGTGGTAATTCTTATTCTTTCACCGCATTCTTCCTCGCATCGTCTTCCTCCTCTAGCAAGTGTCTCCTCGATCTCTCTGCGCACATCGAGGGAAAAACCCTAGCTTTCCCCCAATCCCACAGTCACCTTCCTCCCCACACAAATGGCAAGCAGCAGCGCCACCCCGTCCATGACAGCGACGATCAATTCCAAGGCCGAGCCGGCGGGCTCCGTTCACGTGCCTCCAGAGGGTGTGGTGGTGCCACGCATCGCGGTGGTGGAAACCACCGGCTGTGACTATATTCCAGCGGGGCAGGAACTGCTAGAAGAGGAGGGCGATTCTCATAAGGGAGAGTGGCACAGCTCCGATATCACCGAGAGAGATCTCAAGGAGATGCTCGCCGAAGGGTACCTCCCCATGACGCAGGGGCTGGTCTGGCGGGCGGCGCCGGCTAGTGAGGTCATTCCTTCTCCCCAAAACAGAGAAAAGGTGTGCCTCAAAGCCCAACTAGAAAACGGTTTCTCCCTCCCAATCTCCGACTTCTTCATAGAGGTCCTTAGCCACTACCGAGTTCAACCTCAGAACCTTTCTCCGAATAGCATCCTCGTGCTTAGAAACTATGCGGCGCTTTGTGAGGGCTACCTAGGAATTAGGCCTATGTTAGATCTGTTTATATATTTCTTCACCGTAAAGAGGGAAGCCGGAGTGAGCAAGGACGAGCTTAGAAATTGTGGAACTATTAGCTTCAAGATCCGACCTGGCCGGCGGTTCCCCGACATTGTAGGCAACGAGTCCTGCAAGAACTGGCAGAGGACGTACTTCTACGGCCGAGAGATCCCTCTGGATGGCCGAGAAGGAACGTACCCAGACTTTGTCGATGGAGCTGTCGCTGAAGCCCCGACATGGAGATCCCGAGCCCTCCTTCCCTTCGACAACGAAGCCTCCCGTGTTGTAAGGCGGATCGAGTGGATCATAGACATGGGTCTGACCGGGTTGGACCTAGCCATGTACTGGTTCATCAGGCGGATCCAGCCTCTGCAGCACCGCGTGAAGCTCATGCACCAGTATACCAAGGATATGAAGGATAGCCTCCGCATCTCCGAGGACAACTTCTCGAGTGACTCCATCAAGCCCCACCTCAAAGACATCATCAAGGTGAAGGACAGGAAGCATGGCTTCACCATCACCTATGACATGTTCGAGGGCGGCACGTGCCCAGAGGTACCTGTTTATTTTCCGTGTATGACATATACTCCAGTTCTTCCATCTAGCCATTACCATTACATCTAACACTTTGGGATTCACTTAACAGCTAAAGAGTCTAGACGATGATAGCATGGATGTCCAAGTCTACGACCCCAAGATGAAGGAAGTCACCGTCGTGTCCGACGACGATGTTTCGTTGGCGCGCAAGCAGAAGAGCTCCACCTCTGACGCTGTCGACGGAGCCAAGAAGAAAAAGATGGAGGGTGGAGCCTCCAAGAGATCCACCGCCTCCTTGGAGGCGGAGAAAATAAGAATGATTGGTATTCCGTTGACTAAAGCACCATCCATTGTGTAAGATTATTAACATCTGACATTGTCCCTTTCTCGTCTTGTTCCTGTACTTATAATTTTGCATGTTTCAGGAAGAAGGCCAGTTTGAGTTTGAACAAGACCTCCAAAACATTGGGGGCTTCTAAAAACATCAAAGAAATGTTTCACCAAGAATCTCCCTCCATCGCCCCTACAACTCCAAGTGTCCATCCTGCTACCGCACCGACAAGCTCTCCAGCCAAGGTAACGCCAGAACCTTCCGCCATGGAAGTGGACCCAGGCATTACCGCGGAACTTGCTGTTGTTGGCGAGCAGGCGACACAAGAAAGCACCGCATCCAAAGTGGCTGAAGCTCTGGCTAAGGATGCCACTGGTAATGGTAAGGCAATGGTGGAAGGCGAAACTTCTGCCGCAAGCGGCACCACTGCACCTAGGACACCAGCAGAGTTTCTGAAGATCGTCTACCCGGTGCTTACACCGAGTAGCTCAGCTATGGTTCCTGGTGCTACATCGACTTCTCTGACATGTGGTCTTGAGGAGCTGCTCAAGTAGGTGGATATCCTTCATGGAAACAGCCTTGCCTTCAGCAAGATACTTGCTGAGAGCGCCACCAACCTCAAGATCATTGCACTTGTAAGTTTTGTATGCCTTTTGCATTTCATATGTAGTATACACTGTAGCCCCTGAGGATTTAGACATAAAACCATAGGTCTTTGTGTATGAATGTGCGGTGACCCAGCATAGCACTGCATGTGTAGTACACTATAGTCGTTGACATGACATCCATAGAACATCGTTCCGTAAATATCACATCCCTCAGAGTGGTACAACAGAAACAATGCGGGTCCATATTACAAAAGTACACACATTATTATTATTACAATACCGGAAGTTCAAGACCTCCAAAAGATCCAACTTACAAACCAAAATATAAAGTGTTTCAACGGAATTTAAAAGTAGCAACTCCGTCTAGGAATTGAGCTCAGCAAACTTATTCTATAGAGTTCATGCTGCTCGGCTCCATTGGTTACTACTAACTAGGAATACTCAGTTGGATTCGTTATCATCAACACCATAACGGATCTTGTAATCCACTCCTTCAACACCTCCGGATATATCAGGTTCCTCGTAGAACACATCTTCTTGGAATTCGGCTGCATACATTGGCACGTCTTCGGAATCCTCAGAGTCTAAGCAAGGGATCAAAGGAAAGAATGAGTAACAGCGTTACCCAACAAGTTTATTATATGCAAGGTGGGAAGTTTGATGCTCTAAATACCACCTTGGATTATAAATCCTTGGCACTATGCAGTTTTTGTAAACCTTTCTTCAAGGATTGATTTTATTATAAAAAAACTATGACCATCAAACTTCACAGGTTGACCAGAACTTTCATGGAGTTCCTTTCCTGCCGCGTTCGTAGCTCCTTCCCGGAACAGGGAGTAACAAGTTACAATTCTTACACTCCGCAGAGATGCGTTACTTTACCCATGAGAGATCAACTCCTTGTTGCACAATCGGGCGTACTTTCCCGTCCACAATTCCATGATGTGGGGCCCAGTAGTTGGTCCAAGGCAATCACTGCCCCCTTCGCGACCCCGCATGCCTCCTTGGTGTACACCATGCCCACATAATGAATTACGGCAATGGTTTGTACAAACCGTTAGATGCTAGAACTATCGTGGGACGAAGGGTTCCCACCCATATGTTGCATATCCTCTACGAATTACCAATTAATATGCACGCTACGAGGATAACAACCACGACCTGCATATCCGGCTTCATGCGAGAGGAAGAAGATACAGCTGACTTCTCTGTCTCATTCCAAATCTCATGGCTAACACGTAATATATGGCGCTAGAATCACTGATGTCAGGGGTTATTAAGTCCCTACTTGATCATCATTGCTTGCAACTAGAACTCTAGGCTCCATTTCTCCATTATATCATCACTTAGGATGATATCTATGATTTCTTAATTGTGAAAATAATATTTTCTTTCTCTTATAGCATTTATGATAACACACAATTTGCAAATACTTTGATAAAGAATCTTCAAAGGACATGAGCAAGTGATGAACATTCCTTGTGATGGCAAGGTAGTGAAGTCTGATGCTTGCACTGGACCTTGAGCTTCTAGTTCTACAAAAACATCATTATTGCCCGGTAAGGACAATATTTAAAGAAGCAAAATGATTATGCAAGTAATGTAATGCATTATTTAATTCTATATGCAGTTTCCCTATATAAGGTGCCTTTTAAGAATAATAAAGCATTTATAAATATTACTTTTTAATCTTTATAGCATATATTATTTTATTTTATTTCCTTTTATTTGACTTTTATTGATTTAATAATTCTTTTAGGAATTATCAATTATACATTAAAAATTGTTTATTAAATATTTATTTAGTATTTTTCAAAAATACTATAGTATTAATATTTAATGAAAGTGATTTTTATTTATTTTTAACATCTTTCAATAATTTTGTAAAATTCCATAAAGAATATATATATTTACAATATTCTAATAAAAATTTAAATGTACAAAATATTATATTTTATTTTATTTGGATAATATTGATTATTGTGAATCCAAAAGTATTTTATTTATAATTTTTGGACTTTTATTTTGTTTTCTAGAATTTATTTACTTCCAGGGGTATTTTGGTCTTTTCCTTTTTATTCAAACAGGCCTGGAAATGTTTTTGGGCTGGTTATTCTTATTGGGCCCTGGCGGCCCATTAGTCCTAGACAAAAGAGCCAACCCGAAGGGTTTGGCCCAGCTCGGCCCACTCCTCACTGCCTTTCTCTCTCCCTCGAGTTTATCCTCTACTCCCGACCCGACCACATGGCGTGATGCATGCCGGCGATTCCCGCTGTAGGCGTTGCAGTCGCCGTGGTGCAACAGGGGGTTGTCGGCGACGCCCGTTCGTTCTATCCAATTGGATTCGATCCTGAGGCTCTCCTGCAATGGATCGATGTCGTCCTGAACCCTAGGGTTTGGGGGTTGGCATGGATCCAGGTGTTGTCGTGGTCGTCATGCGTCGAGGTGATGCTCTGCACCTCCAGGTGTGATCAGGGTCGCTGCCGTGGCATCGTGCGGGTTGCAGCGCCCCCTCTGGGGTGCTCCCCCTGCCGCCATGGTCGTCGGCCCCTCTGCTTCCTCTTCTATTTCTTCAGCGAGGACCTATGGTGAGTTTGATTCCTTTCCCCCGGTGCTCTCTGTGCTTGCTGATTCGATGTTAGATGATGGCAGTATTCTCTCTTGCTACTGTCTGATTCAGATTAGGATGATTACCCATTTGGGGTTCCTGTTATGTGATTGATCATGTACTGGATGAATTGAATCAGGTTTGGATGGTCTGTATACATGCTAAATGATTATTGGCCTGAGGATTGTTGCTTAAGATGATCTATGATGTTTCTGATGGCTTACTAGATGATTTGATGCTTGGATTGCATTAGATTCAGATGATATAGTTGCTTGAGAATCATGCTTGATTAAGTCAGTGACTTGATAATTTTTCACTGTCATCTCTAGGTTTATGATCATGGTTAACACATGATGAAATCATTGTCCTGGTGCTGTTGGCTTAGAACTAGTGTATGGTTTGAGATCATCATGATCTCAATCAGTGAAGTTTAATATAGGAATATCCTAGTTATGATTCATGTGTTAACAGGAAAATGATTAGTTAAGTTGATTGTTTGAATTTATAATGGATTATTTAAGTTGATTGTTTGAATTTATAAGTTGATGATTAAATGTCTATCCTGATTCATAATGGATTGTTCGTGTTACACCATCTTGGTATGGCACACAAGTTTGATTCTAACCCACTGATTGGGTTGTCTTAGGCTTAAGACAAACTTGGCTTTATAAGATAAATAGAGATGCTTTTCTCTGAATTCCCTAAGACCAATGATGTTGGTCTGAGGCTTAGGGATTCAGATCTTATCTAATTGGTTCATCTAGATAGTCCTGGTAGTAGTACCAGATATTTTTTATTGAATCAAAGCTTGGAAACATTGATAGTGAGCTTGATCAATCTATGGATCCCAAAGATTTGTTTCTAAGGTGCTACCCTTCCTTTAGGGATGTGCCTAGAAATAGATCATAGGTATATTTATGATTGAATTGTAAAATATAGTTGGACAACCAGAGCAAGGATGTTGCTCTGAGATCTGGTTGGATCCTGGTACTCTACTGTTTGCTTTTAGAGTTTAAAAATCCCTATGATGGATTCACCCCACTTGGGTGCTTTCTGAGGGTTTGTTTTATAAAACAACACATGATTTTCTCTAAATAAGATGATTAGATCATGTGAAGGTTTTATGAAACTCACCACAGACTCTGATGTTTATGGAGTAAGTTGGTGATGATCTTGATCTGGTTTTGCTGGACTCTTGTGCTTGATATTGAGCTAATTTTCTCCTCCTAGCTCCTGGGCTTGATCTTGCTGTCCACCTGATCCATCCCCCTCCTTATGTCACCATCTTGCTGATGTGATCTTGCTTTGGTTGGTTTGATTGTTGGCTGTGGTGCTTGGTTTAGCTGTTGTCTACACTGGCTGTTCTTGTGTGATGTGCAGTGGAGAGATGCACTAGTGCCTTTCCACAGCTGTGCTTGTGGTTTTGTGAGTTTGGGCTGTTCTGTGAGGTTGACAACACACCACATGCATGCTGGTGTGTGTCCTGCCTGTGTGCTTGCTATGCACTTGTGGATATGTTCAGAATCTGGAAACTTACTATTACCTGGTTACTTTCACCTGGCTGGTGGATTTGTCCCTCTTGGCTATTATTTGACTTTTGGCTTTAAATTTATGAAAGATGGATTCTTTCATATTGGTGAAACTTGCCCCTTTTTATAAATTTCTCAATGATGAATTTGTCAAGTGCATTTCACTAACATGTCTGAGAGAAAACAATACTAACTCTAACCTTTTATTTCTCTATATATTTATGTTTGTTTTGCAGGTATAGATAGCAAGATGAAGATTTATTTTAGGTTTAGTTATAGAATAGTTAGTAAATAGTACATTGTAATCTTCTTCATACTTTTGTAATTTTCTTTTATTATTTTTGTAATCTTTATTTTATTCTTTTGTAATAAGTATTACATTATTATTAATAAAGATTATTCTTATTCTTTGTATATTTGCTTTTGTGAATTGTGTGGATGATTTCAATAAGTTATAATTTTATAACTTGATTATATATATTGATGATAAGAATAAGTTTCATATTCATTATTTTTTTCTTTGGATAGAATTTAAGTTATAATGTTTATCTCTTAATTAGTTTAAGATTCAAAAACTTATCCCTAATTTATATGAATTATAATTCAAACACTCAAGTTTAAAATTCAAATTCATTTTAAAACTCATAATTCCCTAAAGATCATATCGAAGTCCATAACAATCACCCTTTAAGACTAAACCTAATCTCAAAGTTTGAAAGAAACATTGATCACTTAAGGTTTTTATTTGGCGAAAATTTTACCCATATTTTCACAAATGGAT
This sequence comes from Avena longiglumis, assembly GCA_030063025.1. NCBI lineage: Eukaryota > Viridiplantae > Streptophyta > Magnoliopsida > Poales > Poaceae > Avena > Avena longiglumis. Next base: position 253,246,535 of record CP125974.1, read on the forward strand.
GCATGCAACATTACATATTACTAAATATACCATTCTTTAGCTCCTAAATGCTGGGATGTTACAGACTTCCCCCCTTAAATTAAACTTCGTCCCGAAGTTTTTAGAGATGTACCTGAATAGTTCTGGATAGGATTTTCTTAAATCCTCTTCTTTCTCCCATGTGGCTTCCCTTTCAGGGTGATGTTCCCACTGTACCTTGCAATATTTGATTGCTCTGTTCCTTAATATTTTCCAATTCTCTTCCAGAATTTTACAAGGCTTTTCAATATAAGTCAGGTCTGCTTGTAGTTCTATCTCTTGATGTGTGATTGCATCATCTGGAACTTTTAAACATTTACGAAGTTGTGACACATGGAAAACATTATGCACTTGAGCCAATCTTGATGGTAACTCTAAAGCATAAGCTATGGTTCTGTTTTGACTCAGTATCTTGAATGGTCCAATGTATCTTGGACTCAATTTCCCTTTAACTCCAAATCTTTTCACCCCTTTCATTAGACTTACTTTCAAATAGACCATATCTCCCACCTCTGGATGCCATGATCTTCGACTTTGATCCGCATAACTTTTCTGCCTACTCTGGGCTATTTTCAGTCTATCCCTGATCTTCTCAATGATATCTTATTTTTCTTTGATATAATCTCGCGCAAATTCTTTGCTGCTTCCAGGCTCATACCAACATATTGGTGATCTACACTTCCTTCCATATAGAACCTGATATGGAGCTGCCTTCAGACTACTCTGATAGCTATTATTATAAGAAAATTCTAACAATGAGAGGTGATCTTCCCATGTTCCTCCAAAATCTAGTGCACAGGCTCGTAGCATGTCTTCTAGTATTTGATTTGTTCTTTCAGTTTGACCTCCTGTCTCAGGATGATATGTTATGCTGAAATCTAACTTTGAACCAAGTGCTTCATGCAATTACTTCCAAAATGCTGAAGTAAACACTAATCCCCTATCAGTTACTATTCTTTTGGGTACTCCATGCTTACTTACTATCTCTTTGACATATACTTCAACTAACTTCTCGGCATTATCCTTTTAATTCACTGGAATAAAATGTGCACTCTTAGTGAGTCTGTCCACAATTACCCATATCATATCCTTCCTTTTTGGTGTCATGGGCAATCCTATAATGAAGTCCATCCCTATTTCCTCCCATTTCCATTCAGGAATTTCCAAGGGTTGTAATGGTCCTGCTAGACTTTGATGTTCAGCTTTCACCCTTTGACAAGTATGGCATTCAGATACATATTTAGCAATATCTCTTTTCATGTTATTCCACCAGAATAGTTCTCTCAAATCCATATACATCTTAGTACTCTCTGGATGTATAGAATATGGTGTATCATGAGATTCTTTGAGTATGACATCTCTAATCTCCATCACATCTAGAACACATAGACGGTCTTGAAACCATAAAGACCCATAATCTCCAAGGTGAAAAACTGATTTTTGCCCTTGAGATATCCTCCGAATTTCCTCAGCAATGAAAGGATCTTCTTCTTGATGTCTAAAAATTTCTTGCTTAAGATCACTATCCTACTCTGCAACTACTTGCATAGTAGCTAATCCTCCAAGAACCTATATTCTAATACATTGAAGCTCTAATCTTTCCAAGTCCATTTGTAACACTTTTGGTAACTCCCGATTTCTTGGCTGAATATCTGCACTCTTTCTGCTTAAGGCATCTGCTACAACATTTGCTTTCCCTGGTGTGTAATTTATTATTAAATCATAATCCTTGATTAATTACAACCAACGCTTCTGTCTCATATTCAATTCCTTTTGAGTGAAGAAATATTTGAGACTTTTATGATCTGTGTATAACTCACATTTGACTCCATAAAGAAAATGCCTCCATCCTTTCAGCGTAAAAACTACTGCTGCTAACTCTAAATCATGAGTTGGATAGTTGATTTCATGTGGTTTCAGTTGTCTTGAACCATAAGCAATCACTTTCCGATCTTGCATTAATACACAACCAAAACCTTCTTTAGACGCATCACATTAAACGGTGAAGTCCTTCCCTGTTTCAGGAACTGGTAAGATTGGAGTTGTGGTTAATCTAGTCTTCAACTCTTGGAAACTTGCTTCACATTTCTCATCCCACTTGAATGGTGTATTCTTCCTTAATAATTTGGTCATTGGTCCAGCTATTTTGGACAAACCTTCAATGAATCTCCGATAATAACTAGCCATTCCTAAGAAACCTCGAATTTGCTTCACATTGGTAGGTGCAGTCCACTCTAGTACTGACTGAACTTTAGATGGATTCACAGCAATTTCATCCTTACTGATCACATGACCGAGGAATTCTACCTAATCTAGCCAGAATTCACACTTACTGAATTTAGCATAAAGCTTATGTTGTCTTAAAGTCTGCAGTGCTATTCTCAAATGATCAGCATGCTCTTACTTATCCTTGGAATATATCAGAATATCATCAATAAAGACTATGACAAACTTGTACAAATATGGCATGAAGATCTTGTTCATCAGATTCATGAATATTGCTGGTGCATTGGTCAAACCAAATGGTACTACCAGATACTCATGGTGTCCATATCTTGAGAAAATGCTGTTTTTGGAACATCTTCCGGCTTGATTTTTATTTGATGGTATCCAGATATTAAATCGATCTCTAAAAATACTCCAGCCCCTTTCACCTGATCAAATAGATCTTGAATTCTTGGTAAAGGATACTTATTCTTGATAGTCACGTTGTTCAGATTTCTATAATCACCACACATCCGTCTTCCACCATCTCTCTTATCCACAAAGATTACTGGTGTTCCCCATGGAGATACACTTTCCTGTATAAATCCTTTTCTAGCTAACTCATCAGTTTGCTCTTTGAGTTCTTTCAACTCTTTGGGTCCCATTTTATATGGTTCTTGAGCTATTGGTGTTGTACCAGGAATTAGGTCAATGGTGAACTCTATCTCCCGGTCTGGTGGCATTCCAAGTAGCTCTATTGGAAAAACATCTTGGAACTCATTAACTACAGGAATTCTTCCAATTTAACTTCTTTCATTGAATTCAACTGCAGATCCACCATGATATGACTATGCTTATCTGCTTGGTACACTATTCTTGCTCCACTTGGAGTTTTGCTTGAGACAGTTTTCTCCTCACAATTTATCTGAGCTCCGTGTTCCATCATCCAATCCATCCCCAGCACTACTGCAATTCCCTTCAAAGGAATCAGATAAAGGTCTGCGAAATATGTACAACCTGTCACGCCCCAAACTAGGGCCTAGCTAACATGACAGTCGCCATATGCCTATAAACCGTTAGACTTATAAGCATATAAGGCAAATTGTAGAACAATTTGGAGTATCGAGCAAAGATGAACTTTATTCAAACTTGTAGAAAACCAGTACATAGATGTCTTCAGCTCCCCACACAATAGAGGCTGGACATTTATCCTCTTGTTGAAGCAAAGTGAAGGTAACTAATCTTATTTAAAACCTCTGCGCCAAGACGTCACTCCCCAAGTCCTTCGTTCATCTCATGTTCCTCATTATCATCTGTGCATATCAGTAAGGGAAAATTATGAGTATGGGAATACTCATCAAGATTAAGTTAGAGGTGATGATAATATCAAGCAACCAACATAAAGGTTCTGTTTACCAACAGAACATAAAAGAAAACAGCAAGATCGAATGTTAGCAAAAATTTCCACCAAGCCTATTCTCAATAGAAATGATTTGTTAAAGTTAGTTATCCATCATAACAGCCACCATTGGTAATACCCCATCTCTGAGAACCGCGCCACCGAGTTCCCTACTTGTGTGAGGATGCCCATCTCACCCTGACACCGGCCTGGCCGCACGTCGCTCTTTCAGGAACCGGCCGACTCAGGCTAGGTATACCACATCTTTCCCATGTTATGATGGACGTTGTTATGTTTTACAACACATTAAGTTAGTTGGTGTTCTTTCATTCTTCTAAAGTCAGTGTTAGACAGCAAGGTAGCACATTGCAGACTCATGTAAGAGTTTAGTGTCGTAACTTGTTCTTCGTCCAAGGATCAGTCAAATCTTCTCAAGATCAGTGTTAGAAGGAACATCACACAACATGAATCATTTAAGAGTAATTAGTGTTTGATTCATCAAGTTTTATCTGATATGCACAGCTTGCCTTGTCAAGTTGTGGAGATGCCCCGGGTCTGAACCGTTGTGCCTAGTACATGAAGGAACTGTTCAGTCTTTGTAGATAATCATCAATTTCTAGCAGTGCAAAACTCTGCTGCATAGTACAGTGCTCAAGATTTTACTTGTTAATAGCTAGTCAGTCAATCAAAACATCCTGGAATAAGCATATTTCATATATGTTCTTTTTGGGTTTAGCAACCGTGTATAGTGGCAATGCATCGATGCATTTCTTGGCTTGATTTAAGGACAGTGAAGAAAAACAGAGGTGAGAAGCAATGAAAACTAGGGATTAAATGTGGCGATGCACACATGACTAGCAGAACTTCTAAAGTACTAATCCATGGCAAGTGTCTGAATCTTGGTTGCTAGATTACATAGATTTAAGAGGAGAACCATATTACGGTAGTATTTCTAACCTCCTTCTCAAGTGCCGATCTCCTCCACTAGTACTGCTGCTCCCGGGTGTGTCTCACTATGTGTGTGTTTTGGTGCAGCCTAGCGTACGGGACACCGGTATTTATACAGCTGAGTGTGTGTGGAAGCCTCTAGGATAAAGATGATCTTTTCCCTTTATTTTAATTACTGCAGTGATCCTTATCTAGTAACAATGGCGGTTCATGAGAAAATATCTGCTATGAAGACAAGGAATCCAACAACTTAGCTTGCAAGGTATCGAAGGAAAAAAAAAGTTACATTTGCTGATTATTCCTGTTAGTTGAGTAGCTTCTAAAATTAGGTCATAAATTTATTTATTTTTATACCGGGTTATTACATCCTCCCCAACTTGAAATAAATTTCGTCCTCGAAATTTCTGTACCTTGATGTTTGAAAATATCAGGGTAGTTTTTCATCATATCCTCTTCATTCTCCCAAGTGGCCTCATCTTCATTGTGATTACTCCATAGAACCTTTACGAACCGTATGGTTTTGCGTCTTGTTTGCCTTTTCTTGATATCCAAGATGCTGATTGGGTACTCTTCATATGTCAAATCTTCCCGCAGTTAGGGTGTTTGTATATCTATATGCTTGCTTGGTTTCTGAAGACATTTTCGAAGCATGGATACATGAAACACATTATGTATTCCATTCAGAGATTCTGGTAGTTCTAGCTTATATGCAACCTCCCCAACTTGTTTTATAACTGGGAATGGACCTATAAATCTCGGACTCAGTTTCTTGCTCATTCCAAAACGTTTAACTCCTTTCATTGGTGAGACCTTCAAGTATGCCAATTCTCCAATATCAAACTGAATATTTCTTCTTCCTTCATTTGCGTAGCTCCGTTGTCGGTTTTGGGCCATTTGCAGTCTCTCTCAGACACTGATTTTTTCCTCTGAATCTTGGTTTATTTCTTGACCTAACATTTTCCTTTCTCCAACCTCATTCCAACAAATTGGAGTTCTACATTTTCTTCCATATAAAGCCTCATATGGAGCCATCTTGATGCTTGATTGGTAGCTATTGTTATAAGCAAATTCAGCTAAAGGCAAATAATCATCCCATGCTCCCTGAAATTCAATAGCACACGAGCGAAGCATATCTTCGAGGATTTGGTTTATTCTCTCTGTCTGACCATCGGTTTGTGGATGGTATGCTGTGCTGCAATACAACTTTGTTCCTAATGCCTTATGTAAGCTTTGCCAAAAGCGAGATACAAACCTAGCATCTCTATCAGAGACAATTCTTAGTGGAACTCCATGTAAGGACACTATTTATTGAATGTATAGCTTTGCCAATTTTTCCAAGAGAAAGTTTTCTTGATGGGTATGAAATGTGTAGACTTTGTTAACCTATCCACGATCACCCATATTGAATCATTTCCAGAAGGTGTACGTGGTAACCCAAGTATGAAATCCATACCTATTTCTTCCCATTTCCATATTGGTATAGACAAAGGTCGTAGGAGTCCAGCTGGCTTTTGATGTTCGGCCTTAACACGTTGGCAACTGTCACATTCCGCTACAAATTTTGCTATCTCTCTCTTCATATTTTTCCACCAAAATGTCTTCTTAATATCATGGTACATTTTCGTGCTTCCTGGGTGCATGGTATAAAGAGAAAAATGTGCTTCCTCCAAAATTTTCTTCTTCAATTCTGTATCATTAGGTACACATAGTCTATCTCTGAACCTTAACATGTCTTCTTGATCAATTCTGAATTCTAGTTGTTTACCTTCTTCTATCTCTACCCTTAGGTCTTGCAAAGCCTTGTCACCCATTTGTTTCTCTGAAATTTCTTGTAGGCTTAACTTGGAGTGCCATGAGACTTACTCCAGGTTCATGGATCTTTAACTCAATTCCTAGTTTTCCAAATTCTTTCTGCAACTGTTCTTGTTCAGTAAATAGAAAAATCATATTGCAAGCGGCTTTTCGGCTTAGTGCATCTGCAACTAAGATAGCTTTTCCAGGATGATAATTAATATTGATATCATAATCTTTTAGTAGTTCTAGCCATCTCCGTTGCCTCATATTTAATTCTTTTTGTGTGAAAATGTATTTCAGACTTTTATGGTCAGTATATATCTCTGTATGTTCTCCATAAAGATAATGTCTCCATATCTTTAGAGCAAAAATCACCGCTTCTAGTTCCAAGTCATGTGTCGGATAGTTCAGTTCATGTTGCTTTAATTGACGTGATGCATATGCAATCACCCGTCCATTCTGCATAAGTACACAACCAAGTCCAATTTTTGAAGCATCATAATATATGGTGAATTCTTCTCCTGCAATTGGTAAGGCAAGTACCGGTGCAGTGATCAGACCGATTCTTCAGTTCTTGAAAGTTTTCTTCACATTTTCCTGTCCATTCAAATTTCTTCCCTTTTCTGGTAAAACGGGTAAGCGGTGTAGCTACCTTAGAAAAATCCATTATAAACCGTCGGTAATATCCAACCATCCCAAGGAAACTTCGTATTTCGGTTACTGTAGTGGGTCGGTTCCATTCAGCCACAACTTGAACTTTCTTGGGATCTACTGATATACCTTGACCTGATATGATGTTTCCAAGGTATGATACCGTATCCATCCAAAAGTCACACTTCTTGAGTTTAGCATACAATTGGTGTTCTCGCAGCGTTTGTAGTACCACCCGAAGATGATTAGCATGTTCCTCCTTGGTCTTTGAGTATATTAGTATGTCATCAATAAATACAATCACAAATTGATCTATATATGGCTTGAATATTCGGTTCATTAAATCCATAAATGCCGCCGGCGCATTGGTTAAACCAAACGGCATAACCAAATATTCATAGTGTCCGTAGCGAGCACTAAAAGCTGTTTTAGGTATATCACTGGTCTTAATACGAACTTGGTGATAACCAGATTGTAGGTCAATTTTTGAGAATACACTAGATCCTTGCAACTGATCAAATAAATCATCTATTCTAGGCAGTGGGTATTTATTTTTGATTGTCACATTGTTTAGCTCTCTATAATCAGTGCATAGTCTCAAGCTTCCATCCTTTTTTTTTCAGTGAACAAGATTGGAGCACCCCAGGGAGAAACACTAGGACGGATGAGTCCCTTATTCTCTAAATCTTTCAGTTGCTTCTTTAGTTCCTTTAGTTCAGCTGGGGCCATTCTGTATGGTGACTTGTAAATAGGATTAGTACCAGGAATTAGTTCAATATCAAATTCAACTTCCCGCTCTGGAGGTAACCTTGGTAGTTCATCGGGAAATACATCCGAAAATTCATTCACAACAGGAATTTTCTTGATTTTATCATTCCTATCCCCACACTCTGCAGTTACGGATGCACAAATACATATTTTACTATCATGGTACATGAGCTCTGGTTGGCCAAGAGGTCTCAGAGTAATCTGTTTGTTAAAACAGTCAATGGTAGCCTTATATTTCCCTAGCCAGTCCATACCAAGAATTATATCGAAATCTTGCATATCAAGTACGATGATATCAACTTTAAATTCTTGTCCCTCAATCTCGATTGGGATGGATTTACACATAGAGTTAGTAGTTCTATTATCCAATGGTGTTTCTACATTAACCTTTTCTTTTAAGGGTTTGCTATGTATGGCATGCTTTTCCACAAAACTAGCAGCTATAAAAGAGTGTGTAGACCCTGAGTCAAATAGTACTAAACTGGGATGAGCATATGATAGCAGGTTACCTGTAACCACATTATCCGACTCCTCTGCATTTTTCTTGGTCAGGTTAAACACTCTCGCTTGATTCTTGACAGGCATTTTCTCTTGGTTCTTTCTTTGAACATTTGAATTTTGGACATGGCCTGACCAGGTTGATGCCTGGCGACTTCCTTGAGATGGTCCTGGCAAGTATAAAGGTTGCGGAGGCGCAGGTAGGGCTACATGTCCTGGATGTGTCGGTCCTGCTTGTTGAACTAAAGTGTTGCTTGACTGCGACTTTGAGCATTCATATTGCGTGTGTCCTGCCTGCCCACACCGATAGCACCTTCCCCATCGGTACCTACATGTGTTAGGATGATGATTTTTCTTGCATATAGTACACTTTTGATATCTGGAGGCTTCACCTCTGAACTTTTCAAATTTGCTCCCTGTTCTGAATTTTTCCTTGTACTGGTGATCCTCCATCTTAGACTTTTTCTGGGGCTGACCTGCATCAATTCTTTCTTCCAAATATCCCTTTTCAAGAAGTTGGGATTTATTCACAACATCTCTGAATGTGTTTAGTTCAAAGGCTTCCACACGTCGTTTTAAGGGTTGGCGAAGTCCATTTTCGAAACGTCGGGCCTTTGAACTGTCAGACTGAACATACTCTGGAGCAAAACGAGCTAATCTTGAGAGTTCAATTTCATAATCAGTAACTGATTTGCTTCCTTGGTTCAGTTCTAAAAATTCCCTTTCTTTCATCCGCTTAACACTCTCAGGGAAATATTTCTTATTAAAAGCTTCCTTGAATATGGACCATGTTACCTGATAGTTCTCTGGATATGACTTCTTGTGAGCATCCCACCATTCAAAAGCGCTAGATTGTAGCATGTATACTGCAAAATTTACCATCTCTATGTCAGTGCACTCCATTGCCTGAAACGCCTTTTCTATGGCAGTGATCCAATCTTCAGCTTCTAAAGGGTTGGAGGTCCCAGAGAAAACAGGTGGTTTTAAATGTTGAAACTCGCCAAGTCTGTTGCGATTTTCATCACTTTTTGCCAAACGTTCGAGTATTTCCATTTGACGTTGCTGGGTCTGCTGTTGTTTCCCGAGTATGTCAGCCAGCAGATTAGCCAAAGGGTCATGTCCGGCTAGTTCTTGTCCACTGCTGCCATTGGAGCTAGTACCATTTCCATCGGCCATCTAAAATAGAGACAGATTTTCAGTCAAGTATTTATCAGATACAAGTTACAGTATGTTAGATATTCATCTGTAACAGTCAGACGTGCAGGTTTAGTTTAAAATTCAGAGAAGAGACCTTTAAAAGAAAAAAATCGTAATCAATAACTATTCTCTTTTTCTTTTAACCATCCTTACAGAGAGGCATCGTAGCCTTCAATTAATTGGACATGTACACCTTAAGCTTCTAGGGAACATAAGCCTTCCCGCTCGTTAGTTCCAAGTTCAGTTAATAAATACATGCTTATTTATTTTTCAGCATGTCCTTTAGTACAATATCTGTTTGAAATAATGGCATCATTATTATTATTTTACTTTTTTTCATTTGTTTTCGTTGAAACACACCTATCATCCGAGACGTAGAAGATTACTGCGTATAGCCTGAAGAGATTTGAACATGATACTTTTGCAGCAACAACACGAGCACCAACATATAGTCTGGTTATTATACCTTTAGATCATATTCATGACATAAGATTTCTAAACCTCACAGAATGTAACATCCCTAAAATCATGTTTCAAACTCATGCATATCATCCATGCATCCATGATCATATGAATCTCATTTGATACAAATCATTTCAAAACAGAAGCATTTATGCTTATTATTTCATGTAAAGTTTGCTCTAACCTTAATGCTATCTTTCAATGAGAAGAATACTTGTTTTGTTCAGTAAGGTTTGAATTCAAACTTAGGCACCATCAAAAGTTTGAACAAAGTTTCAAAACAAAAAGGAGAAAATAAAACCAATATTATGCCTATTGTATATATATCATAAAGGCTTGGTTTTATTTTTATTTTCATTTGATCAAAGTGTTTTGAATAAATAGTAGTGTTTGGCACACATTTGAGTGCAAGGTTTGCAGTATAAAAACCTAGAGAAGATTTGAATTCAAACTCATTTGATTTGGATTTGAAAATCATTTCAGAAAATCAAAACAAAAAAAGAAAAGGAGAAAAGAAATGGAAAAAGGCCAGCGCCACCTATCTGGCCCAACTACGAATCCAGCCCACTAAGCCCACCCGGGTTCCCCCTCTCTCTCTGTCACTCGCAGACACACCCACCAGGTCACTGACCACACGACCCCACCTTCTCTCTGTTTAACTCGCTGACGCGTGGACCCTGCGACCACGTCGTCTTCGTCGTCAATCACGCGCGGCCGCGACGCTCGCTCCGCCGTTACCTCGCCGCAATCAGTACGCTCTTAATTGCCATTGATACGCCGCGCGATCCTCGCACCCGCTCTGGCTATAAGACCCCCTCTGCACCGCGGCCATTTCCCCTCACCTAGCGCCACCTCTACGCCCCCAGGCTGCCCGCAATTGCCTTTGCGCCGCCGCAGACAGACGCACTCCTGCGACGAATCTCGGTAAGTACATACCGCCCCTCTGCCTCTAGTTCAAACCACTGTGACTAGCATGACCTTGCGCATTCGCTAATGTCCTCCGTTTGCTTTCTCGTGACCCAGAGCGACGTTTTCGTTCTCACCCGCGAGCACCTGAGCCGCCGCTCGACTCCGACGTGCGATTTAGGTAAAATGAGACCGCCCCTTGCCTCGCCTTTGATACTGTCTTGTTCGCCAGGCCCTTGCGCATCTCCTAAACCCTCTGGCTTGTACTAGGTCGACGCAGAGCCTCGGCAACGTCTTCGACAGCAAGCAACAGACGCCGCCCGCAACTCCGACGAGCTCTAGCGACCATCTCCGTGCGCCCCTTGCCAAACCACCGCCACCTTGAGCATCAGCAGCACGCGGAGAGTCTGGTAAGCCCCTTCCCCCCTATCCTGCGCGACCTAGAACGCCGGTAGCATCTCTGACAGAGGCGCCGCCGCCTGTCGCCGCCGCCAGCGCCGCCACTGGATGGTCAAAGTGCTAAGCGCCATTAGATCTAGATCCTGCGGATACGATAGAACATGAGCGAAGCGGTAAGATTGGATCTGAGCCGCGCGATTAAGTTAGATCCAGCGGCTCATACGCGTGATCCAACGCGAAGCAGTACGGGCCAATCAGATTAAGATGCATGGCAGCTGTTTAGGTTTAAAATCAGGATTTAAATCTATTAGATGTTTGAATTTGTTTTGGCTATAACTTTTGATCCCCATGTTAGAATTTGACAAATTTTATATCAATGGTATCAGGAGAGCAAGCCCTTTCTAATTATGCAATGTGTTTAATGTTTTGCTTCTGTTAAAATGGTTTTATTTGCAGAAACTTGTGTAGGGCTAATTTGAGTATATGAATTGTTTAGGAATGATTTAAGGTTTAATATAATTGTTGTTTGGCAAGTTTTGAACTTGTTTATGAACCAGTACTGTACACTTGCTTTGTTGAGTTTTGAAAAATCATCACATATCATATTGCGTGCATTCATATATTTTTGTTTGTATATGTTTTGTATGTGATTTGTGGCTATGATTCTTTGTGTAGATTTTGGTGCTAGTGATTGTGATTGTGAGGAGTGTAACTACTCTCCAAACTACCAAGGCAAGTGGTGCTTCATGAATATTTTTATCCCTATGTTTTCTACTAAGCATTATAAATATTTTTGCTAGTCTTGCATGCTATATTTTGCTTATATGCCATGTTGGGAAATCCTAGTAGTTGTAGAATTGCTAGAAAATTTCTAAGTTAAGATGCTTATCTATGCCATGCTTAGCCTAGCTAGTAGCAACCAAGGGTTGGTGAAATATATACATGCTATGATGAAAATATTTCTAAGTCTTTTGGACTTGTGTTTTTCCTAATAAAACAACTAAGTAAATGAAACACCTGGGTGGAATGGAAGGAATGGTTTATGTTGAGTGGTTACACAAGGCCCATTTCTATGGTTTACCTTGTGTATCTCACTTCTGGAAAGCCACCCAGGAACAAAGAGATTTTAGAGGCCAAGTGTTGAGAAGCTTCTAGTGCAGCCACTTGGCAATATTGGCTCTGCCTGGATCACATAGGTTGCTAGAACTTAGCCATTTGGACAGTTGGTGGTAGTGGGATGATAGGTTGGAACGCGTCCATTTGGTCTAAGGGAAGGCTTCTGAAAGGTCCTGTCTTGGTGAAAATCAAGTCTGGTGGGGAAAGTGCACAACCTCTGCAGATGGAAGAATCTAAGTACTTAGCCATGTCCCTGGAAAAGGACAACTTGAGCATCAAGAAATGGAAGCTATCAAGAATCTCCTCATCCCAATTTCTAAGTAAAAATTGTGGGTGAACAAGGGTGAAGGACCTCAATGTCTATTGGTGGTTCCTTGGGAAAAGTTTTGACAAAGAAAAACTTAGTGATTTCAACTAATAGGCAAAACCTATTTTGAGCAAAGCAAGCCAAGCTACACTTAGCCAAACTGCATATAGTATCTAGTCCACCTAAATTATACTAAGGTATCACTTGCCAATACTATTCCAATGTATTGACCCACTATGGCTGTAACTTGTGATGTTGCAGGTTACTCTAATGAGGATTAGGAGTCATGAGTCTACACTCAACATGTTTGCCTGTGGCACATGAAGATGAAGACTTTTATTTATTTACTTATTCAAACTCTTGTACTAGGCATGTGGCCTTGGAGTTGTAAAGACTATGTTTGTCTCTGGAATGACTGTAATAATGACCTTTGTTTCTGTGTACTTCATCTTAAACTGTGGATGCTAGCATTGATCCAGGGACTAGCATTGCAATCACAGGGATCCTTTTCCTTTATAAAGGAGGGATCTTACAGATGGTATCAGAGCACTGTGTTGCCTGTAGGATTATGACCCTAGGATTGGAAACCACTAAGGAAATTTTTTCAACAACTTCTACACTTGTCTATTCTTCTCGTAAACTTTTCTAATATTCTTTCTCATCTCTAATTGTAGATGAACTCCATCAACGAAGCCGTAAGGAAAGGACCACTCATGACAATGACTTTGGAGTGTGAGACAGAATTCCCCAAGGCTCTCAAGGACCTCATGGTTGCAATGGAAATACATGGTGCAGCTGTGTACAAAGGCTTTCCTGTGATGGATGAAGGAGTTGAGTACTGGTGGGTGCAACTTCACTTGTATAAAAACAAGGAAGACAACCACAAGGAATCAGGATTCTGCATGTTCACCAATTCAGTGATGCACCCTACATTCTTTGACTTAGCAAGGGATGCAGCTTGGAAGACCATCAAAGAACTTGGTGAAAGAGTCAAGTGCAGAATGTTCAACCTCCAAAATAGCCTAAAAGAAGAGAAGAAACATACCCAAGAGTTGGAAGCTACCAACCAAACCTTAAGAGGAGACATTATAGACTTAGTGATGGAGTCATGTGAGCAATATATACTGATTGCTTCTAGAAACATTATGTTAGCCAACAGATCCAGTGAGATAGGATTGTAAACATACTTCGTTAGTTGGACCACCACTTATCACCTTATTTTCCAAATGTTGCTTCAAATAAGTTGAACCTTGGTTGTTGTAATGGATCCATGTATGCCATGACTTGTGTGTTTTGATTTTCCAAAAGATAAGCATGTGATGTTTTACCTTGTGTTTTATCTTAAATTGTGTTGTCCTAACTTTTTCTATCTTATAAATAGATGCCTAATGTTACCATCAGCACTGTTGAGGAGTTCCAGGGAACTCTCTTTGGTCCTCGTATTGTTGATCTTACTACTTTGCTCAATCTCCCTCTTCCTACCATCATGGTGCTTCCCCTCACCAAGTTAGAGAGGAAAGACCTTTGGGGTTTCAAGGTAAACCAGCCCGGATGCCAGACTGAGCCTACCACGGAGGCCATCATCTTCAAGCTCATGCACGATGACAAGGAGAGAGGCCTTGAGGTGGTCATGCAGGATCTGATAGGACGTCTGTTAGGGAGATACTCTCGACAGGTTAGAGGTACTCACTTCCACGTCTTCGGTAGACGTGATGAGGATGGAGAGTCCATCGACTTCGAGGACACTTCGAGGGAGACAGCGGAGCCGATTCGCCTATACCTCCAGGACTTAGAGACTCTCATTAGGCACGTGGACTCTGATAGGACCAACGTCATGCTCAACAATGATGAACTCCAGGTGCAGCTTCGCGAGAAGGACAAGCTCTTCGCGGAGCAAGATGAGATAGTCAAGGAGATGGAGGCAAAGTTCGAGAGCCAAGACAGAAAGTTCAAGAGTCAGGAGAAGCGAGTCCAGGATAGGAACAAGAGGATTCGGGACATGACTGAAGAACTCCAGGCCAAGGACTTCGAGCTCGAGCATCAGCAGACGGTGATTGAGAGGCTTCGTTCTCAGAAGAGGGCTCTCAAAGCCAAAATAGAGACCTTGACCGCCAACGTCGAGGAATACAAGACCGCAATGGAGAATGCAGGTCTTACCTTTGTCGAGAAGGAGGTTGATGCCGAGGAGTAGAGTTGACTACTCATTTATCATTTATTATCATACTTGTTGTTGGGAACTTGTTATTTGACCATCCAACATGTGGATGGCTTGTTATTTGTGTGTGTTTTACTTTGTGAACTTGTTATATGGTTGTTGAACCTTTATCTTTATGTTGCATGCTTTGTGATTGTTTATGTGATGTATTGTGCATGAAAGCATCTATGGGTATCTCATTCTTATATCTATTGAACAAACCACAGATGCCTCCCCGTCACGCCAATCCCAACCCCAACAACAACAACATCACTCCAGAAATGCAGCAAATGATGACAGCACAGACTCAGCTGATGCAAATGATGACGATGTTCATCCAGAACCAAAACAACAACAACAAGAATAACAACAACAACCCACCGGGTTTTGACATGCTTACCAGGTTTTTGAGATTGAGGCCCGCAAAGTTCTCAGGAACAACTGATCCCATGGTGGTCAATGATTGGCTACGCTCTGTGAACAAGGACTTGGTAACTGTGTACATCTTGATGCGAAAAAGTCGATTTGCGTAACATTTCTTTGGAAGGACCAGCCGCCACTTGGTGGGATAACTTCCAGATCACCACTCCCATAGAAGATGTGACATGGGCTATCTTTGAGGATGGATTTCGTACTGCTCATATCTCATCTGGAGTGATGAGTCTGAAGAAGAAAGAATTCCATAATCTGAAACAACGCCACCGCAGCGTGGCAGAATATATTGAGGAGTTCAACAATCTGGCGCGTTACGCACCGGATGAAGTTGACACTGATTCTAAGAGGAAAGAAAAGTTCCTCGAAGGATTGAATGATGAGCTGAACCTGCAGTTGGCTGTGGCATATGTTCCCACATACCAGTCTCTTTGTGATAAGGCTGCTATTTTGGAGAACAAAATGAAGCAAGTTGAGAGAAGGAAGAGAAAGCACTCGGACAAGCATAGCTCGGGATCGTCTCACATACGTTCCCATTACGATGACAATGGAAGCTCAGGATTCCACAAGCATGGTAAATTCAACAAGCACCACAACCACAACCGTCATGACAACAAGCATCACCGTAGTTATGACAATGACAAGTACAAGAACCACAAGGGTGGATATAAGAGCCACCACAGTGGTAGTGGAAGTGGCAGTGGAAGCCAACCTGTCAAGAAGGACATTAGTCAGGTTGAATGCTTCAAGTGCAATAAGATGGGGCATTATGCAAATGAATGCCCAGAAAAGAAAGTTGAAGGACCCAACAAGACCAACCCTTTTCAGAAGGGACAAGTGAACCACATCAATGTGGAGGAAATTTATGAGGAGCCTGATGTTGTTGCTGGTAAGTTCAAACTCAATTCTGTTCCAGCATTTGTTCTCTTTGATACTGGTGCATATCATTCATTCATATCAAGAGCATTTGTTGAAAGAAATGAACTGCCGGTAGAAACTATTGGGTGTCCTATAAAAGTAAGTTCTCCTGGCGGAGAAATGATAGTGAATTCAGGATGTCATGATCTAGTCATAGAGTTTGGGAAGTATAAGTTTCCCGTTAACTTGATAATCCTAAATTCCCAAGGATTGGATGTCATTTTGGGAATGGACTGGATGACTAAGCATAAGGGAGTGATAGATTGTGCCAACCATACTGTCTCACTCACAACTCCAGAAAATAAAAGGATCAGATTCAAGATCAACTTTGAAGCAAGAAGGAGTATGCTAAATTCTCTTAAGGGGGTTAGCATAGAAAGTGTGCCTATTGTGAGTGAATATCCGGATGTGTTTCCGGAAGAATTGCTGGGAATGCCACCAGATAGAGATGTTGAGTTCCTTATTGATTTGCTACCAGGATCTGGACCAATAGCAAAGCGACCGTACAAGATGTCAATTGATGAACTGAAAGAACTCAAGAAACAACTTGGAGAGCAGCTGCAGAAAGGATTTATTCAACCAAGTTCTCCATCTTGGGGAGCCCCAGTTTTGTTTGTGGAGAACAAAGATAGAAATCAAAGGTTATGGATAGATTACCGTTCACTCAATGAGGTGACTATCAAGAACAAATACCCTTTTCCAAGAATCAATGACTTGTTTGATCAGCTAGAAGGAGCTTGTGTGTTCTCAAAGATTGATCTCCGGTCAGGATATTTCCAACTCAAGATAAGAGAGCAAGACATACCTAAGACAGCTTTCACCACAAGGTATGGATTGTATGAGTATACCGTGATGCCATTTGGTTTGACCAATGCTCCAACATACTTTATGAATATGATGAACAAGGTGTTCATGGAATTCCTTGATAAGTTTGTTGTTGTTTTCGTCGATGACATTTTAGTCTACTCCAAGAGCAAAGAAGAACATGAAGGACATTTGCGATTGATACTTGAGAAACTTAGAGAGCATAAACTGTATGCCAAATTCAGCAAGTGTGAATTCTGGCTAAATGAAGTTGGATTTCTTGGACACGTTGTGTCAGGAGATGGTGTAGCAGTTGATCCTGCTAAAGTTTCAGCTGTAACTGAATGGGAATCTCCCAAGTCAGTGAAAGAAGTTCGTAGTTTCCTTGGCTTAGCAGGTTACTACAGAAGGTTCATTGAGAATTTCTCCAAGGTAGCTAAGCCTATGACAGAATTGCTAAAGAAAGACAAGAAATTTGCTTGGTCTGAAGGTTGTGAACTCAGCTTTTAGGAATTGAAGAAGAGACTTGTGACAGCACCAGTCTTGTGTTTGCCAGATTTGGAAAAAGATTTCCAAGTATATTGTGATGCATCTCATCATGGTTTGGGTGCAGTACTTATGCAAGAAGGAAAAGTTGTGGCTTATGTCTCGAGACAACGCAAAACTCATGAAGTGAACTATCCTACTCATGATTTGGAGTTAGCCTCTGTTGTCCATGCACTCAAAACATGGAGACACTACCTTTTGGGAAAGCGTTGTGAAGTGTTCACAGATCATAAGAGTTTGAAGTATATCTTCACCCAGAAGGAAATTAATATGAGACAAAGAAGATGGCTAGAACTCATCAAGGACTATGACTTGAGTTTGCAATACCACCCCGGTAAAGCAAATGTTGTAGCGGATGCTTTAAGCCGTAAGGTTTTTGTGAATGGTCTTACCAAGGGAGAATTTCTCGATGATTTATGTGCCCAATTTAGAGATCTCAGATTGGAGATTGTGCCCGAAGGACATCTCATGTCTTTGGATGTTCAACCCACTCTGTTGGACAAGATCAAAGAAGCCCAGAAGACTGATAAGGAAATTGAAGAAATTAAGGAAAAGATTGGCAAAGGAAAAGCCAAAGGATTCGATGAAGACGAACAGGGTACTTTATGGCATGGAAACGTATCTGTGTTCCACAAGATCCGGAGATTCGGAAACTGATTTTGCAAGAAGCACACAACTCACCGTATTCCATTCATCCGAGTAACACCAAAATGTACATGGACATGAAGGAAAGATTTTGGTGGAATAATCTCAAAAAGGACATCGCCGAACATATTGCTTTGTGTGATGTGTGTAGTAGAGTGAAAGCGGAACATCAGAAACCAGCAGGTTTGCTTCAACCATTACCTATTCCTGATTGGAAGTGGGACAAGATTGGTATGGATTTCATTACCGGATTACCAAGGACCCGGTCAGGATATGATTCTATTTGGGTAGTAGTGGATCGCCTAACTAAAGTGGCTCATTTCATACCCGTGAAGACAACCTATACAAGTGCTAAGTTGGCCAAAATCTATATGAGTAGAATTGTATGTCTACATGGAGTGCCCAAGAGTATAGTGTCTGATAGGGGAACTCAATTGACATCCCATTTTTGGAGACAGCTACATGAGTCATTAGGAACGAGGTTGGAATTCAGCACCGCTTTTCATCCTCAAACTGATGGACAAATAGAAAGGACTAATCATATTCTTGAAGACATGTTGAGGGCATGTGCCCTAGACTATGGAGCCAGTTGGGATGAAAGTCTGCCTTATGCAGAATTTTCTTATAACAACAGCTATCAAGCCAGCATTGAGATGGCACCATTTGAGTTTCTCTACGGGAGAAAGTGTACCACCCCATTGTTATGGAATGGTGTGGGAGAAAGAAGTTTGTTCGGACCAGAACTTATCAAAGAAGCCAAAGAGAAGGTCAAGTTGGTTAAGGACAGATTGAAGATAGCACAGTCCCGAAGAAAATCTACGTAGATCCTAAGCGTAGATAAGTCACCTACAAAGTTGGTGATAGAGCTTATCTTAGAGTGTCACCACTTCGTGGAGTGAAGAGGTTCGGATTCAAAGGAAAGTTGGACCCAAGATATGTTGGACCATTCAAGATTCTGAGTCGTAAAGGAGAAGTTGCATATGAAATTGAATTGCTAGAATCTTTGTCAGTGTCCATAATGTGTTTCATGTGAGTCAGCTTAAGAAATGTCATCCAGAAATGGAAGAAACTTCTTTGAAGGATACTATACCTTTGGAGGAAGTACAATTGTAAAGTGATCTCACTTACGAGGAGAATCCTATCAAGATTCTTGAGACTGCAGAAAGAGTCACACGGACTAAGACTATCAAGTTTTGCAAAGTGCAGTGGAACCATCATTCCGAATAGGAAGCAACATGGGAAAGAGAAGATGATCTTCGGAAAGACCACCCTCACCTATTTGCTAGCCAACCCGAATATCGAGGGCGAGATTCACCTTAAGGGGGTTAGATTTGTAACATCCCTAAAATCATGTTTCAAACTCATGCATATCATCCATGCATCCATGATCATATGAATCTCATTTGATACAAATCATTTCAAAACAGAAGCATTTATGCTTATTATTTCATGTAAAGTTTGCTCTATCCTTAATGCTATCTTTCAATGAGAAGAATACTTGTTTTTTTCAGTAAGGTTTGAATTCAAACTTAGGCACCATCAAAAGTTTGAACAAAGTTTCAAAACAAAAAGGAGAAAATAAAACCAATATTATGCCTATTGTATATATATCATAAAGGCTTGGTTTTATTTTTATTTTCATTTGATCAAAGTGTTTTGAATAAACAGTAGTGTTTGGCACACATTTGAGTGCAAGGTTTGCAGTATAAAAACCTAGAGAAGATTTGAATTCAAACTCATTTGATTTGGATTTGAAAATCATTTCAGAAAATCAAAACAAAAAAAGAAAAGGAGAAAATAAATGGAAAAAGGCCAGCGCCACCTATCTGGCCCAACTACGAATCCAGCCCACTAAGCCCACCCCTCTCTCTCTATCACTCAGAGACACACCACCAGTCACCACGACCCCACCTTCTCTCTATTTAACTCGCTGACGCGTGGACCCTGCGACCACGTCGTCTTTGTCGTCAATCACGCGCGGCCGCGACGCTCGCTCCGCCGTTACCTCGCCGCAATCAGTACGCGCTTAATTGCCATTGATACGCCGCGCGATCCTCGCCCCCGCTCTGGCTATAAGAACCCCTCTACACCGCGGCCATTTCCCCTCACCTAGCGCCACCTCTACGCCCCCAGGATGCCCGCAATTTCCTTTGCGCCGCCGCTGACAGACGCACTCCGGCGATTTAATCTCGAGCATGCACCGCCCCCGCCTCTAGTTCAAACCACTGTGACCAGCATGACCTTGCGCATTCACTAATGCCCTCCGTTTGCTTTCTCGTGACCCAGAGCGATGTTTTCGTTCTCACCCGCGAGCACCTGAGCCGCCGCTCGACTCCGACGTGCGATTCAGGTAAAATGAGACCGCCCATTGCCTCCCCTTTGATACTGTCTTGTTCGCCAGGCCCTTGCGCATCTCCTAAACCCTCTGGCTTGTACTAGGTCGACGCAGAGACTCGGAAACGTCTTCGACAACAAGCAACAGACGCCGCCCGCAACTCCGACGAGCTCTAGCGACCATCTCCGTGCGCCCCTTGCCAAACCACCGCCACCTTGAGCATCAGCAGCACGCGGCGAGTCTGGTAAGCCCCTTCCCCTATCCCGCGCGACCTAGAACGCCGGTAGCATCTCTGACAGGCGCGCGCCGCTTATCGGATGGTCAAAGTCGGCGCCTTTAGATCTAGATCCTGCGGATACGATAGAACGTGAGCGAAGCGGTAAGATTGGATCTGAGCCGCACAATTAAGTTAGATCCAGCGGCTCAGAAGCGTGATCCAACGCGAAGCGGTACGGGCCAATCAGATTAAGACGCGTGGCAGCTGTTTAGGTTTAAAATCAGGATTTAAATCTATTAGATGTTTGAAGTTGTTTTGGCTATAACTTTTGATCCCCACGTTAGAATTTGACAAATTTTATATCAATGGAATCAGGAGAGCAAGCCCTTTCTAATTATGCAATGTGTTTAATGTTTTGCTTCTGTTAAAATGGTTTTATTTGCAGAAACTTGTGTAGGGCTAATTTGAGTATATGAATTGTTTAGGAATGATTTAAGGTTTAATATAATTGTTGTTTGGCAAGTTTTGAACTTGTTTATGAACCAGTACTGTACACTTTCTTTGTTGAGTTTTGAAAAATCATCACATATCATATTGCATGCATTCATATATTTTTGTTTGTATATGTTTTGTATGTGATTTGTGGCTATGATTCTTTGTGTAGATTTTGGTGCTAGTGATTGTGATTGTGAGGAGTGTAACTACTCTCCAAACTACCAAGGCAAGTGGTGCTTCATGAATATTTTTATCCCTATGTTTTCTACTAAGCATTAGAAATATTTTTGCTAGTATTGCATGTTATATTTTGCTTATATGCCATGTTGGGAAATCCTAGTTGTTGTAGAATTGCTAGAAAATTTCTAAGTTAAGATGCTTATCTATGCCATGCTTAGCCTAGCTAGTAGCAACCAAGGGTTTGTGAAATATATACATGCTATGATGAAAATATTTCTAAGTCTTTTGGACTTGTGTTTTGCCTAATAAAACAACTAAGTAAATGAAACACCTGGGTGGAATGGAAGGAATGGTTTATGTTGAGTGGTTACACAAGGCCCATTTCTATGGTTTACCTTGTGTATCTCACTTGTGTAAAGCCACCCAGGAACAAAGAGATTTTAGAGGCCAAGTGTTGAGAAGCTTCTAGTGCAGCCACTTGGCAATATGGGCTCTGCCTGGATCACATAGGTTGCTAGAACTTAGCCATTTGGACAGTTGGTGGTAGTGGTACGATAGGTTGGAACGCGTCCATTTGGTCTAAGGTAAGGCTTCTGAAAGGTCCTGTCTTGGTGAAAATCAAGTCTGGTGGGGAAAGTGCACAACCTCTGTAGATGGAAGAATCTAAGTACTTAGCCATGTCCCTGGAAAAGGACAACTTGAGCATCAAGACATGGAAGCTATCAAGAATCTCCTCATCCCAATTTCAAAGTAAAATTTGTGGGTGAACAAGGGTGAAGGACCTCAATGTCTATTGGTGGTTCCTTGGGAAAAGTTTTGACAAAGAAAAACTTAGTGATTTCAACTAATAGGCAAAACCTATTTTGAGCAAAGCAAGCCAAGCTACACTTAGCCAAACTGCATATAGTATCTAGTCCACCTAAATTATACTAAGGTATCACTTGCCAATACTATTCCAATGTATTGACCCACTGTGGCTGTAACTTGTGATGTTGCAGATTACTCTGATGAGGATTAGGAGTCATGAGTCTACACTCAACATGTTTGCCTGTGGCACATGAAGATGAAGACTTTTATTTATTTACTTATTCAAACTCTTGTACTAGGCCTATGGCCTTGGAGTTGTAAAGACTATGTTTGTCTCTGGAATGACTGTAATAATGACCTTTGTTTCTGTGTACTTCATCTTAAACTGTGGATTCTAGCATTGATCCAGGGACTAGCATTGCAATCACAGGGATCCTTTTCCTTTATAAAGGAGGGATCTTACACAGAAAATATAATTTTAGTTTATCCTACACAAACTTTCACTAACATCTTTCTTATTAGTACAGTCTACGATCAATCACAAACCAGTAATTTAAAACAACTAAGCAGAGTCTTATTATAGTACACGAGTACACTGCTAAAGTGAAGAACAGAGCAGTACTTAGCCGTACAAGCCAGAAACTTAAAGCAACTTCATAGCTAAAACTACGTCAGCCTATTACTTGGAGACGGTGTAGAAACCCCCTGATATTACTAAACAGCCCTGAAACTATCAACCACAAGGAGCCCTTTTTCCTATGGGACAAAACAACCTAGAGTTGACAAGGTCCACTTCTGAATTTATTTAGAGGGCCGCAAAAGGAAACTTCCTGCTAGCCTACGACACTTAGTTGCTACTGGTTCCACCTCCACCTCCACCTCCACCCTGTTGCAGTGTAGCCACCATCTCACACAGTTGGCGTATGCGGCGATAGAGCTTGTGACTCAAGCCTTCGTAAATAGGAGCTCACGTCGGTGTGTGTAGTGCTTCCAGTAGCTCATAGGAAAGTGTTTCATACTCATTAACCTTCTCCTCCAGCTTTGCAACTTCCTTGTGTAGCATAAACACCGAGGGTAATTGATACCCTTAAGCTCAACTTGATACTTTCTGCAAGTGCATGGAGGGCTATGATAGCGACATTCTCGCTCAAAG
Organism: Avena longiglumis; assembly: GCA_030063025.1. Classification (NCBI taxonomy): domain Eukaryota; kingdom Viridiplantae; phylum Streptophyta; class Magnoliopsida; order Poales; family Poaceae; genus Avena; species Avena longiglumis. The sequence continues at coordinate 253,269,929 of CP125974.1, forward strand.
CTGCAGGAGTCGCACCACTACCTTCATAGTACAACTCAGAACTCGCGGTTGCCCCAACACAACTTTAATAGACACCACATAACAACCCCAGGCATTGACTAATTATGCGTGGGTGGAGCGAGCCCAAGCATAGTGACCAGTTCATCTAAAACAGGCCTACTCAGAATATGAAGTATGAATGCCATGCCTGAAACAGAACACCTCAATTGTATAAAATGACTGTAATCAATAAAGAATCCACTTCCAAGAAACACACATTGATCAGCTGATAATCATATGTAACTCCCCACTCTCTCCTCTCCGCAATTTCTACCGAAATGATTAATGTTAAATCTGATGTTATTAACCACTGCTCTAATACCACTCCAACTGTCACGCCCCAAACTAGGGCCTAGCTAACATGACAGTCGCCATATGCCTATAAACCGTTAGACTTATAAGCATATAAGGCAAATTGTAGAAAAATTTGGAGTATCGAGCAAAAATGAACTTTATTCAAACTTGTAAAAAACCAGTACATAGATGTCTTCAGCTCCCCACACAATAGAGGCTGGACATTTATTCTCCTGTTGAAGCAAAGTGAAGGTAACTACTCTTATTTAAAACCTCTATGCCAAGACGTCACTCCCCAAGCACTTCGTTCATCTCATGTTCCTCATTATCATCTGTGCATATCAGTAAGGGAAAATTATGAGTATGGGAATACTCAGCAATATTAAGTTAGAGGTGATGATAATATCAAGCAACCAACATAAAGGTTACATTTACCAGTAACATAAAAGAAAACAGCAAGATCGAATGTTAGCAAAAATTTCCACCAAGCCTATTCTCAACAGAAATGATTTGTTAAAGTTAGTTATCCATCATAACAGCCACCATTGGTAATACCCCATCTCTGAGAACCACACCACCGAGTTCCCTACTTGTGTGAGGATGCCCATCTCACCACGACACCCGGCAGCGGCGTCGCTCTTTCAGGAACCGGCCGACTCAGGCTAGGTATACTACATCTTTCCCATGTTATGATGGATGTTGTTATGTTTTACAACACATTAAGTTAGTTGGTGTTCTTTCATTCTTCTAAAGTCAGTGTTAGACAGCAAGGTAGCACATTGCAGACTCATGTAAGAGTTTAGTGTCGTAACTTGTTCTTCGTCCAAGGATCAGTCAAATCTTCTCAAGATCAGTGTTAGAAGGAACATCACACAACATGAATCATTTAAGAGTAATTAGTGTTTGATTCATCAAGTTTTATCTGATATGCACAGCTTGCCTTGTCAAGTTGTGGAGATGCCCCGGGTCTGAACCGTTGTGCCTAGTACATGAAGGAACTGTTCAGTCTTTGTAGATAATCATCAATTTCTAGCAGTGCAAAACTCTGCTGCATAGTACAGTGCTCAAGATTTTACTTGTTAATAGCTAGTCAGTCAATCAAAACAGCCTGGAATAAGCATATTTCATATATGTTCTTTTTGGGTTTAGCAACCGTGTATAGTGGCAATGCATCGATGCATTTCTTGGCTTGATTTAAGGACAGTGAAGAAAAACAGAGGTGAGAAGCAATGAAAACTAGGGATTAAATGTGGCGATGCACACATGACTAGCAGAACTTCTAAAGTACTAATCCATGGCAAGTGTCTGAATCTTGGTTGCTAGATTACATAGATTTAAGAGGAGAACCATATTACGGTAGTATTTCTAACCTCCTTCTCAAGTGACGATCTCCTCCACTAGTACTGCTGCTCCCGGGTGTGTCTCACTATGTGTGTGTTTTGGTGCAGCCTAGCGTACGGGACACCGGTATTTATACAGCTGAGTGTGTGTGGAAGCCTCTAGGATAAAGATGATCTTTTCCCTTTATTTTAATTACTGCAGTGATCCTTATCTAGTAACAATGGCGGTTCATGAGAAAATATCTACTATGAAAACAAGGAATCCAACAACTTAGCTTGCAAGGTATCGAAGGAAAAAAATTCACATTTGCTGATTAGTCCTGCTAGTTTAGTAGCTTCTAAAATTAGGTCATAAATTTATTTATTTTTATACCGGGTTATTACACAACCACAGATCGAGATAACCTGATCTTGTTTTATGTGGCGTACGATCACATTCCCTCCTGCCGTAACTACGGTCATAGGACTTTCTAACGTTGCCCTTCTAATCCCGAATTTATCACAAAATTCTTCAGAAATGAATGAAGTAGTTGCACCAGTATCAAATAGAACTTTGTCGGGATTGGTAAGGATATTGAGCGTACCTATCACTGCATGCTCCGAATTATCCACCTCCTCGAGGGTTGCATAGTTCAGTTTTCCGGTAGGTCGGTTCCTCTTGCCATTGTTGTTCTTGCCATTATTTCCTCCTTTATTGGGTTGTTCATTTCCTCCACTGGCTTGTCCTCCTCCCTTGGTAGGCCAACCTCCATGTGGTTTGCTCGGACAGTCTGGCTTGATATGCCCCTTCTGACCACTGGCAATAACAGATCACTCTGGGCTTTTGCATTCCTCCGAAATGCACTGGAATTCCACAATTGTTATAGATAACATTCCTTCTCGGATTGGATTGACTTCCACCACTACCCTTATTATTGTTATTGTTGTTGTTTCCATAATTCCTATTCCGAGGTTTGAACTCCAGGTTAGGATTAGGTTTGCTTGCCTGAATTCTCTTGGTTTCCTTCTTGGCTCTCTTCCTCCGATCCTCTTGGACATTCTTGTAGTCATCCTCAAAAGTAATGGCTGCATCCAACAACTGCTGATAAGTTTGCTTATTGGCTAACCTTAGCTACATCCTCACAAATGGATTTAATCCATGCAAGAAACGCTTCTTCCTCTTCTCTTCCGTGTTGACATCCTCTTCAACATAACGAGACAGTTGACTAAACTCCCAGATCTACTTCATGACACTCGTATATCCTTGCTGAAGCTCCTCAAATTCTCTTCGCTTCAACTCCATAACACTTTCCGGAACATGATATTCACAAAATCTCTGCTTGAACTCTTCCCAGGTAAACTCCCTTCCTGGTGGTTGCATGGCTAATTGATTTTCCCGCCATGATGCTGCAGGTCCAGTCAAAAAATGAGTTGCATACCTCAATTTATCCTCATCATTGCAACCTACAGTTTTCAACTTCCTTTCAGTATCTGCTAGCCAGTCTTCTGCATCCATTGGTTCAGGAGCTGATGCAAAAGGTAACGGTCTTGCATTCTGGAAATCAGATAGACTCACTCCTCCACCTTCAGGTGCCCTCTGATTTTCCCGCCCCAACAACTCTTCCATAAACTTGTTCTGGGTTTCTTTCATCATTTGCATGCATTGCATAAAATTCTGCTCCATTAACAGCCTCATTGGTGGTGGTGGTGGTGGTGATAATGCTTCTTGGTTTGCTGCATCTGCATCGGCCTTTTCCTTGGCCTCTTGCTCCATCCGCTGCTGCTCAGTTTCCATTCCTACACCCGTATCCATGACCCTCTAGTCCAGCAACATAAAGCGAATACTCATAATTACATCATGCACATGTGTTCTGAGCTCGACTTTACGAACATAACTAGTCACACAATGAAGATCCAAAGAAAATCCAAATATGCATTTCACGTATTTTACATAATATCATAATGATACAAAGTCATTACAACATATACCATATAGGTATAATCACAAAACTACCTTAGTACTTGGGGTACAATACACGATACTAGATACTACTAACTAATTGCCTCCTTCTAGTAGTAACGACGCTCATCGTACATGCCTGCTGTCCAACCGTGATGATGTGTTGTTCGTCGCACAGTTTGTGGACCATATGGCCTTCCAGAAGGAATATACTCTGTATCTGAAGTATTAGGACTTGAGTCATTACTCAACCTGAGCGCATTGACTCCCTCCAGCTCAGCTGAAAAGTCATCAGAAACATATTCAACTTTATCTCCAGCCTGCATGTCCTGAGCTTCATTTCTTGAGTTGTCAACAGGATACGCAGATCCTTCTGCTTCTCAGGTGCTCTCGTGGGCAAGATAGTTAAATACTAGATAATGTATATTCCCTGGGTTTTGAGAAGATGTTGATGATTCAAACACTCTCTCCTCATGATCTTCTTATTCATCCTGATTATCTATTGACATGGTATTTCTACTACTATTATTAGGGTTCATTCTTGCACCCATCCAACTAGATTGTCCAACATTCCTGTCGGAACCATCCGTGGACATCTGGTGTTCATGAGATCCATCATATGATCCCATTCTCCAACCATCCGAATTCTCAATAGGAAGTTCTGAGTCAGAACCATCCTCTGAGCCACAATGATCGCATACCGCATATCCATAGTAGGATCATGTATAGGTTCAGCTCTTGGTGAATACGGATATGGTATAAAAGATTCAGGATCTATAGGTATATCCTTAAAGATAGGTGTTGCACTAATACTTTCTTCTTTCTCTAGCTGGAATGCTAACTGCTTCCTCCTTTCCGGATCAGTTAGATCCTCTAACATGTCATTTTTATCTTCAACAATCACTTGATGAGTCTTATAAAAAGGCGCAACGAGTGTTCGGTATCTATCCATAAACTTGGAAGCTAACTTAGGATGCTTCTTAACCAAAGTAAGATGATCCGGTATAGGCTCTGAATGTATAGAATCATGAGGTATCACAGAGAATGTGCTACCTTCTAGCTCCTTGGTTTTATGTTCCCGGATATTAGTTATCGCCTCCACAACAGCAACATGATATGCTGCTAAATGACTCCTACCTTCTCCTATAAGTAGATCATGATATAATCCAAGCTTCTCTGGAAGTTGGATACTCACACGATACTTGGATAACATCCGGCCATCAAGGTAAGTATTAGTGTTCACTGGAATCCTAGTTGGGCAACTAAAGAGCTTTAAAAGTTGACGAAGTTGGTCTGTGAATGATCCTTGATAATCATCAAGAGTCTCCTCTTTCCTTACCAAAGTCTGTTTTGGAAACTTTGGTGCCATAACTCTGTATATCAGAAAAATAATTTTGATTAGTATCCAATAATATATTGCATCATAACAAAGGATTATCGCACTTAAATATATAACAGAATATTCTCATTTGAATACCCATTATATTACTTTTAGAGAATTCCTTTTCGTTGCTAAATTTTCCTACAGGTAATACCCTTTACTAGGTTTCCAACCAAAGGTCAAAGGAATTTGCTCTGATACCAACTGCGGTGACCCAGCATACCACTGCATGTGTAGTACACTATAGTCCTTGGCATGACATCCACAGAACATCGTTCCGTAAATATCACATCCCTCAGAGTGGTACAACAGAAACATTGCGGGTCCATATTACAAAAGTACACACATTATTATTATTACAATACCGGAAGTTCAAAACTTCCAAAAGATCCAACTTACAAACAAAAATATAAAGTGTTTTAGCAGAATTTAAAAGTAGCAACTCCGTCTAGGAGTTGAGCTCAGCAGCTTATTCTATAGAGTTCATGCTGCTCGGCTCCATTGGTTAGTACTAACTAGGAGTACTCAGTTGGACTCGTTATCATCAACACCGTAGCGGATCTTGTAATCCACTCCTTCAACACCTCCGAATAGATCAGGTTCCTCGTAGAACACATCTTCTTGGCATTCGGCTGCATACATTGGCACGTCTTCGGAATCCTCAGAGTATAAGCAAGGGATCAAAGGAAAGAATGAGTAACAGCGTTACCCAACAAGTTCATTATATGCAAGGTGGGAAGTTTGATGCTCTAACTACCACCTTGGATTATAAATCCTTGGCACTATGCAGTTTTTGTAAATCTTTCTTCAAAGATTAATTTTATTATAAAAAAAACTATGACCATCAGCCTTCACAGGTTGACCAGAACATTCATGGAGTTTCTTTCCTGCCACGTTCGTAGCTCCTTCCCGGAACAGGGAGTAACAAGTTACAATTCATACACTCAGCAGAGGTGAGTTACTTTACCCATGAGAGATCAACTCCTTGTTGCACAACTGGGCGTACTTTCCCGTCCACAATTCCATGATGTGGGGACTAGTAGATGGTCCAAGCCAATCACTACCCCCTTCGCGACCCCGCATGCCTCCTTGGTGTACACCATGCCCACATAATTAATTACGGCAATGGTTTGTACAAACCGTTAGATGCCAGAACTATCGTGGGACGATGAGGGTTCCTGCCCATATGTTGCATATCCTCTACGAATTACCAATTAATATGCACGCTACGAGGATAACAGCCACGACCTGCACATCCGGCTTCATGCCAGAGGAAGAAGATACAGCTGACTTCTCTGTCTCATTCCAAATCTCATGGCTAACGCATAATATACGACGCTAGAATCACTGATGTCAGGGGTTATTAAGTCCCTACTTGATCATCAAGTCTTGCAACTAGAACCCTAGGCTCCATTGCTCCATTATATCATCACTTAGGATGATATCTATGATTTCTTTATTGTGAAAAATAATATTTTCTTTCTTTTATAGCATATATGATAACACACAATTTTCAAATACTTTGATAAAGACTCTTCAAAGGACATGAGCAAGTGATGAACTTGCCTTGTGATGGCAAGGTAGTGAAGTCTGATGCTTGCACTGGACCTTGAGCTTCTAGTTCTACAAAAACATCATTATTGCCCGGTAAGGACAATATTTAAAGAAGCAAAATGATTATGCAAGTAATGTAATGCATTATTTAATTCTATATGCAGTTTCCCTATATAAGGTGCCTTTTAAGAATAATAAAGCATTTATAAATATTACTTTTTAATCTTTATAGCATATATTATTTTATTTTATTTCCTTTTATTTGACTTTTATTGATTTATTAATTCTTTTAGGAATTATCAATTATACATTAAAAATTGTTTATTAAATATTTATTTAGTATTTTTCAAAAATACTATAGTATTAATATTTAATGAAAGTGATTTTTATTTATTTTTAACATCTTTCAATAATTTTGTAAAATTCCATAAAGAATATATATATTTACAATATTCTAATAAAAATTTAAATGTCCAAAATATTATATTTTATTTTATTTGGATAATATTGATTATTGTGAATCCAAAAGTATTTTATTTATAATTTTTGGACTTTTATTTTGTTTTCTAGAATTTATTTACTTCTAGGGGTATTTTGGTCTTTTCCTTTTTATTCAAACAGGCCTGGAAATGTTTTTGGGCTGGTTATTCTTATTGGGCCCTGGTGGCCCATTAGTCCTAGACAAAAGAGCCACCCGAAGGGTTTGGCCCAGCTCGGCCCACTCCTCACTGACTCTCTCTCTCCCTCGAGTTTATCCTCTACTCCTCTGACCCCGACCCTGTGGCCGGCGATTCCCGCCGTCGTAGGCCGTTCTGCTCGCTGCAGTGGTGCAACAGGGGGTTGTCAGCGACGCCCATTCGTTCTATCCAATTGGATTCGATCCTGAGGCTCTCCTGCAATGGATCGATGCCGTCCCGAACCCTAGGGTTTGGGGGTTGGCATGGATCCAGGTGTTGTCGTGGTCGTCGTGCATCGAGGTGATACTTTGCACCTCCAGGTGTGAGAAGGGTCGCTGCCGTGGCGTCGTGCGGGTTGCAGCGCCCCCTCTAGGGTGCTCCCCGTGCCGCCATGGTCGTCGGCCCCTCTGCTTCCTGATTCAATCTACGGTGAGGTTGATTCCTTCCCCCCGGTGCTCTCTATGCTTCCTGATTCAATCTTAGATGCTGGCAGTATTCTCTCTTGCTACTGTCTGATTCAGATTAGGATGATTACCCATTTGGGGTTCCTGTTATGTGATTGATCATGTACTGGATGAATTGAATCATGTTTGGATGGTCTGTATACATGCTAAATGATTATTGGCTTGAGGCTTGTTGCTTAAGATGATCTATGATGTTTCTGGTGGCTTATTAGATGATTTGATGCTTGGATTGCATCATATTCAGATGATATAGTTGCTTGAGAACCATGCTTGATTAAGTCAGTGACTTGATAAGTTTTCACTGTCATCTCTAGGTTTATGATCATGATTAAGACATGATGAAATCATTGTCCTGGTGATGTTGGCTTAGAACTAGTGTATGGTTTGAGATCATCATGACCTAAATCAGTGAAGTTTAATATAGGAATATCCTAGTTATGATTCCTATGTTAACAGGAAAATGATTAGTTAAGTTGATTGTTTGAATTTGTGATGATTAAATTTCTATCCCGATTCATAATGGATTGTTCTTGTGACACCATCATGGTATGGCACATAAGTTTGATTCTAACCCACTGATTTGGTTGTCTTAGGCTTAAGACAAACTTGGCTTTATAAGATAAATAGAGATGCTTTCTCTGAATTCCCTAAGACCAATGATGTTGGTCTGAGGCTTAGGGATTCAGATCTTATCTAATTGGTTCATCTAGATAGTCCTGGTAGTAGTACCAGCTATTTTTTATTGAATCAAAGCTTGGAAAAAATGATAGTGAGCTTGGTCATTCTATGGATCCCAAAGATTTGTTTCTAAGGTGCTACCCTTCCTTTAGGGATGTGCCTATAAATAGATCATAGGTATATTTATGATTGAATTATAAAATATAGTTGGACAACCAGAGCAAGGATGTTATCTGAGCTCTGGTTGGATCCTGGTACTCTGCTGTTTGCTTTTAGAGTTTAAAAATCCCTATGATGGATTCACCCCACTTGGGTGCTTTTTGAGGGTTTGTTTTATAAAAAAACACATGCTTTTCTCTAAATAAGATGATTAGATCATGTGAAGGTTTTATGAAACTCACCACAGACTCTGATGTTTGTGGAGTAAGTTGTTGATGATCTTGATCTGGTTTTGCTAGACTCTTGTGCTTGATCTTGAGGTAATCTACTCCTCCTAGCTCCTGGGCTTGATATGATGTCCACCTGATCCATCCCCTCCTTGTGTCACCATCCTGGTGATGTGATCTTGCTTTGGTTGGTTTGATTGCTGGCTGTGGTGCTTGGTTTAGTTGCTGTCTACACTGGTTGTTCTTGTGTGCTGTGTAGTGGAGAGATGCACTAGTGCCTCTCCACAGCTGTGCTTGTGGTTTTGTGAGTTTGGGCTGTTTTGTGAGGTTGACAACACACCACATGCATGCTGGTGTGTGTCCTGCCTGTGTGCTTGCTATGCACTTGTGGATATGTTCAGAATTTGGAAACTTACTATTACCTGGTTATTTTCACCTGGCTGGTGGATTTTTCCCTCTTGGCTATTATTTGACTTCTGGCTTTAAATTTATGAAAGATGGATTCTTTCATATTGGTGAAACTTGCCCCTTTTTATAAATTTCTCAATGATGAATTTGTCAAGTGCATTTCACTAACATGTCTGAGAGAAAATAATACTAACTCTAACCTTTTATTTCTCTATATATTTCTGTTTGTTTTGCACGTACAGATATCAAGATGAAGATTTAGTTTAGGTTTAGTTATAGAATAGTTAGTAAATAGTCCATTGTAATCTTCTTCATACTTTTGTAATTTTCTTTTATTATTTTTGTAATCTTTATTTTATTCTTTTGTAATAAGGATTACATTATTATTAATAAAGAATATTCTTATTCTTTATATATTTTCTTTTGTGAATTGTGTGGATGATTTCAATAAGTTATAATTTTATAACTTGATTGTATATATTGATGATAAGAAATAAGTTTCATATTCATTATTGTTTTTCTTTGGATAGAATTTAATTTATAATGTTTATCTCTTAATTAGTTTAAGATTCAAAAACTTATCCCTAATTTTACATGAATTATAATTCAAACACTCAAGTTTAAAATTCAAATTCATTTTAAAACTCATAATTCCTTAAAGATCATATCAAAGTCTATAACAATCACCCTTGAAGACTAAACCTAATCTCAAAGTTTGAAAGAAACATTGATCACTTAAGGTTTTTATTTGGCAAAAAAATTACCCACATTTTCACAAATGGATGCATGCAACATTCCATATTCAAAAATCTAGCCTTCGTTAGCTCCAAAATTTACCCACATTTTCACAAATGGAGTAACTAAGCTAGAAAACTTCACACTGTAGCCCCCAAGTATGTAGTTTGAATGAATTATTCCGACTAGATACTTTTAGAGTAGCATACGCAGTGTTTGTAAATTTCAGTACTGTAGCCCCCAAGCTTCTAGTTGAAACAAAATTAGTTCCGACTAGATGCTTAAAGAAATACTAAGCATATTGCCGAGTTAAAAAACTCTCATGGTAGCCCCCAAGCCTCTAGGTGGATATTTATCCGGCTAGATGCTCCAAGTAGAATAAGCAATTTTGATCTTTTTCGCAGAATGAGAATGCTCGGAGTAGCGTCGCCAACGATAAGTTCCACAAGATGCGTGCTGACCTCGAAGCTGAAAAGGGTAAAATTGCCTTCTTGAAGGATCAAATAACCAAGAGCAAGAGTCTATTTTTATTTTCAATTTCGCACTAAATCTTGGTCTCGCGCCATTAACCTCCGACTACTCATCGTGTGCCGTCATTTCTCCGCCATGCAGAAACTATCACCAGGGCGAAGGACATTGTCGAGCAATCCAAGCACATTGAACTGCTGGATAGCGAGAACAAGATCCTCAAGAAGGAGAGGGCTGATACACTGAAGATGCATGAAGCGTATATGAAGGCCGTGTAGGAGTCTTCCAACACGGAGATCAACCGACTGAAGGAGGAAATTGCGATCCTCAAGGAGCAGAAGAAAGCTGCCAAAGAGCAGAATAAACGCAACCTTGAAGCTTACAAGGTCCTCCGACAAGAACGGGACTCCATGGCGGAGGCGCTACAACAAGCTGAGGCGAGCATCTTTGGTAAGCAATCTCCGTCTTGAACTTCTATAAGCCAGGTACTCTGAACTTTTATGCCATTTGAACTCATGTACTCCATTGCTTGGCCGAAAATGCAGCTCCTATTGGTTTAACCAATACTCCTCCTCCGCCAAAGGAATGCATGGTCCTTGCCGGCAAATTCATCAGTACCGCCATCAAGCAAGCCAAGGAAATTGCCAAGCCCCTAAACATCAACATTAAGGCAGTGGATTCCGTCATAGAGTACTCGGAGATTCTGTGCCAATCCCCAAGCGTATCGTAAGCTGGAAAGCTTCATGTACCCGGGCTGGTGCAAGAATGTCGCTGGCGATGGTCAAGGCCCAGTATGAGAATGCCGACATTGACACGGTGACCTAGGGTCTGCCCGACGTAGAAGATGACGGCCAGAAGATTGATCACAAAGCTATCTGGTCATCTCTCTCCGGCTACGACACCAGGGTCGCCAAGTTGGTCGATCCAAACTCCTTTGTGCCTCTCGAGATCATTGATGGCGACCAACCCATCTCCTCCGAGTCTCTCAAGACCAACAACTTTGTTGATGATGAGGATGACTCTCCTACCTCCGCGGACGTTAACTCAAAGTCTCCTGCGCCAGAGGAATGAAAAACACTTTGTAATATTTGTTTCCTCTAGATGTATGTATGCGGAAAAACTATAGTTTTAATCTTAAGGTGGAAAACAATAGCTATATGTTTCCTGCTACTTAAGCACTAGTTCTAGCATGTATATATTTTTTAAGCAAGTGCTGGATTATCCATTACTTTGGTTTTTATGCTTGACTTTTCATGAGTCGGAAGACTCGTAGTCAAAACTATGCGTTTGTTGGGAATATGCCCTAGAGGCAATCATGTATGATGAAATTCCATTGTATTCATGAAGTCATTAAGTTGTCCTTGTATGAGCGTCTGATGTATATCATTGAATATGTGATTCGGTTGTGGAACTATACATTCATGTTGTTTGTACTAAATGTCCTTGGTCATTGAGGTTGTGCTGGACACACAACTTAGACCAATGTGAAAGTCGGCTTGATGACTCGGTTCCACTTGTCATGGACATGGTGATGCTATTCTGACTTACACAGATTTGGGTAAAGAGTTTAGCGAGTCGGATTGACCCACATTGAGGTACAACGAACTAGTTGTCATCTGTATATCTCAATCAATGTAATCCTTAGACCTGATGTTATTTCATAGTCCGAGTTGAGGCTCACCGACTTAGGTTCTATAAAACGTTGATCTGTAACTGGGCAGTTATAAAGGCAGAGTTCGGGTCGACTGAGAATCAAGCTGTGTGATGTGAATAACCAAGATGGGATTTTTCCCCTCCACTTGGAGAGATATTCTTTGGGCCCTCTCGGATGATATGATTCGGAAAGCATGGCCATGCACGACTCGCTTAAGTGTTAACCAAGGAGATCAACTAAGAGTTAGTCGGGTGAATCACTTATCTCGGATCGAGAAGAGAGTCGGACTATTTAAGGGATGACAATTATTCGCCTATAGTCTGACAAGATATATCGTGAGGAAAAAGGGACTCGAATGCAAGTCGCATTGGAAAGGCAAGTCGTCATGACTCTTTGGTACTTGGGAGGCGGCACGTTGTGCTAGGAGCCACTACCGACTGATCGATTGAGAGTTGGACTCCAATCGTTTCCAAGTAGCTATGAGCCTGCGGGGTCACACACTTAAGAGCGGGAGCAAGTTCGGATAGGATCTGAACTGGAAATTTGGTTGGGTTGGACCCAAGCCGGATTAGGACTGAGTCAGTGAGTCGAACTCGCGGTGACTAGTGTTATATGGGATTTAGTGAATGGGCCACGAGAGTGGAGCCCACGTTCACTCCCTATATATAGTGGAGCACAGTAACACAGAAGGGTTAATCATTGATCGATTAGGTCATTCCATGTGTTGGAAACCCTAGCTCCACAGCAATCATGTCGTCGTAACGAACCTAGCAGTTCGCCGCTGGTGCTCCTCCTTGTACGTGTGGATACCAGCAGAGGTGATGTGCGATCAGCACCAGGACGATTGGATCATAAGTACTGCACTGCATCAACTGACACGCTACATCAGTAATCTGCAACTTGGCGTCTAGTGGTAAACTTTGTGGCCTTCTACCTTAGCTAGATCTTGGGATCACCATGTTAGAGGAAAAGTTTTGTTTTATCTCTACGTGGAACAACTATGGTGTCAGAGCAATAGTTTCTGGTTTTAGGCTCGAGATCTTGCATATGTGATATGCGGTTAAGCTGTCGATGAGATCTATATGCTGTTTAGGTGGTCGATCTATGAGATAGATCGGTTTTGTACGAGGTTGATTGGATCAACTGTACTCGGGGAATGGTAGATCTTATTTCTATGATCATACTGCTAAGGTCGTGGAACGACATACCCCTACCGGTCGGTTTCCGCCATCGGGGTAGACTGTGACACATAAATCTAGAAGCAGTGATCAAAGATCAAAGAGTTTGATCGAATCGGAATAATGGTCGGAATCCATGTCCGGATCATAGATGAGATCTATTTTTTCGGAAAAATTGTCGGGCGTTGCCCGCACCCGCGAGGCTAGCGGGACCGCCGGCTTCGCCCTGTCATAGCGCGTTAGATGTCGTTGCGAGTTTCACAACGCCGGTAGATATCGTATCTTTCCATAACTTGTTTTTGCAGGAAGTTGTGAATGGTATGGTTCATGTGCATGTGATGTATGTGTGTAATCCATACGTGATCTGCGAATCACGGTTTTGTCAGCCGGCTGGAGCCTAGGTGCTGTCATTTTATTGTATAACGACCTGCGTGTCGGATTCTCCATGTAATTTACTTTACTAAGCTAGTGTAGCTGTGTGGAGAACCCAGATGGAATGCAAGGCGATGTACATGTCGGTGACATGGAGTAAGACGGCAAGTGACAAGAGTTGGCACGAGTCGTATTAGAGGATTTGTGGAGATGGAGATCGCCATTAAGAGAGCCATACCATTTCACATTATAATTGCTTTATTTTGTGTTTTCTATATGTCTCTATTTTACCTCTATTAGATAGTCGGTAAAATTTAATCCCTCAAAGAAGGTGTACTCGGTTTTCCCGCCAGTGTTTGCACCATCACAAGTCAGACATTTTGGTAGTGGGCTCATAAAATTGAGGTGCTGCCAATTCTTTCCGACTAGGTGGGTTTGAGTTGGACTCTTACTACGGAAACACTAGGTAAGCTAGACGGGTCTATCACAACGGTTGTGGGGCTCGGGGAAAAGTAGGATGGGAGCCGGGGCATGTGATGCCACCCGTCCAACAGGAGTCGTATGAGATATGATTGACAAGGAGTTGTCTACCTAGATCACTTGGCGGCTAGCGGTGATGCTAAATCTCACTAGCCGACTTGCTTATTTTGGATCCTAAATCACTAAGTAACCATCGAAGGGGTGTTGGTTCTAGTGGGAGCATAAAATGTTAAAGTATATGCTTGCTCTTTTATGAATACATGTCTTAAGTGTTTTGCATATTTCTGTTGTAGATCATGGCACCAAGTAGAAGTCACTCTCAGATATCCGGTTTTGCGTTGAGAACTATTCTTGAGAAAGATAAACTGAATGACACTAATTTTACCAACTCGTATCGAAATCTAAGAATTGTTCTCAAACAAGAAAAGAAGGACCATGTCCTAGACAACCCACTTCCAGATGAGCCGAATGAGAATGAGACTGTTGCTGCCACCAATGCCTACCGTCGGGCTAAGGATGAGTCCACGGATATTAGTTGTCTTATGCTTGCTCACATGGAACCGGACTTTGCAGAAGGAGTTCGAGAATGTTGAGGCCTACGATATGATCGAAAGCCTCAAAAGTATGTTCCAGGCTCAGGCGAAGACTGAGAGGTATCAAGTCTCTCAGGCTTTGCTGAGTTGCAATCTTAAGGATGGTGATCCACTTAGTCCGCATGTGATCAAAATGGTTGGTTACGTGCAGTCTCTGGAGAGGCTTGGCTACCCGATTAGCGAAGAGCTCGCTATGGATATAATTCTGAACTCTCTTCCTAGTTCATATGGGAAGTTCATTTCGAACTACCACATGCATGGTATGGATAATAAGCTCACTGAATTGCATGGGATGCTCAAGCAGGCAGAGTTGGATCTCAGGAAGGGCGCCAGTCAAGTGTTGATGGTGAAGAATAAGGCTAAGTTCAAGAAGAGTTCTTGGACTAAGAAGAAGGCTAAGTCGGGAGGAAAGCAGGCTCAGGCCCTGGTCCCAAGCGCTTCCTCATGGACTAAGCCATCTCCTTCAGCTGAATCCACTTGCTTCTATTGCAAGGCGGATGGCCACTAGAAGAGGAACTGCAACAAGTATTTGGCTGACAAAGCCAAGAGTGGAGTTATGACTTCCGACTCAGGTACACTTGTTTGCAATGTTATAGACATTTATCTTGCTAATGCACCTAATAGTTCTTGGGTATATGATACCGGATCAGTTATTCACATCTGCAACTCGTTGCAGGGACTGGTAAGAACTAGGAGCGTAGCAAGAGGCGAGGTTGATATTCGAGTCGGCAACAAAGCAAGAGTTGCTGCGTTGGAAGTCGGCACGATGCAACTTCATTACCTTACGGATTCATTATGGAATTGAATAATTGTTATTATGTTCCAGTGCTCAGTCAAAACATTATTTTTGCTTCATGTTTGATGAGGCAAGGCTATGAGTCGAATGTCAAGAATAATGGTTGTTCTTTGTATTTGAATGATATGTTTCATGGCTTTGCACCCGTCCAGGACGGGTTATTTATTTTGAATCTTGATGGTGAGTCGGTTTATAACATAAATGTTAAAAGGTTGAAACCAAATGATCTGTATGACTTACTTCTTGCACTGTCGGCTTGGTCATATAAGTTGGAAATGCATGAAGAAGGTCCATGATGATGGACTCATAACTTCGTTCGACTTGGAGTCATTCAAGACATGCGAATCTTGCCTACTCGGAAAAATGACCAAGACACATTTTGCAAAGAGTTGTGAAAGGGCGTCCGACTTGTTCGGACTAGTACATAGTGATGTATGTGGACCAATGAGCACGATATCCAGAGGTGGTTATGAGTACTTCATTACCTTCACTGATGATTTGAGTAGGTATGGATATATCTACTTGATGAAACGTAAGTCGGAAGCCTTTGAAAAGTTCAAAGAATTCCAGAATGAAGCACATAATCAACTCGACAAGAAAATAAAGTTTCTTCGGTCGGACCGAGGAGGCGAGTACATGAGACATGAGTTTGATGACCATCTGAAAAGTTGTGGAATAGTTCCTCAACTTACTCTGCCAAGAACGCCGCAAAGGAATGCTGTTTCGGAAAGGCGAAATCAGACTTCGTTGGACATGGTATGATCAATGATTAGTCGGACAGATCTGCCTTTATCATTTTGGGGTTATTGTCTAGAAACAGCGGCGTTCACACTAAACAGAGTACCATCAAAATCGGTAGAGAAGACACCACATGAGATGTGGACAGGAAAAAATGCGAGTTTGTCTTTTCTTAAGATTTGGGGTTGTGAAGCATTTGTCAAGCGACTTCAGTCGAACAAGCTTACGGCCAAGTCGGATAAGTGTATTTTCGTGGGGTATCTGAGGGAAACCTTGGGTTACTACTTCTACAACCGAGAAGAGGGAAACGTGTTTGTCGCTCGGAACGGTGTCTTCCTTGAGAAAGAGTTTCTCAGTAGGGGAGTAAGTGGGAGCATGGTGCAGCTCGAAGAAATTCGAGAGGAACCGGCTAGTAGCGAGTCGGCAAAAACCTTGGAGGTTGAGCCGGTCGTGGAAGCTGAGCCGGCAGCAGCACCTGTACTACGAAGATTGGCAAGATTGCGAAGTGTTCGTGATGTGTTACTGTTGGACAGTGATGAGCCAGCAAATTATTCGGAAGCGATGGTGGGATCTGATTCCGAGTCATGGCTTGGAGCCATGAGATCCGAGTTAAATTCCATGGATGAAAATCAAGTTTGGAACTTGGTTAATCTGCCAGACGGTGGAAGACCCGTCGAGTGCAAATGGGTCTTTAAGAATAAAACTGATATGGATGGAAATGTTTCCATCTATAAAGCACGTCTTGTCGCGAAGGGGTTCCGACAAGTTCAAGAAGTTGATTACGACGAGACTTTCTCGCTTGTAACGATGCTTAAATCAGTTCGGATCATGTTAGCAATAGAATCCTATTTCGACTATGAGATATGGCAGATGGATGTCAAAACGACATTCCTTAATGGAAATTTAACCGAGGACGTGTATATGATAAAGACCGAGGGTTTTGTCGATCCGACTAATGCTGACAAAGTGTGTAAACTTCAGAAATCCATTTATGGGTTGAAGCAAGCATCTCGGAGTTGGAATATTCTCTTTGATGAGGTAGTCAAATCGTTTGGCTTCATCAAGAGTGATCATGATTCTTGTTTATACAAGAAGTTTAGTGGGAGCAAAGTAAACTTTCTAATCTTATATGTGGATGACATATTATTGATTGGAAATGATGTCCAGATGTTGCAATAAACTAAGGAATCATTGGTAAGGAGTTTCTCAATGAAAGACTTGGGTGAGGCCACATATATTCTCGGAATCCGGATCTATAGAGATAGATCAAGGAGGCTCGTTGGATTGAGTCAGAGTACTTATTTGGACAAAGTGTTGAATATGTTCAACATGGAATCGTCTAAGAAGGGGTTCTTACCGATGTCCCATGGTGTAAAACTTAGCAAGACTCGGTGTCCTTCGACAACTGATGAGCGAAGTCGGATGAGTGCGATTCCGTATGCTTTTATAGTCGGATCCATCATGTATGCCATGATTTGTACTAGGACGGATGTTTCCTATGCTCTAAGTGTTGTGAGAAGATACTAGGCTGGTCCTGGAGAAATCCACTAGACAGCGGCTAAAAATATCCTAAAGTACTTGTAACACCCCCGGTCACTCCGGACCGACGGCTGTCACTTCTGGCAGCTCAATAGGATCTCTAGACTAATCCCACAAACCAACACTAGTCTTTCTGCACTTTGTCCTCACTCGTGCGCACCCGGTACCCACTTCTCGGTCGGTCACCCATCCTAGAATTGCTCTAGGCCAAGCACGCTTAACCTTAGAGTTCTTTTCGAATGATCTTCCGGAAAAGAAGTTGCAACTTGTTGGTATGGATTTCCTATCAATCCTATTGAGCCATGCGCCAGGGTCTCACATACACCCACCCTTAGAATATCGACGTCCTCGTCGATCAACCACAAGCCAGGAACGTCCCCTCTTGGCACACGTCAGTGCGTCCAGTGCCGGCACATTGCCATGTCGTGTCCACTCCGGGCCACACGCGCCATGCTACACATGTACACCACTGACCCGCACACGCCAATGTAACCGCGAGGGTCGGCTCTGATACCACTTGTAACACCCCCGGTCACTCTGGACTGACGGTTGTCACTTCTGGCACCTCAATAGGATCTCTAGACTAACCCCACAGACCAACACTAGTCTTTTCTGCACTTTGTCCTCACCCGTGCACACCCGGTACCCACTTCCCGGTCGGTCACCCATCCTAGAATTGCTCTAGGCCAAGCACGCTTAACCTTAGAGTTCTTTTCGAATGAGCTTCCGGAAAAGAAGTTGCAACTTGTTGGTATGGATTTCCTATCAATCCTACTGAGCAATGCGCCAGGGTCTCACAGTACTTGAGAAGGACTAAGGATATGTTTTTGGTTTATGGTGGTGAAGATGAACTCAGTGTAAAGGGTTACACGGATGCGAGTTATCTTACCGACTCTGATGATTCTCGTTCGCAATCCGGATATGTGTTTATTATAAACGGAGGTGCTGTGAGCTGGAAAGAGTTCCAAGCAAAAGACTGTGTCTGCATCTACAACAGAGGCTGAGTATATTGCCACCTCAGAGGCAGCAAAGGAAGCTATTTGGATGAGGAATTTCCTCATGGATCTTGGTGTGGTCTAGGGCTCGTCCAATCTGCTAGACGTGTATTGTGACAACAATGGTGCTATTGCACAAGACAAGGAACCTAGACAACACCAGAAGAACAAGAACATACTCATGCGGTACCACCTGATTCAAAAGTTCGTGGATCAGGGTGATATCAAGTTATGCAAGGTACACATGGATGCAAATATTGCGGATTCATTGACAAAGCCGTTACCACAGCCGAAGCATGAGGCACACCTGAGAGCCATGGGCATTAGATGCCTAGACATGTGATTTCGGAAGATTGGCTCTAGTGCAAGTGGGAGACTGTTGGGAATATGCCCTAGAGGTAATCATGTATGATGATATTTCCATTGTATTCATAAAGTTATTAAGTTGTCCATGTATGAGCGTCTGATGTATATCATTGAATATGTGATTCGGTTGTGGAACTATACATTCATGTTGTTTGTACTAAATGTCCTTGGTCATTGAGGTTGTGCTGGACACACAACTTAGACCAATGTGAAAGTCGTCTTGATGACTCGGTTCCACTTGTCATGGACATGGTGATGCTATTCTGACTTACACAGATTTGGGTAAAGATTTTAGCGAGTCGGATTGACCCACATTGAGGTACAACGAACTAGTTGTCATTTGTATATCTCAATCAATGTAATCCTTAGACCTGATGTTATTTCATAGTCCGAGTTGAGGCTCACCGACTTAGGTTCTATAAAACGTTGATCTGTAACTGGGCAGTTATAAAGGCAGAGTTCGGGTCGACTGAGAATCAAGCTGTGTGATGTGAATAACCAAGATGGGATTTTCCCCCTCCACTTGGAGAGATATTCTTTGGGCCCTCTCGGATGATATGATTTGGAAAGCATGGCCGTGCACGACTCGCTTAAGTGTTAACCAAGGCGATCAACTAAGAGTTAGTCGGGTGAATCACTTATCTCGGATCGAGAAGAGAGTCGGACTATTTAAGGGATGACAATTATTCGCCTATAGTCTGACAAGATATATCGTGAGGAAAAAGGGACTCGAATGCAAGTCGCATTGGAAAGGCAAGTCGTCATGACTCTTTGGTACTTGGGAGGCGGCACGTTGTGCTAGGAGCCACTACCGACTGATCTATTAAGAGTTGGACTCCAATCGTGTCCAAGTAGCTATGAGCCTGCGGGGTCACACACTTAAGAGCGGGAGCAAGTTCGGATAGGATCTGAACTGGAAATTTGGTTGGGTTGGACCCAAGCCGGATTAGGACTGAGTCAGTGAGTCGAACTCGCGGTGACTAGTGTTATATGGGATTTAGTGAATGGGACACGAGAGTGGAGCCCACGTTCACTCCCTATATATAGTGGAGCACAGTAACACAGAAGGGTTAATCGTTGATCGATTAGGTCATTCCATGTGTTGGAAACCCTAGCTCCACAACAATCATGTCGTCGTAACGAGCCTAGCAGTTCGCCGCTGGTGCTCCTCCTTGTACGTGTGGATACCAGCAGAGGTGATGTGCGATCAGCACCAGGACGATCGGATCATAAGTACTGCACTGCATCAACTGACGCGCTACATCAGTAATCCACAACTGGGCGTCTAGTGGTAAACTTTGTGGCCTTCTACCTTAGCTAGATCTTGGTATCACCATGTTAGAGGAAAAGTTTTGTTTTATCTCTACGTGGAGCAACTGTGGTATCAGAGCAATAGTTTCTGGTTTTAGGCTCGAGATCACCACGTTAGAGGAAATTTTTTGTTTTATCTCTTCGTGGCCCAACAACGTTCAAGTGATGATGCCCAATGGCACCGTCAAAAACCTAAGCACAAAATCGCCGACTTCAAGTGCCAAAAGTCACTACTCCAGAATCCACATAAAAACGACAAAGAACGTGTAGACCAGAAAACCTAAGCTAACTCCCGTAGGCGGAATTTTCACAAGTGAAAATGCAAAACTTGTGCATAAAGGTTTTTATACGATCCAAAAATGAACACTAAAGGAGGTAAAAGACTCAAGCATATGAGTGAACCAAAGAGATTTATTTCATTGATCATATAAGAGGTACTCAGTAGATAAAAAGTATGCTAAGTGTAAAAAGGACGTAGTTGTGCTATGTTCCATGGCCGATCAAGCTCCGGGTAGTCATCATCTGGGTCACGCCGCATACGCTTATGATCATCATTTGGTCTATCCTCAAGTTCACGATTTTCAACGAGGTAGTAAGACCCATTGAGTAGCGCCTTGCTTATGATGAACGGTCCTTCCCATGGCGGGGATATTTTGTGTGACTTCTTCTGCTTAAGTCAGAGCACCAGATCCCCCTCTTTAAACGAGCAATGCCGAACGTGGCGACTATGGTAGCTGTGTAGCTTATGCTGGTAGATGACGGATCTTTTGCATGCCAATACGCGCTCTTCCTCGATAAGGTCCACATCTAGGCGTCTGGATTCTTCAGCGTCATCTTCGTCGTAGGCGGCAACTCTTGGTGAATCATGGAGGATGTCGAAAGGCAGGATGGCTTCTGCTCCATATACCATGAAATAAGGGGTATAGCCAGTAGACCTGTTTGGTCTAGTTCGTAAACTCCACAGAACAGATGGTAACTCCTCCGCCCAGGCTCCAGCTGCTCTATGTAACGGTGCTTATAGACGTGGCTTGATTCCCTGCAGAATTAATCCATTGGCTCGCTCAACTTTCCCATTGGACTATAGATGTGCCACAGATGCTAAGTCAAGTCGGATGCCCTTCTCCCAACAATAAGCTTCCACTTCTTTGAGTGACAAATTGCTGCTATTGTTGGTGATAATGCTATGTGGGAGACCAAATCTCACCACTAGATCTCGGACAAACCTAAGGACAGTTGCCCCATCAAGATTTCTAACGGGTTTAGCTTCTATCCATTTGGTGAATTCATCAACTTCTACTAGCAGATGCATAAACCCACATGGTGCCGTCTGTAATGGACCAACCATATCTAGCCCCCAGACTACAAACAGCCAACTTATTGGTATTGTTCACAATTCTTGAGCTAGAACATGTGGTTGTCGGGCATAGTACTGGCATCCCGTGCATGTCTCAACCAGCTTGTCGGCGTCCTCCTTCGTGGTCAGCCAGTAGAATCCTTGCCGGAAGTCTTTGGAGACCAACGATCGAGGAGCAGCGTGATGCCCGCAATCTCCGAGATGGATCTCATGAAAGATTTCAATACCTTCTTGCTGGGAAACACACTTGAGGTATACACCAGCGGTGCTTCTTTTATAGAGTTGTCCATTGATTATGGTATAGCCCTTTGCTCGATGTACTATTTGCCGACTTTCGACTTCGTCGATGGGCAAAGTTCCGTGTACGAGGTACTCCATGAACATTTTTGTCCAAGCCGGAGGGACCTTTGTCACTGTGTGAACACAAGATTCAACTCTATCCGGGTTCTCGGGGTCCGCTCCCTTCATGTATGGTGTCCATAGATGCTCCAGAAAAACTCCAGGAGGAATTTGATTGCGTCCTGAACCAAGCTTTGACAACAGATCAGTTGCCTCATTTTCCTCCCTTTTGACATACTTGACTTTGTAGCCCAAGAATCTTTTGGCTATCTCATCTACTGCGTCTCGATATGCTGCCATCATAGGGTTCCGCGCGTTCCAGGTGCCAGCCACCTCCTGGGCAACCAAGTAGGAATCTCCACAACAAACTATGCGCTTGATGCCAATATCCTTGGCTACGCGAAGTCCGTGAATGAGTGCTTCATATTCCTCCATGTTGTTTGTAGCCTCAAAGTGGATCTGCAGAACGTAGTGCAGCTTCTCCCCTGTTGGTGACTATAGTAGTAGACCAGCCCCCAAGCCGTTGAGTAGCTTTAATCCGTCAAAGTGCATCACCCAGTATTCTGGCTCTGGTACAGGGGTAGCATCTGACATCTCCGTCCAATCTGCAATGAAATCCACCAAGACCTGTGATTTGATAGCGTCGTGTCTCTTGTAGGTGATCTCAAAGGCGGCAAGTTCAATGCCCCACTTTGCAATACTTCCTGTAGCGTCACTGTTATTGATGATGTCGGACAATGGATCTTTGCTCACAACTGTGATGGGGTGCTCCTAGAAATAGTGCCTTAGCTTCCAAGAAGCAAGGAACACTCCATAAGATAGCTTCTAGTAGTGCGGGTAACAGTGCTTGGACTCCATCAAGACCTCGCTTCCATAGTAAGCTGGTCCATACTCATGCCCTAGTTCTTTCCGCTCTAGCACGACGACGATGTTGATTACCCGGTTGGTGGCCGCCATGTAAATCAACATAGGATCCATAGGCTCGAGTGCTGCGAGTATAGGTGCCGAGGAAAGTATCTCCTTTAGCTTCTTGAGTGCAGCATCTGCTTCATCCATCCATGTAAATATGTCTGCCTTCTTCAGCAACTTTTACAGCGGCAGAGCCTTCTCTCCAAGTCGGCTGAGAAACTGGCTTACTGCTGCAACGCATCCTGTTAGCCGGTGTATGTCCTTCAGGCATATCGGATGGTTTATGTTTTGGATGGCCTTGATCTTCTTCGGGTTGACCTCGATTTCACGCTTGGAAACGATGAAGCCCAAAAATTTTCCGGTTGGGACCCTGAAGACGCACTTCTTTGGGTTAAGCATCATGTTGTATTTCCAGAGATTATCAAAGGTTTCTGTTAAGTCAGAGATTAAGTCGTTTGACTTTTTAGACATCACCGCTATATCGTCCACATAGGCGTGAACGTTCCGACCAATTTTATCGTGCAGGCAACACTGCATAGTCCGCTGGTACGTAGCACCTGACTTTTTTAGCCCAAAGGGCATCATGACATAGCAAAACGTGTCGTAAGGTGTGATGAACGAATTGGCCAATTGGTCCGACTTCCTCATCTTTATCTGGTAGTATCCTGAGTATGCCTTGAGAAAACACAAAAGTTTCGAGCCAGCCGTCGAGTTAATGGCTTGGTCAATGCGAGGCAAAGCAAACGGATCCTTCGGACATGCCTTGTTGAAGCCGGTGTAATCAACGCACATTCTTAATTCTTTGGTTCCCTTTTTGGGGAGAAGTACAGGATTGGCCACCCATCGGGTGTGAAGGACTTCTCGGATAAAACTAGCCTTAAGTAACCTAGCTATCTCTTTGCCTATGACGCGTCTCTTCTCGTCTCCGAAGTGTCGTAGAGCTTGTTTCACCGGTTTGCATTTTGGATCAATATTCAAGCTGTGCTCGGCAAGTTCCCTAGGTATGTTGGGGATATGCTATATGGGTATCCTCATAGCATGTCTATTATCCGGATAACCCGAGTGGCCCACAATTGGTAGCATGGCCCATGGCCTGCTGGGCGGCCCAGTTAGATGGATCTAGAAGGGAGGACCATGTCGGATAAACGAAGGCTACGGAGGAGTCACCGACGTACCCGGAGCCTTGGAGTGCAAGACACGCTAGACTAATTGTATGTAGTGTAGGACTCTGTAACCTGTCTGGCTAGGAATTTCCCTGTAACCCTAGGACCTGGCGACTATATAAGTCGGGCCTATGGGAGCCTTTAGGGCACCAATTAACTCATACATCGCATAGTGAACCGATCCCTGTAACTCGGCGTATTGCCATTATAGTGATTTATAGCAGGAGTAGGATTCCACCACCGTTGTGGGATCTCAACCTGGGTAAGTTGTGTTACCTCGTACCCGTCAACCGCCCACCTTACCCCACATCTCTAAACACACACTATGAGGACCCCTCCCTAGCGTACTCTTCGGCAATACCACGACAGTTGGCGCCCACCGTGGGGCAAGAGGCACTTCATGCTCTACAGCGGGCGAGGTCCAAGATCTTCGCGGGAATAGGCGAAACCATAGCCATCGGTCGCGTTCTCTTCTCCGGCAATGTTCCGATCGTACCTCCCCACAGGTTCTGGATCCCAGCGAAGACAAACCCTACGCGATGCTCGATCGTCCCCATCGGAGATATCCACCTCTTCATCGGCAAAACCGACTTGGGAACTAGTTACCTAGGAGTTGGAGGAACGTCAAGACCCGCACGGACCGCCTATGGGCAGGATACGTTCGCGGAAGGATCAATGCCGGATCTCTCTTCGGAGTTTGCCGGCAAAGATTGGAAAAATTCAAGGCCCACCCAAACCGCCCCTATGCAGGATATAACAGTGGAAGATCGCTGCAAGTCCGTCGGCTTCACCCGAGCGTCTGGCAGCAGAGATCCAAGTTCGTCGGAGTGGTGACCATCTTCGATCTGGCGCGTTGCGTTCAGAGAGAGGGCGAAAACCCCCGGGATTACCTTGCCAGTTGGCTACGTATACGGGCCGATCTGGCTCATTACCCCCAATGATGATGCTATGTATCACTTGGTGGAAGGAATGGACCAAGGTACACTTCTCCGGCATACACTAAGGCGGCAGCAGGCTTCAGGACGCCTCACTTTCGAAAGCATGGTGAACACCGTCAACAGCTACGCGGAGGCTAAGGAGGAAGCTCAGACAGATCTTGCGGTCATCGGCGGAGCCCCTCCTCCTCAGCCACCACCACCGCCTCCTCCGGCCGTTGTAGTCGCAGTTGCACCACCACCTCCAGTCATCATCGCTACTGTTGCACCTCCAGCCCCCGTCGCCAAGGAAGCCCCGGCACCCTTCGAATTTGTGCTTGACGCGATCTATGCCGACATCAGCCTTGACTCGGAGGAGATAGACTTTAGACTGGAGGAGCTAGACTCTGCCATGCAGGAGATGGAGGAGGATTACAAGCGCGACGAGCAGGCCAACAACGCCGTCATGTCCCGAGAGGTGTTCATCACCATTGGGACGGCGATGGATGAAGATCAACCCGGACAAGCTCCGTCTATAGCACTGGACAAAGGGAAGGGACCACCTGTTGCTACCGACAATGATCGCGCATAGGTCATGCCCCCTCCGCCTAACCCAGTGCAGCAGCCGCAGGAACTCGGGCCCCGTCCAAGCAACAACAACACCGCAAACCCGCCGCCTCCGGCATCTACATCTGCTGTTTCCCAAGTCACTCTAGCTGATAGAGTGATGTACGGCAATCTCCTCATCGATCCCATGACCATAGCTCATATTCGCAATGTAGTCCAGCTTGATGAGAAGCGCCAGCAGCTGCTGGAGGAAGCGCCAGGCCATCACAGAGCAAGGCGCTAAGGTAGATCGAGATCTGGCCAACACGCCAGAAATCAGTAGAGAAAGCTAGAGCCATGGAGGCCAAGTATAAGACTCTGCTACAGCAGCAGAAGCCTAAGAAAGCTCCATCTCGCGTCATCGACGATCCTAGTGTGCGGCGAAACCTAGGATGGGCTCCCTCGAAGCCGGCACAGGCCAAGCCATACATTGACAGTGAAGGCAGGCAGGTGATGCCCACTCCTCTTCTCAACCTCGTCGTCGCCAAGACACTTCTGGAACAGGATAGATCACCCGCAGTTGTGGATCAGGTCTATGATATTGTGGCCAAGGCGGTGAAATAGTAGGAAAAGGCCACCTCTCAGAGGCTTGAGTATGACCCAGCGTTTTGCTAGTCTAGCCATCATAAGCAGCCAAGGGACAGATCTCCTCATGATTTCGGGTCCCAGACGGGTTCGTCAGAACAAAGACGGAGGGATGCATGCAACATGTAGGACGCTATACCCATATCCTCTGACCATGGAGGCAAGGCTCAACCTCATTGCCCATCTCCATCGCCCCGTTCTCCCCAACATCGCGAAGATACCAAGGCTCACTGTCGTACGGATATGCCTCCGCCAAGGTAGAGCGGCATCGTCATCCGCAACAACACAGAGCAGACCCGACATGATGGAGAGCGCAACCAAGGACACAAGAGCAGGTCGCACCATGACCCTCTGCGTCCGACAAGCAACCGCGACAAGCATGAGGCGTCGCAGGAAGGTAACAATAAGAAGGCTAACCCACCGCCACCTCCGCCTCCGTCGCCACCTAGCAGCCACCATGTCGGAGGAGGCCCGCGTTGTTCACGCAGACCATCCCCTGATGGCAAGAAGAAAAGAAGCCCGGGGCCATACGATGCATGTTCACGTCTGGACAAGATCCACAAGGCCCAGGAAGGACCATACCTGGGACCACGTTGCTTTGGACCTGTGATAAGGTCTACAACTAACCCCAAAGGTTTCCGGATTGACAAGACCATCAAGCCCTATGACGGCACCGCCAAGCCAGCTACATGGTTGCAGGATTACAGCAACGCAGTAGAAATCACCGGGGGTAACCCCAACGTCGCCGTCAAGTACCTCCCATTGATGTTGGCGGGCATGGCCCGACAATGGATTGATGACTTACTGGAGAGATCCATCTGCAATTGGTTGGACATGCAAGAAGCATTCACCAAAAACTTCGAAGGTACATACAAATGTCCCTGCACTGTTGGCGATCTACAGCGGTGCGTGCAGGAGAAAGACGAGACATCTCGTGCCTACCTCTCTCGCTGGCTGGATATGACGAATTCCTGCACAGGAGTGCATGCTCAGACCGCCATGGCTGCCTTCATTGATGGGTTGGAAAGGGGCACGTTTCTCCGACATAAGTTGAAGTGACTGTAGGACAACCACCAGCTAGATCTCAACCAGATGATTCATCTAGCTAGTGAGTTCACAGCTGCCAACAACGATGCTCACGGATCCCTGCCGACAACGGCCGTTCCAACTCAAGCTCGGAGGAACAGCATCACCAAGCGGAAGAACCTGCCAGAAGAAAAGCAAACCTCCGACATGGTCGCTATGACATTTGCAGGACGAGGTGATGGCGGACAGCTTGGCCGAGGACGGGGAGCTGGTCGTGGGCAGCAGCGAGGCAGTGAAACTACCTCGGCAGCGCTCCGTGTTCCCCAAACCTACGAGGAGTACCGTGATATGTCGTGCCTTGTACACCTCGACGCCAACGACAAAGCCACTCACACCAATCGCCATTGCAAGTTCGTCAACGATCTCAAGGAGGACCCGGAGTCCGGCTACAAGCGAAGTCGGAAGAACAGACCGCGATGCAAGGGCAAGGGGAATAAGAAGGAAGAGGAGTCCAAGGATTCAAGTGACATGGATGACGATGTTGACCCCAAGCACACCGCCAAGAGCGATGGCAAGGGCAAAAAACCCTTCGAAAAGAAGGCGGCCATTTTCCATACTTTCCTTGGCACCCCTACTGTCCGACAATAGAAGACCTCTATGAGGATAATGATGGCCACTCTACCCCCAGTTCCCCAGTACCTGCGCTGGTCATAGATTCCAATTACTTGGGACAGGAAGGATCACCCAGACATCATCCCTACGGAGAACCAGTACGCCATGGTCATCAACCCCCTGATTGACGGCAATGAGTTCACCAAATGTATGGTGGATATTGGAAGAAGCATCAACATCATGTACCTGGATACACTGCACAAGATGAACTTGAAGGAGGCTAACCTAAGCCGGACCAGCACCATCTTCCATGGCGTAGTTCCTGGTCGGGAGGCTCGGTCCCTTGGGTGCATCACGCTTCAGGTCGCTTTTGGCGATGTTAATAATTACCGCCAAGAGCACATGACCTTTGAGGTGGTCCCCTTCAAGAGCTTATGAAGTGTTCCTTGCTTCTCGGAAGCTAAGGCACTACATCCAGGAGCACCCTATCATAGTTGTGAGCAAGGCTCCACTGTCCGACATCATCAACAATAGCGATGCTATAGGAAGGGTCGCGAAGTGTGGCATTGAACTTACCGCCTTCGAGATCACCTACAAGAGACGCGACGCTATCAAGTCACAAGCCTTGGCAGATTTTATCGCAGATTGGACGGATATGCCAGAATATTAGGTGATGCACTTTGATGGATCAAAGCTACTCAATGGCTCGGGGGCTGGTGTACTGCTACAGTCACCAACTGAGGAGAAGCTACACTACGTTCTGCAGATCCAATTTGAGGCTACAAACAACATGGCGGAGTATGAATCACTCATTCACGGACTACGCGTAGCCAAGGATATTGGCATCAAGCCCATAGTTTGCTATGGAGATTCCGACTTGGTTGCCCAGCAGATGGCTGGCACCTGGAACGCGTGTAACCCTATGATGGCGGCATATTGAGACGAAGTGGACGAGATAGCCAAGAGCTTCTTGGGCTACGAAGTCAATTATGCACCTAGGGAGAAAAACAAGGAGGATGATCTACTGTCTGAGATTGGATCAGGGCACAAACAAATTCCGCCTGGCATTTTCTTGGAGCGTCTATGGACACCATCCGTGAAGGGAGCAGACATCGACAACCCGGATAGAGTTGACTCTTTTTTTCACACAGTGACAAAGATCCCTCCGGCTTGGACACAACTGTTCATGGAATATCCGTACGCGGAACTTTGCCCATCGACGAAGTCGAAAGATGGCAAATAGTACGTCGAGCAAAGGGCTATACCATAATCAATGGGAAGCTCTACAAAAGAAGTATCACTGGTGTATACCTAAAGTGTGTCTCCTAGAAAGAAGGTATTGAAATCCTTCATGAGATCCATCCGGAGATTGCGGGCATCACGCCGCTCCTAGATCTTTGGTCTCCAAAGCCTTCCGGCAAGGATTCTTTTGGCTGACCGCGAAGGCGGACGCTGACAAGCTGGTTGAGACATGCATGGGATGCCAGTACTATGCCCGACAACCACATGTACCATCTCAAGAATTGCGAACAATACCAATAACTTGGCCATTTGCAGTCTGGGGCCTAGACATGGTTGGTCAATTACAGACGACACCTTGTGGGTTTACGCATCTGCTAGTAGCAGTTGATAAATTCACAAAATGGATAGAAGCTAAACCCATTAGAAAGCTTGATGGGGCAACTTCCCTTAGGTTGTCCGAGATCTAGTGGTGAGATTTGGTCTCCCACACAGCATGATCACTGACAACGGGAGCAACTTGTCACTCGGATAAGTGGAAGCTTATTGTTGGGACAAGGGCATCCGACTTGACCTAGCGTCTGTGGCACACCCACAGTACAATGGCCAAGTTGAGAGAGCCAATGGACTAATTCTGTAATGAATCAAGCCATGTCTAGAAGCACCGTTACATAGAGAAGCTGGAGCCTAGGCGGAAGAATTTCCATCTGTGTTGTGGAGTTTATGAACTACACCCAACAGATCCATCGGCTACACCCCTTACTTCATGGTATATGGAGCAGAAGCCATCCTGCCTTCTGACATCCTTCACAATTCACCAAGAGTTGCCGCCTACGACGAAGATGACTCTAAAGAATCCAGACGCCTAGATGTGGATCTTCTCGAGGAATAGCGTGTTTTGGCATGTCAAAGATCCACCATATACCAGCAGAAGCTACATAGCTACCATAGTCACCGCGTTCAGCATCGCTCGTTTAAAGAGGGGGATCTGGTGCTCCGACTTAAGCAGAAGAAGTCACACAAATTATCCCCGCCATGGGAAGGATCGTTCATCATAAGCAAGGTGATGCTCAATGGGTCTTACTACCTCGGTGACAATTGTGAACTTGAGGATAGACCCAGCGAAGATCATAAGGGTAAGTGACGTGACCCGTATGATGACTACCCGGAGCTTGATTGGCCATGGAACATAGCACAGCTATGTCCTTTTTACACTTAGCATATTTTCTATATATTGTGTACCTCTTATATGATCAATGAAATAAAGCTCTCTGGTTCACTCATATTTCTGAGTCTTTTACCTCCTTTAGTGTTCATTTTTGGATCGTATAAAAACCTTTATGTGCAAGTTTGGATTTGCACTTATGAAAATTCCACCTACAGACGTTAGCTTAAGTTTTCTGGTCTACACGTTCTTTGTTGTTTTTATGTCGATTCTGGAGTAGTGACTTTCGGCACTTGTTGTGGATTATTTTGTACTTAGGTTTTTGACGGTGCCATTGGGCATCATCACCTGAGCGCATGGTTCCGACTACGCGTCTTCCGACTCATGAAAGGTCAAGCATAAAAACCAGAGTAATGGATAATCCAGCACTTGCTTAAAAATATATACATGCTGGAACCAGTTCTTGAGTAGCAGGAAAATACAACTATTGTTCTTCTGCCTTAAGTTAACAGATTAGTTTTTCCGCATACACAAATTCTAGAGGAAACAAATATTACATATTGTTTTTTCATTCCTCTGGCGCAGGCGATTTGGAAGCAGCGTCGTCGGCTGCAGGAGAGCCATCCTATTTGAAGTCGGTGGTCTTGAGGGACTCGGAGGAGCCTTGATGATCGCCGCAATGATCTCGAGAGGCACGAAGACATTCTGGTCAACCAACTCGGCAACCCTTGTGTCATAGCCCGCGAGAGATAACGAGATAGCCTTATGGCCAATCTTCTGGCCGTCATCATCTAGGTCTGTAAGACCTGAGGTTAGCACGTTGATGTCGGCATCTTCATATTGCGCCTTAACCATTGATAACGCCATCCTTGCACCAGCCCGTGTACACGAAGATTTCCATCTTAAAATACGCTCGGGGGCTTGGTTCAAGATCTCCGAGAACTTCATCACGGAATCCACCACTTTGATATTGATCTGGATGGGCTTGGCTATCTCCTTGGCTTGCCTGATGGTGGTGCTAATAAAGTTGTCGGCGAGGACCATGCATTCCTTAGGCAGAGGAGGCGATTGGGTTAAACCAATAGGAGCTACAATTTTGACAAGGGAGCACATGAGTTCAATAACACAAAAGATCAAAGTACCTAACTTACAGAAGTACAAGACGGAGAACCACTTACCAAATATGCTCGCCTCGGCTTGCTGGAGAGTCTCCGCCATGGAGTCCCATTCTTGTCGGAGGATCTTGTATGCTTCAAGATTGCGCTGATTTTCCTCATCGACAGCTTTCTTCTGCTCTTTCAGCATTGAAATCTCCTCCTTCAAGCGGTTTATCTCTGTGTTGGAAGACCCTTGCAGGGCCTTCATGGAGTCCTCGTGCATCTTTAGCGTATCCTTTCTCTCTTGCTTAAGGATTTTATTTTTGCTATCCACCAACTCAATATGCTTGGATTGCTCAACAATATCCTTGGCCTTCGCAATGGTTTCCGCAAGTCGGAGAAATGACAATACACAGTGAGTACTCGGAGAGTGATGGCATAAGCCAAGTTGGAGTACGAAAACAAAAGGGAAGACAGACTCTTGCTCTTGGTGATTTGATCCTTCAAGAAGGCAGTTTTACCCTTTTCGGCTTCTAGCTCTACGTGCATCTTGTGGAACTTATCGTTGGCGACGCCTCTCCGAGCATTCTCATTCTGTGGAAAGAAGATCAGAACTACTTAGTCTACTTGGAGCATCTAGCTGGATAACTATCACCTAGAGGTTTAGGGGCTATAGTAAGAGTTTTTAACTCGGAAGTTGGTTAGTCTTTCTTTAAGCATCTAGTCAGAAATAATTTAGTTTTCAACTAGAAGCTTGGGGGCTACAGTACAAGTTTTTAAATCAGCAAGTATGCTTAGTCTTTCTTTAAGCATCTAGTCGGAACTAATTCAATTACAACTAGAGGCTTGGGGGCTAAAATATTGGAGTTTACAAACACTACGTATGCTACTCTAAAAGTATCTATTCGGAATAATTCATTCAAACTATATACTTGGGGGCTACAGTGAGAAGTTTTCTAGCTTAGTCACTCTTAGAGCATTCAGATGCAAAGACCTATGGTTTTCTGTCTAAATCCTCGGGGGCTACATTGGGATACTCATATGAAATGCAAAAGGTAAATAAAACTTATAAGTGAGATGATCTTGAGGTTGGTAGCGCCCTCAGCAAACAACTTGCTGAAGGAAAGGTTGTTTCCATGCAAGATATCTTCTTGTCGGAGAAGCTCCTCAAGACCGCAGGTTGGAGATGTCGGTGTTGCACCAGGAGCCAGAGTGGATCTACTTGGAGTAAGCGTCGGGTAGACTATCTTCGGGAGCTCTATGGTTATCCTGGGTGCAGAGGCTCCGCCTTCGATAGACGATCCGCCTACCACCGCCTTGCCACTACCGATGGCATCCTTAGCCGGAGCTTCAGCCATTTGGGTTGCGGTGCTTTCTTGTGTCGCCTGTTCGTCGGCAACGACGAGATCCCCGGAGGCATCTGAGTCCACTTCCATGGCGGAAGGGCCAGATGCATCCTTAGCTGGAGAGCTTGTCGGAGTAGGTGTAGGCTGGGCGCTGGGAGTGACAGGGGCAATGGCAGGAGATGCGTGGTGAGATACATCACGATGCAACATATCCTTAATGTTTTTAGAAGCCCCTGACGTTTTGGGGGTCTTCTTCAAACTAATACTGGCCTTCTTCCTGAAACGTACAAAGCGTATAATTACATGAATAAGGCGAGTAATGGACAATGTCGGAGGATGAGAGACTTACACAACTTGGGGTGCTTTGGTGAAAGGGATCCCGATAATCTTTCTCTTCTCCGCCTCTAGGGTGGCGGTAGTCTTCTTGGAGGCTCCATCTTCTTTTTCTTGCCTCCATTGGCAGTGTCAGAGGTGGAGCTCTTCCGCTTTCGCGCCAATGGGACATTGTCATCGGACACGACAGTGACTTGCTTCATCTTTGGGTCATAGATTTGGACAGCCATGTCGTCCTCCTGTAGACTCTTAAGTTGTTAAGTGAAATTACAAAGTGTTAGATAAGATGATAAAGGCAAGACGGAAGAACTGGAGTATATGTCATACACGGAAAATAAACAGGTAACTCTGGGCACTTTCCCTCCTCGAACATGTCGTAGGTGATGGTGAAGCCACGCTTCCTATCCTTCACCTTGACAATTGTGGCATCCCGCAAAACCACTACTAGAAAATCGCGTTGAATTTGTGCATTGCATCGTCATCATCATGCATTGTTTGCATAAAACTATTTTCGCAAAGCCGTTTTGTTTTCTAAACGCACCACCTTT
This sequence comes from Avena longiglumis, assembly GCA_030063025.1. Classification (NCBI taxonomy): domain Eukaryota; kingdom Viridiplantae; phylum Streptophyta; class Magnoliopsida; order Poales; family Poaceae; genus Avena; species Avena longiglumis. The sequence continues at coordinate 253,303,550 of CP125974.1, forward strand.
GTTCTAATGCAAACCCCGGGTCTCCGGATTATTTTTGTTTTGTCGCTATCGGGTTACAAACGGTCCGATTAAATTAAATAAAATTTTAAGTTATTTTAGCGGGGGCAGTCGAACGGGCCGTTTCGACCCGAACGACCACCCCCACGTTTTACAAACGGTCCAACCTGCCGCCCCATCTAAAACCTACATCCACCTAATATTCTACCCACCCCTACCTGGCCACCTCACTCCCTCCAATAGCATCATGCCACCTCTTTTTCCTCTCTCCCTCACCCTATCCTACCCTGCCACATCACCCAAACCCCCCTCTCTCTATCACCAAACTCACCCCACCAACCCCCAGACTCACCCCCCACCAAACCGACGCACGCCACCCTGGCCACTCCCCACCGCCCCTGCCCGCGTGGCCCCACCCCACCCACACGCACTACACGCACCCAACCTCCCCTACCACGCCCCGGTCCACCCTTTTCTCACCAGCAGCCCCGCACCCCCCACCGCGTGCGCGGGTCCCACCCGACAGCGCCGGACCCACGCACGCCTGCCCAGTCCCAGCGCCCTGTCCCCGCACTCGCCCCACCTACCGCGCCCCCTGTCTTCTTCTTCCTCCACCCATCCCCGCGTCGCCTCCTCCCCACGTGCTCTGCCCCGGCCATCCCCTTTCCCTCCCTTCTTCCACCCCATCGCCGCCGCTCCCGCCAGCACACCGCCTCCACCCGTCGCCTCCGCCTCGCGCCGCCGCTCCGCCGGCCTCGAAGCCGCCTCCTCCTCTCTGCCGCTCCGCAGCCACGTCCGCCGCTTTCGCTCCCCGCCGCCTCCCTCCTCCGCAGCCGCACCGCGCCTCCGCCAGACCACGCGAACCTCCGCCTCCGCCGGGAGCCGCAACCCGCCATGCCCGCGTCCCCAGCACCCGGCCGCCCGCGCCCAAGCCGCCACCGCCGAACTGCCTCGCCCTCTCCTCCCGCTCGCCGGACCGACCTCCCGAGTCTCGCCGACGGCGCCCCGCCTCAGCGCTGGCTTCGCCACCTCCAGCGCTCACCCGTGCTCCGCGCGAGCCTGCGCCGCCAAGCTCCGCCAAGCCGCCTCGCGACGCCTCCACGGCCGCTGCGCCCGGTGCCCGAGCCCGCGTCCCTGCGCCTCCTCGCGGGCCTGCTCCGCCGCCCCCTGCAAGCTCCGGCTCGCCCCGCTCCACCTCCGGCGCCGCGACCCCGAGTCGGCCCCTCTCCAACCTCCTCCTCTGCATCCCCGTCGCCGGCCGCACCTCCCCTCCCCGACCAGTCGCCGTCGCCCGTCAGCCTCTCGAGCCCGCGACCGAGCCCCACCTCTGCGTCAGGGCCACCCCACGTGCTCGAGCTTGCGCTTGGTTGCTGTCCTGGTGCCGGTATCGTTGCCTTTGCGGTACTGTTGTACCTAGTGGTAAGGGGAGAACCGCACGCTGGCCCCAAGTTCGCCATCGACAGACAAGTTGGCACCCAGGACGACACCGACAAGAACTCCCCAAACCGTAACCAAGATCTGCATCATTACGAGCTTCGTCGACCTACGCGCGAGGTGGAACCCGATGACGCCGGTATCACAAGATCTACACCAGGGGCACCTGTTGGGTGTATGGTTGCGAGATGAACGTCAAGAGATTCTACCGGGAACCGGACCCTGAAGACCTAACCCCCGGCGCGACAAGTACCCTTTTTCCGGACGCCAAGATCATTGCCAAGATCTCCTCCGAGCACCATGACCGAACCTTCGACGAGGAACCGCGAACCGAACCCGGAGTCCTCCGTCACGGAACCGACGAACGCCAAGTACTCCTTCTCGGATGCGATGCTCGAGAACCCGGACGAGAAGAACATCGACGTAGAACGCCAAGTACCCCGAAGACCGTTCCGCTGAAACCCCAAGATCATCAACGGCACCCGAGCTCGACACCGGCAGCTAAGATGGCCCCACGAGACCGTAGACAAGAAACCGCGAACCCCGGAACCCTGAGTTCTTCATCAAGGACGCCAGGACCGTCGCCATGACCCGAAGACCCCAGATGCGCCAAGATCTACCCGTTACCGAGAACGTTCCCGCCGAGACCAATCCGTCGAACCCTGAACCCCGAGATCGACCCCGAACCCCGAACCCCGGAACCCCCAAGATCGTCGAGAACCCTAAAGTGTGACCCTTATCCGAGAACCCTATTTTATAAGATAATAACAACTTGTTGCATATTAAATTGCCATCTCGCATGCATATCTGTTGTTTGGGGACCTTATGCCGATTCACCTAATAATTAAATATGGGGCCCATATGCGGGCAAATCCAGCCTTATATTGGCCTCATTTAAATTGGAGTAGCGAACCCGGTACTATCTTCTGCCATGTTCAAACAACATTTAATTTGCGGGGTAATTAAATAACTTGAACAATTTAATTAATTGTCGGGACCCCGGTTCCGCCTAATATGACCTAATTGCATCGCACCTTTGCCATGCCATGCATCATACATGCATCATGCCGATCTTCTGCCGTTGTATTAAATAGTGCATCCGGTGTTTATTCTAGTGTTTTGCTTCTTCGCGGATAAGGCGTTGAGTTGATGTGAGCTTCGCCCCGTTCTTCGGTTGAACCTTCGACAATGTTTTCAGGCGAGCATCTCCCCCTTTCTACCTATCTTACTTTTATAGTCTTTACTCCCTTCTGTTGATCTATTGCTATCTGTGTTGCGATGCTTTAGTTTCCGAACCTGTGATATACCGTGCAGCCCTATATTGCCTTGGACACATCCTATTACCTGTTGTTTGGTAGCTAGTTGGACTTGCGCGTCGTAGTCGCTTGCTCAAGTGCTGATGTGTGTTGTCAAATGCCACAGTTGTTGATGTATTGCCGCATGTTGATGTTGGAGATGATTCTAGTTTTACTTATCGTCACTTTAATTTCTGTTTAACAACTAAAATTGAATAAGCAGAGGCATCGGTGGGTGATAGATAATATTTGGTTTCCGAACGCCCACTTGTGTCCCGTAAGACCCCGAGTACTTGATACCTGTTCCTTGGTTTATCGCGCTATCCACATCCGGGAGGTATATGGGACCCCCCTGAGCCAGAGCTTGATTCAGACTTATTTCTTGGGGCCACAAACTAGTTTGAGGTTTTATTTACGATCCTGTACTTATGCCATGTTTTACTGCTTTATTTACGATTGTGCGAGGAGCACACTGTACTGTTTAGGCTCGGGACACGTTTACGCGGTATCGACAAGCCCAGCCACACTTTCGGGTTCCCATCGCATCGCCGTCACCCAAACCTTGAGGCCGTCTCGAGTCGGCTAGCTTCGTTATGGATTCTACTTAAGGGTGGCCCCAAATATTTCTGAATCTGTGATTGTTCGATCGTGAAAGCCTCGTTGGGTTTTGATTTGGTTTTTCCGAGGTTGATCGGCGTGTGTTGCTATTGGTGCACCGGGTAAAACTTTACAAAGCCGTGTCCATGGATATGGACGACTTGGAGCCTGATATCTCGATCATAGACAAGCATAACTAAAGTTTATTTGCTATAAATTTGACTTATAATGACTAGTAATCAGCTTCACTATAATGGAATGGCTAATTAATACTGCCCACAATTGCTTGTTTGGTTGTCGCTTGCGACAATTGTACCTGACTAGTAAGTATTGCAACTACAACGAAATGGCTGAATAAAAGTACCAACAACTGCTGGGTTTTGGGTTTATCTCATGCTATCTGTACCTGATTAGTAATTGTCTCAACTATCACGGTTTGGTTAACTAAAAGTGCCCACTGTTTACTTTATCAGGACGATTATCTAAACCTGACTAGTAAGTGCTGCAACGATAACTGAATAAATAAAACTGCCAACTGTGTGAGTTCCTCGGTTGACTTCCTCGATTGGCTTCGAGGGGGAAACACCAGGATGGGTTTGTTTGGTGATAGCTTCAGGTTGGATCCGGTTAGGTCATTCTCACCCCTCTCTGATAATCGCGATGTATCGAGTCTCTATAGATTGTTTAGTGCATGCTGCCGCCGCTGATCCACCATACCTATGTAGGCGAGGACCGAATTCTAGCCTCGCCGTGTCGGCCTCGATCGACGCTCCTTCTTTTCCTTTGCCCTTTGTCGGCACCCTTTGTTTTAAGCAGGTTATGAGATCGGCGTCGTTAGCGGGGTTACCCTTCCGCTTGGCTGGGCAGGGTTATGGGCGCCATTGGTTATTCTTCGTGGCTCTTAGCCCCATTTGCATCTTGTCCGTAGCTGGACGCTCTATCGCTTTCAAGGTGATTTGGATCTTTGTATATTATATTTGTATTCTTGACTCTGAGTCATTGTTATACATATTCTGTGGGTCCCCTCGAGGACTGTTGTGTAATGTTATTACTGCTTTTCCACCCGCGAAGTGCTGGTTGGCACCTTTGAATCGTTTCTATGCGGGTTTGGCGAATTTTGCTCAAACTTGCATAGGTCCGATTCTGAGGGTGTTACAGAGTGGTATCAGAGCTCAGCAGTTGCGATACCCCACAAGTCCAGCCTGTAGGATAACCTAGCTAACGGCCGAAGTAGAGTGTCAAAACTATTTTGTAAAATCGGTTGGATAGTTCTGATTAGGTCTGATTTTACTCCTTACCCCTCTGCTGCTCTCCTCTTACCTCTACGTGTTTTGAATCCGCTCTCGTCCCCTTCTTCGAGTCCAAGAATTCTCGTGGTTGGGTTCCGTCGTACCTTCAGGTTTCGCTTCCTCCTTTGATAACGGGGTTGCTACATCCGGTCTTCATGCCATCCGAGGAATCCTTCGTCTGTGGTACCATTCTTTGTTCCTTGTTTGTGCCTTCCGGTGTTGGCCGACGCAACGACATCCTCTACGCCAGCTCCGATGCGGAGTCTGTATCACTCCTTTGTTTCCGAACCTCGCTTGTCGAGATCTCCAGTCTGATTCCGAGAATGGATGCATGCTTTTCTACTGATTGTGCAGGGTAATAGTTTGGGTGCGTGATGGATTGGCCCCCATGCCGAATACCCCTTCTATTCGCTTTTGTACATTGAAGTGGACGAGAATGCATCGGTTCCCCTCTTCCATCGGAGCTAGGGGTGGCTTTATTTGTTGATACCTCTACCTTCGACCTTTTGTTTTCCGGAGTGTTCTCTCGACGATCACGGACAACGACCTCTTGTTAGTGGTGTCGCGAGGATCTACACGAAGCGCGAAGGATCAGATCGCCGACCTTCCTTCCAGTACCATGAGGCGGATCTCGAGGGCGAGATCCCTTGTTAGTGGTGTCGAATTGTGGCATCCCGCAAAACCACTACTAGAAAATCGCGTTGAATTTGTGCATTGCATCGTCATCATCATGCATTGTTTGCATAAAACTATTTTCGCAAAGCCGTTTTGTTTTCTAAACGCCCCACCTTTGTTCTAATGCAAACCCCGGGTCTCCGGATTATTTTTGTTTTGTCGCTATCGGGTTACAAACGGTCCGATTAAATTAAATAAAATTTTAAGTTATTTTAGCGGGGGCAGTCGAACGGGCCGTTTCGACCCGAACGACCACCCCCACGTTTTACAAACGGTCCAACCTGCCGCCCCATCTAAATCCTACATCCACCTAATATTCTACCCACCCCTACCTGGCCACCTCACCCCCTCCACTAGCATCATGCCACCTCTTTTTCCTCTCTCCCTCACCCTATCCTACCCTGCCACATCACCCAAACCCCCCTCCCTCTCTCACCAAACTCACCCCCCCAACCCCAGACTCACCCCCACCAAACCGACGACGCCACAGCCACTCCCCACCGCCTGCCCGCGTGGCCCACCCCACCCACACGCACTACACGCACCCAACCTCCCCTACCACGCCCCGGTCCACCCTTTTCTCACCAGCAGCCCCGCACCCCCACCGCGTGCGCGGGTCCCACCCGACAGCGCCGGACCCACGCACGCCTGCCCAGTCCCAGCGCCCTGTCCCCGCACTCGCCCCACCTACCGCGCCCCCTGTCTTCTTCTTCCTCCACCCCTCCCCGCGTCGCCCCCCCCCCCCCGTGCTCGCCCGCCATCCCTTTCCTCCTTCTTCCACCCCATCGCCGCCGCTCCCGCCAGCACACCGCCTCCACCCGTCGCCTCCGCCTCGCGCCGCCGCTCCGCCGGCCTCGAGCTTCGCCCTCCTCCCTCTCTGTCGCTCCGCAGCCCACCGTCCGCCGCAGCCGCTCGCTCCCCGCCGCGCGCTCCCTCCCTCCTCCGGCAGCCCGCATCACCGCGCCTCCGCCAGACCGCGAACCTCCGCCTCGCCGCCGGAGCCCGCTCCCGCCACGCCCGCGTCCCAGCACGCCGCCGCGCCCCAAGCCGCCCACCGCCGGAACTGCCTCGCCTCTCCTCCCGCTCGGACCGACCTCCTCCGAGCTCCGACGGCGCCCGCCTCAGCAGCTGCTTGCTCGCCACCTCCCCGCCTCCGAGCCTGCGCCGCCAAGATCCGCCTCGCGCGCACCTCCGCGGCCGCTGCGCCCGAGCCCGCGTCCCTGCGCCTCCTCGCGGGCCTGCTCCGCCGCCCCCTGCAAGCTCCGGCTCGCCCCGCTCCACCTCCGGCGCCGCGACCCCGAGTCGGCCCCTCTCCAACCTCCTCCTCTGCATCCCCGTCGCCGGCCGCACCTCCCCTCCCCGACCAGTCGCCGTCGCCCGTCAGCCTCTCGAGCCCGCGACCGAGCCCCACCTCTGCGTCAGGCCACCCCCTGTGCTCGAGCTTGCGCTTGGTTGCTGTCCTGGTGCCGGTATCGCTGCGTTCCTTTGCGGTACTGTTTGTACCTAGTGGTAAGGGGAGACCCGTACGCTGGCCCCAAGTTCGCCATCGACAGACAAGTTGGCACCCAGGACGACACCGACAAGAACTCCCCAAAACCGTAACCAAGATCTGCATCATTACGAGCTTCGTCGACCTACGCGCGAGGTGGAACCCGATGACGCCGGTATCACAAGATCTACACCAGGGGCACCTGTTGGGTGTATGGTTGCGAGATGAACGTCAAGAGCTTCTACCGGGAACCGGACCCTGAAGACCTAACCCCCGGCGCGACAAGTACCCTTTTTCCGGACGCCAAGATCATTGCCAAGATCTCCTCCGAGCACCATGACCGAACCTTCGACGAGGAACCGCGAACCGAACCCGGAGTCCTCCGTCACGGAACCGACGGACGCCAAGTACTCCTTCTCGGATGCGATGCTCGAGAACCCGGACGAGAAGAACATCGACGTAGAACGCCAAGTACCCCGAAGACCGTTCCGCTGAAACCCCAAGATCATCAACGGCACCCGAGCTCGACACCAGCAGCTAAGATGGCCCCACGAGACCGTCGACAAGAAACCGCGAACCCCGGAACCCTGAGTTCTTCATCAAGGACGCCAGGACCGTCGCCATGACCCGAAGACCCCGGATGCGCCAAGATCTACCCGTTACCGAGAACGTTCCCGCCGAGACCAATCCGTCGAACCCTGAACCCCGAGATCGACCCCGAACCCCGAACCCCGGAACCCCCAAGATCGTCGAGAACCCTAAAGTGTGACCCTTATCCGAGAACCCTATTTTATAAGATAATAACAACTTGTTGCATATTAAATTGCCATCTCGCATGCATATCTGTTGTTTGGGGACCTTATGCCGATTCACCTAATAATTAAATATGGGGCCCATATGCGGGCAAATCCAGCCTTATATTGGCCTCATTTAAATTGGAGTAGCGAACCCGGTACTATCTTCTGCCATGTTCAAACAACATTTAATTTGCGGGGTAATTAAATAACTTGAACAATTTAATTAATTGTCGGGACCCCGGTTCCGCCTAATATGACCTAATTGCATCGCACCTTTGCCATGCCATGCATCATACATGCATCATGCCGATCTTCCGTTGTATTAAATAGTGCATCCGTGTTTATTCTAGTGTTTTGCTTCTTCGCGGATAAGGCGTTGAGTTGATGTGAGCTTACCGTTCTTGGTTGAACCTTCGACAATGTTTTCAAAGCAGCATCTCCCCTTTCTACCTATCTTACTTTTATAGTCTTTACTCCTTCATTGATCTATTGCTATACGTGTTGCGATGCTTTAGTTTCCGAACCTGTGATATACCGTGCACCCCTATATTGCCTTGGACACATCCTATTACCTGTTGTTTGGTAGCTAGTTGGACTTGCGCGTCGTAGTCGCTTGCTCAAGTGCTGATGTGTGTTGTCAAATGCCACAGTTGTTGATGTATTGCCGCATGTTGATGTTGGAGATGATTCTAGTTTTACTTATCGTCACTTTAATTTCTGTTTAACAACTAAAATTGAATAAGCAGAGGCATCGGTGGGTGATAGATAATATTTGGTTTCGAACGCCCACTTGTGTCCCGTAAGACCCCGAGTACTTGATAATTCCTTGGTTTATCGCTATCCACATCCGGGAGGTATATGGGACCCCCGAGCGAGCTTGATTCAGACTTATTTCTTGGGGCCACAAACTAGTTTGAGGTTTTATTTACGATCCTGTACTTATGCCATGTTTTATTGCTTTATTTACGATTGCGAGGAGCACCTTTGTCTTTTAGGCTCGGGACACGTTTACGCTGTATCGACAAGCCCAGCCACACTTTTCGGGTTCGATCGTTACCGTCCACCCAAACCTTGAGGCCGTCTCGAGTCGGCTAGCGTTTCGGATTCTACTTAAGGTGGCCCCGAAATATTTCTGAATCTGTGATTGTTCGGTCGTGAAAGCCTCGTTGGGTTTTGATTTGGTTTTCCGAGGTTGATCGGCGTGTGTTGCTATTGGTGCACCCGACCGGGTAAAACTTTCTCAAAGCCGTGTCCATGGATATGGACGACTTGGAGCAGATATCTCGATCATAGACAAGCATAACTAAAGTTTATTTGCTATAAATTTGACTTATAATGACTAGTAATCAGCTTCACTATAATGGAATGGCTAATTAATACGCCACAATTGCTTGTTTGGTCGCTATGCGACAATTGTACCTGACTAGTAAGTATTGCAACTACAACGAAATGGCTGAATAAAAGTACCAACAACTGCTGGGTTTTGGGTTTATCTCATGCTATCTGTACCTGATTAGTAATTGTCTCAACTATCACGGTTTGGTTAACTAAAAGTGCCCACTGTTTACTTTATCAGGACGATTATCTAAACCTGACTAGTAAGTGCTGCAACAATAACTGAATAAATAAAACTGCCAACTGTGTGAGTTCCTCGGTTGACTTCCTCGATTGGCTTCGAGGGGGAAACACCAGGATGGGTTTGTTTGGTGATAGCTTCAGGTTGGATCCGGTTAGGTCATTCTCACCCTCTCGATAATCGCCAGTATCGAGTCTCTATAGATTGTTTAGTGCATGCTACCGCCGCTTGTCCACCATACCTATGTAGGCGAGGACCGAATTCTAGCCTCGCCGTGTCTTGGCCTCGATCGATGCTCCTTCTTTTTCCTTTGCCCTTTGTCGGCACCCCTTTGTTTTAAGCAGGTTATGAGATCGACGTCGTTAGCAGGGTTACCCTTCCGGCTTGGCCTGGGCAGGGTTATGGACGCCATTGGTTATTCTTCAGGGCTCTTAGCCCCATTTGCATCTTGTCCGTAGCTGGACGCTCTATCGTTTTCAAGGTGATTTGGATCTTTGTATATTATATTTGTATTCTTGACTCCTGGAGTCGCTGTTATACATATCTGTTCTGTGGGTCCCCTCGAGGACTGTTGTGTAATGTTATTACTTCGTTTTCCACCCGCACGAAAGTGCCTGGTGGGCACCTTTGAATCGTTTCTATGCGGGTTTGGCGAATTTTGCTCAAACTTGCATAGGTCCGATTCTGAGGGTGTTACAACAATGTCCTTGAGGCGGAGCTTCACGGAGTCGCTGGAGAAGTTATCCTCGGAGATGCGGAGGCTATCCTTCCTCTCCTTGGTATATTCGTGCATCAACTTCGAGTGGTGTTGCAGAGGCTGGATCCGCCTGACGAACCAGCACATGGCCAGGTCCAATCCGGTCAGACCTATCTCTACAAACCACTCTATCCGCCTTATAGCGCGGGAAGCGTCGTTGTCGGAGGGGAGGGAGGCTTGGGATCTCCATGTTGAGGCTTCGGCGGCGGGTCCATCAACAAAGTCCGGATACGTTGCTTCTCGGCCAGCCAGAGGGATGTCTGGGCCATAGAAGTACGTCCGTTGCTAGTTCTTACAAGACTCGAGGCCGACGATGTCGGGGAACCGCCGGCCAGGCTGGATCTTAAAGCTAATTGTGCCACAATTCCTGAGCTCGTCCTTGCTCGCTCCGGCTTCCCTCCTGACGGTGAAAAAGTATATGAACAGGTCTAACCTAGGCCTAATCCCTAAGTAACCCTCACAAAGCGCCGCATAGTTGCTAAGTGCGAGGATGCTATTGGGGGAAAGGTTCTGAGGTTGAACCAGGTAATGGTTGAGGACATCTAGTAAGAAATTGGAGATGGGCAGGGAAACGCCGCATACCTATTGTGCTTTGAGGTACACCTTCTCTCCAGCTTGGGGATAAGGGGTGACGTCGCCGGCCGGTGCCGCCCGCCAGACAAGCCCCTCCGTCGTGGGGAGGTATCCTTCAATGACCAGCTCCTTGATGTCACTGTCTATGATATCCGATCCGCGCCGGTCCCCCTTGTGGGAGTCGCTTTCTTCCTCCAGTAGCTCCAACGCCGCTGGATTATGGTCGCCGCCGGTGGATTCAGCCAGCGCGGACTTGGGCAGTAGCATGCCCTCAGGGGTCACCTGGACGGAGCCCGCCGGCTTCGCCGTAGCATCGCCCGACGCCGCCATGGAGGGAGTAGAGCTACTGCTCGCCATTGAATTGGGAGGGAGGTGACTGAGAAGATTGGGAGGCTCGGGTTTTTCGCGTGCGCGCGGAGGGCTCGAGGAGGTGCTCGTAGGAGGAAGACGAAGGCGTAGGGGAAGAATGAGGTGAAAAGTAAAAATCCACCGCAATTGTAATTTATAACCCCTGGCATCAAGATTCCTGCAAAATTCGGCGCGTGGACGACGTGTGCGGGCACGTGCACGGAAATTTCGCCACGTTCGCAACGGTCGCCGCCAACGGTTTGTATCCTTCGCGTAGGAAAAAGGGACATGATTGTGTTCTCTGCATGTGTGAGTTACGAGGCATTGCTGACCTGTGTCTATGTCGTCCTAGCTGTCACTAGTAGGTGAACCATCACATCAGAATATTTCGGCATGGACGGATCTAGTCTGGCTACGAGAAGAGTATGATGGAAGATTTAGCGTTTCTCTGACTTACAAGTTGAAGACGGAGAATATTGGAGGGTTCTTGGGAGGACTACAAGATATTGCTCGACGATTTGCCGACATTCATTTAGACAGAGCATTCAAACTGAAGAGGCAAGACGGCTCAAGATCTCAGAGTTCTTCGCGGGCTACTGTTGGGTATATGCTATATGGGTATCCTCATAGCATGTCTCTTATCCGGATAACCCGGGTGGCCCACAGTTGGTAGAATGGCCCATGGCCTGTTGGGCGGCCAAGTTAGATGGATCCAGAATGGAGGCCCATGCCGGATAAAGGAAGGCTACGGAGGAGTCACCGATGTACTCGGAGCCTTGGAGTGCAAGACACGCTAGACTAGTTGTATGCAGTGTAGGACTCTGTAACCTGTCCGGCTAGGACATTCCCTGTAACCCTAGGACCTGGCAACTATATAAGTCGGGCCTATGGGAACCATTAGGGCACCATTTAACTCATACATCACACAGTGAACCGATCCTTGTAACTCGGCGTATTGCCATTATAGTGATTTATAGCAGAGGTAGGATTCCGCCACCGTTGTGGGATCTGAACCTGGGTAAGCTGTGTTACCTCGTACCCGTCAACCGTCCACCTTACCCCATGTCTCTAAACACGCACTGTGAGGACCCCTCCATGGCGTACTCGTCGGCAATACCACGACAAGGTACACCTTTCATGTCGGCGGGTTGCCAGGCAAAGATGACCCTATTCTCATGGTGGAACTCGATGAGCACACTTTCCTATTTAGGGTTCAGGTTCGTCCCAATGGCGGTGGTCTTGGAGGCATCGCCTACCACAAGTTCCACCGGATTGGTCTTGATGGCGGCCTTGAAGGCGGCATCGGAGTCAGAAATCTGCTTCTTTGATGCCGGCATCTCCGTGGCATTGACCTTTATATAGATCTCCTTGAATTCTTCTCTGTAGAGGACAACTTCTGCAAAGGCTACTTCTCCAATCTCGAAGTACCTTGCCTTGTAAAGCTTCCGGATACGGTGATGCCACCGTTTGGTCCGGGTATCTTGAGCTTATTATAGACGAAGCATGGCTTGGCCATGAAGGCATGGAAGATGTCTGTAACACCCTCAGAATCGGACCTATGCAAGTTTTAGCGAAACTCGCCAAACCCGCAAAGAAACGATTCAAAGGTGCCCACCAGGCACTTTCGTGCGGGTGGAAAACGAAGTAATAACATTACACAATAGTCCTCGATGGGACCCACAGAACAGATATATATATAACAGCGACTCCATGAGTCAAGAATACAGATATAATATACAAAGATCCAAATCACCTTGAAAACGACCGAGCGTCCGACTACGGACAAGATGCAAATGGGGCTAAGAGCCCTGAAGAATAACCAATGGCGTCCATAACCCTGCCCAGGCCAAGCCGGAAGGGTAACCCTGCTAACAGCGTCGATCTCAAAACCTGCTTAAACAAAAGGGGTGCCGACAAAGGGCAACGGAAAAAGAAGGAGCGTCAGTACTGAGGCCAGTACACGGCAAGGCTAGAATTCGGCGGTCCTCGCCTACATAGGTATGGTGGACTGAGCGGCAGCGGCAGCATGCACTAAACAACCTATAGAGACTCGATACAACGGGCGGCAATTAGAGAGGGGTAAGAAAGACCTATTCGGATCCAACCTGAAGCTAACACCAAACAAACCCATCCTGGTATTTCCCCCTCGAGACCAAACGAGGAAGTCAACCGAGGAACTCACACGGTTGGCAGTTTTACTTATTCGGTTATCTTTGCAGCAATTACTAGTCAAGTATAGATAATCATCCTGATAAAATAAGCAGTGGGCACTTTTAGTTAATCATTCCGTTGTAGTTGCAACAATTACTAATCAGATACAGTTAGCATGAGATAAACCCAACACCCAAAGTTGTTGGTACTTTTAATCAGCCAATTCCGTTGTAGTTGCCATACTTACTAGTCAGGTACAATGGTCGCAAGCGACAATCCAAACAAGCAATTGTGGGCAGTATTATTAGCCATTCCATTATAGTGAAGCTGATTACTAGTCATTATAAAGTCAATTTTATAGCAATAAACTTTAGTTATGCTTGTCTATGATCGAGATACTGTGCTCCAAGTCGTCCATATCCATGGACATGGATTTGAAAGTTTTACCCGCCGGGTGCACCAATAGCAACACACGCTCGATCAACCTCGGAAAAACCAAATCAAAACCCAACGAGGCTTTCACGACTGAACAATCACAGGATTCAGAAATATTTCAGGGGGCCACCCCTTGAAGTCTACCCGCAACGAAGTAAGCTAGCTCCGAGACGGACCCAAGGTTTGGGTGGACAGCTGTGAACGACTGGGAACCCAAAACTGAGCTTGTCGACACCGTGGAATCGTGTCCCGATCCTAAACAGTACAGTGTGCTCCTCGCACAATCGTAAATACATAAGTAGCATGGCATAAGTACAGGATCGTAAATAAAACCTCAAACTAGTTTGTGGCCCCAAGAAATAAGACTGAATCAAGCTCTGGCTCAGGGGGGTCCCATATACCTCCCGGATGTGGATAGCGCGATAAATCAAGGAACAGGTATGAAGTACTCGGGGTCCTACGGGACACAAGTGGGCGTTCGGAAACCAAATATTATCTATCACCCACCGATGCCTCTGCTTACTTCAATTTTAGTTGTTAAACAGGAATTAAATTGAACGGTAAGTAAAACTAAGATCAGCTCCAACATCAACATGCGGCAATTAATCAACAACTGTGGCACTTGACAACACGCAACAGCACTTGAGCAAGCGACTACGACACGCAAGTCCAACTATCTACCAAACAGCAGGTATTAGGATGTGTCCAAGGAAATATAAGGCTGCAGGGGATATCACGGGTACGAAAACTAGAGCATCGCAACACAGATAGCAATAGATCAACAGGAGGGAATAAATACTATAAAAGTAAGATAGGTAGAAAGGGGGGGATGCTCGCCTGAAAACATTGCTGAAGGTTCAACCGAAGATCGGGGCGAAGCTCACATCAACTCAACGGCCCAATCCGCGAAGAAGCAAAAACACTAGAAGAAACACCGGATGCACTATTTAATACAACGGCAGAAGATCGGAATGGTGCATGTATGATGTATGACATGGCAAGGTGCGATGCAATTAGGTCATATTAAGCGGAACCGGGGTCCCGACATTTAATTAGATGGTTCAAGTTGTTTAAATCCCCCACAATTAAAATGTTGTTTAACAAGGCAGAATATATATCACCGGTTCGCTACACAAATTCAAATGAGGCCAATATGAGACTAGATTTGCCCGCATATGGCCCCATATTTAATTATAAGGTGAATCGGCATAAGTCCCCCAAACCACAGATATGCATGCGAGATGAATGATTTAATGCAACAAGTTGATATCATTTATAAAAATAGGGTATCGAGGAAAAGGGTCACACATTAGGGTCTCGACGAACTTGGGGTTCCGGGGTTCGGGGTTCGACAGGGTCCGGGGTCCGGGAGGGAGAACTTGGCGTTCGGGTCACGGCGTCCTCGGTCTGTGTAGACGACCATGGCGTTCCGAGGAGAAGATCTCGTCACTCCAGGAGATCTTGGGGTTCCTCGTCGACGGCCTTCGGGTACGGGGGTTTCGGCGGTGCTCGGGTTCGGATCCGCGATGAAGATCTTGGGTGGCACCATGTACATGTACATCCTTCGCAACCCTCGGCATCGAGCCGGTCTTGCCGGTGAGCTACCGTGTACGAAGATCTTGATTTTCCCGATTGGACTTGAGCAGCTCCAACACACGCGGTAGGGCACATACGAGCTCCACTTGGCCAACTCTAGAACAGGAGCACATCAACGACGTTTTACAATCTGGGCATCGGCTCCCTCCGACTTGTAGCAACCAAGCTGAAAACACCGCATGGCATGGACGCGTGACACGCATATGCGGGCATAGGCGCGTGGTACAGGGGTTCAGGCATGACGGCGGGGCGATCCACAAGGGCGGTCAGTGCACGGGCTCACGGCAAGGTCGAGGAGGACGACGTCCTTGTGAACGACGAAGGGCGCAGGCTTGTCGGAGAGGCGGAAGAGGTGGGTGCTTCCGCGCCGGGGATGCAGGCGACGAGGCCGGCGAGGCGGCCAGTGGCGGTGGTGAACGACGGCCGGCTCCGGCGACGGAGGCCGGAGCTCCAGCGGCGGGCGGGCTGCGATGGAGGCGGGGCCAGGGGAAGGGCCGGTCATGAGCTTGGCGGAGGAGGGCGGCGGCGACGCGGGGCGCGGTGGCGAGCGCTGGCGTCGGCCCGCGCGGCACCAGGGGAAGGGACGCGAGCTCGGGCGGCTCGGCCGGCGAGAAGCGGCGGAGGCCGCAGGCGCCGGAGGAGGGGCTTGCGGGACGAGGCCGCCCGATGGAAGGAAGCCGGCTCGGCAAAAAGGGCGGACAGGGGGCGGCTTCGGAGGCGCGGAGGTTGGAGGAGCTGCGGGCGGCGGGCGGGGCAGGGTCTTGGGCGGGGCTCTGGAGGAGCTCGCCGGAGGAGGCGAGCCGGCCGAGGAAGGAGCGGCGGCAGGGCGAGGCGAGCAGGGGCGTGCGGGGAGGCATGGAGCGAGGGGGAACGGAGGTGAGCGCGGGACAGAGGAGAGGGAGAGCGGTCAAGGGATGGAAGAGAGGGGGAGGAGGGAGAAGGGCGGTTGGTGGGGGACGGGGTCGTGCGTGGGGCCGGGTCGGGGGAGTGGCCGTGGCTGGTGAGTGGGACCGGGTGGGCGGGCCAGGGTGGTGGGGTGTCTTGGGATTGGGGCAGGTGGAGGAGGGCTGCGTGTGGAGTGTGCGTCGTGTCTTTGAGTGTGAGGGGCTCTTTGGGAGTGGGGAGAGAGGGTGAGGGAGTGATGTGGCATGGTCAGTTGGTTGAGGGATAGGGAGAGGGTGAGGTGGCTCATGATAGGAGGGTGAGGTGGCGGGGGTGTGGGTAGGTTAGACTAGGTAGCTTTAGGATTGGTGTACGGTTGGTTGGACCGTTTAAAACCTCGGTCGTTCGGTCTATCCGCCCGCTCGACTGCCCACTAAAATAATAATATAAATTTTATTTGTTTTGATAACACCGTTTGCAAAACATATTTAGTCAAAACAAAATATTCGGCTGACCGGGTTTGGCGTTTGAATAAAAGGCAGGCGTTTAGAAAACAACCGGGTTTTCCGAAAATAGTTTTATCTTGTAACAGATGCAAGACGATGACGATGCTCAAATGCAATGTGGCATGATGACATGAGCATGCTGTCATGATGATGCAATGCACAAAAACAACGCGATTTTCTAGTAGTGGTTTTGCGGGATGCCACAATTCGACACCACTAACAATGGATCTCGCCCTCGAGATCCGCCTCATGGTACCGGAAGGAAGGTCAGCGGTCTGCGTCTTCTTGCTTTGCGTAGATCCTCGCGACACCACTAACAAGAGGTCGTTGTCCGTGACCGTCGCGAGAACACTCCGGGAACAACAGGTCGAAGGTAGAGGTATCAACAAATAAAGCCACCCCTAACTTCGATGGAAAGAGGGAACCGATGAATTCTCATCCACTTCAATGTAAAAAAGCGAATAGAAGGGGTAGTCGGCATGGGGGCCAATCCATCACGCACCCAAACTATTACTCCGCACAATCAGTGGAAAAGAGTGCAACCATTCTCGGAAACAGACTGAAGATCTCGACAAGCGAGGTTCGGAACAAAGGAGTGATGCAGACTCTACATCGGATCTGGCATAGAGGATGTCGTCGCGTCGGAAAACACCGGAAGGCACGAACAAAGAACAACGGATGTCACCACAGCAGACGGATTCCTCAGGCAGCTTGAACACCGGATGGTAGAACACCGTTATCAAAGAAGGAAGCGAAACCCTGAAGGTACGACGGAAACCCAACCATGAGAATTCCTGGACTCGAAGAGAGAGAAGAGAGAGGATTCAAAACACGTAGAGGTAAGAGGAGAATAGCAGAGGGGTAAGGAGTAAAATCAGACCTAATCAGAACTATCCAACCGATTTTGCAAAATAGTTTTGACACTCTACTTCGGCCGTTAGCTAGGTTATCCTACAGGTTGGACTTGTGGGGTATCGCAACTGCTGAGCTCTGATACCACTCTGTAACACCCTCAGAATCGGACCTATGCAAGTTTTAGCGAAACTCGCCAAACCCGCATAAAAACGATTCAAAGGTGCCCACCAGGCACTTTCGTGCGGGTGGAAAACGAAGTAATAACATTACACAACAGTCCTCGATGGGACCCACAGAACAGATATATATAACAGCGACTCCATGAGTCAAGAATACAGATATAATATACAAAGATCCAAATCACCTTGAAAACGACCGAGCGTCCGACTACGGACAAGATGCAAATGGGGCTAAGAGCCCTGAAGAATAACCAATGGCGTCCATAACCCTGCCCAGGCCAAGCCGGAAGGGTAACCCTGCTAACGGCGTCGATCTCAAAACCTGCTTAAACAAAAGGGGTGCCGACAAAGGGCAACGGAAAAAGAAGGAGCGTCGATCGAGGCGATGCACACGGCGAGGCTAGAATTGGCGGTCCTCGCCTACATAGGTATGGTGGATCGGCGGCAAAGCATGCACTAAACAACCTATAGAGACTCGATACAACGGGCGGCAATTATAGAGGGGTAAGAAAGACCTATTCGGATCCAACCTGAAGCTAACACCAAACAAACCCATCCTGGTATTTCCCCCTCGAGACCAAACGAGGAAGTCAACCGAGGAACTCACACGGTTGGCAGTTTTACTTATTCGGTTATCGTTGCAGCAATTACTAGTCAAGTATAGATAATCATCCTGATAAAATAAGCAGTGGGCACTTTTAGTTAATCATTCCGTTGTAGTTGCAACAATTACTAATCAGATACAGTTAGCATGAGATAAACCCAAAACCCAGCAGTTGTTGGTACTTTTAATCAGCCAATTCCGTTGTAGTTGCCATACTTACTAGTCAGGTACAATGGTCGCAAGCGACAATCCAAACAAGCAATTGTGGGCAGTATTATTAGCCATTCCATTATAGTGAAGCTGATTACTAGTCATTATAAAGTCAATTTTATAGCAATAAACTTTAGTTATGCTTGTCTATGATCGAGATACTGTGCTCCAAGTCGTCCATATCCGCGGACACGGCTTTCAGAAAGTTTTACCCGGCCGGGGTGCACCAATAGCAACACACGCTCGATCAACCTCGGAAAAACCAAATCAAAACCCAACGAGGCTTTCACGACTGAACAATCACAGGATTCAGAAATATTTCAGGCGGCCACCCCTTTGAAGTCTACCCAAGAAGTAATCTAGCTCGAGACGGACCCAAGGTTTGGGTGGACGGTCGTGAACATCGGGAACCCAAAACTGAGCTTGTCGACACCGCGAATCGTGTCCCGATCCTAACGATGCAAAGGTGCTCCTCGCACAATCGTAAATACATAAGTAGCATGGCATAAGTACAGGATCGTAAATAAAACCTCAAACTAGTTTGTGGCCCCAAGAAATAAGACTGAATCAAGCTCTGGCTCAGGGGGGTCCCATATACCTCACGGATGTGGATAGCGCGATAAATCAAGGAACAGGTATCAAGTACTCGGGGTCCTATGGGACACAAGTGGGAGTTCGGAAACCAAATATTATCTATCACCCACCGATGCCTCTGCTTACTTCAATTTTAGTTGTTAAACAGGAATTAAATTGAACGGTAAGTAAAACTAAGATCAGCTCCAACATCAACATGCGGCAATTCATCAACAACTGTGGCACTTGACAACACGCAATAGCACTTGAGCAAGCGACTACGACACGCAAGTCCAACTATCTACCAAACAGCAGGTATTAGGATGTGTCCAAGGCAATATAAGGCTGCATGGGATATCACGGGTACGAAAACTAGAGCATCGCAACACAGATAGCAATAGATCAACAGGAGGGAATAAATACTATAAAAGTAAGATAGGTAGAAAGGGGGGATGCTCGCCTGAAAACATTGCTGAAGGTTCAACCGAAGATCGGGGCGAAGCTCACATCAACTCAACGGCCCAATCCGCGAAGAAGCAAAACACTAGAAGAAACACCGGATGCACTATTTAATACAACGGCAGAAGATCGGCATGATGCATGTATGATGTATGACATGGCAAGGTGCGATGCAATTAGGTCATATTAAGCGAAACCGGGGTCCCGTCATTGAATTAGATGGTTCAATTTGTTTAAATCCCCCGCAATTCAAATGTTGTTTAACAAGGCAGAATATATATCACCGGTTCGCTACACAAATTCAAATGAGGCCAATATGAGACTAGATTTGCCCGCATATGGCCCCATATTTAATTATAAGGTGAATCGGCATAAGGCCCCCAAACCACAGATATGCATGCGAGATGAATGATTTAATGCAACAAGTTGATATCATTTATAAAAATAGGGTATCGAGGAAAAGGGTCACACATTAGGGTCTCGACGAACTTGGGGTTCCGGGGTTCGGGGTTCGACAGGGTCCGGGGTCCGGGAGGGAGAACTTGGCGTTCGGGTCACGGCGTCCTCGGTCCGTGTAGACGACCATGGCGTTCCGAGGAGAAGATCTCGTCACTCCAGGAGATCTTGGGGTTCCTCGTCGACGGCCTTCGGGTACGGGGGTTTCGGCGGTGCTCGGGTTCGGATCCGCGATGAAGATCTTGGGTGGCACCATGTACATGTACATCCTTCGCAACCCTCGGCATCGAGCCGGTCTTGCCGGTGAGCTACCGTGTACGAAGATCTTGATTTTCCCGATTGGACTTGAGCAGCTCCAACACACGCGGTAGGGCACATACGAGCTCCACTTGGCCAACTCTGGAACAGGAGCACATCAACGACGTTTTACAATCTGGGCATCGGCTCCCTCTGACTTGTAGCAACCAAGCTGAAAACACCGCATGGCATGGACGCGTGACACGCATATGCGGGCATAGGCGCGTGGTACAGGGGTTCAGGCATGACGGCGGGGCGATCCACAAGGGCGGTCGGTGCACGGGCTCACGGCAAGGTCGAGGAGGACGACGTCCTTGTGAACGACGAAGGGCGCAGGCTTGTCGGAGAGGCGGCAGAGGTGGGTGCTTCCGCGCCGGGGATGCAGGCGACGAGGCCGAGCGAGGGCGGCCCGAGTGGCGGTGGTGAACGACGGGCCGGCTCCGGGCGACGGAGGCCGGAGCTCCGCAGGCGGCGGCGGGCTGCAGATGGAGGCGGGGCCGACGGGGAGGGAAGGGCCGGTCACGAGCTTGGCGGAGGAGGGGCGGCGTGCGGGCGGTGGCGAGCGCTGGCGGCGTGGGTCTCGCGGGCGGCGCCAGGGAAGGCGCGAGCTCGGCGGCTCGGGCGAGGCGAGCGGAGGCCGCAGGCGCTGGCCGGAGGAGGCTTATGGGACGAGGCCGGCCCGATGGAAGGAAGCCGGGGGCGGCGGCGACAGGGGCAAGCTCGGGAGGCGGTTGAGGAGGTTGGAGGACGGGCAAGGCGCAGAGGGTCTTGGGCGGCGGGGCTCTGGAGGAGCTCGCCGGAGGAGGCGAGCCGGCCGAGGAAGGAGCGGCGGCAGGGCGAGGCGAGCAGGGGCGTGCGGGGAGGCATGGAGCGAGGGGGAACGGAGGTGAGCGCGGGACAGAGGAGAGGGAGAGCGGCGGTGCGGGATGGAAGAGAGAGGGAGGAGGGAGAAGCGCGGTTGGTGGGGGACGGGGTCGTGCGTGGGGCCGGGTCGGGGGAGTGGCCGTGGCTGGTGAGTGGGACCGGGGCAGGGGCGGGCCCGGCTGGCAGGGTGGGGTGCTGGGATTGGGGCAGGTGGAGAGGAGGGGCTGCGCGCGTGTGGAGTGTGTGCGTCGTGTGCTGAGTGTGCAGGGGCTGCTGGGAGTGGGGAGAGAGGGTGAGGGAGTGATGTGGCATGGTCTGGTTGGTTGAGGGATAGGGAGAGGGTGAGGTGGCGGCTCATGATAGGAGGGGGTGAGGTGGCCGGGGGTGTGGGTAGGTTAGACTAGGTAGCTTTAGGATTCAGGTGTACCGGTTGGTTGGACCGTTTTAAAAACCTGGGGCGGTCGTTCGGGTCTATCCGGCCCGTTCGACTGCCCCACTAAAAATAATATAAATTTTATTTGTTTTGATAACACCGTTTGCAAAACATATTTAGTCAAAACAAAATATTCCGGCGACCCGGGTTTGGCGTTTGAATAAAAGACGGGGCGTTTTAGAAAACAACCCGGGTTTTCCCGAAAATAGTTTTATGCGAACAGATGCAAGACGATGACGATACTCAAATGCAATGTGGCATGATGACATGAGCATGCTGTCATGATGATGCAATGCACAAAAACAACGCGATTTTCTAGTAGTGGTTTTACGGGATGCCACAATGTCGCGTCCGAATATGACATGGTACACGCTCTTAAAGGGGACCTCTTCAAAGGTCATGCGTTCTTGGCGGTAATTGTTAACATCGTCAAAAGTGACCTGAAGCGTGATGCACCCAAGGGACCGAGCCTCCTGGCCAGGAACTACGCCATGGAACACGGTGATGTTCCACCTTAGGTTGGCCTCCATCAAGTTCATCTTGTGCAGTGTATCCAGGTACATGATGTTGATGCTGCTTCCACTGTCCACCATGCATTTGGTGAACTCGTTGCCGTCAATCAGAGGGTTGATGACCATGGCTTATTGGTTCTCCGTAGGGATGAGGTCTGGGTGATCCTTCTTGTCCCAAGTGATTGGAACTTCTGACCAGTGCAGGTACTGAGGGAGTAGGGGTAGGGTGTCCATCAGTATCCTCATGGAGGTTTTCTGTGCCCGTGCCAAGGAAAGTGTGGTAGAAAACGACCTTCTTCTCAAAGGGGTTCTTGCCTTTGCCATCGCCCTTGTCGGCGTGCTTGGGGTCAACATCCTCGTCCATGTCACTTGAATCCTTGGAATGCTCTTCCTTCTTCTTCCCTTTGCCCTTGCCTCGTGGTCTGTTATTCCCGCTTTTCGTGTAATCGTACTCCGGGTCCTCCTTAAGGTCGTTGACGAACTTGCAATGGCGATTGGTGTGAGTGGCCTTGCAATTGGCGTCGAGGTGTAGAATGCATGGCATATCACGGTACTCCTCATACGTTTGGGGAACACGGAGCGCCGTCGGGGTAGTTTCACTACCTCGCTGCTGCCCAGGACCAGCCCCCCGTCCTTAGCCACGCTGTCCGCCATCACCTCATCCTGCAAATGTCATGGTGACCATGTCAGAGGTTTGCTTTTCTTCTGGCGGGATCTTCTGCTTGGTGATTTTATTCCTCTTAGCTTGGGTTGGAATGGCTATCGCCGGCAAGGATCCGCGAGCATCATCGTTGGCAGCCGCGAACTCACTGGCCAACTGGATCATCTAGTTGAGATCGAGCTTGTGATTGTCCTGCGGGCACTTCAACTTATGTCGGAGCAACGTAACTTTTTCCAACCCATCAATGAAGGTGGCCATGGTGGTCTGATCGTGCACTCCTGCACAGGAATTCTTCGTATCCAGCCAGCGGGAGAGGTAGGCTCGAGATGACTCGTCTTTCTCTTGCACACACCGCTGTAGATCGCCAACAGTGTAGGGACGCTTATACGTACCCTCGAAGTTTTTGGTGAATGCTTCTTGCATGTCCAACTAGTTGTAGATCGACTTCTCTAGCAAGTCATCAATCCATTGGCGGGCCGTGCCCGTCAACACATCGGGAGGTACTTGACAGCAATGTTGGGGTTACCCCCGGCGATCTCCACCGCGTTGCCGTAATCCTGCAACCACGTAGCTGGTTTGGTGGTGCCGTCATATGGCTTAATCGTCTTGTCAATCCGGAAACCCTTGGGGTAAGTTGCGGTCCATATTACAGGTCCAAAGCAACGTGGTCCCAGGTAAGGTACTTCCCGGGCCTTGTGAATCTTTTCTAGGCGTGAATATGCATCGTATGGCTCCGGGCTTGCTCTTTTCTTCTTGCCGCCATGGGATGGGCTGCGTGAACGATACGGGCCCCCTCTGCCATGGTGGCTTCTAGGTGGCAACGGAGGCGGAGGTGGCAGTGGGTTAGCCTTCTTGCTGTTACCATCCTGCAACGCCTCGTGCTTGTTGCGGTTGCTTGTCGGTCGTGGAGGGACATGGCATGACCTGCTCTTGTGTCCTTGGTTGCGCTCTCCATCGTGATGGGGCTACTCCGTGCTATCGCGAATGATGATACACCCTGCCTTGGTGGAGGCATGCTTGTATGATGGTGATCCTTTGGGTCTTCGTGATGTCGGGGAGATCGGGGCGGTGGAGATGGGCGATGAGGATGAGCCTTGCCTCCATGGTAGGAGGATATGGGGATAGCGTCCTTCCTGTTGCATGCATCCCTCCGTCTTTGTTCTAACGAACCCCTCTGAGACCCGACATCCTGAGGAGATCAGTACCTTGGCGGCTTAGGATTGCTAGACTGGCAATATGCTGGGTCAGACTCAAGCCTCTAGGAGGTGGCCTTTTCCTGTTGTTTGACCGCCTTTTCTACAAGTTCATAGACCTGTTCCACAGCTGCGGGTGATCTATCTTGCTCTAGAAGGGTCTTGGCGACGGCTAGGTTGAGAATAGGAGTGGGCATGACCTGCCTGTCCTCGCTATCAATGTATGGCTTGGCTTGTGGAGGCTTTGGGGGAGCCCATCCTAGGTTTTGCCGTACACCAGGATCGTTGATGAGGCGATCCGGATATTTCTTATCCTTATGCTGCTTGAGCAGAGTCTTGCACTCGGCCTCCATGGCTCTAGCTTTCTCTATTGAGTTCTGCTCCTTGGCCAGATCTTGATCTAGCTTTGCGCCTTGCTCTGCGATGGCCTGCGCTTCCTCCAGCAGCTGCTGGCGCTTCTCGTCAAGCTAGACTACGTTCCGTATATGAGCCATAGTCATGGGCACGACGAGCAAATTGTCGTACATCACTCTATCAGCTGGAGTGATTTGGGCGGCCGCGAACGTAGATGCCAGAGGCGGTGGGTTTGCAGTGTTGTTGTTAATCGGACCGACGTTGAGTTCCTGTGGCTGCTGCACTGGGTTAGGCGGAGGGGGGCATGGCTTTTGCGCAATCATTGTCGGCAGCATCAGCTAGACCCTTCCCCTTGTCCAGCACCTTAGGCAGAGCTTGTCCGGGTTGATCTTCCTCCATCACACTCCCAATGGCGACGAGCACCTCTCAGGATGTGATGGCCTTGTCGGCCTGCTCCTCGCGCTTGATGTCCTCCTCCATCTCCTACATAGCAGAGTCGAGTTCCTCTGGGTTGATGTCCATCTCCTCCGAGTTCATGCTGATGTCGGTGTAGAGCGCGTCCAAAACAGAGTCAGAGGGTGTGGGGGATTCCTCAATGATGGAAGAAGATGCTGAGGCGGCAGGGACGTTGAATGGAGGCGGTGGCAGCGATGGCTGGGGTGGTGGGGCGCCGGGTATGGCTGCGAGCACTGCCTGAACTTCTGCTTCAACAGCCATGTAGTTATTGACAGTGTGAACCATGCCCTCGAAAGTGAGGAGACCCGCGGCCTATTGTCGTCTTAGAGTATGCTGGAGAAGTGTACTGTGGTCCAGTCCTTCCACAAAGTGATAGATAGCATCATCATTGGGGTACTGTTCCAAATCAGCCCGTATACGGAGCCACCTGACTAGGTAATCACGGGGGTTTTCACCCTCTCTCTAAACGCAACGCGCCAGATCAAATATAGTCACCACGCCGACAAACTTGGATCTTTGCTTTCCAGACGCACGGGCGAAGCCGATGGACTTGCAGCGATCTTCCACCATTATATCCTGCACAGGGGCAGTTTGGGTGGGCCTTGAATTTTTTTGATCTATGTCGGCAAATTCCGAAGAGAGATCCGACTTTGATCCTTCTGCGAACGTGTCCTTCCCGTAGGCGGTCCGTTCGGGCCTTGACGATCCTCCGACTTCCAGGGAACTACTACCCGAGTCGGTTTCGCCGATGAAGAGGTGGATGTCCCCGATTGGGACGATCGAGTAATTGGTGGGGTTCGTCTTCGCCGCGATCCAGAACTCGTCAGGAGGGATGATCGGAACGTTGCCAGAGAAGAGGACACGGCCAATGGGTACGGTTTCACCGATTCCCGCGAAGAGCTTGGACCTCGCCCATTGTAGATCCTGAAGCGCATCTTGCCCCACAGTGGGCCCAACTGTCGTGGTATTGCCCACGAGTATGCCATGGAGGGGTCCTTACAGAGCGTGTTTAGAGACGTGGTGTAAGGCGGAAGGTTGGCGGGTACGAGGTAACACATCTTACTCAGGTTAAGATCCCACAACGGTGGCGGAATCCTACTCCTGCTATAAATCACTATAATGGCAATACTCCGAGTTACAGGGATCGGTTCGTTGTGCGCGATATGAGTTGTTCTATCTGATTGTTGTCCTAAAGGCTCCCGCAGGTATGTCTTATATAGTCGCCAAATCCTAGGGTTACAGGTAAAGTCCTAGCCGGACAGGTTACAGAGTCCTACATGGTACACAACTAGTCTAAAGTGTCTTGCACTCCGAGGCTCCGGGTACGCTGGTGACTCCTCCGTAGCCTTCCTTTATCCGGCATGGGCCTCCCTTCTAGATCCATCTAACTGGGCCGCCCAGCATGCTATGGGCCTTTCTACCAACTGTGGGCCACCCTGGTTATCCGGATTAGAGACATGCTATGGTGGTACCCATTTATCATATCCCCAATAGGTACCCCGTTGGCGGTTCTCGATGATACACATATACTTACAATGACAAGAACTTACTCGTAACTAAAGTTGAGTAGAATGTGGAACGACCCTCGTACTCAAGGGACATGAGATTGCCAACTTATGATTTTTCAAGCATATACTCCATACTTTGTTCACTTTAACCTTAATCACTTCAAGATGCTTATGATAGGGGAAATGAGAGCTGAAATCTAACAAGTACCATAATTTTTGGAAGTTCTTTATGAAACTTGAAATCCCTAATTCCCTTTATGAAGGGCATTTCTTCCTACTTTTATATTTATTCTCCACCTTCTATCTTTATGCACCAACTAGGAGAGCATAGTTGTCATTCTTAGTTCTATGTGCATTGTCCCAAAACATATTGATTGATTCATAATGTTGATATTGCTTGTTCTTGAATTATTTGTATCTAGTCACCCTTATGAACTTTGAAGGTGTATTATGCATTTATGTTTTGCTACTCCATGAGGGACAAGCTGAATACCATTATGCTATGTTTTCTATATGTGAAACAAACAAACGTCTTTCAATGCATTGTTATTCATGATCTTTGTTTGTATCCTTTCATGTTGCAACTTAGTTACTATGTCTTATTGTTAGAACTTCATCTTTCATGCTCATGCTTAGAGTACTTTGATCCCAGCTTTCAATGCTTGCAAATGGTTTGATCAAGATTGTGATGGTGCATGTCACCTCAAAAATTATTCTTTTTATCAATTACCTACTCGAGGACGAGCAAGAGTTAAGCTTGGGGATGCTTGATACGTTGTAAACGTATCTATAATTTTTGATGTTCCATGCTTGTTTAGTATCAACTTTGTTATGCTTTGTCTACACTTTGAAGTATTTTTATACATTTTCTAGAACTAACTTATTAACAAGATGTCGCAGTGCCAGTTGCCTGTTTTATGCTATTTTTGGTTTCAGAAAAGCTAGTAAGGAAATATTCTCGGAATTGGACGGGACAAAATCCAAAGTCAATATTTTATCGGGACGAACATAGAGACCGAAGGGCAACCGAAGAAGGTCCACGAGGCCGCCAAACCCTAGGGTGGCGCGGGGCCCCCTAGGGCGCGCCGCCACCTGGTGTGGGCGCCTCGGGTGCCCCCTACCTCGCCTCTTCACCTATAAAAGCCCCCCGATGCAGAAACCCTAGGCACCCGATCAGATCTCCACGAAACAGTCTCTAGCCGCCGCCACCATCGTCCCTAGATCTGAGGTATCTGAAAGGTGTTCCCGGCACCCCGCCGGAGGCGAGAGAGCATCCCAGAGGCCTTCTTCATCACCATGCCAGCCTCCGTTATGATGTGTGAGTAGTTCACCCTTGGACTATGGGTCCATACAGTAGCTAGATGGTTGTTTCTCCTCCTTTGTGCTATCATGTTTAGATCTTGTGAGATCCGTTCATGATCAAGATCATCTATTTGTAATCATACATGTTGTGTTTGCGGGGATCTGATGGATATTGAGATACTATGTCAGATTGATTGTTGATTCTATCATTTCTTATTGATTATTTATTCTATCATGTTTGTGTTGTTTGTGATCTTTCATGCTCTTTGTTGCTAGTAGCTATATTGGCCAAGTAGATGCTAGTGACTCCAAGAGGGAGTATTTATGCTCGATAGTGGGTTCATGCCTCTAGTAATCTGGGGAAGTGACAGGAATCTCTAAGGTTCTATATGTGCTGTTGCTACTAGGGAGAAAACAACAATCTTTTGTTCATGGAACAATTGTATTGTTTACTTTACACACATTGATTAATGCAATTATCCATTACTTGCAACTTAATACTGGAGGGGGTTCGGATGATAACCTGAAGGTGGATTATTAGTCATAGTTACAGTTGGATGGCGATCTATGTATATTGTTGTAATGCCCAATCAAATCTCATAGGAATCATGATGTATAGTATTTGCATTGTTATGCCTTGCTCAGTCATGTCAATTGCCCCACTGTAAATTGTTCACCCAACATGTTATCTATCTTAAGGAGAACACCTCTAGTGAACTTTGGACCCCAGTCCAATCTTTACCATTGTTACATCATCTACTATTACCATTTACTTTCTACCAGCAACTATTACCTTCCACACTATACGATTAATCCTTTGTTTTCAGCAAACCGGTGAGATTGACAACCTCAATTTAAGTTGGGGCAAAGTCTTGAGTATGTGTTGTGCAGGAATCCAAGTTGCCAGCAACACCTTTGATTTGTTTCCTTGCTCCTACTAGTTTGATAACCTTGGTTTCATAATGATGAGTGCAGCAGCACTTCGTTGAGAGACCCCAAGTGGAAGGTATAATGCAGTTCAGCAGGCAAGTTTCCCTTAGTAAGAAACCAAGGTTATCGAACCAGTAGGATGAAGGAAACGCCCCAAAGGTGCTGCAAGCAACGTGGAGACCTGCACAACACAAACTCAAGACTTTGCCCCAACTAACAGTGAGGTTGTCAAGCTCACCGGTTTGCTGTAACAAAGGATTAAACGTATGGTGTGGAAGGTAATGGTTTGCAACAAGTAAACAAGTAACAGTGGAAGATGTATCAATGGTAAAGATTGGACCGGGGTCCATAGTTCACTAGAGGACTCTCCTTAGATAAACAACATGGCATGAAGGGTAAGCAAAGTACAACAGGGCAATTGACAGGAACTGAGCAAGGCATAACAATGCAATACCAGACAAAAAGATCCTACGAGATTCGATTGGGCAATACAGCAATATACATAGACCGCCATCCAACTGCATCTATGACTAGAAGTCCACCTTCAGGTTATCATCCGAACCCCCTCTAGTATTAAGTTGCAAGCAATAGACAACTGCTTTAAGAAAAATGTGTAAGGTAAACAATCCACTTGTTATATGAACAATAGACCGTTGTTTTCTCCCTAGTAGCCACTGCACATCTACAACCGAAGAGATTTATGTCACTTCCCTTGGAAACTAGAGGCATGAACCCACTATCGAGCATAAATACCCCTCTTGGAGTCACTAGCAACTACTTGGCCAAGATAGCTACTAACAACAGAGAGCATGCAAGATTAAAAGCAATACAGACATTATAGAATCATAAAGACAAAACCATTAATCAATCTGACATAGTAATGTCAATATCCATTGGATCCCCGCAAACACAACATGCATGATTACAAATAGATTAGATCTTGATCATGAAAGGAGCTCACAAGATCTATACATGAAAGCACAAGGAGGATATACAACCATCTAGCTACTACATGGACCCATAATCCAAGGTGGAACTACTCACGCTTCATACCGGAGAGAAGTCCTCCAGGATGATTTCCCCTCCGGCAGGGTGCCGGGAAGAACTTCAGATCCCCCGATCTAGGGTCAATGGTGGCGGAGGCTATAGAAGGTTTCATGGAGTTTTGATTGGGTTCCTAGGGTTTCTGCATCGGGGGATTCTTATAGGCGAAGAGGCGAGGCTGGGAGGCGGCCAGGGGCCCCACACCCTACACAGGCGCGGGGTGGGCCCACCCTCGCGTAGGGGGTCTGGCCGCCCTGGTTTGCTTCTCTGTCTCATCATCTGGCTTCGTGTCCACCACGGTAAAATATTGACTTTGGCTTTTGTCCCATCCAATTCTGAGAATATTGATTGTCTGCCTTTCTGGAACCAAAAACAAAAGAAAACAGGCAACTGGCACTGTGGCAACTTGTTAATAGGTTAGTTGCAGAAAAGATATAAAAACACCTCAAAGTGTAGACAAAGCAAAGTATATAGTAAACAATCTTGGAGCATCAAAAATTCTAGATACGTTTCCAACGTATCAAGCATCCCCAAGCTTAACTCCTGCTCGTCCTCGAGTAGGTAAGTGATTAAAAGAATAATTTTTGAGGTGACATGCACCATCAAAACCAAGATCAAACCATTTGCAAGCATTGAAAGCTGGGAACAAAGAACTCTAAACATGTGCATGAAAGATGGAGTTACAACAATAGGACATAGTAACTATGCATGCAACATGAAAGGCTACAAACAAAGATTATGAATAACATGCATTGAAAAACATTTGTTTGTTTCACATACAGAAAACATAGCATAGTGGCAATCAACTTGTCCCTCATAGAGTAGCAAATAAATGCATAGGACACCTTCAAAGTTCACAAGGGTGACTAGAAACAAGTAGCACAAGAACATGTAATATCACAATATGCATCAATCAATAAGTTTTGGGACACTGCACACAGAATGACAACTATGATCTCTTAATGGTGCCTAAAGGTAGAAGGTGGAGACTCAAATAATGGTGGAAGAGAGGCCCTTCACAAAGGGAAGCAGGGATTTCAAGTTTCAAAAAGAGCTTCCAAAAATTATGGTACTTGTTAGCTTTCAGCCCTCATTGCCCCTATCATAAGCATCTTGAAATGATTAAGGTTAAAGTGAACAAAGATGGAGTATATGCTTGAAAAAGTATAAGTTGGCAATCTCAAGTCCCTTGAATACGAGGGCCACACCTCATTCTACTCAACTTTAGTCACCTGTAAGTTCTTGTCATTGTAAGTACATGCATATCATAGAGAAGCGCCAACGGGGTACCCCTTACACATGGTATAGGAGCTATCCCATAACCAAAATGACAAGGCAAGCAGACAATGAGCATCTCGGCGATCTTTTTATTTACTATATGCATAGATTTTTTATTGAGGACGATTTATAGATAGCTCACTATGGTGATGCTGCAAGTTTCCACCATGATTAGGCATGGCTTAGGCTAGCGTCCCAGGCGTTTCTCTAACACAAAATACATACTCCATGGACTTACAAGTTCCCTCTTTATTTCATACCGGTGACATCCATAGACAAAAGAGCATGATATCAACTGAGTACAAAGTACAAGTGCAATGTTGAAAACGTTCCCCGTATAAGTGCAAGCATATACAACATAGATGACACAATGGTTCAAGTTTATTAGGGGCAAAGAAATATGAAGTGTTCCATCAAGTTTGTGAGGGGTTTAATCACTAAGTTTTCACATAACAAAATACTTTTTAATTGGAAGATAGCTGAAAACAAGAATATACTTGGAATGGTGTAACACACCATGCATAGTAATTTATAGTAGACACTTTGGAATAACTTGGTTTCTTGGGAGTTGGAAGCATGAGTAAAGCTTACTCATACAAGTGGAGGCTAGGAAAAGACTGGGAGCAACCAACTAAGAGAGCAATAATGGCCATAATCATGCAGAGAAACAAAACATTACTAATCAAAGCATAGAGTGGTACTACAAGTCAAGTACTAAATGATCATAGAGGCTATGGTTACTTGTCATAGTCATAACATGGTGTGAGCATGTTCCAAGTCAACCCAAACAAAGCATCAAATGAGAAGACCACAATACTATGCTTTTGTATGCTAAAACAACGCATAATTTCTTCAAGGCACACTAACCAATCCCAATTGTTTGTATGCTACAACAATAATCACTAATCATAAGGTCAAAACAACACCTAGCATGTCATGCTAAAGTCTAAGTCACAGTCAATGCAAGCTCCTCTTTCTCTTTCAAGCAGGAACTTCCTTCTCCTTTCCAACACCAAGCAACTTATTTAAAACAACACAACAAGAACGAGGGTACAAACTACTTTATTCAAGAAAACTAAACAAACCAAACGAAAACTAAGACGCTCCAAGTACAACACAACTGTGCATGAAACAATAAAAACGAAGTGTCTAGACAGACCTAAGCTTTTTATTGATGAAGAAGGGGATGCCCAAGGCATCCCCAAGCTTTGAAGCTTGTAACTTTTGGATATTTATTGGGGTGACAACGGGGTGGCATCCCCAAGATTGAGCTTTTGTCCATTCTTTATCTCATTACATCATTCTCTCTCTACACCTGAAATATTTCCTTCATACAAAACTTCACACAATCTTCATTAGCAACATTAGTGTATTCAAAAGAAAAAAGACCTTTAGGCAAAGATTTGGAACAACAAGACTTTTCACTAAAAACACAAGCTACTGTAGCAAATCCTTCAAAAAGTTCAATTCCCCAAAAGAGAACTCAAAAAGGAATCAATAAGAAGCAAATGCAAATAATGGCAGAAATCTGTCAAAACAGACCAGCAGGTAGAAACCAATTTTTTCGAAAATCTTATGTTGATCAAATCAAAAAGTGTTGAACGAACTAAAGTTCGATAACATACTAGGGGATTTATTCGTAAAATTTCAGATCAAACCGACTTACAGAGACTCCTCCCGATTTTTTTTGGTGAAGGATAGAAATCTATTTCGGGACAGCAACTCCCCAAATCTTACTTCCCTCTTATTAGAGGTTATTCTTGGCACAAAAAGCAAACAAAAAGGATAAGGAAAGGTCATTACAGAAGTAATAACTTCCAAGGCTCAAGTAAACTCTTGGATTATCTTCAAACAAGTACGTTTATTTTACGCCTTTAAGTTAGGCATGATAGCTTGAGAAGATGCTCACATAAGAAATATGAATTGAAGTAAAAGCGATCATCAAGAAGAAAATTCAAAAACACATTTAAGTCTAACCCACTTCCTATGCATAGGAATCTTGTAAGAAAATAAATCAAAGAAGCACAAAGCCATAAGCATAGGAAAACAAAACAAGTGCAACTTCAAAACTTTCAACACAAAGAGGGGAAACTTAATATTGTTGAGATACATAAGACCATGTTTCCCTCTCTCAATAATTTTCAGTAGCCTCATGAATAAACTCAAAAATATAGCTATCACATAAAGCATGCTTTTAATGATCTACAAACACATAATTTCTATCAAGATCAAAAATAGTGGGATTAAAACCTTCACAGGTTTTAACCAAAGTAGATATTTCAAAAGGATCCACAGGAACATAACATTCATCCTCCTTTGGTAAGCATGGGGGACAATCAAATAATGTAAGGGATAAAGAGTTACTCTCATTAGAAGGTAGGCATGGGTAGATAATCCATTCTTCCTCCTTTTATCCATCACTCTCCTCCTCTTTTTCATCTCTTGAGCTTCTAGTTTCAACAATGTCTTCTTCCATAGGCTCCTGCAAGGCATTAGTCTCTTCCATTTGTGGAAAGCATCTATTAAAATATTCAAGAATATAGCTATTTTCTTCCTTGTAATTATCAAAGAAGAATTTAAGTATCTCATAAACCTCATGTTCATAAGGTGCATCATCAGTATTTTCAAGCAAACTGGCAAGTTCAAATGCACCCTTGAAAGGAATAAATTCTTCAAGTTGTTCCACATCATCAAAATCATAATTTCCTTTAACATAAGAAGATATGGTAACATTATCATTATACTCACATTAAAAAGGCAGGTGTTTATACCTTCTACAGCAACAAGCTTTATCAAAGCAATAAGTAACATTATGAGTAGAGCACACCTCTCTAGCAATAGTATTCAACTTATCAATTTTCTCCCATAAGTGTTTCCCTTTTTGTGACAAACGGTGTTCCTTATAATAATACTTTTATTCTTCCGTGAACCCACCTTTCCAATAAGAACTAGTTTCAAAGAAACCATCCATTGATAGAAAGCATGACCAAGCAAGGCAATAACAGACCACCAACTAGAGTAGGAACTAATTTTTTGTGTTTTTGAATAAAGAAAGCAAACCAAGCTAGACTAAATTTTTTTGGAGTTTTTGAAAAGAGGCAAACGAAACCAAGCAAAAGAAACTAAGAAAACTAAAAACAAAGTAAAGAGAAAGGAAGTGAAGGACTCCCCTTGTGAAGACGTCTTTAGCCTCCCCGGCAACGGCGCTAGAAAAAGGCTTGATGAGTGCAGCAGCACTTCGATGGGAGACCCCAAGCAGAACGTATGATATAGTTTAGCAGGCAAGTTTCCCTTAGTAAGAAACCAAGGTTATCGAACCAGTAGGAGGAAGGAAACGCCCCAAAGGTGCTGCAAGCAACGTGGAGACCTGCACAACACAAACTCAAGACTTTGCCCCAGCTAACAGTGAGGTTGTCAAGCTCACCGGTTTGCTGTAACAAAGGATTAAACGTATGGTGTGGAGGGTAATGGTTTGCAACAAGTAAACAAGTAATAGTGGAAGATGTATCAATGGTAAAGATTGGACCGGGGTCCATAGTTCACTAGAGGTTCTCTCCTTAGATAAACAACATTGCATGAAGGGTAAACAAATTATAGCAGGGAAATTGGCAGGAACTGAGCAAGGCATAACAAAGCAATACCAGACAAAAAGATCCTATGAGATTCGATTGGGCAATACAATAATATACATAGACCGCCATCCAACTGCATCTATGACTAAGTCCACCTTCAGGTTATCATCCGAACCCCCTCCAGTATTAAGTTGCAAGCAACAGACAACTGCTTTAAGAAAAGTGTGTAAGGTAAACAATCCACTTGTTCTATAAACAAGAGACTGTTGTTTTCTCCCTAGTAGAAACAACACATCTACAACCGAAGAGATTTCTATCACTTACCTTGGAAACTAGAGGCATGCACCCACTATCGAGCATAAATACCCCCTCTTGGAGTCACTAGCAACTACTTGGCCAAGATAGCTACTAACAACAGAGAGCATGCAAGATCACAAAAAACACAGACATGATAGAATCATAAAGACAAAACCATTAATCAATCTGACATAGTAATTTCAATATCCATCGGATCCCTGCAAACACAACATGCATGATTACAAATAGATTAGATCTTGATCATGAATGGAGCTCACAAGATCTATACATGAAAGCACAAGGAGGAGATACAACCATTTAGCTACTACATGGACCCATAGTCCAAGGTGGAACTACTCACGATTCACACTGGAGAGAAGGCCTCCGGGATGATTTCCCCTCTGGCAGGGTGCTGGGAAGAACTTCAGATCCCCCCCGATCTAGGGACGATGGTGGAGGCGGCTACAGAAGGTTTCATGGAGTTTTCATTGGGTTCCTAGGGTTTCTGCATCGGGGGATTATTATAGGCGAAGAGGCGATGCTGGGAGGCTACCAGGGGCCCCACACCCTACCTAGGCGCAGGTGGGCCCACCCGCACCTAGGGGGGTCTTGCCGCCCTAGTTTGCTTCTCCGTCTCGTCTTCTGGCTTCGTGTCCCCCACGGTAAAATATTGACTTTAGCTTTTCTCCCGTCCAATTCCGAGAATATTGATTTTCTGCCTTTATGGAACCAAAAATAGAAGAAAACAGGAAATTGGCACTATGGCAACTTGTTAATAGGTTAGTTCCAGAAAAGATATAAAAACACCTCAAAGTGTAGACAAAGCAAAGCAAAGTAGATAGTAAACAAGCATGGAGCATCAAAAATTATAGATATGTTTCCGACGTATCACATAACTGAGGGAAAACTTGTTGTTGTGCTCATCATACCTTCCTCTTGCGGTTTTCCAATGAAGCTCTGCAATTGACTGAGCCACGTCAAGACGCAATTTCATCGGCGGCATCCCTTTCATTTTTGCTTAGCAAGTCAAGAAGTTCTTCCTTTTCATCTAAAGAATCTCTAGCATTATCAAGTTGTGCAAGCAAGGAATGAAAGCAAGTTTTAGTTTCTTCATCCAAGGTCGCAATAAACTCACACATTTCTATCATCTCTTTCTTTATCTCTAGACCTTCAAGGTCAAGAGAGGAAGGATCACTAGAGATAGGTTGAGGAGTGGGTTTAGATGTTACCTCAGTGGCCTTGGCCATGAGACACTTTTGGTTGGAGGAGATGACGTTCTCATTTGGTGAGTCGAAGAGGGACAATCATGGAGTAGAGGTAGTGGCAATAGCAGCAACTCCACAATCTCTCCGCCTTGGACTTCATCATCATATTCATCCGTGCCCGAAAGATATTATTCATGGACCACAATAGCCCTTTCCTTGTTGACAACATTCTTGCGATGTAGTTCTTGTTCAAAGGATGAGGAGGCCTTTACTTGATCTTGCGAATGAGACGACCACCATTGTCTTCACGGTACTCAAAGGGACACTTTGCCACAAAGTGACTCTTGTCATTGCAATTGTAGCATGATCTCCCCTTTGGAGACTTGTTGGATGAGTTGAATCTTGTGTTGTCCCTTGATCTTGACTTGATGTTGAGCTTGTTCCAAAAGGCTCTTAAAAGAAAGTGCAAGATGTTCGTTGAAGGCACACTTGAGGTACTCCTAAGACCACCCACTTGATGTATCATCATCATCAACTTCAATAGCCTTGGCCTTCAATGCAAGATTCACTTTTGTCGATCCTATAGCCCTAGCACGGGCAGACTCCGCGTTCTTCTTGGAAATGGTCATGGCAATCACTTCACTCAAGACTTCTTGGGAGGTCATTAGGTGAAAATTGGTTCTTCCCTTAATGGATTTGAGCTTTTGTTCTTCAAATGGAAGGAGAGCTTGAATGAACTTCCTCTTCATGAACTTGTCATCAACATAGGTGGCACCAAGATCCCTCCTAGTGCAACAAAGGACCTTGAGCCACCTATACATGTATTAGGGAGTCTCATCATCTTGCATAGCAAAACCATCGCACTCATTGTTGACCTCATCAAACATGGAGCTTTGAATGCTTGCATTTCCAACAAACTGTTCGGTGAGCTGATCCCATGTTTCCTTGGCAGTGTTGAATTGGCGAATGTGAGCAAAATTCTTGGGAGTCAAAGCCTTTTGAATCATGACCAAAGTCGTGGCATTAGGTTGCTTGTCCACCACTTCACCTCGAGTCAACTTCTTTGGGTCATATGGAGAGAACCCATCCTCCACAATCCTCATTAACCAATAGAAGAGCTGGAAATATGTGAGCGCATTAGATATTGCCAATTGGCGAAATTTGAAGTATCTAACATAGGTGGTGCTCCTTGAGGAATGATGTGTGTCATGGGAATGGGGGGATCCGAAGTATACTTTGGCGGTGGGGGCATTGCCAAGTAGTCCTTTCCTCCACTTTCCTCTTTGGAAGTTGAGTCTTCGAGCCCCTCGGTGTTCTCGCTTGGGACCTTGGTAGATGTTTGAGAAACAAAACCAAGTCCCAAGTGAGTGGTGACGGCCGCGGGATTCACCCCGGGGGCGGTCACGGGAACGGTGGGAGGAAGATCGGTGGTTTAGGGTGTGTCAAGAGGAACCATGGGGTTTGTCTTGAGAAACTGCAAAATAGTCATCATTTCCTCAAACTTAAACATCATGGATGACTCCAATTGCTTGAGATCATACATGGTGGCCAAGTTCTTGGAGTTGTCATTCTCACTACCCCCTTCGTCGGCCATCAACTCTGAGGCGCTAAAGCCCGAAATAAGAGCCTTGGCTCTGATACCAATTGAAAGTACCAACTTTGAATCGACTAGAGGGGTGAATAGGCGACTACCAATTTTTAATTTGTTACTCAATTTTAGGCTTGGAAAGAATATAAGTTCTCTAGATATGCAACTAGGTGAACAACCTATATGCTAGAGAACTAATAACAAGCACAAGAGCGGTAAAGAGCAAGTAGTAAAGGTAAGGAACGAGATAACCGGAGCGGGGAAACGGAGATGTAATTCCCGTAGTTCACTTCCAAGGAAGCTACGTCTATGTTGGAGAGGTCTCGGGGCCACACAAGGTCACCCGAGCACCACAAAGGCCTCACCTTCTTCTCTGGTGAGCTCCCCCACAAAGGAGACCTCACAATCCACTAACTGGTGACCTTGAAGGTGCCAACCGAAACCTTTACAACAAGGTTGAGGGGGAAGCTCCACAACTCAATTGGAGGCCCTCAACGACACCACAGATCTTTACAACACATGCCCTTAGCTCTGAGGATGCCCTAAACCGTCTAGAGTTCCAAAAAACCCAAGAGTAACAAGATCCACAAAGGATAGGTGGGGGAATCAAATATTATTTGGTGGAGGTGTAGATCTAGGTCACCTCTCCCACCTCTCAAAACATCAAGTGATTTGAGTGGCTAGGGAGAGAGATCTAGTGAGGTGAAGCTCTAGTATTAATGGAGGAGAGAGAAAATTGAAGTATTAGGTAGGAGGAAGAAGGAGGGTGCCTTAAATAGGCCCCCTCCAAACTGAACCGTTGCACAGTTTGCGAAATCACCGGATGTTCCGGTGAGGGGCCGGAAATTCCGCCCAGCGAAGCTTCAATGGCTCGAAGACCGTTGACGCATGCTCCAAAGCTCGACCGGAAGTTCCGGTCAGACATAGCCGAAAGTTTCGGTGGAATTTCCGGAGCAAGTTTCGGGCCAAGTTTCGTCAAATAGAAAACTTCCATACAGAAGTATACTGAACGTGAGCGGAACATGGGGCAGAACAACTGGGTCTCAAAATGCCTGACCGGTAGTTCCGATGTCTGGGCGGAAGTTCTGCTCAGAGTCTCGGTGGAAATAGCAAAGGAATTTCCTGCGACTGGAACTTCCGGTCCTACTTCTGGTGGAAGTTTCGTCAAATAGAACACTACAATACAGTAGGTTCTGAACTGTGGCCGGAACTTCCGCCGTAAGGTAGACCGGAAATATACCCAGATCCATTCCACATAGAACTCTGAGCGGAACTTCTGGCTCCTGGCCGCAAGCATGCAAAATATTTTTTTATTGAAAAAGTGGTTTATAATAAGGTTATAAACATTTTAAAACACCTATTAGTCATTTATAAAAGTGTCAAACCCATTTAAAATCATGTTAGTGAAAATGGGCCATTAAATCATTTTTGTTTTGCTAGAAACGATTTTAATCAAAGGAATAATTTCTAGTGTTAGCCAAATATGTTTTTAAACACAAATGTTAGTGTTTATGGTCAAAGTGTTTTAAAACAAATCTATTTGCAAAAGGTTTGTCTCAAAATCATTTTTAAATCAAAGCAACAATTTTATTTTACTAGAAATACTTTTATTCAAAGGAATAATTCCTTGTGTTAACAAAATATATTTTTAAACCCAAAAGTTTGTGTTTCTGGTCAGTAGCTTCAAATCAAATCATTTGCAAAATATTTTACCCAAAAATCATTTTTAGAATAGTTTTTATACTCAAAATAGGCCTAGAAATGTTTCTGCAAAAACACCTAATTTTCCAGAAGAAAAATACTAAACTAAGGGCATGGTTGCAAATTTCACATTTTCCTGATTCCATTGATATAAAATTTGTAAATATTGGACGTGTAGATCAAAATTTATGAATTTTATAAAATCAAACCACTAATAGAACCTTTTTTGTTTTTAAAACAAAGTTTGGGCCACGTGGCTGCATCTTACTAGTCCATACCAGTTCGCACGGATCAAGCAATACAGGCCGTAGGATCTAAAGGGCAACACACGGATCAGATCGACTTGTACCGTTTCAGTTAAGTAATCTATCGCATCCACTAGATCTATATCCAACGTCTCATAGCATGCCAACCACAGATGGGAGACGCGGCTTGACGGTGAGCGGCGGCGGCGCTCTGCTCATGGTGATTTGGCTATTCTAGGAAGCGAGGGAGAGGGAGGAGATGCTCACCGGGTTCGCAGTGACAAGGGGATGCTCGAGGTGGTCGCAGTAGGGCAGCGGGTGCACGGAGGTGACGTCGATTGCTCGTCGCAGTCGTCTATGTCGTCGGGCATGCTCGGCCATTATCGGGGACGTCGCTACAGGGCATGCTAGGACAAACAGGTGGCGGCGTTAGATGTGCAGGAGGTTGGCGAGTATAGGAGCATCATTCATAGGGGAAGGGGAGGTCAGGGTTCACCTAGCGGGGTCGCCGGAGTCGGAGCCGAAGATGGTGGCGCTCGGACTTGGTTGTTGCCGAGCCTATGTGGAGCGCGCGAGTGAGCGAGAGGTGCTGGCAGATGTGCGAGATGCTGGGAGTATTTATGCTCGATAGTGGGTTCATGCCTCTAGTAATCTGGGGAAGTGACAGGAATCTCTAAGGTTCTATATGTGTTGTTGCTACTAGGGAGAAAACAACAATCATTTGTTCATGGAACAATTGTATTGTTTACTTTACACACATTGATTAATGCAAGTATCCATTACTTGCAACTTAATACTGGAGGGGGTTCGGATGATAACCTGAAGGTGGATTATTAGTCATAGTTACAGTTGGATGGCGATCTATGTATATTGTTGTAATGCCCAATCAAATCTCATAGGAATCATGATGTATATTATTTGCATTGTTATGCCTTGCTCAGTCATGTCAATTGCCCCACTGTAAATTGTTCACCCAGCATGTTATCTATCTTAAGGAGAACACCTCTAGTGAACTTTGGACCCCAGTCCAATCTTTACCATTGTTACATCATCTACTATTACCATTTACTTTCTACCAGCAACTATTACCTTCCACACTATACGATTAATCCTTTGTTTTCAGCAAACCAGTGAGATTGACAACCTCAATTTAAGTTGGGGCAAAGTCTTGAGTATGTGTTGTGCAGGAATCCAAGTTGCCAGCAACACCTTTGATTTGTTTCCTTGCTCCTACTAGTTCGATAACCTTGGTTTCATAATGATGAGTGTTGCAGCACTTCGTTGAGAGACCCCAAGCGGAAGGTATAATGCAGTTCAGCAGGCAAGTTTCCCTTAGTAAGAAACCAAGGTTATCGAACCAGTAGGATGAAGGAAACGCCCCAAAGGTGCTGCAAGCAACGTGGAGACCTGCACAACACAAACTCAAGACTTTGCCCCAACTAACAATGAGGTTGTCAAGCTCACCGGTTTGCTGTAACAAAGGATTAAACGTATGGTGTGGAAGGTAATGGTTGCAGCAAGTAAACAAGTAACAGTAGGTTCTGAACTGTGTCCGGAACTTCCGCCGGAAGTTAGACCGGAATTATACCCGGATCCATTCCACACAGAACTCTGAGCGAAACTTCTGGCTCCTGGCCGGAAGTTCCGATTAGACAAAAAAACACCAATAGATCAGAAACTCGCTCTCTCGCTGATGGATAGGATGGCTGTGGCGGTGCAAATATGGTTTGTGCAAGAACAGATGTGTAGAGTCCCAACCTGATAAGGTAGAGATCCCTGTGTTTACAATGCTAGTCCCTGGATCAATAGCTAGCATCCACAGTTTAGGTGTAATATCAAGAAACAAAGGTCATAATACAACTTTATAACCAGGAATAAAACAATTCATTACATCTTACATAGCTCATTTGGCTATCTCATTACAATGTAGTAGAAATAACTATATAGCATGGAGTCCTTCATCTTCAAAGTGCCACATGCAATCATGTTGGTTGTAGACTTGTAATCCTATTCAACACACTTCACTAACATCAAACAAACCTGCAACATAATAAGTTACAGCCACAAGGGTCAATACATTTGAATTGTATTGGCAAGTGATACTATGGTAGAATAGTGGTATCTATCATCTATATGCATTTGGCTAAGTGGAGTTTAGGCTTGCTTTTCTCAAAATAAGGTTTTCCTTATTAGTTGAAAACACTAAGTTTTGTTTGTCAAATCACCCAAGGAATCTACCGATTGAAAATTGGAATCCTTTAACCCTTGTTCAACCACAAGCTTTTAACTTAGAAATTGGGATGAGGATATCCTTGATAGCTTCCATGTATTGATGCTCAAGTTTTCCATTGCCGGGGACACGGCTAAGTACTTAGATTTTACTCTCTCGAGAGGTGGTGCACTTTCCCCACAAGACTCGACATGCGTCAAGACAAGATATTTCAGTAGCCTTCCCTTAGACCAAATGGACGCGTTCCATCCTATCACCCCCTACCACCTTCTGTCCATCTGTCTAAGTTATTGCAACCTATCCAGGCAGAGCCCATAATGCCATGTGTCTACACTAGAAACTTCTCAACATTTGACATCTCAAATCTCTTTGTTACTGGGTGGATTTCCACAAGTGAGATACACTAGGGAGGCCATTAATATGAGCCGTGTGTAACCACTCAATATAACCCATTCACACCATTCCACCCAGGTGATTCATTCACATAGTTGTTTTATTAA
Source organism: Avena longiglumis (assembly GCA_030063025.1). Taxonomy (NCBI): domain Eukaryota; kingdom Viridiplantae; phylum Streptophyta; class Magnoliopsida; order Poales; family Poaceae; genus Avena; species Avena longiglumis. The sequence continues at coordinate 253,345,453 of CP125974.1, forward strand.
ACAAAACACAAGTCATAGACTTAGAAATATTTCATAGAATGAATATAATCCACCCTTGTTTTCTACTAGCTAGGCTAAGCATACTAGTAGCAAGAATCTTAACTTAGGGAAAATTCTACTAAAGCATCGACTACTAGGATTTCCCAAGGCATAGCATACTTAGTAAAAATTCCATGCAAGTCCTACTTAAAAAATATCACTAATGCATAGTCAAAATAATAGGACAAAATGTATGAAGCACCACTTGCCTTTTTGGTAGAGAAACTAGGTTCACTCCTTGATCTTGCAATTGTCACTCTTCAAAGTTCACTAAAATTCAATAAAGCAAGGCACAAATTCAAAACTAGCATTCAAACAATTCATCACACAAAATAATAAAAACAAAACAATGCATGCAAGCATGCAAAATATTGTTTTATTGAAAAAGTGGTTTCTAATAAGGTTATAAACATTTTAAAACACCTATTAGTCTTTTATAAAAGTGTCAAAACCATTTAAAATCAATTTATTGAAAATGGGCCATTAAATCATTTTTGTTTTGCTAGAAATGATTTTAATCAAAGGAATAATTTCTAGTGTTAGCCAAATATGTTTTTAACCACAAATGTTATTGTTTATGGTCAAAGTGTTTTAAAACAAATCTATTTGCAAAAGGTTTGACTGAAAATCATTTTTAAATCAAAGCAACAATTTTGTTTTGCTAGAAATACTTTTATTCAAAGGAATAATTCCTTGTGTTAACAAAATATATTTCTAAACCCAAAGTTTGTGTTTCTGGTCAGTGCTTCAAATCAAATCATTTGCAAAATATTTTACCAAAAAATCATTTTTAGAATAGTTTTTATACTCAAAATAGGCCTAGAAATGTTTCTGCAAAAACACCTAATTTTCTAGAAGCAAAATACTAAACTAACAGCATGGTTGCAAAGTTCACATTTTCCTGATTCCATTGATATAAAATTTGTAAATTTTGGACGTGTAGATCAAAAGTTATGAATTTTATAAAATCAAACCACTAATAGAACCTTTTCTGTTTTTAAAACAAAGTTTGGGCCACGTGGCTGCTTCTTACTGGTCCATACCAGTTCGCACGGATCAAGCAATATAGCTCGTAGGATCTAAAGGGCAACGCACGGATCATATCAACTCGTACCATTTGAGTTAAGTAATCTATCGCATCCACTAGATCTATATCCAACGGCTCAGAGCATGCCAACCACAGATGGGCGGCGCGGCTCGATGGTGAGCGGCGGCGGCGCTCTGCTCATGGTGATTTGGCTATTCCAGGAAGCGAGGGAGAGGAAGGAGATGCTCACCAGGTTCGCAGTGACGAGGGGATGCTCTAGGTGGTTGCAGTAGGGCAGCAGGTGCACAGAGGTGACATCGATTGCTCGCCGGAGTCGTATGTGTCGTCAGGCACGCTCGACCATTGTCGGGGACGTCGCTACATGGCACGCTAGGAAAAACAGGCGGCGTCGTTAGATGCGCAGGAGGTTGGCGAGTATAGGATCATCATTCATAGGGGAAGAGGAGGTCAGGGTTCACCTGGAGGGGTCGCCGGAGTCGGAGCCAAAGACGGTGGCGCTCGGACTTGGTTGTTGTCGAGCCTATGTGGCGCGCGCGAGTGAGCGAGAGGTGCTGGCAGATGTGCGAGATGCTGGGAGTATTTATGCTTGATAGTGGGTTCATGCCTCTAGTAATCTGGGGAAGTGACAGGAATCTCTAAGGTTCTAGATGTGATGTTGCTACTAGGGAGAAAACAACAATATTTTGGTCATGGAACAATTGTATTGTTTACTTTACACACGTTGATTAATGCAATTATCCACTACTTGCAACTTAATACTGGAGGGGGTTCGGATGATAACCTGAAGGTGGATTATTAGTCATAGATGAAGTTGGATGGCGGTCTATGTATATTGTTGTAATGCCCAATCAAATCTCATAGGAATCATGATGTCTAGTATTTGCATTGTTATACCTTGCTCAGTCCTGTCAATTCCCCCGCTGTAAATTGTTCATCCAGCATATTATCTATCTTAAGGAGAACACCTCTAGTGAACTTTGGAACCCAGTCCAATCTTTACCATTGTTACATCATTTACTATTACCGGTTACTTTCTACCAACAACTATTGCCTTCCACACTATACGTTTAATCCTTTTGTTTTCAGCAAACCAGTGAGTTTGACAACCTCACTGTAAGTTGGGGCAAAGTCTTGAGTTTGTGTTGTGCAGGAATCCAAGTTGCTAGCAACACATTGGATTTGTTTCCTTCCTCCTACTCGTTCGATAACCTTGATTTCATAATGATGATTGTTGCAGCACTTCGCAGAGAGACCCCAAGCGGAAGGTAAAATGCAGTTTAGCAGCACTTCACATAACAAAATACTTTTTAATTGGAAGATAGCTGAAAAAAAGAATATACTTGGAATGGTGTAACACACCATGCATAGTAATTTATAGTGGAAACTTTGGAATAACTTGGTTTCTTGGGAGTTGGAAGCATGAGTAGAGCTTACTCATACAAGTGGAGGCTAGCAAAAGACTGGGAGCAACCAACTAAGAGAGCAATAATGGCCATAATCATGCAGAGCAACAAAACATTACTAATCAAAGCATAGAGTGGTACTACAAGTCAAGGACTAAATGATCATAGAGGCTATGGTTACTTTTCATAGTCATAACATGGTGTGAGAATGTGCCAAGTCAACCCAAACAAAGCATCAAAGGAGAATACCACAATACTATGTTTTTGTATGCTAAAACAACGCATAATTTCTTCAAGGCACACTAACCAATCCCAATTTTTTGGAACAAGACATGCTACAGCAATAATCACTAAGCATAAGGTCAAAAAAAATACCTAGCATGTCATGCTAAAGTCTAAGTCACAGTCAATGCAAGCTCCTCTTGCACTTTCAAGCAGGAACTTCCTACTCATTTCCAACATCAAGCAACTTATTTAAAACAACACAACAAGAATGAGGGTCCAAACTACTTTATTCAAGCAAACTAAACAAACCAAATGAAAACTAAGACGCTGCAAGAACAACACAACTGTGCATGAAACAATGAAAACGAAGTGTCTAGACAGACCTAAGCTTTTTATTGATGAAGAAGGGGATGCCTTGGGAACCCCCAAGATTTGACGCTTGTACCTCTTGGATATTTCTTGGGGTGACACCGGAGTGGCATCCCCAAGCTTGAGATTTTTTCCATTCTTCATCTCATTACATCATTCTCTCTCTACACCTGAAATTTTTCCTTCATACAAAACTTCACACAATCTTCGTTAGCAACATTAGTGTATTCAAAAGATAATAGACCTTTAGGAAAAGATTTGGAACAGCAAGACTTTTCACTAAAAACACAAGTTACTGTAGCAAATGCTTCAAAAAGTTCAATTCCCCAAAAGAGAACTCAAAAAGGAATCAATAAGAAGCAAATGCAAATAATGGCAGAAATCTGTCAAAACAGACCAGCAGGTAGAAACCGATTTTTCCTAAAATCTTCTTTTACTCAAATCAAAAAGTGTTAAACTAAGGAAAGTTAGCTAACATACTAGGGGATTTATTCGTAAATTTTCAGCTCAATGCGAGTTACAGAAACTCCTCCCGAATTTGTTTGGTGGAGGATAGAAATCTGTTTCGGGACAGCAACTCCCCAAATCTTACTTCCCTCTTATTAGAGGTTATTCTTGGCACAAAAAGCAAACAAAAAGGATAAGGAAAGGTCATTACAGAAGTAATAACTTCCAAGGCTCAAGTAAACTCTTGGATTATCTTCAAACAAGTACGTTTATTTTACGCCTTTAAGTTAGGCATGATAGCTTGAGAAGATGCTCACATAAGAAATATGAACTGAAGTAAAAGCGAGCATCAAGAAGAAAATTCAAAAACACATTTAAGTCTAACCCACTTCCTATGCATAGGAATCTTGTAAGAAAATAAATCAAAGAAGCACAAAGCCATAAGCATAGGAAAACAAAACAAGTGCAACTTCAAAACTTTCAACACAAAGAGGGGAAACTTAATATCGTTGAGATACATAAGACCATGTTTCCCTCTCTCAATAATTTTCAGTAGCCTCATGAATAAACTAAAAAATATAGCTATCACATAAAGCTTGCTTTTAATGATCTACAAACACATAATTTCTATCAAGATCAAAAATAGTGGGATTAAAACCTTCACAGGTTTTAACCAAAGTAGATATTTCAAAAGGATCCACAGGAACATAACATTCATCCTCCTTTGGTAAGCATGGGGGACAATCAAATAATGTAAGGGATAAAGAGTTACTCTCATTAGAAGGTAGGCATGGGTAGATAATCCATTCTTCCTCCTTTTGTTCATCACTCTCCTCCTCTTTTTCATCTAATGAGCTTCTAGTTTCAACAATTTCTTCTTCCATAGGCTCCTGCAAGGCATTAGTCTCTTCCATTTGTGGAAATCATCTATTAAAATATTCAAGAATATAGCTATTTTCTTCCTTGTAATTATCAAAGCAGAATTTAAGTATCTCATAAACCTCATGTTCATAAGGTGCATCATTAATATTTTCAAGCAAACTAGCAAGTTCAAATGCACCCTTGAAAGCAATAAATTCTTCAAGTTGTTCCACATCACCAAAATCATAATTTCCTTTAACATAAGAATATATGGTAACATTATCATTATACTCACATTAAAAAGTCAGGTGTTTATACCTCCTATAGCAACAAGCTTTATCAAAGCAATAAGTAACATTATGAGTAGAGCACACCTCTCTAGCAATAGTATTCAACTTATCAAATTGCTCCCATAAGTGTTTCCCTTTTTGTGACAAACGTTGTTCCTTATAATAATACTTTTGTTCTTCCGTCAACCCACCTTTCCAATAAGAACTAGTTTCAAAGAAATCATCCATTGATAGAAAGCATGACCAAGCAAGGCAATAACAGACCACCAACTAGAGTAGGAACTAATTTTTTTGTGTTTTTGAATAAAGAAAGCAAACCAAGCTACACTAAATTTTTTTGGAGTTTTTGAAAAGAGGCAAACAAAACCAAGAAAAAGAAACTAAGCAATCTAAAAACAAAGTAAAGAGAAAGGAATTGAAGGACTCCCCTTGTGAAGATGTCCTTAGCCTCCCCAGCAACGGCGCTAGAAAAAGGCTTGATGAGTGCAGCAGTTCTTCGTTGGGAGACCCCAAGCGGAACGTATGATGCAGTTCAGCAAGCAAGTTTCCCTTAGCTAGAAACCAAGGTTATCGAACCAGTAGGAGGAAGGAAACGCCCCAAAGGTGCTGCAAGCAACGTGGAGACCTGCACAACACAAACTCAAGACTTTGCCCCAGCTAACAGTGAGGTTGTCAAGCTCACCGGTTTGTTGTAATAAAGGACTAAACGTATGGTGTGGAAGGTAATGGTTTGCATCAAGTAAACAAGTAACAGTGGAAGATGTATCAATGGTAAAGATTGGACTAGGGTCCATAGTTCACTAGAGGTGCTCTCCTTAGATAAACAACATTGCATGAAGGCTAAACAAATTATAGCAGGGCAATTGATAGGAACTGAGCAAGGCATAACAATGCAATACCAGACAAAAAGATCCTATAAGATTCGATTAGGCAATACAACAATATACATAGACCGCCATCCAACTGCATCTATGACTAGAAGTCCACCTTCAGGTTATCATCCGAACCCCCTCCAGTATTAAGTTGCAAGCAACAGACAACTGCTTTAAGCAAAGTGTATAAGGTAAACAATCCACTTGTTCTATGAACAAGAGACCGTTGTTTTCTCCCTAGTAGCAACAACACATCTACAACCGAAGATATTTCTGTCACTTCCCTTGGAAACTAGAGGCATGAACCCACTATCGAGCATAAATACCCCCTCTTGGAGCCACTAGCAACTACTTGGCCAAGATAGCTACTAACAACGGAGAGCATGCAAGATCACAAACAACACAGACATGATAGAATCATAAAGACAAAATCATTAATCAATCTGACATAGTAATCTCAAAATCCATCGGATCCCCGCAAACACAACATGCATGATTACAAATAGATTAGATCTTGATCATGAACGGAGCTCACAAGATCTATACATGAAAGCACAAGGAGGAGATACAACCATATAGCTACTACATCGACCCATAGTCCAAGGTGGAACTACTCACGCTTCAGGGATGATTTCCCCTCTAGCAGGGTGCCGGGAAGAACTTCAGATCCCCCCCCCCTGATCTAGGGACGACGGTGGAGGCGGCTATAGAAGATTTCATGGAGTTTTGATCGGGTTCCTAGGGTTTCTGCATCAGGGGCTTCTTATAGGCGAAGAGGCGAGGCTGGGAGGCGGCCAGGGGCCCCACACCCTACCCAGGCACGGGGTGGGCCCACCCGCGCCTAGCGAGTCTGGCCACCCTGGATTGCTTCTCCGTCTCGTCTTCTGGCTTCGTGTCCCCCACGGTAAAATATTGACTTTAGCTTTTGTCCCGTCCAATTCCGAGAATATTGATTTTCTGCCTTTCTGGAACCAAAAATAGAAGAAAACAAGCAACTGGCACTATGGCAACTTGTTAATAGGTTAGTTCTAGAAAAGATATAAAAACACCTCAAAGTGTAGGCAAAGCAAAGCAAAGTAGATAGTAAACAAGCATGGAGCATCAAAAATTATAGATATGTTTCCGACATATCACATAACTGAGGGAAAACTTGTTGTTGTGCTCATCATACCTTCCTCTTGCGGTTTTCCAACGAAGCTCTGCAATTGAATGAGCCACTTCAAGATGCAATTTCATCGGCGGCATCCCTTTCATTTTTACTTAGCAAGTCAAGAAGTTCTTCCTTTTCATCTAAAGCATCTCTAGCATTATCAAGTTGTGCAAGCAAGGAATGAAAGAAAGTTTTAGTTTCTTCATCCAAGGTTGTAATAAACTCACACATTTCTATCATCTCTTTCTTTATCTCTAGACCTTCAAGGTCAAGAGAGGAAGGCTCACTAAGATAGGTTGAGGAGTGGGTTTAGATGTTACCTCAGTGGCCTTGGCCATGAGACACTTTTTGTTCGAGGAGATGACGTTCACATTTGGTGAGTCGAAGAGGGACAATATTGGAGTAGAGGTAGTGGAAATATAAGCAACTCCCACAATATCTCCTGCTTGGACTTCATCATCATATTCATCCGTGCCCGAAAGATATTATTCATGGACCACAATAGCCCTTTCCTTGTTGACAACATTCTTGCGATGTAGTTCTTGTTCAAAGGATGAGGAGGCCTTTACTTGATCTTGCGAATGAGACGACCACCATTGTCTTCACGATACTCAAAGGGACACTTGGCCACAAAGTGACTCTTGTCATTGCAATTGTAGCATGATCTCCCCTTGGGAGACTTGTTGGATGAGTTGAATCGTGTGTTGTCCCTTTATCTTGACTTGATGTCGAGCTTGTTCCAAAAGGCTCTTAAAAGCGAGTGCAAGATGTTCGTTGAAGGCACACTTGAGGTCCTCCTAAGACCACTCACTTGATGTATCATCATCATCATCATCAACTTCAATAGCCTTGGCCTTCAATGCAAGATTCACCTTTTTCGATCCTATAGCCCTAGCACGGGCGGACTCCGCGTTCTTCTTGGCAATTGTCATGGCAATCACTTCACTCAAGACTTCTTGGGAGGTCATTAGGTGAAAGTTGGTTCTTCCCTTAATGGAGTTGAGCTTTTGTTCTTCAAATGGAAGGAGAGCTTGAATGAACTTCCTCTTCATGAACTTGTCGTCAACATAGGTGGCACCAAGATCCCTCATAGTGCAACAAAGGACCTTGAGCCACCTATACATGTATTAGGGAGTCTCATCATCTTGCATAGCAAAACCATCGCACTCATTGTTGACCTCATCAAACATGGAGCTTTGAATGCTTGCATTCCCAACAAACTATTCGGTGAGCTGATCCCATGCTTCCTTGGAGGGGTTGAATTGGCGAATGTGAGCAAAATCCTTGGGATTCAAAGCATTTTGAATCATGCCCAAAGCAGTGGCATTAGGTTGCTTGTCCACCACTTCACCTCGAGTCAACTTCTTTGGGTCATATGGAGAGAACCCATCCTCCACAATCCTCATTAACTCAATAGAAGAGCTGGAAATATGTGAGCGCATTAGATATTGCCAATTGGCGAAATTTGAAGTATCTAACATAGGTGGTGCTGCTTGAGGAATGATGTGTGGCATGGGAATGGGTGGATCCGGAGTATACTTCGGCGGTGGGGGCATTGCCAAGTAGTCCTTTCCTCCACTTTCCTCTTTGGAAGTTGAGTCTTCGAGCCCCTCGGTGTTCTCGCTTGGGACCTTGGTAGATGTTTGAGAAACAAAACCAAGTCCCAAGTGAGTGGTGACGGCCGCGGGATTTACCTCGGGGGCGGTCACGGGAACGCTGGGAGGAAGGTCGGTGGTTTAGGGTGTGTCAAGAGGAACCATGGGGTTTGGCTTGAGAAACTGCAAAATAGTCATCATTTCCTCAAACTTAGACATCATGGATGACTCCAATTGCTTGAGATCATGCATGATGGCCAAGTTCTTGGAGTTGTAATTCTCACTACCCCCTTCGTCGGCCATCAACTCTGAGGCGGTAAAGACCGAAATAAGAGCCTTGGCTCTGATACCAATTGAAAGTACCAACTTTGGATCGACTAGAGGGGGTGAATAGGCGACTAGTAATTTTTAATTTTTTACTCAATGTTAGGCTTGGCAAGAATATAAGTTCTCTAGATATGCAACTAGGTGAACAACCTATATGCTAGAGAACTAATAACAAGCACAAGAGCGGTAAAGAGAAAGTAGTAAAGGTAAGGAACGAGATAACCGGAGCGGGGACACGGAGATGTAAATCCCGTAGTTCACTTCCAAGGAAGCTACGTCTATGTTGGAGAGGTGTCGGGGCCACACAAGGTCACCCGAGCACCACAAAGGCCTCACGTTCTTCTCTGGTGAGCTCCCCCACAAAGGAGACCTCACAATCCACTAACTGGTGACCTTGAAGGCGCCAACCGAAACCTTTACAACAAGGTTGAGGGGGAAGCTCCACAACTCAATTGGAGGCCCTCAACGACACCACAGATCTTTACAACACATGCCCTTAGCTCTGAGGATGCCCTAAACCGTCTAGAGTTCCAAAAAACCCAAGAGTAACAAGATCCACAAAGGATAGGTGGGGGAATCAAATCTTATTTGGTGGAGGTGTAGATCAGGTCACCTCTCCCACCTCTCAAAAAATCAAGTGATTTGAGTGCTAGGGAGAGAGATCTAGTGAGGTGAAACTCTAGTATTAATGGAGGAGAGAGAAAATTGAAGTATTAGGTAGGAGGAAGAACGAGGGCGCCTTAAATAGGCCCCCTCCAAACTGAACCGTTGGACAGTTTGCGACATCACCGGATGTTCCGGTGAGGGGCCGGAAGTTCCGCCCAGCGAAGCTTCAATGGCTCGAAGTCCGTTGACGCACGCTCCAAAGCTCGACCGGAAGTTCTGTTCAGACGTAACCGGAAGTTTTGGTGGAACTTCCGGAGCAAGTTTCGGGCCAAGTTTCGTCAAACTTTTGGTTGGAGGAGATGACGTTCTCATTTGGTGAGTCGAAGAGGGACAATCTTGGAGTAGAGGTAGCGGCAATAGCAGCAACTCCCACAATCTCTCCGCCTTGGACTTCATCATCATCTTCATCCGTGCCCAAAAGATATTCTTCATGGACCACAATAGCCCTTTCCTTGTTGATAACATTCTTGACGACGTAGTTCTTGTTCAAAGGATGAGGAGGCCTTTACTTTATCTTGCGAATGAGATGACCACCATTGTCTTCACGGTTCTCAAAGGGACACTTGGCCACAGAGTGACTCTTGTCATTGCAATTGTAGCATGATCTCCCCTTGGGAGACTTGTTGGATGAGTTGAATCGTGTGTTTTCCCTTGATCTTGACTTGATGTCGATCTTGTTCCAAAAGGCTCTTAAAAGTGAGTTCAAGTTGTTCGTTGAAGGCACACTTGAGGTCCTCCTAAGACCACTCACTTGATGTATCATCATCATCAACTTCAATAGCCTTGTCCTTCAATGCAAGATTCACTTTTGTCGATCCTATAGCCCTAGCACGGGCGGACTCTGCGTTCTTCTTGGAAATGGTCATGGAAATCACTTCACTCAAGACTTCTTGGGGGTCATTAGGTGAAAGTTGTTTCTTCCCTTAATGGAGTTGAGATTTTGTTCTTCAAATGGAAGGAGATGTTGAATGAACTTCCTCTTCATGAACTTGTCATCAACATAGGTGGCACCAAGATCCCTCATAGTGCAACAAAGGACCATGAGCCTCCTATACATGTATTAGGGAGTCTCATCATCTTGCATAGAAAAACCATCGCACTTATTGTTGACCTCATCAAACTTGGAGCTTTGAATGCTTGCATTCCCAACAAACAGTTTGGTGAGCTGATCACATGCTTCCTTGGCGGTGTTGAATTGGCGAATGTGAGCAAAATCCTTGGGAGTCAAAGCCTTTTGAATCATGCCCAAAGCCGCGGCATTGAGTTGCTTGTCCATCACTTCACCTCGAGTCAACTTCTTTGGGTCATATGGAGAGAACCCATCCTCCACAATCCTCATTAACTCAATAGAAGAGCTGGAAATATGTGAGCGCATTAGATATTGCCAATTGGCGAAATTTGAAGTATCTAACATAGGTGGTGCTCCTTGAGGAATGATGTGTGGCATGGGAATGGGTGGCTCCGGAGTATACTTCGGCGGTGGGTCATTGCCAAGTAGTCCTTTCCTCCACTTTCCTCTTTGGAAGTTGAGTCTTCGAGCCCCTCGGTTTTATTGCTTGGGACCTTGGTAGATGTTTGAGCAACAAAACCAAATCCCATGTGAGTGTTGACGGCCGTGGGATTCACCCCGGAGGCGGTCACGGGAACGGTGGTAGGTAGCTCGATGGTTTGGGGTGTGTCAAGAGGAACCATGGGGTTTGGCTTGAGAAACTGCAAAATAGTCATCATTTCCTCAAACTTAGACATCATGGATGACTCCAATTGCTTGAGGTCATCCATGGGGGCCAAGTTCTTGGAGTTGTCATTCTCACTACCCCGTTCATCGGCCATCATCTCTGAGGTGGTAAAGCCCGAAATAAGAGCCTTGGCTCTGATACCAATTGAAAGTACCGACTTTGAATTGACTAGAGGGGGTGAATAGGCAACTACCAGTTTTTAATTTGTTACTCAATTTTAGGCTTGGCAAGAATATAAGTTCTCTAGATATGCAACTAGGTGAACAAATTATATGCTAGATAACTAATAACAAGCACAAGAGCGGTAAAGAGAAAGTAGTACAGGTAGGGAACGAGATAACCGGAAGGGGACACGAAGATGTAATTCCCGTAGTTCACTTCCAAGGAAGCTACGTCTATGTTGGAGAGGTGTCGGGGCCACACAAGGTCACCCGAGCACCACAAAGGCCTCACCTTCTTCTCCGGTGATCTCCCCCACAAAGGAGGCCTCACAATCCACTAACTGGTGACCTTGAAGGCGCCAACCGAAACCTTTACAACAAGGTTGAGGGGGAAGCTCCACAACTCAATTGGAGGCCCTCAACGACACCACAGAGCTTTACAACACATGTCCTTAGCTCTGAGGATGCCCTAAACCGTCTAGGGTTCCAAAAAACCCAAGAGTAACAAGATCCACAAAGGATAGGTGGGGGAATCAAATCTTATTTGGTGGAGGTGTAGATCTAGGTCACCTCTCCCACCTCTCAAAAGATCAAGTGATTTGAGTGGCTACGGAGAGAGATCTAGTGAGGTGAAATTCTAGTATTAATGGAGGAGAGAGAAAATTGAAGTATTAGGTAGGAGGAAGAAGGAGGGCGCCTTAAATAGGCCCCCTCCAAACTGAACCGTTGGACAGTTTGTGACATCACCGGATGTTCCGGTGAGGGGCCGAAAGTTCCGTCCAGCGAAGCTCCAATGGCTCGAAGGCCGTTGACGCACTCTCCAAAGCTCGACCGGAAGTTCTGGTCAGACATAACCGGAAGTTTCGATGGAACTTCCGGAGCAAGTTACAGTCCAAGTTTCGTCAAATATAAAAATTCCATACAGAAGTATACTGAACGTGAGCGGAACTTGGGGCAGAACAACTGGGTCTCAAAATGCCTGACCGGAAGTTCCAATGCCTGGGCGGAAGTTTTGCTCAGAGTCTCGGCGGAAATAGCAAAGGAAGTTCCTGCGACCGGAACTTTCGGTGCTACTTCTGGTGGAAGTTTCGTCAAATAGAACACTACAATACAGTAGGTTCTGAACTGTGGCCGGAGCTTCCGCCGGAAGTTAGACCGGAAATATACCTAGATCTATTCCACATAGAACTCTGAGCGAAACTTCTGGCTCCTGACCGGAAGTTCCAAACAGACAAAAACAACACCAATAGATCAGAACCTCGCTCTTTCGCTGATGGATAGGATGGTTGTGGCGATGCAAATATGGTTTGTGCAAGAACAGATGTGTAGAGTCCCAACCTGATAAGGTAGAGATCCCTGTGTTTACAATGCTAGTCCCTGGATCAATATATAGCATCCACATTTTAAGGTGTAATATCAAGAAACAGAGGTCATAATACAACTTTATAACCAGGAATAAAATAATTCATTACATCTTACATAGGTCATTTGGATATCTCATTACAATGTATTAAAAATAACTATATAGCATGGAGTCCTTCATCTTCAAAGTGCCACAGGCAATCATGTTGGTTGTAGACTTGTAATCCTATTCAACACACTTCACTAACATCAAACAAACTTGCAACATAATAAGTTACAGCCACAAGGGTCAATACATTTGAATTGTATTGGCTAGTGATACTATGGTAGAATAGTGGTATCTATCATCTATATGCATTTGGATAAGTGGAGCTTAGGTTTGATTTGCTCAATATAAGGTTTTCCTTATTAGTTGAAAACACTAAGTTTTGTTTGTCAAATCACACAAGGAATCTACCGATTGAAAATTGGAATCCTTTAACCCTTGTTCAACCACAAGCTTTGAACTTAGAAATTGGGATGAGGAGATCCTTGATAGCTTCCATGTCTTGATGCTCAAGTTGTCCATTGTCGGGGACACGGCTAAGTACTTAGATTTTACTCTCTCGAGAGGTGGTGCACTTTCCCCACAAGACTCGACATGCATCGAGATAAGATCTTTCAGAAGCCTTCCCTTAGACCAAATCGACGCGTTCCATCCTATCAACCCCTACCACCATCTGTCTATCTGGCTAAGTTATTGCAACCTATATGATCCTGGCAGAGCCCATAATGCCATGTGGCTGCACTAGAAGCTTCTCAACATTTGGCATCTCAAATCTCTTTGTTCCTGGGGGGATTTCTACAAGTGAGATACACTAGGGAGGCCATTAATATGGGCCTTGTGTAACCACTCAATATAAACCATTCACACCATTCCACCCAGGTGATTCATTCACATAGTTATTTTATTAAACAAAACACAAGTCATATACTTAGAAATATTTCATAGCATGAATATAATCCTCCCTTGTTTTCTACTAGCTAGTCTAAGGATACTAGTAGCAAGAATCTTAACTTAGGGAAAATTCTACTAAGGCATCATCTACTAGAATTTCCCAAGGCATAGCATACCTAGTAAAAATTCCATGCAAGTCCTACTTAAAAAATATCACTCATGCATAGTAAAAATAATAGCACAAAATGTATGCAACACCACTTTCCTTTTTGGTAGAGAAACTAGGTTCACTCCTTGATATTGCAATTGTCACACTCTTCAAAGTTCACTACAATTCAATCAAGCAAGGCACAAATTCAAAACTAGCATTCAAACAATTCATCACACAAAATAATAAAAACAAAACAATACCTGCAAGCATGCAAAATATTGTTTTATTGAAAAAGTGGTTTCTAATAAGGTTATAAACATTTTAAAACACCTATTAGTCATTTATCAAAGTTTCAAAACCATTTAAAATCAAGTTAGTGAAAATGGGCCATTAAATCATTTTAGTTTTGCTAGAAATGATTTTAATCAAAGGATTAATTTCTAGTGTTAGCCAAATATGTTTTTAAACACAAATGTTAGTGTTTATGGTCAAAGTGTTTTAAAACAAATCTATTTGCAAAAGGTTTGGCTCAAAATTATTTTTTAATCAAAGCAACAATTTTGTTTTACTAGAAATGCTTTTATTAAAAGGAATAATTCCTTGTGTTAACAAAATATATTTCTAAACCCAAAAGTTTGTGTTTCTGGTCAGTAGCGTCAAGTCAAATCATTTGCAAAATATTTTACCCAAAAATCAATTTTAGAATAGTTTTTATACTCAAAATAGGCCTAGAAATGTTTCTGCAAAAACACCTAATTTTCCAGAAGCAAAATACTAAACTAAGGGCATGGTTGCAAACTTCACATTTTCCTGATTCCATTGATATAAAATTTATAAATTTTGGATGTGTAGATCAAAAGTTATGAATTTATAAAATCAAACCACTAATAGAACCTTTTCTATTTTTAAAACAAAGTTTGGGCCACGTGGCTGCTTCTTACTGGTCCATACCAGTTCGCACGGATCAAGCAATATAGGCTGTAGGATCTAAAGGGCAACGCATGGATCAGATCGACTCGTACCGTTTCAGTTAAGTAATCTATCTTATCCACTAGATCTATATCCAACGGCTCAAAGCATGCCAACCACAGATGGGCGGCGCGGCTCGACGGTCAGCGGCGGTGGCACTCTGCTCGTGGTGATTTGGCTATTCCAGGAAGCGAGGGAGAGGGAGGAGATGCTCACCGGGTTTGCAGTGACGAGGGGATGCTCGAGGTGGTCGCATTAGGACAGCGGGTGCACGGAGGTGACATCGATTGCTCACCGGAGTCGTCTCTGTCATCGGACACGCTCGGCCATTGTCGGAGACGTCGCTACAGGGAATGCTAGGATAAACTGGTGGCGTCGTTAGATGCGTAGGAGGTTATCCAGTATAGGAGCATAATTCATAGGGGAAGGGGAGGTCAGGGTTCACCTGGAGGGGTCGCCGGAGTCAGAGTCAAAGACGGTGGCGCTCGGACTTGGCTGTTGCCGAGCCTATGTGGCGCGCGCGAGTGAGCGAGAGGTGATGGCAGATGTGCGAGATGTAGGTGAGAAGGCTCGTGTGATCTAGGAGGTAGGAAGGGGTCGGGTGTCACCATAATTCATCGGGAAAGATCGTCGAAGCAATGGTTTGCTGGCGAGAAATTGAGGCAGCCCTGGGGCGGAAAGGATCTAGAGAGTGAGGGGAAAGAGAGAGGAGAGGAGAGTGCTTTATCATGCGTGATCACTTGGCAGAATTAGCGCGGCTATTACGTGAATTTACGACATGGAACCAATGTCAGAAACGGCGAGGGTAATGGGCGAGAACTGGTCGCTCGGGGGTGGGTGAGAACGACGATGCTGAGGTGGCATGGGTCCACGCAGTCAGTGACTGTGCGGGTGCGGTTGCAAGTGAGAAAGAAAATGAGCAAAGAGAGAGAGGGGAGCCGAGTGGGATTTAGTTGGGCCAGGGTTGGGCTAGGTTTGTTGGGATGGTTGCTTTCTTTTTTTTCTCTCTGTTTTCTTTTTCTGTTTCTAATTTCTGTTTTGATTTTAAACCTTTGATTTATACTTCAATTTGAATTCAAATTTTGACCAAACTTTTTCTAAACTTTTAGTAGGTTTTTAAACTGTTTATCTATGTGTTTAAAAGTCCATTTTTAGAATATTTCATATATTCTTTTATGGTTTATTATTTATTTAAATTAGACATTTGTTTTTATTCAAACCATTGATTCAAGCCTCCATTTGATTTCAAATTTTCATCAAACCTTTTCAGTAGGTTTTATTTATTCATTAGTGTGTTTAAATAATTCACTTTGAATTAATTCAAACATTTTATTATGATTTAATATTTATTTAAATGAGGCTTTTTTCTTTATTTAAATGAATTTGAATATGGTTCCAAACCATATAATTCTATTTAATTAATCCTTTATTATTTTTAAGTTAATTAGATAACTTTTAATCCAGTTTGGCAAATTCCAGTTATTTAACTCATGATTTAATTAATCATTTATATTAGGGATTTTGTCTTTATTTAAATCAAATATGGTTCAAGTCCATATTAATTTTATTCCAATAATCTTTGTTCCCTTATTTTAGTTGGATTATGTTTATTCCATTTGCTTATGGATTTGGCTAAGATTTAGTTTGACCTTTCAATATTCTTTATTTATTTATTTCTTTCTTTGTCTTATAAAATCTATATCTTTTTATTTATAGATCCAAAATTGGTGATTCCAATTTGTATAATTTTATTTAATATTTGTTTATCTTTTAAATACTTTTAGGATTATTTTGCTCAAGATTTGGTACGGATTTTGGTTAAGAGCTTTATTATCCTTGGAAATTATTTCCTTTTATCTTATTAAATTCATAAGTTTGTATCCATGGATCCAAATTAAATGAAACCAATTGCCATGGTTTTATAATATTTTTGTTTATCATTTTTGATCATTTATAAATGTTTGTTGATAGATTTGTATATGGATCAAATCCATAGTCTTAGAGAGATCTGGGAAATGATTTATTCCATTAGGGTTTTAGGGTTTTGGTTTTCCTAAGTGTTTAAATTCATGATTCTTTCCATGCATAAAATGCATTTATTCTTTGGAAGTGATTTCTTTCATTAAGATTTGGGGTTTTGGTTTAACTTTTCCATGTTTTTAAATTTAAAGATACATTCATTGATGAGTGCATTTCACCTGATTGAAATTTTGTTGGATTCCCTTTTTATTCAAATTTTGTTAAAGAAGGGATTTCATGTGTCCATTTAGCAGCAGAAAGTTTCTTTTCACCCTAAATTTCAACAATTGTTTCTTTTGTTTATTTATTTTTCATATTTCAAAATTTGGAAAATTTTGGGATGTGACAAGATGATTCCCCACAGCCTTCCGAGATGGACCCCCTCTTGATAGTACGGTGATCTAAAACAATAAAATGAGAG
Organism: Avena longiglumis; assembly: GCA_030063025.1. NCBI lineage: Eukaryota > Viridiplantae > Streptophyta > Magnoliopsida > Poales > Poaceae > Avena > Avena longiglumis. The sequence goes on from CP125974.1 coordinate 253,362,501, forward strand.
AAAGATAAAAACGAAAGACCGACGTCTTCACGAGAATCTAAGAATGGCATCCACACACTTCATAAGCTCCATCAATAAACAATTAACTTGAAACTCAAGCACACGGTTAGATCACAAGTGGGATTGTCATCATCACCAAAATAGCAAGGGAAACATAGTCCTTTCAGCAATCTTGAGATCGGCAAGTGAACGACTACATCAACCACGAGAATTCGATCTCATTAAACACTTTGGATTTACGAGGGTTAGTACTCTACAAACTCGTTGCACCAATCTCATAGATTTGATCTTGGCTTGTGTGTGTTCATGATATAGTATTTTTTTGTTTTCCATGCTACAAACCCCTTCACTAGTACCTTTAAAGACCAACTATACGGTGGGAATAAAATTCCGGCCGTATAGTTCCAGCCATATAGTTTCCATCAACACCGCTAGGTTAAACAGAACAACTTTCGTGAAGGGACCCCTATAAAAAGAGACCTCTTGTGACGAGAAAAGCCCCCTGGCAGCAGAGCCAAGCCAGAGAACACAACACCGAAGAGCCACTGGAGGAATAGATCTAGATCCAATCTCACAACCCTTCTCCACCACCATAGCCATAGTCCACCACTTGTAATAGTATATCTCATATTCAATTGGCGACATTGTAAGATTATTACTATCAATCTCATGATTTCCAATACAATGTTTATGATTGTTGATCTCATCTCTATGTGTGAGTAATTATCCTTGGGCTAAGGGCTTCGGCCTAGCCATATAGTTTGTGCATGTTATTTATCATAAATGGGATCGTATATTAGTTTATATGACATGTTGATTATTGTATCTTCTCTTGCCTCAATCTAAGGAATTGTTAGGTACCCCAAGATCTCGAGGATTGATCCAGGTATAGGGAGTGTGAGTAATGACTAATCTGCAGGATGGAAACCCTAGTGACAGAAAGGGTAGTACAAATATATGTGATGGATTTACTTGGGATTAACGGTGACATCACTGTGCATATCATTAGGTCTCTTTCTTCTATGGATGAGACTAATAGGTTATTGCTATAAGCGGTTGCGAAGGCAATATCAATTATGGATGCACTTCCCACATATAATTATATTGCTCTAACAATTACATGCGTATTTTATTATTATCTTTTATTCCCATAAGATGTTTTGCACAGATATAGGTGAAACCGAATGCCCCAGGCCCCCTCTCTCCATCATCGTCAACAACAAAGGATAGCAAACTCTTGGTCCGGTAAAACACTAAAAGAATTCTAAAACTCCCGAAGGTCCGTTAAAGTAACTTCACCATGCTTTCTGCTTCCCGAGGATTCAATAAACGAGGTCTACTAGATAAAAAGAGCTATACTACATCCATAATCCGGATCGAAGGTATCAGGGCTCGGCCGCCCGCGTCCACAGCTGGGCCCACATGTCATGCACACAATGCACAAAAAAGAAAATTAACTGGCTGTCATTACATATGATTCTGGGCCCGCATGTCATACATACAAAATTACTAGTGCCATATTAATTAGACTAACTAAATAACCTAACTAAGCATGTGCCCCTTCCTGGCCGGAGGTTTCGCCCTTGGTAGCCTGTGCCCACTAGGCAGCCAAGGCAGCGGTCTTGGCCATTGTTGCCTGCCTCAGGCGGTGGCGCGCCAGGGTCTTCACCTCCCTCAGCCTGACCGCCGTTGCGTTTGCGCGGTTGCACACCGCTGGCGCCTCCCCGTTGGCCGTGGCCAGGATCACCTCCCGTTAGGCCGCCGCCACCACCGTAGCATGCAAGGTGGTCGCTTCCTCCAGCACCTCCCGCCGCACCGCCGCACGCACATCCACCAGGTCCTTCCGTTGGGCGGCGGCGTTCTTGGACAAGGCCGCGTCCTCCGCCACCACCTCCCGCGTGATCGCGTCGGCCAGCTCGCACCGTTCTACAGCGACCTTGGACAAGACGCTGCCCAAGGCCGCGGCCTCCGATGTTTCCTATGTGTCCTGCCGCTACCGCTCACCCTATAACATGGCTTCGGCGGCAAGCCGGTCGGTTTCCTTAGCAACCAGTGATTGATGTGCTTCCCCCTTGTTGCGGCACTCGACGGCCGCCTCCGCCTCTCTTGCCACCTCCTCAGCCTCCAGCCGAAGCTGCTCGGTGGGTTGCTGACCAGCATCCTCCCTGGCCTTGAAGGTCATGTACAGCTGATGACCAACAAGTATAGGGGGTGTATCGTAGTACTTTCGATAAATAGGAGTGTCGATCCCAACGAGGAGCAGAAGGTGTTGACTAGTGGTTTGGAGCAGGAATTCTCTGTAAATACTTAGAAAACAGATTTTTAGGGTTTTTGATACTGCAAAGAAATAAAGTGCGAGTAAACAAAGACGATAAATAATTGCAGCAAGTGGCCCAATCCTTTCTTAGCAAAGAACAAGACGGTTGTAATACTTATAAGGACCAAACATTCTCTAGGACACATGGGAATACTGTCAAGTGCTTTCGCTTCATATAGTTGATTAATCTTCTTTGGTTGGATAAGTGTTGTGTGGGTGAACCTGTGCTAATGTATCGACCTTACTTGGACTAATACATACTTGTGATTAAACCCCTTGCAAGCATCTGCAACTACAAGAAAGTAATTAAGATAAAAACCTAACCACATCATTAAACTCTGAGATCCTACACTCCCTTGTTCAAAGGTTTCCTAACGGGGGTTCAGGTTTCTGCCACTCTGGCAACCCCACAATTAGTAGCCAAATACTCAATGCATTCCCCTAGGCCCATAAATGGTGAAGTATCATGTAGTCTACATTCACATGACACCACTAGAAGAATAGCACCACAACTTAAATATCAAACCATCGAATATTACTTCAACACAATTCCACTACTAACAACATGACTTCTCCCATGTCCTCAAGAACTAAACGAACTACTCACGATACATCATATGGATCAAGATCAAAGATGATATAATGATGAATAACAATATGAAAATAAACAATGATTCAACGGTTCCACTCACAAGCATCAACTATAAAAGTAATCAACATCGGGAAAGTTTCCCCTAAGAACTATGCAAGATTCAACCCAATTGTTACAGCGGGATGGAGTGGTGATGATGGTGCTGGTGGAGATAGTGGTCAGGATGACGATGATGATCCCGATGAAGTCTAGCTTCATGACGGTGTTGATGGTGATGATCTCCCCTCTCCGGGAAGGAATTTCCCTGGCATAAATCTTCCTGTCGGAGAGCTCTTTCTCTCTGCAATTTCCACCCTGCAGAGGCGGCGGAATATTTCTGTGGTCACCCTCCTGGTATTAGGGTTTCGAGGAGAAGATATAGGAGAAAGGGCGAAGCAGGACGTGGGCTAGGGTGGCCACACCCCCTGGTGGTGCAGCCCAGGGTGGCCCGCGCAAGGGGGGGTGTGGGCCCCCTGTGGCCCATCTCAGCCTCCGCTTCTGGCTTCCTTCATCTTCTGGAAAATAGGATTTTCCGTGTATTTTCTGGTATTTTCTGATCTCCGCGAATATTGCATCTGGACACCGCTCCTTCCATCAGAATCCTAACTCCGGCAGGTCATCCTCCAAAAGTCATCCAACATGCAAAAATAGATGAAATAACATAAGTAACACCTCTTAATATGAAATATATCAATGAATAGCAGTAAATTATGATATAGAATAGTGATGCAAAATGGACGTATCAACTCCCCCCAAGCTTAGACCTCGCTTGTCCCCAAGCGAAAACTGAGCTCAGTAAACATGCCCACGGGTTTATGGAGTAAAGTGTCGATAAAAAGAATACGGACAAGAAGCATCACATTCACCAATACACAACTCATAATAGAAATCAACTCACCATTATATAACTTAACTTGCAACGAGTATGGGAGTCACAATAAAGAGGCATAAAGACAAATCATAATTGGTAATGGCAAACTTTGTTCATGGTCAGAGAACAGATGACAAATCATACTTGGTTTTCAAGCAAAGCTTTTGTAATGAAGTTTATAACAGGAGTCCTGTTGCTCAAACATAAAAGCCTTTTCACAATGATAGCTTTCAAAGTAATACTCATTTAGATAAGAACAATGTGCAAAACAAGGAAGATAAGAAACATGATTGAATAAATCATGATATGAATGATTGAAACACAACAACTCAAATGCTTGCTGGAGATAGAGAGGAATAGGTTTACTGACTCAACTAAGAAGTAAAAGAAAGCCCCTTCATAGAGGGAAGCAGGGATGTCAAGTTTGATAAAGAGCTTCCAAAAGATTATGGTACTTACTAGCTTTGAGATCTCATTGCCCCTATCATAAGCATCTTGAGGTGATTAAGGTTAAAGTGAACAAAGATGGAGTATATGCTTGACAAAATATAAGTTGGAAATCTCATGTCCCTTGAGTACGAGGGTCGTTCCTCATGCTACTCAACTTTAGTTACCGGTAAGTTCTTGTCAATGTAAGTATATGTGTATCATAGAGAACCGCCAACGAAGTACCCCTTGCCCCATGACACAAGAGCTATCCCATATCAAAATGACAAGGCAACAGACAGTGAGCATCTCAACGATCCTTTATTTGCCATAAGAATGGTGCATATATTTTCTCTCTCTTTTCTGTATATATTTTTCTGAAGATGCTTCATAGATTGCTCACTATGGTGATGCTGCAAGTTTCCACCATGATTAGGCATGGCTTAGGCTAGCGTCCTAGGCGTTTCTTTAACACATATACATAACTCCATGGACTTACAAGCTCCCCTTTTATTTCACACCGCCGACATCCGCAAACAAAAGATCATGATATCAACGGGATATTCACAGGTGTTGAAAGTGTTCCCCGTGACAGCGCGGCTCATCTAATTCCCAACTATAAGTGCAGGCATATACAACATAGATGACACAATGGTTCAAGTTTATTAAGGGCAGGAAAATAAGATGTGCCATCAAGTTCGTGAGATCTTTACTAACTAGTTTTCACATAACAAAAGAATTTTTAATTTGAAAGATAGATGAAACTCGAGAATTTACTTGGAATAGCAATAATTCTAATAGGTAGATATGGTGGACACAGATGGCACAGGTTTAAGTTCAAGGATTGGATGCACGAGTAGCATTCCCTCTCGGTATAGGTTTTTGGCTAGAAAGGCTGGGTAGCAAGCAAAAGAGTTGAAAGGACACAAGCAAACATACAAGTGATAAAAACAAACATGCAATCTTCCTTGAAAACACGGAAGATCTTAAATAAAGAATACTATGCTTATGAACCAATCAAGAAAGAAGAAAAATAATATAAAATATATGTAAGCGCTTTTCTCTTTTCCTTTAAAACCTCAAAAGGTGTTGCTATTGACCAGATCTCGGTTTGCCAAAACCAATTTAGATTTACTTGATGCTCCCAAAGAGATACCAATACTAATCAACAAGATCAATCATATAATATAGAGATGTGCAAAAAGTAAATGATGAAACTTCTCATTAATATTCCATAAAGGCACTCACACCAAGGGATACATAGATAACCAACTAGAGGAGAGATACTTCCACAATGCAAACCATCCTATATGATAACTTCTCTATTCAAGATATGAATCTACAAAAAAGGTAAAAATATGAAAGATAATGATGTGATATCGTGGCACTCCCCCAAGCTTGGAACAAGCCAAGGGGATGCCAAAACATGATGATGAATTACTCCTTCGGTGGTGGTGGTGGTGTTCTCTCGATAATCTTTTCAATCAGCTTCCTCAAATCCTCAATCTCGAAGGTTAGTGTAACATACCGACTTCAGCAACCCTGAATTGTTGTCCAAAAGGAAAAATCAGGGGGAACAAAAACTTTTTCTTGTTACAAGTGCAATGTTTGTTTACTTGCTTGCTTGTGTTCTTGCAACTGATTGTGTATTAGATGCTATACTTCTTATCTCAACACTAGTTGACAAAAGCTATTTTACAAAAGAGATGTCTTGGCTCATCTTTCATATTCTCAAATGTTCTGCCATTTCAAAACCCGAGACAAGATGACTTTGACAAAACAAAAATATTTTACTAGTTCCATTAACAAAACTATGGGGAACTAAAATATACTCCCCTTATGTTTTCAAGACATAACTCTCAACTACTCTTACCCCTAGGGTTTCCAAAACCTCTATTCAAAACCTCTTCATTCCAATCTTGGTAGAAACACCAAGAGGTACTTATATTACTTCAAAACACAACCAATTCAAAATACCCATCCCTACCTCAAGCTAGGCTTGATGGTAACCCTAGTAGTAGTTGGATAAGTTTGATAGGATGAATTACCTTGATCTGTTGTCTGATAAGTTGCCTTGATCTGCTGATTGCATTGTTTGCTTAGGAACTATAGTGAGCTAATCTAGTAGCTCATACCTTATGACCCAATATATGCTTGTTATCATCAATCTCGTATCAAGCATCCAAGTCTGGATCTAGCCTAAGCCACTAAGGTGATCATCACCCCCCCTAATTAGATTAATCCAGGGATAATCCCTTCTAATAGTTTCAACTCAGTGAAGACCTAATCTAAGCATGAATCCTATCCACTTAGTTAACACTTCAACATCATCTCCTTGATCATGAGTTTGGAACTTAGCATCCTCTCAAAATCATCTCAACTTGCACTCTAGTCTAAAACCCTAAATCTGCCAAAATGGCTAAGTCTAGACTTCTTATCTAGATTCAATCTTTGGAGATCTATCTTTTCCAACCTATATGCATTCTTGCGAATGTACTAGAACCATATTGTAGTACATCATTACTACTACCAAATCCCACTCTTTCCCTTGGATAAACCATTCTTAAGCCAACTCATCCATGATGGTTTTGTTGACATCATGGTAATCTTATCTACAAAACTAGTCAACATGCCTACTTTGGCAGAAGCTCACATCTATATGCCACCTCCCCTTAACCAAATCTTTGAATGGTTATGATCGCCTAACCATGGCCTATCAACCCCCACTTCCCTTGTTCCCACTGAAGCTTTGTGCTTCTTAAACCCACATGGTTTAGGAGGCTACATGATGTATCTGCTATGGCAGCCTTATTTTCAACAAAGTTTGCCATCTCTTCTAGATCACCTCAAATGCAACCAAGCCTAACCCTTTCTTCCATGATCAACTATATGACTTGGTATATCCATCCATACATCCCTTGTACCAAGGTGAGATCTGAGATCCCTAATCCAACCCTGTTTAGGTGGCAACAAAATAACCAAACCCTAGATCCTCCCAAATCTAGTTTCCATCCTTTTCACCACCTTTCTTCAGAACTCAAGGTTGAGCTTGATGCCTACATCAAGATTACCTCACCTACCTTGAATATAATCATTTGCCAAATAATTTCCGTAATTATTTGGAGAATAGAACTATTTAAATTCAATATCTTGCAAATTCTCAAAATCTTTGTCTATAAAGGCAAGTTTGTTTTTCTCCAAATCACCTTGCCAAATCAAGGCACATTTGATGCCTATATATCATATCCCATCTTCCCAACTAAAAAATAAATGTTTTTTAGATTCTTTATTATTTCTTTTTGCCCTTTTTCTTACAGGGCAGAAACAAGAAATAATTCCCTAAAAATACTTTCACACCTCAATAAATTCAAATAAAATTCTCCAATGTGTGATATGGTATTTAGGACCATATCACATCAAAAACCAAGCCTGTCCAATGTAGATTTATCACATGAGCTTCTAGAAACCACTTCTGCACTTTTTGAACAAATGCTTCTAAGTGGGCTTAAACTCATTAGAAAGTTTCCAAATAAATCCTAGGGAGGTACTTTGACAAACTATATCAAACTTTACCAATGCAAATTCTTCAACTTCCTTCACAAGCATCCATTTGATCAAATTTGCTAAACCAAGAAAAACTTGATTCAAACCAAATCCAACCATCCCCAAGCTTGCCAAAACACCTCAATCCAGCACTCAGCACTCCCCTGGTCGACACCACTGTAGCACTACATTGCCCCCACCATCATTCCTCTTGTCCTTTGTGTTTGTTCATGAGAGGATCACCACTTTATTGCCCACCTTGGTAATATAATCCTAGGGAAGCAGCCCTAGCCCTCCCCCACTCCTCTGGTCGAGCACTAGGACCCACCTACCTCCTACCACCGTTCTCACTGTCCTATCCCCGGCCAGCACCCCCTCCTAAGCTTGCTCTTGGACATGATCCACCATAGACCATTTCCCTTAGTTTATAAGGCCAGAGGCCCTTGCATCCCTCCTCTCTCCCTTCATTTCTTCCCTCTGGCCACCACTTACTCCCCGGAGCTCCCCTCCCCCTTTCCTCTCCTCTGCACTAACCAAGGAAAGAAGGAGAGCAAGCTTCGGCCATTGCCGATCTCAAACTCGAGGTCACTCCTCCCTGCTCACCCTCATCTTGCATGTGGCTTAGAAGAGATCTGCTCGCTCTACCCTACTACCTCATGTTTCCCCTTCCTCTCAGGAGCACCAAAACCCTCCCTACCACCGGAGCATGTCGGAGAGAAGTTTTCCGGCGAAGTCCACTCTCCTGAACTCCTACCATGGTAACCCTACCTCCCTGGCCTCCCTCAAAAGCCTCTACCTCCCCCTAATGCCCTGCCTTTGACATGCAAACATCCTCGAGCGCACCCCGACGAACTCCCGAAGCTAGCTCCGTCACGGAGGCACGCGACCCTGTCCCTGCATGGAAAACCGTGTTGCCACCAATCCCCCAGCTCGTAATCATGCGCCGCGTCGAACTGCCTCCTCCCCGTCACCTCCTATCCCCCAGGTGAGCCTCCCCATCACTGCATGCTTTATCTAGGGTTCCGTCACCTGCGGCCCTAGCGCGAGGTCGACGACGCGCGTGATCCGTCCGTCTAGAATAGATCCGACGGCTGCTAACCCCCCTACCCCTTCACCCCGCCTGGGCCAATAGAACCGAGGCCCCTCCGCGCCTGCCTCATTACATGGGCTGGACCCGCCTCTGCGCGGCCCAGCACCATCCCGAATCAGCCTAGTGGCCCTCCCTGCCCCTTTTTCTTTTTATCAGAAATTAGAACTTTTCTGCCTGTTCAATTTTATTCCAAATAAAATTATAAATGCCCTCCAAATATTTATATAACATTTTTCACATGTACCTGAATCTCTCCTCTAACATGCAGCCTTGGATCTGGAACAAAATACTCTTCATATATTTTATAGAAATTAAAATGGCCACATGTGTTCCATCCACAAATAAAATCTTCCAGAGAGTTTGGTACATCCAAATGGAGTAAATCCAACTGGAAATGATAGGTATCGGCCGTACCTTGCATATCACCCTGGACCTCCTAAAATTGCTTCCTGGTTCACCCACAACAAAAATAATAAAAATAGGGAATTTCTGACCTTAGGAAATTACCTAGGTCAAACCAAAAGAGGTAATGACCTGACTCCAACTCCCAGTAAACCTATTTACCAATAAGCACCAAAACCCCGGAGCCCAAGAATTATTCATATTTTATTGAATTATGGTGAATTAAACATTTCTGTGCATGATTTGTTCACCAATAAATTCACCATTTGAGTTCTGTAAATCCAAAAAGGGTGAATCCAATTTCGACAGAAAGGTAATCTAAATACCTAACATGTGTCCTTCGAATCACCTAAAAAGCTTCTGTAAATTAAATCTTATGAAAAAGACAAATCTCATCTAGTACTGCCTTTGGGAATTTCTCAAGGGCATTCTGGTAATTTTTTTGAGGTGATTCCAACTCCTCTTGAATCAGTCCATCAAATAATACCTAATCACCCAAGGTAATAATTTGTGGAACTCCAGAACAGTTCTGGTGAATTATTTCCTAAGATTAGAGTTTTAATCACTATAAAATCCATTATAAATCCTAGGAAATTGATAAAATAGTGAAACCACTTTTGTTGGCTTCATGTAATCAATACCAATCTGATGATATCATTTTTACACAATGGTATCATACAGATAAAGCCCTTGGTCAAAAAAACCTCTCTCGGGTAGTTCCTAGCCTTTAAATCCAAAAGGATCCTTTCCCTAATGCCTCCAAATATTTTGCTAATCTTATCAACCAATCATCCAACATCCTACTGATGTATATCATGTAGTTATCCTTTGCTTGCTATATGGTGTTATACTTGTATACCTTGTATTGATTGTGGGTTGCTTATTTTCATCTATGCTCGATAACGGCGATAGTTACGTTTGTGAGGCTCCGTGAAGAAGGAAGCATCGGGTTATACTTATTGTTATTATTGGTTTTCTGGTATTCTAAAGAAGTCAAGGGACATATTGCTAGTCACAGGCAAGCCACCTTCTTGCTCATACTCCTTGTCCTATTATTTTATCTAAGCATGTTTTATCTACCCGTTTATGCAAATTGCATCGTTTTACTATATATTATTCTGTGGAAAATGTTTGGCTCCTCCAAACCATTACCCCTTAGTACCATTAGGTACAACCCAGATTGTGATACCTACCCACCCCTAGTATGATAGATGGTGTAACCCACCATGCCCCTTTAGAAACCCTGTTTTAGCCAAAGCAAAAAAACTATGGGATGGGAAGACCCCAGAAAAATGTTACAAAAATGTTTTATGAGAAAACCTTGGTGAGGATTGGCCTACCAAGTGATGTTGAAAACGAGAAAGGTTTTTGGTTTATAAAATGTTCAGACAAATGATGGAGGAAAAATGTTTACGAAAACACACCTAGTTCTTTGCAGTTTTGCTAGAATAATTTACCCGTGCAACCACAATACTCTGGAATGGGACGGGGCTGGGCTGGAAGTTTGTCTAATCCGGTATAGGTGTCTCAAACTACTACGGGGGAGAACAAATCCTCGGAGGCTGGGCTTTCTCCTGTAAAGTCCCATGTAAAACATAGGTCTGTAGAAGGTAAATATCGTCTAATGGCGGCCAGACGATACTATGAACCCCTCATTGAAAGAGCACACCCTGCGGCTTGTGACTATATAGGGCGTCCCGATTTTGAGGGGATTAACTTCATAGTGTAGGCACTTGTATCATAGAGGGCATTCGTAAGGTCTTGACCGGTTATTCGACCCACGATCAGTGTAGATCAGGGACGGGTAATCGGATGATGTGGGTAAAGTGTACAACCTCTGCAAAGTGTAAATCTATTCGAATAGCCGTGTCCACGGTCATGGATGGTTGGGAAGGTTGCTGTAGAGCGGTTCTGGTTTAGTTTTCAAAAAGGACTTCGAAAAAAGCAATGGCTTGGAAATGTTTTGACCATGGGATGGTCGGGAAAAGGAGGAAGGAGTTTGGTCATGAGATGACCGGAAGGAAAAAAACAAATGGGTGACCCAATCCTAGTGTTTTCTTAAAACTTTTCAAAAAGGTTTCCAAAATGTTTTACAAAAGTTTTCAACAAAGATATAGAGACATTCCATATCTACAAGAGAAACTAATTTACAAACGAACCTCTTATGGAGCCCTCCTATCACAGCCATACTGCATATCCTTTACTTATTGCTATCTTAAGGTAGTTTTCGAGTACATTCAAAGTACTCACCGGCATTGTCCCTGGCTATTTACCTGGCTATACTTTCAGAAGCAAGTGGAGCACTGGAGTTTGCTGACGTTTATGCGAGCTAGGCCGTCTCCCCAGTCAGCCGCATGTAGGTTAAGGCATGATATGGCCTCTGTGTTTGAAGACTTCCGCTATGGATGTTGTATCACCATATTGGACATATTGTAAGTATTTGTATTCATTAAAATATGGATTTTGTAATGATACGTGTCGATTAGTCTCACGGCTCACTGATCATGGGAACGTGAATTGCATGCATAACGAGTATTCCCGGACCGTAAATCTGGGGTGCCATAGTTAGATTCTGAATCAACTCCGAATTATGCTAAATGTGGTTCATGATCATGTAGGACCGAGAATCCCAGTCCTTGTGACTATTTCCCCACTCTTCCTCCTTAGAGTGTTCTTTCCCTGCATGGTTAGAACGAGTCATATCCCAACTAGAGGGCAACTTCCCTTTGGGCAACTTTTGGAATTGTTGCTCATGTATAAGATTATGGAAGGGGTTCTTAGCGCGTGGAGGAAGTGCCCATGGAGCGAGGAAATGACGCGGAGTTTTCCCTCCTGTAGACATCAGTGTCGTCCTCCTGATCTTGATAGGATTTTCCACCACTTCAATGTTCGCAATGGTGGCGTGGGTGTTCGGACGCTTTTCTTCCTCCACTTCTTCTTCATCCTCAACCAAGACCTCCTCATCCTGCTTGGTGTCTTGAAGATCATCTTCCATGGGCTTCTTTCCCTTGTCGTTGGCGGAGATGATCATGCCTCTAAACTTGAGAATATTTCCTGACAGAAACAGATCGAAACGAAACCACGACGAGAACACGATATACAGACCGCAGGGGGTCCTGCTGATTATATATTACGAAGTTTTACGACATAAGGAAGGTACTAGGTGAAAACGGGACGGAGACGGGCTCCGGGGTGGTCTCACCACCTGGTGGCGCGACCAGTGGGGGCCGGGCCACTGGGTGGTGTGGGCCACCCGAGCTCCGTTTCCTTCCCTATTTCGACTTGGAACCTTCCATATGGAATAAAAACTGCAAAAATATAAAAATAAAAGTTTTTTGCGAACCTTTAATTTCCAGCACTTTTACCTATTCGAAAACAAACTCTACAGATTCCTTCTTTCTAAAACTTGAAAGTTCCTTTCATCTAAGCTTCACACAATCTTTATTAGTAACATTAGTGTATGCAAAATAAAGAACCTTCGGGTTCAAATTTCAACTGAAAACCATCAAAACATAAGCTACTGAAGGAATTCCTTTCAAAACCCCAAAAATAATCTAAAAGGAAATCGATTTAAGAAGCAAATGCAAATAATGGCAGAAATCTGTTAAAACACACCAGCAGGTAAAGATTGATTTTTTCGAAAATCTTCTGTTGCTCAAATCAAAAAGTGCAAAACTAATGAAGTTGGGTAACAACTTGGGGCACAAGCACAGAAAATTACAGATCCATCCGACATACTGAGATTTTTCATGATTTTTTACAATGCAGCACAAAAATCTATTCCGGGACAGCAACTTCTCACAACTCACCTACTTCTCAAAAGAGGTTGATCTTGACACAAAAACCAAACAGAAAAGATAAGGAGCGTTTATTACAGAGGTAATAACTTCCAAGACTCAAAGAAACAAAGACCGAAAGCAAACTAAAATGGGTTGTCTCCCAAAAGCTCTTTCTTTATAGCTATTAAGATGGGCATGAAAATTTCAATGATGTTCTCATAGGAGATATGAATTTGAAGAAAGAGAGCATAAAGAAGCAAATATCCAACACATTTGAGTCTAACCCACTTCCTATGCAAGGGAGTTTTGTAATAAAACAAATTATTGGAACAAAAGGCTACTAGCAAAGGAAGACAAATCAAGTGCAACTTCAAAGCTTTCAACATAAAGCGGGGAAACTTAATATTATTGAGATGCATAAAACCATGTTTCCCTCTCTCATAATGACTTTCAGTAGCACTTTGAATAAAGTTAACAATATAATTGTCACAAGAAACATTCTTATCATCAGAATGAGCATACTTAAAATTATCAAAAAGAGGTATAAGGTCATAAACTAGATCAACAGAAGCAAGTTGTTCAACCCTAAAATCCTCATTAGGCAAACCATTTTCATAAGGAGCTTTAGAAAACTTGGAAAAATTAAACTCATAAGATTCTCCATCAAACATAGTTAAAATTTTCTCCTTGTTACAATCTATAATAGCTCCACAAGTGTTCAGAAAAGGTCTACCAAAAATGATAGGACAAGTTTTACTAGCTGCTGAACCAAGCACTAGAAAATCAGCAGGATATTCAATCTGACCACAAAGAACTTCCACATCTCTTACAATACCAATTGGACAGATGGTTTCTTTATTAGCAAGGTGAATAACCACATCAATGTCCTCGAGTTCACAAGGACCAATTTCATGCATAATTTCTCTGTAAAGCTCATAAGGAATAACACTACAACTTGCACCAATATCACATAAACCATAATAGCAATGATCACCAATTCTAACAGAAAGCACAGGGACACTAGCTTTCCTAGCTTTACTAGGATGAGAGACAATATTATAAGCATCTTCACAAAAGATAATGTGCCCATCTTCTACATTTTTAGTGACAAGGTCTTTCACAATGGCTACTGCAGGTTCAATATTTATTTGTTCATCAGGTTCTACAACTTCCTTTGTACTTTTGCTAACCACATTAGCTATAATAGAATGCTCCTTTACCTTAAAAACAAAAGGTATTTTCTCAATATATGGTTCAGGAAAAATATGATCAACAGTATAAACTTCAGTATTTCTAGTAGGAACATGATTAACAATATATTTATAAGGTGCATGGTACTTGTTCCATTTCTTTTTGGGAATTTCAATATAAGAGGAAAAAGCCTTAAAACAATTGGCAATACTTTGAGAATCAAGACCATACTCGGTACTAATATCATGAAAGTCATCAATTCCCATAAAATATTTAATGCATTCATAATCATAATTTATACCTGACTTTCTTCCTTTGGCATTCTCCATGCTTCAGTGTTTTCTTGAATACGGTCTAGAAGATCTCATTTAGCTTCTTCCTTCATACGTGTGAATGATCCAACACAAGAAGCATCTAGTAAATCTTTATCATGAAGAGAAAGCCTTGCATAAAAGTTATTGATAATAATATTATTAGGGAGCTCATGAATAGGACATTTAAGCATTAGTAACTTCAATCTCCCCCAAGCTTGGGTTGTACTCTCTCCATCACGAGGCCAAAAGTTATATATTTGATTCCATTCCTTATGAATCTCACTAGGAGGATAGAATTTAGAATAAAATAGAGGTACAATTTTCTCCCATTACATAGATTGTCCATTCTTTAGCAGCTTATACCATTCTTCAACTCTTCCTTTCAATGATATAGAGAGTAAATTTTTCTTGACTTGTTCCGTTGTGATACTGCACACTTAAACAACCCGCATAATTCATGGATAAAAAGAAAGTGATCACCAGGATGGACAGTTGCATCCCCAAAATAATAATTATCCATAACATGATCAACAATTCTTGTAGGTATCTTAAAAGGATCTATCTCAGCAGGTGGTGGTTCATCTACTACCCTAGCAGTGGTAGTAGCTTTCCCAAATAGGAAACCAAGTGGGTTATCGATATTAGAAACAAAGTAGCAAACAGAAATTAAAAGCAATACTCATAGTAGAAGTTTCCTATACCAGTTCCACTCTTCAATAGCGCTTCATTCCCCGGCAACGGCGCCAGAAAATAGTCTTGATGACCCACAAGTATAGGGGGTGTATCGTAGTACTTTCGATTAATAGGAGTGTCGATCCCAATGAGGAGCAGAAGGTGTTGACTAGTGGTTTGGAGCAGGAATTCTCTGTAAATACTTAGCAAACAGATTTTTAGGGTTTTTTGATAATCCAAAGAAATAAAGTGCAAGTAAACAAATAAGACAAATAATTGCAGCAAGTGGCCCAATCATTTCTTAGCAAAGGACAAGCCGGTTGTAACATTGTCAAGGACACATGGGAATATTGTCAAGTGCTTTCGCTTCATATAGTTGATTAATCTTCTTTGGTTGGATAAGTGTTGTGTGGGTGAACATGTGCTAATGTACCGACCTTACTTGGACTAATACATACTTGTTATTAAACCTCTTGCAAGCATCCGCAACTATAAGAAAGTAATTAAGTTAAAAACCTAACAACAACATTAAACTCTGAGATCCTACACTCCCATGTGCAAAGGTTTCCTAACGGGGGTTCAGGTTTCTGTCACTCCGGCAACCCCACAATTAGTAGCCAAATACACAATGCATTCCCCTAGGCCCATAAATGGTGAAGTATCATGTAGTCGACGTTCACATGACACCACTTAAATATCAAACCATCGAATATTACTTCAACACAATTCCACTACTAACAACATGACTTCTCCCATGTCCTCAAGAACTAAATGAACTACTCACAAGACATCATATGGATCAAGATCAGAGATGATATAATGATGAATAACAATCTGAACATAAACAATGATTCAAAGGTTCCACTCACAAGCATCAAATACAAAAGTAATCAACACCGGGAAAGTTTCCCTTAAGAACTATGCAATATTCAACCCAATTGTTGCAGCGGTATGGAGTGGTGATGATGGTGCTGGTGGAGATTGTGGTGAGGATGATGATGATGATCCCGATGAAGTCTAGCTTCATGACGGTGTTGATGGCGACGGTCTCCCCTCTCCGAGAAGGAATTTCCCCGGCAGAAATATGCCTGCCGCAGAGATCTTTCTCTCTCTATAGTTTCCGCCCCATAGAGGCGGCAGAATCTTTCTGTGGTCGCCCTCCTAGTATTAGGGTTTGAGGAGAAGATATAGGCGAAAGGACGAAGCAGGAGCTAGGCCAGGGTGGCCACACCCCCTGGTGGCGCGGCCCAGGGTGGCCCGCGTAGGGGAGTGCGGGCCCCCTGTGGCCCATCTCAGCCTCCCCTTCTGGCTTCATTCGTCTTCTGGAAAAATAGGATTTTCCGTGTATGTTCTGATCTTCGCGAATATTGCATCTGGACACAACTTTTTTTCCATCAGAATCCTTACTCCGGCAGTTCATCCTCCAAAATTCATCCAACATGCAAAAATAGATGAAATAACATAAGTAACACCTCTTAATATGAAATATATCAATGGATAGCAGTAAATTATGATATAGAATAGTGATGCAAAATGGACGTATCAACATCTCACGGACGTACTTCTCCAGGACATAGTGTACAGCGTCGGCGTTATCGACTTCGCCCTCTGTCGCCTCCGCCTACGCCATGAACTCCGCCTCGCTTGGCACCAACTCTCTCATGTCCATGTTCCCCTCTGATGATTGACCGGCGCCCGGCAGGGCAGGGGAAGGGGTAGAAGGGGGATAGGCGGCGAGGGCGAACTTGGTGAGGTCGACCCAGGTCACAGGGAGGTTGTCCATGGCGAGGGAGGGAGGAGACGGCGAGGGGTTGGCGCTATTGATAGGCCCCTATTTATATTCGCGGGGATCGGCGGGAACGGCGTGCGGGGTCGGGTGAAAAATTGCTCGGCCTATGCGGGAAAGGCCAGGGCAGCGGGCGGGAACTGGAGTTCTGGCGAGACAATCGCCGGCCTCAATTAGCGTTGATCCTTTGTTCAGCGAGCTTGATGGCTTTCGGCGAACAAAGGGGGCGCATATGATGTAGCCGGTTGAGGGCACATACCGCCACAACTAGGCTAAGTCCAAACGGCTTGTCCACCACCCTGCAAACGGACCGATCCGGACCAAACCGCTGTCCAAGGGCCCGTTGGCGATGGCCTTATAGCATGCACTGTGGCACACGAAAGGAGTCCGTAGCCTATTATTACAGCCAGTAATTTTAGTCCCAAATACTACGTATCAATAATTTTCTCCTTTTTTTAGGAAGAGTCTAGCGGGCGCCCGGGCGCCAAAAGAACGAGTTGGGTGCGCCAAGTTTGCCAGCTGGGCAACTCCACTTTTGGAAAGTTCCCCTGGTCAGCTTTTGACTGCTTTTCATCGGTTCCTACAAGGGGGGTGCACTCGTTTTCCTTTATCTGGTGCCCCCCACTGTGCCTAGCCCGTGATCCCCTGTGTCCCGCGCCAGCCTGTCCATCCTTCTATCCTCTCTCTAACTCTACCGCCCCCAGATCTCGTCCCCTAGATCGTCTTCTTCCTCCAGCCCCAGCCGCCATTGCTTCCTCTTTGCTGGCTCCATGAACCCACCAAAACATGGCAACCTCCCGATCCTCAACCATATGAACATGTTCCATGCGGAGAGCAGCTCGAGGAATGCACCTACATCTGGAATTTCTCTCTCAGATTCAGCACAGGTACTCATCCATCTTTTTCTCTCTGCTATTCTCTTGTTGATTTCTTTTTGCTGGAGTTAACTTTCTGCCAAACACAAGCAACTTGGCTATGCTCCTTAATAACTTCCCCATCTCCTAGACAACCTATGTTGCCATGTCCTTCTAGGTTTTTTACATGTTTCTTGCAATTCAGATGAAAGTTGCAACTTTTGTGATGTTTTTAGCAACTTTTCTCTATTTTGTAGCAACTTCTATCATATCCCAGGCAACTTTTCATGGAAGTTGTTTTTACGTAGCAACTTTTATGAGGTTGGAGGCAAATTTTTCCTGTTTCTTAGCAACTATTTTCTAGTGGTGGATGCAATTTTTCCCTGTTTCGTAGCAACTTTTCTGAGGGGGTAGGCAATTAGTCCCTGTTTTCTGGCAACTTCTATCACATCGCAGGTAACTTTTGTGTCTGAGGCAACTTTTGCAACTTGCATCTTAGTTGAGCCAACTTTTGTTCATGACAACTATGTACTGTACCAGCATGTCTAAAATATGCTCCTTTTTTTATGCAGCCAGATGAGCAAAAATTTTAAGTAGAAACAAATCCATGCATAAAACATAATAGGTTAGCAACTTAACACATTAGTTTTTGAATTTGCGGAATCATCATGTGAACAGTAGGCAACTAATTGATATAAGTAGGCAACTTGGTAGCATCTATAGGAAACTTTCTTACATAAGTAGGAAACTTAGTTTCACACAATTGTCATTCAACTTGGTATCATCAAACAGTAGATACTTGCACTGAAAAAATAGAAAACTATAACAGAGTTGGCGACATACTAATCCTAATTACAACACATGTAACACATGAATTGAACCATTTTTTTCCTTCATTTATTTGCATCTGGTCATCGCTTCCTCGTCTTTTCCCACATGAAGAAGCTCTTGTCCAATACCTACATGTCAAAAAATAGCAATAAAAATGTGAGAATTTGTGAAGCTAAAAATAGAATTAGAAGTACTATTTGGCCAACACTGCATAGTTTTTTGCCTATCTATACTTTGGAAGTTGCTTTTTTCCCTTATTTGTTTTTTGATTCATTTTTGTTATGCAGGCAATGGGTATCCTTGACCTCAATGAGGAGCCGTCTGACCTCAGTGAGCAGGCTGGTTTACTACCGCCTAATTACTTGACGCATCTTCTAGTGGAAGAAGCTATTGACGAGACTCCAGAGTTGCAAGTTGACACCGATGCCCCCGTTGTTGATGTACATACAGTACCAACTGATAGTGAAACTAGACTGTTTGTTGCCGGTACAAACACAACATCGCTTGCCCAAGATGATGCAGATGATAACGAGGCTTCATCTCAGCCAATGGACCCACATATTGGAATGCGTTATGACACGCTGCATTGTGCTAAGGAACACTACAACGCATATGCTTCTAGGACTGGATTTTCAATCAAGGTCAATAGGAACAGAAGGTCAGCACGCACCAATGAGCTTGATAAACAACAATTTGTATGTAACAAATTCAGGAAACCTAGGAATGATGATGGCGGAGGTGACAAACCAGATGTAGTTGGGCCAGTACCATCCTGAGAATCATCGGATCAGGAGGACCGGAAGAATGCAGAACTTGCATCTATTGTTGCTGGGATTACTAAGCAGAAAGGGCAAAAAAAATCCGAAGAAGCAAAAAAGGGAGACAATAATACCAACTAATTGCAAGGCAGAGATGGTGGTGAAGCTAAAGGATGGTAGATGGGAAGTTATTGCTTTTACAACAGAGCATAATCATCCTCTTGTCCACAAGCCATTGCTGAACAAGTATCTTAGGTCACACCAAGCTATACCAGCAGAGGAAAAAGATTTCGTGAAGAATTTGCACAGCACAAACCTGACTGCTGGTATGTTACTAAATCTATTCCTGTGTTTTTTTAGCTGCACCCATAGTTGCTAGAAGACCAGATGAAGTTGCTAGTTGCAGTATACATAGTTGCTGGTGAAACAGATTAAGTTGCTAGTACTGTATGATTATTTGCGAGTGCTAACTATCTTATGGTTTGAAGGAAACAAAAAGTTGCTTGGTAGTGATAACTAGTTGTATGTTAGTGCATTACTAGGTGCCTCCTTAAAGTTGCTGCATTTTCAAAAAAGTAATCAGGAAAAGTTGCCAGAATAGTATGTATTAATTGCTAGCTAGTAATATAAACCTTGGCAGAAATCAGTATGTTAGTTGCTAGTAGCTACTGTAAAAAAAGTTTTCCTCACTCGTTTGATTTCTACAATTTCTTTTTTTTTTGCAGGGAAGATGATGGATATAATGTTAGAGTTCTATGGCTCAGAGTTTCTAGCCTCGTACACTGCCAAAACTATCACCAACTACTTTGCAATTTTGACTACAGAAGAAACAAAATATGGTGACATGACCGAAGTGATCAACCATTTTCAAGAGCAAAAAGAGAAGGATTCTGATTTTTACTTCAAATTAGATTGTGATGAGGAGGACAGGGTGAAAAAACATCTTCTGGGTTGATGGTCCTGCTAGGAGAGCATATGCTGAGGCTTACCATGACTGTGTATCCTTTGACAACACGTACTTCATGAACAAGTACAATATGCCCTTTGCACCGTTCATCGGGATCAATATCATGTTGGGTTGCGGGTTTGTGAGGCAAGAGTTGGCAACCAGTTTTGATTGGTTGTTTGATATTTTCCTTATCGCGATGAATGGTCGAGCACCGGACAACATGATCACTTACCAAGACGTTGCTATGAAAATGTCAATTGACAGGATATTCCTAGCAACTATCCACCATTTTTTCCGCTGGCACATCATGCAGAAAGCACATACTAAGTGTGGTACTGTTCTAGGCAGAAACCCTGGTCCAGCATAAGATTTCAACACCTGCATAGACTTCACCTTTTCCCCAGAGGAGTTTGAGGATAAATGGGCTCTGTTTTTAGGCAAGTGGCCTGCTACTGCTGGATACTCGCACTTTAGGGAGCTGTATGACATTAGGGACAAGTGGGTTCCTTGCTACTTCCTGCACCGGTTTTTCCCTTTCCTCCAGTCCACGTAGCGCAGCGAGGGTTTTAATGCGGTGTTGAAACATTATGTGAACCCACACAAGTCAATGTTAAACTTTGTGAAACAGTATGAGAAGATCCAGGTGCATGTGCTTGTGAAGGAGGGTGGCAACGACTACCGTACAGAATTTCTTGAGGTCCAGAGATGGTCGCCCTATCCCATTGAGGACCAGGCGTTCAATGTGTACTACAGAGACATATATTTGAAGTTTCGGCATGAGTTTGAGCTTATTGCCAGGTACAATGTGAGTCACTTTGGTGGTTTGTACTACAGGCTTGAGCCAAATAGGACATGGTGTGCCAAGTATGGGTCAAGGACATACATGGTTACAGCGAACAAGGATGAAGGCATCTACTCATGCGAGTGTTCAAAGTTTGATAGGGATGGCATGCTTTGTTGCCACATATTGAAGGTTTTCACCCACCTTGGTGTTGATGTGATACCCGAGAGGTACATCCAAAAAAGTGTACGCCACAAGCAGTCTCTGGAAGACAGGAAGCCGAAGTTGTGGAGCAGCCAAATGTGATGCCACCACAGTCGCAACAGCAAGTGCGACATGCAAACATGAACATGTCATTTCAGAAACTTGCTTGTGTCGCTTGCACAATGGATGAAGCTACTGCGATTGTGAACAAACACATGCGTGCTGCAGCGATGGAAATCACTCAACTAAACAAGTCGTGGAAGAAAAAGAAGAAACCTGCTGATGCTAAACCGTCGGCAAGCGCCCCTGTTGATCCTACTATTCCTAGGGACCCGCCAAAGTCAACTACCAAAGGGCGAACGAAGGCACATCGAACAAAATCTTCCCTTGAACTTCATCCAAAACAGAAAAAACAGTACAGGACATGTGGTTCGTTTGAGCACAATTCTGCAAAATGTGCAGAGAGGCTGGTGTAGGCAGGAACAAATTTTTAGGCTAGGCAACTATGTAAGAAACTGGAGGGTTAATTTCACTATAGCTAGGCAACTTTTATTAGTTCTGTGGAAACTTTGTCTTTTCACTGTTTTATCTTTTATATTGTAGTTCTGGCAACTAGTACCATTATTCTTGGCAAGTTTTATTAGATTAGCAACTTTTTTGTCTCTGGCAACTCTGTGACTGTGAAAAGAAACTTTCAGCATTTGAAGTGTCAACTAGGTACTGTTAAATCCACATAAGCACAAAAAACCAACCAAAAAAAGATCAAAATATAAAGCAATTTGTATGTAATATTGATCAATTATAGACATTTGATATGAACATAAAAAAGACAAATAGACATCAGAGTTTGTGCGGGGAATGCCTTCATTGATTAAAGCTTGAGGACTTTCTTCCAGTAAGATTTGTTGTCCTCTGATGTGACCCAACTGTTTTTCATTATCTTCCTGATGTTTGGGATATCCTTTGCTGAGTAGTCTAAGATGCTCTACCATCCCAATTGATGTTCATTAGGGTGAAAACCCCGCAGTCATCGCTATAAAACACAAGAAAAAATTTAGTATGGTTGTATTCGAAAAAACATAGGCAACAAACATGTTGGGCAAACCAACTACTTATGCATGTAACTTCTACTGTTGTGTAGGCAACAAAATGTCAGGTCCCAGAATTAATAAATGCTAGTCAAAAGCAACTTTTAGTCAAAAACAGCATGACAGGGTAAACAAAATCCTAGTGTCAAAAAACTCCTGTGTGTGAGGGTAACTAACAGGTTGGTTTGAGCAAATAACATTATCAGACAAGCAACTAACAGGTTGGTTTGAGCAACTAATAGTGTGAGGCAAGTAACTAATAGGTTGTGCAACTAACATTGAACAAGAAAAAAGTATGCATGTGGGAAAGTTGCTCCCTAAGATTGCTTACTTGTTTTTCTGCTTCAGAACTTGGATTTCTTGAACACGAAAATTATCAAGTTTGACTTTGGATGCACCTTAGTTATTATCCCAGTGAATGCGGATAGATGCGATGATGGCTTGGTAACATTTCTGCAGAAGCTTATCCTCAATTGTCCTCCACGAGTCAAGGATCTGAAATTGCTTGTCTTTGATGTTTAAGTTGAACAACCAATAATGGTTGACAACATCCTTTGCTTTTGGGTTGAGGGCTTGGATAATTGGGAACATAACCTGTGTAGTTAGGCAATTAGTTGACTGCAGGGAAGCAACTGTTTACATTGTGCAAGCAACTAGTGAGCTTGATGAAGCAACTAGAAAAATAGACCGACATAGATAGCTGTAGGAAAACGGTACAGCTAGGCAAGTTGTGGTATAGTCAGAAGCAAGTACTAACATATATAAAGCAACTACTAAGATAGTGCCAGGTAACTTTTCAAATGTTGCACAGTAAAAAAACTCATTGAGGCAACTTTTATTTCTAGTTAGGCAACAAGTGTCATAGTGAAAAGCAACAAAGTAAGCTGAAGTAAGCAACTAGGGGCCTAAAAAACAAAAGCAAGTAGTAAGAAGTGTTGTGGGGGTGTTGGGTGTTTTGTTCATGTGGGAAAGTGTACGCACCATATCTTGTCAGTCCAAACGCTTTGAATTGCTGAACAGTACCTTCAGTTCTTTCCGATTAAACTCTAAATCCTGCAGCCATGTCTTTGGAAAAAATAGCAAAAAAAAGTAGTGACTATGATTAATGAAACAAGGTTGGTTCAAAAAAAAGGTAAACAAGATTGGTTCGAGCTATGATTTCACTTACAGATATCCTCAAAGGCATGACTATCTTCTTTGCAGTTTCAGGAATGTTTTTCGCAATAGCCATGATTCCAATTTCCATGACCGAAGTGTGGATCCATCCTCCTGGTTTCATAGAAGTTGCAAGCTCCCATGTTGTAACATGGTAGGTGCCAAAGTAGACGACTACCGAGCTGCACAAAGTAGTTTTCATGAGACACATAGTCATGTTGTCAACAAAACACATGTATTCTAACAACTTTTTCTATCAGTAAGCAACTATGCATCCTATATAAGCAACTTTTACTGTAACTAAAAAGCGATGAAGAGAAGTTTATAAAAAACAGTGGGAAAAAATAAAGACCACCTTTCATTAATTTTCTGATGGTTTGTTCTGATGCTTCCTTCGTGCTGAATTACTTTTGCATATAGCTTGTTAGAACTTTCCGTTCTTGTGAACTATTTCTTGATGTCTACATTGACGTACGACGATAGTTGGCAAGGGGGAGGATTGATTAACCTTCTCACATATTGTTGAGGAGTTGTGGAGCTGCCTGAACCATCAGTGCCTGCATCTGGTGCTGCGGGGGTAGGGACTTTGTCGGGCGTTTGCAGCATGCCATGTGATTCTTCATTGTCTCCAATGTTTGCTGACTGAGCCACTGCCCTCCGAGAGATTTCTTCTTCAACACACACTCTCTCAATTTCTTCAGGATCGATGTTCTCTAAAATGTCGAGCTCAACAGATTCAGCAGCTTGAACTTTTTGAGCAACTTCATCATCGTCGTCATCAACTTCTGTACCATCATCATCATCAAAATCTGCACCTAGGCTGAAATATGGGTAATCCATATCGATAGCAGACCTGGCCCTTGGGAGTGGCATCTTGTGTGTGTGTTGTTCCTGCACTTGGGGATCGGGCAACTTGTTTGCTTTTTTCCCTCAGATGGGTGATGGTGGCGGGCAAGTTTGTCTAGTTGGTGGTGGGCTAAAGTGCACTCTTTTTTCCATTGATGGGTTGTTCGGCGGTTGTTTTTCCTATGTTGTTGCCTTTGGGTGCACTGTAGTTGCCTTGGTCTGTACACTAGTTGTCTGTATAGCTGGATAAGTTGCCTGCAGAGCTGGAGAACTTACCTGCAGAACAGCAGAAGTTGTCTGCTTATTCTTTGAAGTTGCTTGTTTCACAGGAATTCTCTCTGGCTGGATATGCACTCTAGTTGCTTGAGGAAAAGAAGAAGTTGTCTGTTCCTATGCAGAAGTTGCCTGAGGAACCCCTGAACTTGGTTGCTATTGCGCCATACTTGCATGTCCTATTTTTGCAGTTGGCTTCTCTGTGAATTTTTTTGCAAACCTTGCTGGTTCCTTCAGTTTCGTAGGCTCCCCTTTGTTGGACTGCATATTCGTCTTCTTCTCCATGTCAACTGAATCAATATACCCCTTGAAAGTCCCTGGACTACATTGTACGCCACCATCGATCCATTCCAAACTAGTGTCTTGTGAGTCACCTGATTTTTTCATCTCTTATTGCAAAATAGACTTCAACTCACTTTGTGAATTCATTTCAAAGATGGCAGGTTCTTTGATGAGATGAATTTCTGGCAAATTCTTCTTCCCAATGTTCATCTTGCACAAATCCAACAAAGACATTTTTGCATAGTCTTCTTCTTGGCTGCTCCTAGCATCGCCATGCTGTCCAGGAGCAACTTCCTCCCTATCATGAGCAACTTCCTAAGCAATGTCCTGAGAAACGGCGCCTCCAATGGCGCCTCCAAGTGCATCAGGACCAGTTTTCGAAGTATCCAAAATAGTGGTGCCAGCAAAAACTATTGGGATGCTAGCGGGGCAAGACAATTTTCCATCGCTAGCCATCAATTTAGCCTTCTTGATAATTGTGACTTCTTCAGTTGGTATTTTATGCTAGGCAGGTTTTCCATCTTTTACCATGGCCTCAGCAACTTTCCCACTGGTATCAGCAACTTTCCCACTGGCCTGAGCAACTTTACCCCTGGTCTCATCAACTTTACCTTTGGTCTCAGTAACTTTACCCCTGATCTCCTGTTATACAACATTTTCCATGGTTTGTGGTACACTTTTATGCATTTTTTGTTGGACAATTTTAATCTTGTTCTGTTGAACTACTTGTTGCACGGTTGGTGCAACTTCTTCCCTGGTTTATGAATTTTGATCTATGCTTTTTTGTTCAACAACCTTTGAGGGTTGTCCGTCAGTTTTATCCCTAGTTTCAGTAGTTCTCTGGATACTTTCAGCAACTTCCTTCCTGGCAGCAGCAACTTCCTTCCTGGTATAAACAACTTTCTCCCTGGTATCAGCAATTTTCTCCCTGGTTTGTTGCATAGATTCCTCCCGGGTTTCAGCAACTTTTGTACTCGTATGGGCAACTTGCTCCCTGGTACTAGCAACTTGCCCCCTTGGCTGTTGAGCAACTACCTCAATTGTTTTCCCAGCAAAATCCTTGTTGACCTGATGAGCAACTTCCTTGCTGGTCTGAACACCTTCCTTGCTGGTATGAGCAACTTGTTTACTTGTCTAAGCAACTTCAACCCTGGTCTGCTCCAGTGATTTTCCACTAGGCTGACTAAATTGCTTTGTAGCCTGGGAAAGTTCTTCCTGAGTCTGTTCAGCATCGCCTTTGGCTGCCCTCTTCCTTTTTTTCCCCGACCTTGCGGAGGACCTTGTTTCCTTATCTTCAACATAGTACAGATCTGTGCAACTATCATCCATGCTCTTGTCATTGTTGCTGCCATCTTCTCCAACTGCTCCTCTGCCAGATCCTATGTTCCCAGCGCCGCCATCATCATCATCACCATCGTTGCTGCTACTGTCATCCCTTTCCTCGTCATCCTCATCATTTTTTTGCTGGTCGGACTCATCATCCTCGTCGTCGTTGTCTATGTATTCTTTGTTGTGTATAACAAAAGGGCCAAAAAAGTAAAAGTAAGGTAGTGGTAAAAAAAGGAATTTGAAATAAAGAATGACAAACTACAGTGATAAACCACATGATCATAGTCTTTCCTGATGTTTTCCTCATCAGAGTTGTCAGAGTCCTCATCAGGCAACACCAGTTCTTTGTCTTTCCTATTGTTTCTTCGTCTCTTCGTAGGTCTTGGTTAACCTCTGCCAGTTACAATAGTTTCTTCTATTTCGCCAATGCCATTGACAAACTTTTCCATGATCTCTTCAAAATCTAAGCATGATACATGGACCAAAGCAGAAAGTTTCCTTTTCCTCTGCAAGTTTGTTATTAAGAATGAATAAGAACACAAGTTAGTTGTCATGTTGAGCAAGTAATAGTGTAATACAAGCAACTTATATTTTCATGCAGGCAACAAAATTGTCAGGTTGAGCAACTAAAAAATGAGGTACTCACACACTGGTCGTAATTTGGCGGCAAATTTGCGGTGACGAACTGTTCAGCCTTTATCAATCCGCCGAAAAGTACTCCATGATGTGTGTCTCTGTATTTTTCCTTGATCTTTTTTTGACAAAGTAGGTTACTCAAACATGATTGATATAGAAAAGTAGGCATAGAAGGAGAGTAAAATGTAAAAAAGGCATATCACGCTTACTTGCAGTTTCCCAAAAACCCCTGGTTTGATCATGTCTTTATTTTTTACCCTATTTATCAAGGCGATGTCCCAAGCGTCTACTCGAGGGTAACACTGACTAATGAGTTCATCATCCTCTACAGAATCTAGGTACAGTAACTGCGTGACTGTCGTGGTGGTGGCACGTCAGATGCCATGGGTAGGCTAAAGTATGGGGCCAATGGATGCTAGTGGGATCTGGGGAGGGAAGATGCAATTGATTCAACACTCAAGTGGTTAAGGCAAAGATCTTTATTTCTCTTCTTTTGGGTTACAAGTGCTCCTCGAGCTGTATACAGGGAGAAGAGATGAATCTCACCAGCCTAACGGTCCTCAGAAGAGTGGATGCCCTCCTCAGGGTCCAAGCCTCCCCTTATAAAGGAGTGCCTTGGGTGCCCTTAGGGCTGACGAGGCAAGCATATTCGAGGAATATGCTTGTCCCAAAATAGTAGTTCGGTGGCCTCCTTTCCCTGTCGCCCTTCTAACGACGGCAAGGCTCCAGAGGACCCCTCCTGCGTGCCTCGGGCTCCAGGACTGTCACCTCCGTGACCTCCTTCTGCCCCTCTGACGCTCTACATCTTTGTCTCTTGTGCTTGGCTCCGCTCTGATTCCTTCTAGCCTGCAGCTATAGTTTGACCTTGGGTTTCTCCTTCTCCTGCAAGCTTCGTATCACTTGTCCTTACCTTACCTTGCGTAACTCGGCTTGTCCTTCACCTGCATCGAGATCACTTGGGCTAACCCGGCCGACCCTCGCAGTAATTCGGCCGGGTAACTGCTTGAAACACATATACGGGCTTCTCGCCTCCGTACCTCGGCCGACATATTCATGATTCAGCCAACCTAGACCGTAACTCGGAAACCAGACGGGGATTGTACCTCTGTCTTTCCCCGTCTCTGACCTACCCGAGGTCAACCCCCCGACATTAGTCCCCGAAGCTGGTGTGGCCCCGTCGATAGCTTCGGCCAGGTCGTATCAGCTTCATTATATTCTTCAGTTTTGTTTCCGAGTTATATCTTCTTCATCCGAGGTTTCCTCGTTCCTTCCCTCGTACGCCATGTCCTACGTGTCACCCCCATCATCGTTCTTCTAGTTTTTTGGTCCCTCTACAGTACTTGCGGCAGCTCTGATTAACTTTGTACTGCGCGCTGCGACGCCTCGGGTGTCGTTCCCCTTGGGGATCGTAACGCTTTTCCTTCCTGTGTGGCCGTTGGTGTGGCTCCACTTATCGTCGTGCGTTCGTGCCGCACCCACGATCTACACGGTCAACCGCTACACCCACGATCCCACTACCTTGTTCGTGGCTCGTTTATAAAGAGGGGGACGGCGTTTGGGGAATTTACTTTTCCCCTTCTCGCTCGTCTCCGTCCTCCTCCTTCCTTCCTCCGGCGCGTCCTCTCGTAGCTCCGCCGCCGCGCGCTTGCCAGAGGCTCCGTCGGTGAAGACTCCGCCGCGCCGTTCTGCCTGCCTCGCCTGCGCTCTGCGGCTTTGGCTCCGTCGCCGGTGAGTCCTCTCCGGTCGCATTGCCTGGATTTTTCCCTAGACTCATCTGTTTCGATTCCGTGCTCGTGCGACGGTTCCTTTGGTTCTTCGCCATTGTTCTCGTGCAAAGTCCCGACGGGGCCTTGCAGCTCTAAACTCCCCTCCGCCGCCAGTTTTTCCTCCGGCGATCTTTCCGGCGCACATATGTCTAGTTCGTTTAGCGGTGCTCTGGTTGAGGATGACGACGCTGGCTCCGGGCCCGAGCGAGGCTCGTGACAGGGCTCTTCTGTCACACGCCGTGAGATCGAGTGGCTCATCCGGACTCGAAGAATTCCGGCCGAGGTCTCTTGCCGTTTACCCGGCAGCGAATCCTCTCCGGATGTTAGGGAGGGCGAGTATGTGGTTTTTATGTCGCACTTCGCGCATGGCTTCGGTCTCCCTCTTAGCGATTTCGCTAGAGAATTCCTCGACTACTTCGGCCTTCAGCCGCATCATCTTCTATGACGCTATCGCTTCTCTTTCTGCTTTCATCTCCGCATCGGAGGGATACTTCGGCCTGTGGCCGTCAGTGCACGTCTGGTCGAAGTTCTTCCAGATTCGCTCCAACGTAGTCCCTGACAAATCTCTGCACCCTTCCGAGAAGTTGCTTACCCAATGTGGGGCAGCGTCTATTACACCTCGGAGGAAGTCTGTGTTTCCTCGTGTCACCGGGTTGGAGTCGTGCAAGAAGTGGCACAAATCATTCTTTTATGTCAAGAACAGAGGGGCAGAGGACAAGATTCGGCTCCCTGCATTCTCAATTGGCCCGCCTTCTAAAGTGAACTGGCTCTACAATCCGAGGTAAACTCATGCCTTGGCCGAGGCCTTCGAGATTCGGCTTAAAGAGTTGATCCGGGCCGGGTTATGCGGCGAAGACCTGATGGCTACTTTCATTAGTAGCCGGATCTGCCCATTCCAGAAGCGGACTCACAAGCTGTGCTACGTGGTCCCCTTGACCCTAATCGAGTCTCGACCGTGGAGCTGGACAACTACCTTATCTACAAGCGTGTCCGAGCTATCTTTAAGACAGAGATGCCTGAGGATTGGGCTTGGGGATTAAAACCGTTCACCCGCGATCATCCGCCTCCCGAGGTGAGCTTAATCAACAACGCTCTGCTATTCCATTGTTTTTGTAACGGGTTTATCTAACTCTCTTTTTCCTCGTCTTGCAGAGGTTCGCAGAGCAGAAAAACGAGGACGCCGAAGTTCTGCTGCTCCCTTGGCCCGCGGACAGGAGTACCCCGGATACTGGTGAGCCGGACTCCGAGGAGTTCGTCCCTAAGTCGGATCCTGCCCCGGCTCGAGCTCGTGGCAAGACTTCGGCGCACGAGGAGGAAGGTGATTCGGACGAGGTCCAAATTCTTGAGGTAGTTGCCGCCATGCCTATTTCTTATGCATTTCCGGCTTCTACTTTCCCAGCTAATCCGGCCGGTCAGGTTCACGACGCCGAGCCTATTGCTTCTCGACCCCCTGTTACCTCGGGGAAACGCGGGGCTCCTGCTAGTGCCTCGGAAGCGGTTCCCAAGAAACGAATGAAGAAATCCGCTCCGAACCCTCCCAGGCGCAAGACTATGCCTGGGGTCGCCGGGTAAGTTCCTTTTGCTTATATTTCTTGTTTCTCTCTTTCTGTTTTTCATACTGACGATTCTTCTTTCTTATTTTTGCAGTGCTCCGCTTTCTGTTAAACCCGGCGGTCCTAGCATGACTAGCCGCCCGATTCGGCAGTCGTCTCCTCCGCCCGCTGATGATACCAGGATTCCTAGTCCTATTCGTCCTGCTTCTTCTCCAGCTCCGAATACGTCGCCTCTTCGTCGCGATGTGCCTGAGACCCCTTCCATTGACATGGATTCGAATCGGCCATCCGAAGTTTTCGTCGAACCCGCCGCCCCTTCTATGGGTCCCAGCCATCGAGCCTCTATATACTCCGGCAGTTTCTACAGCCATTCCAACCTCGGTCGAAAAGGTCGTTATCTCAGCGCCCTCTGCGACCATAACCCCTGCTGCTCCTAAAGACGCCGTCCCAACTTCCGAGGCGTCACTTCCTGCCGATGCCTCCTCTAAGGCGAGAAAAGCTGTTGCCGCCAAGAGTTCCTCTTCTCAGAAAGGTCTTGTCGGCTCTTCTCAGCCGAGTATTGCCGACGTGCTGCGTAAGGGAGCTGCGCCTACTAAAGTCCCCGTTGCCTCGGCCGCCGGCACCCAGCTTGCTCTTCATAAGAGCCCTGCGACCGCCGTGGTCGAACAGCCTGTCCGGGGTAAGGTCTTAACTCGGACAGCCAGTGGGAACAGCCTCGGAGCGCTGGTGGAGTATGCCAATAATTGGAACGCTGCTGATCAGTTTGAGGGTAATCCTATGAACCAGCCCTTTCGACTTTTCCGACATCAGCGGCCGTTTTGACCATGCTGCCAAGTTCATCGTTGATACCAACAAGATGAATGAGGTAATGACTGTTTCTCTGAGTTTTAAATTATTCCTCAGATGTTACTATATGCTCTAGTCCCCGAAACTTGCAAGGAAATAACTTGTTATATACTTGGAAGTTTAATGATCTTTGACTTAATTCTATTTCTAGGGTTCGTTAATCCGGCCATCTAGATCCGAGTTAAGTTTTGCTTGACTCGGATGTGCTTTAGCTTTGAATATCCAGCCACCTAGATCCGAACTAAGTTCTGCTTGATTCGGATCTGATTTAGCTTTGAATATCCAGCCACCTAGATCTGAGCTAAGTCCTGCGTGACTCGGATCTGAGTCAGCTTTGAATATCCAGCCACCTAGATCTGATTTAGCTTTGAATATCCAGCCACCTAGATCCGAACTAAGTTCTGCTTGATTCGGATCTGATTTAGCTTTGAATATCCAGCCACCTAGATCTGATTTAGCTTTGAATATCCAGCCACCTAGATCCGAACTAAGTTCTGCTTGATTCGGATCTGATTTAGCTTTGAATATCCAGCCACCTAGATCTGATTTAGCTTTGAATATCCAGCCACCTAGATCCGAACTAAGTTCTGCTTGATTCGGATCTGATTTAGCTTTGAATATCCATTTACCGTTTTTCCCCATTGATCAGGTTGCACATGATCGGAGGACTACCGAGTTCCAGAGGTTGCTTTTTTTGTACCGCAAGCTTGAAGAAAAGTATGAGAAAATCCTTTCGGTGGTAAAGAAAGCTGGTACGTCGATGATTCCTCCTTGTTACTTTCAACGTTCTTATTTACTTGCCCGCGAGATGCCGGCTTACTTTCTTGGTAAACAGGTAACATTAATAACCTCAATATTCGCCTTGAGAAGAAGGTCAAGAGCTTTGAAGGTTAGTTTCCCTTTTATCTTACATCTTTTCTCTTTTACCATGTGTGCTAAGCTTCCTTATCGCGTTTGGCTCTGGTAAAGCCGAGTTGCAAACCTTTGCAGCGTCGCACCACATGCACATGCCTGACGTGATGCTGCATTTTTTAGAGCAAAACGCTATTCATTCGGCGCAATTACAAGAAAAAGATGATGAAATAGCTCGCCTACGATCCGAATTGGATATCCTTAAGCTCTCTCAGAAGTCCGAACTAGAAAAGGTCGACCAAGAATTTTCCGACGAGAAGAATCGGCTGACTTTGGAGCTGCAGAAGAGCAAAGAACTCCTCGAGGCTGCCGAACTGAAAACCCATGGTTTGAGCGAGGAAATTGCTCGTTTTGAGAAGAGCAAGGTCGATTGGGCCAAAGACCTTCAGATAATGATGAGATACATCCATCGTAAGCTATTTAGCATGGCCAAATTATATTTTTCTTTTTCGTTCTTGCTACCATCTGACACGTTCATGCTTTGCGCAGATCATTTCCCCGAGGCCAAGCCCGTGAGTTCTAAAGCGGTTCTTGCAGCTCGCGTGCGCCGAGGTGAACCTGTTACCGTTGATTCGGAGTATTCAATGGAGGATTACTTGGTTGCCGTTGGTGCCGCAGTTGGTCCGATGAAAATTATGGGCCGGGACTTGGTGCAAGCCGCTATCCGAGCTTACCATGTACTCTGGCCGAATACCTCGGGGACTCCTGATATCAACGAAGTCAAGTTATTGGTGAAAAGACTAATGGCATCTGAGAGGCAGTTAAGTCTTTGGAGGGAATCTGCTGGGCGTGCTGGTGCCGATATGGCCCTTACTGTTATCATGTCATGGTATGAAGACATCTCTCTTGACATCCTGAGAAATTTGCGCACTGGTTCCCGCTGGGTTGAGGATCCCACTTTTGTTGCTCTTCGGCAAGCTCGGGCCTTCCAACTCGTCGAGTACGCCGACGTGCACACTTGGAATGAAGGGCCGAGTTTTCTTCCAGACCCGGATGAGGAGGTTGTAGCTGAGGATGCTTCGGATGATAATTCGGCTGAGCAGGGGGAGGGTGAAAATGATTCGGCCGCATCTGATAGCTCCAGCTCAAGCTCGGACAGCAACGGCGACGCGCGGTCCTCTTCCAAAGGTACCGGGCATTCTACCGCACGGACTGATGCTCCTGAGCAACCTCGGACTTCCGCTGAAGTTGCACCTGGGTCGGCGGAGGGCGAGGCAACCTCAGTCGAAGTTCCTCCTACCTCGGAGTGCCCCGCACCTGAGCAAGCTGCTGCCTCCCCAACGAACAACGCCTAAGTTATTTCCGATCCCTGGCATGCTGGGCGTATGATGTAGGCGAAACATTTGTCAACTCTTTGTATGATTCAAATTTCTTTTGCTGTGTACTGCTGTGACATTCGGTTAAGTGGGTGTTCGCCCGAATTCTTGCTTTGTTGGCCCTCAACTTCCTGACCTTTTAGGATTTATCCTTGCCTCTATTTTTTATGGTTTTATCCAGGCGTGAGCTCTGAATATCATATAATATTGATCTGTTCTGAACAGAGATTGACTACTTCGTTGTGAAAATATATAGCAATCGCTGGATCATTGTTTATTGTGCGAAACTTCGATATGTAAATCAAATTTCAGAGGTAGTATAAGACTAATACGGGTGCGCTCAGCATAAGATTGAGGTAGCATACGGTAATCCCCGAGTCGCTGATTTAGATGCCGAGGTTTAGATATTAATATGAAATTGATATATCATATGGCAGTCCCCGAGTTCTTGCCCGGGCGATGAGGTTCGATACATAACATGAAGTTGATATAAGATACGGTCCCCGAGTCCCGCCACGGGCACCGAGGTTTAAATACATAACACGAAATAGATATAACATATGGCGTCCCGAGTTCTTGCCCGGCGCCGAGGTTCAAATACATAACACGAAATAGATATAACGTATGGCAGTCCCCGAGTTACTGCTCCGGGCGCCGAGGTTCAAATACATAACACGAAATAGATATAACATATGGCAGTCCCTGAGTCACTGCTCTGGGCGCCGAGGTTCAAATACATAACACGAAATAGATATAAAATATGGCAGTCCCCGAGTCACTGCTCTGGGCGCCGAGGTTCAAATACATCATTGGATTTTGACTTTGAGATATAATGCTACGAGTAGAATGGCCGAAGTAAAGCAACATTCCAGGGATGCTTCGTTTCTTCGCCAGCTTTGTCTGCCTTGTTCCCTCCGGGGGACTGAGCTTCGATTAGATAATAGGCATCATTGTGCAACGTTTTGCTCACAATAAATGGTCCTTCCTATGGGGGTGACAACTTGTGCATGCCGGCCGTGCGTTGCACGAGTCAGAGGACCAAATCTCCTTCTTTGAATACTCTTGGATTCACTTTCTTGTTGTGATACCGCCGCAGGTTCTGTTGATAAATAGCCGATCGTGATAATGTCAACTCTCTGGCTTCTTCCAGCAGGTCTACGGCATCTTGCCGAGCTATCTCATTTGTCTCTGAGGTTGTGTACTGAGCAACTCTTGGCGAGTCATATATTATGTCGGCTGGAAGTACGGCCTCTGCCCCGTACACCAGAAAGAATGGAGTATAGCCTGTTGATCTATTCGGAGTAGTCTGGAGGCTCCATAGTACGGCTGGGATTTTTTCGATCCAACATCCTGCCGACCTTTGCAATGGTTCGACAAGTCGTGGTTTTATTCCTGATAGCACCAGTCCATTAGACCTTTCCACTTGCCCATTGGATGCTGGGTGAGCCACAGAGGCAATATCTAGTCTTATGTGCTTCTCTCGGCAAAATCTAGCGAAAGCTCATACGCAAAGTTTGTGCCATTGTCCGTAATAATGCGGGTACCCATATCTTAAGATGATATCCTTGAGAAATTTCAACTTTGTGTGCCCATCACACTTTTTAATTGGTTTTACTTCAATCCATTTTGTGAACTTGTCCACCATAACCAATATGTGGGTCATTCCTCCTCGCTACCGGCTTGAATGGTCCCACCATATCTAAACCCCATACGAAAATGGCCAAGTGATGGGTATTGTTTTTAACTTCGCCGACATATGTATTCAGTTGCGTATATCTGACATCCATTGCATTTCTTGACTAATTCTTTTGCTTCTTTCAATGTCGTTGGCCAATAAAATCCATGCCTGAATGCCTTGGCTACTAAGGCGCGAGATGAGGCATGGTGCCCACATTCTCCTTGGTGTATGTCTAGAAGGATTTCCTGACCTTCATCGAACTTCGACTTCGCAATACGTTTGTGACGCTTCTTTTATACAGCTCATTGTTTATGATTGTATAAGCTTTTGCTCTTCTTACGGTATGTCTAGCTAATACCTTATTACTTGGGAACATCGCGTCTTTTAGGTAAGAAAATATGGGTTGCGCCCAGAACGGTGTTACTTTTTCTGATGTGATCTCACTGTTTATCTCCATGTTCTCTGCCGACATATATATCTCGGCTCTCTCCATGATTGCGCTTACCTTGGTTGTCCCCCTCTTTAGGGGTTCCGAGTCATTCTGCGGATCTACCTCCATTGGCGTGTGATCTTCTGCAGAATTTGTTGGGATAAAGATAGATTCGGATTCTGGTGATGGGATTATTGATGGTTTCCTGAGGTGTTCCAGGGCAATACCTGGAGGAATTGATTGCCAGGTTGATCCTAATTTTGACAATGTGTCGGCGGCATCATTTTCTGCCCGAGGTATGTGGTGAAATTCACATCCTTCAAAGTATCCACTGATTTTTTGCACATGGAATCTGTATAAAGCCATATTAGCATCTAATGCGTCCCAACTGCCTGATACTTGTTGTACTACTAGATCCGAGTCACCATAGCATAAGATTCGGCGTATACCAATTTCTTTTGCTACTTTCAATCCATGGACTAGCGCTTCATACTCGGCTACATTGTTGGACGCAGCAAAATGTATTTGCAATACATATTTCAATTGGTCTTTTTTAGGCGAGGTTAATACTATTCCCGCTCCCAAACCATTCCTTAGTTTGGAACCATCGAAATGCATTGTCCAGTAATTTGGATCTGGCAATGGTGGCCCATACTGCACCTCGGCCCAGTCCACGAGAAAGTCGGCGACAGCCTGAGATTTGATTGCATCTCTTCTATCAAACTGTGGAGCGTATGGTGATAACTCGATCGCCCATTTTGCTATTCGGCCACTTGCGTCTTTGTTTCTCAATATGTCGGCTATGGGTGCCTCACAGATTACTTTGATGGGATGCTCTTCGAAGTAATGTTTAAGCTTTTTCGCCGACATATATACTCCATAAGACATCTTCTGATAATGCGGGTAATTCTGCTTTGAAGTGGATAACACCTCACTTAGATAATAGACCGGCCTCTGAATCGACTTACCATCTTCAAGTCGTT
Source organism: Avena longiglumis (assembly GCA_030063025.1). NCBI lineage: Eukaryota > Viridiplantae > Streptophyta > Magnoliopsida > Poales > Poaceae > Avena > Avena longiglumis. Next base: position 253,398,993 of record CP125974.1, read on the forward strand.
CCACTACGACTACAGTACTAACTACTCTATTGGTAGCCGCTACATAGAGTAACATAGGCTCTTTTGATAATGGAGAAGCCAAAATGGGTGCCAGAACTAACATCTTTTTTCAACTCACGAATGAGGTCCTTTGTGGAGTCCAAATGAATTTATCCGATTTTCTCATCAGCTGGTAGAGCGGCAGCGCCTTCTCTCCTAGCCGACATACAAATCGACTAAGCAAGGCCAGGCAGCCCGTGAATTTTTGTACATCATTCAAACATTTTGGCAATTCCATTCTTTCTACTGCTCTTATCTTTGTTGGATTATCCTCAATACCTCGGCTAGATACAAGGAAACCGAGTAATTTTCCTGCCGGCACGCCAAATGTGCACTTCTCTGGATTAAGCTTCATTCGGAACCTTCTTAGGTTCGCAAAAGTCTGCCGTATATCTTCTAGTAATGTTTTGCTCTCTTTAGTTTTGATGACCACGTCATCCACATACACTTGTGCATTTTTTCCTATCTGATCGTGCAGGCATTTTTGCATGCATCTCTGATATGTCGCTCCTGCATTTCGCAGGCCAAATGGCATTGTGCGATAACAATAAGCCCCGTACGGGGTAATAAATGCAGTCTTTATTTGATCGGCCGGATTTAACGGTATCTGGTGGAAACCAGAATACGCGTCTACAAACGATAACAGCTCACAACCAGCGGTCGAGTCAATGACTTGGTCTATTCTAGGCAATGGAAAAGGATCTTTCGGACATGCCTTGTTCAGGTTCGTGTAATCGATACACATTCGCCATACAATGGCTACATTGGGGTCATATTTCTTCTTTTCTACTAGCACCGGATTTGATAACCAATCCGGATATAGCACCTCCATGATGAACCCGGCTGCGAGGAGCCGAGCTATTTCATCTCCTATTACTTTTATCCTGTCTTCGGCAAAGCGGCGGAGAGGTTGCTTCACCGGCCTTGCTCCTGGCCTGACGTTCAAAGAGTGCTCAGCCAACTCCCTCGGAACACCTTGCAGATCTTGAGTTGACCATGCAAATATGTCCCGATTCTCACGGAGGAAGTTGGTGAGCTCGCCTTCCTATTTAGCATCCAGGCCTGCACCAATAGTAACAGTACGCTCTGGGAATTGCTCATCAATCTGAAATTTCTTCGTCTCTTTAGTCGGCTGAAAAGAGACACTGCCATGAGGGTTGGCCAGCGCCGGCATGTTCAGCTGTGCCGACTGAGCGAGGGCTGCTACTTCTTGAATCCTTCTCTTTTCTCTTGCTATAACCAATGACTCGGCCAAATTAGACCCGGCTGAAGCACACTCCATTGACTTCTTGTAATCCCCTGCAACTGTTGTCACCCCCTATGGTCCGGGTAGCTTCATCTTCAGATAATTTATATGACAGCTGCTCATGAATTTGGCCAGTGCGGGCCGTCCGAGTAGAGCATGATAACAACTTTCCAGATCCACTACTTCAAATTCTCAATTTTCTGCTCTGCAGTTATCTCTTGTACCGAATAACACGTCCACTCGGACTTTACCGATGGGCTCACATGAAAGCCCTGGCACTATCCCATGGAAAGTGGTCCTCGTGGATTGCAGCATGTTCTGCGATATTCCGAGTTTATGCATGGTATCTTTGTACATGATGTTGATACTGATTCCATTGTCAATGAGTACTTTTGAAAATTTCACGTTGATGCTTGGTCCAACGAACGTCGGATCCAACACAAGTGCATATGATCCTGGACTTGGCATTATTCTGGGGTGGTCCTTCATGCTCCAGGTCACCTCCTAATCAGACCATGGCACGTATCTTGGTACTGCCGGCATAACTGCATTCACTTCCATATGCCGGCGCTGCACACTCTGCTTGTCTTGTTGTTCCGTTGTGAACACACAATAAGACTGGTGATGCTCTCTGTAATCATTACGTCCGGTATTTGCCGGATTCATCCTTCCATCCTGGACCTGGTTTATTACCTGATGCACTTCATATCTCCGATCCGAGCTATCATACCTCGGGGGAGGGGGCGGTAGCATCAGTTGCTGTGTATTTGCTCCAGTTAACTGCGGCTGATGTTGCTGTTGCACTTGATGGGGCGCCTGAACTCCTGTGGGGTTCCCCATCGCATTTTTCATCCATGCACATTGGCGAGTCGTATGATTGGCTGGTCTGGATGGGTTGGATGTGTGAAATTTACACGGCAGATCTAACATGGATTCGAACGTGTATTTCGGCCTCTCTTGCCATTGCTTCTTTTGCTCTGGGGTCCATTTCCTTTTTCCCTCATTTCTTGATGTCCACTGTTGAGGTCCATTCTTCTGCCGTTGAGTTGCTCCATGACTCGGCGGATCTTGTGCTACTGCCGCCACTTGGGCCGAATTATATCTATAATCCGGCCTCTCCTCTCTTCTTCTTCCTCTGAAATCGCGCCTGGATGACTCGGCCAATTCTCTTGCATAATGGTCCTGTTGCTCGCGATGATCTGCCGACATTAATTCCGGTTGGGTTGGGTCGCCTAATGCATAGGAGTCTGCTATTCTGATTGTCTCTGCCAGTGTGGTTGGCATATCTCTTTGCAGGCGCTGCCACAACACGCTGGCATAACGGCAGCCTTGCGCGAACCAAGCGATTGCTTGCGATTCGATGACTCCTTCACATGAGTTTCTCAAGTTGCACCATCGAGTCAAAAACTCCCTATCTGTTTCATTTGGCCTATGCTTGCACATGGCTAACTGTTGTGGCCTGTTTGGCCTCTTGTATGTGCTGGTAAAGTTGCTGACGAACATTTCTTCGAAATCTAACCAGCTTGATACCGCGGTTGGTAGATTATTCAGCCATACCGGCTGGTCCTTCCAACATTTGTGGGACATACCGCTTTGCCCATCTTAAGTTCCCACCCGCTATCTTCACAAAGAAGGGCATAGTCAATCAACCAGTCTTGTGGCTTGGTACTTCCATTGTATGTTTTTGTGCCTCTTGCTAACTGAAAGTTCGGCACTGGTGGTTCGCCCATAATCCGTGGTCCAAAACATGTCGGACCTGGTGGACCCTGTTCTTCCAACAACTCGGACCGGTATAGCCGGTCCAGCTTCACTCTTGCATCACTTGCTGGCAAATCTCTGCACAGGATTCTGTCCTGCATCCCATAGTGGTTATTTCCACCCTGGATCGCGTATTCCACCTCTGAATAACCATCATTGTACCTTTCATTCATTTGATTGTCGCGATCTGGCCTCGCTTCTCTTTCCTTCCGAGGTTCATGCCTTGGTTGCGGGTTGAGCGACATCTCTCTCCTTACTTCGGCCAGGGTCTGGTTTTCATGATTACCTCTCGCGGGTTCTCTTCTGCCGAGATCACCATTGCCTCGGCCTCCGCCGTATTTTTCCATACGGCAGTGGTTTCTCTCCCCACTATTACCTCGGCTTGCATTGCCTCTGTTCTCATTTGCCTTTCCATCCATTGTCGGATCATATGGAACAATTTGCTTATTCCTCTTCCTTGAGGTTACTGCTTTGTCTCTCCGAGCGTTGTTTCCGGGTGAAGATGCTGCTGCCGCAGATAAGGCAGGCGCTGCCCCTGCCGAATGAACCATCCGCGAGGCCCCTAGCCTTGTCGGGTTTGTTCTGAGTATTTCCTCATTTTGCTGGTTCGCGATGCGCACCATCTCATTCACTCTTTCTTGTTGTTTCTGCCGGGCTTCCCCGGTCAACCCCTCTAACTCCAATGCTGCGGCATTTGCCGCTCTCAGGTTCTTCGCCGCATCAGTACCGCAAACCCAAATCACTTGATTACGCCTCGTGAGCTTCATGCTCTTTGTTAATGTCATCCATCAGGTTCTTCCCTCTTAATCTTAATTGCCTACCCGCCGGTGCGATATCAAGCTTATTAGCTTTTGCATATTCTCTCGGGGTCTGTTCAAGGACTTGCAGGCCGATACCTTTTGGCCTCTACCGGCACCTTTTGCTGGTTTCTTCTAACTCTGCCTGAGCATTTGCCGGATCAAGTATCGGCGCTACAGGCGTAGTCAAGTTTTCTATGGTCGCCTGAAGAATGTTCTCTGGCCTTTCCAGAGGTAGCCCTCTCACTCTCGGTGCCTTTGGGGTGGTGTCATGTAGCTCGGTTGGGTTTGTTTCTGGCGGGATTACCTCAGTGGGTTGGCGTCGATCGCTTGGAGTGCGCCTTGTGCGCTGCGGTTCTCTGCTTGACCCGGCTACTGCTGCTCCAGCTTGTGCTCCTGCAGCGACCATCACCTCGACGCTGCCTGCAGGATGTGCCTTGAACGGACGGCTTGCTGCGTTTAGAGGTGGCTCTCCTGCAACAACAACCTGGTGGGGATAAATGCCGGTGATGTCGACGCCGACGTAAACCTTGTGCTCGCCCAGGCTAATGAAGACGCCATTGCACGGGGGAGTTTTCCCCCTGAAGCTTCCTGCATTGTCGCTGACATAGTCGCAGAGACCAAATCTCCGGACCAAGCCAGAAACAACGCGCTCGCCCGTGTCGATGAAGTTTCCCGTCCGGATCATTACTCCAGCACCGCTGCCTGGCCCCGATGGCGTAAGCGCCGTGGTGGTGGCACGGCAGATGCCATGGGTAGGCTAAAGTATGGGGCCAATGGATGCTAGTGGGATCTGGGGAGGGAAGATGCAATTGATTCAACACTCAAGTGGTTAAGGCAAAGATCTTTATTTCTCTTCTTTTGGGTTACAAGTGCTCCTCGAGCTGTATACAGAGAGAAGAGATGAATCTCACCAGCCTAACGGTCCTCAGAAGAGTGGATGCCCTCCTCAGGGTCCAAGCCTCCCCTTATAAAGGAGTGCCTTGGGTGCCCTTAGGGCTGACGAGACAAGCATATTCGAGGAATATGCTTGTCCCAAAATAGTAGTTCGGCGGCCTCCTTTCCCTGTCGCCCTTCTAACGACGGCAAGGCTCCAGAGGACCCCTCCTACGTGCCTCGGGCTCCAGGACTGTCACCTCCGTGACCTCCTTCTGCCCCTCTGACGCTCTGCATCTTTGTCTCTTGTGCTTGGATCCGCTCTGATTCCTTCTAGCCTGCAGCTATAGTTTGACCTTGGGTTTCTCCTTCTCCTGCAAGCTTCGTATCACTCGGCCTTACCTTACCTTGCGTAACTCGGCTTGTCCTTCACCTGCATCAAGATCACTTGGGCTAACCCGGCCGACCCTCGCAGTAATTCGGCCGGGTAACTGCTTGATACACATATACGGGCTTCTCGCCTCCGTACCTCGGCCGACATATTCATGATTCGGCCAACCTAGACCGTAACTCGGAAACCAGACGGGGATTGTACCTCTGTCTTTCCCCGTCTCTGACCTACCCGAGGTCAACCCCCCGACAGTGACAGGAAAAAACAGGGGAATAAATATGAATTAAATGCAAAACATATTCTATAAGGGGATGCAATGAAAACATGGTTATTAGCAATTCATGGTATCATATAGGCAACTATCATGATGGTTTGAGCAACTTTGTGTTCAGCTAGAAACTTCTAGTTACATATATGCAACAAAAGCAGTTTTTAAGCAAAACTTAATATGATAGTAAAAAAGAACTACAAAAGAGATAAACATGCTTCAGAGGTGCTAAAAAGAACATGTTCTAGCAACTTGTAGTTGTATATAAGCAACAAACAGGCTGTGTTGAGCAACTAGATGAGTCATAAAAGCAACTACATAGAACATCTGTCTATGATTAAAAAATTGTGCACTTACCATCAAGTGATTAACACAACAACACACAGACTTCTTGTTTTTCAGTGAACTAAAAGCAAGCTTGATCTGGTCGACAACAAACTGATAAATGTTCGTGTGGGGAATTAGGTCAACGTCATATACAGCAGGATAGCAGCATGGGCTAACTTTTAGACCAGTTGTGGGAGCGAGAAAGTTGTAGGCCATTACATCCAATCTCGAACAAACATATTATCTGATTTCCCGCCCATCTCCTCAATCATCTTGCACCAGCTGGTAAGATCGGGACTGCCATTTGGTGGGAAACCGTAATCCTCCAACATTTGTCGTGTAATATCAGCATTCATCTCGTAGCACAGTTTTAAGCCTGAGTTGGGCAGCCCCCAGATCATATGCACACTTTTTGCATCGACCAGTATCTTTCCGCGGTCAGGTATAATCAATTCAGAGGTGTCGGGGTCATAGCACTTCATAACCCACTAACTGAGTTCAAGAGGCATGGTGCATACGCCGATGTTCAACAGGCCACCGAACTTCTTCTCGATCAGTGCAATCTTCTGTGTGCCTATCAGTTTGTTGTTTAGTGTGACAAAACGCGAAGGCAATGAACTGGTTCTGATTTCCCCAATTTTCTCAGCCTATAATTCAGCCATGCAAAAAAAAAAGATGTATTAGATAGTTTCCATATAGGCGCCGAAATATGGCAAAAAAATAGCAATTGTCTACTGTAGAGAAGAAACTTCATACTGAAATTAAAAAACTACCTAGTGCAGTGTAGGAATTTCATACTGCAGAGAAGCAACTACCTACTGTAGAAAAGAAACTACCTACTGCAGAAAAGCAACTACCTACTGAAGATAAAAAATGACAAGTAATAAGATTTAGCATGAATACAATGTAGATAGCATGGGTAGAACTTACATCAGAGTTGTCCGCTGTTTTTCTGGTTGCAACATTTTTCCCTTATTCTTTGGATTCTCCGCCATTTCAACAATATCACCAACAGGTTTCTTTGCAATTGTCTTTTTAGACTGCTTCACAAGAGGCGGTCCACGATTAGCCAGAGCCTTCATTTTATTTTGCTTAGTAGGTTCTTTCGTAGGTGGAACCTTAGTTTGTTGGCTCCCTGAAGATGAGCCCCCACCTGCTAATGGATCATTACCATCCATCATGCAAACCTTCTTAACCAATAGCATGGAAACACAAAAAAAATTAAAACTTTAACTAGCAACTTCTTGATGACCCACAAGTATAGGGGATCGCAACAGTCTTCGAGGGTAGTATTACCCAATTTATTGATTTGACACAAGGGGAGCCAAAAAATACTTGCAAGCCTTAACAACTGAGTTGTCAATTCAGCTGCACCTAGAAATAGTTCTTGCTCATAGAAGTTTATCAGTAGCAACAGTTTGTAGTAGCAACAACAAAGCAACAACAGCAGTGAAACATGAGCAATAGTAATAGTAGCAGCAAACAGTAGGATATGAGTGCGGTAGGCATAGGGATGGATGGACGGGCATTGCATGGACAAGTATAAACATGTAACTTCAAGATCTAGGGCAATTGCAGATAAATAAGATAAAGCATCCAAGTACTAAACAATCATAGGCATGTGCTCCATATATAGTCACGCGTGCTCGCAATGAGAACTTACACAACATCTTTTGTCCTGCCAGCCCGTGGCAGCGGGGCCTCAAGGGAACTACTGGCAATTAAGGTGCTCCTTTTAATAGAGCATCGGTGCAAAGCATTAACACTCTGTGAACACATGTGATCCTCACATCACAACCATCCCCTCTGGTTGTCCCAATTTCTGTCACTTCGGGGCCTTTGGATCCGGACAATGATATGTGTACACAACTTGCAGATAAGATCACAAACAATACTATCATAATGATTCAATAATAAGTTCAGATCTGAGATCATGGCACTCGGGCCCTAGTGACAAGCATTAAGCACAACAAGTTGCAACAAAGTCAAATAACACTAATAGAGATACTAGGCACCATGCCCTAACAATCTTATTCGATTACATGATAGAACTCATCCAATCCCTACCATCCGCATATCCTACAGCGGGGGATTACTCACTCATGGATGAGGGAAACATTGATGGTTGATGGATGATACGTCAGAAACGTATCTATAATTTTTGATGCTCCATGCTTGTTTTGTATCAACTTTGCTATGTTTTGTATACACTTTAAGGTATTTTTATACACTTTCTAGAACTAACCTATTGACAAGATGCCACGGTGCCAGTTGCATGTTTTCTTTTGTTTTTGGTTCTAGAAAAGGCAGAAAATCAATATTCTCGGAATTGGACGGGACAAAAGCCAATCTTCCTATTTTTTCTGGAGCAACACAGAACCACGAAGCAGAGTTGGAGCAGGACACCAGGGTGGCCGCACCCCTCTAGGCGCAGGACAGCCCTGGTGGCGCCTACAGGTGGTGTGGGCCCCTGGCCCTCCACCGACCTTGCCTCCTTCGCCTATAAGAAGCCCCCGGGGAGAAAACCCTAAATAATCCAGAAGAAATCCATCAAAACCTCCATAGCACCGCCGCCATCGAAGGGGAGATTCAGGGGACAGAAAGTCTCTGTTCCGGCACCCTGCCGGGACGAGGAAGTGCCCCCGGATCCATCTCCATCGATCTCCACCACCATCTCCATCACCATTGCTGGTTCCCATGATGAGGAGGGAGTAGTTCTTCCTCGAGTCTAAGGGCTCTACCGGTAGCTATGTGTTCATCTCTCTCTCTCTCTCTCTATGCATGATCATGTTGTGATCATGAGCTTTGTAATCAAGTAGAACTACCTTGCTACTCAAGTGCTTTAATAGATCTCTGCTCTCCCCATGTGTGTGAAAGTGACAGTGTGCATGACATGGTGGCACTTAGGCTAGAGTCTACATAAATACTCATAACTACTCCCTCCGTTTCAAAATAGAAGATGTTTTAGCTTTGTGAAGCAAATGTGTCTAGACTTATTTTAGTGTCTAGATTCACTCCAAACATGAGTGAACCTATATACTAAAACAAGTCTAGATACATTCTCTTCACAAATCTAAAACATCTTATATTTTGAAACGGAGGGAGTACTATATGAAAGGGAACAACTTGAGCCATTGATTAGTGACGCCAAATCAGCGATTTCTACTTTAGATGTCGCGTATTTATAGTAACCGCTATCTACAGTTCGTTGGTTTTTTCACGGTTTTTCCCCTGATTTATTTTAGCCATTTTTATGCGGTTCCTCGCTAAGCGGTTGCGGCGCTTCTGGAAGGCTCACGTCCACCTTATCTTCCTGCCTAGATGTCCCTTCTCCCGTGCGCCGCCTCCTCCACTCCCAGTTCGCCATAGAACGACGCCAGGAGCAGGAACACCGGCGCCCCACCACTTCACGTCCCACACGTCCATGCCCACCCCACCGCTCTGTCTCCGGCGCCCCGCCGCCTTGCCAAGGATTCCTTTTGTGGGTGTGCGAGGTGGGATAGCCTACCTCGAGGTCTCACCCTCCATGAGCATTGAAGAGGACCAGGGCTTGGACAAGGTAGAGTGGCGGAGTTCTTATCTCTTCTTCTCTTCACATGTCTCTTCTTTTTCTCAGCTCCCAATCCAGAGCTTCTCCAAGCACACAGGCCTAGGCTCCTCACCCTCCCCGGTCCCGAAACCTTCTTCCCAATCCCCGTCGCTCATGGCCAAGAAAGAAAACCGCACCCGTGCCCCTCCCACTCCAGCGTCAGCACATCCATGTCTGCCTAGATGATCTCTCCCACTGATCCCGTCTGCCTGCCCTCGGATGCCTCCAGCCACGACTGCGTCCGCCTCCCGTGTCCACCGCCCGTCGCTGACCCTGTGCACGCGTCCTCAGCCACGGTCTCCCTCGGCCCTTCTCCAGTCGATGGTGAGGAAAATAAGGAGGAGGGTGTACTCTTCGCCGATGTCGTTCGTCTCGGCTGTCATCGCCCGGCGTGACATCATGGGCACGGCACCCAGCTCCACTTTGTCGTCCGCCTCCGTCGGGCCCTGCTCCTCCGGATTAATAGGAGCAAAGCGAGCCATCGCCAAGCCACACGAGAGGGAGATGGCTTTTGTGGCGTTCATGATGAAGTCACCAGCGGCGTTCCAGGACATGGTGTAGCTCGAGGTACCTACATACTGAACTGGACCATGGACTCACTTTTTTGTTTTCGATTTTCCATGGGGCAGTGACTCAGTATTCCATTGTGCTTTCCTCTGCTTGGCATCATGTTTTTCGGTTGGTGTTGCACTTCTGGACAACTGAAAAACGAAAATCTATCACTTATGATGTTTGAGTGTGTAGAGAAGCATCCGAGCAACATCTGCATATAATGTTAATCTTTATTTCACCAGTTGCTTGTGTGATAAGCATTAGGCTATGAGGATTTGTCTTTGTACTTCACTTTATTAATACTACTAACTTTCTCTGTTTTGTTTGCAGACCCCGACACTTTTGTTGCTCCTTGAGAACGTATGTATAAGCCAGCTTTGTCCACTATCATATCTCATAAATCAATATTACGTCACTTGAAGTTTTTTATACCAGCACTGGATTGAAAAGTAATTCATTCTTTTAAATCAAACGGCTATAAGATATATTGAAGCATGTTATAGCCCAAAATCTTCCCCTGAATCTATTACAGTTGAGAAGGTAAGTAAAGAAAAATGGACGTTCTGTTTTGTTGCATGTTTTTTTGAATTATCATGACATGTCTGGAACTCGACGGGTAATGTATAAAAGTCTAGAATATGCCATGGTTGACACTCCCATTCTTCAAGCATTTGATACAGTACATGATGGAATTTTTTGCATCTGCCTGTTTTAGAAAGGGGTATATAGACAGATAAGAATGTTGCTCGGTCTAATTTTACTTATTATGATGTCCACTGAATCAAAATAGTGTGTTGTCATCCAAATGGAGTTCAATATGTATGCTCCCGTGTGGTCTGCTGTATTGAGGCGCTGACCTTGATGAAATCTGGATGAACTGGCGGCCTTGGATGTCGCGCTCTCAAGCCGCGGGTCAAAGACTGCTCTCCATGTCCATGCCTCCATGGTGAGCAGGAATTGTACCAGGATGAGTATCTTCACTATGATATAACTGATTATAATTCTGTTGGTCAAGCGATACATTGCCCTTGAGAAACTCGCCCAAGACGTAGCATGCACACTTTATTATTTTTCCAGCGGTTTATTTCCTATTTTTAATTCATATTGATTCATATGCTCGACTACACAATTAAGGTTACAGATCTATGATTTGACTCATTTTTTGTGAAATCCCCTTATTTTAGAGTTTACAATGGTTCTAAGAAGACATCAGGCAAAGGTGGGCATGCTACTCCAGAATTGACATTACTCATCTAAGCTTAACTACTCATTTTTCCTTCACCCAGTCTGGTTTGTACCCACAATCTCCTTTTGCACATCCTTAAGGCTAAGCTCCATAGGGGGTAAAATCTTATAGTTCATTTTAGTAATATTTCTACTAGATAAGAGCTAATAATCGTTTTTTATAGAAACTAATTGCAGACTATTGATCTAATCTGTTCGGAAGAAGAACATGGTTTATTGATCCTCATGCAAAAAAAGAGTTGTTATGTTTTACAAACACTGAACTTTTTCTATGTAGATATGTAGATTGACATGATTTTACATCAAGTAGGTTAAATACCATGTTCTTCTTTCTTACTCTAAACAATCGTACATATTATAATCGTTTGTGCGTCCCTAGGCTAAAATGTAGCCAGGGGCACATCATGTTCATAAATACACACGATCCTAAAAAAACATTATGGAACTCATTTTTATCTTCCCAGTTTTGATTATCATGATTTCTTTAGCCTTGCATTATAATGTCTCTGGTCCAATTTAATTTTATCACACCATCCACCAAAACAGGATCTTTCAGTTTCATGATTTTTTGATCATACACAGTGTGATGGGTTCTGGTAATATAGAAAGCGGGGAGAGATGGACGTATAAGTTACAGGAAAAACATAAACTGAAGAGGCGTCATGTGAAGATATTGCTTTGTCTTTCTACATAACGGTCAATATCTTTTATACTTTGTGCCACAGTTTTTCTCGCAATCAAATATGATTCAGGTTATTTTTTGTCACATTGTCTACAAAATAGAAGTTCACTATATTGGAGTACAAAGTGTGGTCAGTTACTTCTCCTTGTGCTGCTCATATTATTTATTAGTTTGTCAAATCATCATATTATTGGAGGGGGTTGTCGGCATGGTGCTAGACAAGGGCTTCTGGAAGATGGCATTGTGGAGGACTCCAAGGTTTCTGTCTTCCTTTGAAGGCAAGTTTGGTGATAACAGCTCTTGAATGTGAGGTAATTCCCCTATTGGGAAAATAAGTGAAGTCTCACATAATCTGTGTGCTGCCAAGTTCCAACGGGTTTGGGTATTGATGGTCATTATCGTTGGGTTCATAAACTATGGTGCTGCCAAGTTTCAACGGGTTGAATGTTTCAGCCTCATGATCTGATATATATCCTACTTATCCATACATGGATATTGCCTACCATATCGAACGATAAGTTTGAATAATACTTCTACCCTGAATATTGATTTTCAAGTTGATGAGTATGAATATATATATAACAGTACCCCATAGTATATTTAGTAATCTGTGTGTTACCAATTTCTTCTTCAATTTTGTTAATTAGCTTCTCAAGTTATAAATAATACAATCATTGTGCACCTCAATGTTCTACATGGCATCGATGTTGTCTTAAATGGTTCCCTTAGAGATTTTGCACTATAGCTAACTGCAGTGTTTTTCTTGGATAAACCAATTCACTACTTTTGGTTTCCCTGGCTAATTGATGAAATCTCGTATAAAATGATACATTAGTGTGAGTGTACTAGAGTTCTGTGTGTGAAGGACAAGCATGCAAGATGAATTTCATGACATAATGCTTGGATGATTTGATTGAGATGGATTCATGTAGAACTATTAGGTTTAGTACTGATAGACATGTACCTTGGTCTCTTGCTTTTTAAATGTTGTGTGATTAACTTATGATCTTATATATTTGTTAACACTTTGTCAATAATGGGTCGATGTATGAACAAAAAAGTAAGATGCTTTATACACTTCCCTTAAGATGGTATTTTATTTTCCTAAAACTTGCAGACATGGCGATTTGGCGACTGAATATTTTCTGCATGCCATCTGGCTGCGCGAGAACATTGTTTGTATTGAAGTGTCTGATACCCTTTTGTTCTTGCTGACAAGCCCACGGGAAGATCGTTGGAAGCAGAAACTGATGGATCACCACCTCGCTACTCTTAAGAGAGTTATTGCTTACTATTGGATGTTCTCTTATGCTCTACTTTCCCGTTCATTTATTTGCTTGATATCTGTTGTTCTAATTAGTTTTACTCTTTGTTTCAGAACGTCTATCGGATGGTGTAGTGTTGCTGTCGTTCGATATTACGCTACCGTTGCTAGCACACTTTATTGTTGCACTTAAATGTTGGTTTCATTCCTCGAACATTTAATTTCACTAAATAAATTCACAAATATGTTCTAGATCTGCCATATATCGGTGGCAGTATTTTACCTCACGGCAGTAGCAGCACCGCCTTTATAGATCATCTTTTGTAGAGTCTCCAACATATTGCCTGGGAACAAGAGTCAGTTTTACACAAACAGATTCCTTCTCCAGTCTCCTACTACAGACAAGTTTATTCTAATTTCCTCTCGAAGTGTTCATTCACACCATAAATTTTCCCTTGCTGCAAAATTTGCATATCCTCTTTAAACCATGATCCATTAGTTCTAAATTTCAATGTATCCATCTACATCTGCTTTGGTTACTCATCTTTCTTTATTACCAAACAGCATCAGCTTTGCTTTTCTGCTCAAACCATAACTTAGTGATAGCTTTCAGTTTCCCGTATCACTCTTTACTGGTGGAATCTATAGTTATTTGCATGAGGTGTACACTTAAGATTGATTCATATTTCAGGTCAACATGATGGAAGGTTGTCTACCAGAAAATCAAATAGCAAAGTTCAGTGATAATCAAAGGAGAATTTGGTATACAAGATTGAGTCTTTCATGATCACTGCAACTTGAGGAAAATATAAGACACCGGACCATCCCTATAGGATCAGAATCACCCAACAAGCGAAAGTGATAGAGCTTGACCCAGAATCTGAAGATTTCCACTTCTATGCACATAAATCAAAGCCATTTGATATCCCGACATCATGCATAGGATACAATATTGTTTATCAGGTCTTAGGCGAAGATACTTTATAAATTATGTACTACATTGGTCTCCTTCAATAGATGCAGACTCTTCTTATTTACTTTCAATTATAGACATCATTTTAAATACATCTACCAATATTTAAATCCATTTTAAATTCATCTACCAACATTTCAAATTCGTCACGGGTGCGGCATGTCGCCGCACCAAGTTTCCTAGTCGTGCTTTAATATATCTATGCTTTTCCCCATGTGTGTGAAGGTGACAGCATGCACACCGTGTGTGGCACATAAGCTAGGTTACATATATATATATATATATCATGAGTATATTTTGAGTTGGTTGTCTCTATGAAATTGTGGTGTTTGTTGGAACCATCTAGCGCTCAAGGTGACAGTGTGGGGTTATCTAGATTGGGGAAGGCGGACTTTGAGGTGTGTTGTTATAGCCCTACCATGGATTAGAGTGTCCAACCGGAGAGTAGTCAGGGTAGTATCATTAAGAGAAGATATTTATATGAGAGAGTGTTCACTAGTGAAAGTATGATCCCTAGGCCTTGTTTCTAAACATTGAAACACCATTTGCATCTAGATCTGTTGCATGTTTGCTTGCTTCCATCTTTATTTCAGTTTCACACACGTTACCCCATGTCAACAACAATTCAGAAGCTATTTTTTGGCACCGTTACCACTTGTATTTCACTATCTCTTCGCCGAACTAGTGCACCTATACACCTGACAAGTATATTGGGTGTGTTGGGGACACAAGAGACTCCTTGTATCTTGATTGCAGGTTTGCTTGAGAGGAATAACTTTGACCACTTCCTCCCTGAGTTCGATAAACCTTGGGTAATCCACTTAAGGTAAATTTGATGTTGTTCTACAAACCTCTGCACTTGGAGGCCAAACAACTGTCTACAAGAATAGAAGTGCGTAGACATCAAGCTATTTTCTGGCACCGTTGCCGGGGAGGTAAGGTAAAAAGGTACTCACATCCTCCGATGTGAGTGATCGAAGTTATTTCCTTTAGATTCTGCAATTTTGTCTTCTTGTTTCTTGTTTTCACTAGTTAGGCTTAATGGAAAACACCAAAAAAAATTAGAGAGATTTATAGTATTTATCTTGAGTTAGGACATGAAGTGTTCGAAGAGAAAATCACATATGGAGCTTTATTTGCATGCTAATAGCAATTTTATTAGTATGAATGCTTTGAACACCATTGTTGCTAATTCTATGGAAAAGTCTAACCTTGGGGAAGCTAGTTTTTATGAAAATGATCTTTTTAGTTCCCTGGCTTTGGAAGATAGCTATTCTATTGCTTATGATGATACCAAACCTCCAATATATGATGATTACAATGATGAATATGATATTTTCAGTCCACCTACTATTGAGTAGGAACTTAATTGTGATTACAATATGCCTCCTATATTTGATGATTATGGTGATGAGAAAAGTAATGATAGCTATTTTCCTGAATTTTCTCCCACTATAATTAATAAGAATGACTATGCTTATGTGGAGAGTAATAATCATTTTATGCATGTGGATCATGATAAGAATGCTTTATGTGATAGTTATATTGTTAATTTTGTTCATGTTGCTACTGAAATTTATTATGAGAGAGGGAAACATGGTTTTATGCATCTTAAGAATATTAAGTTTCCCCTCTTTATGTTGAAAATTTCGAAGTTGCATTTGTTTTGTTTTCCTATGCTTGTTGCTTTGTTCTTTCATGACTTGTTTCTTTACAAGATTCCTATGCATAGGAAGTGGATTAGACTTAAATGTTCTTTGAATTTGCTTCTTGATGCTCTCTTTTAAATCAATTCATATTTCCTAAGTGAGCATCTTCTCAAACTATCATGCCTAACTTAAAGGCATTAAAGAAAAGTACTTGTTGGGAGATAACCTAAGAGTTTTATTGAGTCTTGGAAGTTATTACTTCTGTAATGACCTCTCCTTATCCTTTTTGTTTGCTTTTTGTGCCAATAATGACCTCTAATGAGAGGGAAGTAAGATTTGGGAAGTTGCCGTCCCGAAACAGATTTCTGTCATCCACCATAAAAATTATTTAGGAGTCCCTATAAGTCGGATTGAGCTGATAATTTACAAATAAATCCCCCAGTATGTTAGATAATTTTCGTTAGTTCAAAACTTTTTTATTTGAGCAACAGAAGGTCTTCTAAAAAATCGGTTTCTACTTGCTGGTCTGTTTTGACAGATTTCTGCCATTATTTGCATTTGCTTCCTATTGATTCCTTTTTGGGTTCTTTATGGGAAATTGAGCTTTTTGAGGGAATTGCAATAGTAGCTTGTGTATTTAGTGAAAGTTTTGTTGTCTAAGGCTAAACCCAAGGGTCTATTATCTTTTGAATACACTAATGTTGCTAATGAAGATTGTGTGAAGTTTTGTATGAAGAAAAAAATTTAGGTGTAGAGAAAGCATAATGTAATGAGACGAAGAATGGAAAAAATATCAAGCTTGGGGATTACACCCTGTGTCACCCCAAGAAATATTATAGAGGTACAAGCGTCAAAGCTTGGGGATGCCCAAGGCATCCCCTTCTTTATCAATAAAAATCTCAGGTCTTTCTAGACACTTTGTTTTTATTGTTTCATGCACAGTTGTGTTGTTCTTGGAGCGTATTAGTTTTCGTTTTTGGTTTTCGTTTGTTTAGTTTGCTTGAATAAAGTTGGTTGGATCCCAGCACACTTCTTTTGGAGAGAGACACGCTCTGTTTTCATTGCCTAGAACACTGTAGTTTTCATTCTTATTGTCTGTGAGTGTTCTCTTTTGCTAGCACTGTGTGTAGCCTTAGTTTTCTTGTGCTTTTAGCTTAGAAATTTTTAGTTCTTCTTTGTGGATTTGTGAGGATTTATCACTAATATTTATTGATTATTATCTTTCTGAGTTGTTTCAAATAAGTTGATTGGTGTTGGAAAAGAGTAGAAAGTTTCAAGCTTAAGTGGTACAAAGGGAGCTTGTTTTGACTGTGGATTAGACTTTATAATGTCATGCTAGATGTTGTTTTGACCTTATGCTTAGTGATTATTATTGTAGCATGACTTGTTCCAAACAATTAAGATTGCTTAATGTGCCTTGAAAGAATCATGCGTTGTTTTAGCATACAAAAGCATAGTATTGTGGTATTCTCCTTTGATGCTTTGTTTGGATTGACTTGGCACATGCTCACACCATGTTATGACTATGAACCAGTCACCTTAGCCTCTATTATCATTTAGTCCTTGACTTGTGGTACCACTTTATGCTTTGATTAGTAATGTTTTGTCGCTCTACATGATTATGGCCATTATTTCTCTCTTAGTTGGTCGCTCCCAGTATTTTGCTAGCCTCCACTTGTATGAGTAAGCTCTACTCATACATCCAACTCCCAAGAAACCAAGTTATTCCAAAGTGTCCACTATAAATTCATATGCATGGTGTGTTACACCATTCCAAATATATTCTTGGTTTATTTATCTTCCAAATTAGATAGCAAAGTAGATAAAAAACAAGCATGGAGCATCAAAAATTATAGATATGTTTCCGACGTATCAAGCATCCCCAAGCTTAACTCATGCTTGTCCTCGAGTAGGTAAGTGGTAAAAATAATAATTTTTGAGGTGACATGCACCATCAAAACCAAGATCAAACCATTTGCAAGCATTGAAAGCGGGGAACAAAGACCTCTAAACATGTGCATGAAAGATGGAGTTCTAACAATAGGACATAGTAACTATGCATGCAACATGAAAGACTACAAACAAAGATCATGAATAACATGCATTGAAAAACGTTTGTTTGTTTCACATACAGAAAACATAGCATAGTGGCAATCAGCTTGTCCCTCATAGAGTAGCAAATAGATGCATAGGACACCTTCAAAGTTCACAAGGGTGACTAGAAACAAATAGCACAAGAACAAGTAACATCATAATATGCATCAATCAATAAGCTTTGGAACACTACACACAGAATGACAACTATGCTCTCTTAATGGTGCCTAAAGGTAGAAGGTGGAGACTCAATAGTGGTGGAAAAAAGGCCTTTTTATAAAGGAAGCAGGGATTACAAGTTTCAAAAAGAGCTTCCAAAAATTATGGTACTTGTTAGATTTTAGCCCTCATTGCCCCTATCATAAGCATCTTGAAGTGGTTAAGGTTAAAGTGGCAAAGATGGAGTATATGCTTGACGAAGTATAAGTTGGCAATCTCATGCCCCTTGAATACGAGGGCCACACCTCATGCATACTCAACTTTGGGTCCAGGTAAGTTCTTGTCATTGTAAGTATTTGCATATCATTGAGAACCGCCAATGGGGTACCCCTTGCACATGGTATAGGAGCTTTCCCATAACCAAAATGACAAGGCAAGAAGACAATGAGCATCTAAGCATTCTTCTTATTTACCATGCGAATATGGCGCTTTTTTCTCTCTTTCCTCTTTTCTCAATGTGTCTCTTTTTTTATAAGAAGAATGCTTCATAGATGTCACTATGGTGATGCTGCAAGTTTCCACCATGATTAGGCATGGATTAGGCTAGCGGCCCAGGTGTTTCTCTAACACAGGATACAAACACCATGGACTTACAAGTTCCCTCTTTATTTCACACCGGTGACATCCATAGACAAAAGAGAATGATATCAACTGAGTACAAAGTACAAGTGTAATGTTGAAAACGTTCCCCGTGACAGCACGGTTCTGCTAATTCCAACTTATAAGTGCAAGAAAATACAAAAAAATTGTCACAATGGTTCAATTTTATTAGGGGCAAAGAATATAAAATGTGCCATCAAGTTCGTGAGGGCTTTAATCTCTAAGTTTTCACATAACAAAATAGTTTTTAATTGGAAGATAGATGAAAACAAGAATATACTAGGAATGGTGGAACACACCATGCATAGGAGTTTATAGTGGACACTTTGGAATAACTTGTTTTCTTGGGAGTTGGAAGCATGAGTAGATCTTACTCATACAAGTGGAGGCTAGCAAAATACTGGGAGCAACCAACTAAGAGAGCAATAATGGTCATAATCATGCAGAGCAACAAAACATTACTAATCAAAGCATAGAGTGGTACTACAATTCAAGGACTAAATGATCATAGAGGCTATGGTGACTTGTTCATAGTCATAACATGGTGTGAGCATGTGCCAAGTCAAACCAAACAAAGCATCAAAGGAGAATACCACAATATTATACTTTTGTATGATAAAACAACGCATGATTCCTTCAAGGCACATTAAGCAATCCTAATTGTTTGTAACAAGTCATGCTACAGCAATAATCACTAAGCATAAGGCCAAAACAATATCTAGCATGACATGACAAAGTCTAAGCCACAGTCAAAACAAGCTCCCTATTGTACCACTATAAGCATGAAACTTTCTACTCTTTTCCAACACCAAACAACTTATTTGAAACAACTCACAAAGATAATAATCAACAAAGATCAGTGAGCTTGTCTCACAAATTCACAAAGAAGAACTAAAAAAGTTCTAAGATGAAAGCACAAGAAAACTAAGGTTGAACGCGGTGCTAGCAAAAGTGAACACTCACAAAACAATAAGAGTGAAAACTAGAGTGTTCTAGGCAATGGAAACATAGTGTGTATCTCTCCAAAATAAGTGTGGTGTAACCATCCAACTTACTCAAGCAAACTAAGCAAACGAAAACTAAGACGCTCCAAGAACAACACAATAATGCATGAAATAATAAAAACGAAGTGTCTAGAAAGACCTGAGATTTTTATTGATGAAGAAGGGGATGCCCAAGGCATCCCCAAGATTTGACGCTTGTACTTATTGAATATTTCTTGGGGTGAAATGGGTTGGAATCCCCAAGCTTGAGCTTTTGTCCATTCTTCATCTCATTACATCATTCTTTCTCAACACCTGAAACGTTTCCTTCATACAAAACTTCACACAATCTTCATTAGCAACATTAGTGTATTCAAAAGATAATAGACCTTTAGGCAAAGCTTTGGAACAGCAAAACTTTTCACTAAAAACATAATCTACTGTATCAACTCCTTCAAAAAGCTCAATTTCCAAAAAAGAACCCAAAAAGGAATCAATAAGAAGCAAATGCAAATAATGGCAGAAATCTGTCAAAACAGACCAGCAGGTAGAAACCGATTTTTTCGAACACCTTATGTTGCTTAAATAAAAAAGTGTTGAACTAACGAAAGTTAGATAACATACTGGGGGATTTATTTGTAAATTTTCAGCTCAATCCAACTTATAGAGACTCCTAAATAATTTTTATGGTGGAGGACAGAAATCTGTTTCGGGACGGCAACTCCCCAAATCTTACTTCCCTCTCATTAGAGGTCATTATTGGCACAAAAAGCAAACAAAAAGGATAAGAAGAGGTCATTACAGAAGTAATAACTTCCAAGACTCAATAAAACTCTTAGGTTATCTCCCAACAAGTACTTTTCTTTAATGCCTTTAAGTTAGGCATGATAGTTTGAGAAGATGCTCACTTAGGAAATATGAATTGATTTAAAAGAGAGCATCAAGAAGCAAATTCAAAGAACATTTAAGTCTAACCCACTTCCTATGCATAGGAATCTTGTAAATAAACAAGTCATGAAAGAACAAAGCAACAAGCATAGGAAAACAAAACAAATGCAACTTCAAAATTTTCAACATAAAGAGGGGAAACTTAATATTCTTAAGATGCATAAAACCATGTTTCCCTCTCTCATAATAAATTTCAGTAGCAACGTGAACAAAATTAACAATATAACTATCACATAAAGCATTCTTATCATGATCCACATTCATAAAATGATTATTACTCTCCACATAAGAATAGTCATTCTTATTAATTGTAGTGGGAGCAAATTCATCAAAATAGCTATCATTACTTTTCTCATCACCATAATCATCAAATATAGGAGGCATATTGTAATCAGAATTAAGTTCCTCCTCAATAGTAGGTGGACTGAAAATATCATATTCATCATTGTAATCATCATATATTGGAGGCAAAGTATCATCGAAGTAAATTTTCTCCTCCGTGCTTGGGGGACTAAAAAGATCATTTTCATCAAAACTAGCTTCCCCAAGCTTCGACTTTTCCATAGCATTAGCAATAATGGTGTTAAAAAATTCATACTAATAACATTGCTATTAACATTCAAATAAAGTTCCATAGGTTTTTTAATTTTCTCTTCAAACACTTCATGTCCTAACTCAAGATAAACACTATAAAGCTCTCTAATTTTTTTGTTGTTTTCCATTAAGCCTAACTAGTGAAAACAAGAAACAAAAAGACAAAATTGCAGAATCTAAAGGAAAAAACTTCGAGCACTCACACCGGAGGATGTGAGTACCTTTTACCTTACCGTCCCCGGCAACGGCGCTAGAAAAGAGCTTGATGTCTACGCACTTATATTATTGTAGACAGTTGTTGGGCCTCCAAGTGTGGAGGTTTATAGAATAGCAGAAAAGTTTCCCTTAAGTGGATCACCCAAGGTTTATCAAACTTAGGGAGGAAGTGGTCAAAGGTATTCCCTCTCAAGCAACCCTGCAATCAAGATACAAGAAGTCTCTTGTGTCCCCAACACACCCAATACACTTGTCAAGTGTATAGGTGCACTAGTTCGGCGAAGAGATAGTGAACTACAAGTGGTAATGTGCCAGAAAAGAGCTTGACGGTGAGTTAAAGACTACAGCAAGCAAACATGCAACAGATCTAGTAGCAAATGGTGTTTCAATGTTTAGAAACAAGGCCTAGGGATCATACTTTCACTAGTGAACACTCTCTCATATAAATATCCTCTCTTCATGATACTACTCTTAACTACTCTCCGGTTGGACACTCTAATCCATGGTAGGGCTATAATAGCACATCTCAAAGTCCGTCTTTCCCAATCTAGATAAACCCACACTGTCACCTTGAGCGCTAGATGGTTCCAACAAACACCACAATTTCATAGAGACATCCAACTCCAAATATAACTCATAACAAATATTCAATCTAGCCAAAGTGCGGCACACGGTATGCACGCTGTCACTTTCACACACGTGGGGAAAAGCATATATCTATGAAAGTACAAAGAGTATTTATGTAGACTCAAACCTAAGTGCCACCATGGCGTGCACGCTGTCACTTTCACACACATGGGAGAGCAGAGATCTATTGAAGCACTTGAGTAGCAAGGTAGATCTACTTGATTAAAAAGCTCATGACCACAAGATCATGCATAGAGAGAGAGATGAACACATAGCAACCGGTAGAGCCCTTATCCTAGAGAGAGAACTACTCCCTCCTCATCATGGGAATCAGCAACGGTGATGGAGATGGTGGTGGAGATAGATGGAGATGGATCTGGGGGCACTTCCCTGTCCCGGCAGGGTGCCGGAACAGAGACTTTCTGTCCCCCAAATCTCCCCTTCGGTGGCGGCGGCTCTATAGAGGTTTTCGTGGATTTCTTCTTGATTCCCTAGGGTTTTTGCGTCGGAGGCTTCTTATAGGCGCATGAATCAAGGTCGGGGGGTCCAGGGGGCCCACACCCCCTCCAGGTGCCTCCATGGCTTGCCCGCGCCTAGGGGGGTTTGGCCACCCTGTGGCACCCCTCCGGCTCTGCTTCGTGGTTCCGTGTTGCTCCAGGAAAATAATAACTTTGGATTGTGTCCCGTCCAATTCCGAGAATATTGATTTTCTGCCTTTCTAGAACCAAAAACAGAAGAAAACAGGCAACTGGCACTGTGGCAACTTGTTAATAGGTTAGTTCTAGAAAAGATATAAAAACACCTCAAAGTATAGACAAAGCAAAGCAAAGTAGATACAAAACAAGAACGGAGCATCAAAAATTACAGATACGTTTCCGACATATCACTAGCCTAAGCCATGCCTAATCATTGTGGAAACTTGCAGCATCACCATAATGACACCTATGAAGCTTTCTTATTATATATAAAAAAGAGAGACATATTGAAAAGAGGAAAGAGAGATAAAAGCACCATTTTCCCATGGTAAATAAGAAGATTGCTAAGATCATTGTCTGCTTGCCTTGTCATTTTTGTTATGGGATAGCTCCTGTACCATGTGCAAGGGGTACCCCGTTGGTTGTTCTCTATGATACACATGTACTTACTATGACAAGAACTTACAGGTGACTAAAGTTGAGTAGCATGCGGTGCGGCCCTCATATTCAAGGGACATGAGATTGCCAACTTATACTTTGTCAAGCATATACTCCATCTTTGTTCACTTTAACCTTAATCACTTCAAGATGCTTATGATAGGGGCAATAAGGGCTGAAAGCTAACAAGTACCATAATTTTTGGAAGCTCTTTTTGTAACTTGAAATCCCTGCTTCCCTTTTTTATGAAGGGCCTTTCTTCCACTATTATATTGAGTCACCACCTTCTATCCTTAGGCACTAGTTAAGAGAGCATAGTTGCCATCTTAGTTCTATGTGCATTGTCCCCAAACTTATTGATTGATTCATATTGTTGATATTGCTTGTTCTTGAACTATTTGTATCTAGTCACTCTTATGAACTTTGAAGGTGTCCTATGCATCTATTTGCTACTCCATGAGGGACAAGCTGAATGCCACTATGCTATGTTTTCTGTATGTGAAAAAAACAAAAGTTTTTTAATGCATTTATTCATGATCTTTGTTTGTAGACTTTCATGTTGCATGCATAGTTACTTTGTATTACTGTTAGAACTCCATCTTTCATGCTCATGTTTAGAGTTCTTTGATCCTAGCTTTCAATGCTTGCAAATGGTTTGATCTTGATTTTGATGGTGCATGTCACCTCAAAAATTATTCTTTTTATCACTTACCTACTTGAGGACGAGCAGGAGTTAAGCTTGGGGATGCTTGATACGTCGAAAATGTATCTATAATTTTTTATGCTCCATGCTTGTTTTGTATAAAATTTGCTATGTTTTGTCTACACTTTGAAGTATTTTTATACACTTTCTAGAACTAACCTATTGACAAGATGCCATAGTGATAGTTGCATGTTTTCTTCTGTTTTTGGTTCCAGAAAAGGCAGAAAATCAATATTCTCGGAATTGGACGGGACAAAAGCCAATCTTCCTATTTTTCCTGGAGCACCACGGAACCACGAAGCAGAGTTGGAGGAGGAAACCAGGGTGGCCGCACCTGTAGGGTTCGCAGCATAGAAAACAAAAATTTTCCTACGATGTGAACTATATACCAAGATCTATATACTAGATACAAACAACGGGCGGATGTATATCCGTAGAGAACATACCCTTGAAGACCGACAAAGCTTAACGAGTTCAACTCGTGGTTGATGTAGACGATCTCTTGCCGATCTCAAGATCGAGAGGAAGTCCTAGCGCCGCAAATCAGCGCATCCGTGCCCGCACACACGTTCGAGGCACCGAGCAACCTCCGCCTCCTCGCTCCAGCGATGCAGCGGAAGCACAACTCTTTCTTGCCGAATAGCCACCGGGAACATGTATCTCGCTAGTCCGAGACCATGGGGGATAAATTCTAGAGGGGGAGAGAGATCCTTCGCGAGGAGGTGTGTGAGACAAGTGAGGAGGGGGGCTCCTTTTATAGGAGGAGGAGGGGAACCCCAAGGGGGTGGCCGGCGCATGGGGCTGCCCCCTTGCCCTCCCCTCTTCATGTGGGTGGACACTCCACTCACAAAACTCCTTTAAATTCCCTCCACTCAAAAGTCCACTCAAAATTCCCATTAAATTTCCACCAAATTTAATGCAAACTCTCATTAAATAAAACTCTTTTATTTTATTCAGAATTTTGTCAATTACTTTAATGACAAACATTCACAAATAACCCCTTGCTAGAATTCTATTTCACATGCATAACCACTTTATGCAATTTCACCCGAAAACCTGTTTCGGTATCTAGTGAAATAAATTCCTACGCTTGTTCATTCTTTCGGCATGAAACATTTGCTCCAATTGGATGTCGGTGTCTCTTAAGTGTGTCACCCTACGGTTCGTGAATAATGCGGACATGATCGAGACCCCTCGGATCAATAATCGAAGCGGGATCCGGAGACCCATCGACTCCCACACATTCAACGATGACTTTCTTGTGATCGTAGGAACCTTTACGCTAGTATCTTAATCCCTTTGTTTCACGATATATTACATGTCCGAGATTCGATAATTGGTATCTCCATACCTAGTTTGATCTCGTTCGACATGCACTCTTTTCTCGTTCTGTGATATAACATTCTAGTGATCAAATCACTTGCTTGCAAGCTAATCAATGTGATATCACCGAGAGGGCCCAGAGTATATCTATCCGTCATCGGGATGAACAAATTCACTCTCGATCCATGAGCCTCAACATAACACTTTATTAGTTACGAATCCATCTTTATAATCACCTGTTACGGTGTGACGTTTGATGTTATCAAGAAACTCTTAGGTGTTAGTGATTGACATGATCTCATGGTCTAAGGATTAGGATTTATAGCAATATAAACTCAATGACTTTGATCGTAATGCTATACTTCGGATGAATGTTCATCACATCATCACACTAATGTTGTGATCCCATTATTAACAACATCCAATGTCCATGATCAGGAAACCTTGATCATCTTGTTAATCAACGAGCTAGTTTATGAGAGAGGCATAACTAGGAACTTTCTGTTTGTTTATTAAACACACATGTATTAACGTTTCCGTATTAATACAATTATAGCATGCAAAATAAACATCTATCATATACTTGGAATACACAAAATAAACACTTTATTATTGCCTCTCGGGGCATATTCCTTGGGCCTCCCACTTGCACTAGAGACAATAATCTAGTTACATAGTGATAAATCTAACACCCATTGAGTTACGGTGTTGATCATGTTTTGCTCTAGGGAGAGTTTTAGTCAACGGATGCTACATTGAGATCCGTATGTACTTTACAAATCTTTATATCTCCATCCTTGACATGCTCATGGATGGAGTGAAACCGGCGCTTAATATGCTTGGAATGCCTGTGAGACCTTGGCTCTTTGGCATTGGCAATGGCACCATTGTTGTCACAATAGATCACCATTGGGTCCAACGCGTTTACCACAACTCCTAGTTCGGATATGAACTCCTTCATCCAAAGCGCTTCTGAGCCGCTCAAGCGGCAACATATTCGACCTTCGTTGTTGATCCCGCTACCACAGGTTGTTTGGAGCTCCTCCAACTAACCTCCGCCATTCATGAGAAATACGATCCGGATTGAGACTTAGAGTCATCGGATCGGTGTCAAAGCTAGCGTCGACATAACACTTAGCGACGAGCTCTTCTTCACCTCCGTATACAAGAAACATATCCTTAGTTCTTCGTAGTACTTAAGGATATTCTTGACCGCTATCCATGTTAGAACACGGATCCGATTGGTACCTACTAGTCAAACTAATAGCATGTGCCACATCCGGTCTTGTACATAGCATGGCGTACATTATAGAGCCTATGGCTGAAGCATAGGGACTTTGTCCATTATCTCTCTTTCTTCCGAAGCCGGACTTTGAGTCTTACTCAATGTCTTGCCTTGCAACATAGGTAAGAACCCTTCTTACTTCGTACACTTTAAACTTCTTTAAAATCTTATCAAGGTATGTACTTTGCGATAGCCCTATTAGGCGCCTAGATCTATCTCTATAGATCTTTATGCCTAATATGTATGACGCTCACCTAGGTCCTTCATTGAAAATTTGTGTTTAGATAACTTTTAACACTGTTTAAAGTTCTATATCATTCCGATCAATAATATGTCATCCACATATAATATCAGAAATTCCACATTGCTCCCACTCACTTTCTTGTAAATACAAGCTTCTCCATAAGTTTGGACAAATCCAAACTCTTTGATCACCTCATCAAAGCGGAGATTCCAACTTCGTGATGCTTGCTTCAATCCATAGATGGATCGCTGAAGCTTGCACACCTTGTTAGCATCCTTAGGATCGACAAAACCCTTTGGTTGTATCATATACAACTCTTCTTCAATATTACCATTGAGAAACGCGGTTTTGACATCCATCTGCCATATCTCATAATCGAAATATGCAGCAATTGCTAACATGATCCTAACTGACTTTAGCATCGCTACGGGAGAGAAAGTCTCATCGTAGTCAACTCCTTGAATTTGTCAAAACCCCTTTGCGACAAGTCGAGCTTTATAGACGGTCACATTACCATCAGCATCAGTTTAGCTTTTGAAAATCCATTTGTTCTCCACGGCCTTTCGGTCGTGAGGTAATTCCACCAAGTTCCAAACTTGATTTTCATACATGGATTCCATCTCGGATTTCATGGCTTCTAACCATTTGTTGGAATCCGGGCTCATCATCGCTTCTTCATACGTCGCAGGGTCATCATTTTCATCAACCATGAAATTCATGACAGGATTTCCGTCTGACTCGGGACGCGTCTGTTTGACCTGCGAGGTTCGGTAGTACTTTCTTTCGAAGTTTCATGATCATTATCATTAGTTCCCTCTTCAACAGGTGGAGACAACTCCGGAACAACTTTCGGCGCTGCGCTACTCGTCATACTTTGACGAGAAGGTTCCACAACCTCTTCGAGTTCTACCTTCCGACTACTCACAACTTTCGCGAGAAACTCTTTCTCTAGAAAGGATCCATTCTTGGCAACAAAAACCTTGCCCTCGGATTTGTGATAGAAGGAATACCCAATAGTTTCTTTAGGGTATCCTATGAAGACGCATTTTTCCGCTTTGGGTTCGAGTTTATCCGGTTGAAGTTTCTTCACATAAACATCGCATCCCCAAACTTTAAGAAATGACTTAGTTTGTTTCCAAACCACAATTCATCTGGTGTCTTTTCAGCGGATTTAGATGGTGCCCGATTTAAAGTGAATGCAGAAGTTTCTAGTGAATAACCCCAAAATGACAACGGCAAGTCCGTCACAGACATCATAGATCGAACCATATACAATAAAGTACGATTATGACGTTCCGACACACCATTTCACTGTGGTGTTCCGGCAGGTGTGAGTTGTGAAACAATTCCACACTCTTTCATGTGAGTGCTAAACTCGTAACTTAGATACTCACCTCCATGGTCGGACCGTAGAAATTTGATCTTTCTATTACGATGATTTTCCACTTCATTCTGAAATTCCTTGAACTTTTCAAAGGTTTCAGACTTGTGTTTCATCAAGTAGATATAACCGTATCTACTCAAATCATCCGTGAAAGTAACAAAATAACGATATCCACCTCGCGCCGACACACTCATTGGACCACATACATCAGAATGTATGATTTCCAATAAATCTGTCGCCCGTTCCATTGAACCGGAAAACGGCGTTCTAGTCATCTTGCCCATAAGGCATGGCTCACATGTATCAAATGATTCATAATCAAGTGATTCCAAAAGTCCATCCGAATGGAGCTTCTTCATGCGTTTAACGCCAATATGACCTAGACTGCGATTGCCACATATATGGATATATCATCATTAAGTTTAATCCTTTTAGCATCAACATTATGAATATGTGTAACATTATCGAGATCTAATAGAAATAAACCATTCATCATCGGTGCATGACCATAAAAGATTTCATTCATATAAATGGAACAACCATTGTTCTCGGATTTAAATGAATAACCACTTCGCATCAAACACGATCCAGATACAATGTTCATGCTCGTGCGGTGCACGGATAACATTTATTCAAGTTTATAACTAATCCCGGTAAGTGGAGAGGCAGCGTTCGACGGCGATCACATCAACGTTTGATCCATTGCCGACACGCATCTTGACCTCACCCCTTGCTAGCGGTCGCTTTCCGCAGCCACGATTCGAGTTTCAAATATTAGCAATCGACGGTATCAAATACCCGGTGCTCTGCGAGCACTAGTCAAGTACACATCAATAACATGTATATCATATATACCTTTGTTTGCCTTGCGGCCTTCTTATGCCGGATACTTGGGGCGATTGCGCTTCGATGGCCAGTCCTTACAATAGTAGCACTCGGAATCAGACTTAGGTCCAACTCGGGGTTTCTTTTCGGTAGCAGCAGGCTTGCCGCCTTACTTACTTCCTTCCGTTTTCCTTCTTGTCTTTCTTGAAACCAGTGTTCCTATTGATCATCAACACTTGATGTTCCTTTTTATCTCCACTGCGGTTTAAGCATTGTGAGCTCGGGAGAGACTTCTTCATGCCTTGCATATTATAGTTCATCACGAAGCTCTTATAGCTAGGTGGTAGAGGCTGAGAACACGATGGATGCCTAAGTCAATGGGAATCGATATTCCCAAGGACACAAGCTTATCGGGCGTAATCCCGACATCTTGAGTACATGCTCACTAACGGCTGTGCTCTTCCATCATGCGCTAAAGAACTTTTACAAGCGTTGTAGCTCTCTAAAGACATGTGTCGAAAATCATTTTCAACTCACCCATTGTATCAAATGCATTGTCGTTTTAAACGCTTTGAAGTTCGGCTCTATCCCATACAATATGCCGCAATGAACTAAGTTGTGGTCCTCTGGAGTCGATAGACATTCTTCTCCTCGTCAGGGCATCATCAAATGTGGGGGCCTAACGACGCTTCTAGCACATATTGCTTTTTGCAAGAGAGGAGAATCCTCAAATTCATGGCCCATTCGGTAAAGTTGCTACGTTCGTTGCTAGTTTCTCTTTCTCCATGAACACATTGAAATTAAAAGCGGTGGTGCCATCTACAACAGAATTTGTAAAGTTTAGACTAAGTGTATGATAGATTGAGTTCAACTAATCTATATTACGAATGAACTCCCACTCAAAAGCGACATCCCTCGTGCCCTTTTGGTGATTACATGAACCAAATCCACTACACCAAGTCCGATCATCACGTGAGTCGGTATAGCTTCAAAGCGAGCATCAAATGGGCATCATATCAACTATATGACTCATGCTTAACCTTTGATTACGTGTTCCGAGGCCATTTCTGTACATGCTAGGCTCGCCAAGTTAGAACCTTAGTATTCGCGTGTGTAACTGTTTTACACCCGAAATATGGTCGTGGATCCAAGAACACCCGATCATCACGTGATGTCTTGGAGCGACGAAAACATAATCGGTGCATACTAAAGGAAGAACGCATTCTTATCTTGATATTTAAATGAGGGATCATCTTATTATGCTAACAAAGCGCTAAACAAGCAATATAAGATGCAATCAAAACATCATATGTTTATTAGTGAAATGATATGGTTCCCGCAGATGATCTCTATCATGTGCATCGTGGTATGATCACTATCATACCTATATGTGTAAATCCAAGGTCTATGGATTTTACACGCTATGTGTGTTGTAAGAGTATCATCTCATACTTCTACTTACAACACTACCATATCATAACACTAGCCCAAAGAACAATCTAAACTAGACGCCTCTAATTTATCCATTGCAAGTTTTACGTGGCTTAGGGCTTCGAGATAGAACCGTTCTTACCTACGAACATGAACCACAACGAGGATAATCAAATTGTTGACAACTCGCTTGCAAAATAGATATTGACTATAGTAGGAGAGACAGACACCCGCTAGCCACTTATGCAAACTAGTTGCATGTCAAGCGTGGAACAGGTCTCATGTGCGAGGACATGTAAAGTTTGTCCGGGCCGCTTCATCCCACTATGCCACCAATATCCAAAATCACAACAAAGGAGCAACAGCATGATCATCATCGCCCACATACTCATATGTGTACTACCCGTGTAAAGTATCTACGCATAGATCCGACTCTGATACCACTGTAGGGTTCGCAGCATAGAAAACAAAAATTTTCCTACGATGTGAACTATATACCAAGATCTATATACTAGATACAAACAACTGGCGGATGTATATCTGTAGAGAACATACCCTTGAAGACCGACAAAGCTTAACGAGTTCAACTCGTGGTTGATGTAGACGATCTCTTGCCGATCTCAAGATCGAGAGGAAGTCCTAGCGCCGCAAATCAGCAGCGCATCCGTGCTCGCACACACGTTCGAGGCACCGAGCAACCTCCGCCTCCTCGCTCCAGCGATGCAGCGGAAGCACAACTCTTTCTTGCCGAATAGCCACCGGGAACATGTATCTCGCTAGTCCGAGACCATGGGGGATAAATTCTAGAGGGGGAGAGAGATCCTTCGCGAGGAGGTGTGTGAGACAAGTGAGGAGGGGGGCCCCCTTGCCCTCCCCTCTTCATGTGGGTGGACACTCCACTCACAAAACTCCTTTAAATTCCCTCCACTCAAAAGTCCACTCAAAATTCCCATTAAATTTCCACCAAATTTAATGCAAACTCTCATTAAATAAAACTCTTTTATTTTATTCAGAATTTTGTCAATTACTTTAATGACAAACATTCACAAATAATCCCTTGCTAGAATTCTATTTCACAGCACCCCCCTAGGCGCGGGCCAGCCCTGGTGGTGCCTACAGGGGGTGTGGGCCCCCTGGCCCTCCACCGACCTTGCCTCCTTCACCTATAATAAGCCCCTGGGGAGAAAACCCTAAATAATCCAGAAGAAATCCACAAAAACCTCCATAGTGTCGCCGCCACCGAAGGGAGAT
Organism: Avena longiglumis; assembly: GCA_030063025.1. NCBI lineage: Eukaryota > Viridiplantae > Streptophyta > Magnoliopsida > Poales > Poaceae > Avena > Avena longiglumis. Next base: position 253,430,509 of record CP125974.1, read on the forward strand.
TCGGGGGACAGGAAGTCTCTGTTTCGGCACCCTGCTAGGACGGGGAAGTGCCCCCGGAGCCATCTCCATCGATCTCCACCACCATCTCCATCACCGTTGTTGATTCCCAGGATGGGGAGGGAGTAGTTCTTCCTCGAGGCTAAGGGCTCTACCGGTAGCTATGTGTTCATCTCTCTCTCTCTCTATGCATGAGCATGTTGTGATTATGAGCTTTGTAATCAAGTAGATCTACCTTGCTACTCAAGTGCTTCAATAGATCTCTGCTCTCCCCATGTGTGTGAAAGTGACAGCATGCACGTCATGGCTAGAGTCTACATAAATACTCATCGTGCTTTAATAGATCTATGCTTTTCCCCACGTGTGTGAAAGTGATAGTGTGCACACCGTGTGTGGCACTTAAGTTAGCTTACATATATATTTATCATGAGTATATTGTGAGTTGGTTGTCTCTATGAAATTGTGGTGTTTGTTGGAACCATCTAGCGCTCAAGGTGACAGTGTGGGGTTATCTATATTGGGGAAGGCGGACTTTGAGGTGTGTTGTTATAGCCCTACCATGGATTAGAGTGTCCAACCGGAGAGTAGTCAGGGTAGTATCATTAAGAGAAGATATTTATATGAGAGAGTGTTCACTAGTGAAAGTATGAACCCTAGGCCTTGTTTCTAAACATTGAAACACTATTTGCATCTAGATCTGTTTGCTTGCTTCCTGACGAGGTTTAATCTCGTCAATGCCCATTGTTATGGACTTGGGTTTTGGAGAAGATGGGGATGCTGGAGATCGTGGCACAGTTAACAGACAAGCAACCAGGGGACACGAGATTTACCAGTTCGGGCCCCGGAGAAAACCCTACTCGCTTGCGCTCTTTGATTACGCGGAACCGAAGGTTCTGAGGTCAGATCCGATCTGGCGTGGATGCGTGTGCGAAAGTATGAGTCGAGGGATCTAGGACGTGCCCTCCTGGCCTTTATATAGACTTAGGCAGGTCCCGGGCATAGTCCTAGTCGGTAACAAGTTCTAGGGTTTTACCCCTTTGAATTTCCTATCTCCTCTAGTCTTGCTCTCCAAGGATCCGAAGATGTCATGGGCCTTGGCCACCCGAAAATCTTCATGAGCCAGCGTATGTCTGTTGTGGGCCTTCCTTGGCCTGGACCAGGTATGCTGAAGTTACGTACCCGTAGGGTATAACCATGTCGATGGCTCGAGTGTTGATCGAATCGTAGATTCGGCTGAGGACTCTTCCATCCTTCGGGTGCAGTTATATGTTAATAGTATACGTGTGTAGGGATTGTTGATGCGTGTGCCTGACTCACCCGACGGATCAGGGTCAGTTAACTGTCTTAGGACGAAACAACACGATCTTCTTCAGGTTCGGGTCCCTCAACCCGGACCTGGAACATATGCTGGCGTAATTCGACTCAGGCCGCGGAGGACTTACAGGAGTAGAATTCCAGTGATTTTAATTGGTGTACCCAACGCGTCCGTCGGGATTTTCATCGCACCTTGATGCAGTTCATACTAGCGGGCGATCGGTCGTTGCTGTGCCATCAGATGATATCTGCAGGTCTTATCTTTGCGTCGCGGACGCAACATCCGAATCATTTATCACCTCGGAGGCGCTTCGGGTGGCCAAGGAGATTGTCATTCACTTAGCGTTTTGTTGGGGCAGAGTTGCCAAAAAGGTTTTTGCATGCGAATCCGGAAGATCGCAGTCAAAGATTTCATAGGGTGCGCGACCAGCGCTCCCTATGGGAGTATCCCCCAAGTGTCTGTTTGAGTCGTAGACTCGAACAGAGACTTTTAGTTCAAGCGTTGTTTCAGTTTGTTAAGTCCGAAGGACTCGAAAAATTCCGGATGCTTAAATACATCCTCCCTATGGGAGTAGCCCCCGAGTCCATAGTGGAGTCGCAGACTCGACGTAGGACTCAGAGGAGTAATTTTGCCTTCATTTGTATGCAGCCGGGTGCGACCGGTATCGATAGGAGTTGCCCCCGAGTATTTAGTCGAATCGTAGATTCGCATGAGTACTCTTAGCTGTGGAGCCGAAGTGGTGCTAGTATAGCTTTTGATGACGTCAGTGCTTACGATCGATGACCTCAAGCATCTGCTATGCCAGAGATGACTTAACTGGCCGAAGCGTGGGTCCCACTTGCTGACTTTGAATTGACCGGTCACGCGCGGCGTGGAGATGATTACAGCGTCTCCTCGATTTCCGTGCATAGTGGACGGCGTGGTAACGACGGTTCGTTTTGGTGCTGACACGTGTACGGCCAGATCTACCGTTGTCGTTAGGTCTTCTCGATGGACGGCCAGCGTGCGTCGTCTTCGCTATTATAATCCCTGATGAAATCGTGGTTTGTTTTTCACCGCAGCAGTTCATCTATTCACTGCCTCCTCGTTCTTGAGATATTCTTGCTGCGCGCTGCGAGTTTCCTCCACATTTCCTTTGTTCTTCTTCGTTACCAACGCCACCACCGCTGTAGCGCCATGGGGAAGACGAAGAAGTCCTCATCTGCAGTTGGGACCAGCGCCGCCGGAGGCAAGAAGGGCACCGCCACTTCTCGCGTCACCGATGGTGGCTGGCGGCGATCGAAAGCGGAGAGCGATCTCCATAAGCTGCGTGAGCTCGATCCCAAGACACGACGGCCGTGAGACTCCCCGGCAATGAGGTAATCCCCCGCCCCCCATCTGGGTACCGGGTTATGTTTTTTTCCTTCGTGATTCGCGGGTTTTCTTTTCCGGTCCATGACTTCCTTCGTGGACTGCTCTTTTTCTATGGGGTTCAACTCCATCATCTGTCTTCCAACTCCCTTCTCCACATTGCATGTTTTATCACGCTTTGCGAGTGTTGGCTTGGCATTGAGCCGCACTTTGGCCTCTTCCGGAAGCTTTATTCCGTGAAGAGGCAGTCTGGTTCGGATGGTGTGTATCCCATTGGGGGTTTCATCATCTCCCTTAGTCCCAATGTGCAATTATTTTCCTTTTCCATGTCCGAATCTGTCCAGTACTGGCGGAGGAAATGGTTTTACAACCGTGACTCCGTACTGCCTGGGCAAGATTTTGGTCTCGTTCCTTTTGACCCCTCCCAATTGATTGAGAAGAAAAGATCCTGGAAAAACCAAATCTTAGACGGTGAGGTGGCGGAGATAGAGGCCCTGTACCGTCGGGTGGAGGATCTCCAACTGATTCCTGAGAAGGAGGTGAACGGTGTCGACATTATCCGGACGTTTCTTGAGCGTCGGGTGCAGCCTCTCCAAGCGAGGGCGCACCCGATGTTTCTTTACTCTAGGCGCCGTGATCCGACGAGGGTTTCGAGTGAGAAAATCTCTGAGGTGGAACTTAACAAGGCTCTTCGCGCGCTGTTGAAGTTCAAGGCCGACAAAGAAATTCCGGGGAAGTCGCTGACTCCTCCCTTTTCTTCGACGTTGGTCGTACCGAAGGTGTAGATTTGCGCACGTAGTGCTCCCCCTTTGTTTTTGTCGGCTGTGAGTTTTTTCCTTTGTTTGCTAACAAAGTTCCTTTTCCTCTTGCAGATCTTCAAAGTGCCGGGCATGGCACCACCGTTGCCCGAAAGGTATCCTAATGCCCCGGATAATGAAGTGGTGGATTCCGTGTCCGAGCTACCATCAGCGCGATCTCCAGCGGAGGATGCCGACGAGTCGAGTGAGGACCATTCACGCAAGCGATCATGGAGCTCTAGCGAGGCTTCAGATGCCTCGACTCCTCCGACTCCCAGAAATCCTCTGGGCCTTGAGCGTCATGATGATGTTCATGGGGGTTCTTCCTCTCCCCTTCCTGCCATTCCTATGCGGGCTGTTGCTCCGCACCCGCCAGCAAAGCGGAAGAAGGAATAAAAGAAGGAGGAGAAGAAGGAAGAGAAAAAGGAGAAGAGGGCCCGAAGGGCTTCTCCTATCTTCGACCAGAGCGCGTTGGGCTCGTGAGTTTTCTTGTTGCCACTGTTGTCCTTTGTTCCCTCGTTATTTTTGCACCTGTGTTGATTGGTTCGTACGCAGGCAATCCTCCGACGGCTCTAGTGATGGTGCACGGGAGATGATGGGGGAGTCGAACATTGCGTTGCCTCCTCCTTTGATGCCGCTCCAGTTCCTCCTGTGCAGGAGAGGCTGGTGGTTGCGCCTCAGAATTTCGCAGGCGGGCCTGCCGGTTCGCCTTCGGAGCACATAAGTTTTTCTGCTTGATGTTACGAGGGGAGCCCCCGAGTGTCTTCGTATGCTGATGTTGTTTTTGCTTCTTTGTGTTGGGCGTAGCCCCCAAGTCCTGTTCTTACTAGTATAGCCTTTTGTCCAAGAGGCCAAGCGGTTGGTGGAGGAACGCCTAACGCTGGAGGCGAAACTGCGGCAGCTTCAAGGTATTCGTCTACCTTGTAGTACTTCTCTTGCTTATCCTGGTCCTGTTATTTGACACTTGCTTGTTGTAAATGTAGAGGAGCATAACGACTCTCTCCGTGAGGTTGATGTTCTGAAAAAGAGCCTTGGCCAATCGGAGCAGAAGGCCGAAACCGCCGCTGGTGCGAGAGAGCGCCTTGAGCTGGAGCTGGCGAAGGCAGCCGAAGCGAAGGAGAGCCTGCAGCAGGAGGCCGCAGATCGTGAGGAGCAGCTGGCCACCGTTGCGGCTGCTCGTGAAAAAGGGGTGGCGGATAAGCTCATGGCTGCTGCCAAGGCTATTTCGGGTGAGCGCTAGTTTTTGTACTTGCTTCCTTTTCTACGGATCTTCTTCTATGTTGCCTTTCTTCATGTTTTCTTCTTTTTTGTCTCAGATGCCGCAGGCATCGAGTTCGACCGCGGTGCTCTGGAGCACGGGAGTGCTCTTGATGATGCCACTGTAGCGGCCGAGGACCGTTGCAGCACCGTCGTCAACTCCCTTGCCAAGGCGAAAGAGGTCCTTGGTCGCTTCTACCAGGAGCTCTTCCCGAAGGGCGCATCCCTTGAAGATGTGGATGCCCTGGCAGAAGCTCTGTCAGCCGAAGCGCCTGCAGCGTACAAGCGCAAGCAGAAGGGCATCGGCGCGTCCGTCGGGCTGGCGATGGCCATGGCGGCTGGGGCGGAGCTGGACCTGCCCCAGATTACTTCTCGGATGCCTACGGCTGCGGATGGATCCGAGGTAGCCTTCGCCACCTACTCCGCTCGCTGCAGACGATATGGGCCCAAGCTCATTGACTTGCTGTCTGAGTACGCATTGCGGCAGCAGGGCGAGGCCAAAGCTAGGCAGTCTGGTTCTGAGGCGACTCAGTGTCCTCCGCCTTAGGCATAGTAGACGTAGGGTAGTTTGTAGTCTATTTTTGTTGTAAATATCTTTTGTAGTACCATCCTTGTGCCACGTAGTGGACTTATATATTTTAATGAATTCCTCCGAGTTGTGCTCTATCCTTGGCTGAATGTCTGTGTGCCTTCTTTTTTCTGCTGCTATAGGTTCCTTCGGGTGCTGACCCAGTTGACACTTCATCCGAAAGACCCTTGCGACCATCATTGGATGATTCCTCGTAGCTCACCTTTCTTCGAGATCGCGTGCGCAGCTTGGAGAGAGATTTGCTTGGGTTACGCGGTCGCGCCGATGTTTGGAAATCCAAGGCAGGCCGTGGTGCAGCCAGAGAGGAGTATTTGATGGCGGAGCTGGGTCGGCTGTCCGAGCAGCTGCAATGTAAGTTGATCCTTCTTTTGGGCTGTAGCTCAGTTCTTCGGGTGAGCCTGCTGGCCATATTCTTGTTTTGTGCGGTTATCGCAGGTGCCAATCTTGCTCCGAGGGAGGAAAAGGAGCGTATCGCTGTTCGAGTCAATTGCTTGACTCAACAGGACATGGAGGCCGGCGGCTTCTTCTGGATGGATCGTGATCGCGCCATGGTTCTGGCGACGGTGAAGGATCGTGTCTACCAGGTTTCGCCGGTGCTCCGCCAGGTGCAGACATCACTTTCCTCGGTGCTACACGTCATGTTTCCGTTGTATGTCGTGCCAACGACCCTTGAAGGTCTTCTGATGAAGTTTCGGAGTGCCAGCAATGTCAAGGAGCTGGTGCGGCAGAAGCTCGTCGCAGGGGTGAAGGCTGCCTTGTCTCTTGTGAGGGTGCACCGCGTAGATGGCTTTGTGGCGTCGGGCCACCTCCTCGACCAGATGGTGGCGAGTGGAACATGCGTCCGCATTATGCGGCTGTAAGTCAGTATGCCGAACATATTGTAGATTTGTTTGAGCAGCGTGCTCAGGTTATTCTTCAGAATAGGTAGGACCTGAAAATAAACAGATAGATGTAAAATTTGTATATTGCGGCTGGGCGTTTCTGTGCCCTTTGTTGTAAAGGTTTGCTTGTTTGTGAGCACGCAGTGCTTTGATTGAGTACGTGTCCTTTTCGTTTGCCTGACGTAGTCAGCTACTCAGGTGTACACGTTTGGTCCTCAGTCGATGAAATCGTGAGGTGGGGGGAGCCCCCAAGTGCGTATATAGCATGTAGTAAAGTTGCAGAAAATGGTCAACCGAAGGTTGGGGGCTAGACACTTAGCTTTATTTATATCGTAATGGAGGAGGTACATGGTTCGGCTGAGTAGCCTTGGCTGAAAGCCTTATTGAAAGTAAAAAGGGGGGTAGGTTGCTACGGGTAGAATCGTCGCAGGTGCGAGACGTTCCATGGGTTGGAGTATGCGACTCCAGACTCCACGTGCTTGAGGCGATAGGCGCCACCTGGGATGACTTCGGTGATGACATAGGGTCCTTCCCATGGTGAATCGAGTTTGTTCGGTCGCTTTTGCTTGAGTCGCAAGACGAGGTCTCCTTCGACGAAGGACCTTGGGCGCAGCCGGCGGCTGTGATAGTTGCGGAGACTCTGCTGGTACACCGCTGATCGAGCTGCTGCTATATCCCGTGCTTCGTCGAGTGTGTCGACGGCGTCTTCGAGTGCAGCCGTGGACTCGGCTTCGCTGTAAGCAACGACTCGTGGAGCCTGGTGGCGTACTTCGGCTGGTAGCACAGCCTCAGCTCCGTGCACCATGAAGAACGGTGTGTAGCCGGTGGAGCTGTTTGGCGTAGTACGTAAGCTCCACAGGACAGACGGTAGCTCTTTCGTCCAATTTCCGGCTTGGTGCTCGAGTGAGCTCATGAGGCGCTTCTTGATGCCAGCACCGATTAGGCCGTTGGCCTTTTCCACTTGCCAGTTTTTTTGCGGGTGTGCCAATGAGGCATACGTGATATTGATCCCAAGGCCTTCGCAGAAGTCCTGGAATTTTTTGGAGATGAAGTTTGATCCATTGTCGTTAGGAAAACGATCCCCATCCTCCCGACGATGCCATCGTCTGGGTCACGCCCTCCTCTCCCGTAGGACACGCGTCCCAGCAGGCCCACCACCACCGACACCCACCCTTAACTCCTTTGTTCTCCTCCGCTCGATTTTTGGTCCTCTCTCTTCTCTCCCTCAGCTCGCTCCCTTCAGCACCCTGCCTGCTTACTCTGGCTGCTGATGCCTCACCGGAGCAGATCTCGCCGGCCCCTACCCACCAGATTCCGGCCTCATCGCTGCTTCCTTGTGCCCCCCATCTTCGATCCCATGAAGATCTAAATGTGACTGCTTGCTTGCTCGGGGAGGAAGCCAGGGCGAGGCGGAGAAAGCACGGCGTACTGGTCGATGCAGAGGAGTCTGTCGTCGGTGAGGAAGGAGGAGGCGGTCGCCATGGGGCAGGGGGCACGACGGCCCTTCTACAAGGGGGTGGCCGACCCTGCTATAGAGGCACCGCGACCCTGCTACAAGGGGTGGCTGGTCCTGCTATAGTGGCACGGCGGCCCTGCTCCAAGGGGTTTGACGACCCTTGCTACATCAGTGGGTCGACCCTGCTACAGAGGCGCGGCGGCGCTGCTACAGAGGCGTGGCGGTGCTGCTACAATGGGCGGACGGCTCTGCTACAGAGGCGCGGCAGCGCTGCTACAATGGGCGAACGACGCTGCTACAGAGGCGCGGCGGTGCTGCTACATCAGTGGGTCGACCCTGCTACAGAGGCGCGGCGGCGCTGCTACAATGGGCGGACGGCTCTGCTACAGAGGCGCGGCGGCGCTGCTACAATGGGCGGGCGGCGCTGCTACAATGGGCGGGCGGCGCTGCTATAGGGGAGCCGCGGCGCTGCTACAAGGTCGGCTTTGCTACAAGGGGCGAGCGGCCTCTCCGGCTATGGTGGCCTCTCCGGCGAAATCGTCTTCTCTAGCGATGGCGTCGTCTCCAGGGACGGTTAGGAGAGCGGTAGGGGGATAGGTGGCCTATTTCCTTCCGTGGGACCATGGGAGAGAGAAGGACGTGGGAGAGAGAAGGACGTGGGAGAGAGAAGGAGAGGCTGCCCTTTGTTGACCAATTCAGGGACACGTGTCAGCCTAGGAACCAGGACGATGGGAAGCGTTGCATCGTCCGGGGGACGCCTAGCGCTGTCCTTGTCGTTAATGATGCTGTGTGGTACGCCAAACCTGTAGACAATGGATTCGAAGAACTTGACGGCGGTTTTGCCCTTCTGGTTGGTGACTGGCATGGCCTCGATCCACTTGGTGAATTTGTCGATTGCGACCAGGAGGAAGACGTGTCCTCCTTTCGAGGATTTTGGCAGTTTGCCAATCATGTCGAGGCCCCATTGGGTAAAAGGCCAGGCTATGGGTATGGGTCAAAGTTCGGACCCAGGTGCGTGCAGTTTGTCGGCGAACCGTTGGCACCCGTTGCATCTTCGGACGATGTCCTTCGCGTCGCTCATGGCCGTTGGCCAGTAGAATCCTGCTCGTAGAGCTTTGGCGATGAGGGAGCGGCTACCTGCGTGGTGGCCGCAGATGCCCTCGTGGATATCTTGGAGTATGGCCTTGCCGTCGTTGATGGTGACGCACCGTTGTAGTACACCCGTAATGCTGCGTTTGTACAGCTCGCCGTTGATGATGGTGAAGGCTTTTGACCGACGAGATACGCGCCGGGCATCTGTCGGGCTGTCTGGCAATTCTCCGTTTATCAGGAACTGGAGGTATGGACGTGTCCAGGTTTCTTCGACTGCCATGACCTGCATCAGGTTGATCATGGCAACTACGGTATCTAACTTTTCGGGTCCTTCCTGATCTTCGGGTAGCGTAGCCCCCGAATGTTCTGCTTCTTCGGGTGATCCCTTGGGGAATTTCCGCTTGATGGATGGCACGCAGATCTGTTCGAGGAACACACCTGGTGGTACCTTCGCACAAGTGGAGCCGATGTTGGCGAGTCTATCGGCCTCCTTGTTGCTCTCTCTTCCAACGTGCCGAATTTCGCAGCCGTCGAATTCTCCTTCGAGTGCGTTGTATAGCACGCGGTACGCGATCATGTTTTCGGCGTGTGCGTCACACTCATTTATCGTCTGCTGTACGACAAGGTTGGAGTCATCGTAGATGACCAGGCGCGTTGCGCCACATATTTTTGCCATCTTCATGCCATGGATGAGGGCTTCGTATTCGGCTTCGTTGTTGGAGGCTCTGAATTTCATCCGAAGGACGTACTTCATCTTGTCGCCTTGCGGGGAGATGACTCCTCGCCTCGCCCGCTTCGCGTTTGGAGCCGTCAAAATGCATTGTCCAGATGCGACATATGCGGGGCGTCAGCGGCAGCTCCATCCAAGGCACCAGGAAGTCGGAAGGACTTGAGATTTGATTGCGTGTCGCTTCGTGACGATGTCCAAAGGTGATAGTTCAATGCCCCACAGGCCACGCGTCTGTGGCCTCCGGGTTATTCGGGATCTTTGTTGGGTGCCTCGTTGACGACCATCACCTGGTGCTCCTGGAAGTAGTGGCTCAGTCGTCGAGCCGTCATGAACACGCCGTAGGCCAGCTTCTGGTAGTGCGGGTACCGCTCTTTTGCTGGAGTGAGAACCTCACTGAGGTAGTAAATTGGGTGTTGGACCCCGTGGGTCTTGCCTTCTTCGGGTCGTTCGACCACAAGTACTGTGCTGACCACCTGGTGTGTGGCTGCTATGTATAGCAGCAGGGGCTCGCGCTCTTTTGGCGTGACCAAAACGGGCGAGGTGGAGAGGAGCCGCTTGAGGCTTTCGAATGCGTTGTTGGCTTCTGGTGTCCACTCGAACTTGTCTGCCTTGCGCAGCAGCTGGTAAAATGGTAGGGCCTTCTTGCCCATGCGGCTGATGAACCTGCTTAGTGCCGCTACTCAACCTGCGAGCTGCTGAACGCCCTTGAGGTTTTTTGGCTTCTCCATTGTCATGATGGCTTTGATTTTCTTCGGGTTCGCTTCGATCCCTCGTTGAGAGATGAAGTACCCGAGAAGCTGACCCGAGGGGACGCCGAAGGCGCATTTTTCTGGATTGAGCTTGCTCCTGTAGCGATCAAGGTTATCGAACGTCTCGCGGAGATCGTCGATAAGTGTTCTTGCCTCCTTGGTTTTTATGACTATGTCGTCGACATAGACTTGGGCGTTGCGACCGATCTGGTCCTTGAGGCAGGCCTGCATGCATCGCTGGTACGTGGCACCCGCGTTCTTTAGCCCGAAGGGCATTATGTTGTAGCAGAATACTCCGAACGGTGTGATGAACGCCGTTTTCTCTTGATCTTCGACCTTGAGTCGAATCTTGTTATATCCTAAGTAGGCGTCGAGGAAGGAGAGCTTCTCACAACCTGCAGTCGAATCGATGATCTGGTCGATCCGAGGAAGAGGGAAGTGGTCCTTTGGGCATTGTTTATTTATTGACGTGAAGTCCACGCACATCCGCAGGATGTCCGTGTCCTTCTTCGGGACCATCACCGTATTTTCCAGCCACTCGCTTTCCTTGATTTCCCGGATGAAGTCTGCTGCGAGTAATCTGTTGACCTCCTTGCCGATAGCTTCGGCTCGTGGCTCGGCTCTTGGATAGACCGCTTGATCGGCTTGGTGTCCGGAAGACATTGAGTGCGTGCTCGGCGAATTCACAGGAACTCTGGCATGTCCGCAGGACACCGGTAAGATTTTCAAGCGCCACGGAGGAATTCGACGAGCGCCTTCCTATGCGGTGCCGAGGTCAGCGTCGTCTTGGAGGCGTCTGTCGGATGGACCTGCACTTTCTTGGTGTTGACGGTGGAGTCGAAGGACATGTCCGGTGCGTTCTGCCTTGTGACTGGGGGTAGCCCATTGTCCGTCGCTTCGCGGAGCCTTACGAGCTCGTCTTGCATGCCGAAGGACTGGGAGATTTTGTTGAAATCCCTGTCGCATTGGTCCGATCGGGTGAAGCTCCCGTGGATTGTGATGACGCCCCTTGGTCCTGGCATCTTGAGTAGTAGGTATGCGTAGTGTGGGACGGCCAGGAACCTTGCGAATGCTACACGTCCCAGGATGGCATGGTATTGCGACGGCCAGTCCACCACTTCGAATTCTAGGCGCTCCTGCCGAAAGTTGTCCGGCTTCCCGAAGATGACGTCGAGCCCTATTTTGCCCAGGGGGAAGATGCCCTTCCCTGGGACAATGCCGTGGAACGTTGTGTCTGATTGTTCCAGGCTGCATTGCGGGATCCGCATAGCTGCTAGAGTGCTTGCGAACATTAGGTTGATGCCGCTGCCGCCATCCATGAAGACGCGACTCATCTCGAAGCCTCCGATCTGCGCCTCCAGCACCAGGGCAGCATGACCTGGGCGAGGGATCTGGCAAGGGTGATCCGCGCGAGTGATTGTGATGCAGGACTCCGATCCGCTGAGGTACTCAGGGATTGCAGGCGGAGTTGCCACGGCCAAGTTGATTTGTCGGGTGATTTTCTTCTGCACCCTGTTGGTGGGGCGTCCCTTCTGGATCATATTTAGTGCTCCCTTTGGTGGGGGGTATGCGACCCCGGCGTTATTTTGCGTTGGTGCGACTGGTTGATTTGGGCCTCCAATAGGCGGCGATGGAGGAGCTCCATGTGCTATTTCACCTGGCGCAGGTGCGTTTCCGAACGCAGGGATTGGAGCTTGTTGCCTCATCTGCACCATGCCTTCGCTGAGTTTCTGGAACTCGCGACAGTCCTTGAGCATGTGTCTAGCTTTCTTTTTGCCATCATGTTTGTCGATGTAGAAGTGGATGGTGCATGGACCCAAAAGTTTGTCGACTGTTGAGGGTCCGTTGTCGTGGTCGTGGCGTTGCCACGACTGCGTTGGCTGTCCGTTGTCGCGGAAGTTTCCGCTGCGGTTCCTCCGTTGTTGCGGCTGTTGTCGTTACGGCGGTCGGCGTAGCCGGCTGCGACCATATCGGGTCCGTCGCGGTCCTCGTAGACACGCGGTCTCCTCTTGCTGCGGCGTTCGCGTCTTCGGCCGTAGTCATCCTCTTCATCTGATTGCGCCCGCTGACGAGGTTTAATCTCGTCAATGCCCATTGTTATGGACTTGGGTTTTGAAGAAGATGGGGATGCTGGAGATCGTGGCACGGTTAACAGACAAGCAACCAGGGGACACGATATTTACCCAGGTTCAGGCCCCCGGAGGGAAAACCCTACTCCTGCTTGTCTTCTCTTTGATTACGGCGGAACCGAAGGTTACAGGGTGCGCAGATTCGATCTAGCGTGGATGCGTGTGCGAAAGTATGAGTCGAGGGATCTAGGACGTGCCCTCCTGGCCTTTATATAGACTTAGGTAGGTCCCGGGCATAGTCCTAGTCGGTTACAAGTTCTAGGGTTTTACCCCTTTGAATTTCCTATCTCCTCTAGTCTTGCTCTCCAAGGATCCGAAGATGTCATGGGCCTTGGCCACCCGAAAATCTTCATGGGCCAGCGTATGTCTGCTGTGGGCCTTCCTTGGGCTGGACCAGGTATGCTGAAGTTACATACCCGTAGGGTATAACCATGTCAGTAGCCCCCGAGTGTTCAATCGAATCGTAGATTCGGCTGAGGACTCTTCCATCCTTCGGGTGCAGTTATATGTTAATAGTATACGTGTGTAGGGATTGTTGATGCGTGTGCCTGACTCACCCGACGGATCAGGGTCAGTTAACTGTCTTAGGACAAAACAACATGATCTTCTTCAGGTTCGGGTCCCTCAACCTGGACCTGGAACATATGCTGGCGTAATTCGACTCAGGCCGCGGAGGACTTACAGGAGTAGAATTCCAGTGATTTTAATTGGTGTACCCAACGCGTCCGTCGGGATTTTCATCGCACCTGCTGGTACGGATTCATACTAGCAGAGCGCAGTCAGGTGCGTTGCCAGGCCATCAGATGATATCTGCAGGTCTTATCTTTGCGTCGCGGACGCAGCATCCGAATCATTTATCACCTCGGAGGCGCTTCGGGTGGCCAAGGAGATTGTCATTCACTTAGCGTTTTGTTGGGGCAGAGTTTCCAAAAAGGTTTTTGCATGCGAATCCGGAAGATCGCAGTCAAAGATTTCATAGGGTGCACGACCAGCGCTCCCTATGGGAGTAGCCCCCAAGTGTCTGTTTGAGTCGTAGACTCGAACGGAGACTTTTAGTTCAAGCGTTGTTTCAGTTTGTTAAGTTCGAAGGACTCGAAAAATTTCGGATGCTTAAATCCATCCTCCCTATGGGAGTAGCCCCCGAGTCCGTAGTGGAGTCGCAGACTCGACGTAGGACTCAGAGGAGTAATTTTGCCTTCATTTGTTTGTCGGGTGCGCGACCAGCGCTCCTGATAGGAGTTGCCCCCGAGTATTTAGTCGAATCATAGATTCGCATGAGTACTCTTAGCTATGGAGCCGAAGTGGTGCTAGTATAGCTTTTGATGACGTCAGTGCTTACGATCGATGACCTCAAGCATCTACTATGCCAGAGATGACTTAACTGGACGAAGCGTGGGTCCCACTTGCTGACTTTGAATTGACCGGTCACGCGCGGCGTGGAGATGATTACGGCGTCTCCTCGATTTCCGCGTGTAGTGGACGGCGTGGTAACGACGGTTCGTTTTGGTGCTGACACGTGTACGGCCAGATCTATCGTTGTCGTTAGGTCTTCTCGATGGACGGCCAGCGTGTGTCGTCTTCGCTGTTATAATCCCTGATGAAATCGTGGTTTGTTTTTCACCGCAGCAGTTCATCTATTCACTGCCTCCTCGTTCTTGAGCTATTCTTGCTGCGCGCTGCGAGTTTCCTCCACATTTCCTTTGTTCTTCTTCGTTACCAATGCCACCACCGCTGTAGCGCCATGGGGAAGACGAAGAAGTCCTCATCTGTAGTTGGGACCAGCTCCGCCGGAGGCAAGAAGGGCACCGCCACTGCTCGCGTCACCGATGGTGGCTGGCGATCGCGAAGCGGAGAGCGATCTCCGCAACCGCTGAAGCGAGCCTCGATCCCGCAAGACACGACGCCGTGATACTCGGCAATGAGGTAATCCCGCCCCCCATCCGGGTACGGGTTATGTTTGTTGCCTTCGTGATTCGCGGGTTTCTTTTCCGTCCATGACTTCCTTCGTGGATCGCTCTTTTCTATGGGGTTCAACTCCATCATCGTCTTCCAACTCCCTTCTCCACATTGCGTGTTTTATCACGCTTTGCAGTGTTGGCTTGGCATTGAGTCAAGCTTTTGGCCTCTTCCTAAGCTTTATTCCGTGAAGAGGCATTCTGTTCGGATGGTGTGTATCCCATTGGGGTTTCATCATCTCCCTTAGTCCCAATGTGCAATTCTTTTCCTTTTCCATGTCCGAATCTGTCCAAGATCTTGGCGGAGGAAATGGTTTTATCCGTGACTCCATCGCTGGGCAAGATTTTGGTCTCGTTCCTTTTGACCCCTCCCAATTGATTGAGAAGAAAAGATCCTGGAAAAACCAAATCTTAGTCGGTGAGGTGGCGAAGATAGAGGCCCTGTACCGTCGGGTGGAGGATCTCCAACTGATTCCTGAGAAGGAGGTGAACGGTGTCGACATTATCCGGACGTTTCTTGAGCGTCGGGTGCAGCCTCTACAAGCGAGGGCGCACCCGATGTTTCTTTACTCTGGGCGCCGTGATCCGACGAGGGTTTCGAGTGAGAAAATCTCTGAGGTGGAACTTGACAAGGCTCTTCGCGCGCTGTTGAAGTTCAAGGCCGACGAAGAAATTCCGAGGAAGTCGCTGACTCCTCCCTTTTCTTCGACGTTGGTCGTACCGAAGGTGTAGATTTGTGCACGTAGTGCTCCCCCTTTGTTTTTATCGGCTGTGAATTTTTTACTTTGTTTGCTAACAAAGTTCCTTTTCCTCTTGCAGAGCTTCAAAGTGTCGGGCATGGCACCACCGTTTCCCGAAAGGTATCTGAATGCCCCGGATAATGAAGTGGTGGATTCTGTGTCCGAGCTACCGTCAGCGCGATCTCCAGCGGAGGATGCCGACCAGTCGAGTGAGGACCATTCACGCAAGCGATCACGGAGCTCTAGCGAGGCTTCAGATGCCTCGACTCCTCCGACTCCCAGAAATCCTCTGGGCCTTGAGCGTCATGATGATGTTCATGGGGATTCTTCCTCTCCCCTTCCTGCCATTCCTGTGCAGGCTGTTGCTCCGCACCCGCCAGCAAAGCGGAAGAAGGAAGAAAAGAAGGAGGAGAAGAAGGAAGAGAAAAAGGAGGAGAAGAGGGCCCGAAGGGCTTATCCTATCTTCGACCTGAGCGCGTTGGGCTCGTGAGTTTTCTTGTTGCCACTGTTGTCCTTTGTTCCCTCGTTATTTTTGCACCTGTGTTGATTGGTTCGTACGCAGGCAATCCTCCGACGGCTCTAGTGATGGTGCGCGGGAGATGATGGGGGAGTCGAACATTGCGTCGCCTCCTCCTCAGGCGGTGGCGACTTCGGGTGACGCCGCTCCAGTTCCTCCTGTGCAGGAGAGGCTGGTGGTTGCGCCTCAGAATTTCGCAGGCTCAAGGGTTCGCCGAGCACGTAGTTTTCTGCTTGATGTTACGGAGCCCCGAGTGTCTTCATATCGATGTTGTTTTTGCTTCTTTGTGATGGGCGTAGCCCCCAAGTCCTGTTCTTACTAGTATTGCCTTTTGCTGCAGCCTTTTGTCCAAGAGGCCAAGCGGCTGGTGGAGGAACGCCTGACCGAGGCGGCTAAACCGCGACTTCAAGGTATTCGTCTGCCTTGTAGTACTTCTCTTGCTTATCCTGGTCCTGTTCTTTGACACTTGCTTGTTGTAAATGCAGAGGAGCATAAAGACTCTCTCCGTGAGGTTGATGCTCTGAAAAAGAGCCTTGGCCAATCAGAGTAGAAGGCCGAAACCGCCGCTGGTGCGAGAGAGCGCTTGAGCCGAGCGATGGCAAAGCGAAGGCGCTCAGCAGAGGCGCAGATCGTGAGGAGCAGCTGGCCACCGTTGCGGCTGCTCGTGAAAAAGGGGTGGCGGAGAAGCTCATGGCTGCTGCCAAGGCTATTTCGGGTGAGCGCTAGTTTTTGTACTTGCTTCCTTTTCTATGGATCTTATTCTATGTTGCCTTTCTTCATGTTTTCTTCTTTTTTGTCTCAGATGCCGCAGGCATCGAGTTCGACCGCGGTGCTCTGGAGCACGGGAGTGCTCTAGATAATGCCACTGTAGCGGTCGAGGACCGCTGCAGCACCGTCGTCAACTCCCTTGCCAAGGCGAAAGAGGTCCTTGGTCGCTTCTACCAGGAGCTCTTCCCGAAGGGCGCATCCCTTGAAGATGTGGATGCCCTGGCAGAGGCTCTGTCGGTAGCGCTGCAGCGTACAAGTGCAGCGGAAGGCATCGGGCGTCCGTCGGCATGGCGATGGCCATGGCGGTGAGCTGGATCTGCCCCAGATTACTTCTCGGATGCCTACGGCTGCGGATGGATCCGAGGTAGCCTTCGCCACCTACTCCGCTCGCTGCAGACGATATGGGCCCAAGCTCATTGACTTGCTGTCTGAGTACGCATTGCGGCAGCAGGGTGAGGCCAAAGCTAGGAATTCTGGTTCTAAGGAGACTCAGTGTCCTCCGCCTTAGGCATAGTAGACGTAGGGTAGTTTGTAGTCTATTTTTGTTGTAAATATCTTTTGTAGTACCATCCTTGTGCCACGTAGTGGACTTATATATTTTAATGAATTCCTCCGAGTTGTGCTATTTCCTTGGCTGAATGTCTGTGTGCCTTCTTTTTTCTGCTGCTATAGGTTCCTTCGGGTGCTGACCCAGTTGACACTTCATCTGAAAGACCCTTGCGACCATCATTGGATGATTCCTCGCAGCTCGCTTTTCTTCGAGATCACGTGCGCAGCTTGGAGAGAGATTTGCTTGGGTTACGCGTGTTGGAGATATGCCCTAGAGGCAATAATAAATGTAGTTATTATTATATCTTTGTGTTTATGATAAATGTTTACATTCATGCTATAATAGTATTAACAAGGAAACATTGATACTTGTGTGATTTGTAAACTTAAATTTGAAGTCCCTAGTATAGCCTCTATACATCACTAGCTTGTTGGTTGATAAATGATTGTGGTTTCCCTATCATGAACATTGAGATGTTATCAACAACAAGATCATATCGTTAGGAGAATGATATGGTGGACATACTCCTATAGATAAGCGTAGCATAAAGATCAAGTCATTTCATTAGTTCAATTGCTATATGCTTTCGATACATAGTAACCTAATTCCTTGACCATGAGATCATGCATATCACCTTTCGGATGGATGCTTTGATGACATCAAACACCACACCGTGAATCGGGTGGCCATAAAGGTGCCATTGAGTGTTCGGAAAGTATTGGTTGAGACACATGGATCAAGAGTGGGATTTGTCCATCCATATGACGGATAGATATACTCTGGGCCCTCTCGGTGGAATGTCATCCAATTGGCTTGCAAGCATGTGGTGGCTCACAAGGGATCACATATCACGGAACAAGAAAAGAGTACTTATCGGTAACGAGGTTGAACTAGGTATGTAGAGATACCGACGATCATAACCTCGGATAAGTAAACTATCGTGAGACAAACGGAAATTGGTATCGTATGTAAGTGGTTCATTCGATCGCAAAGTAATCGTAGAAATATGTGGGAGCCATATGAATTTCCAGATTCCTCTATTGGTTATTGTTCGGAGAAGTGTCTCGATCATGTCCGCATAATTTACGAACCGTAGGGAGACACACTTAAGGATTCGACGTTGTTTGAGTAGTTATGGTATTATGAGAAAGAGACCGAATGTTGTTCGGAGTCTCAGATGGGATCCGGGATATCACGAGGTGATCCGGAATAGTCCGTAGAATAAGATTCATATAAGGAAAGTCCCGTTTCGGAGTTCGGGAATGATTCCGGTGTTTTCATCGGGAATGTTCTAGAAGGTTCCGGAATGTCCGGCACTCCGGAGGGGAAGGGGTACATGAATGTGTCATTGCATATTGGAATGATTGCATCATGTACTAAGTGTTCTCGCTGTTCCAAATAAAGTATTAAATTGAATCCTAAATTGAAAAGTCAAATAGCAAGTTTGAAAAATCAAACGGCTAAAATTGGAAAGAGGGAAAGAGGAAGGAGAGGGAAACCAGGTTGGGGAGGAATCCTCCTCCAACGTGGCGCCTCCTCCAAGCCGAGTTGGGAGGGACTCCCTCCTCCCCTTGGCCGCCCTCCACCTATATAAGGAGGCGGGGCTCCCTCCTCTAGACACACAAGTCCCAAGACCTCAAACCCTAGAAAGCTGCAGCCTCCATAGCCGCCACCACCTAGGGTTTGCCCTAGCCGACTTGAGTCCCTAGAACCCTAGCCTTGGCTCTAGCCCCTCCTCCTTGGTGTGTCTAAACCCTAGATCGCCGAGGAGCTCTCTCATACTCCACCATACTCGCTCGGCTTAGGCGAAGCCTGCGAGATCTCCCTCTACTTAGGTACCACGCCGTTATGCTTGCCAGAATCGCGAGGAGAGTGCTACAACCTCCATTTTCTTTGGAACAAGGAGAGGAAGGTCTTCGTCAATCGAACGTGTGACCGATCAGGGAGCGCTTAACGGAGCATGGCCGGAAGGATCGTCTACGATCTTGAGATCGGGAAGAGTACGACTACATCACCCACGAGAATCCGCTCTCGTTAAACACTTTGGAATCTTCGAGGGTAAGTTATTCCATCGACTCGTTGCTACAATCTAGTAGATAGATCTTGGCTTGTTTGTTTGTATGCGATAGAAAATTTTGTTTTCCATGCTACGAAACCCTCTGATGGTATCGAGCCGTGTCTATATGTAGATCATTGCAGAGTAGAACAATGGTCATTGTGGGTGTTGATGCTTTTATTGTCGATTGCTTCTTGTGTACTTTGCATCTTGCGGTATGTTGGGATGAAGCGGCCCGGGCTAACCTTACATGACATCGTTCATGAGACTTGCTCCACGCTTGACATGCAACTTGTATTGCATAAGTGGCTTTGCGGGTGCCTGTTTCTCCTAGCATAGTTAAGATCCAATTTACAAGGGGTGATCAACAATGCTAGTATCAATGCTGTGGTTCTTGTTCGTAAGTTAGAACGACACTTATTGAAAGCCCCAAACCACGTAAAATATGCAAAGAAAGTAGAGGTGTCTAACTTTGTTTTGCGGGTGTCTTGATGTGATATGGCCATGATTGTGATTATATTTGATGTATGCAATGTTCCTTATTGTAAGTTGGCAACGGCAGAGCGGATGGTTGTCTTTAATTTATGTTAAGACCCGTGTCTATTCAAAGTAGTTGTAATAGTTGAAGACCGGTGGGCGACAACCATGGAGAAGCGTCATTGACCTTGATGCAATGCCGGTGATGATGGAGATCATGTTCGTGCTTGAAGATGGAGATCGGAAGCACAAAGAAGAAAGGCCATATCATATCACATATTATTGAATTGCATGTGATGTTAATCCTTTATGCATCTTGTATTGCTTAGTAGACAACGATAGCATTATAAGATGATCCCTCATGCACATGAATTTCAAGTCATAAAGTGTTCACCCTTAGTTAGCACCGTTGCTAAAGCTTGTTGTTTCGAAGCACCACGTGATGATCGGGTGTGTTAGATTCTGCAAGTGTATACAACGTGAGCAAGCCAGATTTGCTCATGCGGAAACTAAGGTTTGATCTTGACAAGCCTAGCATGTACAGACATGGTCTCGGAACACGGATCACCGAAAGGTAAAGCATGAATCATATAGTAGATATGATGAACATGACGATTGTTCGCCATTGAAACTGTATCAACTCTCGTGATGATCGGTGTTGATGTAGTGGATTTGGTTCGTGTGATCACTAAAACAATGTGAGGGATGTTGTTTTGAGTGGGAGTTCACCTAGTTTAATTTCATTATTAATTTGAACTCAATTTGTCATAAACTTAGTCTAAACTATTGCAAATATGTTGTAGATCAATGGCAGCCCCTACCATCAATTTTAATGCGTTCCTAGAGAAAGAAAAGTTGAAAAACAATGGAAGCAACTTCGCGGATTGGTTCCGCAACTTGAGGATTGTCCTCACAGCTGGTAATTTGACCTATGTGCTGGATGCACCGCTGGGTGACCCACCTGCAGCTGATGCTGCCGATGAAGTAAAGAATGTTTACCTCGCTCGGAAGAATCAGTACTCCATAGTTCAGTGTGCTATCTTGTATGGTTTAGAATCGGAGCTTCAGAAAAGGTTTGAGAATTCAGACCCATATGATATTGTCGAGGATCTCAAATTGATTTTTGAGACTCATGCGGCAATTGAAAGCTATGAGGCTTCTGAAAAGTTCTTTAACTGCAAGATGGAAGAGGGCAGCTCCGTCAGTGAGCATGTGCTTAAGATGTCTGGGCACGCAAACAAACTTCAAAGCTTGGGTATAGTGATTCCTAATGCTTTGGGGATTTACCGTGTCCTCCAATCACTACCACCAAGTTACAAGAACTTTGTGATGAACTACAACATGCAGAACATGAACAAAGAGTTGCCAGAACTGTTTGCTATGTTAAAGTCTGCAGAAGTGGAGATCAAGAAAGAGCACCAAGTGTTGTTGGTCAATAAGACCACCAAATTCAAGAAAGGCAAGTCTAAGCAGAAGGGACACTTCAAGAAGGGTGGTAAGAAAGTTGCCACGCCGGCGAAGAAGACCAAGGCTGGACCCAAGCCTGATACTGAGTGCTTTTACTGCAAGGGAGAAGGTCACTGGAAGCGGAATTGCCCAAAGTACTTGGCGGATCTGAAGAACGGCAACATCAAGAAGAAAGGTATATCTGATATACATGTTATTGATGTGTATCTCACTAGTACTCGTAGTAGTTCCTGGGTATTTGATATTGGTTCGGTTGCTCATATTTTTAACTCGAAACAGTCTTTGAATAAATGGAAGCTAGCGAAGAACGAGGTGACGATGCGGCGAGGAAACGGATCAAAGGTTGATGTGATCGCGGTGGCACGCTACCCTTCATCTACCATCGGGATTAGTTTTATACTTAAATAATTGTTATTTGGTGCTGCGTTGAGCATGAACATTATATCGGGATCTTGTTTATTGCGAGACGGTTACTTGTTTAAGTCCGAGAATAATGGTTGTTCGATTTATATGAGTAATATGTTTTATGCACATGCACCTTTGATAGATGGTCTATTCTTATTGAATCTCGATAGTGGAAATACACATATCAACAACATTGAGGCTAAACGTTTGAAATCAGCGATAATTCGACCTATATGTGGCCTTTGTCGTCTTGGTCACATTGAGTGAAACGTATGAAGAAACTCCATTCCGATGGACTTCTTGAATCACTTGATTTTGAATCACTTGAAAGATGCGAAGCATGTCTGATGGGAAAAATTACTAAGACTCCATTTTCTGGTATGATGGAGCGAGCTACGGACCTATTGGAAATCATACATACCGATGTGTGTGGTCCAATGAGTGTAGCATCTTGTGATGGTTATCGTTATGTACTTACCTTCACAGATGGCTTGAGTAGATATGGGTATATCTATTTCATGAAACGTAAGTCCGAAACTTTCGAGAAGTTTAAGGAGTTTCAAAGTGAGGTAGAGAATCAACGTAACAAGAAGATTAAATTTCTACGCTCGATCGTGGAGGTGAATATCTAAGTTACGAGTTTGGCGAGCATTTGAAGAAATGCGGAATACTTTCACAGTTGACACCGCCGGGAACACCACAGCGTAATGGTGTGTCCGAACGTCGTAATCGAACTCTCTTAGATATGGTTCGTTCTATGATGTCACTTCTGATTTACGCTATCATTTTGGGGTTATGCATTAGAAAGCGACCGCATTCACTTTAAATAGGGCACCGTCTAAATCCGTTGAAACGACACCGTATGAATTATGGTTTGGGAAGAAACCTAGATTGTCGTTCCTTAAAGTTTGGGGGTCTGAAGCCTATGTAAAGAAGTTACAATTGGGACAAGCTTGAACCCAAAGGAAAAATGCGTCTTCATAGGATACCCGAAGGAAACTATTGGGTATACCTTCTATCATAGATCCAAGGCAAAATCTTCGGTTAAGAATGGATCCTTTCTAGAGAAGGAATTTCTCTCAAAGAAGTGACTGGAAGGAAAGTAGAACTCGACGAGGTTGTCGAACCTTCTCTCGAATTGCGAGTAGCGCAAAGACCGAAGAAGTTCTGTGGTGCCTGCACCAAATAGAGAGGAAGCTAATGATGGTGATCATGAAACTTCGGTTGAAGTTGCTACAGAGCCTCGGAGGTCAATGAGAACTCGTGCCACTCCTGATTGGTATGATCCCGTTATGAGTGTCATGTTGGTGGACAACACCGATGAT
This sequence comes from Avena longiglumis, assembly GCA_030063025.1. Lineage (NCBI taxonomy): Eukaryota > Viridiplantae > Streptophyta > Magnoliopsida > Poales > Poaceae > Avena > Avena longiglumis. The sequence continues at coordinate 253,453,111 of CP125974.1, forward strand.
CCCGAGACATATGAGGAAGCGATGATGAGCCCAGATTCCAATAAATGGCAAGAAGCCATGAAATCCGAGATTGGATCCATGTACGAAAACCAAGTATGGACTTTGGTGGACTTACGGATGGCCGGAAGGTCGTCGAGAACAAATGGATTTTCAAGAAGAAAACAGATCTTGATGGTAATGTTATCGTCTATAAAGCTCGACTTGTCGCAAAAGGGTTTCACAAATTCAAGGAGTTGACTACGATGAGACTTTCTCACCGTAGAAGCTAAAATCTGTGAGGATTATGTTAGCAATCGCGCATATTATGATTATGAGATATGGCGATGGATGTCAAAACAGCATTCCTCAATGGAGATATTGATGAAGAGTTGTATATGATACAACCCAAAGGTTTTGTCGATCCTAAAGATGCTAACAAGGTATGCAAACTTCAACGGTCCATCTATGGATTGAAGCAAGCATCCCGGTTGGAATCAACGCTTTGATAAGGTGATCAAAAGTTTTGGTTTTATACAAACTTATGGAGAAGCTTGTATTTACAAGAAAGTGAGTGGAGCTCAGCATTCTTAATACTATATGTGGATGACATATTGTTGATTGGGAATGATGTAGACCTTCTTAATAGTGTCAAGGAATATTTGAATAATAGTTTTTCAATGAAGGATCTTGGCGAAGCAGCTTACATATTAGGCATAAAGATTTACAGAGATAGATCGAAACGCCAAATATCATTGTCACAGAGTACATATTTGGACAAAGTTCTAAAGAGGTTTGGAATGGAAGAAAGCAAGAAAGGGTTTGTCACATCCCAAGATTTTCCAAATCTTGACATGTGAAAATAAAAGATTAAAATAAAACTTTGTTTGATTTTCAGAGCCAGAGGAAATTTTTTAATTAGAACTTCAGATCTAATTGAATTAAATAAAACCTAAAGGTATTTAATATGATAAACTTTTATTAAAGGAAAATAAAAATAATTAAAATATTAATTTGAAAACTCTTAAAAGAAAAAAAATTTTAAGAGAAGGTAGAATTATAAATAAAGATTATTTAATAAAGCCAAATTAAAAACTTTGACCAAAACTTTGGAAATTAAAACATTTAATAAAATGGCAAAAGTTGATTTAAATAAATAAGATTTTTAACCACCTTTATTTAAATAAGAGGTTTTACCAATTTAAAGTGAAACATCAAAACTTGTTAAATTATTTAAAATAAGCTACCTCAAATTCACAAATAAAATCCACTAAAGTATTTTGGGTTATTTAAGACTCAAAATAAATATCTCAATAAAATAAAAACTTGTTAGAATTAATAATGAAAGTCTACTTTATTTAATTATTAATGGACCCTAAAGAAAAAGTTTATATTATTTTAAACAAGTTTTCCAAACATTCCTTATTCTCAAATAAAACCTACTGATTTGGTTTTAAAAAAATATTTAACTAACAAAGGAAGAATCTATTAAATTAAACCGAATCCTATTTTAGTAATAAACCATAGTCCATTTGATTTAATTAATAAAAGGGTATAAAAATATTGTTTTAATTAATAATTGGTTTAAGTTGATATGTAACCAAAAACACATTACAAATATTGAAATTATTTGAATTATTTTGTATGCTTGAATAGTTGGCTGAAATTCAAATCAGAAATAAAATAGAAATGGAAAAAGAACACGAATAAAAAAAAATGGAAAAGGCCAACCCAACCTGTGCACTAAGCCCAACAGCCCAATGTTCTTTCTCTCTCCCGAACCGCTTTTCTACACCGCAAACATAACCCCACCCTCACCGATCGGTGGACCACTTGTCCTTTCGTTTTCCCATCGACGGACCCCACATCCCATCGTTCTTCCTCGCCAAGCGACCACGCCTTCTCCTCGCTGCCGTTCTGCTTTGATTTCATGGATTCACTACGCCTAATGCCGAGCCTTTACCTCGCTTTGATCACGTGAATAGAAACTCCCAAGCCGCCTCTATAAGTCCCTCTAACACCCCGAGCTAGCACGCCCTAGACCGTCCTCGATTCCTCCCGAGCACCCTCGGCCACGAGCTTAGCCCTTAAATCCGCCACACTGCCTCCCTTGCTTCAACGACCAAGCACGCACGTTCCCATACCTTCCTCCCTGTACCAACCATTCATCCATGGTGTCCCAGAAGTCATCTTGGACCAAGCACGAGCGCCGCCGTCGTCCTCTACTCCGGCAAAGCATACTGGTAAGAGCCGACCACCCCAAGCCCTATAGTTCACGCTCACAGCTCCGCCATGATCTCCCGTGACTAACCATGCTCTCGGTTTACCCTCTCATGATCTACAGCGACGCCAGCGACGACCACCATCGCCTCCAACTCCGGCAAGCTTTCTGTGAAATCGACGCCTCCGCTCCTCGATCATGCGAGTATATTCGCCTCAGACCTACGCACCTAACCATATACCTGACTTGCCTTAGGGTGATCTGCAGCGTCGACTTCAACCAGAACCAGAGCCGCTCGACGCCGTTTCCAACTCCGGTGAGAAATTGCCGCAACCCTAGTGCGCCCCGAGCCACACCGACCACACGACGTGCTTCACCATAGCTCTACGATCAAGGTGAGCATCCTCCCCTCTCTCCTAACGTTCTGTTTCGCCAAGCGCCGCCGCAATCTGACCGCCGTCGCTAGCCACCGCCGGCGCCGCTCGCGAATGGCCGAGCAAGCGAACACCGTAGGATCTCTATCCAACGCCCGAGATAGATCCACTTATTCTCGAAGGGGTATGTGCTCGAACCATCCGATCTAACTTAATCCAGCGCCCACGATGCCGATCCACGAAGCGGTACCATGATTAGAAACACGCCAAGGTCGTCGTTAGAGTTAGAAACAGATTTGAATCGATTTAAATTGCAAACTTCCAACCTTTATAACTTGAGATCTATACGTCCAAATTTAGCAAATTTTATATCAATGGAATCAGGAGAGCAAGCCCTAGCCAACCCTACCCTTAGTTTAGCAAATAGTATTTGATAGATTGTTTAAATTTGCAGATTCGTTTGTGTGCTTGCTAACATTAGAAAAATCATTTAAAATGAATTTTGAGATCAAACCTTTGCCAATTGGTTTATTGTGACCCTACGACCCTAGGAAACAACCCATAGTGTTAAAAATGATTTTTGTGAAATTTAAGTTGAATTAGTTAACTTAGTCATTTTCTAGACAAATAAACTTATCAAAATTTGTTATGGAGAAGTTGTTACAAGGAAAACCTTGGGAAAATGTTATGGACCAAACTTACTGACCCAAAACACCAAGCCTTACCAAGAGCAACTCACTTGGTGCAAAACATAGAATTTTACCTTAAAAAGAATAAAATTCACCACATAAAATGTTGAATGGATTTTAAAATAGACTTTGAGCAAAACCCTCTAACTAATGACTTTGCCATTTTGGTAAATGACCAATGTGAACCTTACAAAGTTTATACACCTAGTAGAGACCAACTTTGTAATAGAATCCTCTTTTACAAGACTTAGGAAACATTGCTTTGAGTATGTGAATTATTGTTTGAGTGTTGGAATGCTACTTGATACTATGCTTGTTTGATTGTAGTGAAATTAGCAAAGTGTGAGACTAGCAAGATCAAGAAGTGACTATCACTCCCTAACAAAAAGGCAAGTTACACTATCATACAAAAGACCTACTATTTTCATTAAACTTAGCAGATTTTGTAAACATGCATGAAAATGTTTTATACTTATGCTATGCTAATCCTAATAGGATTCCCTATACACCCCTTAGCAAAAATATTGAAGTTGTACATGCTTAGCCATGCTATATTTTGAAAAGAGATACATGTTGAGATTTTACAAAGGTTGAGAAAAAGACTTGTGTTTTATATAATAAAACAAGGACTCAATGAATCACCTAGGTGGTGGACACTTTATGTTTTGGAGAAGGTGGCAACAAAGGGAACCAAGTCTATGGCAATCACTTTGTGTTGTGCTCCAAATGAAAACCACCTAGGAAACTTAGAGATTGAACATGTTTCTCCAAATGTGGCTTTCGTGTACAACCACATGCTATTATGGCTCTGGCTTAGTCAACTACATTAGGAAGACCCATACATTGTCTTTAGTTACCGGACATGGGGATCTGGAATGCTTCATGGGGGCTGAAGACAAGCTAGCAATGATGTATGGGAGGACCTCTTGGAAAGACTTCGTCACATTCTCAATCTGCCAGTACTCCATCTGGGTGAGTACTTATCCAGCGGCCACTGGTGGCATCAAGATGAGATTGTGTCATGTGGGTAAAGTGTACAACTTCTGCAGAAGATCAAAATTCCAAGTACTTAGCCGTGTCCCCGGTTATGGACAATATTGAGCAACTAAAGTTTTAACTATGGGAGATCTCGACATTCTAATTTCTAATATAAAAACTTGATGCACTTGGGGGTACCAAGGAATTCAAAGAGACTTTGCTAAGCTTGTTGCACTTGGGGTTACCAAGGTGCACAAGAACATGATGTACTTGGGGGTTACCAAGGAACTCATGAATTTTGAGAAAACTTGTAGCACTTGGAGTTACCAAGGTGTTCAAGGATTTTTGACAAGTACTTGAACACTTGAGTGTCTACCAAGGAGTTCAAGGATCTTGGAAATGAGATTTGACAAAAGACCAAAACCATTTTGAAAAGATAGGTTAAATGTTGCTTTATGCAAATAAGCTCTAAACTCTACTTAGCCAAATATGCATGTATGGATATGATCCACTCATATTATACATAAAGTGAAACTTGCCAATACAATTCAAATGTATTGACCCTTGTGGCTGTAACTTGTAATGTTGCAGGATGATTGTTTTGTTAGATGAAGATTGTTTGATTGACTAGGACTACAAAGTCTACAACCAACATCTGCCTGTGGCACTTGAAGATGAAGGACCCCATGATTATAATTATTCCGCTGCAATGTATTGTAATAGCCCAATGAGCTATATTTGATGTAATAAAATTATGTTATTCCTGGTTATAAAGTTATTTTATGACCTTTGTTTCTTGATATTACATCTTAACTGTGGATGCTAGCTATTGATCCAGGGACTAGCATTGTAAACACAGGGGACACCACCTTATTTGTATAAAGGTTGGGACACTCCCGTTACAGGGTTCTTGCCCATGTTGCCCAATACGACCTTGAGTAAAACTCAAAGTCCGACATCGGCAGAAGATAGAGAAAGGATGAGTAAGACTCCCTATGCCTCAGCCATAGGATCTCTAAATGTATGCCATGCTATGTACTAGACCCGACATTGCATATGTTGTTAGTTTAACTAGCAGATATCAAAGTGATCCAGGAGTGGATCATTGGACAGCGGTCAAAAACATCCTTAAGTACTTGAGAAGAACTAAGGATATGGTTCTTTCTTATGGAGGTGATGAACAGCTCGTTGTTAATGGTTACACCGATGCTAGTTGGAACACCGATCCGGATGATTATAAATCACAATCTGGATACGTATTTATTTTGAATGGTGCGTGATTAGTCGGAGGAGTGCAAAAAGCGTTGTGGCGAGATCTTCAACTGAATCGGAATACATGGCTGCTTCGGAGGCTTCACAAGAAGCGATATGGATGAAAGAGTTCATTACAGAGCTGGGTGTGGTTCCAAGTGCGTTGGACCCAATGTCTATCTACTGTGATAACATGGGAGCCATAGCCAATGCGCAAGAACCAAGGTCACACAAGAAGCTGAAGCACATCAAGCTGCGTTTTCACGCTATTCGAGAACTTATCCAGGATGGGGATATAAAGATTTGCAAAGTACACACAGATCTGAATGTGGCGGATCCGTTGACTAAACCTCTCCCGAGGGCAAAACATGACCAACACCAAACTGCCATGGGTGTTCGGTATATTACCATGTAATCTAGATTAGATGACTCTAGTGCAAGTGGGAGACTGTTGGATATATGCCCTAGAGGCAATAATAAATGTAGTTATTATTATATCTTTGTGTTTATGATAAATGTTTACATTCATGCTATAATAGTATTAACAAGGAAACATTGATACTTGTGTGATTTGTAAACTTAAATTTGAAGTCCCTAGTATAGCCTCTATACATCACTAGCTTGTTGGTTGATAAATGATTGTGGTTTCCCAATCATGAACATTGAGATGTTATCAACAACAAGATCATATCGTTAGGAGAATGATATGGTGGACATACTCCTATAGATAAGCGTAGCATAAAGATCAAGTCATTTCATTAGTTCAATTGCTCTATGCTTTCTGATACATAGTAACCTAATTCCTTCGACCATGAGATCATGCATATCACCTTTACCGGATGGATGCTTTGATGACATCAAACACCACACCGTAACTGGGTGGCCATAAAGGTGGCATTGAGTGTTCGGAAAGTATTGGTTGAGACACATGGATCAAGAGTGGGATTTGTCCATCCATATGACGGATAGATATACTCTGGGCCCTCTCGGTGGAATGTCATCCAATTGGCTTGCAAGCATGTGACTGGCTCACAAGGGATCACATATCACGGAACGAGAAAAGAGTACTTATCGGAACGAGGTTGAACTAGGTATGCAGAGATACCGACGATCATAACCTCGGATAAGTAAACTATCGTGAGACAAACGGAAATTGGTATCGTATGTAAGTGGTTCATTCGATCGCAGCAAGTAATCGTAGAAATATGTGAGCCATATGAATTTCCAGATTCCTCTATTGGTTATTGTTCGGAGAAGTGTCTCGATCATGTCCGCATAATTCACGAACCGTGGAGACACACTTAAGGATTGACGTTGTTTGAGTAGTTATGGTATTATGAGAAAGAGACCGAATGTTGTTGAGTCTCGGATGGGATCCAGGATATCACGAGGTGATCGAATAGTCAGGAGAATAAGATTCATATAAGGAAAGTCCGTTTCGGAGTTCGGGAATGATTCCGTGTTTTCATCGGGAATGTTCTAGAAGGTTAGGAATGTCCGCACTACGGAGGAAGGGTACATGAATGTGTCATTGCATATTGGAATGATTGCATCATGTACTAAGTGTTCTCATGTTCCAAATAAAGGATTAAATTGAATCCTAAATTGAAAAGTCAAATAGCAAGTTTGAAAAGTCAAACGGCTAAAATTGGAAAGAGGAAAGAGGAAGGAGAGGAACCGAGTTGGGAGAATCCTCCTCCAACCGGCGGCGCCTCCTCCAAGCCGAGTTGGGGAGGGACTCCCCTCCCTCCCCTTGGCCGCCGGCCCCTCCACCTATATAAGGAGGGGCAGGGCTCCCTCCTCTAGACACACAAGTCCCTCACCTCAAACCCTAGAAAGCTGCAGCCCTCCATAGCCGCCGCCACCACCTAGGGTTTTGCCCTAGCCGCCGACTTGGGGTCCCCAGAATCCTAGCCGCCGGCTCTAGCCCCTCCTCCTTGGTGTGTCTAAACCCTAGATCGCCTAGGAGCTCTCTCATACTCCACCATACTTGCTCCGGCTTAAGGCGAAGCCCTGCGAGATCTCCCCTCTACTTCCGGTACCACGCCGTTATGCTGCCAGAATCGCGAGGAGAGTGCTACAACCTCCGTCATTTTCTGGAACAAGGAGAGGAAGGTCTTCAATCGAACGTGTGACCGATTGCTGAGCGGCTTAACGCAGCGCCGAAAGGATCGTCTGCACGATCTTGAGATCGGGAAGAGTACGACTACATCACCCACGAGAATCCGCTCTCGTTAAACACTTTGGAATCTTCGAGGGTAAGTTATTCCATCGACTCGTTGCTACAATCTAGTAGATAGATCTGGGCTTGTTTTTTTGTATGCGATAGAAAATTTTTGTTTTCCATGCTACAAAACCCTACAACGCGGTCGCGCCGACGTTTGGAAATCCAAGGCAGACCGTGGTGCAGCCAGGGAGGAGTATTTGATGGCGGAGCTGGGTCGGCTGTCCGAGCAGCTGCAATGTAAGTTGATCCTTCTTTTGGGCTGTAGCTCAGTTCTTAGGGTGAGCCTGCTGGCCTTATTCTTGTTTTGTGCGGTTATCGCAGGTGCCAATCTTCCTCCGAGGGAGGAAAAGGAGCGTATCGATGTTCGAGCCAATTGCTTGACTCAACAGGACATGGAGGCCGGCGGCTTCTTCTGGATGGATCGTGATCGCGCCATGGTTCTGGCGATGGTGCAGGATCGTGTCTACCAGGTTTCGCAGGTGCTCCGCTAGGTGCAGACATCACTTTCCTCGGTGTTGCACGTCATGTTTCCGTTGGATGTTGTGCCAACGACCCTTGCAGGTCTTCTGACGAAGTTTCGGAGTGCCAGCAATGTCAAGGAGCTGGTGCGGCAGCAGCTCGTCACAGGGGTGAAGGTTGCCTTGTCTCTTGTGAGGGTACACCACCCTGACGTAGATTTGGCTGTTGTGGCGACTGGGCCACCTCCTCGACCAGATGGTGGCAAGTGGAACATGCGTCCGCATTACGCGGCTGTAAGGCAGTATGCCGAACAGATTGTAGATTTGTTTGAGCAGCGTGCTCAGGTTATTCTTTAGAATAGGTAGGACCTGAAAATAAACAGATAGATGTAAAATTTGTATATTGGTGGCGTTTCGTGCCCTTTGTTGTAAAGGTTTGCTTGTTTGTGAGCACGCGATGCTTTGATTGATCACGTGCCCTTTTCGTTTGCCCGTGAAGACTACTCAGTGTACACGTTTGGTCCTCAGTCGATGAAATCGTGAGGTGGGGGGAGCCCCCAAGTGCGTATGTAGCATGTAGTAAAGTTGCAGAAAATGGTCAACCGAAGGTTGGGAGCGAGACACTTAGCTTTATTTATATCGTAATGGAGGAGGTACATGGTTCGGCTGAGTAGCCTTGGCTGAAAGCCTTATTGAAAGTAAAAAGGGGGGTAGGTTGCTACGGGTAGAATCATCGCAGGTGCGAGACGTTTCATGGGTTGGAGTATGCGACTCCAGACTCCACGTGCTTGAGGCGATAGGCGCCACCTGGGATGACTTCGGTGATGACATAGGGTCCTTCCCATGGTGAATCGAGTTTGTTCGGTCGCTTTTGCTTGAGTCGCAAGACGAGGTCTCCTTCGACGAAGGACCTTGGGCGCAGCCGGCGGCTGTGATAGTTGCGGAGACTCTGCTGGTACACCGCTGATCGAGCTGCTGCTATATCCCGTGCTTCGTCGAGTGTGTCGACGGCGTCTTCGAGTGCAGCCGTGGACTCGGCTTCGCTGTAAGAGATGACTCGTGGAGCCTGGTGGCGTACTTCGGCTGGTAGCACGGCCTCAGCTCCGTGCACCATGAAGAACGGTGTGTAGCCGGTGGAGCTGTTTGGCGTAGTACGTAAGCTCCACAGGACAGACGGTAGCTCTTTCGTCCAGTTTCCGGCTTTGTGCTCGAGTGAGCTCATGAGGCGCTTCTTGATGCCAGCGCCGATTAGGCCGTTGGCCTTTTCCACTTGCCCGTTTGTTTGCGGATGTGCCACTGAGGCATACGTGATATTGATCCCAAGGCCTTCGCAGAAGTCCTGGAATTCTTCGGAGATGAAGTTTGATCCGTTGTCGGTAATGATGCTGTACGATACGCCAAACCTGTAGACAATGGATTCGAAGAACTTGACGGCGGTTTTGCCCTTCTGGTTGGTGACTGGCATGGCCTCGATCCACTTGGTGAATTTTTTGACTGCGACCAGGAGGAAGACGTGTCCTCCTTTCGAGGATTTTGGCAGTTTGCCGATCATGTCGAGGCCCCATTGGGCAAAAGGCCAGGCTATGGGTATGGGTCGAAGTTCGGACCCAGGTGCGTGCAGTTTGTCGGCGAACCGTTGGCACCCGTTGCATCTTCGGACGATGTCCTTCGCGTCGCTCATGGCCGTTGGCGAAGAGAATCTGCTCATGAGCAGCGAGCGAGGCAGCTACTGCGTGGTGGCCGCAGATGCCCTCGTGATATCTTGGAGTATGTCCTTGTGTCGCCGCCCGTTTGTACGCTTTCGCCGTTGATGATGGTGAAGGCTTTGACCCGCAGAGATATCGTCGGGCATCTGTCGGGCTGTCCGCAATTCTCCGTTTATCGTGGAGAGGTATGGATGTGTCCGTTTCTTCGACTACCATGACGCATCAGGGTTGACAACCGCAATCTAACTTCGGGTCCTTCCCGATCTTCGCGATCCCGAATGTTCCCTTCTTCTTGGTGATCCTTGGGGAATTTCCGCTTGATGGATGGCACGCAGATCTGTTCGAGGAACACACGGTGGTACCTTTGCACAAGTGGAGCCGATGTTGGCGGAGTCTATCGGCCTCCTCGTTGCTCTCTCTTCCAATGTGAGTTATCGCCGTCGAATTCTCCTTGAACGTTGTACGTTGTATAATGCACGCGATCATGTTTTCGGCGTGTGCGTCACACTCATTCATCGTCTGCTGTACGACAAGGTTGGAGTCACCGTAGATGACCAGGTGTGTTGTGCCACATATTTTTGCCATCTTCATGTCATGGATGAGGGCTTCGTATTCGGCTTCGTTGTTGGAGGCTCTAAATTTCATCCGAAGGACGTACTTCATCTTGTCACCTTGCGGGGAGGTCAGTATGACTCCTGCCTCTCGGCCAGCGTTTGAGCCGTCAAAATGCATTGTCCAGCTGCGACATATGCAGGGCGCCAGCTGCAGCTCCATCCAGTGCACCAGGAAGTCCGAAAGGACTTGAGATTTGATTGCGTGTCGCTTCTCGTAGACAATGTCCAAAGGTGATAGTTCGATGCCCCACAGGTCCACGCGTCCTGTGGCCTCTGGGTTATTCAGGGATCTTTGTTCAGGGGTGCCTCGTTGGCGACCATCACCGGTGCTCTGGAAGTAGTGGCTCACTCGAGCCGTCATGAACACGCCGTAGGCAACCACAGGTAGTCGGGTACCGCTGTTTTGTTGGAGTGATAACCTCACCGAGGTAGTAAATTGGCGTTGGACCCGTGGGTCTTGCCTTCTTGGTCGTTCGACCACAAGTACTTTATCTTGACCACTGGTGTGTGGCTGCTATGTACTGATAGGGCTCGCGCTCTTTTGGCGTGACCAAAGCAGGCGAGGTGGAGAGGAGCCGCTGAGGCTTTAGAATGCGTCGTTGGCTTCGGTGTCCTCGAACTTGTGCGCCTTTGGCGATGGTAAAATGGTAGGGCCTTCTCTCCCATGCGGCTGATGAACCTGCTTAGTGCCGCTACTCGCCCTACGAGCTGCCGAACGCCCTTGAGGTTTTTTGGCTTCTCCATTGTCATGATGGCTTTGATTTTCTTCGGGTTCGCTCCGATCCCTCGTTGAGAGATGAAGTACCCGAGCAGCTGACCCGAGGGGACGCCGAAGGCGCATTTTTCTGGATTGAGCTTGATCCTGTAGCGATCAAGGTTGTTGAACGTCTCGCGGAGATCGTCGATAAGTGTTGTTGCCTCCTTGGTTTTTATGACTATGTCGTCGACATAGACTTGGACGTTGCGACCGATCTGGTCCTTGAGGCACTCCTGCATGCATCACTGGTACGTGGCACCCGCGTTCTTTAGCCCGAAGGGCATTTTGTTGTAGCAGAATACTCCGAACGGTGTGATGAACGTCGTTTTCTCTTGATCTTCGACCTTGAGTCGAATCTGGTTATATCCTGAGTAGGCGTCGAGGAAGGAGAGCTTCTCACAACCTGCAGTCGAATCGATGATCTGGTCGATCCGAGGAAGAGGGAAGTGGTCCTTTGCAAAGTGTTTATTTAGTGACGTGAAGTCCACGCATCCGCAGGATGTCCGTGTCCTTCTTCGGAACCATCAATTGCCGCCCACCACTCGCTCTTTTTTGATTTTGATGAAAAATCGACCGTAGTAAAGTTGATTCTTCTCTTTGATTGCTCTTGCTGGGGCTCTCGGCCTCTTTGATAGACTCGCTGACGGCTTGGTGTGCAGGAAGACATTGAGTGCGTGCTTTCCAATTCCGGAACTCTGGCATGTCCGCAGGACACCAGGCGAAGATTTCCTAGTGCTCACGGAGGAATTTGACGAGCGCGCCTTCCTATGCGGTGCCGAGGTCGTTGGCGATCAGCGCCGTCTTGGAGGCGTCTGTCGGATGGACCTGCACTTTCTTGGTGTTGACGGTGGAGTCGAAGGACATGTCGGGTGCGTTCTGCCTTGTGACTGGGGGTAGCCCATTGTCCGTCGCTTCGCGGAGCCTTACGAGCTCGTCTTGCATGCCGAAGGACTAGGAGATTTTGTTGAAATCCCTGTCGCATTGGTCCGATCGGGTGAAGCTCCCGTGGACTATGATGACGCCCCTTGGTCCTGGCATCTTGAGTAGTAGGTATGCGTAGTGTGGGATGGCCAGGAACCTTGCGAATGCTACACGTCCCAGGATGGCATGGTATTGTGACGGCCAGTCCACCACTTTGAATTCTAGGCGCTCCTGCCGAAAGTTGTCCGGCTTCCCAAAGATGACGTCGAGCCCTATTTTTCCCAGGGGGAAGATGCCCTTCCCTGGGACAATGCCGTGGAACGTTGTGTCTGATTGTTCCAGGCTGCATTGCGGGATCCGCATAGCTGCTAGAGTGCTTGCGAACATTAGGTTGATGCCGCTGCCGCCGTCCATGAAGACACGACTCATCTCGAAGCCTCCGATCTGCGCCTCCAGCACCAGGGCAGCATGACCTGGGCAAGGGATCTGGCAAGGGTGATCCGCGCGAGTGAATGTGATGCAGGACTCCGATCCGCTGAGGTACTCAGGGATTGCAGGCGGAGTTGCCACGGCCAAGTTGATTTGTCGGGTGATTTTCTTCTGCACCCTGTTGGTGGGGCGTCCCTTCTGGATCATATTTAGTGCTCCCTTTGGTGGGGGGTATGCGACCCCGGCGTTGTTTTGCGCTGGTGCGACTGGTTGATTTGGGCCTCCAATAGGCGGCGGTGGAGGAGCTCCGTGTGCTATTTCACCTGGCGCAGGTGCGTTTCCGAACGCAGGGATTGGAGCTTGTTGCCTCATCTGCACCATGCCTTCGCTGAGTTTCTGGAACTCGCGACAGTCCTTGAGCATGTGGCTAGCTTTCTTTTTGCCATCCTGTTTGTCGATGTAGAAGTGGATGGTGCATGGACCCGAAAGTTTGTCGAATGCTGAGGGTCCGTTGTCGCGGTCGCGGCGTTGCCACGACTGCGTTGGCCGTCCATTGTCGCGGAAGTTTCCGCTGCGGTATCCTCCGCTATTGCGGCTGTTGTCGTTACGGCGGTCGGCGTAGCCGGCTGTGACCATGTCGGGTCCGTCGCGGTCCTCGTAGACACGCGGTCTCCTCTTGCTGCGGCGTTCACGTCTTCGGCCGTAGTCGTCCTCTTCATCTGATTGAGCCCGCTGGATGCAATCTTCTCCGTCTGCCCAACTGTTGGCGATTTCCATGAGCTGGTCAAGTGTCTTGGGCTTTACACGTCCAAGTTTCTCCTTGAAGTCTGGGCGCTTGACACCGTCCCTGAAGGCGTCGATGGCCCTTTCTTCGGAGATGTGTGTTGCGGAGTTCTTGGTTGTAGACCAGCGTAGTATGTACGAGCGAATAGATTCACCCGTTCTCTGAGTGCAGGCTCGCAACTCTTCGATTGAGGCGGGCCTCTTGCTGGTGCCTTTGAAGTTTCGGATGAAGCTGTAAGCGAGCTCCTCCCAGCTTTGGATGGATCCTGATGATAGGCTGCTAAGCCAGACCCGCGCCGCGCCTGTTAGCTGCAGCTGAAGGCATTGCATGGCGGTTTCTTTGTTGCCTCCGTGAAGTTTGACGGATGACGGATGGTCACTGAGCCAGGACTTTGGATCTTGCGTGCCGTTGAACTTCGGAGTATCTGAAGGAAGCTTGAAGTTGTGTGGCATCTGTGTTCGCCGAACGGATCTGCTGAAGCATCGAGCCCCGCAGAGTTCTCCTTCGTCTTCATCCATCTCAGATTCAGACGAGCATGCGCGTTTAGCGCGTGCTTTATCGATCTTGCGTTGTGTAAGCTTGTCTCTGGCGTCGTAGTCGCTTTTATGGCGGTGTGAGCTCTTCTTCCTTCGAGGAAGATCGTGCTCCTCCTCCTCTTCGGATGAGGGGGTGGGACTCCGGTCGCGCCTGGCCGGAGCTTTCTTCTTCGGTTCCGCGGGAGCGTCTTCGTGGAGCGCAGCTCCGATTAGTCCTAGTCCGGTGAGTGCGGACCTATGCATGTCCCTTTTCGGGTCCCCCTCCGGAGGTGGGTGAGCCGCGAGATACGCAGTGGCTGCCATGATCGCAGCTTGTGGCGTCTTCGGGATGATGTTGCCGTCAGCGTCCATATCCATGAACGATGTGTGGAGAGTTCGGGTCACGTCACGCCGCTCCTTCGGGTCCATGTTTTCTACCCGAGAGCGGTGCTTGTTTCCCTGGTTTCGTTTGTGCTAGAGCCGGGTGCCGCGGCGGAGAGCGCAGCTTGTCGTGTGCTGGACTCGGAGGCTGCTTGCGTTTGTCGAGCGTCTCCTGCATCTTGACTTGTTTCTTGTGTTCCTCGATGAGGAGATGGTGGTATTCCCTCAGCAGATCACGTGGGGAGTCCAGAGGTAAGACTATTTCGCCTGCGACGGCGCGGCGTGCTTCGACCCATCCTTCTTTGCTAAGTTGGATGAGGTGGCCACTGTTTTCCCCATTGGGTGGGGGGGACCGACTTCTTCCGTTCCCACCGTTTTCGCCGTTTCTATCCTGCGGGTTGGGGTTGGGCGGCGGGTTAGGCGTTTCCTCGTCGGTTTGGATGACTGCGGCGCACAGATAGCGCCTGCAGATTGGTTGGCTGCTGCCGCAGCTTTCGGATCCGGAACCGTAGGTCCCTTCATCCGAAGGTGGATCACACAGATCGGAGTTGCAGCTGCTGCTGCTGTAGAACTCATCTGTTGATGGTGACGTGCGTAGCACGGGGTGTGGAGCCCACGAAGCGGGCCTGATTGACGGCACGGGCACCCGCTCAGGGAGGCGGAGGGTGCCGGTTTGTCCCACCTGGAAGCAGAAGCTCCCGAACAAGATTTCGACTCCGTCGCCTACGGGCTCGAAATCCTTCATGGTAGCCAGCGAGTGGACGGTGAAGTCGAAAGCGCCGAAGAGGAGGTGATTCTCCGTCGCCGCGGAGTTGTAGATCGATCGGGTCGGAACCGTCACGACCGCACAATCAGCAGCCCCAGTTCCCACAGACGGCGCCAATTGACGAGGTTTAATCTCGGCAATGCCCATTGTTATGGACTTGGGTTTTGGAGAAGATGGGGATGCTGGAGATCGTGGCACGGTTAACAGACAAGCAACCAGGGGACACGAGATTTACCCAGGTTCAGGCCCCCGGAGGGAAAACCCTACTCTTGCTTGTCTGCTCTTTGATTACGGCGGAACCGAAGGTTACAGGGTGCGCAGATCCGATCTGGCGTGGATGCGTGTGCGAAAATATGAGTCGAGGGATCTAGGACATGCCCTCCTGGCCTTTATATAGACTTAGGCAGGTCCCGGGCATAGTCCTAGTCGGTTACAAGTTCTAGGGTTTTACCCCTTTGAATTTCCTATCTCCTCTAGTCTTGCTCTCCAAGGATCCGAAGATGTCATGGGCCTTGGCCACCCGAAAATCTTCATGGGCCAGCGTATGTCTGCTGTGGGCCTTCCTTGGGCTGGACCAGGTATGCTGAAGTTACGTACCCGTAGGGTATAACCATGTCACTTCCATCTTTATTTCATTTTCACACACATTACCCCACGTCAACAACAAGTCAGAAGCTATTTTCTGGCACTGTTACCACTTGTATTTCACTATCTCTTCGTCGAACTAGTGCACCTATACACCTGACAAGTGTATTGGGTGTGTTGGGGACACAAGAGACTTATTGTGTCTTGATTGCAGGGTTGCTTGAGAGGGATACCTTTGACCACTTCCTCCCTGAGTTCGCTAAACCTTGGGTAATCCACTTAAGGGAAACTTGCTGCTGTTCTACAAACCTCTGCACTTGGAGGCCCAACAACTGTCTACAAGAATAGAAGTTTGTAGACATCAATGGAGAGGCATTGGTGATGACGATGGCGATGATCCTCCCCAAATTCCCCATCCCGGCAGGGTGCCAGAACGGAGTTTCTGGTTCCGAATCGCGGTTTCTGGTTATGGCGGCGCAGCGGAACTCTTTCTAGAAAAACGTCGACCCCCCCTAAGTTTTTAGGTCAGAAGGCATCTTATAGGCGAAGGGGGAGCCCGAGGGGTGCCTGGGCTAGCCACACCCCCTCCAGGCGCGGGCTGGGCCCACCCGCGTGGCAGGGGGTAGGGCTCCCCTCCATCTCGTACTCTGTCTCCATGGATATTCTAGTGAAATATGATTTTTGGCATATTTTTCGGGATTTTTCCTGATAGTTGATTTTCTGCACAAAAACTAGACACCAAGGTAATTCTGCTGAAAACAGCGTTAGTCCGTGATAGTTGTATCCATATCACACAAGTTTAGAGGAGAAACAATAGCAAAAGTGTTCGGGAAAGTAGATAAGTTTTGGACGTATCAACTCCCCCCAAGCTTAGCTTATTGCTTGTCCTCAAGCTATTCTGTTGAAAACTGAGTGCGATAAAAGAACTTTCAGGAACACATTTGCTTCATATGATATATATTCTCAGCACAGGAGTAGATACTTAAACCATTCATAATAATAAGTATTCAACTAAGTCTACTCAATAGTCATTGCAAGCTATGAAGAGAAACCAACTCAATAATAATAAGTAGCATGAAACATAAACATACAACATTGCAATGCTCATAATAAGGTATGATATAGTGGTATCTCGCTTGCCTTTGTTTATAGAGCACAATATAAATGCCAAGGCACCTCTGAAGTTCAAGTGAAGACTAGTAGTAAAGATATCAGAGGTACAAGCATCAAAGTCATGACATAATTAACCATGTTTTGAGACAAACACAAGAATGACAACTATGCTCTCAAGAAGGTGCTCATAGAATAAGTGGTGACTCAATAAGGAGGTGAAAAGGTTTTGAAAGGTTTGAAAGGCTTCCAAATGCTGAAAGTAAGGTACTCATTAGCTTTGAGATCTCATTTCCCCTATCATAGGCATCTTTATGTGGTTAAGGTGAAAGTGAGGTCCAATATGAGTTATATGCTTGACAGACCATAAACTGGAAATCACATGTCCCTTGAGTACGAGGGCCGCTCCTCATGCTACTCAACTTTAGTTACCTTTAAGTTCTTGTCATCGTAAATACATGCATATCATAGAGAACCACCAACGGGGTACCCCTTGCACATGATACATGAGCTATCCCATAATCAAAATGACAAGTCAAGCAGACAATTAGCATCTCAGCGATCTTTTTATTTGCTATTTGCATAGGTTTTAATTGAGGATGCTTCACATATTGCTCATTATGGTTTGCTGCAAGTTTCCACCATGATTAGGCATGGCTTAGGCTAGCGGCCCAGGCGTTTTTCTAACACATATATATAATTCCATGAACTCACAAGCTCCCCTTTTAGACGACATCCGCAAACAAAAGAGCATGGTATCAACTGGATATGTATCCATAAGTGTTGAAAGCCTTCCCTGTGACAGCACAGTTCTGCTAACTCCCGGCCTATAATTTGCAAGCATATAACTTTCATGGACAGTCACAATGGTTCAGGTTTATTAAGTGCAAGGAATAAAGTGTGCCATCAAGTTCGTGAGAGCCTTACTAACTAACTTTCTCAAAACAGTCAACATTTTATTTGGAAGAAAACAAGGCATAATGAATATGCAC
The DNA here is from genome assembly GCA_030063025.1 of Avena longiglumis. Taxonomy (NCBI): domain Eukaryota; kingdom Viridiplantae; phylum Streptophyta; class Magnoliopsida; order Poales; family Poaceae; genus Avena; species Avena longiglumis. The sequence goes on from CP125974.1 coordinate 253,470,845, forward strand.
TGAATAGCAAATGATGCTAATAGGTAGGTATGGTGGACACTATTGGCAATATTGGTTTTGGGGAGTTGGATGCACAAGCAGATCTCATACTCATTGCAAGTGAAGGCTAGCAATAGAAAGGGAGCGACAAACGAGAGAGCAATAACTGTCATAATCATGCTTGGAACAAAACAGGACTAATTATGGCATGAAAATGATACAAGATCTCTGAGGTAAAATAAATCATCGAGGCTTATTGACTATTGTTTAGTCATATGCATGTGTGAGCATGTTCCAAGTTGATTCACATGAAACATTCAGAGAAGAATACCACAATATCATACCAAGTTATGAATAAAACAATGCAAGCAAACATTCATATGACATGCTACAAACTATCAGCAAGCTGGAGCTAATCTGAAACATCCTAGATTTTTTATTAAGATGCTACTAGAAGCATGCATCATCCTTTCATCATTGCATCTACAAGTTAAATTTACATTAAAGACCCTATCAGCAAACCCTAACAAAACCCTAATTAAAATCCCACTACATGGGCAAGAAGGAAGTAATCTTGCTTGACCTTCCTAAAACTTTGTAAAAGTAATATTTTCTAGTCCTATGATGACCACCTTATTATTACAAGAATTTAGAAACTAGTTTCACTAAATTTTGGCTTGTTATGCCAAAGTTATTAAAGTTTTAGTGAAACAGAAAATTGATAAAAGAAAAAAAACCTAACTGGCCTAAGCGGGCCAGTTAGACAAGCCCATGACCTATCTACCGCCGCGCCTGGCAGCGAGCGCCGCACAATGCGTGGGCCGGCCCGTTTTCCCCCAGCCCTCCTGCAACCCGCTAGCGCCGCGAGCAAGCCCGCCAGCCCCGCACCCACTAACGCCTAGGCCCCACCACGGCGTCGTCCTCTTGGAGACCGCGACGAACACAACTCCCCGCCGCGGACGCGTCGGGATAACCTCAAATCCCAAAGGATTTGGCCGCCCCCTCCCCCAAGTCTCTGGACTATTTAAACCCGACCCCTCTTGTCATTTTTTCCCTTGAAACCCTAGCTCAATACTTGCCAAACCGCCACCGATTTTCTCGCCATTGCCGCGCTCGGGAAGGTCAAGGTTCCGACGATTTGCGTCACCCCATACCCTCGTTCTCTGTTGGTTGTTCTTCACGTGCTTCGCCGTCCCCCTCTGACCTTTTTTCCCCTTCTACAGAGCACTAGATCACCCTCAATTTCTCGCCGACGCCTCGCCAGAGTTCGCGGAGACCGGCGGAGCATTGCGGCTGGACGAGGAAGGGAAGGTGGAAGCCGATCGCGAACGGGACCACGAGGAGGAGCCGCACGCCGTCGTCTACTCCACTTCCTCGGGGAGCCAACGGACCGCCGCCGAGCACCACTGCCCAACAGCGCCGCCACCGTCTGCCTCTCCTCGCCATCGAGGCCTCCTGTAAGTCACCACCGTCGCCCCATCTGTTAGATCTAAAAATCTGCGGTTCAGATTAGACTTTCCCAGCGAAGGGGTGCCGTCGAATCATGCTGTGCCACGTGGCACGCTCGCGTCAGCACGCTTGTCAGCGCGGGTCGCTTAGCTAGGCCAATCAGGAGTTGCCACTTGTCACAAGCCTGTTAGGATTAGTTTTGATTTGTCAGATTAAATCTAAATCTTGCGTAATTCATACAAATTCAACCGTTTGGCCAAAAATTGCATATGATATACCGTTGGATTCACAAAATTGTGTAGAACACAGATCTGTAATAATTTTGCGAGTTTGCAGTAGTATTTTCTGTGTAGGATTTAATCCCTAGTTTAGAGTATTTAATTCATAGAAAAATAATTAGAGCTCCGTTTTAGTTGATTCTTGTTGCGTTGGCTTTGTTTTTACAATGCCTACTGACTAAAATTATAAAACCTTGCTTAAGACTCTTAGATCTGATTCGGGTCTGATTAGATGGTTGGATCTCCTTATGAGCCTATAAATTAAAGTAATGATCCAAATTAATTAAAATCTGTGGGAAACTAATACTAACAACACCCCCAACACATTAGCAACCCAAGAAGGATACCTTGGTCAAGTTAGAACACAATCTTGCATATCACCATGTTGCATGCATATTATTTTTGTGGCATTATTTTGTGCGAGTTGTGATTAGATCTATGTTTGTGTTTCTTTAGATTCTTCGGAGTGCGTTGAGGAGAACTACTGTGTAGAGTGCTGCTCGGATCAAGGCAAGTTACACCACTTGTTTATATTTTTGTCCCAGTTTTGATTCTATGCATGTGATCTTCAAATTCTGTAGTATGCATGTCTAGGATGTCCTATTAGAATTTTTCTTAGTATTATTTTGCAAGTGCGATGATTTTATAGTATTCCATGAGTAGCTCTATACTTAGGATTTTTCCCCTCCTAATAGGTTCCCCTGTTTTTGCTAAGTCCTTGCTATGCTATATATAAAGCACTGTTGGGGTGTTCGAAAAACAAGGAATTCTTCTAAGTATAAAGGCTCTCTTGAGCGATCTTTTCTTCTCAAATCCAGTTCAAAATAAAACTAAGTTTTCTTCTGGGTGGAATGGTTGTCGGGTCAACGTGTGAGATTTCGGTAGAGGACGGCCACCCAGGAATCAAAGAAGTCTGCCATGTTTCAGAATTTAGAGGCTTCCAGTGCAACCACGATACATATGGGCTCTGTCTTGGCCTAGTACTTAGTGGGAAACCTCACCGTGGTACCAACATTTGGAGGTTCTTGGCATGGTTGGATCCAACTGGTAGAGGGGCTACTAAGTGAAAGCCTCTCCATGATCTTGTCTGTAAAAGTACTTGATCGTGGATAGTGGGTAAAGTGAACAAACTCTCAAGAGTATTGCAATTTGATCGATCAGCCGTGTTCACAGAAACAGAACAACATTGAGCATCTGAAGGATGGAGCCACTAAAGGATCTTCCTCTCTCTCTCTCTCTCTCTCTCTCTCTTTCAAAACTTAAAGTTTTCTAAAAACCCAAGGCGTGAGTCATATCGCTATTGGGTGGGTTTTGGGAACTTGGTGAGTAATATCCAAGTGTTAGGTTGTTTGGACACTTGGTGAGTAATTTCCTCGTGTGCCATTCGACCATATATTACTTAAACAAATGTTTACAAAGTAGGGAAATTCTCTCTTCTTTTCCATACTTAAGAAAATTAGCTTTGATAAAATGAACTCCACTGCCTAAACTAGCCTTGCATGTAGAGTTAGTATTTTTCTTTCCTTGGTGTAATTTGCCAATACATTCAAAGTATTGACCCAACTTGTTGGATGCACGTCTTAAGTGCAGAATCCGAAGATTGAAAGGTGCGTAGGGATCGCGAGTCTACACCCAACAAGCCTGGCGCGTTCATGGACTCAAGCTGCTTTATGTTTTAGCTGTTATTTGTGCTAGCTTAATGCTAAGCAAATTTGTAATAAATTTCATACTCTGGATTCCTCGTGTAATAATGACTTTGTGTTTTACATGATATTCATCGATTGTGAGTGATAGCTATTGATCTAGGGACTAGCATGTAAATCACAGGGGCTTGGGATCATTATTGATCCAAGGTCACAACAGATGGTATCAGAGCCCATCGTTGCCTGTAGGACGTGACCCTAGGAGTGGAACCACCTTTAACTTGTGTGCCTTACATGCTTTCCTCTAAGTTACTTTTCACACACTTCTAGTACCTGCTTTTCCTCTACTTGTTTAAGTATCTAATTTTCATTCCTCTAACTTAAAGATGACGAGCTTCCTCTACGACACCATCGCGGACATCGAGCCCCTTCGTTTTGGTGGATGCCTCATGGACCTCCTCACACATTTGGAACTTCCCCTGCCAACAATCCAGGTAAGCACAATGAAGAAACTCCACAAGGATGGATGTTGGGGAGTCAAAATCATCCAGCCAGGACAAGATCAAGGCAAGCGCCTGGAGGAGGACATGACAATCCACATCTTTAGCGACTCCAAGGAGAAGGCCCTTAGCATCAGCTTGCAGCAGCTCATTGGTCGCCTATGTGGACGCCATCACGAAATTCTCCAAGGACATTGCGGCGGCCTTTTTTGAAGGTGAGATGAGGAAGGCGTTCCCATGGAGTTAACCTTTGAGGAAAGGGCTGCTACCAAGCGTCGAAGGACGCAATATCAAGACTTGGAGTGCCACATCCATGACCTTGAAAAAGGTAGCTTCCTCGAGATGCTAAGGAACGATGAGCTATGCGCTCTCATCAAGGAGAAGGAGGAAATAATCAAGCAGCAGGAGGAGGCAATGAAGGCCCAAGAGATGAAGTTCCAGGACCAAGAGAATAAGTTCACTAACCAAGAGAAAAGGGTGATAAATAAAAAAAAGAGGATTAGGGAACTCAAGCAGGAAATCGAGGGAACTGAAGTGCAGACCGAGGGCCTTTGTAAGATAATCAGTGACGTGCGTGCTTCCAAGAGGGACTTGGCAAAGCAACTTGAAGCCGCAAAGAAGTGAAGCCTAGTGGAGGAACTGCAAGGCGAGAAGGAGGGACTTCAGGAGCAACTAGAAGCCACTACCAAGAAGCTCCAAGATGAAATAAAGGACCTCCAAGAGAAGCTTGGAGCCACTACAAAGGAGATGGAGCTGTACAAGACAACCCTAGAGCGGGAGGGCTACTTGTTCGAGGACGAGGAAGAGGAAGGCACGGAATATGTGTAGTAGTTGGACCACCTTTAAAATCCTATAGTTGAACGTTATTCGCGATTGTAATAAATACCAAGACATGTTTGGTTTAGTTAAACTTGGATGAGTTATGTGTTATACTTGTGCTTCTTATGCCTTGTGTGCCTTGTGTGCTTGGTGTGTTTTCATAGGGGTAGGAGTTTACTACTTAGTCTTTCTGTCTATTTCTTAACGTGTTCCTCAAACCCCATAGATGTCGCCAAGACGTGCGAACACTGAAATAGCTCCTGAGATTGCACAACTTTTGGCCACTTAGAACCAACTGATCCAACTGCTCACTCAGAACATGCAAAACAACAACGTGCCACCTCCGCCACCCCCACCTCCACCACCACCTCAACGGGATCGCTTGACTCGGTTTTTGAGGTTGAACCCGCCTACCTTCACTAGCAGCGCTGAACCAATCGTTGCAGATGACTGGATCCGCACAATTAACAACAAGTTGGACACCGTGCAAGCTATCGGAGTCCACAGGGTGCGTTATGCCGCGCACCAGCTTGAAGGACCTGCTGCAGAATGGTGGGATAACTACCAAGTCACCCACCCAGATATTGATGCTATCACTTGGAATCAGTTCGAGATAGCTTTCCGCACTCATCACGTGGCTGCTGGTGTCATGACTCTGAAAAGGCGCGAGTTTCGTGACTTACACCAGCTGCACCATTCTGTCATCGAGTATGGTGAGCTTTTCAACATGCTAGCCCGTTATGCACTCGATGATGTTTCCACTGATGCCAAGAGGCAGGAGGAATTCTTAAGAGGACTCAATGATGAGATATCTATTCAGCTTGTGGATCAGAATTTTGACAACTTTCAGGAGCTCTTGGACAGGGCCATTGTGGTTGAATCCAAAAGGAAGAGCATAGAGAACCGCAAGAGGAAGTCTAACCCTCACAAGCACTCTGTTCCGTACCAGAAGCAGCGCACTTCATCACCACCACCTTATAACAGTAATGGCCACAACCATAACGGTCATCACCATGGTGGTCACAAGCACAATGGGCATAAACACCGCAATGGAAATGGCAGCAATGGAAAGGATCTCAGTGAGGTGACGTGCTTTAAGTGCAACAAGACATGGCAATATGCAACCACTTGCCCCGATAAGAAGAATGGGAATGGCAATGGAAATATGAATGGCAATGGACACAACCATGGTAATGGAAATGGGAAGAAGCCGAATCCATTTGTTAAAGCCATAGTGAATCATGTCTCCATGGAGGATGCTTGTGGCGCACCAGACTCCATGATTGGTAAGTTCAAGCTCAATTTCATTCCCTTAGTTGTTCTTTTTTTTACTGGTGCATCGCATTCATTCATATCGAGGGTATTTGTGGATAGAGGCAAGATACCTATGGAGACTATAAATTCTCCCCTAAGGGTAAGTTATCCTGGAGAAGAAATAGTGGCAAACTCCGGTTCCCGGGGGTTATAACTAAGGATTGGGACACACATCTTTCCCACAAGTCTAGTAGTTCTGGAGTCACAAGGATTAGACATAATCTTAGGCATGAATTGGATGACCGAATATGACGGAGTCATAGATTGTGCCAAAAGGACTGTCACGCTCACAACACCGGAAGGGAAAAGGATTCATATCAAGTCAAACTTTGCTCTTAAGGAAGTTATGGTGAATTCTCTTAAGGGGTTTAGCTTGGAGGATGTACCCATTGTGAAGGAATACCTAGATGTCTTTCCGGAGGAATTACCAGGGATGCCTCCTGACCGTGATATTAAGTTTCTCATCAACTTGATGCCAGGCATAGGGCCGATATCCAAGAGACCATACAAGATGGATGTGGACGAGTTGAAGGAACTCAAGAAACAGCTTAGGGAACAATTGGACAAGGGATTCATCCAACCCAGCGCGTCATCTTGGGGATCGTCTGTCCTATTCATGGAAAAGAAGGATAAAACCAAGAGGCTAGTTGTGGAGTACCGCTCATTGAATGAAGTGACGATCAAGAACAAGTACCCTCTGCCTAACATTAATGACCTGTTTGATCAGTTAAAGGTAGCCAGGGTGTTCTCAAAGATCGATCTGCGATCAGGTTACTTTCAGCTAAAGATTCGAGAACAGGATGTGACCAAAACAGCCTTCACCACAAGATATGGATTGTATGAGTACACTGTGATGTCGTTTGGTCTAACCAATGCCCCGGCATACTTCATGACCATGATAAACAAGGTGTTCATGGAATATTTGGACAAGTTTATCGTGGTATTCATAGATGATATACTTATATACTCCAAGGATGAGAAGGAACATGATAAGCATCTGCGCCTAATTATGGAGAAGCTAAGGGAACACAAGTTGTATGCCAAATTCAGCAAATGAGAGTTCTGGTTAAAGGAAGTGGGTTTCCTTGGTCATGTTGTATCGGCAAAAGGAGTTGTCATAGACCCTAGTAAGGTAGCTTCCATAACTGAATGGGAGTCATCCAAGAATGTGGGAGATATTAGGAGTTTCTTAGGCCTCGCAGGATATTACCGGAGGTTCATTGAAAACTTTTACAAAATAGCAAAACCCATGACAGAACTGTTGAAGAAGGATAAAAATTCCTATGGACCGAGGCATGTGATTCAAGATTTCAAGAGTTGAAGAAACGCCTTGTAGCGGCACTAGTTATATGTCTGCCTGATATCCAAAAGGATTTCCAAGTCTATTGTGACGCTTCTCGGCAAGGACTTGGAAGTGTACTGATGCAGGATGGGAAGGTAGTATCTTATGCCTCTCGACAACTTAAGAACCACGAGCACAACTACCCCACACATGATTTGGAACTTGCGTCTGTGGTACATGCACTCAAGGTATGGAGACACTACCTCATGGGCAAACATTGTGATGTGTTCACGAATCATAAGAGTTTGAAGTATATCTTCACCCCAAAAGGAGTTAAATATGAGGCAAAGAAGATGGCTTGAACTGATTAAGGATTATGACTTGGATTTACAGTACCACCCCGGAAAGGCTAATGTGGTAGTTCATGCCTTAAGTCGTAAAGTTCATGTGAATGGACTTACTACGGGGGAACTTACAGAGGATTTATGCAAGCGGTTTAAAGATCTCAGGATAGAAATAGTTCCGAAAGGACACGTAGCGACTATGGAAATAGTGCCTACTCTTCAAGAGAGAATCAAGGAAGCACAAAAGGGATATAAAGAGTTGGAAGAAATAAGAGTCAAAATAAGTGAAGGGAAGGCAAAAGATTTTCGTCTGGACGAACAAGGAACCCTTTGGTATGGAAAGCGTTTGTGCGTTCCCAATTACTCCGATATCAGAAAGATGATTTTACAAGAGTGTCAACACCCGGATTTTTAATACCAGATGTCTGTTATGCCATACATCGCAATCCCAGGATTACCATTTTTGTGAGACATAACAGATTTGGATACCACAGTACATCATCCATTACAAACCATACATAAGGTCTTACACAAATAAGGATCTCATGATCTAGTTCTTAATACAACTCAAGCAGCGGAAATACGTAATAATAACGGTGGCGTAGGCAAAGCTCCATCTTCGGGGTCACCAGCAATGCTGACGATGGGAGATGATCCTAGTTGTCGTAACCTTCCTGGGTTCCATCCTCCAGGTACTCCTCTTCATAGTCTGGCCACGGGAATAGCCAGGGACAAAGCCATGAGTACTCTTTAAGTACTCGCAAACTAATACTAACAAGTGAAGGGGTTTTTTGTAATAGGACACTAAGCTCTAGGGTTGTTTTGCAAAAAGCCAGATTTACCTCTACTAAGTTCAGAAGCAAGGAATGCTAGTTGAAGTTTTATAACACCTAAGTGGGAACTTGTATTTCATATCACAACTCTGTTGTGGTCAAGTCAAAATCTCAATCCATTTCACAAGTCATTTTGAAAACATCTGATGGGGGAACAATATGCCCACTCCAACTGTCCATAACCGCAGACGCGGCTATTCGAATAGTTTGACACTCTGCAGAGATTGTACACTTTCACCGAAACATTCGATACATCCGTCAGGAACAAATCCTGAATTCACCATACTCAGTATGCGGATAATCAATCCTAACGTTTCAATTACACGCCCTAGTATAAGCACCTCTCCTGTGAGTTTGCCATCCCAACCATGACCAACTGTCATCTTGGGTACTGCATAGGTGGACAATCTTCACAAGGTAGCCTCAGCTCAAACCTTGGCCGTGAGGGAACCAGTACTAAGGTATATAAGTTTCCAGTCAAGCCCTACCAAATTCTCGGGTATTGTGTATGTACGGTAACATTGGAATGGTATCGCATCCAGACAACCATCAGTTTTATAAAGGGCTAAGGCTCATGCCTCAACATTTTCATCACCAAAATCATCTGGTGTTCGGAAACACATGTCAAAACATCTCAATAGAATGATCCATCATTCCAAGGTTTTCATAACCATTTTTCCACCAAGTATTCCCATCTAAAGTTGATCAAGTTTTATGCTTAGAACTAGCCTCTACAAATGGGGGTAAGTACTAATGAGAGGTGGTAAACTAGTGGAGTTTAACTAAGTTCAATCTCATGCCTTAGGATGACATAAAGATTATCTAGCTTAGGCCAAATTTTATGATCTTTATGCAACCTTCAATTATCTTTCTAGTATCTATCATTTACTCAAGTAAACTCTAAGAAAGAGCTTTGATAAAGAAAATAAAGTATAAAGCTTGCAAGTAAAACTAGGATTGGTTTATCAAGTGGGTATGATCACATATGCTTAAGGCATATAGTTGGCATGGTAACAAGCAAGTATTTGCTTGCATATGTCAACTTGATTAGTAAGGCTTGCTAAAGTAGATTATCTTGGAAGTGTTAGCTTGCCTTGTGCAGAGCAGTGGTTGAAGTTCTCCTCGGCTTCTTCTTCATAGTATCCTCCTTCTTCCTCGTATCCTTGGTCGATACTAGCGTCTATAAATAAATACGAGGTACACAATCACCAAACAATACTTAACTACTTTAAATCATCACACACAAGGGTTCTATAGATGATCTAGCATCATCACTAACATCACAAGAATAAGGCATTTGTCTTATTTATTTTATTTTTAGAAAAGTAATTTCTACTCATTGAAAAACTACTTAAGATTTAATATTCTCCAAACCAAACATGGGATCATGTTGACACATGTCATCACCACACATTTCAGTACATGGGAATGTGATTTAAAGTGGTGTCACAATTTAATAAGGTTTAACCTTTTATTTTAATTAAATAAAGTGACTAGAAATGCCTATGTGGCATTCTTTTATTCCTTGAACATTATTTCTATAAGTAATCCCATATATTTTTATATATTCTGAAAGGTATGGTTAAATGTGATTTTTGAGAGTTGGAATCAACTCAAAAGCTATTATGGTTTAAATTTTAAAAATGTTTGAATGCATAAAAGCTTCTGGTTTGTTATTTTTACCAAGGGTGATCTACAGATCCAAATGATTTGAATCCAACGGGCTTGGATTCAGCATTTCAATACCTTTCTAACAAAATTGGTTTCATTCAATTTGGTTCACTAAATCTAGCTGGGTTGATTTTTGAAACTAGGTACAGAACTGTGTTTGAATGAAAATGGAAAAATACAAATTCAAATGACTGGCCTGCGCGGGAACTGCTAATGGGCCGGCCTGCTAAGCACAGCACTTACGCGGGCTGGTTAAGTTGATGTCCCCACGCGTCAATGAGACAGGGGTGCGAAGCGGTACGGGGCAACGTGGTGCGTTGGATTAGAAGATCAACGGCTGAGGGTCGTCGTCGATGATGAACTAGTCACCGGCGAGCTCGAACCCTAGAGGTGCAGTGGGGGTCGTGGGAGGCTCACCGGGGCTCAGGCGAGGGTCGGCGATATGGGCGAACGACGAAGTCGACAACGGCGAACCTCCTGGTACTGGCAACTTCTTCTGGGGTGGACGAAATCGACGACGCCCTTCTTCTCTAGAGGCGGCCTGCTCAGGGAACGAGCTGGAACGATCAGTGAGGAGAGGGGAGTGAGATGGTGTGAAGAGTTTTAGCGGGGGAGGCCTCTATTTATAGTCTCGACGACGAGACCGAACGGGATGGGCAGGAGACGGTGGCGACATGGCTACGGGCTGCTAGAGGCATGGCCGACGGTGGCGATCGATCGGTGGTCTCCTGGCGATGCTCTATGGCTTTAATGCGCATGTAGGAGCGGTGGAAAACGGTCTAGAACATGCGATGCTCTGCGCGGCAGAGGCGGCATCTTCGACGGCGAGCGGTGGCTGTGAGGCATGGGGCGGCGAACGGGGATGTCCGGCGGTCTCCTGGGACGGTGGTGATCGCGTATGCACGAGGCGAGGGCGGCGCGCGGTCTGTGGGCGTGTGTCGAGGGTGGCACTCTGGCGCGCTCTCGGCATGCACTCAGTGAAGCTTGGCATGGCTTGGGCGTGTGGTCCAGTGGCTGGCAGGGTTCAAGCGCTGGACAGGGGGTGGTGGTGGACGGTGGGCTGTGTCCTAGACATGTTGTTTAGGCTTGGTGCTTGCTCTGGCTAGCTAGCCATGGTCGGCTGGCAAGGGGGTTCTCGGGTTGGCATGGCATGGGGAAAAGGGTAGGGGCTAGGGTTTGTCCAACCACTGGTTGGCACTGAGGGAGACAAGGGTGATCAATGGTGAACATTGCTTAGCCAAATTACTGCTCAAAACAGTGAAGTTTGGCCAGATTGATTTGTTGCCTCCAAGTGTTTGATGAAAAGGCCGCAAGAACTCAAGTTTTGAATTTTGAAAAGATTTTTGGTGGGTGTGCTAGGCATGTGCTGGTGAGTCTGTGGATGCTTGGGTTTTGAAAGTTGAGCTTATTTGAGTGGTTTTTGAAAAAGTGGGATCTTCCCATATGATAAAGATTCAATTTTGAACTGTCCTTTAAACTATGCATTCAAATGTTTTTGGATGATCACAAAGTGGGCCTTGATACTTTGTTATGAGTACTATCAAGGGTTGCAAATATCCAAACAAGTTTCTGTTAAGTTCTGAAAGTTAGAGACAGCCAAAGTAGGCATGGGAGTTAAATTGGCCAAAATGACCGTTCCCTTATTTTGTTTGTTTTGATTTATTTGTCTTTGGGAAAAGTGTGGGGATTGTTTAGATGATGTTTATGTCACCTAAAATCCTTTTACAAGCAAAGAAACACATAAACAAGGCAATTCAAAAGAATTCAAAATGGGATGCATACACACATGCATGCTTTCATATTTTTATTTAGAAAAGTTTTTGTTAACCCTAATTTTGAAGATTAGAGTTTGATGATTCTAGTTTAATATTTTTGGGATGTTACAAAGAGGCTCATGATTCACCATACTCAATTCATCTGGGTAACACGAAGATGTACATGGATGTGAAGGATAGATTTTGGTGGAATAATTTGAAAAGAGAAATTGCCAAGTATATTTCCCTGTGTGACGTATGCAATAGAGTTAAGGCCGAGCATCAGAAACCGGCCGGACTGTTGCAACTACTACCTATACCTGACTGGAAGTGGGAGAAGGTAGGCATGGACGGTATTGCCCCGGACTCGTTCAGGATTTGATCCTATCTGGGTAATGGTGGACCACTTTACCAAAGTGGCTCACTTTATCCCCGTGAAGACCACATACACAAGTGCTAAGCTTGCCAAAATATATATGTCAAGAATTGTAAGTATGCATGTTGTTCCCAAGGGAATTGTGTCAGATAGAGGCACCCAGTTCACTTCAAAGTTTTGGCGACAACTACATGAGTCTCTCGGAACCAGACTAGAATTCAGTACTGCTTTCCACCCTCAAACAGATGGCCAAACCGAAAGGGTGAACCAGATTTTGGAGGATATGTTGAGAGCTTGCACACTAGACTATGGGTCTAGTTGGGATGATAACTTGTCGTATGCTAAGTTCTCGTACAACAAAAGTTACCAAACAAGTATCAAGATGGCTCTGTTTGAAGTTCTATATGGCAGGAAGTGTAGGGCTCCACCGTTGTGGAGTGGAGTTGGAGACCGTAGCCTGTTTGGTCCGGAGTTGATCAAGGATGACGAGGAAAAGGTATGGCAGATCCAAGATAGGCTAAAGGTAGACCAATCCCGACAAAAGAGTTATGATGATTCCAAGCGCAGAGATGTTACTTAAAAAGTAGGGGACCGTGCGTACCTCCGAGTTTCACCACTACGAGGAGTTAAGAGGTTTGGAATCAACGGTAAGTTAGCCCCACGATTCATAGGACCATATAAGGTTCTGGCCCGTAGAGGAGAAGTTGTTGTAACATCCCTAAAATCATGATTTCAAAGTTTTCATATCATCCATGCATTCATAATCATTTTAGGATCATTTTCAAAGTCATTACAAAAACAGAAGCATTTGAATGCCTATTATTTTATGTGAGCAAAACTTTGACCCAATGCTACTCTCTAATATGATATTGTTTGTTTTCAACCAGATGTATTTGATCCTATGGTTGATTGATGTATTCCAAAGCTTGGACAAAATTTAAAACAAAATATGACTTTAAAACAATTTTTATATCTTTATTAAAATATTGGTAAAGGCATTATGTTCTTTTAAAAAAAACTCCAAAGGACCAAAGCAAGTTTGGTGAAACAGCATGGTTTTATACCTAAATGAGTGCAGCTTTCACTTTATAAAAATCCAGAAAGAGTTTGAAATCAAACACATTTGAAATCATTTGAAAATGTTTCCTGGAAAATCAAACAGAAATAGAAAAGATAAAAGAATTAGAATTGGGCCGGCGCCACCCTTTCGGCCCAGTAGCCAAAACAGCCCACCCGGGCCATTCCATCCCTCTCTCTCTCACCCGCGTCAAACCAACCCACCAGTGACTGACCAGTGGCCCCAATGCCACGTCATCATCGTCCTCCCCAGAACCCGCGCAATGAACACGTCGTCGCCGGCCGTTTCCTCCTTCACTGCCGCCTTTTCAATCAATTGATTGCCGTTGATTGTGTGCGTAATTATCGCCCCGCTCCTGGCTACTTAATCCCCTCGCCACCGCGGTCATTTCCCCCCACTTTCCTCACTCACTCCGCCACCAGGCTGCGCGCATTCGAGCTAAAACCGCCGCGGTACCGACGACCTCCGGCGACTGATTCCGGTGAGATTCGACCACCCCTTTGCCTCTGCTTCAAACGAGCGTGTCCAGCATGTTCTGGCGCATACCCTGATGCCTTTAGTTTGCTTTCTCGTGACCCAGGTCGCCGTCCCGGTTCATAGCCGCAAACGTCAGTGCCGCCGCCCAACTCTGACGAGAAATACTGGTAATCTTCGAGTGCCCCTTGCTTCCCCTTTGACCCTGTCGTGTTCTCCACAACCTTGCGCACCTCCTGACACATCTGGTTCATGCTAGGGCGGTCTGCATCATCGGCAACGTCATCGTCTGCAAGAATCCGACGCCGTCCACAAGTCCGACGATCCCCAGCGACCTCTATAGCGCGCCCCAATCCTGCTCGTCTGCACGTTGAGCTTCCTCATGACTTTGCGAGTCTGGTAAGCTCCTTTACTAACCCTATCCCCCTCCGTAGCCACAAGAACACCACTAGAAGAGCCGCGCCACCGTCGCTAGCGTCGCCCATCCTTGGTCGCGTGATCGACAGCCGTCAGATCTGAATCCAGCGCTTAGGATTAGATCTGTAGCGAAGCGGTATGAGCAGATATGGGCCGTGCGTAGTAAGTTAGATCCAACGGCCGCGAGTGTGATCCAGCGCGAACCGGTATCGTCCAATCAGATGCTGCCGCGTGGCCCGTGTTATATTTAAAAACAGAATTTAGATCTATTAGATATTCAAACTTGCAAAATTCATAACTTTTGATCCACACGTTCAAATTGTGCAAATTTTCATTGGAATCAGGAGAAAGAATTCTATCCATTTATGCAATGTGTTTAATGTTTTGCTTCTATAAAATTGATTATTTTTGCAGAGACATTTATAGTCTTATTTTGAGTATAGAAATTATTTGAAAAATGATTTAAAGACTAAATAAAGTTTATTTAGTGTATATTTGTCTTGTTTGTGATTCAGTACTGTATACTTGTCTTGTTTGATATAGAAAAATCATCACATGGCATTTGCATGCATTCATATATTTTTGTTTGTATATTTTGATATGTGAATATGGTGCTATTATTTTATGTGTAGATTTTGGTGCTAATAGTGATTGTGGTTGTGAAGATTGTTGTTTCTACTCCCCCAACTACCAAGGCAAGTGGTGCTTCATAATTATGTCCCAATATTTTACCTATGCATTAGAAATATTTTGTATAGGACTTGCATGATTATTTTGCTAAGTATCTATATGCTATACTTGGGAAATCCTAGTAGTTGTAGTAATGTTAGAATTTGCTTTAAGTTAAGATACTTTTTATTGCCATGCTTAGCCTAGCTAATAGCAACCAAGGGTGGAATATTATCATGCTATGGAAAATATGGTTAAGTCTTTGACTTATGGTTTTTGCTTAATAAAACAACTAAGTGAATGAAACACCTAGGTGGAATGGTAATTGCTTGGTGGTTTTGGTTGAGTGGTTACACAAGGCCCATTTCTATGGTTTACCTTGTGTATCTCACTTGTGGATTGTCACCCAGAAACAAAGGGATTTGAGATGCCAAATGTTAAGAAGTTTCTTGTGCAGACACATGGCATTATGGGCTCTGCCTGGATCATATAGGTTGCAATAACTTAGCCAAATGGACAGTTGGTGGTAGGGGAATGATAGGTTTGGAGCGCGTCCATTTTGGTCTAAGGGAAGGCTTCTGAAAGGTCCTGTTTGGTGAAAATCAAGTCTTGTGGGGAAAGTGCACAACCTCTGCAGATGGAAGAATCTAAGTACTTAGCCATGTCCCTGGTATTGGACAATTTGAGCATCAAGACATGGAAGCTATCAAGAATCTCCTCATCCCAATTTTCTAAGTTAAAACTTGTGGTTGAACAAGGGTGAAGGTTCACCAATTTCTATTGGTGGTTCCTTGGGAAAATTTTGTCAAAGAAAAACTTAGTGTTTTCAACTAATAGGAAAAACCTATTTTGAGCAAAGTAAGCCTAAGATACACTTAGCCAAATTCATGTAGTAATTAGATGTTAATATTCTACTAAGGTATCACTTGCCAATACTATTCCAATGTATTGACCCACTGTGGATGTAACTTGTGATGTTGCAGGATGCTCTGATGATGATTAGGGGTTACGAGTCTACACTCAACATGCTTGCCTGTGGCACATGAAGATGAAGACTTCTATTTTATATTGTTAAGTTAAACTCTTGTACTAGCCTATGGCTATGGAGTTGTAAAAGACTATGTTATCTCTGGAATGACGTTGTAATAATGAACTTTGTTTTTGTGTACTTTATCTTAAACTGTGGATGCTAGCAATTGATCCAGGGACTAGCATTGCAATCACAGGGATCCTTACCTTTATAAGGGTGGTATCTTACAGTTGCTTATCAGTTGGAGTTACCAGAAGGGCTCACTATTCATGATGTGTTTCATGTGTCCCAACTAAAGAAGTGCCACCTAGAAATGGCTGAAACACCACTAAGAGATATAGTTCCCCTAGATGAGGTGCAATTGGAAAATGATCTTACTTATAAGGAAAAACCCATCAAAATATTGGAAACGGACGAAAGGATTACCCGTACCAAGACTATCAGATTCTGGAAAGTTCAATGGAACCACCATTCCGAGGAAGAAGCCACGTGGGAACGTGAAGAAGATTTGAGGACGGAAAACCCACACCTATTTACTAGCCAACCCGAATCTCGGGGACGAGATTCTTCTTAAGGGGGTAGGTTTGTAACATCCTAGATTTTTTATTAATATGCTACTAGAAGCATGCATCATCCTTGCATCATTGCATCTACAAGTTAAATTTACATTAAAGACCCTATCAGCAAACCCTAACAAAACCCTAAAAAAATCCCACTACATGGGCAAGAAGGAAGTAATATTGCTTGACCTTCCTAAAACTTTGTAAAAGTAATATTTTCTAGTCCTATGATGACCACCTTATTATTACAAGAATTTAGAAACTAGTTTTACTAAATTTTGGCTTGTTATGCCAAAGTTATTAAAGTTTTAGTGAAACAGAAAATTGATAAAACAAAAAAAACTAACTAACCTAAGCGGGCCAGCTAGACCAGCCCGGGACCTATCTACCGTCGCGCCTGTGGCATCCCGCAAAACCACTACTAGAAAATCGCGTTGAATTTGTGCATTGCATCGTCATCATCATGTGTTGTTTGTCTAAAACTATTTTCGCAAAGCCCGTTTTGTTTTATAAAACGCCCCATCTTTAATCAAATATCAAACCCCGGGTGCTGCCGGATATTTTGTTTGTCTAAAAACCACTTGTAAAAGTTCATCGCAAATTAAATAAAATCTTTAATTATTTTAGTGGGGCAGTCGAACGGGCCGAATGACCCGAACAACCACCCCAGAAATATACAAACGGTCCACCCACGATTCCTCTGACTACCAACTAACCTACCCAGCCCTCCCTCCACCTCACCCCAACCAATGACCTCGCCACCTCACCCTCTCTCCCTCTACCCAATCCTAAACCGCCACATCACCACCCCTCCCCTCTTCCCTCTCTCTCCTCTCAACCCAGCCCCACACCCACCTCCGGCAAACACACACACCACACAACACACACTGATGGCCGGCCCCACTGGACCATGGGCCCACCACAGCCGCGTGCCCCCTGCTCTTCTTCCTCCCTGGCTCTCTTCTCCCTCCCTTCCCGCTTCCTCCCTACCACCTCCGCCACCACCCTCCCTGGCTGCTCCGCCCGCTCTCCTTCCGCCTCCCCTCCTCCCGCGCCCCACCCGCCTCTCTTCCCCAGTCCCTTGGCCGCCGCCTCCGTCTCCCGCGCTCCACACGTGGCCGCGCCCGCTGTGACCCCACCCGCTCCGCTCGCCTTCCCCCTCCTCGACGCCTCCTTGGCAGCGCCCCTCGCCTAGCTCCTCCTTCCCCCTCATGATCGCGTCCGCCGGGCGTCTGCGCCGCCCGCCATGGAAGCTCCCCTTCCCGACGCCCTTGCGCCAGCTCCTCGCAGCCGTCTTCCTCAGGCCTCGCTCCGCCCATCTCGCGTCGCGGCCGCGCCCGTTGAGCACCCACCTGCCGGACCTCCGTCGCCCCGAGCCGCCTCCACCCGCCCGGCCTCTGCGCGCGCCCGCCGCCACGTCGCTCCGCCCCGCCCAGCGTCCCGCCCTCCACCGACCAGCGCTCCGGGCACATGAGCTCGCCCCAAGCCCGGCTCCGGGCCTCCCGCAACCGCCCCTCGCCTCGCTGGCCAAGCCGCCCCGCTCTCTGCCTCCTCCGGCCTCCGGCGCAGGCGCGGGCGCCTCTGCCTGCTCCGGCCCGTCCGCCGGCCGCCTCGTGCCGTCCCCGTCGAGCCCCTGTAGCCGTGCTCGTCCGCCTCCGACCGCGCCTCCAACCGTGCAGGATCCCGGTGCAGTACCAAGTTGGTGCCAAGTGTTGGGTGTGGAAACAACAAGATCGACACCGGCAGTCGACCCCGAAACCCCCAAGTTCACCCTCGCCAAGGTCTTCATCGAAACGCCGAGAACTTCCACCGGAACCGGAGATCTTCGTCACGGAACGCTGAGGCCTCCACCTCGGATCCACAAGATCTGCCACGCGGAGCCGCAGACCGCAGAACGCCAAGTTCACCCGCAGGACCCCGAAGACCGAACTCGACCATGCCATGTTCTCCCTCACGGATGCCATGATCTTCGTCACGGGCGCCGAGACCCCGAACCCAAGACCATATCGGGATGGAGACACTCGAAGAACCTCCGACAAGATCTACTCCTCGGAATCGAACACCGATCCGGGCGCCAAGTTCGTCACCTGAAACCGCCATGACCGTCTTCACGGCCGAAGACCCATGATGCGACAAGAACGACAATGATCGAGCGAGTCCGATCGCCCGACGCGCACCAAGTCCTGCCGGATGCGAGAACGAGCCCGCCCGAATCCGCCAACCGAGACCACGAGACCGACCCGAACCCGGAACCCCAAGTTCATCGAGGCCTCAATGTGTGAACCTCTTATCCAAGAACCCTATTTTATAATATAATAACAACTTGTTGCATAATTACATTGTCATACTTGCATGCATACATTGTGTGGTTTGGGGGCCTGATGCCGATTCACCTAATAATTAAATATGGGACCCATATGCGGGCAAATCTAGTCCCATATCGGCCTCATTTAAACTTGTGTAGCGAACCGGTGATATATTTTGCCTTGTTAAACAACATTTAAATTGCGGGGTAGCTAAACAACATGAACCACCTAATTAATTGTCGGGACCCCGGTTCCGGTTAATATTGCCCAATTGCATCGCACCTTTGCCATGCCATACATCATACATGCATCATGCCGATCTTCTGCCGTTGTATTAAATAGTGCATCCGGTGTTTCTTCTAGTGTTTTGCTTCTTCGCGGATAAGGCCGTTGAGTTGATGTGAGCTTCGCCCCGATCTTCGGTTGAACCTTCGACAATGTTTTCAGGCGAGCATCTCCCCCTTTCTACCTATCTTAGTTTATAGTATTTATTCCCTCCTGTTGATCTATTGCTATCTGTGTTGCGACGCTCTAGATTCCGTACCCTTGATATCCCTTGCAGCCATATATTGCCTTGGACACATCCTATTACTTGTTGTTTGGTAGATAGTTGGACTTGCGCGTCGTAGTCGCTTGCTCAAGTGCTGTTGCGTGTCGTCAAGTGCCACAGTTGTTGATGTATTGCCGCATGTTGATGTTGGAGATGATCATAGTTTTACTTATCGTTCACTTTAAATTCCTGTTTAACAACTAAAATTGAAGTAAGCAGAGGCATCGGTGGGTGATAGATAATATTTGGTTTCAAGCCCACTTGTGTCCCGTAAGACCCCGAGTACTTGATACTGTTCCTTGATTTATCGCTATCCACATCCGGAGGTATATGGGACCCCCGAGCGAGCTTGATTCAGTCTTATTTCTTGGGGCCACAACTAGTTTGAGGTTTTATTTACGATCTGTACTTATGCCATGCTACTTATGTATTTAAATTGTGCGACGATAGCACTTGTCTTTGTTTAAGTAAGAGGAGTGATTACGGTATCGACACCCGAGTTTCGGGTTCCCGATCGCTTATAGCCATTGGCGCTAAACTTGAGTCCGTCTCAAGCTTGCTTGCCGTTCTTGGTCTACTCAATGGGGTGGCCCCTGAAATATTTCTGAATCTGTGATTGTTCGATCGTGAAAGCCTCGTTGGGTTTTGATTTGGTTTTTCCGAGGTTGATCGGCGTGTGTTGCTATTGGTGCACCCGGCGGGTAAAACTTTCTGAAAGCCGTGTCGCGGATATGGGCGACTTGGAGCCTGATATCTCGACCATAGACAAGCATAACTAAAGTTTTTGCTATCAATTTGACTATATAATGACTAGTAATCAGCTTCACTTTAATGGAATGGCTAAATAATACGCCCACAATTGCTTGCTTGGATTGTCGCTTGCGACCATTGTACTGACTAGTAAGTATTGCAACTAGCGGAATGGCTGAATAAAAGTACCAACATCTCTTTGGGTTTTGGGTTTGTCTCATGCTATCATGTCGATTAGTAATTGTTGCAACTACTGGAATGATTAACTAAAAGGGCCTTGCTTCTTTTATCGGGACGATTATCTATACCTGACTAGTAATTGTTGCAACGATAACCGAATAAGTAAAACTGCCAACTGTGTGAGTTCCTCGGTTGACTTCCTCGTTTGGTTTCGAGGGGGATATACCAGGATGGGTTTGTTTGGAGTTAGATCAGGTTGGTTCGGGATAGGTCCATCTTACCCCTCTCTGATTGGCGCGGATGCATCGAGTCTCTATAGATTGTTTAGTGCATCTCGCTTGCCTTCCACTATACCTAAGTAGGCGAGGGCCGAATTCTAGCCTCGCTGTGTCTTGGCCTCGATCGACGCTCCTCTTTTTCCTTTGCCCTTTGTCGGCACCTTTTGTTTAAGCAGGTTGAGTTCGACGCCGTTAGCGAGGTTACCCTTCCGGCTTGGCACAGGCGGGGTTATGGACGCCATCGGTTATTCTTGAGGCTCTTAGCCCCATTTGCATCTTGTCCGTAGCTGGACGCTCTATCGTTTTCCAAGGTGATTTGGATCTTTGTATATTATATCTGTATTCTTGACTCATGGAGTCACTGTTATATATATCTGTCCCGTGGGTCCCATCGAGGACCGTTGTGTAATGTTATTACCGTTTTCCACCTTGCGAAAGTGCTGGTGGGCACCTTTGAATCGTTTCTATGCGGGTTTGGCGGTTCGCTAAAACTTGCATAGGTCCGTCTGAGGGTGTTCTGAGTGGTATCAGAGCTCAGCAGTTGCGATACCCCACAAGTCCAGCCTGTAGGATAACCTAGCTAACGGCCGAAGTAGAGTGTCAAAACTATTTTTTGCAAAATCGGTTGGATAGTTCTGATTAGGTCTAATTTTACTTCTTACCCCTCTGCTATTCTCCTCTTATCTCGACGTGTTTTGAATCCGCTCTCTTCTCTCTCTTCGAGTCCAGGACTTCTCGTGGTTGGGTTCCGTCGTACCTTCAGGGTTTCGCTTCCTCCTCTGATAACGGTGTTGCCACATCCGGTCTTCATGCTATCCGAGGAATCCTTTATCTGTGGAACCATTCTTTGTTCCTTGTTTGTGCCTTCCGGTGTTTTCCGACGACATCCTCTCGCGGATCCGATCTGATGCATCACCCTTTGTTTAGAACCTCGCTTGTCGAGATCTTGATCGATTCGAGAATGGTTGCACTCTTTTCTACGATTGTGCGGAGTAATAGTTTGGGTGCGTGATGGATTGGCCCCATGCCGACTACCCTTCTATTCGCTTTTGTACATTGAAGTGGATGAGAATGCATCGGTTCCCTCTTTCTATCGAAGTTAGGGTGGCTTTATTTGTTGATACCTCTACCTTCGACCTTTTGTTTCGGAGTGTTCTCTCGGCGATCACGGACAACGACCTCTTGTTAGTGGTGTCGCGAGGATCTACGATCTTGAGAAGATTCAGGTCGCCACTCTTCTTCCGGTACCATGAGGCGGATCTCGGCGAGATCCATTGTTAGTGGTGTCGAATTGTGGCATCCATAAAACCACTACTAGAAAATCGCGTTGAATTTGTGCATTGCATCGTCGTCATCATGTGTTGTTTGTCTAAAACTATTTTACAAAAGCCGTTTTGTTTTATAAGCGCCCATCTTTAATCAAATATCAAACCCGGGTGCTGCGGATATTTTGTTTGTCTAAAACCACTTGTAAAAGTTCATCGCAAATTAAATAAAATCTTTAATTATTTTAGTGGGTGATCGAGCGGGCGAATGACCGACGACCACCCAGAAATATACAAACGGTCCACCCCAACGATTCCTACTACCAACTAACCTACCCAGCCCTCCCTCCACCTCACCCCAACCAATGACCTCTCGCCACCTCACCCTCTCTCCTCTACCCAATCCTAAACCCACATCACCCCCTCCCCCTCTTCCCTCTCTCTTCTCTCAACCCAGCCCCACACCACCTCCAAAGAACACACACCACACAACACACGCACCACGATCGCCGGCCCCTGGACCGCGGGCTCCCACCATAGCCCCGTGCCCCC
The DNA here is from genome assembly GCA_030063025.1 of Avena longiglumis. Lineage (NCBI taxonomy): Eukaryota > Viridiplantae > Streptophyta > Magnoliopsida > Poales > Poaceae > Avena > Avena longiglumis. Next base: position 253,493,196 of record CP125974.1, read on the forward strand.
TGTTCTTCTTCCTCCCCTGGCTCTCTTCTCTCCCTCCCGCTTCCTCCCTGCCACCTCCGGCCACCACCCTCCCCGCGCCGGCTCTGCCCGCTCTCCTTCCGCCCTGCTCCTCCCTCCCCTTCGGCGCCCCACCTCCGCCTCTCTTCCCCAGGCCCTTGGCCGCCTCCCGTCTCCATGGCTCCACGCCGGGCGCGCGCCCACAGCGTGACCCGCCACCTCCGCTCACTCGCCTTCCCCCTCCTCGGCGCCCTTTCCTCCCTTGGCTGCGCCGCCCTAGCTCCTCCTCGCCCTTCCCCTCGCAGGCCCGCGTCATGGCGTCTGCGCCGCCCGGCTGAGCTCCCCTTCCCCGCCAGCCCGCCAGGCAGCTCCTCGCAGCCCGTCTTCCTCAGCGCCGCTCGCCGCCCATCTCTCTGTCGCCCGGCCGCGCCTTGAGCACCCACCTCGCGGACCTCCGTCGCCCCGAGCCGCCTCCACCCGCCCGGCCTGCGCGCCCGCCAAGACGTCCGCTCGCCGCCCCGCCCCACGCCCTCAGCCGACCAGCGCTCCGGGCATGAAGCTCGCCCCAAGCCGGCCTCGAGCCTCCGCCCCTCGCCTCGCTGGCCAAGCCGCCCCGCTCTCTGCCTCCTCCGGCCTCCAGTGCGGGCGCCTCTGCTTCCGGCCGTCGCCGACGCCTCGTGCCGTCCCCGTCGAGCCCCTGTAGCCGTGCTCGTCCGCCTCCGATCGCGCCTCCAACCGTGCAGGATCCCGGTGCAGTACCAAGTTGGTGCCAAGTGTTGGGTGTGGAAACAACAAGATCGACACCGGCAGTCGACCCCGAAACCCCCAAGTTCACCCTCGCCAAGGTCTTCATCGAAACGCCGAGAACTTCCACCGGAACCGGAGATCTTCGTCACGGAACGTTGAGGCCTCCACCTCGGATCCACAAGATCTGCCACGCGGAGCCGCAGACCGCAGAACGCCAAGTTCACCCGCAGGACCCCGAAGACCGAACTCGACCATGCCATGTTCTCCCTCACGGATGCCATGATCTTCGTCACGGAACGCCGAGACCCCCGAACCCGAAGACCATATCGGGATGGAGACACTCGAAGAACCTCCGACAAGATCTACTCCTCGGAATCCGAACACCGATCCCGGGCGCGCCAAGTTCGTCACCCTGAAACCGCCATGACCGTCTACGCGGGCCCGAAGACCGCGGATGCGACAAGAACGACAGCGATCAGAACGAGTCCGATGCGCCCCCGACGCCGCACCAAGTCCTGCCGGATGCGAACGAGCCCGCCGAGCGAATCCGCCCGAACCGAGACCACGAGACCGACCGAACCGGAACCCCAAGTTCATCGAGGCCTCAATGTGTGAACCTCTTATCCGAGAACCCTATTTTATAATATAATAACAACTTGTTGCATAATTACATTGTCATACTTGCATGCATACATTGTGTGGTTTGGGGGCCTGATGCCGATTCACCTAATAATTAAATATGGGACCCATATGCGGGCAAATCTAGTCCCATATCGGCCTCATTTAAACTTGTGTAGCGAACCGGTGATATATTTTGCCTTGTTAAACAACATTTAAATTGCGGGGTAGCTAAACAACATGAACCACCTAATTAATTGTTGGGACCCCGGTTCCGCTTAATATTGCCCAATTGCATCGCACCTTTGCCATGCCATACATCATACATGCATCATTCCGATCTTCTGCCTTTGTATTAAATAGTGCATCCGGTGTTTCTTCTAGTGTTTTGATTCTTCGCGGATAAGGCCGTTGAGTTGATGTGAGCTTTGCCCCGATCTTCGGTTGAACCTTCGACAATGTTTTCAGGCGAGCATCTCCCCCTTTCTACCTATCTTACTTTATAGTATTTATTCCCTCCTGTTGATCTATTGCTATCTGTGTTGCGATGCTCTAGATTCCGTACCCTTGATATCCCTTGCAGCCATATATTGCCTTGGACACATCCTATTACTTGTTGTTTGGTAGATAGTTGGACTTGCGCGTCGTAGTCGCTTGCTCAAGTGTTGCGTGTCGTCAAGTGCCACGATTGTTGATGTATTGCCGCATGTTGATGTTGGAGATGATCATAGTTTTACTTATCGTTCACTTTAAATTCCTGTTTAACAACTAAAATTGAAGTAAGCAGGCATCGGTGGGTGATAGATAATATTTGGTTTTAAGCCCACTTGTGTCCCGTAAGACCCAGTACTTGATACATTTCCTTGATTTATCGCTATCCACATCCGGAGGTATATGGGACCCCCTGAGCCAGAGCTTGATTCAGTCTTATTTCTTGGGGCCACAACTAGTTTGAGGTTTTATTTACGATCCTGTACTTATGCCATGCTACTTATGTATTTAAATTGTGCGACAGATAGCACCTATCGCTTTAGGTAAGCGGAGTGATTACGGTATCGACACCCCGAGTTTCGGGTTCCCGATCGCTTGACCATTGGCGCTAACCTTGAGTCCGTCTCGAAGCTTGCTTACTTCCTTGGTCTACTCAATGGGGTGGCCCCAAATATTTCTGAATCTGTGATTGTTCATCGTGAAAGCCTCGTTGGGTTTTGATTTGGTTTTTCCGAGGTTGATCGGCGTGTGTTGCTATTGGTGCACCTGCCGGGTAAAACTTTCGAAAGCCGTGTCGCGGATATGGACGACTTGGAGCAAAGATTCTCGACCATAGACAAGCATAACTAAAGTTTATTGCTATCAATTTGACTATATAATGACTAGTAATCAGCTTCACTTTAATGGAATGGCTAAATAATACGCCCACAATTGCTTGCTTGGATTGTCGCCATGCGACCATTGTACTGACTAGTAAGTATTGCAACTACAACGGAATGGCTAAATAAAAGTACCAACATCCTTTGGGTTTTGGGTTTATCTCATGCTATCTCAGATTCGATTAGTAATTGTTGCAACTACCACGGAATGATTAACTAAAATGGCCCACTGCTTCTTTTATCAGGACGATTATCTATACCTGACTAGTAATTGTTGCAACGATAACCGAATAAGTAAAACTGCCAACTGTGTGAGTTCCTCGGTTGACTTCCTCGTTTGGTTTCGAGGGGGATATACCAGGATGGGTTTGTTTGGAGTTAGATCAGGTTGGTTCCGGATAGGTCCATCTTACCCCTCTCTGATTGACGCCAGATGCATCGAGTCTCTATAGATTGTTTAGTGCATGCTGCCGCTGCTGCTTCAGTCCACTATACCTAAGTAGGCGAGGACCGCCGAATTCTAGCCTCGCTGTCTTGGCCTCGATCGACGCCTCTTTTTCCTTTGCCCTTTGGCACCCCTTTTGTTTAAGCAGGTTGAGTTCGACGTTAGTGGTTACCCTTCCGCTTGGCTGGCAGGTTATGGACGCCACTGGTTATTCTTCAGGGCTCTTAGCCCCATTTGCATCTTGTCCGTAGCTGGACGCTCTATCGTTTTCCAAGGTGATTTGGATCTTTGTATATTATATCTATATTCTTGACTCATGGAGTCGCTGTTATATATATCTGTCCCGTGGGTCCCATCGAGGACTGTTGTGTAATGTTATTACTTCGTTTTCCACCCGCACGAAAGTGCCTGGTGGGCACCTTTGAATCGTTTCTATGCGGGTTTGGCGGATTTCGCTAAAACTTGCATAGGTCCGATTCTGAGGGTGTTACAGCGCCTGACAGGGAGTGCCGCACAGTGCGTGGGCCGGCCCGTTTTCCCCCGTCCCTCCTGCAACCCGCCAGCGCCGCGAGCAAGCCCGCCAGCCCCGCACCCATTAACGCATGGGCCCCACCCGCATCGTCGTCCTCTTGGAGACCGCGACGAACACAACTCCCCGTCGCGGACGCGTCGGGATAACCTCAAATCCCAACGGATTCCCCCCCCCCCCCCTCCCCCAAGTCTCTGGACTATTTAAAGTCGACCCCTCTCGTCGTTTTTCCCCTCGAAACCCTAGCTCAATAATCGCAGAACCGCTGCCGATTTTCTCGCCATTGCCGCGCTCGGGAAGGTCAAGGTTCTGATGATTTGCGTCACCCCATACCCTCCTTATCTATTGGTTGTTCTTCCCGTGCTTCGCCATCCCCCTCTGACCTTTTTCCCCTTCTACAGAGCACTAGATCGCCCTCGATTTCTTACCGATGCCTCGCCGGAGTTCGCAGAGACTGGCGGAGCATAGCGGCTGGACGAGGAAGGGAAGGTGGAAGCCGATCTCGCGAACGGGACCACGAGAAGGAGCCGCACGCCGTCGTCTACTCCACTGCCTCGGGGAGCCACCGGACCGCCGCTAAGCACCACTGCCCGACAGCACCGCTGCCGTCTGCCTCTCCTCGCCATCGACGCCGCCTGTAAGTCGCCAGCGTCGCCCCCATCCGTTAGATCTAAAAATATGCGGTTCAGATTAGACTTTCCCGGTGAAGGGGGACCGTCGAATCACGTTGTGCCGCGTGGCACGCTCGTGTCAGCACGCCGCGTCAGCGCGTGTCTCTTAGCTGGGCCAATCACGAGCTGCCACTTGTCGCAAGCCTGTTAGGATTAGTTTTGATTTGTCAGATTAAATCTAAATCTTGCATAATTCATAGAAATTCAACCGTTTGGCCAAAAATTGCGTATGAGATACCGTTGGATTCAAAAAATTGTGTAGAACACAGATCCTTAATAATTTTGCGAGTTTGCAGTAGTATTTTCTATGTAGGATTTAATCCCTAGTTTGGAGTATTTAATTCATAGAAAAATAATTAGAACTCCATTTTAGTTGATTCTTATTGCGTTGACTTTGTTTTTAAAATGCCTACTGATTAAAATTATAAAACCTTGCTTAAGACCCTTACATCTGATTTGGGGCTGATTAGATGGTTGGATCTCCTTATGAGTCTATAAATTAAAGTAATGATCCAAATAATTAAAATCTATGGGAAACTAATACTAACAACACCCCCAACACATTAGCAACCCAAGAAGAATACCTTGGTCAAGTTAGAACACAATCTTGCATATCACCATGTTGCATGCATGCATATTATTTTTGTGGCATTATTTTGTGCGAGTTGTGATTAGATCTATGTTTGTGTTTCTTTAGATTCTTCGGAGTGCGCTGAGGAGTACTACTATGTAGAGTGATGCTCGGATCAAGGCAAGTTACACCACTTGTTCATATTTTTGTCCCAGTTTTGATTCTATGCATGTGATCTTCAAATTCTGTAATATGCATGTGCACGATGTTCTAGTAGATTTTATCTTATTATTATTTGGCAAGTGCGATGATTTTATAGTATGCCATGAGTAGCTCTATACTTAGGATTTTATCCTCCTGATAGGTTCCCCTGTTTTTGCTAAGTCCTTGCTATGCTATATATAAAGCACCGTTGGGGGGTTCGAAAAACAAGGAATTCTTCTAAGTATAAAGGCTCTCTTGAGCGATCTTTTCTTCTCAAATCCACTTCAAAATAAAACTAAGTTTTATTCTGGGCGGAATGGTTGTCGGGTCAACGTGTGAGATCTTGGTGGAGGACGGCCGCCCAAGAATCAAACAAGTCTGTCATGTTTCAGAATTCAGAAGCTTCCAATGCAACCACAATACATATGGGCTCTGTCTTGGCCTAGTACTTAGTGGGAAACCTCACTGGGGTACCAACATTTGGAGGTTCTTGGCACGGTTGGATCCATCTGGTAGAGGGGCTACTAAGTGAAAGCCTCACCATGATCTTGTCTGTAAAAGGACTTGATCGTGGATAGTGGGTAAAGTGAACAAACTCTCAAGAGTATTGCAATTTGATCGATCAGCCGTGTTCACGGAAACAGAACAACATTGAGCATCTGAACGATGGAGCCTATGAAGGATCTTCCTCTCTCTCTCTCTCTTTCAAAACTTAAAGTTTTCTAAAAACCCAAGGCATGAGTCATATCGCTATTGGGTGGGTTTTGGGAACTTGGTGAGTAATATCCAAGTGTTAGGTTGTTTGGACACTTGGTGAGTAATATCCTCGTGTGCCATTCGACCATATATTACTTAAACAAATGTTTACAAAGTAGGGAAATTCTCTCTTCTTTTCCATACTTAAGAAAATTAGCTTTGAGCAAATGAACTCCACAGCCTAAACTAGCCTTGCATGTAGAGTTAGTCTTTTTCTTTCCTTGGTGTAATTTGCCAATACATTCAAAGTATTGACCCAACTTGTTGGCTGCACGTCTTATGTGCAGAATCCGAAGATTGAAAGGTGCGTAGGGATTGCGAGTCTACACCCAACAAGCCTGGGGCGTTGATGGACTCAATCTGCTTTATGTTTCCGCTGTTATTTGAGCTAGCTTAATGCTAAGCAAATTTGTAATAAATTTCATACTCTGGATTCCCCATGTAATAATGACTTTTTGTTTTACATGATATTCATCGATTGTGAGTGCTAGCTATTGATCCAGGGACTAGCATGTAAATCACAGGGGCTTAGGATCTTTATTGATCCAAGGTCACAACATAATCACAAGAAAGCAAGAACTACTAAGCATCCAACAATAACATACACCTTACATGAACAGACTAAGCATGCTCACCATGATGAGTATATGTACAAAAATGAAAACAAATAGAGTTCCTTACCGGCCTCTTACCACACCTCAAGTAGTCTTAGTCTTCATTATTGCTCTTCACTTGTGTGGCTTGAATAATAACATGAAACCAAACTCTATGAGGATGGCTGAACCCTGCAAAGAACTCACAAAACCAAAGAAGAACAACAAATATTTTTGGTGTTTTCGATTTTTAAAACAAGCGAACAAAGCAAAAAAATAAACAAAGCAAAATCTTTTTGGATTTTTATTTAAGGCAAACCAAAGCTAGAAAACAAAGAAACAAACCAAGAGAAACAACGAAAATATTGTTGGTCTTTTTGTGTTTTAAGAAAGCAGAAACAAAAACCAAAAAGAAAGCGAAACAATGGATATACAAAGAACCGACGAAACATGATATATAGATGAGTGTGATGTCGGTATACCTCCCCCCAAGCTTAGGCTTTTGGCCTAAGTGGGGCTCAACTCCATGGTGACCAAGAAGGTGCACCTCCGTAGTACGAGGAGGAGGCCCCTTCGTCCTGGTACGAGCTCGAGGACTCCCCTGTGTAGTGCATAGAGGGGTCATATGAGGGCGCATCCCCCTGATAGTGTCCATGGAAGCCAAGAATGCGCAGCTTCTCATACATCTCCTCCTTGGAGCGTGACAAAGGTCCCTGGGAAATACTAAACAAAGTGCTTTGGGGCAGAGGAATCTCTCTCTATTCCCCGTCAGTAAACAACAATCTATAAACCAGCCTCTCAAGGGTACAGCCAGAAGTGACAAAGTGATGTGCTTTTATGGCAGCTAAGTCAAGCCTCTAAGGGGCCAAAACTATATCATTTGGATCAATAGCAAGGTCTAAGGCAGCAACAATACGTGCAGCAATAATTCCCCCATAAATGGTTCTCGTAGTAGCTAAGCGACGAGCAATGAGAGAACCAAGATTGTACCTGGTTTCATTGTTGAGTGCAGTAGCTAGAAAGGCCAAATGATAGTTGGAAATATTTCTAGTGTTCTCCCTACCAAGAACACTAGTGGCAAGATAATAAGCAAAGTACCTGATAGCCGGGAGTTGAATATTTCTTATCTTTCCCCACTGGGCTCTACGGTCATCATCATTCGTTATCCCGCGGTAGAGCTCCAACAAATCAGTGGGTTGAGCTGGCAGCTTCTTCACCGTCCCAGCTATACCAATACCCAGGATCTCACAAAATTTCTTCAATGTCATGGAGTAAGTCCTGTCATAGATTTTGAAAGACACGTCCGGTTTGAACAGGCTGCTAGAAAAAGAGAAACTCTCCACAAAGGTTTTAGTGAGTGTAGCATAATGCACACTCTCATATTGCATATAACTTGTTAGTCCAACCCTCCGAACCAAGGTTAGGAAATCATTGAGAATCCCAGCAGCCCGCAAAAAGGTAGGAAAAGGAAAGGTAGAAGGGTGCACATCCCCCTTATCTCAATCGTCGCCAAATTGCGGTGTAATGAGATCCTCATTGTATGAGGGCCTAGCTCGGGAGGATGATCTTGAAGGACTTGTCCTTCTAGGTGCATTACTCTCAAATATTTCACCATAGGTGTGGTTGTCCATGACCCCTTTTTCTGAAATTTTTAGACAAACATCAAACCAAGTGATTTCTGAGTTGATAAATGATGAGAAACTACTATAGGAAATTGCTAGAGAGCTACACATGCATCAAAATGAAATATCTAAGCATAGAACAAGCATGAAAGCTCACACAAACGAAGGAGGCACATACCAAGGAGCAATTCCTACATTCATATGTGTGTGTATTCAAAATTTGGATTCTTTTGAATTTCCATGGTTCTGTGTTTCTTTGCCTGTAAAATGATTCTTAGGTGAAATAAACATCATCTAAACAATCCCCAAACTTTTCCCAAAGACAAACAACTCAAAATAAGCAAATGAAGTGAATGGTCATTTTTGCCAAATTAACTCTCATGCCTACTTTGGCTATCTCCAGTTTTCAAAACTCAACAGAAACATTTGTGGATCTTTGCACCCCTTGTTAGTACACATAATAAGGTACCAAGGCCCACTTTGTGATCATCCAAAAACATTCAAATGTTAAGTTTAAATGACAGTTTAAAATTGAATCTATATCATATGGGAAGATACCATTATTTCAAAAACCACTCAAACAAGTTCAATTTTCAAAACCCAAGCACCCACAGAATCCTCAGGACATGCCTAGCACACCCACCAAAAATCTTTTCAAAATTTAAAAGAAAGTTTCTTGCGGCCATTTCATCAAACACTTGGCAGGCAAATTTAAACCAAATCAAATTCACTGTTTTTAATAGTGTTTTGGGCCTAACTTGTTCCCTCTCTGTTTGCAACTAGTCCTTAGTAGATCATCTAGCTCCTTTAACTATCCTTAGAATCACTGTAAGCAAGCCTAGCCATCAATTGTGAGTAGGCCGAGAGCAAACTTGCCACCCCGTTGTCGCCGGCGATATAGAGGCCACACTAGCCTCGCCAACCTTATCTAGGAGCTATCCAGCACCCCACCGCCACTCCCTGTCCCAGTCTCGAGCAATGCCAGCCACTAGACCACACGCCACGCTCATGCCAAACCTCTCTGTAACCATGCCGAGAGTGCGCCCGTGCGCCACGCTCGACCAACACCCTGCATCACAGCCTCGTCGCATGCGTAAGTGATCGCCAAGACCCAAAGACCGCCAGACATGCTGTTACGCGCCCATGACCACGCTCGTTGTGCGCCATCAAAACCCCCGTCGGACCCGCCCAGAGCGTCGAAGCGTTTCGACCGATCAGGACCGCCCCACGCCTCGCCACCACGCCGTTGAGCTTCGCCAGGGAACATAGAACCGCCCCCTACCGTCGCCCATGCCAATAGCTGCCTGTGCCGTCGACCACGACGAGCTCAACCCGCGCTCGTCGGTCCCCTCTCGCCACTATAAATAGAGGCCTCCCCCGCTCGATTTCTTCATACCAGTTCGCTCCCCACCTCTCACTTATCACACCCACTCACCCCTAGAGCAAGGCGAGCACCAGGTGGCCGGAATTGCACCAGAGTTCGCCGCTGCAGAGGAGGAGAGGCATCGTCGATTGGAGCCGCCCTAGGAGGAGCTGTTAGTGCCAGGAGAATCGCCATCGTTGACTTCGTCGTTCGCCCCCATCGCCGACCCTCGCCTGAGCCCTGGTGAGACTCCCACGACCCCCACCTGCCACGTTAGGGTTCTGTCTCGCCGGTGCTGCCCGACGTGGACGATGAGCCGTATCCGTTCGATTAGAATTAGATCGTGCGGCCAAGATCGCCCCGTACCGCTTCGCACATTATGATCCACTGACTGGTGGAACCCCCCTGTCAGCTGAGCCCCGCGCTGCGGAGTGACACTGGGCTGGCACATTAAACTCTCTCGCGTGACCCAACAGTTTGAATTTAGACTTTTCCTTTTTAATTCAAACTCAATTCTGTACCTATATTCAAAAATCAACCCAGCTCGATTCAGTGAACCAAATTGCATGAAACCAATTTTGTTAGAAAGGTACTGAAATGCTTAATCCAAGCCCGTTGGATTCAAATCATCTGGATCTGTAGATCAACCTTGGTAAAAATAACAAGTCAGAAGCTTTCCTGCATTCAAACATTTTTAAAATTTCAACCATAATAGATTTTGAGTTGATTCCAACTCTCAAAAATCACATTTGATCATACCTTTCAGAATATATAAAAACATATGGGTTTACTTACAGAAATAATGTACAAGTAATAAAAGAATGCCACATAGGCATTTCTAGTCACTTTATTTATTAAAAATAAAAAGGTTAAACCTTATTAAATTGTGACACCACTTTAAATCACATTCCCATATACTGAAAAATGTGGTGATGACATGTGTCAACATGATCCCATGTTTGGTTTGGAGAATATTAAATCTTAAGTAGTTTTTCAATGAGTAGAAATTACTTTCCTAAAAATAAAATAAATAAGACAAATGCTTTAACCTTGTAATGATAGGTGATGATGCTAGATCATCTATAGTGCACCTTTGTGTGATGATTGAAAATAGTTAAGTATTGTTTGGTGATTGTTTACCTCGTAGTTTTTTATAGACGCTAGTACCGACCAAGGATACGAGGAGGAAGGAGGATACTACGAAGAAGAAGCCGAGGAGAACTTCAACCACTGCTCTGCTCAAGGCAAGCTTATACTGATACTTATGCAAGCCAATAGTGGAAACCTTGCAAGCTAACACTTGCAATTATGAAAGTTAGATAACCTATGCAATGCACTAAGCATGCTTGGTTAGACACATTTGATGATACCCAATCCTAGTTTTACTTGCAAGATTTATACTTTATTTCTTTATCAAAGCTTTCTCTTAGAGTTTACTTAAGTGACTTGTAGATTCTAGGAAGATAATTGAAGGTTGCATAAAGAGCATTAAATTTGGCCTAATCTAGATAATCTTGATGTCATCCTAAGGCATGAGATTGAACTCAATTAATCTCCACTTAATTACCACCCCTCATTAGTACTTATCCCACTCGTAGATGCTAGTGCTAAGCCTAAAACTTGATCAACTTTAGATGGGAATACTTGGTGGAAAAATGGTTATGAAAACCTTGGAATGATGGATCATTCTATTGAGATGTTTTGACATGTGTTTCCGAACACCAGATGATTTTGGTGATGAAAATGTAGAGGCATGAGCCTTATCCCTTTATAAAACTGATGGTTGTCTGGATGTGATACCATTCCAATGTTACCGTACAACCACAATACCCGAGAATTGGGTAGGGCTTGACTGGAAACTTATATACCTTAGTACTGGTTCCCTCATGGCCAAGGTTTGAGCTGAGGCAACCTTGTGAAGATTGTCCACCTGTGCAGTACCCAAGATGACAGTTGGTCATGGTTGGGAGGCCAAACTCACAGGAGAGGTGCTTACACTAGGGAGTGTAATTGAAAGGTTAGGATTGATTATCCGCATACTGAGTATGGTGAATTCAGGATTTGTTCCTGACGGATGTATCGAATGTTGTGGTGAAAGTGTACAATCTCTGCAGAGTGTCAAACTATTCGAATAGCCGCGTCCGCAGTTATGGACAGTTGGAGTGGCCATACTGTTCCCCCGTCAGATGTTTTCAAAATGACTTGTGAAATGGATTGAGATTTTGACTTGACCACAACAGAGTTGTGATATGAAATACAAGTTACCACTTAGGTGTTATAAAACTTCAACTAGCATTCCTTGCTTCTGAACTTAGTAGAGGTAAATCTGGCTTTTTGCAAAATAACCCTAGAGCTTAGTGTCCTACTAAAAAACTCCCTTCACTTGTTAGTATTAGTTTGTGAGTACTTAAAGAGTACTCATGGCTTTGTCCCTGGCTATTCCCGTGGCCAGACTATGAAGAGGAGTACCAGGATGATGGACCCCAGGAAGGTTACGACAACTAGGATCATCTCCCATCGTCAGCATTGCCTATGACCCCGAAGGTGGAGCTTCGCCTACACTACCTTTATTATTACGTTATTCCGCTGCTTGAGTTGTATTAAGAACTGGATCATGAGATCCTTATTTGTGTAAGACCTTATGTATGGTTTGTAATGGATGATGTACTGTGATATCCAAATCTGTTATGTCTCGCAAAAATGGTAATCCTGAGATTGCGATGTATGGCATAACAGGCATCTGGGATTAAAAAACCGGGTGTTGACAAGTGGACACTTTGGAATAACTTGGTTTCTTGGGAGTTGGAAGCATGAGTAGAGCTTACTCATACAAGTGGAGGCTAGCAAAAGACTAGGAGCAACCAACTAAGAGAGCAATAATGGTCATAATTATGCAATGCAACAAAGCAAACTAATCAAAGCAAAGTGTGGTACTACAATTCAAGGACTAAATGATCATAGAGGCTAATGGTGACTTGTCATAGTCATAACATGATGTAAGCATGTGCCAAGTCAACCCAAGCAAAACATCAAAGGAGAGTACCATAATACTATGCTTTTGCATGCTAAAACAACGCATAATTTCTTTAAGGCACACTAAACAATCCCAATTGTTTGGAACAAGACATGATACAGCAATAATCACTAAGCATAATGCTAAAACAACATCTAGCATGTCATGCTAAAGTCTAAATCACAGTCAATGCAAGCTCCTCTTGCACTTCAAGCAAGAACTTACTACTCCTTTCCAAACACCAAGCAAACTTATTTGCAAAACAACACAGCGAGAGCGGGGGTCCAAACTACTAAAGAAAACTAAACAAACTAATCAAAGCAAATGAAAACTAAGACGCTCCAAGAACAACACAACTGTGCATGAAACAATAAAAGTGAAGTGTCTAGACAGACCTGAGCTTTTTATTGATGAAGAAGGGGATGCTTTGGGCATCCCCAAGCTTTGACGCTTGTACTTCTTGGATATTTCTTGGGGTGAAACCATGGTGGCATCCCCAAGCTTGAGCTTTTGTCCATTCTTCATCTCATTGCATCACTCTCGCTACACACCTGAAATTTTTCCTTCATACAAAACTTCACAATCTTCATTAGAAACATTAGCTTATTCAAAAGGTATTATACCGCGGGCAAAGCTTTGGAACAGTAAGGATTTTCACTAAAAACACAAGCTACTGTAGTAACTCCTTCAAAGAAACTCAATTTACCTGAAGAGAGCTCAAAAAGGAATCAATAAGAAGCAAATGCAAATAATGGCAGAAATCTGTCAAAACAGACTAGCGGGTAGAAACAAATTTTTTCGAACATCTTCTATTGCTCAAATCAAAAAGTGTTACAGATCTTCCTGGTAGATTTATTCGTAAAGTTTGAGATCAATCTGAGTTACAGATCTTCCTCACTAATTTTTTTGGTGGAGGACAAAAATCTATTTCGGGACAGCAACTCCCCAAATCTTAGTTCCCTCTCATTAGAGGTCATTCTTGGAACAAAAAGCAAACAAAAAGGATAAGGAGAGGTCATTACAATATTAATAACTTCCAAGACTCAAGGAAACTCTTGGGTTATCTCCCAACAAGTACTTATCTTTAATGCCTTTAAGTTAGGCACAGAAAGTTTGAGAAGATGCTCTCATAAGAATTATGAATTGAAGTCAAAGAGAGCATCAAGAAGCAAATTCAGAACACACTTAAGTCTAACCCACTTCCTATGCATAGGAATCTTGTAAAGAAAGAAGTCATAAAAGCACAAAGAAACAAGCATAGGAAATAAAAACAAGTGCAACTTCAAGATCTTCAACATAAAGAGGGGAAACTCAATATTTTTGAGATGCATAAGACCATGTTTCCCTCTCTCGTAATAACTTTCAGTAGCATCATGAATAAACTCAACAATATAGCTACCACATAAAGCATGCTTTTCATGATCTACAAACTCATAATTTCTATCAAGCTCAAAAATAGTGGGATTAAAACCTCCACAGGTTTTATCCAAAGTAGATATTTCAAAAGGATCCACAGAAACATAACATTCATCCTCATTTGGTAAGCATGGGGGAAAATCAAATAATGTAAGAGGTAAAGATTTACTCTCATTAGAAGGTAGGCATGGGTAGATCCATTCTACCTCCTTTTGTTCATCACTCTCCTCTTCTTTTTCATCTAATGAGCTTCCAGTTTCAACAATTTCTTCTTCCATAGGCTCCTGCAAGGCATTAGTCTCTTCCAGTTGTGGAAAGCACCTATTAAAATATTCAAGAATATAGCCATTTGCTTCCTTGTAATTATCAAAGCAAAACTTAAGTATCTCATAAACCTCACATTCATAAGGTGCATCATCAGTATTTTCAAGCAAACTAGCAAGTTCAAAAGCACCCTTGAAAGCAATAAATTCTTCAATTTGTTCCACATCATAAAAGTCATAATTTCCTTTAACATAAGAAGATATGGTAACATTATCATTATACTCACATTGAAAAGGCAGGTGTTTATACCTCCTACAGCAACAAGATTTATCAAAGCAATAAGTAACATTATAAGTAGAGCACAATACTCTAGCAATAGTATTCAACTTATCAATTTGTTCCCATAAGTGTTTCCCTTTTTGTGACAAACGGTGTTCCTTATAATAATACTTTTGTTCTTCCATGAACCCACCTTACCAATAAGAACTAGTTTCAAAGAAACCATTCATTGATAGAAAGCATGACCAAGCAAGGCAATAACAGACCACCAACTAGAGTAGGAACTATTTTTTTGTGTTTTTGAATAACGCAAGCAAACCAAGCTAGACTAATTTTGGGGGGGGGGGGGGGTGGGAAGAGGCAAACAAAACCAAGCAAAAGAAGAAAAGCAAAATAAAAACAAAGTAAAAAGAAAGGAAGTGAAGGACCCCCCCCCCCCTAGTGAAGACGTCCTTGGCCTCCCCGGCAATGGTGCCAAAAATTACTTGATGGCGCTTTGTTGATGAGGGAGCTTTTCTTCTTTATTCCCCGGCAACGGCGCCAGAAATTACTTGATGCTACACTCAATAGGGAGGAATAGTGCTTCGTTGGAAACCCCAAGAGCAAGGTATGAAGAGCACAACAGCAAGATTTCCCTCAGTAGAAACCAAGGTTATCGATCCAGGAGGAGGAAGGAAACGTCACACAGGTGTTGGAAGCAACGTGGAGACCTGTACAACACAAACTCAATACTCTGTCCCAACGAATCGGTGAGGTTGTCAAGCTCACCAGTTTGATGTAACAAAGGATTAAACATATGGTGTGGAAGGTAATGGTTTGCAGCAAGTAAACAAGTAACAGTGGAAGATGTATCAATGGTACAGATTGGACCGGGGTCCATAGTTCACTAGAGGTTCTCTCCTTAGATAAACAACATGGCATGAAGGGTAAACAAATTACAGTGGGGCAATTGACAGGAACTGAGCAAGGCATAACAATGCAATTACTAGCTAGAAAGATCCTATGAAGTTGATTGGGCAATACAACAATATACATAGACCATACTCCAATTGCATCTATGACTAGAAGTCCACCTTCAGGTTATCATCTGAACCCCCTCCAGTATTAAGTTGCAAGCAATAGACAACTGCTTTAAGCAAAGTGTGTAAGGTAAACAATCCACATGTTCCATGAATAAGGGACCGTTGTTTTCTCCCTAGTAGCAACAACATATCTACAACCAAAGAGATTTCTGTCACTTCCCTTGGAAACTAGAGGCATGAACCCACTATCGAGCATAAATACTCCCTCTTGGAGTCACTAGCAACTACTTGGCCAAGATAACCACTAGCAATGGGGAGCATGCAAGATCTCAAACAACACAGACATGATAGAATCATAAAGATAGAACCATTAATCAAACCAACATAATAATATCAATATCCATCGGATCCTCGCAAACACAACATGCATGATTACAAATAGATTAAATCTTGATCATGAACAGAGCTCACAAGATCTATACATGAAAGCACAAAGGAGGAGATACAACCATGTAGCTACTACATGGACCCATAGTCCAAGGTGGAACTACTCACAAATCATATCGGAGAGAAGGCCTCCGGGATGATCTCCCCTCCGGTAGGGTGCCGGGAAGAGCTTCAGATCCCCCCGATCTAGGGATGATGGTGGCGGCGGCTACAGACAGTTTCGTGGATTTCTGATCGGGTACCGAGAGTTTCTGTATCGGGGGTTTCTTATAGGCGAAGGGGGGAGTCCGGGAGGCGACCAGGGTAGGAAAACCCTACCCAGGCAGGGGTCCACCTGACCCCGCGCCTGAGGGGCTGGCCTCCCTAGACCGCTTCTCCGTCTCTCCTCTGGACTTCTTGTTCCCCACGGAAAGTTATTGACTTTGGCATTCGTCCCGTCCAATTCCAAGAATATTTTTTTACAAACTTTTCTGAAACCAAAAACAGCAGAAAACAGGCATCTGGCACTATTGCAACTTGTTAATAGGTTAGTACCAGAAAACGTATAAAAGCATCTCAAAGTGTAGACAAGTAAAGAAACGTAGATACTAAACAAGCATGGAGCATCAAAAAATATAGATACGTTTACAACGTATCACATGCTCTCCGTTGCTAATGGTTATCTTGGTCAAGTAGTTGCTAGTGACTCCAAGAGGGGGTACACTACAAGGAATCTGCTGATACATTACCCTCCATTTTCGTCACTGAATTGTCATTGTATACAATATATGACGATTTTATGATGAAAAACATATCGTCGAAAACTGAGCGTCAGTAATTGCATACAACGACGTTTTTTGTGAAATCGTCATAATTGTCTATGACGATGTTAGATCGTCATAACCTCTATGACGATCCAATATCGTCACGGGCAGTCTAGTATAGCCATGTCAGATCCTATGTGGTTAATCCGACGTGGCAAAATTGTGACGAAATGAAATCTTGTAATGCAAATTTAGCCTGGTCCATTTCAATAGTCTATACAGGCCGAGCCAATAATTCGGGCTTTTCCATTTTGGGGCTTTACCTTTTTATAATCCAATTCCTTTTGGGCCTTGGCCTTTTTACATATTTTTTTAATTTTCAGTCTTTTGTAATCCGAAATTTGTGGGCAGTGGCCTTTTTTCATTAATATTATACGGTCCACAATATTATCTGGGCCTTGGCCTTTTTATATTCAGTACTACACAACCCATTTACATAGATCAAGCCCCAAATTAAATAAGGCATTATTTTGAAGAATATACAAATGAAATAGCACTTAGAATCTGAATAAATATAGATATTTGACTCCCAACATTTGGATTACATTGCACCATCACATACATCCAGATTCACAGGCTCACACACAACAACATTATTATATACACGTTTTTAGATAACATTGCAAGCATGATGAGTACAGCCATAGTCTTCCTCTTGCTCTTCCAGCACATCCTATTCACAACTTTGTTTCCTGAAAGAACAAGTGCATAAAACATCATAGATGAGCATCAATCCAAAATTGCTTGTAGCATATGACGCATACATTTCTAGAAGATGTATACTTCGATAGTTCACTAAATAAGGAAAACCATGTCATGAAGGAAGCCACATTGCAGCAGATTAATTTGTATCCATGATTATGCAAATAATAAGAAAATACTTAAATCTCTACAGTAATCACCCCTACTCTATGCATAATTTAGTTCATATGAAGCTGAATTTGCACCAATGATGCATGTTATTGTTGCAGCCTATGCTACCAATCCACATCATTATCAGTGAGTTGTTCAGCTCGCCAAGGTGCAGGGTTCTTGCAACATCAACATTATAATTAATATAAGTTAACTCCCAGCAGAAGAAAATTTAACGTTCCTTTTTATGAATATAAGTTCACATGACACACGGAGTAGATTATATTCAGAGCCACCCTAGTTCAGTTAATTCATATATAGTAGGTCATTGTTTATGCGTTACTGTGTATCAGCATATGAGATAAATTACAAACAACCATAGGCTACTAGTATTATGCAACAATTGGTTCACTACTTTCTCAACACATGAAATTCCTGGATCGGCACAAACATCTTTACTAATTGGACATGTGTGTTGGATCATTTACTAACTGGAGTTGAGATGATCATTTACTAATTGGCCAGAATCATATTTCACATCTCAAAGGAAATGGTACTATGGACTATGCTAGTATGGTTATGCTGATAGAAGAAAATCACTAACAAAGTAATTTGTGGCAGGATAAAGGAGATCATGTCCAGTAGCACTTGAAAAAAACTTACAGATGTAGACATTATTGTTTATACTTGCGTGCCGCGATCATGTTCTCTCTACAATTAAATAGACAAGCTGTCACATTTTTTATTACAAAGTACATGTACTGTCAATATAAAAATAAGAATACATTATCATCCACAAGATTCTAATGTCCACTACCTCCATCCTAAATTAAAAAATAGCCTAGAAATCGTCTTATAATTTGAGACAAAGGATGTATTTATTATCGATATAGTGCCCAGGCATTCTTGGCAGCAACATTAGAAAGAGTACAACAACAATAAATAATCTGATAGTACTATGACATAAATTCAACTGTGTTGTTTGTGAAACCAATGGCTCGACATGAGATAATAACTACAAGTACTATGCACTGAGAACAAGTGAAACACAATAGTAATCATGATAAGGACAATGAAATAAGACTACCATACTGCCAACAACAGCTGCAAGATCATTCTTCAATGATAAAATAAGCAGTTGTGATGGCCATTCAACAAAAAAGCATCAAGAGTTCATGTTTGATAATTGTTTCTTCTTAGCAGGAAAGTTCTGCATGGAACCAAAACAAACATTAGCCAAATTATTTACAAGGATTAGCCAAAAAATTGTTAGGGACTCAAGGTTTTCTCTAGAAGTTTTAGTTTGGACAAGCAGACAGAGTTTGCACCGGTATAGAAGACCTTCACAATCTTCAACAGGGCTCTAAAAATATATGAAAATCCTAAAACAGTATCCGGTCTAACATGCTCCTACGCTAGTCTACCAGCAATCGCAAGAACACCTAGGCACGAATCACCAAGATTTGGAATTCTGGACGGGGGAGCAAAGAGGGCGATCACGTTACCAGGACATGAGGTGGAGGGGGAGGAACATGCGAATTGTATGCGATGCAGAGCTCGAGCCAGGAGAAGTTGTCGATGCACTTGTTGCGGAGGAATTAGGAGAGGACGCGACCGTCATCTGTGAGCCCCGCGTGGCCTGCGACGTGGTACACCTGCATCTGCTGGGAGTAGAGCTTGTTAGCGTATCTGATGTAGCCACAGTCAGAGACGAAGCGAAGGCGAGCTCCGTGGTCAGCGACGTGGAACGTCTGTGGCAAGGTCGAAGAAGATCTCCACAGCGGCAAGGTCGAAGAAGATCTCCACATGAAACGTCCGCGTCGTCGCCTTTGGTCCCTGCCCTGCCGCCGCCTCCGCCCTCGACATGCTCCTCCCGCAGTGTTCCGACAACCAGCGAGTTGCCCTTGGTGTCCGCGAGCAGTACATCCGCCTCCTCTTTGCCTCCCAGACGGCAGCGGCAGCCGTTGGGTCAAGGTGGAGCTTGTCCTCCGATCAGCGGGTGGAAGCACCAGCCGCGGCACCTCCTCCTGGGCTTGTGGCGGTGGATCTGAAGAACGACGGGAACAGGAAGGGAAGTGTGTGGGGTGGGCGGTGTTGGGTGGGATGTGCGTGGGGGAGCACAGCGATGGGATCTAGAGGTGATGGCGATCTGGAGGTTAGGTGGTGGCAGCGAGGATCGAGGGGTGGCGGCGCACACAGAGGAGAGCGCTGGGGTTTGGTGGATCGGCCGGGGAGATCGGCGATGCATGGTAAGTAATGGGGGTGGCGCACGGGGAGGCAATCTGGAGGATCTGGAGGCGATCCGGAGGTTAGGGTTCGGCTGGAGGCGATCTGGAGAGGTTAGGGTTAGCATCCAGGAAGAGTGGGTGCGTGTGTTTGTTTCTGCAAAGGACGGCCCTTGGATGGAAATTGAATGACCCAGATCAGTCACGGATGGCCGATCCGTGGAAGCCAGATTCCTGCAATTTGATTGGTCGCAAAATAAAAACAATTTTTTGAGTGCCAAAAAGGGTTGTGTTGTCAAGCTACCGCCAAATAAAAGTTATAGAATGTTACTATCCTATTTTTCAAAAATACTAGACCACCTAACATGCACAATGTCTCAACCGGGGGTTCTCAAACCTTTCCGTTCACCCCTGGCGAAAAAGACAAATTCCTGCCGAATCGGTAGGAAGTGGGTGCGGTTTGAACTACATGTACATGATCCGATGCTCATGATTATTGGCAAAAATGATTTTTAGACTCATAATATGCTATTTCTTCAGAGATCCAATACAAGTTTAGCGAGGCTCAGCCCCTAGCTAAGAACCTTCATGCCCGCCGTTTTGACCATAGTTTGAAACGGGCATAAAAAATTCAAAAACGGCCCGATCAATGCAAATCCTTCGCGTGGTGTCTTCTTATGTGATATAGTTTTAAGGAAAAATACCAACCTTGGTAGATTGCAAGTGTCTCAAAAAAACCTTCTCGGAAATGACCTATCATATCCGAGGTTTCATGGCTTTCGGACCAAACGACCAATGTTATGGCTATAATCAGGTCATAGTTTGTGATAATGTGCCCATATTGCGCATATATGTATCATGGGATGGCGAACAATGTTGAAGGAGAAAGTTTACCTTTTTGACGCACGGAAAATCCATTTTCCATTTTCCGAGCGCAAAAAACGGGGCGTTTTGTGAAGCAACCACCAAATGACAGTTTTATAATGGTATCACCACATTTTGTAAAAATACTAGACCACCTTACATGGACAATGTCTCAACCGGGGTATCTCAAACCTTTATGTTCACCTCTGGCGAAAAAGATAAATTCCTGCTAAATCGATAGGAAGTGGATGCGGTTTGAACTATAGGTACATGATCCGATGCTCATGATTTTTGGCAAAATCATTTTTAGACTCACAAGATGCTATTTCTTCATAGATCCAATGCAAGTTTATCGAGGCTCAGCCCCTAGCTAAGAACCTTCATGCCCGCCGTTTTGACCATAGTTTGAAACAGACATAAAAATTTCTAAAACGGCCCGATCAATGCAAATCCTTCGCATGTTGTCTTCTTATGTGATATAGTTTTAAGGAAAAATACCAACCTTGGTAGATTGCAAGTGTCTCAAAAAATTCTCCTCAGAAATGATATATCATATCCGGGGTTTCATGGCTTTCGGACCAAACGACCAATGTTATGGCTACAATAAGGTTATAGTTTGTGATAATGTGATCATATTGTGCACACATATATATCATGGGATGTAGAACAATGTTGCAGGAGAAAGTTTTCCTTTTCGATGCACGGAAAATCCATTTTCCATTTTCCGAGCGCAAAAAACGGGGCGTTTTGTGAAGCAACCACCAAATGACAGTTTTATAATGGTATCACCGCATCTTGTAAAAATGCTAGACCACCTTACATGGACAATGTCTCAATCAGGGTATCTCAAACCTTTTCGTTTACCCCTGGCAAAAAAGATAAATTCCTGCCGAATCAGTAGGAAGTGGGTCCGGTTTGAACTACATGTACATTATCTGATGCTCATGATTTTTGGCAAAAATCATTTTTAGACTCATAATACGCTATTTCTTCAGAGATCCAATGCAAGTTTAGCGAGGCTCGGCCCCTAGCTAAGAACCTTCATGCCCTCCATTTTGACCATAGTTTGAAACGGGCATAAAAAATTCAAAAACGGCCCGATCAATGCAAATACTTCGCGTGGTGTCTTATTATGTGACATAGTCTCAAGGAAAAATACCAACCTTGGTAGATTGCAAGTGTCTCAAAAATACCTTCTTAGAAATGACCTATCATGTCCGAGGTTTCATGGCTTTCGGACCAAACGATTAATGTTATGGCTAGAATCAGGTCATAGTTTGTGATAATGTGCCCATATTGTGCACGCATGTGTATCATGGGATGGTGAACAATGTTGCAGGATAAAGTTTTCCTTTTCGACGCACGGAAAATCCATTTTCCATATTCCGAGCGCAAAAAATGGGGCGTTTTGTGAAGCAACCACCAAATGACAGTTTTATAATGGTGTCACCGCATTTTGTAAAAATATTATACCACCTTAAATGAACAATGTCCCAACTGGGGTATCTCAAACCTTTCTGTTCACCCCTAGCAAAAAAGATAAATTCCTGCCGAATCGGTAGGAAGTGGGTCCGGTTTGAACTACAGGTACATGATCTGATGCTCATGATTTTTGGCAAAAATCATTTTAGACTCACAATATGCTATTTCTTTATATATCCAATACAAGTTTAGCGAGACTCATCCCCTAGCTAAGAACTTTCATGCCTGCTGTTTTGACCATAGTTTAAAACATGCATAAACAATTATGGCCAGAATCGCGGCATTGTTTGTGATAATGTGTGGTTAATTAATGATGCAAAACATGTTTAAAATATGTCATTTATACATATTATTTGTCGAATTCCGATTTACGGATTAAAAATAATGAATTATGCAAGATTTAAGTAATTTATAAATATTTAAAAAAAATTGGAATTTTAGTTATTCATAAATAATTATAGATATAATCTTCATATTTTTTTGATCAATTTTTATATAAAAAACATTTTATTTTAACTTACCAATAAAAAGATATGAATTATGCCATATAAAAGCTTTTTCTAGAATTTTAAAGCAAAATAGATAGAAATAGAAACTTTTCTCACCTAGAGAGAGCGAGCCACTGATAATGACGGGTGGGCCATAGGACGCTGACTGGACATTGGTGTGGCTGGGTGTTTTGTACCGGTGTAAATCTAGACTAGCTCAATGGCATGTGGGCCTCGTTTAGAAAAGTTTAAATAAAAAACTAAATGTGAGGAGAATAGGAGGATATGTTCCATTTAGGCCCGAGCCCAACAAAAGAGGTTAAGTTCATTAAGTATCGGTTGTTTTCTACAAGAACGAGCTTGTGGCCTTTTGGTTAGTGTGTGCGGGAGTGACCGAGAGGGCGCGGGTTCAATCCCCTAAAGGGACGTATTTTTATGGCATTTCACAAAATAAGGTGGGGCTGCTGTCGCTGGTTCACCGTGGGGTTAACTCGTCGGAACACAGCCTACTGGTGGGGTTAACTCATCAGGGTGTGGGTGGGGCCTGCTGTCAGTTCGGTGGTGGGGGCCTATCGATTATGTATGGGGCTGCACTTGTCAGTTGTAAAAAATATTTATAATAGATAAATATTAACACATGGACAAACCACTTATGCAAGAAATGACATGTAGGCATGACACATATGCCTAATTGCTGATGTGGCCGACTAGTAATATTAATAAATCTGAATTTAGACATTACGACAATTTAAATTGGCCATAATAGGCTACAAGTAAGATCCTAACTCGTATTGTGCAGACTATGACAATTTCATCTGATAGAATTACGACGATTTCGACACAAAACGTCATAATTATACATGGTTTTGACCTCTCTAAATGTCCTATGACCATCTTGTGCGAAATCGTCATAGATTTATGAAGATTTAATTTCACGTCACTACGAGAAGGTCACAAGTGAACACATTTCTTGTAGTGGTATTTATGCTCGATAGTGGGTTCATGCCTCTATTTTCCAAGGGAAGTGACAATAATCTCTTCGGTTGTAGATGTGCTATTGCTACTAGGAAGAAAACAACGGTCTCTTGTTCATGGAACATGTGGACTGTTTACCTTACACACTTGGCTTAAAGCAGTTGTTTGTTGCTTGCAACTTAATACTGGAGGGGGTTCGGATGATAACCTGAAGGTGAACTTCTAGTCATAGATGCAGCTGGATGACGGTTTATGTATATTGTTGTATTGCCCAATCAATCTCATAGGATCTTTCTGGCTAGTAATTGCGTTGTTATGCCTTGCTCGGTTCCTGTCAATTGCCCTGCTGTAATTTGTTTACCCTTCATGCCATGTTGTTTATCTAAGGAGATCACCTCTAGTGACCTATGGACCCCGGCCCAATCTTTACCATTGATACATCTTTCACTGTTACTTGTTTACTTGCTACAAACCATTACCTTCCACATCATATGTTTAATCCTTTGTTACAGCAAATTGGTGAGCTTGACAGCCTCACTGATTTGTTGGGGCAAAGTCTTGAGTTTGTGTTGTGCAGGTCTCTGCATTGCTTGCAACACCTGTGTGACGCTTCCTTCCTCCTTCTGGTTCGTTAAACTCGGTCTCAACTGAGGGAAGACTTGCTGCTGCGCTCTTCACACCTTACTCTTGGGATTCCCAACAAGACTCCACATCAAGCACCAAGTTCTCTGGCGCCAGCAAGGAGTCATCAATGTGCAAGTTCTTCTAAGCATTGATTAGGAGGCTTACCATAGGGAATATCACTTTCATGAAATTGGAGAGAGTGTACCTAAATAGTAGATGAGTGGGGAATTGGCTTACATAATTCTTCTATAGGAGGTAGATTCTTCATATCTTCAGTTCTAATACCTTTCTCCTTTAGACATTTCTTAGCTTCCTTCATCACTTCATCATTTAATGCCATTACTCCCTTCTTCTTTGGTGTTGGTGTTAGAACTGGTTCATGCACAACTGGTTCAGGAGTAATAGGCTAAGCTGTATTTAGATCAGTTTAAGTCCAATCATCATAATTATTTCTTATTTTATACATTAATTCTTCAGCATCTGTAGGGGTTCTTTTCCTAAAAACACAATCAGCAAAGCTATCTAGGTATGTCCTAGAATCATCAGTCAGTCCATTATAATAAATATCAAGTAGCTCATTTTTAGGCAATGGACATCCAGGATGTGCATGAATCAAGGCACATAACCTTGTCCATGACTCAGGCGATTTCTCTTCTTTTCCCTGTTTAAAATCAAAAAGTCTCTGCAAAGCAGCATGTCTAGCACTGGGAGGAAAATATTTCTGGAAGAAAGAAGCAATAAAGCAATCAGGGCTATCAATGGAACCAGGAGGTAATCTATTAAACCAAGCCTTAGCTTATCCTTTTAGTGAAAAATGGAAGATCTTAGTAATAAAGTACTTGCGCATCTTAAAATCATCAGAGAATAAAGAACTTATAGTGAAAAGCTCATTCATATGAGCTACAACACTCTCATTTTCAGTCCCACAAAAAGGTTCTTTCTCAACAATGTCTAAATAGAATAAATCAAGAGAGAAATCATAATCTTTATCTTTAATATCTATGGGAGAGGTGGCAAACTTAGGATCAGAGGACAATTTAGGAATAATGGTACGTCTCTCAAGGAGACTCTTAATACCACTAGCACCATGTGTGTTTCGGCACTACTCAATAAATTCATCAGTAAATTCAATGTAACCATCATTAATATCATATCTCTATCTAGACTCAGGTGAGCTAATAGGAGTAACAGTGCCTTCACTAGGAGTTTTAGTATTTTCTAGACTAGCCATAGTAGCATCTAGGAAAGGACCTAATGAACCACTCGCATCAAGCATAGTAGAAGTAACATCATGCGTATCAAAAGCAATTTCAGATTCAGCAGTAGTAGCAGTGTGTGTAGCATGAGTATGTGGTGGTGGTGTAACAAGCTTACTTATAACAGACGGTGAATCAAGAGCAGTAGAGGTGTTTAGGACTATACCTCTTCTTGTAGTGGATGGTAAAATAGGGAACTTTCCATCACGAGACTTCCCTATGATGAAAGGAGTAGCAGTGAACAATAATAGATCCAAGTGAACTTAGAAATAAAGCTATGCTCCCCGGCAACGGCGCCAGAAAATAGTGTTGATGACCCAGAAGTATAGGGGATCGCAACAGTCTTAGAGGATAGTATTACCCAATTTATTGATTCGACACAAGGGGAGCCAAAAAATACTTGCAAGCCTTAACAACTAAGTTGTCAATTCAGCTGCATCTAGAAATAGTTCTTGCTCACAGAAGTTTATCAGTAGCAACAGTTTGTAATAGCAAAAGCAAAGCAACAACAGCAGTGAAACAGGAGCAATAGTAACAGTAGCAGCAAACAGTAGGATATGAGTGCGGTAGGCTTAGGGATGGATGGGTGGGCATTGCATGGACAAGTCTAAACATTTAACTTCAAGATCTAGGGCAATTGCATATAAATAAGATAAAGCATCCAAGTACTAAACAATCATAGGCATGTGCTCCATATATAGTCATGCGTGCTCACAATGAAACTAGCACAACATCTTTTATCCTGCCAGCCCGTGGCAGCGGGGCCTCAAGGGAACTACTGTCAATTAAGGTGCTTCTTTTAATAGAGCACCGGAGCAAAGCATTAAAACTACGTGAACACATGTGATCCTCACATCGAGCCATCCCCTCCGATTGTCCCAATTTCTGTCACTTCGGGGCCTTTGGATCCAGACAATGATATGTGTACACAACTTGTAGATAAGATCACAAACAATACTATCATAATGATTCAATAATAAGTTCAGATCTGAGATCATGGCACCCGGACCCTAGTGACAAGCATTAACACAACAAGTTGCAACAAAGTGAAATAGCACTAATAGAGATACTAGGCACCATACCCTAACAATCTTATTCGATTACATGATAGAACTCATCCAATCCCTACCATCCCCATAGCCTACAGCGGGGTATTACTCACTCATGGATGAGGGAAACATTGATGGTTGATGGAGAGGCATTGATGATGACGATGACGATGATCCTCCCCAAATTCTCCATCCAGGCAAGGTGCCATAACGGAGTTTCTGGTTCCGAATCGCGGTTTCTGGTGGTGGCGGCGCAGCAGAACTATTTCTGGAAAAACGTCGAACCCCCTGAGTTTTTAGGCCAGAAGGCATCTTATAGGCGAAGAGGGAGCCTGAGGGGGTGCCTGGGTTGGCCACACCCCCTCCAGGCACGGGCTGGGCCCACCCGCACGGCAGGGGGTGTGGGCCACCCAGCCCAAGTTTGTAATATATGTACTCAGTACTTAAGCATGGCATGCATCCATTTAAATCATCCAAGTAATGCATGTGATCAAGTGTGTTGAATTAATGCAAAACCTAAACCCTAGTTTCTCCCCTCTCTTTGAAACCATATTCAAATAGTTTGAATTTGAAAAGTATCAAATGTTTGGAGCCCAGAAGGGTTAATAGGGCCCCTGTAATATTTCAAATATTTCTAATAAAGTCTTGTATTTTCGAGTTATTCAAAATAGTAAGTGAATTTGAAACTATAAAACTAAATCAAAATCAGAAAAAGGAAAATCTTCTGTTAAAAAAATAGAGCCAGAGAGCAAGCCAGGCCGCTGTTGGGAATATGCCCTAGAGGCAATCATGTATGATGAGATTTCCTATTATATTCATAAAGTTATTAAGTAGTCCTTGTATAAACATCTGATGTGTATCATTGAATATGTGATTCAGTTGTGGAACTATGCATTCATGTTGTTTGTACTAAATATCCTTGGTCATTGAGGTTGTGCTGGACACACAACTTAGACCAATGTGAAAGTTGGCTTGATGACTCGGTTCCACTTGTCATGGGCATGGAGATGCTATTCCAACTTACACAGACTAGGCTAAAGAGTTTAGCGAGTCGGATTGACCCATATTGAGGTACAACGAACTAATTTGTCATTTGTATATCTCAATCAATGTAATCCTTAGACTGAGGTTGTTGCATAGTCCGAGTTGACGATCACCGACTTAGGTTACATCAAACGCGATCCGTGAATCGCGATTATAAAGGCGGGGTTCGGTCGATCGAGAATCAAGCTGCGTGATGTGAATAACCAAGATGGGATTTTGCCCTCCACTCGGAGAGATATTCTCCGGCCCTCTCGTGAGATATGATGCGGAAAGCATGGCCATGCACGACTCGATTAAGTGTTAACCGAGGCGATCGACTAAGAGTTAGTCGGGTGAATCACTTATCTCGGATCGAGAAGAGAGTCGGACTATTTAAGGGATGACATATATTCGCCTATAGTCTGACAAGGTATATCGTGAGGCAAAAGGGACTCGGACGTAAGTCGCATTGTAAAGGCAAGTCGTCATGACTCTTTGGTACTTGGGAGTCGACGCTTACGCTAGGAGCCACTACCGATCGATTGTGAGTCGGACTCAATCGTGTCCAAGTAGCCATGAGCACGTGGGGTCACACACTTAAGAGCGGAGCAAGTTCGGATTGGATCGAACATATAATCTGTTGGGTTGGACCTCAACCGGATTAGGATCGAGTTAGTGAGTTGGACTCACGGTGACTAGTGTTATATGGGCTTTAGTGAATGGGTCGCATGAAAGAGCCCACGCTCACTCCTATATATAGTGGAGCACAAGAACCCGTAAAGGTTAATCGTTGTTCGGTTAGGTCATTCCATGTGTTGGAAACCCTAGCTCCACAGCCTAGCCGTAACGAACCTAGCGCCTCGCCGCGCCTCCTTGTAATGTGGATACCAAAGAGGTGCTTTGGCGATCGCACCAGGACGATCGGATCGTTAGGATTGCACTGCATCAACTGACGCGCTTCATCAGTAATCCGCAACTGCGCGTCTAGTGGTAAACCTTGTGGCCTTCTACCTCAGCTAGATCTTGGGATCACCACGTTAGAGGAAATTTTTATTTTATCTCCGCGTGGCCCAACAAAGGGTATCGAGCGATAGCTTCGGTTTTAGGTCGAGATCTGCATATGTGATATGCGACGCTATAGATGAGATCTATGTGCTTTTTGGTGGTCGATCTATGAGATAGATCGGTTTTGTATGAAGTTGATTGGATCAATGTACTCGGGAATGGTAGATCCGATTTCCGTGATCATATCGCCGAGGTCGTGGAACGACATACCCCACCGTCGGCTTCCGCCATCGGGTAGATTGTGACACGTAAATCCGAAGCGGTGATCGAAGATCAAAGAGTTTGATCGAATCGAACGATGGTCTAATCCATGTCCGGATCGTAGATGAGATCTACGCCGGAAAAATTGCCCGCGCTCACTCAAGCGGGCGCCGCTTCGATCCCCGCCCACTATCCGGCTAGCGGGACCGCCGGCTTCGCCCTGTCGTAGCGCCTTAGATGTCATTGCGAGTTTCACAACGCCGGTAGATATTGTATCTATGCATAACTTGTTTTTTCAGGAAGTTGTGAATGGTATGGTTCATGTGCATGTGATGTATGTGTGTAATCCATACGTGATCTGCGAATCACGGATTATGTCAGCCGGCTGGAGCCTAGGTGCTGTCATTTTATTGTATAACGACCTGCGTGTCGGATTCTCTATGTAATTTACTTTACTGTTGTTTGGAGAACCCGGAAGGCATGCAAGGCGTTGTACATATCGGTGACATGGAGTAATACGGCAAGTGACAAGAGTTGGCACGAGTCGAATTACAGGCTTTGTGGAGATGGAGATCGCCAAGAAGAGAGCCATACCATTTCACATTATAATTGCTTTATTTTGTGTTATTGTTATGTCTCAGTTTTACCTCTATTAGATAGTCGGTAAAATTTAATCCCTCAAAGAAGGTCTAGTCGGTTTTCCCGCCAGTGTTTGCACCATCACAAGTCGGACATTTTTGGTAGTGGGCTCATAAAATTGAGGTGCTGCCAATTCTTTCCGACTAGGTGGGTTCGAGTCGGACTCTTACTGCAGAAACACTCGGTAAGCTAGACGGGTCTATCACAACGGTTGTGGGACTCGGGGAAAAGTCGGATGGGAGCCGGGGCATGTGATGCCACCTGTCCAACAGAGTCGCATGAGATGCGACGATTGACAAGGAGTTGTCTACCTAGATCACTTGGCGGCTAGCGGTGATGCTAAAGCTCACTAGCCGACTTGCTTATTTAGGATCTGAATCACTAAGTAACCATCGGAGGGTGTTGGTTCTAGTGGGAGCATAAAATATTAAAATGTTTAATATGCTTGCTCTTTTATGAATACATGTCTTAAGTGTTTTGCATATTTTACATTGTAGATCATGGCACCAAGTAGTCACTCTCGGATATCCGGTTTTGCATTGAGAACTATCCTTGAGAAAGATAAACTGAATGACACTAATTTTACCAAGCGGTATCGAAATCGAGAATTGTTCTCAAACAAGAAAAGAAGGACCATGTCCTAGACAACCCACTTCGGATGAGCCGAATGAGAATGCGATCGTCGCAGCCACCAATGCCTACCGTCGGGCTAAGGATGAGTCCACGGATATTAGGCATCTTATGCTTGCTCACATGGAACCGGACTTGCAAAAGCGATTCGAGCATGTTGAGGCCTACGATATGATCGAAAGCCTCAAAAGTATGTTCTGTGCTCAAAGTAGACCGAGAGGTATCAAGTCTCTCAAGCTTTCTGAGTTGCAAGCTTAAGGATGGTGATCCACCGAGTCCGCATGTGATCAAAATGGTTGGTTACGTGCGTCTCTGGAGAGGCTTGGCTACCCCATTAGCGAAGAGTTCGCCACGGATATAATTCGAACTCTCTTCCTAGTGCATATGGGCAGTTCATTTGAACTACCACATGCATGGTATGGATAAGAAGCTCACTGAATTGCATGGGATGCTCAAGCGGAGGCGGATCTCAAGAAGGGCACCATCAAGTGTTGATGGTGCGAGAATAAGGCTAAGTTCAAGAAGAGTTCTTGGACTAAGAAGAAGGCTAAGTCGGGAGGAAAGCGGGCTCGGGACCTGTCCCAAGCGCTTCCTCGTGGACTAATCCATCTCCTTCACGGATCCACTTGCTTCTCTTGCAAGGCGGATGGCCTTTGGAAGAGGCTGCGGCAAGTACTTGGCCGACAAAGCCAAGAGTGGAGGTATGACTTCCGACTTAGGTACACTTGTTTGCAATGTTATAGACATATATCTTCGATGCACCTAATAGTTCTTGGGTATATGATCTGGGATCGATTATTCACATCTGCAACTCGTTGCGAGGTAAGAACTAGGAGGCGTAGCAAGAGGCGAGGTTGATATTCGAGTCGGCAACAAAGCAAGAGTTGTTTGCGTTGGAAGTCGACGCGATGCAACTTCATTTACCTTACGGATTAATTATGGAACTAAATAATTGTTATTATGTTCCGGTGCTCGGAAACATTATTTCGCTTCATGTTTGATGAGGCAAGGCTATGAGTCGAATATCAAGAATAATGGTTGTTCTTTGTATTTGAATGATATGTTTCACTTTGCACCCGTCGGGACGGGTTATTTATTTTGAATCTTGATGGTGAGTCGGTTTATAACATAAATGTTAAAAGGTTGAAACCAAATGATCTGAATATGACTTACTTTTAGCTTTGTTGGCTTGGTCATATAAGTTGGAAAGCATGAAGAAGCTCCATGATGATGGACTCCTAACCCGTTCGACTTGGAGTCGTTCGAGACATGAATCTTGCCTACTTGGCAAATGACCAAGACACCTTTTGCAAAGAGTTGCGAAAGGGCGTCCGACTTGTTGGGACTAGTACATAGTGATGTATGTGGACCAATGAGCACGACGGCCGAGGGTGGTTATGAGTACTTCATTACCTTCATCGATGATTTGAGTAGGTATGGATATATCTACTTAATGAAACATAAGTCGGAAGCCTTTGAAAAGTTCAAAGAATTCCAGAATGAAGCACGTAATCAACTCGGCAAGAAAATAAAGTTTCTTGATCGGACCGAGGAGGCGAGTACATGAGCCATGAGTTTGATGACCATCTAAAAGTTGTGGAATAGTTCCTCAACTTACTCCGCCAGAACGCATACAAAGGAATGGTGTTTCGGAAAGGCGGAATCGGACCTTGTTGGACATGGTACGATCAATGATGAGTCGGACAGATCTTCCTTTATCATTTTGGGGTTATTGTCTAGAAACAGCGGCGTTCACACTAAACAAAGTACCATCAAAATCGGTAGAGAAGACTCCGCATGAGATGTGTACAGGCAAAAAGCCGAGTTTGTCTTTTCTTAAGATTTGGGGTTGTGAAGCTTTTGTCAAGCGACTTCATTCGGACAAGCTTACGGCCAAGTCGGATAAATGTATTTTCGTGGGGTATCCGAGGGAAACCTTGGGTTACTACTTCTACAACCGAGAAGAGGGCAAAGTGTTTGTCGCTCGGAACGGTGTCTTCCTTGAGAAAGAGTTTCTCAGTCGGGGAGTAAGTGGGAGCACGGTGCAACTCGAAGAAATTCGAGAGGAACCGGCTAGTAGCGAGTTGGCAAAAACCTTGGAGGTTGAGCCGGTCGTGGCGGTGAGCAGCAAGACACACTACTACGAAGATCGGCAAGATTACGAAGTGTTCGTGATGTTCTTGTTAGATGTGATGAGCGGCAAATTATTGAGCGATGGTGGGATCGATTACGAGTCATGGCTTGGAGCCATGAGATCCGAGATAAAGTCCATGGATGAAAATCAAGTTTGGAACTTGGTTGATCTGCGAGTGCAAGACCCGTCGAGTGCAAATGGGTCTTTAAGAAGAAAAGCGATATGGATGGAAATGTTTCAATCTATAAAGCACGCCTTGTCGCTAAGGGGTTCCGACAAGTTCAAGGAGTTGATTCTGACGAGACTTTCGCCCGTAGCGATGCTTAAATCAGTTCGGATCATGTTAGCTATAGCAGCCTATTTCGACTATGAGATATGGCAGATGGATGTCAAAACGGCTTTCCTTAACGGAAATTTAACTGAGGACGTGTATATGATACAGCCCGAGGGTTTTGTCGATCCGGCTAATGCTGACAAGGTATGCAAACTTCAGAAATCCATTTATGGGTTGAAGCAAGCATCTCGGAGTTGGAATATTCGCTTTGATGAGGTAATCAAATCGTTTGGCTTCATCAAGAGTGATCATGATTCTTGTTTGTACAAGAAGTTTAGTGGGAACAAAGTAAATTTTCTAATCTTATATGTGGATGACATATTACTGATTGGAAATGATGTCCAGATGTTGCAAGAAACCAAGAATCATTGGAAAGGAGTTTCACAATGAAAGACTTGGGTGAGGCAACATACATCCTCGAAATCCGGATCTATAGAGATAGATCAAGGAGGCTCATTGGATTGAGTCAGAGTACTTATTTGGACAAAGTGTTGAAAAAGTTCAACATGGAATCGTCTAAGAAGGGGTTCTTACCGATGTCCCATGGTGTAAAAGTTAGCAAGACTCAGTGTCCTTCGACAACTGATGAGCGAAGTCGGATGAGTGCGATTCCATATGCTTCTGCAGTTGGATCCATCATGTACGCCATGATTTGTACTAGGCCGGATGTTTCCTATGCTCTAAGTGTTGTGAGCAGATACCAGGCTGATCTGAGAGATCCATCGGACGGCTAAAAATATCCTAAAGTACTTGAGAAGGACTAAGGATATGTTCTTGGTTTATGGTGGTGAAGATGAACTTAGTGTAAAGGGTTACACGGATGCGAGTTATCTCACCGACTCTGATGATTCTCGCTCGCAATCCGGATACGTGTTTATTATAAACGGAGGTGCTGTGAGCTGGAAAAGTTCCAAGCAAGAGACTGTGTCTGCGTCTACAACAGAGGCTGAGTATATTGCCGCCTCGGAGGCAGCAAAGGAAGCTGTTTGGATGAGGAATTTCCTCATGGATCTTGGTGTGGTTCAGGGCTCGTCCAATCCGTTGGACGTGTATTGTGACAACAATGGTGCTATTGCACAAGCCAAGGAACCTAGACAACACCAGAAGAACAAGCACATACTCATGCGGTACCACCTAATTCGCCAGTTCATGGATCATGGTGATATCAAGTTATGCAAGGTACACACGGATGCAAATATTGCGGATCCGTTGACAAAGCCGTTACCCCAGCCGAAGCATGAGGCTTTGAAACCATGGGCATTAGATGCTTAGACATGTGATGTCGGAAGAAGATTGACTCTATTGCAAGTGGGAGACATTGGGAATATGCCCTAGAGGCAATCATGTATGATGAGATTTCCATTGTATTCATAAAGTTATTAAGTAGTCCTTGTATAAACATCCGATGTGTATCATTGAATATGTGATTCAGTTGTGAACTATGCATTCATGTTGTTTGTACTAAATATCCTTGGTCATTGAGGTTGTCTTTGGACACACAACTTAGACCAATGTGAAAGTTGGCTTGATGACTCGGTTCCACTTGTCATGGGCATGGAGATGCTATTCCAACTTACACAGACTAGGCTAAAGAGTTTAGCGAGTCGGATTGACCCATATTGAGGTACAACGAACTAAGCTGTCATTTGTATATCTCAATCAATGTAATCCTTAGACCTGAGGTTGTTGCATAGTCCGAGTTGAGGATCACCGACTTAGGTTACACAAACGCTGATCCGTGAATCGGGCGCTTATAAAGGCGGGGTTCGGTTCGACTGAGAATCAAGCTACGTGATGTGAATAACCAAGATGGGATTTTGCCCCTCCACTCGGAGAGATATTCTCTGGGCCCTCTCGTGAGATATGATTCGGAAAGCATGGCCATGCACGACTCGATTAAGTGTTAACCGAGGCGATCGACTAAGAGTTAGTCGGGTGAATCACTTATCTCGGATCAAGAAGAGAGTCGGACTATTTAAGTGATGACATATATTCGCCTATAGTCTGACAAGGTATATCGTGAGGCAAAAGGGACTCGGACATAAGTCGCATTGGAAAGGCAAGTCGTCATGACTCTTTGGTACTTGGGAGTTGGCACGTTCTGCTAGGAGCCACTACCGACTGATCGATTGTGAGTCGGACTCCAATCGTGTCCAAGTAGCCATGAGCCTGTGGGGTCACACACTTAAGAGCGGGAGCAAGTTCGGATTGGATCTGAACATATAATTTGGCTGGGTTGGACCTAAACCGGATTAGAACTGAGTTAGTGAGTTGGACTCACGGTGACTAGTTTTATTTGGGCTTTAGTGAATGGGTCGCGCTAGCAGAGCCCACGTTCACTCCCTATATATAGTGGAGCACAGTAATCAAGAAAGGTTAATCGTTGTTCGGTTAGGTCATTCCATGTGTTGGAAACCCTAGCTCCACAGCAGTCCAGCCGCCGTAACGAACCTAGCGCCACGCATGGCTCCTCAGTAATGCGGTGGATACCAGCAGCGGAGGTGGTGTGCGATCGACCAGGATCGGATCGTTAGGATTGCACCGCATCAATCGACGCTTCATCGCAGAATCCGCAATCGCTGCGTCTAGTGGTAAACCTCGTGGCCTTCTACCTCAGCTAGATCTTGGGATCACCACGTTAGAGGAAAATTTTATTTTATCTCCGCGTGGCCCAACAGCCGCAGCCCAGCAAGCCTCCTCCCCCTCTCTTCCTTCCCGCGGCCCACTTGGCCCAAACAATAGCCCAACTGGTCGGGTACCCTTTCATCGTCGTCTCCGTCGCTGGATCATCGGAAGCAGCTCGGTGGCCGCTCGCCCGCCGCCGGCGAGCGCCAAGATGCGCGTCGCCGCCCCTGGAGGCCTACAAGAACCCTACTCTGCCGCCGTGGAGAACCCTAACCCCTTCTTCCCCCTCGCGCGCTCCTCCTTCCTCCTGCGGTCCAAACCCTAGCCTCGGGCTCCGTCGCGTCCTGCCGTCCCCGGCCGCCCCGTGCACCGTGGAGTGGCCTAGGAGAAGCGCCATGTCGCCATCGTCGTCTTCGCCAAGCCAAGCACGCCGGAAGGAAGCCGTCTGGCCGGAATCGAGCTTGAACTCAACGCCGGCTGCCGCAGTCAAGTCGTCGATTCCCCTCCCTCCAGCCTTCCCTTGCTTCAACGACCTCACCGACGTGACCGTGGTGAGCCAGCGGTCCTCCTGGACCTTCTCCCTTGCTCCCACTCCTTCTGGTTTGCCGTCTCGCCATGCGTCTCCGCCAACCGTCATGACATGGTCGCCTGGCGATGCTCGTGATTGACCAACCGGCGGCGCCACCACTATAACGTCTGCCTCGGCCTCCTCTTTCGAACGAGACCAACCACGCATCCACAGACACCGCCAATCGCTCGCCCCTCTCTCGATCTGAGAGGATCAGCCATTGATGACATCACAGTGACGTCATCATGATGTAATAAATCTTTTTATGTTTATTTAAATGATTTCAGTAATTCATTTCTATAATAGACAAATGCTGACAGGTGGGCCCTGTCTGTCAGGGTTTTAACATTTTTGTAAATTGTTTCTGTAATTAATAAAAGTCTGACATGTGGGCCCAAGCTGGAAAATAATCTAAATATTCTAAAAATAATTTAAAATGAATTAAAATTTGAGAAATTCATAACTAATTCATTTTAAATCAGAAAAATACAAATAATATATCAAAATGTTTAGAAAAATGAGAGCTATCTAATAGAGCTATAATCATGCATTATTAAGCAACTTACATGACAAGTTTAATTAGAAGAACATAGTAACCCCTCATAGGCGATTCCGGAGTTTCCCCGAATTAGGGTTTTCAACCCTCGGAACCCCGTTTAAGTTGTCAAGCATGCCTTAGGGTTTCATTTCAACGCAAATTAACTTGTCATATCATCCATATTGATTGATCATTGCACATGCCATGTATTGAATATTGCTTCTTCCTTTCCGGTATTTCGTTCTTCGCAATAGGATTCGAGCTCGAAGCTGAAGTCAACAACACCGAAGATCAATACTTGTTTACTGACGGACAAGGCAAGCGTAGCCTCTCATTCTGAACCTACTTTTACAAAGTATATTACTTTCTCACTATGATGCACATGATTCCAATGTGGTCTTTTGTCAGTAGTTAGGGCTACCTACCTGCTGCATAGTTTCCCCGTTGTAGCCTTATACTCCTGATCCACTTATCCTAGCATACCTAGGTTTGGCATATGAGTGTTGCTAGAGCTTCTGCGATCGACAGCTTAGCCATGCATAGTGTCAACGTCTGATCTATCCGAACGATGAATCAGAGGTGCCGGAGAATCTAGAAAGGTAGGAGTTGGTGACATTCTCGAAAGAGTTAACTAAATATGCTAAGGCTTGTATGGGAGGCCACGTTGGGGGTGGTATTTGTAGTCTCATGCTCGCCACCACTAGGAACTGAGTTCTTACCTTTGGAACCAAGACGAGCGTGCAACCACATGGGGCCTGGATAACCTCATGACTGACTAACTTGCCTAGTAGATTCCACGAGTCACATAGTTC
Organism: Avena longiglumis; assembly: GCA_030063025.1. Classification (NCBI taxonomy): domain Eukaryota; kingdom Viridiplantae; phylum Streptophyta; class Magnoliopsida; order Poales; family Poaceae; genus Avena; species Avena longiglumis. The sequence continues at coordinate 253,530,310 of CP125974.1, forward strand.
GGGCGTTCCATTCGACATATGCATAGAAAATCTTTTAAAAGATTTGCCGAGTGAAGTTGGTGCATTGATAGGAGGTAGGGAAGCGTGGACCGGGTTGCTTGAGGTAGATAGCGCCCCTGGTAAACCAACCTTGCCTCACATCTTCAAGTACCGGCTTCGGGATTTGACCCGTTACGGTGGAATCATACTTATTGTGTGACTCATGGTCTCGACGAAAGCAAGGTAAAGGTCGTGGTCAACCACCCTCTGCCGGCCTTCCAAGGAAGAGGGCTAATAATTTGGCATTAAGAGTCGGTTGGTGCGTGTGGGTAAAGTTGTACACCCTTGCAGGGTTAAATCTTTTCGAAAAGCCGTGTTCACGGTTATGAAAGACTTGGCGACCGGACTTAAGATCATAGATAACTTTAACCACTATAAAACTTGTTGATCCACGTGTGCTTAAGGATGCTTCCTCTGGGTCGAGGGGGTAATCCTACATAGGAGGTTCTGATGAAGCTAGTGGTTACCAAGATGTGATGAACAAGATGAAGAAGTCGCTATCTTATCCCTTTTGAAAGATTCTGAGTAGACAAGCATCTTCCCTCTCTTGTTTACAAAAAAAGATTGCTTTCCGCAAAAGAAAATCCAGAGAAAGCCTTTCTAGCCAGAGCATGTAGATACTAGGTTATCTAAGTCTTGCGGAGTATATTCTCGTACTCAGCCTTGCGCCATTTTTGTTTTTCTCCAGAGAATCTGGTTGCAACTGAAGGTGGCTTCTATGTTGACATCGACGAGTAGTTGGGGGTCCCAGGTAGCAGCCTGAGGACTATGGGATGGACGTCGCTTTTTGTTTATGGCCTCTTAGGCCTTTTGCTAAGTTGCTGTGTAGAACAACATAATTTGCTTTCGCTGTGTGATGTAATGTTGGGTCTTTGACCTCTGGTTTGTAATAACTCTAATATCTTACTCTGTTAAGAGTTTAAACTTATGTTGTTGAATCCCTGTGTTCTATAATGTTACCGAATCATACTGTGATCCTCCGTGTTTGGGGTTGAACTTAACTTTGATCGTGATCTGAGGTTAGTTTAAACCTAACCCGGGGGGTGCTACAGGTTTTGGTATCAGAGCAGGACTGCCTGTAGGAAACCCTTTTATTGGTCGATGTTGAGTCTAGAAGTTGACAAAACTATTTGAAAGTTAAAAACTATTTGCAGTAGCTCTGACTAGGATTCTTTTTACTCCTTCTCTGGTGTGTTTTCGATGCTGGAGTTTCTCTTACCTTATTTGGTTTGAAAAGGTTTTCATTACTTACCTCATACCTCAAAACTTTTAGGATCGTGGTTTTGGGGTTGTTTTTCTAAAGTACTCCGTACTTGGTTGCTATTCTCAGAGTTCCAAGATATCTCAGTTTTGCTTGGTATGTAACGTCTTAGCATTCCATTGTCATGGTTTGTAAGTCAGCTGGTTAGTGTATACTTTAGTATGCTTTGGTACTACCATGCTTGATAAGATGATACCTTTATATCAAGTACTCATTGATCATCTTTCCGACTTGCTTCTTTGAATCCCTTGTCTAACCTTTTCCTTGTTCTTTCAGGATGGGTGACACTTCTCGTGCCCGTACCCGTGCTCACACACGAGGTGCTGCAAATGAGGGTGAATCTTCCAACCTTCCTCCACCACCGTCCATGGTTCAACTCATGGCCATGTATGAAACCAACCATGCTGACAACATGAGGCTCCTTGAAAGGATTGAGCGCAACACTGCTCAACGCTAGAACAATCAAGTTGGAATCAAGGACTTCACACGTCTCACTCCGCCAGTTTTTAGCTATTCCACTGAGCCACTTGATGCGGACTACTGGCTTCGCACCATGGAGCACAAACTTCAGGTTGGTCATGTTGCTCAAGCTGATTGGGTGACTTTTGTTGCCTATCATCTGGAGGGAGCAGCCAACTCTTGGTGGGAAAATTTCTTGGCTATGCAAGAAGCTCAACATGTTGTTACATGGAAAGAGTTCACTGAAGCCTTCCGAGCTTATCATATTCCGGAGGGTCTGATGGATCAAAAGAGGGAGGAGTTCCTCAAGCTTAAGCAGGGCACTGGTTCCGTGTGTGATTACTAGCGCAACTTTAATCGTCTTGCCTGCTATGCTACTGAAGAGGTCTCCACTGATGTTAAGAAGCAAGCTATGTTCCACAAGGGACTGGATCCAGAGGTTCGTCGTGATCTCCATCTCATGGACTTTGTAAACTTCCAAGGTCTTGTCAACAAGGCTATGAAGGCCGAGAGTGGAAAAGTGGAGTATGAAGAAAATCGTAAGCGTCCTCAGGAGGGGTACCACAAGGCTGGTTTTGGTAATAAGAAGCGTCGTGTCTTCGTGCCTTACAGTGTTGTGCCACGTGCTCCTTATACTCCAAGGACTTCTGGATATGCACCTCGTCCGAATGCTATCCAAGCAATATTGGTGGATCAAATTATCCTGCTGCTAGTACTGGATCAGGCCTCATATGTTTCAATTGTCGCCAGCCTGGCCACTATGCAAGAGACTGTCCTCAAAAGAGTGCTGTTGAGAAAGCACGACCCCCAAAGAAGAATGATAAGTATACGGGTGCTGGAAAAGGACGCCTGAACCACATCTCTGCTAAGGAGGCTCAGGAAGATCCAAGCGTCATTTTGGGTACGCTTTGTATCAATCAAATTCCAGCTAAAGTTTTGTTTGATTCTGGAGCATCGCATTCATTCCTGTCACAAGCTTTTGCTCAAATGCATGGGATAAGTTTTGAGGGGTTATCTGTTCCTCAGCTAGTCCAGTCTCCTGGTTCTAGGTGGTGTTCCACCATGGTTAGTCATGGGAATCTAATTGAAGTTGCATTTCAACTTTTCCCCACTTCTTTGATCGCCCTTAAGTCAATCGATATTGACATCATTTTGGGCATGGACTGGTTGACCCGTTATCAAGCCATTCTCGATTGTACAACCAAGTCTGTGACTTTGACTAGTCCTGGTGGCATAACAGTCAAGTATTGGACTGTAGGGTCACTATCTCCTTCAGCTGTTTCTATTCCTGAAGTAGAGTTGTTTGCTCTTGAAGTTCTAGCTCCGTTAGAGATCCAAGATGTTTTCGTGGTCTGTGAATTACCGGATGTCTTTCCTGAGGAGTTGCCTGGCATGCCACCTGATCGAAGTGTGGAGTTTGTCATAGAGTTATTTCCTGGAAGTGCTCCTGTTTCTAAAAGACCCTATCGTATGCCTCCTCGTGAGCTTGTGGAGTTGAAGAAGCAATTATAGGAGTTAGAAGTAAAAGGATACATTCAGCCCAACACATCTTCTTGGGGATGTCCTACCATCTTTGTCAAGAAGCGGGATACTAATATACCGCGTCTGGTTGTGGATTATCGCCCACTCAATGCTGTGACTATCAAAAACAAGTATCCTCTCCCTAGGATCAACGATCTCTTTGATCAGTTAAGTGGTGCCACTGTCTTTTCCAAAATGGATCTAAGGTCAGGGTATCACCAGATAAATTTCCGTAAGGAAGATATTCCAAAGACTTCTTTCACCACTCGTTATGGTCTTTATGAATACACAGTCATGTCTTTTGGTCTTACCAATGCTCCAGCCACTTTTATGCGGCTCATGAACTCTGTCTTCATGGAGTATCTTGACAAGTTCGTCGTGGTCTACATCGATGATATTCTGGTCTATTCCAAAACTGAAGAACACGCCAAACATCTTCGTTTGGTGTTAACCAAACTCCGAGAACATCGTCTCTATGCCAAGTTTTCCAAATGTGAGTTCTGGTTACAAGAGCTCGTATTCCTTGGTCATGTTGTCTCTGCTCAAGGGGTTGCTTTTATCCCCGATAAGGTTCAAACTATCCTCGACTAGGAATCTCCTAAATCCGTGAAGGATGTTCGAAGTTTTCTCGGGATGGCTAGTTATTACCGTCGATTCATCGAGAACTTCTCTAGGATTGCAAAGCCAATGACCGATCTTCTCAAGAAAGATAAGAAATTTGAATGGTCTAATAAGGCTGAAGAAAGCTTCCAGATGTTGAAAACCAAGTTAACCACTGCACCTGTGTTAGTTCTTCCGGACACTAGCAAAGACTTTGTCGTCTTCTGTGATGCCTCCCACCAAGGTCTCGGATGTGTGTTGATGCAAGATGGACATGTGGTGGCTTATGCTTCTCGTCAGCTAAAACCACATGAGAACAACTACCCAACTCATGATCTTGAGCTTGCAGCTGTTGTTCATGCTCTTAAGCAATGGCGACATTACCTTCTCGGTAGTCGTTGCGAGTTATACTCGGATCATCAGAGTCTGAAGTACCTTTTCACACAACCTGATCTGAATCTCAAGCAAAGAAGATGGTTGGAACTCATCAAGGACTATGATTTGGGTCTCAACTATCAACCTGGGAAAGCCAACGTCGTAGCTGATGCGTTAAGTCGTAAGTCTTATTGCAACAATTTGATGATCAAACAATCTCAACCTTCTCTTCATGAGGAATTTGATCTATTGAATCTTCAAGTAGTTCCTCGTGGATTCCTTTCTACTCTTGAAGTGAAGTCTTCTATAGAAGATGACATCAAGCTTGCTCAGAAACATGATTTTGAAATTGCTGAGATCAAAGGGAACATTGCTAGCGGAGTTGCTAAGTGTTTCTCTGTTGATAAGCAAGATGCTGTTTATTTTGGTGACCGTCTGGTAGTGCCGAAGAGAACAAAGTTGAGGGATTTAATTCTCCAAGAGGCTCATGAATCACCTCTTTCTATCCATCCTGGAGGTACCAAGATGTATCGGGATCTTCGTTAAAGATTCTGGTGGTCTGGTATGAAGAAGGATATCGCTCGTTTTGATGCTGAATGTGACGTATGCCGTCGCGTCAAAGCTGAGCACCAAAGACCCGCTGGTCTCCTGCAACCACATAAGATACATGAGTGGAAATGGGATGAAGTTGGTATAGATTTCATCACTGGCCTTCCTAAGACTCAGAAAGGAAATGATGCCATCTGGGTAATCGTTGACTATCTGTCCAAGGTTGCTCACTTTCTACGTGTTCATGAGAGTATCAATGCTAGTCAGCTAGCATATCTTTATATCACTCGAATAGTTGTTCTTCATGGGATTCCGAAGAAAATTGTCTCTGACCGAGGGAGTTTGTTCACCTCAAGGTTCTGGACAACCTTCCAAGCTGCTATGGGAACTCGTTTGTCTTTCAGTACAGCTTATCATCCTAGCACTGGTGGTCAAACCGAAAGAGTGAATCAAATCCTTGAAGACATGCTTAGAGCGTGTGTCATATCTTTTGGCAAGAACTGGGATAAATGCCTTCCTTTTGCTGAATTCTCCTACAACAAAAGTTTCCAATCCAGTATTGGTATGGCACCATTCCAGTTTCTATATGGAAGAACCTGTCGTACTCCTTTGAACTGGTTAGAAACCGGCGAAAGAAAGTTCTTTGGTTTGGATATGATCCAGGAAGCGGAAGATCAAGTTCGTATCATTCAAGATCGTTTGAAAACTGCTCAGTCTCGCCAGAAAAGCTATCATGATCGCCACCATCAACATATTGAATATGAAGTCGGTGATCAAGCTTATCTCCGGGTCACTCCTTTAAAGGGTGTCCATCGTTTCAATATCAAAGGCAAACTAGACCCTCGCTACATTGGTCCTTTCCGTGTTCTTTCCAAGCAAGGTAACCTCGCATACAAGTTGGTTGCCTGCAAACTTCCCTGAGGTTCATGACGTCTTTCATGTGTCGCAACTCAAGCATTGCTTCAAAGATCCTGTTCGAGGTGTTGATCACCAAACTCTTGATCTCCAAAAGGATCTGACTTATCGTGAGTATCCTGTTCGTATCCTTGATGAAACCGAGCGCAAAACTCGTCGCCAAAACATCAAGTTCCTGAAAATTCAGTGGTCTCATCACTCTGAGGATGAAGCAACATGGGAACGAGAAGATCGTTTTCGATCTGAGTACCCGACCTTCTTTTCTAAAACTTAGGAATCTCGGGTCGAGATTCTTGTAAGGGGGGGTAGAGCTGTAATAGCCCAAGTTTATAATATATGTACTCAGTACTTAAGCATGTCATGCATCCATTTAAATCATCCAAGTAATGCATGTGATCAAGTCTGTTGAATCAATGCAAAACCTAAACCCTAGTTTCTCCCCTCTCTTTGAAACCATATTCAAATAGTTTGAATTTTGAAAAGCATCAAATGTTTGGAGCCTAGAAGGGTTAATAGGGCCCCTGTAATATTTCAAATATTTCTATAAAATCTTGTATTTTTGAGTTATTCAAAACAGTAAGTGAATTTGAAACTACAAAACTAAATCAAAATCAGAAAAAGGAAAATCTTCTGTTAAAAAAATAGAGACAGAGAGCAAGCCAGGCCGCAGCCCAGCAAGCCTCCTCCCCTTCCTTCCTTTCCCGCAGCCCACTTGGCCCAAACAGCAGCCCAACTGGCCCGGTACCCTTTCGTCGTCTTGTTCATCGTCGTCTCCGTCGGATCATTTGGATCAGGTCGGTGGCCGCCGCCCACGCCAAGCGCCAAGATGCGCGCACCTGAGGCCTACAAAACCCTACTCGCCGTGGAGAACCCTAACCCTTCTTCCCCTCGTGCGCTCCTCCTTCCTCATGCGGTCCAAACCCTAGCCTCGCCCGCTGGCCGCTGTCCCCGGCCGCCCGTGCACCGTGGAGTGTCCTAGGAGAAGCGCGTCGCCATCGTCGTCTTCGCCAAGCCAAGCACGCCGGAAGGAAGCCGTCTGGCAAATCGATCTCGAACTCAATGCTTGCCGCAGATTAAGTCGCCGATTCCTCCTCCAGCCTTCCCTTGCTTCAACGACCTCAAGCGTGACCGTGGTGGTGAGCCGTGATCCTCCTGGACCTTCTCCCTTGCCCCCACTCCTTCTGGTTTGCCGTCTCGCCGTGCACCTCCGCCAACCGTCGTAGCACATGGTCGCCGGCGATGCTCCGGTGACCAAATCCGGGCGGCGCCACCACTATAATGTCCGCTTCGGCCTCCTCTTTCGAACGAGACCAACCACGCATCCACAGACGCCGCCAATCGCTCGCCCCTCTCTCGATCTGAGAGGAACAGTCATTGATGACATCACAGTGACGTCATCATGATGTAATAAATCTTTTTCTATTTATTTAAATGATTTCAGTAATTCATTTCTATAATAGACAAATGCTGACAGGTGGGCCCTGTCTGTCAGGGTTTTAACATTTTTGTAAATTGTTTCTGTAAATAATAAAAGTCTGACATGTGGGCCCAAGCTGGAAAATAATTTTAATATTCCAAAAATAATTTAAAATGAATTAAAATTTGAGAAATTCATAACTAATTCATTTTAAATCAGAAAAATACAAATAATATATCAAAATGTTTAGAAAAAATGAGAGCTATCTAATAGAGCTATAATCATGCATTATTAAGCAACTTACATGACAATTTTAATTAGAAGAACATAGTAACCCCTCATAGGCGATTCCGGAGTTTCCCCGAATTAGGGTTTTCAACCCTCGGAACCCCGTTTCAGTTGTCAAGCATGCCTTAGGGTTTCATTTCAACGCAAATTAACTTGTCATATCATCCATATTGATTGAGCATTGCACATGCCATGTATTGAATATTGCTTCTTCCTTTCCGGTATTTGGTTCTTCGCAAAAGGATTCGAGCTCGAAGCTGAAGTCAACAACACCGAAGATCAATACTTGTCTACTGACGGACAAGGCAAGCGTAGCCTCTCATTCTGAACCTACTTTTACAAAGTATATTACTTTCTCACTATGATGCACATGATTCCAATGTGGTCTTTTGTCAGTAGTTAGGGCTACCTACCTGCTGCATAGTTTCCCCGTTGTAGCCTTATACTCCTGATCCACTGCTCCTAGCATACCTAGGTTTGGCATATGAGTGTTGCTAGAGCTTCTGCGATCGAAAGCTTAGCCATGCATAGTGTCAACGTCTGATCTATCCGAACGATGAATCAGAGGTGTCGGAGAATCTAGAAAGGTAGGAGTTGGTGACATTCTCGAAAGAGTTAACTAAATATGCTAAGGCTTGTATGGGAGGCCACGTTGGGTGTGGTATTTGTAGTCTCATGCTCGCCACCACTAGGAACTGAGTTCTTACCTTTGGAACCAAGACGAGCGTGCAACCACATGGGGCCTGGATAACCTCATGACTGACTAACTTGCCTAGTAGATTCCATGAGTCACATAGTTCGGGCGTTCCATTTGACATATGCATAGAAAATCTTTTAAAAGATTTGCCGAGTGAAGTTGGTGCATTCATAGGAGGTAGGGAAGCGTGGACCGGGTTGCTTGAGGTAGATAGCGCCCCTGGTAAACCAACATTGCCTCACATCTTTAAGTACCGGCTTCGGGATTTGACCCGTTACGGTGGAATCATACTTATTGTGTGACTCATGGTCTCGACGAAAGCAAGGTAAAGGTCGTGGTCAACCACCCTCTGCCGGCCTTCCAAGGAAGAGGGCTAATAATTTGGCATTAAGAGTCGGTTGGTGCGTGTGGGTAAAGTTGTACACCCCTGCAGGGTTAAATCTTTTCGAAAAGCCGTGTTCACGGTTATGAAAGACTTGGCGATCGGACTTAATATCATAGATAACTTTAACCACTATAAAACTTGTTGATCCACGTGTGCTTAAGGATGCTTCCTCTGGGTCGAGGGGGTAATCCTAGATAGGAGGTTCTGATGAAGCTGGTGGTTACCAAGATGTGATGAACAAGATGAAGAAGTCGCTATCTTATCCCTTTTGAAAGATTCTGAGTAGACGAGCATCTTCCCTCTCTTGTTTACAAATAAAGATTGCTTTCCGCAAAAGAAAATCCAGATAAAGCCTTTCTAGCCAGAGCATGTAGATACTAGGTTATCTAAGTCTTGTGGAGTATATTCTCGTACTCAGCCTTGCGCTATTGTTGTTTTTCTCCAGAGAATCTGGTTGCAACTGAAGGTGGCTTCTACGTTGACATCGACGAGTAGTTGGGGGTCCCAGGTAGCAGCCTGAGGACTATGGGATGGACATCGCTTTTGTTTATGGCCTCTTAGGCCTTTTGCTAAGTTGTTGTGTAGAACAACATAATTTGCTTTCGCTGTGTGATGTAATGTTGGGTCTTTGACCTCTGGTTTGTAATAACTCTAATATCTTACTCTGTTAAGAGTTTAAACTTATGTTGTTGAATCTCTGTGTTCTATAATGTTACCGAATCATACTGTGATCCTCCGTGTTTGGGGTTGAACTTAACTTAGATCGTGATCTGAGGTTAGTTTAACCCTAACCCGGGGGGTGCTATAGGTTTTGGTATCAGAGCAGGACTGCCTGTAGGAAACCTTTTATTGGTCGATGTTGAGTCTAGAAGTTGACAAAACTATTTGAAAGTTAAAAACTATTTGCAGTAGCTCTGACTAGGATTCTTTTTACTCCTTCTCTGGTGTGTTTTCGATGCTGGAGTTTCTCTTACCTTATTTGGTTTGAAAAGGTTTTCATTCCTTACCTCATACCTCAAAACTTTTAGGATCGTGGTTTTGGGGTTGTTTTTCTAAAGTACTCCGTACTTGGTTGCTATTCTCAAAGTTCCAAGATATCTCAGTTTTGCTTGGTATGTAACGTCTTAGCATTCCATTGTCATGGTGTTGCCTGTCAAAACCCACCGGCGAGCAGCGACGAGCAACACGAAGAGCCGGGAGGCTCCCAAGACTGCTGGTGGGCCCTGGTGTGGCATCCCGCAAAACCACTACTAGAAAATCGCGTTGAATTTGTGCACTGCATCGTCATCATCATGCATTGTTTGCATAAAACTATGTTTGCAAAGCCCGGTTTGTTTTCTAAACGCCCCATCTTAATTCAAATGCAAAGCCCGGTCTCCGGATTATTTTTGTTTGATTGCTATCGGTCTGCAAAAGTTGCATTTAAATTAAATAAAAGAATTATATTATTTTTAGTGGGCAATCGAGCGGCCGAGTAGACCGAACGACCACCCCTGTTTTAAACGGTCCACCTAACCCGCCAGAATCCTTTTATACCCAACCTATTCTACCCACACCCCACCCACCTCACCCCACCCAATCATCTCTCGCCACCTCACCTCACCTCTCCTCCCTCCACTCCTTGCGACACCTAGCCAACCGACCCACCCTCTCTCTCCTCACACGCCAGCTCACCTCACGGACCCCACTGGACCCGGTCCACCCAGCCCCACTCAAACCCTCCGACCCCACCTCTTTCTCACCTCGACACCAGAGCTCCCTCTACCCTTTTTCTCTCTCTCCCTTCCACCATGGGCCCGTCCCTGCCCACCACCACCTCTCTCCTCCCCACCGACGCCTTCCTCTCCACCTCATACGCCAAGGCCTCCCCTCACGCCTGCCGCCAGGCTCCTCTCCTCCACCAGTGACGCCTTCCACCTCTCCATCGCCTCTCAACCTCCTCGCTTATGCTCTGCCCCACCGCCACCTCTGTGCTCACGGAGCCGCCCAACCTTCCATGCGCGCGGCCTCTCCCGCTCCATCCTTCCCGCGCCCGTCTGCCGCTGGCGCTCGCCGTCGTCACCTCCTGCCACGGCGCCGTCCTCCCCAGCGCCACCCGCCTCAGCGGCGCCAGCGGCGCCTGCGCCACCCGTGGCTGCCCTCGCCGCTTCCTCTCGGCCCTCGGCCGTCGACCTCACCGCGTCCGTGCTCGCCTCTCCATCCCATGTAGCAGCCCGCCTCCAAGACGCCATCGGCCTCGCCACAGACCTGCAACTCGAGAAGCTTGCCGAGATCTCGAGGCCTGGTATCAACAAGTTCTTCTTCGCAACAAGCTCGCCACACGATACCCGGCGGTGCATGCCACGAACTCCTTCATGGATTCGAAGACCCACTTGGTGTTCTTCTCCCTCTCGGGACCGAAGACACTAAGACCCCGAAGCCTCTCCGGAAACCCAATCCCGCCGGATGTCAAGATCTTCACTCGGATCCGAAAGCCGCCGAGTCCTTCCGGATGCGAAGCGAACCGAACCCAAACGTCACTAGAAGGGCCATCGACAAGATCTTGCCGCGAACACCGAACATCGACGACATGGAACAACAGGGCCTCCTCTCGGGCGAGGCTCTTCTTCAAGGATGCCAAGTACTCCTATCTCCAAGACCGACCCGGCGTGGTCAAGACCGACAAGAACCCCATCACGGAACATCTAGCACTCCGACAGGACCACGAGACCGGCGTCGAGTCCCAAGTTCGTCCCGATAATCAAGGTGGAATCCCAAGACCCAAGCCCGATCCGAAGGCCGATCCGAGCGCCAAGGCCTCGCCATGGAATCAACAAGATCATCACGAACGCCGTGTACTTCTTTTCAGACGCCATGATCGTCGACATGACCGAAGACCGCGAATGCGACAAGAAACGGCACCGCGAGCGCCAAGTACTTCTTCCCGGAACGCAAGATCGACCGCTGTTATCCGAGAACTTTTCCGTCGAACCCTGGACCCTGAGACTGACCCTGAACCCCGGAACCCCAAGATCTGCCGAACCCTAATGTGTGAACCCTTTCCGCCAACCCTATTTCATAAATGAAATATAACATTGTCGCATATTAATTTGTCATCTCGCATGCATATCTGTGGTTTGGGGGCCTTATGCCGATTCACCTCATAATTAAATATGGGGCCCATATGCGGGCAAATCTAGTCTCATGTTGGCCTCATTTAAATTGGTGTAGCGAACCGATACTATCTCTTGCCATGTTAAAACAACATTTAAAAATGCAGGGTAGCTAAACAACTTGAACCACATTAATAATTGTCGGGACCCCGGTTCCACTTAACATGACCTAATTGCATCGCACCTTTGCCATGTCATCCATCATACATGCATCATGCCGATCTTCTGCCGTTTTATTAAATATTGCATCCGGTGTTTATTCTAGTGTTTTGCTTCTTCGCGGATAAGGCCGTTGAGTTGATGTGAGCTTCGCCCGACCTTGGTTGAACCTTGACAATGTTTTCAATGAGCATCTCCCTTTCTACCTATCTTACTTTTATAGTATTTACTTCCCTCCTGTTGATCTATTGCTATACGTGTTGCGATGCTTTAGTTTCCGTGCCGTGATCTACCGTGCGACCCTATATTGCCTCGGACACCCTATTACCTGTTGTTTGGTAGATAGTTGGACTTGCGTCGTAGTTGCTTGCTCAAGTCTTGATGTGTGTCGTCATATGCCACGATTCTTGATGTATTGCCGCATGTTGATGTCGGAGATGATTCTAGTTTTACTTATCGTCACTTTAATTTCGTTTAACAACTAAAATTGAAATAAGCGAGGCATCGGTGGGTGATAGAAAATATTTGGTTTCGGCGCCCACTTGTGTCCCGTAAGACCCCGAGTACTTGATACTGTTCCTTGATTTATCGCGCTATCCACATCCGGGAGGTATATGGGACCCCGAGCGAGCTTGATTCATTCTTATTTCTTGGGGCCACAAACTAGTTTGAGGTTTTATTTACGATCTGTACTTATGCCATGCTACTTTCGTATTTAAATTGCGAGGAGCACATCTTGTTAGGATCGGGACACGTTTACGGTATCGACAAGCCCAGCCACTTTCGGGTTCCCGATCGTTCTGGCCGTCCACCCAAACCTTGAGGCCGTCTGAGTCGGCTAACCGTTCTTGGAATCTACTTAAGGGTGGCCCCGAAATATTTCTGAATCCTGATTGTTCGATCGTGAAAGCCTCGTTGGGTTTTGATTTGGTTTTCGAGGTTGATCGGCGTGTGTTGCTATTGGTGCACCCGGCGGGTAAAACTTTACGAAAAGTGTCCGCGGATATGGACGACTTGGAGCTGATATCTCGATCATAGACAAGCAAAACTAAAGTTCTTGCTATAAATTTGACTTATAATGACTAGTAATCGGCTTCACTATAATGGAATGGCTAATTAATCGCCCACAATTGCTTGTTTGGTTGTCGCTTGCGACAATTGTACTGACTAGTAAATCTTGCAACTAGCGGAATGGCTGAATAAAAGTATCAACAAGCTACTTTGGGTTTTGGGTTTATCTCATGCTATCGGTACTGATTAGTAATTGTTGCAACTTCTAGCGGAATGGTTAATTATCGCCCACTTCTTTTTTATCGGGCGATTATCTAAACGGCTAGTAAAGTGCCGCAACTATAAGCGAATAAGTAAGCGCCAACTGTGTGAGTTCCTCGGTTGACTTCCTCGTTTGGTCTCGGGAAATACCGGGATGGGTTTGTTTGGTGTTAGCTTGAGTTGGATCCGGATAGGCCCTCTTACCCCTCTCTTTGCCTTGATTGTATCGAGTCTCTATAGGTTGTTTAGTGCATCTTGCCGCTGCGCTCGATCCACCATACCTATGTGGCGAGGACCGGAATTCTAGCCTCATGGTGTCTTGGCCTCGATCTTGACGCTCCTCTTTTCCTTTGCCCTTTGTCGGCACCCTTTTTTGTTTAAGCGGTTTTGAGATCGGCGTTAGCAGGTTACCCTTCCGGCTTGGCACAGGCGGGGTTATGGGCGCCATTGGTTATTCTTGGGGCTCTTAGCCCCATTTGCCTCTTGTCCGTAATGGACGCTCTATCGTTTCAAGGTGATTTGGATCTTTGTATATTATATCTGTTCTTGACTCCTTGAGTCATTGTTATATATCTCTATATGGGTCCCATCGAGGACTGTTGTGTAATGTTATTACTTCGTTTTCCACCACGAAAGTGCTGGTGCACCTTTGAATCGTTTCTATGCGGGTTTGGCGAATTTTGCTCAAACTTGCATAGGTCCAATCGAGGGTGTTACACTGGTCCCTCGCAACAGCCGCAAAACTCCGGCTGCGTCTGGTGATTCGAGGCGTGCCACGACCTATACCGTCGGAAGGTGATGGATTGCTTGATCGGTTTCTGCATGGTAAACAAGTATCGTAAAATTCAGTCGTGGCTCGAGTTTCCTGTGAATCGGCTCGGGCCGATTACCCCATGGTTACGCATTAGATCTATGATAACATGGGGTTTTGCTTCATCAATACAAGTTAAATCGATCTCTGACGGTTTAACGTTTTCCACGTAATTGGAACATCCTACACATAATTGAGCACGGAAAATACAAAATATGATAGAAAACTAACCCTAGAGAAGGCCTAACAACCGCGTAAAGTCAATTCCGGAACAACTCCTCTCGAATTAGCAAACCATATCCTCACGTACTCTTGGATCGTTCAACCCGTTTGCAAGGCGACTACGTGGATATCAAACTAAACCTTGGAAAACAAGGCAAAACTATAACGGATCAAATCGGTGAATAAAGATCAAGCAAGATGCTACCCTTACACGGAAAAGGTGCAAAGCGTGAGATAACTAGAGGTAGCATAACTTAAACAATCATGGCAAAAGTACGATGCTAACCTAAACAAATCTATGATAATAGTATTACTCGCCATCAACAAGGCTTGACGAGTAACACCAAATAACGCATAGCGAATCGCCTAGATCGCAAGATGCGATCTAGCGACATATTACTACGAAAGAAACCCTAGAAACAAGGGGTGGCGATCTTGAGATTGTGTTTGTTGTGAACGTGATTGTCCTCCTTTTCTCAATAACCTTAGGTACATATTTATAGTCCGGAGACTTTCTATCTTTGGAATAACCCTAACAACTCTATCTCTTACTTAAACCGAAACGGAACCTACTACAATATAAGATACACGGGCAATTTAGCCCAAATCCACGCACAAGGCCGATTCAACAACACGTTGCATATATGTATCTTCCAAGCCCATCTTGATTACGGCCCATCTCCTCCTTTGGCCAAAATATGGTGATAACACATGCCCCCTGGTTTTGGCAATAATAATTCCAAAACCACTATGTTGATGTTTTTCCTTCCCCCTTTTTTTTATATCGGGTTACGCGTTGCAGAGCAGAATCGTCACGCCACCCCCTCATCATGATGCCCTGTCTTCTCAACTTCTCCGCAGTGCATGATTTGACAATTTTGGCACCACATTCTGGGAAACCGCTATGGCATTGAACCACATCCCACTATTCCCCTTATTTAAATTCATCTGAGCAGTTTGCAGCCCCCATCTTCCTCCATTAGCCAAAAAACCCTCTTCCTCCATTAGCCAAAAAACCCTCTTCCTCCGCCGAAAAAACCCTCTTCCTCTGCCATGGCCTCCTCTTCTTCCTCCAAATCATCCGCCCTTTCCTCCCAATCTTCCAACACGATGAGCAACCGAGAGCCGACGCCGGAGCACCCGCCAATGGCGGCGTACGAGGCTCTCGCCCCACAATGGTGGGACGAGAGGATCGGGACTTCGCCGCTGGTGGGAGGGCGAGTCCACGACCGGCGAGAGGGCCTCCAGTTCCTTGTCAACGGGAACGGAGGTGGAAACTCGGCAGCGCTGGTCACAGGATGGCGTCGAATCCTCCGACGAGGAGGAGGCGAGGAGGACACCTCCTCCGATGAATACCCGGTGAAGCGCTTCGCCGGGTCCAGCGAGGACACCGAAACGGCGACGAGGGCGAGAGGCCCCGACATCTTCGACGGCGAATGACGGCGGCCCGGTGATGGCGGTAGTCTGACGACAGCGAAGGCAGTGACGACAAACCTCTAGATTAGGAACTAGTAGTAGTAGTACTAGTAGTAGATTTCCTTTTGTAAGCAATCGGCTCCATTGTAAACAATCGTCTTTTGAATCAACAAAGATTGCTTTTCCAATTCGCTTTTGCCGATAGTCAAAATAGGTCAATGCTCCAGAAGCCGACAGTACTGTATCGGCTTTCACCATGCTACGCTCATATAGTCAACTAAGTCAAAGCCCAAAGAGCCGATGGTAAAACATCGGCTTTCCCCAAAAACGTTGACAAGGTCAAATTTGGTCGCATACTTAGACAAATCTGAGCGGCCACTTTCTAGTTTCAAACGGTAGCCTGCGACCCTCTTCAAAAAAGGCCAACCCAGATCTCCAATTGCCTCACGGAATAGATCGAGCTCACAGCGACAAGAACCCTCGATCCCCAATTGCATAGATCCATCTCCGTTAACCAACTAGATGGCGGAATCGTCCAACACCAACACAGCGGTCTCTGGTCTGAAGGTACGCCTACTCCTCGCAGTCTGAACATGGTGTTGGAATTAATGGCAAACACCTGAATCAATGCTTTATTCCACCATTAAATTTTTTAGGTTTCAGACATTCTGCTGCCGCATCCTTCTCTCCCAAACTCTCTCTGTCTTGGCCCCGTCTGAGAATCTAGTCACCTTATCGATCTCTTGGAAGCAAACAGAATCCCTCGTAAGCCAAAACCTAGATTTGAATTCTTGGGGGCCTTGCGAGCCTGGCCTAATCCCCCTGAACATTGGGTCTCTTGGTACAGCAGGGTAGCCAAAACTTACCAATCTCAATGGGAAACCACGGGAATAGCCGATGCCCTGTATTTGTCATTGTCTCTCCTTGAGAAACATGAAAATCTTCTAAAAACCATCGGCTATTTCTGGTCCGATGCTCTGAACTGCTTCATGTTCGGTCATGGCCCCATGACACCAACTCTGTTAGACGTGGTGATGATTACTGGTCTGGACGTTACATCACCCATCCCTTCTGCTTTTAATCTGACAAAGGTCCCCTACAAGCTTTCTTCCAAAACAGATTGCACGAACCGGGGTGCCTATATTCAAAGCCACATGAAAACTAAAGGCCCTGTCACAGAGAAAGAACACACGGCTTTCCTCAACCTCTGGCTAGAACATTTCATATTTTGTGGCCCTTCCCTTGCTCCAACCAAGAATTATCTCTCCCTGACCTATGAACTTGCCAAAGGCACTCAACTTGGCATCGGCAAACTGTTCCTTGGAGAGGTCTATCGATATCTCCAGTTGATGTCTGTCAAACTATTCTCCGGCATAGCAGTCAAAACAGGAGGTCCTTGGTGGTTCATTCAGCTATGGGCCCAGCTGTATTTTCAAAACCATGTCCCAAACTTCCCCCTTTTGGCGAGTTGCACCTTTCCAGATGCCAAAGGGAAGCAGATCCGATCTGACTAAGCTCTGTATAGGCGCGGTAGTAAAGCTGATCCCTCGAAGCATCCAAGTGGTTGACATTTTCTTCCAAAGCACGGACAATCCTATCTTCTTTCCTTACATGGAAGAATCGGAACATTTTGAAAATCCAATCTCCTTGGGCTAGACAACTTTGCCGATGACAACACTTTCGGCACTATTTTCCTTGTGATCCGTCCTGTTTCCTTCCGGTTGGCATGAGCACATCCAGCAGAATAATCAAGCGGATACGAATTCTACCGGTCCTAGTGGCTCGGCAATTTGGCCTTGGACAAGTACCTCCCATTTCTTTCTCCACCATATTACAGAGCTGACCTGCCCGATCCTCTCACCAGTCAAAGGTGTTATTCCTTCTTCGATGCTCTGACCATCCCAATTCCTAACAACCTCACCTTCGCTTCATCAACCGATGATTTTGAAAACTGGTGGTCGATGTGGAAGACTCATGCCTTCAGGAGAGCTCTGGGACCGTTGCTGGAGCAGCTCGATGCTGAATATGATATCCCCGTAGAACAGGTACCACTACTCGTAAATTTCTTGATGCAGCTCACAAATGATTCTTCTAATAACCCACTCTGTCTCCTTGCAGCAACAAGATGGTCTGAACCTCGCGCGGTGATGGCTCCCCTTGAATTCTTCCCACCAGCTCCTGTGGTCCTTTTACGCAAAACTTCGCCACCTTTGAAAAGGTCGTGATGCGAGAACCGATGTCACCACAATCGGCTTCCAAGAACAAGCAACTTCTAAGTCATTTGCCTCCCGAGTTCCAACTAAAACAAGAACAATGGTGAGGAAAGTAGCTGCCAGAAGACCTTGAGGCCGGGAGCCCTTCCCGGGAAGTTCGCATGTCTGTTGATCCATGCCTTGGTTGATCTCTTTCATCCTTGCAAACATGCTCGTGCTTACTAGCTCTCCTTTATTACAGCTTCCGTCGAAGACACCTCCAGTGAACACACAATCGAGAGAAGAATTGGGCCCAACGGACTGAGAGGACCATCACACCGAGCCAGATTTCCACAATCGGCTCCTAGGAAAAACCGCAGTTCTGAACTCGCCCCGAGCATCGGTCGGCGGGGCGGCCGTGAAACCCCAAGAGGGCTCGCAGGGCTACAAACTTCTTCGTCGAGCCGGAGGTTTCAAAACATCACCTCCATGCTCTTACCAATTGTTTTTATCTGCCGATTCATCACTATTTACATCGGCAGCACCTTCCATCTGATGACACTTCTAGTGGGAAAGCGGGAAGTCCGAGGCCTCGCAAGGTGGATCTAGTAATCCCACGGTGTAGAAAGCGGCTACCACTTTAGTCGAGCCCCCAGCGACACACAAGCCGATTGTCTCGTCATCTGCTGTCCCCTTGATCTTAGGAGAGGTACGTTCGCCTCGTTCGGCTCGTCCTTCCACGTTAGATGCATACTGACGCCATTTCGGCCTGCCAGGGTTGTGATATTTCAGGCCTGCTGACGTTCGACCCTGAATCCATCGAACCAACTCTCCCTGTCGTCAATGATGAACCACGAGCGAGGGCTGTTCTACCTCAATTCCAGCGTCTCAAAGCCTTGCTGTCCTCCCCGATTGAGAAGTTGATCGAGGATTCTGAAGAGGTGAAGAGCGTTCTTGCCGAAATCAAGGACCAACTCCCAGTAGCATTGCAGGTGAAGCTTTGGCCAGTTGTAACTCTGTCTTTCTACGGGCCAAGGGTGAAGTTGGCTCGTGAGAGGATTACCCTGCGCCGCGCCCAACTCCTGCTGAAGGCCAATATTGCAGACAAATGTCAACAGCTCAACGAGAAAAAGGCGTCTCTGGATGCCAAAACTGACACCTCTATCAGTATCGCCGAGCTCGCGTCCTTGAAAAAGGAATTGGAAGATCTTGAAGAGAAGGTCCGGGCGAATAAACAGCTCATTCGTGACAAGGAAGCATTCATCGCCCGCTCCCAAGACGAAGCAGAAGGCCTCAAAGCTCAACTGAAGACTGATCTGGCGGAAATACGTGCCCTGAACAAGCAGCTAGTGACGGCAAGGCGAAGATGACGGCCGAGATCGCCGAGGTGGATCGTGTCCGTCTTGACGCCCTCCACGCCTTGAGGCATTCCTTGATAGCTCATTCATGTAAACGGCACCTTTGCCGTAGTTTGAACCTCTAGAGTCGATGAGTGCATCGGCTATATATTTTTTGGCTGATTTCATGTATCGGCCCCCATTTCATGTCCATCATCCCACATGCTTGGGAAATATTTCTTGAGATCTTTGGCCGTTGTGACCCTTTGGGAATTTCGCGTCGTCGGCTCCTCAAGCATGTAGCGTTCCCTTAAAACTTGATCAACCATGTATGGCCGTGCCAATTTGGAGACCATTTACCATATCTTGCATCCTTGGTCCCTAATGGCAATCTGACTTCCCATACCGATCGCCAACGTGGAACTCCTTTGGTATCACCTTCTTATTATATGCACGAGCTACCTTGGCCTTGTTCTCTTTGATTTTCTCAAGCGACCACGACCTAAGCTCGATTAAATCCTCAACTTGTCACTCATCGGTCGCATATTCTTGATCGTTAGATCGTTACGAAAAGTGACACGTCTCGATCCAAGTAATCTCCCGAGAATACTGACTTCGTCCATAGACTAGATGGTATGGCGAGGTTTTATCGCTCCATGACATGACATGCGATAAGCCCATAAAGCCTCGACAAAACCTCGTGCCAACGCCTAGGGTGCTCATCGACTTTCCTTTTGATCGACTTGATAAGGCTCGGTTGGGCCTTGACTTGCCCATTTGCTTGAGCATAGTATGGAGACGATCGGATCAGCTTAATTCCCATGTCCTCGCAGAATTTTCTAAACTCATGAGAAATGAAGACCGAACCTCCATCGGTCGTGATAGTTTGGGGAATCCTGAATCTATGAATGACGTGTTCTTTCACAAAATTGATAACATCCTTCGAGTTCACTGACTTCATAGGGACGGCTTCCACCCATTTAGTGAAATAATCCGTAATGGCCAAAATCCACATGTGGCCTTTGCTTGATGGAGGATTGATCTTGCCGATCATATCCATGCCCCATCCTCGTAATGGCCAAGGCTTGATGATGGGGTTCATTGCTGACGCGGGTACCATCTGAATTTTTCCAAATTTCTGACATGCTTGACACCCTTTGTAGTATTAAAAACAGTCCTCAAGCATGGTGGGCCAATAAAACCCTGATCCCCTGATCAACCATTTCATCTTGTGAGCCGATTGGTGAGTTCCACAGGCGCCTTCGTGTACCTCGTGTAGGAGCCGATTGGCCTCGGTTGGCCCCAGACATTTGAGCAGTAACCCTTCCAGAGTCCTGTAGAACATGTCGTCCCCAATAAGCACATAATTCATAGCCTTGTACCTTATCCGTTTAGGTGCCCCCCGAGCCGAATCTTTCAAGTAATTGAAGATATCGGCTCTCCGATCCGCCTCCGAGGCTGTACTTGAACATCAGTTCCTTTCACGTCCTTGTAGCACTGAAGCCATTTGTGCGAGATGCATCGTATTCTGCGATCGCGGGATCGATTAAAGTTTATGTCTGGGGTGCCATGAGCTCACGGCATTGCAACCATAATGGGAAGAGCGACTCGCTCTCACTTGTATTCCTCCGTGAGTTGGGAAATCACCAATTTGGAGTCTCCAAAAATTTCCCTTTGCCTGCTCCGGCTTGATGAGCAACTCCATTCCTTGCGTATCGCCTCATACTCGGACGTTGTTGGTGCGAGGGTAGCTAGCGATGGAGAAGGAATATGTTGCCCCGGGCGACAGTAGAATGCCAATGCGCAACCATCATCACAAACCGATCCATCGAAAAACATAGCCCACGCTTTCGTATAGACGGTCTTTGCTATATCGGTGTTGATTCTTTCGGCAATAAGGTCGGCCAATGCACGGCCTTAACGCTTCGCGGGTTGATACCGGATGTCAAATTCGATAATGCAAACATCCATTTGCCGAGTCGGCCTTTCAACATAGGGCCGGCGGCATGTGCTTTATGACATCGATTTGCATATAATGATAATCTCTTGAGAGCAAGATGTGGCGCGACTTAGTGCGGTGAAAAAGCGAGAGGCACAACTTATCGATCTCAGGATACCTTGTCTCTGCATCCAACATCCTCCTGCTGATGTAAAACACAACTCGCTCCAGACCATCATAAACCTGCACCACCACCGAGGCGATGGATGTGTAAGCTACTGACAAGTAAATGTAGAACGGCCTATCCGGCTGGGGCGGAACCAACCTTTGGCGGCCGTTAGATATTCTTTGATCTCGTCGAAGGCTCGTTGTTGTTATGTCCCCGAGAACTCTTCATCGATTTAATTTTCACGGTCCATGAGCGGCTCTATTCTTCACAGTTGGAGATGAATCTTACGCGAAGTTGATCTTGCCGATGAGAGGCTGCAGTTCTTTCTTCGTGGTAGGTGGCTTCATTGTTTGCACCTTGCCTCGACTTTTCAGGCCGATCTCAATTCGCGTTCATGGACCAAGAAAGCCAAGCTGACGGCCGTCACCGAAGGCACACTTCTTTGGATTCATTCGTGGCGAATTTTCTTGTTCGGTCTAGGGCGTGCAGATCGTCCAAGTGTCCTTATCTTGCAGACTTGACCACCACGTCATCGATATAAATTTCCACCGACTTGCCGATCGGATCATGGAAAATGTAATTCATGGCTCTTTGGTATGTGGCGGCATTCTTGATCCAAGCGTCATGACTACATATTCAAACAACCCCACGAACACGGAACTCGAATGCGGTCTTGTGTATATCTTAGAGCCATAAAAATTTGGTTGTAAGGCATTGCCATCCATGAAGCTCAAGATCTTATGACCGGTAATTGCGTTGATTAATGTCTACGCTACGGCATCGGATACTCATCCTTGAGTAGCTCTATTGAGATCCGAAAATCTATGGCAACACGCCCGGTATCATCCTTTTCTCTCAGTGCGATACTAGAAATCCACTCGGCATATGTGCATGGCACGATTAACCTAGTTTGTCAACATTTTCTCGATCTCTTTCTTGACTTCTTCCAAAATTTGGCCTTCATCATCGTGCTCATTTGGAATGGCCGAAATCCTTTTTTAAGCGGGAGTCGATGCTCAATGATGCTCCTGTCTAACCCGGGCATCTCTGTATAGTCCCAGGCGAAGCAGTCTGGATATTCTTTCAACAAAGCTATCATCGGACCCCGCAGATTCGGATCTAACTTCTTGCTGATAAATGTTGGTCGTGGCTTATCCCCAGGACCGATGTCAATCTCCTCTAGCTCATCAGCGGATGTAAACCCATACCCTAGCTTTTCGTCACCTGCTAAATCGATGCTAAACACGGGGCAAACAGTTGGTGAGGATAACAAAGATAATTTGGGCTGATTGCCAGAATCGGCCCCCATTTCGATCGCATTAGTCAAGGAAGGTTTACAACTTATTTGTGCCCTACAATGGCAGGGAATCTCCCTACTACGACTGCATGACCTGTTTGTCGTAAGCTTACTGCTTTTTATTTTCTATGGCCGATCGCAGGGATCGGCCATACCACGTACGATCGTGGACTTTGCTACTCTGTCAGGCCAGTGGATAAGACCAGCCTCACCCTGTTTTTTGTAGCTTCAATGCGCTCTGACCGTCTAGGCGATTCGAGATCGGCTCTTGGTCGATACGCTTCCCGACGTTCATGCCGACTATGGAGATCTCGATCGAATCATCTGCATGAATGACCTCCACTTCATCTCCATCCCTGTATTGAGCCTTTGGTGCATCGTGGATGGAATGCGGCGATTAGCGTGAATCAATCTCTCCCAAAGAAGATAGCGTAGGTGCTTTTCTGTCCACGACGAAGAATGGCGTAGGGATGGTTTTACGCCCACGGTCGGATCCACGTTGATCGCCTTGCGTTTCAAGTTTGGCCGTTGAAGTCGCTTAACGTGGCGTTGGTTTTGATCGGTCTGCGTGGAGCGTCCCAAGCGCCGTAGCATGGAGTATGGCATTATATTGATGCCGCTCGGTGTCAACCAACATCTTCTTGACGGTGCCCATTGATGTAACCTCGCAGTGCAGGCTTTCGGATGTTCGTAGCCCTTCTCGCGTGGCTTTTCAAAGATAACCGGTGTGGGCGCGATCAAAGCGTACTGGCAGCTCTTTGGTTCTTGGGCGCAAAACTACGGCGGAAGTATGAACACCATGTTTGTGCCGGCCGATGTCTTTGCATCGGCTTTTATCGATTTGGGCGCCACTCTTTCCTTTTCAGGCGATCTTCCATTTCCAAGGTCTTAATTTTACGGCGGATCGGGCGTGCTTTCATAAAGCGTGGAAATGCTGGCGCCCGGCTTCCTCCAAATTCTGTGCCGTGAACTCGGCGCTTTTGGGTGTGCTTGAGTCCATCGGGCACCACCTTGGCGGTGATATCTTCTTCTTTTCCACCCATTGGCTCCTCGAGGTCTTTTGCTCGAGGAGGAGAGGCCCTAGACGCTTGAACACCGAGGCGGACTGTGTCATCCCTGCATCCACATTCAGGCGGTTGTCGATTGTAGCAATCGGCTCATTAAACATCAACAATACTTGAAGAAGGACAATCCCAATGTTTGTCCATGCCTTCCTTTTCCTTTGACTTTCCCTAGCGGTGCTCATATCTTTCATCATCCCTATCGCGGTTGGCGTCCGGTCATCTTGGCGCTCATACTTGTTAAGGAGATGCGTGGAGTGTGGCTTACGATACCGACGCTTCTCACTTGCTCCTCGGTTAAATCTGCTTTGTCATAACGAGGCGGTCGCGTGGACCAGCCTCCTCTCTTTCCTTGCCCGAGGCGTAGTCTTCCTCCTTATATGTGCCATGGTGGTACAGGTGGTCACCGCCATATTAACATCGAACGAGAAATCCAAGCGGCGCCTCGTGGAGTGGTTGTGTTCTACCATGTTGACGGAAATGGGTTTGTGTCTACTTTCATGGTGAGCGCCCAAGGATCGAGGCCTGTTCTATCGCCGTTTGGATCTGGCGTAGCTCTTTGCAATCATTGGTGGTGTGGGTGAGCAGTGATGCCACTTGCGATATGGTCTCCGTTCATCTCTTGAGCCGTAGGGATTTTGTGGCCTTGGGTAACCGGTGCTTTTTCTTCGGTAAATCGAATATCTGCTCAGCTTTGCTCACATCGAAGTCGAACCCTTTTGCAGGACCTTGCTGCTTCACCCATTTGCAGGACACAGGATCTGCCCCCCGAGCCCATTCAGCCACGGCCACCTCCTAGTCTTGTGTAGGATCCTCTTCTTCTGTATCGACCAGGCCTATCGGACGTTTGAACTTGTCTTGGTACAACTCGGGTGGCTTTGTTCATACATTGTCGTTTCTGGCCATGTCGCCAATGAGTTGTACTCTACTTGGAAAGCCAGATCTTTGATAGGTCTTGAGAGACCCAACTTGCCACTCGCTTCTTTATCGATTAAGCAGGCGAATAACATCGGTTCTTGGAGTCTGAAAGCTTTGAATGTACTCGGCTACCGTTTCTCCCGCTTTTGCGCTGTGCGGATCGCAATGCCAACCTCGGTAGCTTCGAATGATCTTGAATGTGGAACCGCTCTTCCGGTGCTTCAGTGCGGATCGAATCCGGTGGCGGCGGTGTACCACCAAAAGCTGGTCTCGACGGAGATTGCGCAAAAGAACCTTACTGGCGATCCGATGCTAAAATCATGCCTAATTGCGGTATCGGCTCACATGCTCGATCGAGCTCGACCCTTCGATCCGCTAAACCTTGAGAACTCGGGAGCCGATACTTGGGCGGCGGCGGAATTAGATCAAACTTCGTTGGGTACGGCTTGGAATAGCCGATTGTCCTTCTCTTGACGCGAAGCGGTCTCTCGGGATGGTGCGGATTTGCTACACCATTTGAGCTGCAGGGCTGAATTCTCATGACTCGTTCGGTGGCGTACTTGGCCCACGCTTTGTTTATCGGCGTCCATCGGACATCCTGCTCCCAGAATACTGCTCCGAAGCCCTGCTCGAAACTCACCCTGAAATCCCTGCGGTTGCAATCCGGTTCGTCGCGTCAAGCTATTGCGGTCCGACGAGGTGCACACATATCCATGTGGGATTTCTTTAGGTGGTTCAGCGAGGCTGCAATCGCTGGGTCACCTCAGACCTTGTAGGCGACGCCGGTGCCTGGTGGCTCGAGCTGCAAGTGTGAATGGCGGTGTGGCCTGATGCAGGCGATCTTTCTCCTGGTGAGTCCCTAGAGTAGGCCCCGACGGAAGTCGATGTTTCATGATCTCTGCACTACGCGATGCGCTCGAAAGCGTTCACTAGGCTCTCAGAATGGCGGTGAAGAGAATGAGCCACCATGTAATTGACTTCCTGTCGCAGAGCCCTGGTGCGCTCCTCTGAAGGAACAGAAAGATCCACCTCATCAAGAGCACCCTCGGGTGAGAACCCTTTCCACCTGATGCCATGCTTACGGGTCCTCTCAAAAGAGCCGATAAGATCGGCTTCGAAGAGAGCTTTGATATCATCATACTTAGCCTTGTGCTCCTCGGCGAGATCGTAAATGCGTGACGGTCATCCCCCATCGCAGCGTCGGATGTTGATCAGATCTTTGTTGAGTGTCACACAGGCGTGCGAGAATGTGTTGCTGTCAAAACCCACCGGCGAGCAGCGGCGAGCAACACGAGAGCCGGAGGCTCCCAAGGCTCTGGTGGGCCTGGTCCCTCGAACGGCCGCAAAACTCCGACACCGTCTGGCTGATTCGAGGGCGTGCCACCTGACCTATACCTGGTCAGGAAGGTGATGGATTGCTTCGATCAGTTTCCTGCATGGTAAACAAGTATACGTAAAATTCGAGTCGTGACCGGCTCCCAGGTTTCCCTGTGAATCGGCTCCTGGAGCCGATTACCCCATGGTTCTGCATTAGATCTATGATAACATGGGGTTTTGCTTCATCAATACAAGTTAAATCGATCTACGACAGTTTAACGTTTTCACCACGTAATTGGAACATCCTACACGTAATTGAGCCTGGAAAATACAAAAGATGATAGAAAACTAACCCTAGAGAAGACCTAACAACCGACGTAAAGTCAATTCCCGGAACAACTCCTCTCGAATTAGCAAACCATATCCTCACGTACTACTGGATTGTTCAACCCGTTTGCAAGGCCTGACTACGTGGATATCAAACTAAACCTTGGAAAACAAGGCAAAACTATAACGGATCAAATCGACTGAATAAAGATCAAGCAAGATGCTACCCTTACACCCGGGAAAAGGTGCAAAGGCAGCGAGATAACTAGAGGTAGCATAACTTAAACAATCATGGCAAAAAGTACCGATGCTAACCTAAACAAATCTATGATAATAGTATTACTCGCCATCAACAAGGCTTCAAGATGAGTAACACCAAATAGCATAGCGAATCTTGCCTAGATCGCAAGATGCGATCTAGGCAAGATGACATATTCTACGAAAGAAACCCTAGAAACAAGGGGTGGCGATGCGAGATTGTGTTTGTTGTGAACGTGATTGTCCTCCTTTTCTCAATAACCTTAGGTACATATTTATAGTCCGGAGACTTTCTATCTTTGGAATAACCCTAACAACTCTATCTCTTACTTAAACCGAAACGGAACCTACTACAATATAAGATACACGGGCAATTTAGCCCAAATCCACGCACAAGGCCGATTCAACAACACGTTGCATATATGTATCTTCCAAGCCCATCTTGATTACGGCCCATCTCCTCCTTTGGCCAAAATATGGTGATAACACATGGTTTGTAAGTCAGCTGGTTAGTGTATACTTTAGTATGCTTTGGTACTACCATGCTTGATAAGATGATACCTTTATATCAAGTACTCATTGATCATCTTTCCGACTTGCTTCTTTGAATCCCTTGTCTAACCTTTTCCTTGTTCTTTCAGGATGGGTGACACTTCTCGTGCCCGTACCCGTGCTCACGCACGAGGTGCTGCAAATGAGGGTGAATCTTCCAACCTTCCTCCACCACCGTCCATGGTTCAACTCATGGCCATGTATGAAACCAACCATGCTGACAACATGAGGCTCCTTGAAAGGATTGAGCGCAACACTGCTCAACGCCAGAACAATCAAGTTGGAATCAAGGACTTCACACGTCACTCCAGCGGTTTTAGCTATTCCTTTGAGCCACTTGATGCGGACTACTGGCTTCGCACCATGGAGCACAAACTTCAGGTTGGTCATGTTGCTCAAGCTGATTGGGTGACTTTTGTTGCCTATCATCTGGAGGGAGCAGCCAACTCTTGGTGGGAAAATTTCTTGGCTATGCAAGAAGCTCAACATGTTGTTACATGGAAAGAGTTCACTGAAGCCTTAGAGCTTATCATATTAGGAGGGTCGATGGATCAAAGAGGAGGAGTTCCTCAAGCTTAAGCGAACCGGTTCCGTGTGTGATTACTAAGCGCAACTTTAATCGTCTTGCCGCTATACTCTTGAAGAGGTCTCCACTGATGTTAAGAAGCAAGCTATGTTCCACAAGGGACTGGATCCAGAGGTTCGTCATGATCTCCATCTCATGGACTTTGTAAACTTCCAAGGTCTTGTCAACAAGGCTATGAAGGCCGAGAGTGGAAAAGTGGAGTATGAAGAAACTCGTAAGCGTCCTCAGGAGGGGTACCACAAGGCTGGTTCTGGTAATAAGAAGCGTCGTGTCTTCATGCCTTACAGTGTTGTGCCACGTGCTCCTTATACTCCAAGGACTTCTGGATACGCACCTCGTCCGAATGCTACTCCAAGCAATATTGGTGGATCAAATTATCCTGCTGCTGGTACTGGATCAGGCCTCATATGTTTCAATTGTCGCCAGCCTGGCCACTATGCAAGAGACTGTCCTCAAAAGAGTGCTGCTGAGAAAGCACGGCCCCCAAAGAAGAATGATAAGTATACATGTGCTGGAAAAGGACGCCTGAACCACATCTCTGCTAAGGAGGCTCAGGAAGATCCAAGCGTCATTTTGGGTACGCTTCGTATCAATCAAATTCTAGCTAAAGTTTTGTTTGATTCTGGAGCATCGCATTCATTCCTGTCACAAGCTTTTGCTCAAATGCATGGGATAAGTTTTGAGGGGTTATCTGTTCCTCAGCTAGTCCAGTCTCCTGGTTCTAGGTGGTGTTCCACCATGGTTAGTCATGGGAATCTAATTGAAGTTGCATTTCAACTTTTCCCCACTTCTTTGATCGCCCTTAAGTCAATCGATATTGACATCATTTTGGGCATGGACTGGTTGACCCGTTATCAAGCCATTCTCGATTACTGACCAAGTCTGACTTTGACTAGTCCTGGTGGCATAACAGTCAAGTATTGGACTGTAGGGTCACTATCTCCTTCAGCTGTTTCTATTCCTGAAGTAGAGTTGTTTGCTCTTGAAGTTCTAGCTCCGTTAGAGATCCAAGATGTTTTTGATGCATGAATTACGGATGTCTTTCCTGAGGAGTTGCCTGGCATGCCACCTGATCGAAGTGTGGAGTTTGTCATAGAGTTATTTCCTGGAAGTGCTCCTGTTTCTAAAAGACCCTATCGTATGCCTCCTCGTGAGCTTGTGGTGTTGAAGAAGCAATTATAGGAGTTAGTAAAAGGATACATTCATTCCACATCTTCTTGGGGATGTCCTACCATCTTTGTCAAGCGGGATACTAATATCTGGCGTGCGGTTGTGGATTATCGCCCACTCAATGCTGTGACTATCAAGAACAAGTATCCTCTCCCTAGGATCAACGATCTCTTTGATCAGTTAAGTGGTGCCACTGTCTTTTCCAAAATGGATCTAAGTTCAGGGTATCACCAGATAAAGTTCCGTAAGGAAGATATTCCAAAGACTTCTTTCACCACTCGTTATGGTCTTTATGAATACACAGTCATGTCTTTTGGTCTTACCAATGCTCCAGCCACTTTTATGCGGCTCATGAACTCTGTCTTCATGGAGTATCTTGACAAGTTCGTCGTGGTCATTGCTAGCGGAGTTGCTAAGTGTTTCTCTGTTGATAAGCAAGATGCTGTTTATTTTGGTGACCGTCTGGTAGTGCCGAAGAGAACAAAGTTGAGGGATTTAATTCTCCAAGAGGATCATGAATCACCTCTTTCTATCCATCCTGGAGGTACCAAGATGTATCGGGATCTTCGTTAAAGATTCTGGTG
Source organism: Avena longiglumis (assembly GCA_030063025.1). Taxonomy (NCBI): domain Eukaryota; kingdom Viridiplantae; phylum Streptophyta; class Magnoliopsida; order Poales; family Poaceae; genus Avena; species Avena longiglumis. The sequence goes on from CP125974.1 coordinate 253,559,555, forward strand.
GTCTGGTATGAAGAAGGATATCGCTCGTTTTGATGCTGAATGTGACGTATGCCGTCGCGTCAAAGCTGAGCACCAAAGACCCGCTGGTCTCCTGCAACCACATAAGATACCTGAGTGGAAATGGGATGAGGTTGGTATAGATTTCATCACTGGCCTTCCTAAGACTCAGAAAGGAAATGATGCCATCTGGGTAATCGTTGACTATCTGTCCAAGGTTGCTCACTTTCTACATGTTCATGAGAGTATCAATGCTAGTCAGCTAGCAGATCTTTATATCACTCGAATAGTTGTTCTTCATGGGATTCCGAAGAAAATTGTCTCTGACCGAGGGAGTTTGTTCACCTCAAGGTTCTGGACAACCTTCCAAGCTGCTATGGGAACTCGTTTGTCTTTCAGTACAACTTATCATCCTAGCACTGGTGGTCAAACCGAAAGAGTGAATCAAATCCTTGAAGACATGCTTAGAGCGTGTGTCATATCTTTTGGCAAGAACTGGGATAAATGTCTTCCTTTTGCTGAATTCTCCTACAACAATAGTTTCCAATCCAGTATTGGTATGGCACCATTCCAGTTTCTATATGGAAGAACCTGTCGTACTCCTTTGAACTGGTCAGAAACCGGCGAAAGAAAGTTCTTTGGTTTGGATATGATCCAGGAAGTAGAAGATCAAGTTTGTATCATTCAAGATCGTTTGAAAACTGTTCAGTCTCGCCAGAAAAGCTATCATGATCGCCACCATCAACATATTGAATATGAAGTCGGTGATCAAGCTTATCTCCGGGTCACTCCTTTAAAAGGGTGTCCATCGTTTCAATATCAAAGGCAAACTAGCCCCTCGCTACGTTGGTCCTTTCCGTGTTCTTTCCAAGCAAGGTAACCTCGCATACAAGTTGGTTGCCTGCAAAATTCCCTGAGGTGCATGACGTCTTTCATGTGTCGCAACTAAAGCATTGCTTTAAAGATCCTGTTCGAGGTGTTGATCACCAAACTCTTGATCTCCAAAAGGATCTGACTTATCTTGAGTATCCTGTTCGTATCCTTGATGAAACCGAGCGCAAAACTCGTCGCCAAAACATCAAGTTCCTGAAAATTCAGTGGTCTCATCACTCTGAGGATGAAGCAACATGGGAACGAGAAGATCGTTTTCGATCTGAGTACCCCGCCTTCTTTTCTAAAACTTAGGAATCTTGGGTCGAGATTCTTGTAAGGGGGGGGTAGAGCTGTAACAGCCCAAGTTTATAAGATATGTACTCAGTACTTAAGCATGTCATGCATCCATTTAAATCATCCAAGTAATGCATGTGATCATGTGTGTTGAATTAATGCAAAACCTAAACCCTAGTTTCTCCCCTCTCTTTGAAACCATATTCAAATAGTTTGAATTTTGAAAAGTATCAAATGTTTGGAGCCTAGAAGGGTTAATAGGGCCCTTGTAATATTTCAAATATTTCTATAAAATCTTGTATTTTCGAGTTATTCAAAACAGTAAGTGAATTTTAAACTACAAAACTAAATCAAAATCAGAAAAAGGAAAATCTTCTGTTAAAAAAATAGAGACAGAGAGCAAGCCAGGCAGCCTTGACAAGCCTCCTCCTCCTTACTTTCCATGACACTTGCCCAAGCAATGACCAATGGCCGGTACCCTTTAAATCGTCTTGTTCATCGTCGTCTCGTCATTTGGATCATCGGAGCAGTCGGTGGCAGCTCGCCCAGCCCGGCGCCAAGATCTGTGCGCCCGCCCACAGAGGCCTACAAAAACCCTACTCTGCCGCCGTGGAGAACCCTAACCCCTTCTTCCCCCTCGCGCGCTCCTCCTTCCTCATGCGGTCCATGTTGGGAATATGCCCTAAAGGCAATCATGTATGATGATATTCCCATTGTATTCATAAAGTTATTGAGTAGTCCTTGTATAAACATCTGATGTGTATCATTGAATATGTGATTCAGTTGTGGAACTATGCATTCATGTTGTTTGTACTAAATATCCTTGGTCATTGAGGTTGTGCTGGACACACAACTTAGACCAATGTGAAAGTTGGCTTGATGACTCGGTTCCACTTGTCATGGGCATGGAGATGCTATTCCAACTTACACAGACTAGGCTAAATAGTTTAGCGAGTCGGATTGACCCATATTGAGGTACAACGAACTAAGCTGTCATTTGTATATCTCAATCAATGTAATCCTTAGACCCGAGGTTGTTGCATAGTCCGAGTTGAGGATCATCGACTTAGGTTACATCAAGCGCGATCCGTGGCGGGCGATTATAAAGGCGAGGTTGGTCGTTGAGAATCAAGCTGCGTGATGTGAACAACCAAGATGGGATTTTGCCCTCCACTCGGAGAGATATTCTGGGCCCTCTCGTGAGATATGATTGAAAGCATGGCCATGCGACTCGGTTAAGTGTTAACCAACGCGAGCGACTAAGAGTTAGTCGGGTGAATCACTTATCTCGGATCGAGAAGAGAGTCGGACTATTTAAGGGATGACATATATTCGTCTATAGTCTGACAAGGTATATCGTGAGGCAAAAGGGACTCGGACGTAAGTCGCATTGGAAAAGGTCGTCATGACTCTTTGGTACTTGGGAGTCGGCGTTACGCTGGGAGCCGCCGATCGATTGTGAGTCGGACTCTAATGTCCAAGTAACCATGAGCCTGAGGTCACACACTTAAGGCGGAGCAAGTTCGGATTGGATCGAATCATAATCTGGTTGGGTTGGACCTAAACCAGATTAGGGTGAGTTAGTGAGTTGGACTCACGGTGACTAGTGTTATATGGGCTTTAGTGAATGGGTCGTGGCGAGCCCACGTTCACTCCTATATATAGTGGAGCACATAACCCGAAGGTTAATCGTTGTTCGGTTAGGTCATTCCATGTGTTGGAAACCCTAGCTCCAAGATCCGGCCCGTGTGAACCTAGCGATTCGTGGCGCTCCTCCTTATGCGTGTGGATACGGCGGAGGTCTTTGTGCGATCGGCACCGGGGCGATCGGATCGTGAAGCGCCTTTGCATCAAGCGGCGCTTCATCAGTAATCCGCAACTGCGCGTCTAGTGGTAAACCTCGTGGCCTTCTACCTCAGCTAGATCTTGGGATCACCACGTTAGAGGAAAATTTTATTTTATCTCTGCGTGGCCCAACAGTCCAAACACTAGCCTCGGGCTCCGCCGCGTCCTGCCGTCCCCGGCCGCCCCGTGCACCGTGGAGTGGCCTGGGAGAAGCGTCGTGTCACCATCATCGTCTTCGCCAAGCCAAGCACGCCGGAAGGAAGCCGTCTGGCCGGAATCGAGCTCGAACTCAACGCCGGCTCCCGCAGTCAAGTCGTCGATTCCCCTCCCTCCGGCCTTCCCTTGCTTCAACGACCTCACCGACGTGACCGTGGTGAGCAGTGATCCTCTGGACCTTCTCCCTTGCCCCCACTCCTTCTGGTTTGCCGTCTCGCCGTGCGCCTCCGCCAACCGTCGCAGCACATGGTCGCCGGCGATGCTCCGGTGACCAAATCCGGGCGGCGCCACCACTATAACGTCCGCCTCGGCCTCCTCTTTCGAACGAGACCAACCACGCATCCACAGACGCCGCCAATCGCTCGCCCCTCTCTCGATCTAAGAGGATCAGCCATTGATGACATCACAGTGACGTCATCATGATGCAATAAATCTTTTTCTGTTTATTTAAATGATTTCAGTAACATTTATGTAATAGACAAATGCTGACAGGTGGGCCCTGTCTGTGAGGGTTTTAACATTTTTGTAAATTGTTTTTGTAATTAATAAAAGTCTGACATGTGGGCCCAAGCTGGAAAATAATTTAAATATTCCAAACATAATTTAAAATGAATTAAAATTTGAGAAATTCATAACTAATTCATTTTAAATCAGAAAATACAAATAATATATCAAAATGTTTAGAAAAATGAGAGCTATCTAATAGAGCTATAATCATGCATTATTAAGCATCTTACATGACAAGTTTAATTAGAAGAACATAGTAACCCCTCACAAGCGATTCCGGAGTTTCCCCGAATTAGGGTTTTCAACCCTCGGAACCCCGTTTAAGTTGTCAAGCATGCCTTAGGGTTTCATTTCAACGCAAATTAACTTGTCATGTCATCCATATTGATTGAGCATTGCACATGCCATGTATTGAATATTGCTTTTTTCCTTTCCGGTATTTGGTTCTTCGCGATAGGATCCGAGCCTGAAGCTGAAGTCAACAACACCGAAGATCAATACTTTTCTACTGACAGACAAGGCAAGCGTAGCCTCTCATTCTGAACCTACTTTTACAAAGTATATTACTTTCTCGCTATGATGCACACGATTCCAATGTGGTCTTTTGTCAGTAGTCAGGGTTACCTACCTGCTGCATAGTTTCCCCGTTGTAGCCTTATACTCCTGATCCACTGCTCCTAGCATACCTAGGTTTGGCATCTGAGCGTTGCTAGAGCTTCTGCGATCGACAGCTTAGCCATGCATAGTGTCAACGTCTGATATATCCGAACGATGAATCAGTGGTGCCGGAGAATCTAGAAAGGTAGGAGTTGGTGACATTCTCGAAAGAGTTAATTAAATATGCTAAGGCTTGTATGGAGGCCACGTTGGGTGTGGTATTTGTAGTCTCATGCTCGCCAGGAACTGAGTTCTTACCTTTGGAACCAAGACGAGCGTGCAACCACACGGGGCCTGGACAACCTCATGACTGACTAACTTGCCTAGTAGATTCCATGAGTCACATAGTTCGGGCGTTCCATTCGACATACGCATAGAGAATCTTTTAGAAGATTTGTCGGGTGAAGTTGGTGCATTCATAGCAGGTAGGGAAGCGTGGACCGGGTTGCTTGGGATAGATAGCGCCCCTGGTAAACCAACCTCGCCTCACATCTTTAAATCGGCTTGAGTTTGACTCACGGAATCATACTTACTGCGTGACTCATGATCTCGGCGAAAGCAAGGTAAAGGTCGTGGTCAACCACCCTCTGTCGGCCTTCCAAGGAACAGGGCTAATAATTTGGCATTAAGAGTCGGTTGGTGCGTGTGGGTAAAGTTGTACACCCTTGCAGGGTTAAATATTTTCGAAAAGCCGTGTTCACGGTTATGAACGACTTGGCGACCAGACTTAAGATCATAGATAACTTTAACCACTATAAAACTTGTTGATCCACGTGTGCTTAAGGATGCTTCCTCTGGGTCGAGGGGGTGATCCTAGATAGGAGGTTCTGATGAAGCTGGTGGTTACCAAGATGTGATGAACAAGATGAAGAAGTCGCTATCTTATCCCTTTTGAAAGATTCTGAGTAGACGAGCCTCTTTCCTCTCTTGTTTACAAATAAGGATTGCTTTCCGTAAAAGAAAATCCAGAGAAAGCCTTTCTAGCCAGAGCATGTAGATACTAGGTTATCTAAGTCTTCCGGAGTACATTCTCGTACCCAACATTGCGCCATTGTTGTTTTTCTCCAGAGAATCTGGTTGCAATTGAAGGTGGCTTCTACGTTGACATCGACGAGTAGTTGGGGGTCCAGGTAGCATCCTGAGGACTATGGGATGGACGTCGCTTTTGTTTATGGCCTCTTAGGCCTTTTGCTAAGTTGTTGTGTAGAACAACATAATTTGCTTTCGCTATGTGATGTAATGTTGGGTATTTGACCTCTGGTTTGTAATAACTCTAATATCTTACTATGTTAAGAGTTTAAACTTATGCTGTTGAATCCCTGTGTTCTGTAATGTTACCGAATCATACTGTTATCCTCCGTGTTTGGGGTTGAACTTAACTTAGATCATGATCTGAGGTTAGTTTAACCCTAACCCGGGGGTGCTACAAATGTCAGACACAATTTGTCAGATTGAGCAACTAATAGTGTGAGACAAACAACTTCTATTATCATGTAGCCAACAAACTTGACAGGTTAAGCAACTAAAAAGTGTGAGACAAGCAACTTCTATTATCACAGACTAAATCATGATCTTTGTCACAGACTATGAAACAACAACTTCTACTAGCAACTAGTATTTTCATGTATGAAAACTGGCAACTTATTTGTCAGAAAAGCAACTAATCAACAGAAAAAACAACTAATCAACTACTAAATCAACTAGTAGTGTGAGCAACTAATAGTGTGAGACAAGCAACTTCTATTATCATCTAGCCAACAAACTTGTCAGGTTGAGCAACTAATAGTGTGAGACAAGCAACTTCTATTATCACAAATTAAATCATGTTCTTATCATAGACTATGAAACAATAACTTCTACTAACAACTAATACCGTCATGTATGAAACAAACGATGTTTATACTAACAACTTATTTGAAAACAAAAGCAACTAATCAAACAAAAAAGCAAACTAATCAACTACTAAATCATCCCAAAATCATATCCTATTCCTATGATAACAGTGCGCATCAAAATCCCTCAGATCCCCTTCCTTAATGCGCCAATCCACCCCCTACAAAAGCATAAATGCGCTTCATATAACCCCTACAGAGCAATCCACCGTGAATCGAAACAATAAAGAACCACGCAACATCACAGACGAACCCCCTGGCGCCAATCCACCCCGAGAGAACCACACAAATCGCGTGAAAACACACACATAGGGAAGACGAAATTCATGGAAATTCATGGAATCAGAAGATACCTAATCTGTCGCGGTGCTCGAAATGTGCCCGAAAATGTGCTCGCCCAAATCCTACATGGATACTGGGCGTCAATCGTCAGATTCCGCCGAGAATCCCCGAGAAAATCAACGCCTCCACCGCCTCCACTCGCTGATGTAGACCTCCGCCGGCCACGTGCCAGTTCACCCTCGTCGGAACGGCTCCACCACCGTCTCTAATCGCCGGAACGCCGGAACGAAATCGCCCCCGCCTACGGTTTGAAGCGAGGAAGCGAGAGAGAGCAGGTCGAGCGCGAGAGAGACAAGAGGGAGTTAATGTGCGTGACGCGCGGAGTAGAAACAGACAAAAACCAACTGGGCCCGTTAACCCGCGTGGCACCTGCGCGTCTAAGGGCATGTACAATGCTAGAGAAGTCATGCCTTCTCTTAGCTCTCCACATCATCAAGAGAAGACATAATATACAACTTGTACAATGCATTATCTTTTATTGCTATCTCTAGCAATTAATAAGGATTAACTATTTTTAGTAATAAATTGGTTGATTAAGGGAAGACATATGATACAATGGAGAAAATAGTCTTCTCTTATTTCTAAGAGATCATCCCTTAGCTAAGGGAAGACAACCTCTTCTCTCTTATTTCTCTCTCCTCCAAGAAATCCGTGGCGGCGTAAGGGAAGGTGGCGTATTTCGTTATACGTGCCCTAAGTAATTAGTTTTTTATTATTATTTGTTCTCCTTCCATCCTCTCTCTTCGCCCTTTTTCCATTCCGTCCAAATAAAACGCTCGAGCTACCAAACCCTAGCTAGGCAGGTCTCTTTTTATCCGATTCGTCCCGATCTCAGTTGGGCGCGTGATTGGATCGTAGGGGGATGACGATATCAAGCGCCGAGGGGTTCCTCCCGGCGGCGAGCTGCCTGCCGTGCACAGCGGAGGAGGAGCGGGCGGCTGTCGACGCCCTCACGCGGGACGCGGAGGCGAGTGTCAAGGACGGCGATCTCCGCTACCTTGTCTCACAGAGGTGGGCGTTCCACCTTCCTACCTATCCCTGTAATTTTTTCGGCGTTTTTTTTTGCTTGCTCGTTGAATGTGTTGTGTTTCCGGTTGATAACGCGGACGCCGCGCGGATCTTACGCGGGGAGCAATTTGTGGCTTGAATTGGGATATGAGATCTGACGGGGGATTTCCTAAGTGTTTTACAAATAATCCAATATAAACATTTAAGTGTTTTACAAATAATCCAATATACCGGGGGGGGGGGGGGGATAACAGTACATGGGGCATCAGGCAAGGTCGTATCTACAAGCAGCCTGTGCCGGAGGGGCGGCATACCGCACCAGTGACTTTTTTTTACATTGGGGGGTGGGGAGAGTGAAAGACGTAGACAACAGCGGCACACCACGATTGGGCTGGTATTGTTGGGGGGCACTAGTATAATTATCTATTCCTGAATGCTCTCTCTCGTTTTTCTGTTGTTTCATTTGGCAATCCTGGGTTTTAGGGGGTGGCGGTAGACTATGATTTATGACAGATTATCTCTTATGTTGGAAATTGGAGATTTATGAGTGCCCTTGACTCGATTTAGTGTGACTTGATTCACCATGCAGGTTGTAGTAACGCTATAGGATGCCTTGTTGTTATAGAGTGACTCATTCGTACAGTCAAATCAATTCACATTGACTTCAATTAAGGAATTATAAGTTTGAGATTATAGAAGGGGTTCATTTATAACGTTACTTCTTTCGTACTGGATGCACGAAACTGTAGTGAAGATTGAAGAGGACGTATGCCAATACCCATTCTCTCTTTACCCAATTACTAGTATTAACTATTAGTAGGTTGCAACCTCCCCCAGCATACAAACTAGGAATATGTTTATGGAAAAACATGAAGCACATGTTCAGTTCGCTACCACATTTTTTGGATCTTAGTTAGGCAAGTTTCTGGCTAGGGTTTTGGTTCATTGCCACTTTTTTCTTACCCTGCAACCACATGCCATAGACTTGATATCATGCCAAAGCTTGCCTAAGGTGTGGCCAACAATCTGTTAGACATAAAAAGTGTGTCTCGCAACACTTTGTCACAATTAGATGTTGCCAACAGGCTCTGAACCAGCCGAGGTGATTTTTTAATGCTTTGAATTTTTGTTGCTGTCGCTTATTCCAATCTCCACGTACTTGTCTATATTGGATTATTTGTAAAACACTTAAATGTTTGATTCACATGTTGATATGGAACAAGTATATTTGCTATGATAATGATGCGTTTCAGTATTACTGTCTACAAACACAAACAATGATATCCAATTGATGTGTATTGAATTTTGTGAATTTTGATGCAAAAGCCTCCAAACTAATGTGTACCACAATGATTAGATCTATGTTGTTCAAAATGATTCAATCCATATAACACTTCTTGGTTTGTTGCTTGTAAATTTCAGTACCTTTGTGGTGCACTTATGGCTGTAAATATCATATCTGCATTGGATTTTGTAGTACCTGTTTGAAGTTAATATGTAGAGGAGCCTTCTGCCTTTCAACGAAATGGTTACTTTGCTTATTTCAATCCCTTGGTTTGGTTATTCAACTATGCATTATGTAAATTTTGCAGCTGGTGGACACACTGGCAATCTTATGTGGGCCTACTCAGTTATGGGGAGAATGACACTGACATCCCTCTTCAACCGACGAGTAGACCTGGGGAGATTGATAACAGGAAGCTTGTTTCGGAGGAAAATAGCAGTGGCACTGAAGAGCAAGAGCTCCAAAGAACCTTGAGGGAAGGGGAGGACTACACTTTGGTGCCACAAGAAGTTTGGAGAAAGCTATATGACTGGTATGAAATTACAGTGCCATGTGATGTATGCATTTTCTTGTTTCTTTGTTAGTCCCATTCCCATTTAATGCATCTAGTAGAAGGAACTCTGATAGACCACTAATATCATCTCTGTCATCCTGCCTGTTGGATTAGGTCTTCCATTGTTATTCTCCTCTTGCCTGCTACTAGTAGTTTGGCAACACAATATGTAATTGTGCCACTTGTGAGTTGAATGTTGGGAAGACTATTGTTATGTTGTCTTGTTTATTTGTATTTCATGATAAATTTAATCGTATTCCCACTATTGGTTTCCACATGTGCCCTATGGTGGTGGGTGTGTATGAATCAGCAGGTTATATGGATTGCCATTTATCAGTAGCGGTTGTTCCATGTAAAAAAAGTTGGTTTATTATACTCATGTCATCCAACATGAGTGCGGAATCCTGTAGTGCCTTTATTGGTTGTTTATTTATTTCCATTTTGTCAGGCATTCATATGCACGTGCCCCTAGATATGTATGCACAATCAAAGAAATAATTGTTGGAGTCTAGGTTAGCATAGTAGTATTGTCCTAGGAGAGTCTAGAGTATTCCATTGTCCTATGAGAGTCTAGAGTATTCCAGTAAGTGTTGGAGTCTGAGTTAGTGTAGTAGTACTACTCTTGTAGAGTCTAGAGTATTCTAGGGAGTGTTAGTATAGTAGTAGTGTCCTACTAGAGTCTAGATCATTCCAGTGTACAAGTGAAGATGTAAGGCTAGATTGTGCTATATATAAAAGAGGGTGTGGAGGTCCAAGGGACCAACCAAGCCCATCCAGTGTCCCCAAAAATCCAACATGGTATCGAGCTAGGCTCCTCCTCCTAACCCTAGCTACCACCATTCCACCACCGCAACACCCATCCCGACTCTTGTTGTCAACAACACCACGCATTGTAGTCACCTAAGCGGCGAGGCCGCATCCGTTGCTCTCTGACGGTAACCACCTTATGTTGCACGATGTGTTGTGTGAGGCTTGGTTCTTTGCCTGTCTGGAGGTTGCTTAGTGAGCTAGTTAGAATGGTGCAATTGAGATGTTGATAGGAGGAAAATAAGTTAGCTGGATTTGGGGACCAAGAGAAGCTGGAGGTGGAGGAGGACCTCGATGCGGTTGGAGATGGGCGGATCAGAGGTGATGGTGATGGTGATGGTGGCTGTGTGGTCTTTGGGCGTGGTCGTGGAAGGAGACAAGCGGGTGAGGTCTCGGTTTGGTCGTTCTTGGCTTGGAAGAGGCCAGCTGCAAGGTGTGGGCCTTTGAGGTATGAAGCGGAGCCGAGAAGAGGAGTCAGGAGGAGTAGGCTTGGAGTTGATTTGGGCGGTGTGAGGAGCAAAGTGAGCAGAGCTTGGTGCTAGGAGAAGAGGAGAATGGAATGGATCCGAGAGAGGTAGAGGATGTGGTGACCGAGGCAAAGATGGTTGAGGCAAGATGGTAGGAGGGTTGACGGAGAGGTGGTAGAGGTCAAGGTTGTCACCGCGTTGGATAGGTGGAAGTCATGTGGAGGTCGGGAGTGTGGGCTGAGATGGTGGCCGGTGAGGTGAGCAGTTGTGGCTCTGAGGAGCGGTTGTTGAGGTTAAGCGGCCGTGGTTATGTGGGAGCAGTGATGAAGAGGCAATGCCGATGCTCAAGCCGATGAGGAAGGCGTGTGGTGCCGCCGTTGTAGGCGCCGGTGTGAGAAGGCGTATGGTTGGAGAGGCAACAGTGGACCAACGCGAGAAGGATTGGAGGTGGCTAGCTTGATGCAAAGTTTGTGCATGGTGATGTTGATGGTGAGGCGGTTGTGGCTCTCTAGGAGTTGTTGTTGAGGTGAGGCATTGTGTCTGCGGGAACTGAGTTGATGAAGAGGCAATGACGATGCTCAAGGCGATGATGGAAGGCGTGTGGTGCCGCCATTGTAGGCGCCCGGTGTGAGAAGGCGCATGGTTGGAAAGGCAGCGGTGGACCAATGCGAGAAGGATTGGGTGGCGACTTGATGCAAAGTTTATGGATGGTGATGTTGATGGTGAGGTGGATGTGGCTCAGAGGAGCTGTTGTTGAGTGAGGCAGCCGTGGTTCGTGGGGCCGGAGTTGATGAAGAGGCAATGGCGATGCTCAAGCTAATGAGGAAGGCGTGTGGTGCCGGGGTTGTATCGCCCGGTGTGAGAAGGCGCATGAGTTGGAGAGGCAACAATGGACCAATGCAAGAAGGATTAGAGGTGTCTAGCTTGATGCGAGTTGTTGCATTATGAAGGTGATGGCTCGCATGCGTGAGCTTGGATGATCCGAGTTGATTGGGTGCTTGACGACCGATGGAGCAAGAGCTAGAGTAAAATGCTCTCATGTGTCTTTGTATCTTTGGTAAGCTAGATGTGTAGTGGTAGTAGTAAGTGTCATGGAGTTGTAGCAAGATGGTCATGGTGACTGACCCATGCCCATCTTGAGGGGGAGTGTTGGAGTCTAGGTTAGCATAGTAGTATTGTCCTAGGAGAGTCTAGAGTATTCCATTGTCCTAGGAGAGTCTAGAGTATTCCAGTAAGTGTTGGAGTCTGAGTTAGTGTAGTAGTACTACTCTTGTAGAGTCTAGAGTATTCTAGGGAGTGTTAGTATAGTAGTAGTGTCCTACTAGAGTCTAGATCATTCCAGTGTACAATTGAAGATGTAAGGCTAGATTGTGCTATATATAAAAGAGGGTGTGGAGGTCCAAGGGACCAACCAAGCCCATCCAGAAATTGTCCCCAAAAAATCCAACAATAATGTTGATCAATTCCACTTAAACGTTGCAACTAGTAATATGTTGCAGATGTTAAATTGCTGATGCCAATGCCATGAAAGCGAAAGGTGCATACTTCCTCCGTCCTAGAGTTTAAGGCTTTTTTTTGAGAAGTCAAGCAACTTTTAGAAAAAATTATCAAGAACTATGATATTATATAGATACCATATGAAAATATGTTTCATGATGTATTAAAGGGTATGAATTTCATATTGTAAATATTAATATTTTTCTCTAATAACTTGGTCAAATTTTACGTAGTTTGACTTTTGAAAAAAATATAAGCCTTAAGCTCTGGGACGGAGGTAGTATAAGGCAAAATGTAAAAATAATGCAATGCCAAAGAAGACAATTTGGAGAGCTACAAACATGGGGAAGAATTGGTAAAACAATGCTATGTCAAAGAACGAATTTAGGAAGCTAGAACAATGCGTATCGGAAACAGATGATTTACTTGATGCTTTTCCAGTTTGCTTTGTATTTCCCTTATCTTCTTGCTAGCTCTATACCAGTGCTTGAATTACGCATTTCTTTCAAAGTTTCAAGGGGAAAAGGTTTTGGGTCTCAAACAAATAATTGTATTGGACATTAACACGGTCTTCAAAAGATAGTTTTGACCATATAATTTGTACTATTTGGCATGCATAAACCCAAGAAAGTTATAAGATACTCTGAAATACTTTGTGGTAGATAATTGTGATTTGTAAATTTCTAATTTAGATGTTTAAAATGATATAGGCAGTCAGAGTTTAAAAGCTTGACTGAAGGTGTGTCCAAAGCGCTAATCATTTGTGAACTGAGAGTACTTGCAGTATTTGATCTGCAGAGTACTCATGAGGTGGATGATATTTTCAGGTATAAAGGTGGACCAGAGATATGTAGGAAAGTGATTTGTGAGGATCCAACTTCCAGGAGATACATAGTGGATGTCTATCCCCTCCATTTGACACTAATTGATGAAAGAGTCAGCTCTGTGCGGACTATCAAACTAAGTAGGAAGGTAAATTAGTATCAACTTATCGCTTTCATATAATCATGTGTAACCTTTCATCCACATTCATGTTGATGTTCTTCTCATAGATTTATGATTTGTGATAGATGATCTGTTGGCCAATAGGTTTGGCTGCTACATTGTATAACTTAGGTGGTCAATCACAATTGTAATCTTGTTTGTTTATTGCACCTGTGGAAAGTTTAAAATCCAGATTTCTTGGGATGATAGTCCCCAAAAAAGAAAAATTCAATTGGGCTCATCTATCTTTCTTCTCTTACCGTCGATATATCTTCTTTCTGTTCTCTGGAACACTGTTTTGGGGTCTTGCTATTCTTTATTTGCCGTCAGTGACGGACCAGAACTTGTGTTACAACTTACAAGTTGATCCTAACTAGTGTCACATGGTGGTATTTTAAACTACTTTAGATTGAATGTGCATGAAGTAAGGTAAATTTTATATGAGTTACTTCCCTTGGTACTTTTTTACATTCAGCCTTAAATTTATTATGTCTTTGTTGGCAATTTTATTCTCTAGCAATTATTTATTTTTTATGCCTCATTATGATGCTTCCAGGCCAAAGTTCAAGAGCTTTACAGATTGGTTTGCTCACTTTTGGCTGTAGAGCAGTCCAAGGTATACTCATTGCCAACTATGTATCTGACATATTTATGCCTTGTATTTTTAGTAGAGCTACAGCATTGGTATTTTGTTGATCCTTTGTTTTAAACTTTTAATGATTCAGATCCTCCTCTGGGATCATTACCAAAAGACGAAGAACAAGAAGTTGACCAATATGGGTGAGACACTCGAGGAAGCACAACTTATGATGGACCAAGAGGTATTATGTTATGTTCATTCTCGTCTTTGCCGAAACCTGTGGCTCCTCTTCTTCTGCTGCGTTGCCTTGCATCTCTTCCTCCTACAGTCCAATGGTGTTGTTGTGGCTGCTTGGAGCTGCGAAGGTAGTAGGGATGAATCACAGGAGGATGAGTTCGTCCTCGGCGTTTTGGTGTCGTAGCCGGCGATTAGATGGGATAGCAGGGGATAGGTCTAGAGAATTCAGAGGGGTTGGGAGTAGCAAGTAGAAGATAGATAGATTGTTTATTGCTTGCCCAAAAGAGATCAGATGCATGCCCTCTTAAGGAGGACCAATGCCAGGCCAGGAGATGCACAAACCGACTAGGACTCCTAGTGTTCAACTAGGAATAGGACTCTGACACAACTAACTCTATTTATTTAACTGTCCCTTTTTCTTGAATCTGACTATAGTAGTAACTGAACTGGACTCTTAGACTAATTGTAACCTGATTGGACTCTACTGACGCCACAACAGGTGTGTTGTTGCATCCATGGTTAAGTAGTAATAAACCCATAAATTTTGTTCTCTTATGTTCACACTCTTGTCTTTTGCTGAAACCTGTGCCTCCTCTTCTTTTGCTGCGTTGCCTTGCATCTCTTTCTCCTACAGTCAATGATGTGCTGTTGCACTACCTTTTATTACATGGCTATAGCATCCACCATTAAGTAGTAATAAACCCTTGAATTTTGTTCTGTTATGTTGACGTAATTTGCATTTTGTAGGCTATCTTACCACTTATGGTTTAACTCTACTACCTCCGTCCCAAGGAATAAGGCGTCCTTGTTTTGCGTGTTTTTTCTTTGACCAAGATTTACTCTAAATATATAAAGAATGTTGGTACAAAATTAGCATCATTGGAAAGTATGTTTCAATACGAATCCAACGATACTAATTTTACATAATATAATCAAATTTTAGTTGCTCTATTTATTCGGTCAAACTTTGCTTTGGAATGCGCGTGCGCCTTATTCTTTGAAACGGAGGGAGTATTTCTTAACACTGGTACAAAGTGGCGAAATGAATATGTTGTGTGAGTTATTTTTGCTATACTTAAATCCTACGTTGCATGGATACGGGGATACGGATACGGATACGGATACCGCGATACGGCGATACGGCGATACGGTGATTTTTCAAAAACATGGATACGGGGATACGTTTGTATATATATAATAAACATTAATAATTCAGCAAATAATTCCCAACATTGCAATAGTGCATCCAATAAAGTACTAGTAAATAAAGAGTACGAATTTAGTAGATAGACGACACGACAAAATAACGCCACATCAATCACAACTTGGCAAATTTGAACTTCAAATAATTATTCAACAACTTTATTCTCTGAGGCTTCAAGATCATCTAGCAACGCCTGTAGCTCTGGTTCATCTAGTGATCTTCAAGATCATCTAGCATTGCCTCTACGTCTGGTTCATCAAGTGAGAGCACAGCTTCTTGAAGAAAATCTGCGCCACCACCAAATATATCATGGGTGTCTCCTCCAATGTCCCAAAATCGTGTTGGGCCACTTGAATACTCAGCAGATTTTCTTGAAATAAGACGCAAGTTTTGATGCACAAAGACAAGATCTTCAGCACGTCCAGGGTTTAGCCTACAACAAATTAAATGGAACTCACATTCCAACATCCAAGTAGATGGTAAATGCAAGAAAATAATGAATTCAAGTAGAATAGAGGACCTGTTTCTTGCTGTACTATGTATGAGACCATACGTGCTCCAATTTCTTTCAGCACAAGAAGAAGACGATGTCTGGCCAAGTAATTTTAGTGCCAATTTTTGTAGCTCTGGGGCAGAGTTACCATGGATTCCCCACCATATCTTAGGCTCTAGGTAGGTTCTATCCTCAATTGAATCAAAGGAACTAAATCCAGCAGCAAACAAACTAAAATTACCAAATTGTTGTTTGATCTTGTGCAATTCTGGACCATCACCAAACATCCTCCTAAAACATTTGTTTCTCTCTGTTGATATCTCTTCATCAACATGTGGAGCTTCACGGCCATTAACCTCATCAAGCCAAGCTTGAGTGTAATACCTAAAGATAATAGTAACAAAGGAACCAATTAGCAACAATACTCGGTACGCTAAAAAATTAAATTTTTGGGACAGCGAGCTAGCAACTTACTTGGGGTTCAGTGAATGTGCCAAACAATGCAATGGTGTGTTATTCTTTAACCATCGACTCTGTAGGATCTTGTCAACAATATCATAAAATGGAGAGTGATCATGCTCATGTTTTCCTTCATGACGATAAATTATAGTTTTCACCTTCTCAATCATGCTATCCCACATCTCATATATCAAATGAAGGCATGGTTTATCCGTGTCAGCTGCACGTATCATAGAGTAGATGGGCTCGCCGAAATCAAGGATATACTTCACTTTATCCCACCACAGATCACTAAGAACCTTGTCTTTCACAAATTGTGCTCTACCTTGATTGTCATCTCTATAATCAGACCACCTGGGGCACACAACCAACAAAGTAAGATCATCTTTGATCTCACGGAACCTTTTCAGCATAACAATCTGAGAGGCAAATCTTGTTTCGGCAATAGCAAGAAGTTTCAACTTGCTATTGTCATTGAACATAGACAACCTCATGGAGTGATTCATTATGAAGTTCCGAATATGCTGAGCATCTGATGTAACCTCGTTGATCCAGTTGCAGTGTTCAAACTCAGGGTCTTCCTCATCTCTGGCGGCACATATGCTCTTCAAAGCAAGGTTCAAAGTATGGACAACACATGGAGTCCAGAATATATGAGGGTACTTCTGCTCCACCATCAGCCCCGCACCTCTGCAGTTTGATGCATTATCAGTCACCACTTGCACAACATTCTCTGCTCCAATAAAATCAACGGTTTCTATCAGCCTCTGAAAGATGTACTCTTTGGTCTTTATTTCTCCTTCGGTGTTGGTTGCTCTTAAAAACATGGGTCCATCTTCCGTTACAGCCATAAAATTTAACAGAGGCCGTCTTTGAGGATCAGACCACCCATCTGTTACAATACTCACACCTTTGCTACTCCATGTTGACTTGATCGGCTGCAGCATTCGTTCCACATGTGTCTTCTCTTGCACAAGAAGGCTGGTTCTGATCTTGTTGTAGCTTGGAGGGACATAGCCACCTAATTTACTATTGGCAGCAAACATGAAAGCTTGCCTAAACCAAGGGTTTCTTGCGAGGTTGAAAGGCAGACCTACAACAAATACAATGAAAACACGGGATTGCTTAAAATTTAAAAGAATCTACGTAAAATGAAACATGTTGCATGATGATAACATTTTCACCTGCAGTATAAAACATCCTTGCAATCAAAGCATCCATCTGGCTGCGAGTATTGACATCGAAGCTTGCTTCAATAGCTGATGTCTTTCTCTTTCTCGCACTCTCAGTTTCATTACCAATAGTTGGCAATGGAATGTTGAAAGGCGTTTTGATACTTGCATCAGCCTTATCTTGTTCACTTTTGAGCTGAACTAGAACATCAATAGTAACTTTTGGACAAGGCTTCACTCCATTTCCCATCTTTAACAGATGGTGTTTCACTCTTGTGTAACTCCCAGTAACATCACGGTTACAAAGCCTACAGATGATCTTAGCATTGCCTCCTTTTCCTCCTCCAGTCTTTGCAACTTTCTGTACGTACCTCCATAGCGGCCACTTTGGATCATCAGTTGGAGGAATCACCCGAACAGAATCCAACATCTGGAGTCCATCACTATTGCCTGTACTTGAGCTGGCCATGGCTGATCTACAAGAAAATAAATTAACAATTTAAATCTGGACCAAGAAGGCAATCAGAGAAGGGAGAACTTAGATTAATGAAGAATTGGAGATGGGAATTGGGCTGTGTACAGCCGGCGAAGATGAGAATTGGAGATGAGAAGTTGAGAACTGGAGATGGAGATTGGAGAAGAGAAACTAACCTGTACAGCCGGCGGCAGGCGACGGCCGGCTTCTCCGGCGGTGCAGGAGCAGGCCGGCCAGCGGCGCGATGATCTCTTGGTGGCGGCGCGAGACACCCAAGTACGATTGGCAGGAGGTGAAAAGACGAGAGGAAACTGATCGGTAGCTTTATACCTTAGGGATTAGGGTAATTTTGTATCCAAAACGTATCCTAGAAGTATCCCTCGCGTATCCGAAT
This sequence comes from Avena longiglumis, assembly GCA_030063025.1. NCBI lineage: Eukaryota > Viridiplantae > Streptophyta > Magnoliopsida > Poales > Poaceae > Avena > Avena longiglumis. Next base: position 253,577,793 of record CP125974.1, read on the forward strand.
TTATTTCTTTAAAAAAAAAACGAAAAACTGCCAGATACGTACGGGATACGTATCCCGGCGTATCCCGCCGTATCCCCGTATCCCCACGTATCCAACCCCTGATACGTGGGTTTCCGGCCGTATCCGTGCAACGTAGCTTAAATCCACTTTTCGGGTGGGTTGAAGCTTACAATCCTTTCTATTTATGTAAAGAATGTTCTCCTCATACATGGTTGCCCTTGGTTTACCTGCAAGCCTGTATCTGCTTTGCTATTTCCTCTGGCTTGGCTGAAAGTCCTTTGTTCTTGCTTTATGCTCGCAGATTCTCTTGGAGGTTAGTGTAGATTATACCTGGCCATCCGATCTTGCTACGAGATGTACCAACAATGAATTAGCATTAGTTCCACTGGAACCCTCCACGTCATCATTCTCAATTGCTGGAGGCCCTAACATCTCAAATGGCTATTCATCTAGAATTGATTCCAGTCTACCTCAAGATAACCACTTTAATCCTTTATTAAGGGACACAGGTGGGTATAGTAGTTTCAGCAACGGAACAAAAGATGAAATCCATGGATTGACTGGGTTACATAACTTGGGTAATACATGCTTCATGAATAGCGCTATACAGTCCTTGGTCCATACACCTCCATTGGTAGAGTATTTTTTGAAGGACTACACTCAGGAGATAAACACGGAAAATCCGCTTGGGCTACAGGTATGAGATTATTTCAACCCACTTGGGCTATGTGACGATGTTATTTATGGCATTTGGGGATTATCAATTGTGCAGGGTGAACTTGCAGTAGCATTTGCAGAACTACTGAGAAAACTTTGGACAGCCGGCCGCACTTCTGTACCTCCTCGTGCATTTAAGTCAAAACTCTCTTGTTTTGCTCCTCAGTTTAGTGGATATAATCAGCATGATTCTCAGGTTTGTGGTACGCGGACTGTATTGGTTCTTCAGATGTTTATATGCTATTTCAATTTGGAAGAATCAAACACATCTATTTAAGTTTGTTAATGTACTGATTATTTTTGTTGTGTTAGCGATATTGCTAGAGTAGCAAGATGTCCTATCTTTTTTGAGACCTGATGTCCTAACTTCTGCACAAATTATATTTGCTTTCCAACTTTGTCTCAGTTATTTGATCAGGCATGCTTCCTTATGACATCAGTAACATATTACCTGTTTGATGCTTGGTATCATTTGGGTCCCTCAGTTCCTGAAGCATTGACTATGTTTTCATTTCTCCCAATTTCCAAATACCTCTATTCCATCTCCATTGCTTGTTTCCTTCATACCCATTTACTCTAAATTATGAAGCACCCATATAGGGACATATACATGGCAATAAGCATAAGGGCACACGAGATGCGGCATTTTTGTTGCTGAATATTTAAGTGTTGTTCCCTCGATACCTTAATATATATCCTGCTTTGCTTTATATAAATTTCATATGGTAATAATACATTTCACATGTATAAAATATTTACATTGTGATAATGACATATTTACAGTCTGCTTTTACTTTGGCTCTTAATGTTATCCAATATTCTTTACTAGTTCAATAATGCTTTAGCTAGTACAGTTAGATACTATCTCCTATTTCATTTTATTAACCACTTCCAATTTGTATTCTCATGCATGCGTTGGATACAATACTTAGAAACAATAATGGATTCACTCTTTGTAAGTTATATCATGGTTTTTTTTGAATCTGCTGACCACAAGTTCTCATTGATTGATTGGGCCTTGTCCCATTAGCTATTACTATACCCCAATATCGTGTATATATCAACCTGCACTTTTGCTGCTTTTGTTTCTCTATGTTTTGTGAAACATTTTAATATGATATTCTCTTATATAACAATTGCCACTGCTTTCTACAGGAGTTGCTTGCATTTTTGTTGGATGGTTTGCATGAAGATCTCAACCGTGTGAAGAAGAAACCATATATTGAAGCAAAGAATGCTGATGATCGTCCTGATGAAGAATTCGCCGAAGAATGCTGGAATTACCATAAAGCTCGAAATGACTCCATAATAGTAGATAAGTTCCAGGTAAGTACATTTCAGACTTGAATGACAAGGCATTCATGTTTCAACGGACATGTGAAAGTTAGTCACTGCTAGGTGACATTAGGAACTTGTTCGCGCTGTAAACTCTTGCTATTGTTTTTTTATTTTATCTTGCTTCGACTATATCTATTGGTGCTTTTAGATTCTATGTTTAAATGTAGTTGCAGAAGGTTATGGAATTTCAGCTGCCTTTGACATGAAAGCTTATCTACATTTATCACGTGATGCTTATCACATTTCTGGCCGCCAATCGTTAAGCGCTGTCTTACTTGCCTGATGTTTGTCTGGTTATTATTTAGTTGTCAATGAAAAATAAAGTAGCCACTACAGCGTTAGGCTACATCCTCGATTGAATTTGTCTAGGTTTGTGATCTGCTAGTTTGATCATCCACTGTTAAGAGTAAAATGCACTACAGGTCCATAAAATTCTACAGATTGTTTGACCTAGGTCCCTCAACTTGAAAAATCAATATTTTTAGGTCCTTCGATTAGCAAGTTAGGTCCAGAATTTCTTTTGCTTGCTGTCATTGAGTCAATGTTGGAAGTGGTATTATATGCTGATGTGTGGCGACATGCTGTTTTGGAGATAGTAGTAGGCAGTTCCAAGAGAAAACAACCCCTGTGGTCTACCATTCTGCGGTCCTGCCACTATCTGATGTCCAACATAAGGCCCATCTTACGAGTACCTTCTAAGTTCGTGGTGTTAGTGTTCCCTGTCTGTTCTCTCTTCTCTCTGTTCTCTCCTTTGAGTAAAAGCAGAAAAATGAGGGACTAGCACTGCATAGGAGAACATGTAGAAGTTTCAGGCAACATATGCCTTCTTCTATTAGCTTTTGCAGCAACGGATGCTACACTTCTCAGCAACAAATGTCTACAGAACTTAGCAACCCATGCTTGCTCCAGCAACCTATGCTAGGACCTATTTATACTTGTATATGACCCTTTAGATTGTTGCCATATGGCACAATATAAACCCTACACCATACTTCTAGAATACTCTACAAACTCTAGACATTTCATATTACTCCCTCCGTCCAAAATAGATGTCGCAAACTTTTTTAAATTTGGATGCATCTAGACACTATTTAGTATCTAGATTCATCTGAACTTAGATAAATTTTCGACATCTATTTTGAGACGGAGGGAGTACTAAATATCTTACTCTAGAACATTCCTAATTCTAGAGTTCTCCCTACATACCCTGGATACTTCATGACCTAGCTAGCTCCTACTAGCCAACTGCATTGACAAGATTACTTCTAACATCAAACACACTGCAGCATGCCTATCTATTCGGTACACAACCTATGTGCACTGTTTACTCACACAGGACACAACTCAATCTGCCCTGTTCACACACAGCAAGCACATAACCTATGTGTGCTCTACAGCCTGCACACAACCTATCTGTGCGGATCACACCATGACAAGATTACATTCAGGCTAACACGTGGAACATCTATGACACCCTAGGGTTCAGGTGCTTTGCCATTTCGCTGGGTGGAGATGCTCCCTGGTAGATTGGTTGCTCTTGATACACCAGTCACCCCTACTGCGATCCCAGTCACTGGGGAGTACCGGAGCAGCAGAGTACTATGGAGGCCATAGTTGTATGAGATGCTGCTGAGGAGCACAACAATAAGGCAACGAGAGATACACCAGACTCGAGAGATTGTGCCTGTAGCTGTGGGTTTTGTCTTAACTAATTGCGTATGGATATCATGAACCATATTATCTCATGAAATCTCCATTGTCTTCCAGACATTGTGTTCAGGTCTGATATGTTAGTGATGTGTGCTGCATGCTGATCTATTGAAATAGGGGAATTCAGATCTCGTAAAACAAAAAAAGAAAAGAAACCTGTCAAACATGGTGGCTATGGCTTGGTGATTGGCAATATTGCCGAGGCTACCATCACATTGCGGCAGCTGAGGTCACAATGAATAGGTATTAAGTGTGTGGAAGTGATATCATTGTCTTGAGAAGGGGCATGTTTAAATGTTATAAGGAGAGGAGGCAGAACGATTGCAATATCAGCTAGTTAACCTTTTTGTAAACCTCACTTAATCGATCTGTCCAATTTAGAGGATCTAAATGTTCACTTGTCAACCTTAGGGAACTACTCGAACCATCCAATAACCATGTAAGATGGGCATACACCACACTGTGCTTGTTTATTAGTACTACCTCTGATCCAAAATAAGTCTCGCAGTTTTAGTATAATTTGTACTAAAACTACTTGTACTAAAACTGCGACACTTTGGAACGGAGGGAGTAACTCACTAGTTAGCAAAATTTCATGGACGCAGAAAGATCTCTCTGGAACTTGGTAAGCATTGACCAAAATGCTTCATGATTACAGTAATCAATATCTTTCTTGTACTGGCGAACAATATTGCTGTTCTTGTGTATCAAGACTGGAAATGAAAGCAAACCATAATATTTCAGTTATCTTTATCTTTGCTTCAATTATATACTACCTCTGTTTCATAATATAAGCCTTTCTAGTAGTTCAAATTGAACTGCTAAAAAGGCTTATATTTTGGAACGGAGGTAGTAACAGTTAGTTTGCCGTTTCTCTTGCTTTGTATGTGCCGCCTGTTTGCTAACAAGATTTTACCCTTTTGTGTTCTCTGCCATAAAAATTATTTCTTCGTCGATGTTTCAGGGACAATACAAGTCTACATTAGTCTGTCCGGAATGCAACAAAATCTCTGTTACCTTTGATCCATTCATGTATTTGTCACTACCATTACCCTCAACTGTTACTCGCATGATGACTGTGACTGTATTTAGTGGTACTGGGGCTTCTCTTCCCATGCCTTACACTGTTACAGTACAAAAAAATGGAGTTTGCAGAGATCTCTGTAAAGCCCTGAGTGATGCATGCTGCTTAAACGATTCAGAGACATTGTTACTTGCAGAGGTATAATCCGTTTCTGTCTTTACTTGACTATACTAGTCATTCGTGAAACTGTAGTGTATGTTTTCAGTAAATAACTAACTAAAGGTTACTCACATTCCTCAGGTATACGATTATCGGATTTACCGTTATTTCAGTCCATTGGAGCTACTTCATAGTATAAAAGATAATGATCAGCTTGTTGCATATAAGCTTCCAGTTGGCTATGAAAATCTTTTGAGGGTTGAGATCCTCCATCGAAAGGTGGATAGGTAAGAGCTATGCAAATGTTGTTATTTCATATCCTATGCTCCGTTTGTGAGAGTAATCCTTGCTTAGGAGTTAAGCTACTACTAGTAGGTTCTAGGACTAGTACTCTGGTAGGTTCTAGTAGTACAGTTTTGGTAGTAGTACTGGGTAGGTTCTAGAAGCAGCTTTAGGTGTGTAAATCTTAGGCAGTAAGCTAGATAGCAGTAGAAAGCTCTAGCTCTCAGGAGTAAACCGACCTGCCCTTGTACTCCTATATATATATGCCACAATGTAATACAGGCTGCAAGAAGCTTTTGGCAGCCACAAACAAACCACCTTCGTACACACTACCTGTGAACTAACAAGACTAACAGTTGGTATCAGAGCCAGGCTGTTGGTGAAGATAGGATCGTGAGAGATGTCAGCTCCAAATCAGGGTGTTGCCCGCAGTCTGTATGGCCAGCCGCGGCGCCGTTCCCCTTCACTGCCATCAAGACGACCGCGCCACCGCGATGCAGGAAGGCGCGAGGTCGTGGTTGAGCGTGTTGTGAAGGACGTCGGCGGCGACAGTTACCTGTTGCTGACGCGGACGAACTACACTGAGTGGAGCCTCATGAAGGTGAAGTTGCAGGCTCGGGGTATTTGGGATGCGATTGAGCTCGGCGCCGACGACTTCCAAGAAGACCGAATGGCGCTGGAGGCCATCTTGCAAACGGTGCCACCAGAAATGGTGGCTGGACTGGCTGTCAAGAGGACATCGAAGGAGGAGTGGGAGGCAATTCGAGCCATGTGTGTTGGTTCAGACCGCGTGTGGAAGGGCAAGGTGCAGCAGCTGAAGAAGGAATTTGAGATGATCTCGTTCCGCGACGGTGAGTCTGTTGACGAGTTCGCGTTGCGCCTTACCAACCTTGTCACAAGCCTCGCCACGCTCGGATCACCCATCGACGGAACTCGTCGTCGAGAAGTTGTTGCGGGTTGTGCCGTCTAGGCTCTCGCAGATAGCCCTTGCAATTGAGACCCTCCTTGACACTTCTGAGATGTTGTTGGAGGAGGTCACCGGTCGGCTGAAGGCAGCGGAGGACCGTCTCGAGTCGCCTGAGCCACCACGTGAGCAGGGAAAGCTCCTTCTCACCGAGGAGCAGTGGCGAGAGAAGATGAAGGGGCGCCAAGGCAGCTCCATGCCTCTCGAGCAGCGAGCGGAACGACCACCGCGTAAGAAGGGTGGAGAAGGCAACAACGATCGTGCAACAGCTAAGGACGGCCGACGTGATGACACATGTCGCAACTGTGGCCGTCATGGCCATTGGGCCAAGGATTGCAAGCAACCTAGGAGAAACAGGGCATACGTGGCCCAAGCAGAGGAAGATGATGAGGAGCCTAAACTCCTTATGGCACAGGTGTGCACCACTCCTGCCCCAGCCATGGTGGTGCAGCAAAGCATCACTCCTCCCCCATCCATGATAGTGCAGAAAAGCGACACTCTAGCTGCTGCCATGGTGCTGCAGAAAAAGGTTGCTCCAGCCCCAGCCATAGTGGTGAAGGACAACACCGCTACAGCTCCAGAGCATGCCCCTCTCCACATCGACGAGCCGAAGGCAAAAGCCTTCCTCGGGACGAGCAACGACGACGAGCGAATCAAGGGCTGGTACCTCGACACCGGTGCCACAAATCACATGACGGGCCATGGCGACGCCTTTGCTGAAATTGACAGAACAATCATCGACACTGTCAAATTTGGTGATGGCTCCGTCGTTGAAATCAAGGGCATGGGCACCATCATCTTTGCTGGCAAAAATGGTGAACACAAGGCTCTCACCGGCGTCTACTACATCCCACGTCTGAAGAACTCGATCATCAGCATTGGTCAACTCGACGAGAGAGGCGCATGTGTGCTGATCAGGAGAGGTGTGCTTCGCATATGGGATCAACAAGGTCGGCTCCTTGTTCGAGTCGAGCGCGACCGAAATCGTCTCTACTGCCTCCATCTTGAGATTGCCCAGCTGACTTGTCTCTTCGCCCGCCGCGATGATATTGCTTGGCGCTGGCACGAGCGATTTGGGCATCTCAACTTCGACGCTTTGGAGAAGATGGGACGCCTCGCTATGGCACGTGGGCTGCCACGGCTGGAGCATGTGGAGCAGTTCTGTGACATGTGCGTCATCACCAAGCATCGTCGCGGCGCATTCCCTCGGCAGGCAAGGTATCGCGCACAGGAGCTACTTGAGCTTGTCCACGGTGACCTTTGCGGTCCCATTTCGCCGGCGACACCTGGAGGGCGGCGATACTTCTTGCTGTTGGTGGATGATGCCACTCACTACATGTGGGTGGTGCTCCTGGCAGCCAAGAACAACGCACTGGATGCCATCAAGAGAGTCCAGGCAGCAGCAGAAGCTCAAAGCAGACGCAAACTGCGCATGTTCCGCATGGACAACGGCGGCGGGTTCACCTCAACGGAGTTTGCCGCCTACTGTGCGGATGAAGGAATCGAGTGCCACTTCTCCGCGCCATACGCCCGGCAGCAGAACGGCGTCGTTGAGAGCCAAACGGTGGTGGCAATGGCGCGTGCTCTGCTGAAACAAAGGAGTATGCCGGCTGAATTTTGTGGGGAGGCGGTGAGCACTGCTGTCTTCTTGCTGAACCAAGCTCCAACCAAATCTCTCACTGGGAAGACGCCTTATGAGGCATGGCATGGCCGCAAGCCGGCTGTCCACTACCTTCGCACCTTTGGGTGCTTAGCATATGTCAAGGAACATGGGAACCTACACAAGCTCGACGACCGCAGCTCTCCCATTGTTTTCATTGGCTACGAGGAAGGAGTAAAGGGGTACAGGCTGCTGGACCCAGCGACAAGACCTGTTTGCGTCGCCGTGACGTTATCTTTGATGAAGGGCGTGGCTGGGATTGGGCAGCAACTTTGACGTAGAGTACATTAGCCGTCTTGCCACGAGGGCGCCTAAAGGTACGTCAACCAGCACACCACCATCTTCTCAATCTACACCAGCAGCAACTGCTGCAACCCCAGCAACTCCGGCATTCTTCACGCCACTAGCAGATGACGATGATCGACTCGACGCTGCACATGGCGACACACCAGTCCGCTATCACAAGGTTGAGACGATGATCGACTCGACGCTGCACATGGCGACACACCAGTCCGCTATCGCAAGGTTGAAGATCTTATTGGAGAAGAACCAGTCCCGGGGCTCGCACCGCGCAACCTCGACTCCGAGCTTCATTTGGCCAGCACGGGGGAGCCGTGCTCATTTGCAGAGGCTGAGCAGGACAAGGCATGGCAGGCAGCCATGTGCGAGGAAATCGAAGCGGTGGAGCGGAACAAGACATGGGAGCTCGTCGATCTGCCACACGGGCATCGACCAAATAGGCCTGAAATGGGTCTATAAGTTGAAGAAAAACGAAACCAGCGAAGTAATCAAACACAAAGCGTGGTTGGTTGCCCGCAGCTTCGTCTAGCAAGCTGGCGTAGATTTTGATGAAGTCTTTGCTCCGGTTGCTCGCATGGAATCAATCAGGTTGCTTTTTGGCATGTCCACCACATGGACGTAAAATCAGCCTTTCTCAATGGAGAACTGAAGGAGGAGGTCTATGTGAAGCAGCCACCGGGTTTCGTCATCAAGGGAGAAGGAAAGGTTCTGCGGCTAAGCAAGGCCCTATATGGCCTGCGGCAGGCGCCACGAGCATGGAACGCGAAGCTCGACTGCACGCTCAAAGAAATGGGCTTCAAGCAGAGCGAGCACGCAATCTACCGGCACATCACCGGCGACGAAATCTTGCTCATTGGAGTATATGTGGATGATCTAATCATCACATGTTCGTCCAAGGGAGCAATTGAGAGATTCAAGGATGAGATGAAGACAAAATTTCAGATGAGTGACCTAGGATTGTTGTCATTCTATCTCGGAATTGAAGTCCAGCAGCACGGCGATGGCATCAGCCTATGTCAAGCACACTATGCATCATGCATTCTTCGGCTCGGAGGAATGGAAGGATGTAGTCCAGCACACACCCCAATGGAGGAGCGGCTCAAGCTGAGTCGTGAAAGTACATCAAAAGAGGTGGACGCTACGAAGTACCGACAGATCGTTGGCAGCCTTTGCTACCTCGTCCACACTAGGCCAGACCTGGCATTTGCTGTTGGCTTCGTCAGTCGATTCATGGAATGACCCACGGAGGAGCACATGATGGCTGTGAAGAGAATTCTTCGCTATGTCGCTGGCACGACACACTATGGTCTTCACTACCGGTGGAAGACAGGAGGCACGGCTGATTGGTTACAGTGACAGTGACCTAGCCGGCGACATCGACACCAGGAAGAGCACGAGTGGCACTCTATTCTTCCTCGGCAACAACTTGGTGAGTTGGCAATCCCTCAAGCAGAGGGTGGTTGCTCAATCTTCTTGTGAGGCTGAGTATGTTGCAGCCACAACTGCAGCAACTCAAGGAATTTGGCTGGCTCGACTACTTGGAGAACTTCTTGGAAGAAAAGCCGAGACAGTTGAGCTAATGGTGGATAGCAAGTCTGCCCTGGCATTAGCCAAAAATCCAGTCTTCCATGAGCGCAGCAAACATATCGATATTCGGTATCACTTCATCAGAGGCTGCTTGGAAGATGGAAGCATCACTTCATCAGAGGCTGCTTGGAAGATGAAAGCATCGGCGCCAGCTTTATCAATACTTCAGATCAGCTTGCTGACATTTTGACAAAATCACTTGGGCGAGTAAAGTTTCAGGAGCTGCGTGCTAGAATTGGAATGGTTCAAATCAAGTCAAACATGAAGAGCAAGGATTAGGGGGAGAATTGTGAGAGTAATCCTTGCTTAGGAGTTAAGCTACTGCTAGTAAGTTCTAGGACTAGTACTCTGGTAGGTTCTAGTAGTACAGTTTTGGTAGTAGTACTGGGTAGGTTCTAGAAGCAGCTTTAGGTGTGTAAATCTTAGGCAGTAAGCTAGATAGCTGTAGAAAGCTCTAGAACTCTCAGGAGTAAACCGACCTGCCCTTGTACTCCTATATATATATATACCACAATGTAATACACGCTGCAAGAAGCTTTTGGCAGCCACAAACAAACCACCTTCGTGCACACTACCTGTGAACTAACAAGACTAACACCGTTCTCTGTTTCTGTGCTGTGGTGCGGTTGTTTGAAGAATCTTACTTAGTATGATTATCTCTTGCATCTAAAAATGCTTCCAAGTAATTGCCATATCCATAAATAGAAACAAATGTGTGCTTTTGAAGAGTTACCATCATGCCAAACGGAGCCATTTGTGCTTTTCCTCGTGTTATTTTTTCCCGGACACTTGAGCTCTAAGTGGTCCCATTCTGCACTCATTTCATAGTTCAGTTCAGTACAATAATCACGCCTTTTTCAAAGGATTAATAAAACGTATATGTTATCACAGTTTGATCTTTCAAAATTTCCTACATGGAGCTGGAGGCTGACAAGTGTTAATTGTGGTTTCAGTTTGTATAGCCTAAGAGCATCTCTAGCAGATACTGCAAACGTGCGTCCTGCAAAACGTGTATGCGGTAAACTGTAAACATGTTTTTCTGGCTAAAATGCACCGACGCAGACTAGATCCTGCAAACTCGGTACTGCAAACCGGAATATTTGGTAGAATATTTGGTCGTCTTCCTCCTAGACATGCAGATCCCACACACTGGCCGTGGCACTGGATCAACCCATGCCTGACCACCGGCGTCGCGCGCGCCTTTGCTGTTTCTGCTGTATTCCCTCTCCCTTGCGCCGGCCGCTGCCACTCGCTCTGCTCCCGCTGCGCGCTCACTGCCGGCCAAGCTAAGCAACTAGGCAGGTTGCCTGATCGATTAGAGTTAGACAAAGCTAGCTAGCCTGTGGAATCTAATAGACTCTTCATGAATAGAAGATTGATGCTGGAATCGAGCTTGGAGGGCGGCGGCGGTGGCGCCGTCGGAGCCGGTGGCGCCGTCGGAGCCGGACGGGAGCAGTTGGTGGTGTATTTTCAGTGGAGGGAAGTGTTGACCGCTTTGCAGTTTACTGTAAAAACAGACTCCAAAACAGGATATATGCGGTACATGAGGACTGATATGGGGGGGAGCTGCAAATTTTTTACGGTTTTGACCACTTTTACGGGGTTTATTCGGGCTGTTTTTTGGCTGTTTTTAGACCAATATTGCATATTTTGCGGGTTTGACCAGATATGCGGTATCTGCTAGAGATGCTCTAAACACAAGTTCAGGCTGCACTATAGGCTGGATTTATCTTGATTGTGTGGATTCAGCCTCGCGGCCATAGTTTTAAAACCGTACCGGTGATCGAATAATCAGACTGTTTATTGGACAGGTAGTTGAGGAAAATAGTTAATAAGGGTAGGGAAATACAAAAATAAGAAAGCAGCCAATTGAACTAACTTCTTGTCTTTCGACATGAAACAAGTACAGAACGTAGACAACCTCACGTGGTGAACTCTGGTGACCAGGGTTCGATTCCTGCACGAGCACCTGTGCTGGTGTGAGGAATCAAGATTCCTTTGGTTGGTTGGTCAGACCGTTCCTGGTTTCCACTGGACTTTATCTGGTTCATTTCCTTGTCCGTTCCTTCTGTCGCAACATACTGAAGGGGGCCAGTTCTGGTTTATAACTGTCTGCCAGGTCTGGATTTTTCAACTAGGCTTGCGGTTACATATTTAGAATTGGCATTTTTAAGATCGGGATGTGGATCAGGCGAGAGAAGACTGGAAGTTGATGCATATCTTTCCTCACTGGTGGATTCTTGTCTTCTGTATTATCGGCTGGTTGGTGCTAGCAAAGTAGCCACCAAAGAATAGGAGATCCTAACCTTGATCTAGTGCCCATCATGAGATCCGGTGAGACCCTAACCTTGGGATTACATTGGGAATGGAGGGGGACATATTCCTCTACAGTTACCACAGTTCATGGTTTTCTTGTAGTTTCTGCTTTATACTAGAGCTACCTGATAGATTTTCCTTGTAGTACAACTTCTTTGTGCTCATTTTAGTTGCAGCTATCATAAAAACTGAGATCACTTCTTTATGTTCTATTTTTTATGTCTTCTCTTCTTTATGTTCTATTTTTTACCATTCTGTTCTATTTGTTACCATTCTTATCAGGATTGCTTTTCTAATGAGGCTTATACTGGTATGTGCTTGTTAATTCACCCAGATTTACTTCAGAGCCCCAGTTTAATGGTACTCGGAAGCTCATTGGAAGCCCTCTAGTGACTTGTATTCCCATTGACTCAACCAAAAAAGTTGATATTTATGGGGCTGTCTCTGTGGTGCTGGCTCCATTTGTACGAGCAAAAGTGCATCCTCCTGGTGATTCCATGTTGAATGGCAGCGGGCCAAGTCTGGATGGTATTGTACTAACTGATAATAGCACCTCATGTGGGAAGGGTCTTTCTACGTCGAATGTGGATGAAGCAACAACTGATGCTGAGATTTTTCAGTTTAAGCTTTACTTGAGTGATGATAAAGGTCATGTGAGAAATCCTATAGAAGAAGATTCTAATCATGTTTTTGGGTTAACCATGAGGTTATTGATGGACTGGTCTGACAGAGAACATGGAATTTATAACCTTAAATACATGGACGATCTTCCTGATGTTTTCAAGCCGGGATTCATGTCAAAGAAAACCCGGCAAGAAGCAGTCAACTTGTTTTCATGCTTGGATGCTTTTTTGAAGGATGAACCTCTGGGCCCTGATGACATGTGGTTAGTATAATTTCCTGCTCTTTTATTTGACTACTGGTACCGACTTTCAGTTTCTGATGGCTTCCACTGCTGCCTTGAATCTGCAACAGGTACTGTCCTAGCTGCAAGGAGCACAAACAGGCTAGCAAGAAACTTGACTTGTGGAGGTTGCCTGAGATATTGGTGGTCCACTTAAAAAGGTTTTCTTACAGCCGTTATATGAAAAATAAGCTTGATACCTTTGTGAACTTTCCAATCCATCATCTTGATATGAGCAAGTATGAAAAACACACATTTGGAGGTGACCAACCCCCCATCTACGAACTCTATTCAGTGATAAATCATTATGGTGGTTTGGGAGGTGGTCACTATTCTGCCTATGCGAAGGTGCTTAGCCCAACTTTGTGCTATATTGTTATCCATCACTGTCTTGCATACCATTTGTAAATGTCCACCTATGGTTTGCTGAAGTTCATTTTTCCTGTCCATTTTGCACTTGCAGTTAGTTGAAGAAGACAGTTGGTATCATTTTGATGATAGTCACGTGTCCTCTGTCAATGAAGAGGAAACAAGGACATCTGCGGCTTATCTGCTCTTCTATCGACGTGTTGATGGCAATTCCTGTGCAATGTCTGAAGATGTTCCTGTTGATACTGATATGGTTGATTCACCAGAGGCATAGATTATGTCCAGTTATCAGTATGGATGTGGTTTTGTGGCACATATCTGTGAGTGCTATTTTGCTGGTTTTAGGGCACTCTTGGTGTACGGTATGTCCTGAAGCCATTGACGTCTTGTAGTATGAACTTGGATCTTTCATTTGTTGCAGCCCTTATATATGATTAATTGGGGTTTCCAGTATTACCTCTCATATTGACAAGTAAATTCAGAAGTATTGCTGGCTACAGGAAGTACGTCAAACTTGACGATATGTTGGCTTGGGTAATGTACATGTTGTCATTATGGTGTCAATGAGGGTAGTAAACTGGTTACTGTAACAAGTGAATCAAACTAGTGAAGGTGAGATGGGACAGGAACTAATAGAACCTGTAAATGAACCTCCCCTATATCTGATCGGTGTAGTTATGCTTTGAGATCCGTGGATAAAGTAGGGACATGAATTATAAAATATGGCTTCAAATGTTAATACATTGATTGAAAACGATACTCCCTCCGATTCAGTTTATTAGGCATGCCGTAGCGTAGTCTGAGAACAACTTTGACTATTAATTTTGGTCAACAAATTTTACATAATATATCATAAAAATTATACCATTGGATTCATATTTAAAAGTAGTTTTCAGTGATATATTTTTTAAAACATATTGCATATTTTATTGGTCATGGTTAAAGAAATTCTTAAAATACCTAATAAACTGGACCGAAGGGAGTATAAAGGCAGTACACATTTAACTGGTGCTAATTAATAAGTACTTTCGGCCCGTAATGGAATTTCTTGGGTTTCCAATTTTGCCCCTGGCTTGCCTTGCTCGCTCGCAAGTATGGACCTCTCTAAAAGCTCGCTCGCAAGTATGGACCTCTCTAAGTCGTCCTTTGCGCTGCCTTGCTACCCACATGACGCTGCCTGCCCCCACCCTGTGCCCTATGTTGCCTCGCTCAATCTCCTGCAGTTTTGGCGGTGCCTAGAGATCCATCAACATCGGAGGAGGAGGCTGGTGATGTAGGGATGATGTGGCTGGGGTTGTGGACACGGGGAACGGGACGAGGAGGGTGGCACCCAGGAGTAGTAGATGCAGCTGCACCACACCGGTGGCCCTCAAGGACATTGTGTCTGCCCGCCCGTCTCCGGTGCCCTCGTCTTGGTGCTGTAGAACCACGCCCATGTCATCTTCGACCTCGCGCTTGCCAAGGTTTGGTCCCGTGATCCCTCCTTGACCATGTTGCTTGATTTACCGCCGAACTGCAATTGAAAATTTCTTGAGTTTGCCGCTTACATCAGTCTAGCCGATGAATCATGCTCGCATGTCCTTGCTAGAAATGGAGTATCTTTGTTTGGGGTGTGTGTTGATTCCGACCTCTATACAAATATCTCCACTATCCCAATTTACTTCTGCTGATGATTTTGCTTGAATTTTGTTTGTATTCTAAATTTAGCTGGAGTACAATCTCCATTGTCCTTGCTTGAATTTTGTTCAGTTTGGTTAGTACTCCGAATTTTGCACTAATGAGTTGTCGTTGATAGTAGTCCAACCAAGGCAAGCCTCACTATGCAAGCAATTGTGCTGCAACCTTGATGCGTACCAATCCTATATTTTACTTGCAAACTTTATGTTTTCTCCCATTTATCAAAGTTACACAAGTACTTAATTAATTGGTGATTAGTGAAAAAGTAGAAAAGAGGTCATCAAGAGCATGGAACTTGATGTAGGTAGTTACACTTGATTAGTACCCCTTAATAGTGACACCCTCATTGATAGATGCTAGTGCTAAATTAATCTTGATCACTATAGATGAGAACACTTGGAGAAAATGATTATGAAAATCTTGTAATGATGAGTCATTCTATTGAAATGTTTTGACAAGTGTTATGGAACACGATGAATTGGAGATGATACTGAATGAAGTATGTGCCCTGACTTTGCTAAAAACTGATGGTTGGGTTCAGATGCGATACCATTCCAGTTTTACCGTATAACCACAATACCCGAGTTTGGGTAGGGCTTAACTGAAAGTTTATGTGTCTTAGTATGAGTTTCCTCGCAGAACGAGGTTGAGCTGAGGCTACCTTGTGAATATGAATGTCCACCTATGCAGTGCCCAAGATGGCAGATGGTCATGGCTGGGAGGCCAAACTCATAGGGGAGGTGCCTATACTAGGGTGTGTAATTGAAAGGTTATGATTGATTATCCGCATACCAAGTATGATGATTCGGGGTTATCCCTGACGGATGTAGCGAATGTTGTGGTGAAAGTGTACCACCTCTGCAGAGTATCAAACTATTCGAATAGCCGTGTTCGCGGTCATGGACAGTTGGATGGCCATACTGTTATGTTGTCAGATGTTTTCAAAATAACTTGTGACTTGAAGTGTGACTTTGACTTGACCCCACAAGGATGTGGACATGAAACTAGTTTCCCTCTTGAGTAATCTAGACAACTAAAGTTAGGTCTTTACTACTAAGTACTTATGAAATAAAATTGGCTTATTGCAAACAAACCTAGAGCTTAGGATTCCTACTAGATTGGTATTACTACTTAGGTGATAGTTTGCGAGTACTTTAAAAGTACTCATGGCTTTGTCCCTGGCTATTCCCATGGCCAGACTATGAAGGAGAATACGAGGAGGATGGACAGCAGGACGCCTACTGAAAGAGCATTTTCCTATCCCTCTGATTTTGATGTTTGATAACAATACACTTATCATTTTAACTGTGTGCTAAGTTTATCACAGGATTGATAAGAGGAGGCACAATTAATGGCATATCAATCCCCCTTGCAAAAAACCTCTGTGTCAATCGGTAGTACCGGAAATACAACCGGTACTACCGGCTGATTACCGGTTCGATGCCGGTTGGCACCGATCAAGGTGATAAAGGTGCGTGCTAGTCGGTACCCACTGTAAGGCACTCTGGTCCAACCGGTGGTACAAGCAGTACTGTACTACCGCTTGAGGCGGTCGTCTGGCTCGGCGGCATACCGACTAGCACTCACCCTCTCCATTTTGGTCGGTACCAAGCTTGGTGGACCAGATTACTCAACCGGTAGTACCGCTTCCTCGACCGGTACTACCGCAGGGGTAATCGCAAGACGATACCGCCCAAGACGAAGAATCTCAAGATCTTGAGCACCTCCCAGACTGGTCCTAAGATTGACCGTAGTCAGCTTGCAAGTACTGGCAATCTGATTACCGTACATTAAATGCTCCATGGCCATATTTTGTGGAGGGTATAAATACCTCCACCTACCTTGGGACAAATTGCTCAAAGACATTAAAGTCATTGCCACCATTGGAGTCCATTGGAGCCACCCAAATCTTCAAGATATCCTCATCCCACCACCCAAAGTTCTTGATCTTTGGGGAATCGAAGGAGTCCCGATCTATTACTTCACCAAAGAGATCTTCAACTCTCCCTTATTTCATTGAGGGCCCCTTTGCTCTAGTGTTTTGTTGGAAACCCTAGTTCTTGTTTTTGTTCTTACAAGCTTGTCTTTGATTGCTTTGACAGCTTGCTTGTATTTGGGAGCCTCCGATTAAGTTGTGGATGTGTGCCCCAAACTTGTAACGGTGTCGGCTTCCACCTTGAAGGTTGCCGATATAGTGGAAGGTGAATCGATCCCGTTGGGGTGAGATTCATCGGAGAACAAGGGAGGCCTCTCATGGCGTTGGTGGTTTGAAACCACCCCCTCTCCAAACGTAGACGTACTTCCCCTCAAAAGGAAGGAACTACGGGAAACAAATCCTTGTGTCTCTGCGTCCACTTTTCGGTTACTTCTATCCTTTACCGCACCTTACTTACTTGTTAATACTTTGTGTTGTGGTAGCTCTTGCATAATTGTCATATAGGTAAATTCACCATAGTTGCATTATCTAGAGAATTTACTTTATTGTCAAACCTTAATTTGAAAAAGAAGAAAATTTGAAGTAGCACCTATTCACCCCCCCCTCTAGGTGCCCATACGATCCTTTTGATTGGTATCAGAGCCTCATCTCTTTATTTGGGCTTTACTGCCTAAGAGAATATGGGTAGCCGCGAAGGGGATGGTGATGGTGAGCCGACCACGGTGACCATGGAAGATCTCAAAAACTTGGAAACAAGATTGAGCTCTTCCTTGGTCAACGAAGTCAAGAAGATGCTTGAGCAACTTCTTAAAGACAAAGAAGGCTCACCACCCCCATCTCCTCAAGAGGATCAACCATCCATTTTACCTAAGGGGAATACGTCAGTATCCCCCGAGGATGCATTGGTAGGGGGTAAACCAGACAACGCTAATTCCTCCACACACAATAATGGTGGGAAGGGTGAGCACCGTGACTCATGGTACTCTCCCGACCCTCCAATCACTCACCCTCATGTATACAATAGAGGTGGCCCACCTAAGCTTGGAGAATCCGCTACTTTTGCTCAATGGCAATCACTAATGAGAACTCATATGCGCAGCTCTTGCATTGAACTATGGAACATCATCGAGCATGGACTCTTTATTGGGGATCCAAACAACTTGACAAGAAGAGAGATTGTTAATAGTCAACTCAATGCCACTGCTCTGCATATGATTCAACAAGGTTTGGGGACAAAGGATTATCCTCACATTGAGCACTTTAGCATTGCCAAGGAAGCTTGGGATGCTCTCACTGTGTTGTTTGTTGGCAATGAGAGTATGAGGAGGAATCGATATGATGCTCTAAGCAATTTAGCCGAAGACTTCTACATGAAAGAAGGTGAAGATCATGAAGACATGTACCGAAGGCTCAAGACCACCGCCACCGCCTTTAGAAATGTGGGTGCCTCACATGTGGATGATGCATGGATAAAAAGGAAGTATGTGAGTGCACTCATGCCTTTTGAGCCCACCGACTTGAAGAGTCTACAAGGAAGACACAACTACCATCTCATGACCTCAAATGAAGTTATGCAAGAGATGGCTGCTTTCAAGGTTGCCTTAAGAATGCCAAAGATGCCCGTGCTCGTGCCCTTGGTATGAGTAATGTTGTCAATGTTGCTTTGAAGGCCAAAGTTGTGGACCATGGGGATGAAGATGATAGTGATGAATGGCTTTCCATGGACCATCCCGATGAAGTGAAGATTGCTCATGGTCAATATATGGCTTTCTATGCAAAGAACTTTTGGAAGAACCCTGCCAAGGCCAAGATGGAAATGGAACGGAGAAGCAATCCAAATGGGAAAAGAGAGAATACCACACGATTGAGAACTTGCTTCAATTGTGGTGACCTCTACCACTTTGTGGCTAGTTGCCCCTATGAGAAGAGAGAAGATCATGGTGGAAAGCTTGTGTTGAAGAAGACTCTCAAGGGACCGTACAAGAAACCTTTCATCAAAAAGAATCCCATCAACAAGAAGCCGGGAGAAATTGTCTTGATCACTCATGAAGAGTACTCCTCCGACAATGAAGATGATGAAGATGACGAAGAGGAAACTTCTCATGGTGTGGCTGCTCTTGCCACCACATCTACTCCGACATTCTCACTCTTCGATTCTCCAAATGAGAACTCCTCCACCAAGAACGCCACTTGCCTTATGGCAAGAGGAACGGAGGTATCTTCATCATCCCGCTCTACTCACTTAGATAATGATGAAATTGATGATGAGATGTCTCTTGATGTTAAAAAGGAGTTAATTGCCTTTGATGAGTTTATGACTAACCTAGAAGGTGATGCTAAGCTACATTTTGGAAACATCTTAGATCAACTATCACATACTCAAGAGCTTCTAGATGTAAGATGTAAACTTGGGCATGAACATATGATTGAGCTAGAGGCCCTAAACAATGCTCTAGAAGAAGAACAAGAAACTAGGTTGTCACTTGAATTAATACTTGAAGGGCTTGATGAGGCCAATGACATTATTGTTAACAAACTCATCAAAGAGCGTGATCATGCTATTGCTAAATATAAAAGAGCTAAAAAGGACAAGATTGAGTTTGGTGTGGTTCATGAAAAACTTGCCGAGGACTTTAGCGTGCTTAACAAGGCCCACAAAGCCTTGGAGAGTGAACTCTTGTCTCTCACAAAGTCCCATGAAACGCTTCAAACTCAATTGGCCAATATTCCTTCACCTAGTAACTTCATTCCATCTAGTAGCACAACTATTCTTGAAGAGAATGCTAGGTTGAAGGGGGAGCTTGCTAAGGCCACATTTCCATAAGGCAACAAGTCTATTGATGATCTTTTGAGCAAGCAAAGGCGTAGTGGTGATAAAGGGGGCATTGGTTTTGTCTCCAAAACAAAGAAGAAGAACAACAAGAAGAAGAAGGGCAAGCCCGCACAAGAGACCAACAAGACCTTTGTGGAGAGTAAGACCACAAATGGTAAAACTATGTCTCATGATGATTTTGCGGGAAGTGCTAACCCTCACTATGTTCTAATGCGTGATTATTATGGTGATGTGTATGCACAATATGTTGGCCCTTATGATGGTTATATTGCTTGGTCTATTTGGGTTCCCAAGACCCTTGTTGCTAACAAAAGAGGACCCATTGAAAAATGGGTACCTAAAAACTAGCTTGATCTTTTGTAGACTTATGCTTCCGGAGGGTCAAAATGGGTGATCGATAGTGGTTGCACAAGTCATATGACCGGAAGCTCGTCTATTGTCAAGGACTTGGTGTCAAATGAAGATCAAATCACTTTCACATATGCCGACAAGTCAAAGTCTAAGGTAATGGGTTTCGGCATGGTAGTGGTGGCTCACGACATTACACTCGTGAACGTCATGCTTGTTGAAACCCTTGGATACAATTTACTTTCTGTCCGTGCTCTTGGAAAGATGGGCTTTGCCGTCTTTATTGATGATGATATCGTGGTTCTCATGTGAAGCAAGTCTCTCAAGGTCGCTTTCGTTGGGTACGTCGAAAATGACTTGTATGTGGTGGACTTTTCGGGGTAAGCCACTACAGGTCCGATGTGCTTATACGGAAAGGCCGATCTGGGTTGGCTATGGCACCGCCGACTAGCCCATGTCAATATGAGAACTTTGCAAAGTCTCCATAAGGAGGGCCATATTGTTGGACTAAAAGAAAATGTTTCCTTTGCCAAAGATCGTGTTTGCAGGGCATGTGTTCTAGGGAAGATGCATGACGCTCCACACAAGCCCACGAACCAAATGAAGTCTAACAAGATCTTGGAACTCCTTCATGTGGACCTATTTGGTCCTCCATCTCATGCAAGTCTTGGAGGGAAGAAATATTGTTTGGTGATTGTTGACGATTTTTCAAGATACTCTTGGGTTTATTTCTTCAAGTTGAAGAGTGAAACTCAAAAGACTTTTATTGACTTCATCAACTTGGTTCAACGGCAACACAATGTTCCCGTATTGATTATAAGAAGTGACAACGGCACCGAGTTTAATAACTACACCTTGAATGATTTCCTTAGTGATGAGGGGATTAAACATCAATATTCCGCTGCATACACCCCTCAACAAAATGGTGTGGCCGAAAGGAAGAATCGGACTCTTATTGAGATGGCTAGGACCATGTTGGAGGAGTTTAAATCTCCATACAACTTCTGGGCCGAAGCCTTCTCCACCGCTTGCCATGCTTCAAACCGACTCTACCTCCGCAAGAAAATCAACAAGACTCCATATGAGATACTTATCGGTAACAAGCCCAACATATCTTATTTCCGGGTGTTCGGTTGTAAGTGTTTCTATCTCATCAAAGGTGTTCGTTTGTCTAAATTCGAGTCTAAAGAATTAGAGGGTATTTTTGTTGGCTATGGTCTCGAATCTCACACTTATAGAATCTATGAAAAGCTCTCCGGAGCCGTCATAGAATCTTGTAGTGTGACCTTTGAATAATATGATGGTCCCCAAGGGGGGCGTGTTGATGCTTGTGATGCAGATGATAAAATGCCTCAGGATGCCATAGGAAGAATGGGTGTGGGTTATATCCACCCCGTTGAGGAACCCCTTATGGCGGATCGAGAAAAACTATGCTCCACTCGAGTGGAGCCCTCATCTTCACAACCTCAACATGCTCCATCTACTGAAGAGGACATTGACTCAAGCCAAAGACAAGATGTGGACCCTCAACATAGTGATCAATGTGTGAACTCTAGTCAAAGGGATCTTGGTCCATTTGATGGGTTGCCAAGTGGTGCCAAGTCAATTTTTCAAGGAAGATCCATCCAAACTGTTTTGAGACGGGCTCAAATTGATGCTAGAAGAGCACTTGATCAAGACCAAGGTCAATCCTTGCCTCCCAATGTAGAGGATGAATCCAATGATGATCAAGGTCAAGTTGATGGTCAAGACGAGGATCAAAATGATGAAGAGGGTCCTCCAAGAAATAATGAGGAGATCCACGCTCGTCGCGAAGCTAGAAAGGAAAGAATGTTGGAAATAAGAGACCACACCCTCCAAAATGTTGTTGGACATCTAAGGAAAGGAATTTCCACAAGAGCACAATTGAAGAGGTTCAGTGAACATCAAGCTCACATTTCCATGATTGAACCAAAGAAAGTGTGGGAAGCTCTTGAAGATTCGGATTGGTTAGAAGCTATGCACAAAGAGCTCAACAACTTTGAGAGAAACAAAGTGTGGAAGTTAGTTGAGAAGCCAAAAGATTGCCGCAATGTTATTGGAACAAAGTGGATATTCAAGAACAAGCAAGATGAGCATGGAATTATAGTAAGGAACAAGGCTAGATTGGTTGCACAAGGGTACTCTCAAATTGAAGGCATTGATTATGGAGAGACTTATGCACCCGTGGCTCGCCTTGAGTCCATCCGTATCCTTCTTGCTTATGCGGCACATCATAACTTTAAGTTGCAACAAATGGATGTAGAAAGTGCATTCCTTTATGGTCCTTTAAATGAATTGGTATATGTTAAGCAACCCCCGGGATTTGAGGACCCCAACTTCCCAAACCATGTCTACAAACTTGATAAGACGCTCTATGGGCTCAAGCAAGCCCCACGCACGTGGTATGAGCACCTTAGAGAGTTATTGTTTGACCGTGGCTTTGAGGTTGGGAAAATTGATCCCACTCTTTTTACTAAGAGGGTCAATGGGGAGCTTCTTGTATGCCAAATATATGTTGATGATATTATATTTGGCTCATCTAACAAAGCTTTTAATGATGAATTCTCAAAGCTTATGACTAGTAGGTTCCAGATGTCTTTGATGGGGGAGTTGAAGGTTTTTCTTGGCTTTGAGATCAAGCAAGTTAGAGGAGGAACATTCTTCAACCAATCCAAGTATACTCAAGATATGCTCAAGAGATTCAAAATGCAAGATTTGAATGGAGCTCCTACTCCCATGGCTACAAAGACTCATCTAGAACAAAATCCAAATGGTAAAGATGTGGATCAAAAGGTATACCGGTCTATGATTGGTTCTTTGCTTTACCTTTGTGCATCTAGACCCGATATTGTGTTGAGTGTAGGTGTGTGTGCAAGATATCAAGCGGCTCCTAAGGAAAGCCATTTAATGGCGGTCAAGAGAATCTTTCGATATTTAGTTCATACCCCATTTTATGGTCTTTGGTACCCTCAAGGCTCAACATTCGCTCTTTGTGGATACACGGATTCGGATTGGGCGGGAGACAAGGATGATAGGAAATCAACATCCGGGGCTTGCCAATTCCTTGGTAGGTCCTTGGTATGTTGGTCTTCTAAGAAGCAAAATTGTATATGTCTCTCCACCGCTGAAGCCGAGTATGTTGCTGCTGCTAGTGCTTGCACCCAATTGCTATGGATGAGGCAAACTTTAAAGGAATACGGTGTCCATTGTGACAAAGTGCCTCTTCTATGTGACAACGAAAGTGCCATCAAAATTGCATACAACCCGGTGGATCACACAAGGACAAAGCATATTGAGATTCGACATCACTTCATTAGAGATCATGTTGCTAGAGGTGATATTGATCTATCCTATGTATCAACCAAAGATCAACTTGCCGATATCTTCACGAAGCCACTTGATGAAGCAAGGTTTTGCTACTTGAGGAATGAACTAAATATCGTAGATTCAAGGAGTTTGACTTGATTATCTTGCACTCTCACCTAATACTAGACCCATGTTAGGTTTAGGTGTAGGCATGGACATAGGGGGAGTGCGGTCCTAATTGATTGGACTATCCCTCCCCCCATTATGCGCAAAGTAAACAAAATTATTCCTCTTAATATCATTTTGTGATATGTGAGCTCAATGATGAGTTTCGGTAATGGACCTGTGGCATCCCGCAAAAACCACTACTAGAAAATCGCGTTGTTTTTGTGCATTGCATCATCATGACCGCATGCTCATGTCATCATGCCACATTGCATTTGTGCATCGTCAAGTCATCATGCATTTGTTTGTCGAAAACTATTTTCTAAAAGCCTAGTTTGGTTTTCTAAATATTCCCCGTCTCAATTTCAAATTATAGCGCCGGGCTTTTCCGGGTCTTTTATTTGTCTAAAAACTAATTACAAAAGTTATTTTAAATTAAATAAAAATCTATATTATTTTTAGGGGCAGTCGAACGGGCCGATCCGACCCAGTCGACCACCCCCAGAATAAAATCGGTCCACCCAAAATCCTTAATCTACCCAATCCCCAGCCACATCACCCTGACCAATGCCCTCTCGCCACCTCATCTCTCATCTCTCTCCCTCCAATCCTAGCAGTCCACCTCACCCACTCTGCCTCCAATCCCCACCTCCACCTCCTCCACTCTCCTGGCCGGACCCACCCACTCCCCAAAGACACACACACAAGCACACGCCCCCACGCCACCGGGTCCCTCCCAGCCCCACCAGCATGACCACCCACACCCGGCCCGTTCCTGCCCCACACCCCCTGGCCCCTCCCCACCAACTCCTGGCCCCACCTCCACTCTCCTCGATCGTCACCAACCGCATCCCCGCTCCAGGCCCCACCCGTCGCTGCCTCGCTCGAACCACCTCCCCGCCTCAACCACCGCCCAGCGCTCCGCTCGATCCCGCGACCTGACCCACTCCTCCTTGCTCACCTCACGAGGCTCGCTCCGCCGTCATGAGTTTCTCCTCCGCGCCTCCTCCGCGTCTCCCTCCTCCGCCGCTTGCCGCCATCTCCCTACCGGGCATCCCGCCAGCACCCTCCGCCCGCGCCTTCCTCCTCCTCGCCGCCGCGTCATGGCCCGTCCTCGCCTCACTTCCCCAGTGTCGGTCGCCCACGTCCGCCGCCCGCCTCCTCCTCCTGGTTCGAGCACCGCCTCGCCCGACCACCACGCCGCCTCGGCATTGGCCGCGCCCGCAGCCCTACCTCTGGCGTCGCCTGGGTCGCGCCCATCTCCGCCACGCTGAGCCGGCCCCACTCACATCACCTCCCCGCGTGTTCGCCGCCTGGCTCCCTCCGGCTGCCCTTCCCTCGAGCTCCTCGAGCCCGCCCCTTCCCCGTGGTTTTCGTCGCCTACGGCCACCTCTCCCGAGAACCTCCGTCTCCCTCCGCCGGCCATGGCCACGCCCTCTTCCACCGCCGGCCCTCCGTCGCGGCCCCGTCCTCCCCAGGCCATCTCGTCAAGCTCTGCGTGCCGAGATCTCCGTCCGCCATGATCGCGGTCCACCTTCCGGAGTTCACCTCCGTCGACCTATCTCATCCTCTTCGACCGCTTATGCGGGCGCCTCGGCTGAGGCTCGCGTCTCCCCTCTGTTCTCGGCTGCTGCTTTGTGCTCGTGTCTTTGCTAGCACACTCGGCGGTTATTTTTCTCGTGTTTGGTAAAACCTGTGATGTTGGCCATCAGGTGGTGATCGACCTCAGTTATGTCGGCCGTTGTTTGTGAACTTGAGTGCTACCTCTCGAAGACCAAACAATATTTTCGACAAGATCTTCAGCTACACTCGAAGTGCGAGACCGACCCGTAACAAGATCTTCGATCCCGTCTCCAAGGTCTCCTCACGGACAAGACCAACCCGATGCCGGCCACAGATGATCGAGATGGCACACCAAGATCTTCGTCAGGGAACGACAAGCACTTCTACCGGATTCCGATCCCCGAGACCGAACCCTCGGCACGCCAAGACCTTCTCCTCGGAACGCCATGACCGTCTACACGAACCTGAAGACCACTGATGCGACAAGTACTCCTTCCCGGATGCGACGCTCGAGAACCTGGACGGTAAGGACACCGCCGCAGAACGCCAAGTTCTTCATCCCGGACGCCAAGATCTACTCCGTTATCCGAGAACAATCCCGTCGAACCGAATCCAGATCCGGAACCTGAGACCGAACCCCGCACCCCCGGATCCCAAGATCTGCCGAACCCTAATGTGTGACCCTAAGCACCTATTTTCATAAATGATATATCTTGTTGAATATTAAATTGTCATACTCGCATGCATATTGTGTGGTTTGGGGGCCTTATGCCGATTCACCTAAATTAAATATGGGGCCCATATGCGAACAATCTAGTCTTATATTGGCCTCATTTAAATTTGTGTAGCGAACCGATACTATGTTTTGCCATGTTAAGACAACATTTAAATTGCGGGGTATCTAAACAACATGAACCATCTAAATAATTGTCGGGACCCCGGTTCCGCTTAATATTGCCCAATTGCATCGCATCTTGCCATGTCATACATCATACATGCATCATGCCCGATCTTCTGCCGTTGTATTAAATAGTGCATCCGGTGTTTATTCTAGTGTTTTGGTTCTTCGCGGATAAGGCCGTTGAGTTGAAGTGAGTGTCGACCCGATCTTCGGATGAACCTTCGACAATGCTTTCAGGCGAGCATCTCCCCCTTTCTACCTATCTTACTTTTATAGTATTTGTTCCCTCCTGTTGATCTATTGCTATCTGTGTTGCGTTGCTCTAGTTTTCGTACCCGTGAAATCCCTTGCAGCCTTATATTGCCTTGGACACATCCTATTACCTGTTGTTTGGTAGATAGTTGGACCTGCGCGTCGTAGTCGCTTGCTCAAGTGCTGTTGCGTGTCTTGAAGTACCACAGTTGTTGGAGTATTGCCGTATGTTTAATGTTGGAGATGATCATGGCTTTCTTTATTGTTTACTTTAATTACTGTTTAACAACTAAAATTGAAGTAGGTAATGCAGAGGCACAGGTGGGCAATAGATGTTATTTGGTTGTTAACCGTCCACTTGTGTCCCGTAGGACCCCGAGTACTTGATACCTGTTCCTTGAATATTCGCGCTATCCACATCCGGGAGGATTATGGGACCCCCCTAAGCCAGAGCTTGATTCATTCTTATTTCTTGGGGCCACAAACTAGTTTGAGGTTTTATTTACTATCCTGTACTTATGCCATGCTTTACTGCTTTATTTACGATTGTGCGAGGAGCACCAGTACTGTTTAGGATCGGGACACGATTTTGCGGTATCGACAAGCCAAGTTTTGGGTTCCCAGTCGTTTACAGCCGTCCACCCAAACCTTGGGTCCGTCTCGGAGTCAGCTAACTTCGTTGCGGGTGTACTCAATGGGGTGGCCCCCTGAAATATTTCTAAATCCTGTGATTGCTTTGTCATGAAGGCCTCGTTGGGTTTTGATTTGGTTTTTCCGAGGTTGATCGAGTGTGTGTTGCTATTTGTGCACCCCTGCAGGGTAAAACTTTCTGAAAGCCGTGTCCGCGGTTATAGACGACTTGGAGCACAGTATCTCGATCATAGACAACTATAACTAAAGTAGTGCTATAAATTTGACTTTATAATGACTAGTAATCAGCTTCACTATAATGGAATGGCTAAATAAAACTGCCAACAATTGCTTGTTTGGGTTGTCGCTTGCTACCATTGTATCTGACTAGTAAGTATTGCAACTATAACGGAATGGCTAAATAAAAGTACCAACAACTGCTGGGTTTTGGGTTATCTCATGCTAATTGTATTTGACTAGTAAGTGTTGCAACTACAACGGAATGGTTAAATAAAACTGCCCACTGCTTATTATCTCAGGATGACTATCTATACCTGACTAGTAATTGCTGCAACGATAATGGAATAACTAAAACTGCCAACTGCGTGAGTTCCTCGGTTGACTTCCTCGTTTGGTCTCGAGGGGGAAATACCAGGATGGGTATGTTTGGTGGTAGTATCAGGTTGGTTCCGAGTAGGTCTTTCTTACCCCTCTCTGATAGCCGCCAGTTGTATCGAGTCTCTATAGGTTGTTTAGTGCATGATGTCGCTGCCGCTTCAGTCCACCATACCTATGTAGGCGAGGACCGCCGAATTCTAGCCTCGCCGTGTCTTGGCCTCGATCGACGCTCCTCTTTCTCCTTTGCCCTTTGTCGGCACCCTTTTGTTTAAGCAGGTTTTGAGATCGACGTCGTTAGCGAGGTTACCCTTCCGCTTGGCACAGGCGGGTTATGGACGCCATTGGTTATTCTTCAGGGCTCTTAGCCCCATTTGCATCTTGTCCGTACTCGGACGCTGTATCGTTTTCAAGGTGATTTGGCTCTTTGTACTGTATATCTGTATTCTTGACTCTTTGAGTCGCTGTTGTATATATATATGTTCTGTGGGTCCCATCGAGGACTGTTGTGTAATGTTATTACTTCGTTTTTCCACCCGCACGAAAGTGCCTGGTGGGCACCTTTGAATCGTTTCTATGCGGGTTTGGCGGGTTTCGCTAAAACTTGCATAGGGCCGATTCTGAGGGTGTTACCGGACCCAAGATATATCTTCGTGGTGCCAAGCCGAGTATACTCAAATATGGTGGCCTAGGCCACCGCCCCCCTCTCAATAGAGAGGTTGATGTGCTTACTCGTGTTTGTCACCTAGTTGAATTGGTGTTCACTCATGATTGTCTTCTATTTGAATTGTCATCATCGTTCTTAGTCTCACGCACTCTAGGTTGGTATTTATTTGTTTCTTCATTTTTTTAGAGTGCATGTGCTTCTCAGCTCACTTATCTTAACCGAAGCCTCCGTACTCCCTCACGAAAACCCTCTCTCTATCCGCACAAGAATCATCCTTGATCCCTGGCTTTGGAATTAGATGGGACCGGTACTACCGGATGTGCGAGCGGTACTACCGGACCTGGGAAGTTCCCAGATCGTCTCCTGGAAGAACTGCTCCAGGAACGGTACTACCGCCCACATGTCCGGTCCTACCGGCCACCGGTACTACCGGTTGTGGAATCGGTACTACCGCTTAGTACCGCTCCAACAACCGGTACTATCGGTTGACGGTTTCCAGGTATATATTGGACGCGTGGGGAGAGGCACCCCTCAGTGCCTCATTATTTCCCACACCCTCCACTCAAACATGCGCCACCATCGGAGATCTTGACGCCACCGGAGCCCTGCCACGCCCTCCTCCCTCCGGATTCTCCTTGGATTCGGCCTCTTGGCGGGCTCCCACTCCTTTCCACCGCCATGGATCCCGGTACAACTGCCCTTTCTCTCTCCCCGTTTGATTTCCCCATTAGATCTAGGTTTTGGCTTAGATTTGTGGAGAAATTGACTATATACAAGGTTGTACTGCCATATGATTCCTTGATACCGAGTAGAATCCTCGATTGTGCAGTTTTAGGACGTCATGTTGGGCCATTACCATCAGATCTGACGCGTGTGTGCCGCTCAACCGGTAGTACCGGAACGGTACTACTGCTTGCAAGCGGTACTACCGGTCGTCAGGTCCGGTAGTACCGGTCCACTCTGACCACTTTTTTCTGCCCAAATTGTAGATTCCCTCGTTTGTGCCTTTGTGATTCTTGTGCCCTTATCTCCTTGCTATCCTCCCTCGTGCTTTCACAGATGCAGGTGGTTCTCGGGGTGCACGCAAGCGCTCCAAGTCTGACCGTGAGATTGTTGATGAAGAGACGGAGTCTGAGGAAGAAGTTATGCCACAGCCAAGACACCGTTCCAAGCTGCCTGCCACTCGAGGTGGTCGTGGGGGTCGTGAAGGGGTTACCAAGCGCTCAGCTGGGCGTGGCAGCGCCCCTCCCTCTCGCCCCCCTTCCACTGGGCGTACCAAAAGTCTCAGCTCCGGGCCATCTGGGCCAAAGAAACTGTCGGATATCTCCGAGTCAGATATTAGGGCTCTCCGGATTGAAAATGCATACTCCCGCAACCGGAGCGAAGCAAGGGAAGACAGTATCTTCTATGATGATTTCCAAGAGCGTGTTTATCATGAGGTTCTTTTGACCAACATCCAGATGGTGGTGCCTCAGCAGTGGATTGACATGGGACACATTGACAAGAACCTTGACTACTTTGCTGAAGCTAAGGAAATCTGCTCTCGCCTTGGCTTGTTCCCCATTATGGAGTTTCAGCATGACTATGATCCCCTCCTTATCTGCCAGTTTATGCCCGCACATTTTCACACTGGCCGCACTCGGAAGATTACCTGGATGACTCAAGGTGCTGTCAAGGAAGCTACACTTGCGGAGTTTGCTGCCATCTTGGGGTATGAAGATCGCGGCCGGGACGTTCCTTGTGGTTTTCACTGTCACATGCGGGAGCATCCCTCCAAAAAGGATGTTCTTACACCTTTGTATATCCGAGGCCGTGGGGTTGCTGGCAAGATCAAGGATCTACTCCCCACATATGATATTCTCCATCGCATTTTTCGTGAGGATGTTGCTCCTCGTGCGGGAAACAAGGATGAGATACATGGGTTCTCTGTTGACTTGCTGTTCAACACCTTCCTCAACCAAGAATCGGGAAATCCTCTTGATGTGACAGACTTCATATGGAATAAAATGGTTGTTGCTGCATACACTCGGAGGGTTCCACCATTTTCTCCTTACATTATGTCCCTCATTGTGTCAAAGTGCCCCGTCATTGCTAGGACTCTCTCCACTCGCTCTCTCGTTGTGCACAGGCCAAAGGCACTCAAGATCAAGAAACATGCTAAACCTCGCGTTGAGGCAGGTGAGGAGGATGAGG
This sequence comes from Avena longiglumis, assembly GCA_030063025.1. NCBI lineage: Eukaryota > Viridiplantae > Streptophyta > Magnoliopsida > Poales > Poaceae > Avena > Avena longiglumis. The sequence goes on from CP125974.1 coordinate 253,608,230, forward strand.
ATGACTCTGATGCTGCTGAGAGTGGTCATGACACTGACTATGTTGTCTCTCGTCGCAAGAATGCCAAGCCCTCTTGGGCCAAAAGGATGGAGGTCAAGCTCAAGAAGATCTTCTGCTTCCAGGTTGACAACCAGAAGCGCATGTATGAGGCGCATGTGTATGCAAAGAAAGCATGTGCTCGGCAGAAGGAAATGATGTCTTCTCAAGGTTTGACCATCTCCGAGGGATCCGAGAACAACATCACTCCAGAAGATCAGTGGATTTCTCAGCACAGCCGTTGGGACGATGATGTCTCTTCCTCGCACCGCGCCCCACCCACTTACGAGGATGAGGAGGACCTTGAGGATGAGGAGGAGGATGATTGACCTTTGGGATGGTAGCTTTGCACTTGTCCCTTTTTGGCGTCTTGATGCCAAAGGGGGAGAAGTTGCACTTTAGGCACCGGTGTTGCATGGGAAGTCACAAGCTCGTTTTTCTCTTTGATCCTTTTATTGCTTGTATCTTCGATTTCCCTCTATTTATGTGTGAGACTATGTGTTTATTATGTGTGAGACTATGTGTTCATGTCGTGTGAGACTATGTGGTTTATTTCATTGGATCCATCTTGTCATGTTATGCGGTATCTATTGTCTATATATTCCTCATCACATGTTTTGTGCAAAGGTATGTTAAAATGCTAGTATCCATATTTATGCACCCATGTTGGGTTTGTAAAATAGAGGGGGAGGTTTGTTTCTACACATCTAGGGGGAGTCCCATCTCTATTTTACAAATATCATATGCTTACTATTAAAATCATCTTGCAGAAGTGTATTGTCATCAAACACCAAAAAGGGGGAGATTGAAAGAGCATTTTCCTATACCTCTGATTTTGATGTTTGATAACAATACACTTATCATTTTAATTGTGTGCTAAGTTTATCACAGGATTGATAAGAGGAGGCACAATTAATGACATATCAATTCCCCTTGCAAAAAACCTCTGTGTCAACCGGTAGTACCGGAAATACAACCGGTACTACCGCTTGACACCAGTACTACCGGTTCCAGTACTAGTTGGCACTGATCAAAGGTGATAAAGGTGTGTGCTAGTCAGTACCCCCCGGTACCACGGAGCGGCACTACCGCTCCAACGGCCATATTTTGTGGAGGGGTATAAATACCCCTCCACCTACATTGGGACAAATTTCTCAGCACATTAAAGTCATTGCCCACCATTGGAGTCCATTGGAGCCACCCAAATCTTCAAGATCTCCTCATCCCACCACCCAAAGTTCTTGATCTTTGGGGAATCGAAGGAGGAGTCCCCGATCTATTACTTCACCAAAAGAGATCTTCAACTCTCCCTTATTTCATTGAGGGCCCCTTTGCTCTAGTGTTTTGTTGGAAACCCTAGTTCTTGTTTTTGTTCTTACAAGCTTGTCTTTGATTGCTTTGACAGCTTGCTTGTATTTGGGAGCCTCCGATTAAGTTGTGGATGTGTGCCCCAAACTTGTAACGGTGTCGGATTCCACCTTGAAGGTTGCCGATATAGTGGAAGGTGAATCGATCCCGTTGGGGTGAGATTCATCAGAGAACAAGGGAGGCCTCTCGTGGCGTTGGTGGTTTGAAACCACCCCCTCTCCAAACGTAGACGTACTTCCCCTCAAAAGGAAGGAACTACGGGAAACAAATCCTTGTGTCTCTGCGTCCACTTTTCGGTTACTTCTATCCTTTACCGCACCTTACTTACTTGTTAATACTTTGTGTTGTGGTAGCTCTTGCATAATTGTCATATAGGTAAATTCACCATAGTTGCATTATCTAGAGAATTTACTTTATTGTCAAACCTTAATTTAAAAAATAAGAAAATTTGAAGTAGCACCTATTCACCCCCCTCTAGGTGCCCATACGATCCTTTCACCTACGATAACTAGGATCTTCTCCCATCGTCAGCATTGTCTGTGACCATGAAGATGGAGCCTCTACTACGCTATTATTCCACTGCTTTGATATGTATTCTGACGAGGTTTAATCTCGTCAATGCCCATTGTTATGAGTTTGGGTTTTGGAGAAGATGGGGATGCTAGAGATCACGGAACGGTTAACAGACAAGAAACCAGGGGACACGAGATTTACCCAGGTTCAGACCCCCGGAGGAAAAACCCTACTCCTGCTTGTCTGCTCTTGATTACGGCGGAACCGAAAGTTACAGGGGTACGCAGATGCAATCTGGCGTGGAGGTGTGTATGCGGTGGTATGCGATATGCCCTCCTCGTCGTGCCCTTCTAGCCTTTATATAGAAGTAGGCAGGTCCCAGGCACATATCAAGTCGGTTACAGGTTTAGGGTTTGCCCCCTTTGAATATTCTATCTAATCTAGTCTTGCCCTCCAAGGATCCGAAGGCGTCATGGGCTTGGGCCACCCGAAAGTCTTCATGGGCCGTGTATATTTTTATGGGCCTTCCTTGGGCTGGACCAGGTATGCTGATATCGTGTACCCGTAGGGTATAACCATGTCAGTATCCCCCGAGTGTTCAGTCGAATCGTAGATTCGGATGAGGACTCTTCAATCTTTCGGGTGCAGCTATTTTCTGTTCATCAGAGAATGATTTTAGGGTGTAGGGATTGTTGATACGTGTGCCTGACTCTCCCGAAGGATCATGACCAGTTAACTGTTTTAGGAAAAAACAACACGATCTTCTTCAGATTCGAGTCCCTTGACTCGAACCCGGAACAAATGTTGGCGTAATTTAGTACTGTTTTCTTATCAATATTATTGTGTTATTGCCGACACATACGCCATAGGGGTATGCCAACCGCGAGTTTAGAGACGTGGGGTAAGACGGAGAGCGTCCGAAACGGCCTGACACAATTTACCCAGGTTCAGATCTCGCGATGGTGGCAAGATCCTACTCCTACTATAAATCACTATAATGACAATATGTCGAGTTACAGGGATTATGGGGTTCTCTAAATGCGAGATGTGCTATGCACCTGTCTATAAATTACTGTTGCCTTAAAGGCTAGGCCGGCTTATAAAGGCACCAAGACCTAGGGTTACAAGGAGAGTTCTAGACGGATGTGGTAACAGAGACCTAAACTAATACATAAACTATTTCTTGTCCTCCAAGGCGCCGGCTTCCATTTTAGATGTTGGCACGTCGCCTTCCTTCATCCTGGCTAGACCTCTGTCTTGTCTATCAACAACTAAGCCATCCGGTCAGGCCATAGGCCTAACCACCATCTGTGGGCCATCCGAGCTTGTCGGTATGAGACTATGCCATAGGTATACCTATTTAGTATATACACAACAGTAGCCCCCGGAGTTATTCAATATCCTCATGTTCCTTCATCGTTCTCAAAGTGTAAATATACGTCCTCTTCAATTTATAGTCAGGCTAATGAAGAATCTTGGATAGATCTAAAATCATATTCCATCTGGCTAAACCTAGCCAGATAATTGTTTGTATGCTTCTGCTAATGACTCCAAGGCGGAGAACTCTCTAACGAATCGTTAGTGATTCTCCCAAGCTCTAGGAATGTTTTTAGTATCATCATCCTCTTGGAACGGTATGTAAGACGGAAAAATCAGGGCTACCGGGCCACGATCATAAAGGCTGCCAAATTGCCGACCTAGAACCAGTAAAGTCATAGACATAAGAGCTTGTCGAATTAAGGTCTTAGAGCCTCTCATATTATAGACGTTTAGACCTCGAGCCGTGTAACCCAGAAAACCTACGCGAGGGGCAAAGTTGATGTCAAGCCCTCGGGTTTCGCTATCCGAATTCTTCATTGTCTTGAAAGTTTTGGTGGCATAACCATATGTAGCCCTCGAGTATTGAGTCGGCTTCGCTGAAGGCGGCTTGATATTCAAAAGGATGTGTGTCAGTATATATCAAACAGTTGTAGCCCACGAGCGCCAAGTCAGAGTTTCAAAACAAAATCTTCATAGTGCTCTCATAGTAGCTTTAGCAAAAAAGTAAATAGTATAGCCCCCGAGCGTCAAGTAGAAAATTATTTTGTCTTGGTGCTCTAGAGAGAACTTTACAAAAATTCGGCATTGGTGTAGCCTTCGAGTGTCAAGGTGAAATTCAATATGAAAATCCGGCTTGATGCTTCATAGAGAACTTCACCATATCTTGGAGATCAATGTACTGTAGCCCCGGAGGATTGTTCCATCTTGGACGCAAGGTGGGGCAAAGCTCTTAAGTTAGAGATGTCAAGCCCCCAGCGTCGAGTCGACTTCTCAAAGGCGGCTCAAGTCTTGGTTAACAACTGCGATTCAGCCCTCGGGTGTCGAGCCTAGTGAAAATCCATCTCAAAACATTTTTATCCAAGGACCGCTGGAACGTCCAAGTGTCATGTATCTGAAACATAAACATAAAAACACAATTGCATTAGATTGTTTTCTATTTGTGTCTAATAAACAAATATAAGACGGAACAAACACGGCCTTTGAACAAATACTTTTAAGGCTGAAACAATGTAGCGGTTGAACACATAAAACTATCAAGACGGCAAAAAACTCAGTTAACTTAATCGAAAACTTCAGAAACAAACGCTGGTCTTAATTGCTAAAATGTCACTACTCTAAAATTCACATAAAAAATAATAGAAAACATGTAGCCAAAAAACTTAAGCTTACTGCCCGAAGGTGGATTTGTTTTGCATGGTACTGGACCTAAATGATCGAAACTAATAAAAAGTTTATACTCACGAGCGCAAGGCAAACCGTAGAAAAGGTATGACCAAAACGAAAGCGATAAAAGACTCAAGATATGCGACCAATCTTAATCTTATAATCATAAGCAATTAAAATAATAAATATAAATAGGAACTTACCTATTTCAACGAGATCGGTGTTGTTCGCGAACAGTGAAGCCAAGGCAACGAACTAGTCCGTGACCCATGGCACAGTCATCCGCGGCAGTGGCGAAGCCGGTCGTGAAAAAGAGAAGACAGAGAAGTTTATTCCACGGTGATGACGATGATGAAGCCATCCATAATGGAGTTGGAGCAGTTCCATAAACAACGTCGAAGCTGGCCGCGAAGACCGTCGCGACAAAAATCAAGCAGGACTTCTACGTGCTTTTCAATGCTTTTCCTTCTCCCGTATGGTTTGCACTTATCACTTACCCTTTTTCCTTAAAGACAAGGTCGTGTGGATCCGTGGACCGGTTCCTTTACCGTGTCCGAATTTGTTTGTTCCTAAACGCACCAAAGCATTATCGACGCGGAAAGCAACGTGAAACAAGCTACGAACCAGCTAGCTGGCCGGTGAGTCGTGATTTGCACCATAACAGCTTCTGATTTCAGTTTAGCAGAAACGCTCAACCTGGTTGATCGAAATCAAGCCGAAGGCTGCTTGAAGTAACTGCCGTGAGAAAAAAAACGACGACAGACAGAAATTCCTAAAAAACTCTGCCAAGACTTGCGGCCAGAAACCTCTACGAATTGCAACCAGAGCAAATCACGCGAGCCCTGTCCTATAGCCAGCTGTAACACCATCAGAATCGGTCCTATGCAAGTCTTAGCGATTCCCGCCAACCCGCATAGAAACGATTCAAAGGTGTCCACCAGGCACTTGCGTGCGGTGGAAAAGGAAGTAATATCATTACACATTAGTCCACGATGGAACCCACAAAACAGATATATACAACAACTACTCATCAAGTCAAGAATACAATATACAGTACAAAGATCCAAATCACCTTGAAAACGATGCAACGTCCGAGTACAGACAAGATGCAAATTAGGCTAAGAGCCCCGAAGAATAACCAATGGCGTCCATAACCCTGCCCAGGCCAAGCCGGAAGGGTAACCCTGATAACGACGTCGATCTCAAAACCTGCTTAAACAAAAGGGGTGTCGACGAAGGGCAAAGAAAAAAGAGAGCGGTCAGTACTGAGGCCAGTACACGGCGAGACTAGAATTCGGCGGTCCTCGCCTACATAGGTATGGTGGACTGAGGCGGCAGCGCAACATGCACTAAACTGTTGGAATTATGCCCTAGAGGCAATAATAAAGATGTTATTATTATAATTCTTGTTCATGATAAAGTTTATATTCCATGCTAGAATTGTATTAAGCGGAAACTTTGATACTTGTGTGGTTTATGAACAACACCGTGTCCCTAGTACGCCTGTATGGACTAGCTCATTGATTAATGATGGTTAAGGTTTCCTAACCATAGACATGAGTTGTCAATTAATAATGAGATCATGTCATTGGGAGAATGATATGATGGACAGACCCAAATTAAGCAGAGCAATTAGATCGTGTCATCGTGTTCATCTTTACGAAGCTTTTTCTTATGTCAAATATTGTATTACTTAGACCATGAGATAATGCAACTCCGTGGTATCAGAAGAAAGCTTTGAGGTCATCAAACGTCATCCTATGAGAGGGTGATCATAAAGGTGTCTCTCAGGTGATCGGAAAGTACCTGTTGGGTTGTATGTATCGAGATGGGATTTTTTCCTCCCAAGTCGGAGAGATATACTTCGGGCCCACTCGGTAATCGATATCAACACCGCTTGCAAGCACGTGGTTAAGGAGTTAATCACAAAGTGATATCGGATTATAGAACGAGTAAAGTACTTGTTGTGAACGAGATTGAACTAGGTATGCCGATGCCAACGATCGAATCTCGGGCAAGTAAAATATCGCGTGACGAAGAGAATATATATGGGATTAATTGAATCCTGGCATCGTGGTTCATCCGATATGATCATCGATGAATATGTGGGAGTCAATATGGGTTTCGCACTTACCATTGTTGATTATTGATAGAAGATCATGTCTGCATATTCTCGAACCCGTAGGGTCACACACTTAACGTGTCTCGGCGCTAGGATAGAATGGATAATTGGTTTATGAGTTTTTGTTCGGAGTCTCGGATGAGATCCAGGACATCACGAGAGGTTCCGGAATGGTCCGGAGAATAAGATTCATATAAAGGAAAGCAGTTTTTGGGTTTCGGAATCGTTTCAGAATGTTCGGTATTGTACCGGAAGGTTCTAGAAGCTTCCGGAGTGGGACCAACATGGCCCCACTTGTCGGAGGGGTGCGTGGGCCTACGAGGGAGTTCCCTGGCCGCATTGGGCCAGGGGCACAAGGCCCCATAGGCCCAGCCGGCCAGAATGTTCGGTATTGTACCGGAAGGTTCTAGAAGCTTCCGGAGTGGGGCCAACGTGGCCCCACTTGTCGGAGGGGTGTCTGGGCCTACGAGGGAGTGCCCTGGCCGCATTGGGCCAGGGGCACAAGGCCCCATAGGCCCAGCCGGCCAAACCCTAGGGGAAACCGTAGGGAAACCTTCTAGAAGGAGGGGAAAACTTGCCCCCCACTACAACCCTTGGGGCCGCCGCCCTAGGGCTTGGAGGAGGGGCCAAGGGGGCCGGCCAGCCCCCTATATATAGAGGGCAGGGGCGCATCCCTCCTCCACCCCTCCTTGAACCCTAGACGCCTACCTGCTGCCCTCCAGATCTCTCTCTCTCTCCCAACTGCGCGTAGGCGAAGCCCTGCCGCAGAAACTCTCCACCTTTGCACCACGCTGTCGTGATGTAGATCCAATCTATCTCTCCATCCCACTTGCTGGACCAAGTAAGGAGGAGACGTCGCGGTGCCGTACGTGTGCATCTCTCGGAGGCGTCGCCACTTGCGGTGTTGGATCAGATCGGATCGCGAGGAGGAGAAGGCTAGTATGACTACATCAACCACATTCTGTTGAACGTTCCGCTGTGCGATTTCTTCAAGGGCATGAAGATCTCATCTATCCCTCCCGTTGATTGCATCTCCTAGATTAGATCTTGGCTTTCCCGTTCGCATCCGTAGAATTTTTTTGATTTACTATGCTGCGAAACCCTTCATAAACAACCTATAGAGATTCAATACAGCTGGCGACTATCAGATAGGGATAAGAAATACCTATTCGGATCCAACCTGAAACTATCACCAAGCATACCCATCCTGGTATTTCCCCCTCGAGACCAAACGAGGAAGTCAACCGAGGAACTCACACAGTTGGTATTTTTATTCATTCCGTTATAGTTGCGGCAATTACTAGTCAGATATAGATAGCATGAGTCATCCTGATATAATAAGCAGTGGGCAGTTTTAGTTAACCATTCTGTTGTAGTTGTAGTACTTACTAGGCAGATACATATAGCATGAGGCATCCCAAAACCCAGCAGTTGTTGGTACTTTTATTTAGCCATTCCGTTGTAGTTGCAATACTTACTAGTCAGATACAATGGTAACAGGTGACAACCCAAACCAGCAGTTGTTGGAACTTTTATTTAGCCATTCCATTATAGTGAAGCTGATTACTAGTCATTATAAAGTAAAATTTATAGCACTACTTTAGTTATAGTTGTCTATGATCGAGATACTGTGCTCCAAGTCGTCCATAATCATGACGCTTTCGAAAGTTTTACCCGGAGGGCACAAATAGCAACACACGCACGATCAACCTCGAGAAAAACCAAATGAAACCCAACGAGGCATCACGACAGAATATTCGCAAGATTCAAATTTGATTTCAGGGGGCCACCCCACTAAGCTACCCGCGACGAAGTTGGCCGGCTCTGAGACGGATCCAGAGGTCTGTGACAATGGTTGTAAACGACTAGGAACCCGAAAGTGTGACTGGGCTTGTCGATATCGCGAAAACATTCCACGTTGGTTCCAAAACAGTACAGGCTCTCCACACGCAATCGTAAATAAAGCAGTAAAGCATGGCATAAGTACAGGATAGTAATAAAGCCCCAAACAACTTGTGGCCCCAAGGAATTAAATATGACTCAAGCTAGGGTTAGGGGGATTCATGGTCCCACATGCGGATAGTGCGAATATTCAAAGAACAGGTATCAAGTACTCGGGGTTCTACGGAATACAAGTGCATGGTTAAAAACCAAATAACATCTATTGCCCACATGTGCCTCTGCATTATTTACCTACTTCAATTTTAGTTATTAAACGGTAATTAAAGCCATGATCATATCCAACATAAAGCATAAGGCAATTCTCCAACAACTGTGGTAATTGACGACACGCATCAACACTTGAGCAAGCAACTATGACACGCAAGTCCAACTATCTACCAAACAATATGTAATAGGATGTGTCTAAGGCAATATAAGGCTGCAAGGGATACCATGGGTACGAAAACTAGAGCATCGCAACACAGATAGCAATAGATCAACAGGAGGAAGTAAAGACTAGAAATGTAAAATAGGTAGAAAGGGGGAGAATGCTCGCCTGAAAACATTGCTGAAGTTTCATCCGAAGATCGGGTCGACACTCACATCAACTCATCGTCCTAATCCATGAAGAAGCAAAGCACTAAAAGAAACACCGGATACACTATTTAATACTACGACAGAAGATCGGGCATGATGCATGTATGATGCATGACATGGCAAAGGTGCGATGCAATTAGCCCATATTAAGCGGAACCAGGGTCCCGACATTTAATTAGATGGTTCAAGTTGTTTAGATACCCCGTAATTTAAATGTTGTCTTAATAAGGCAAAATATATAATCATTTCGCTACACAAATTTGAATGGAACCAATATTAGACTAGAAAAGCCCGCATATTGCCTCCATGTTTAATTATGAGATGGATCGACATAATGCCCCAAAACCACATGATATGTATGCAAGTATGAATGATTAGGTGCAACAAGATATATATAGCACTTATAAAAATAGGGGCTCGGGAAAAGGGGTCACACATGGTTCCGACGGTCTTGACTCCGGGTGTTCGATTCGGTCTCGACGCCGAGATCAAGGCTTCGGATCCGTGAAGGAGGTGTCTTCAGGATGTCGGTCATCAGACCCGTGTCGGCGACCTTGGGGTTCCGGCTTCGATGACTTGGTTCGGCCTCGGTTCAGCACTTTGTACTTCTCAAGCACATCTTCTCTACTGCCATGACATAGATAGGAATTTCAAAAGACAACGCCGGTGAGGTTCTAGAGTTGGAATCGAACCAATCCTCGAGATAGATTAGTGTTTTTTTACAAACACAGAAACACACAGACATGAAGTAGAAGTGAGCACGGTCGTATGATACAATGGTACCTGCAAGACAAGATGGTTCACAGGGAAAACTTGCCGAAGGCCACCTTGCACCGACGCGCGGGCGACAAACACACTGCAGCAGCAGCCGAAGGGAGCCCAGCACAGGTGCTAAGGATGTTCGCGGTGCAGTGACATGGGAGGACGGCGGCGACAGACGATGACAGAATCGTCAAGAGCTGAAGCCAAGGCCCGAAGGTGAGAGAGGGACGACGAGCTTGGCGGCTCGAGGACGGGCAGGAGGAGCCAGCGCCCAGGCGGCGGGGAGTCGAGGGCCAAGAGAGGCCCGACAGCGACAAGGCCGACCTGGACGCGGGCAGAAGGTCGAGGCCCAGCGGTGCCGCGGTGGCTGTCGAGGTCGCGGCGCAGCACAAGCAGATGAGTTGCCGGGTGACATGGGGCGCGGTGGCGACCTCCTGACGGCGAAGGAAGGGGCCGCGCGCAGGGAGGACGTCGGGGAGGAAGAGGAAGGGGGCGGCAGTGGCCATCCTTGCCTTGCTTGCGCGGGAGTAGGGGCGACGAGAGAGACACAGGGAGAAGGCGCCGTCTGGACGGCGAGGCCCTGCCAGGCGCAGGCGGCGGGGTGGAAGCAGGGAGAGAGAAGCGGGCCAGCGGGGGATCGAGGGAGAGGACATGGTGGTTCCACGCGGGGATCGGGGATGAAACCGTCGATTGGGCGTCTGTGACGCGACTGTGGAGTAGCAGGGAGGTGGGGCCAGGGGAACAGCGACGCGGGTGGACGCGAGACACGTCGAGGAGATGGGCAGGGGAGGGCGACCGTGCGAACGTGCGTGCGCGCTTGTGTGACCTGTGCGTGTGGCGATTGGATCAGGGGGTGGCGGCGGTAGAGGAAGGAGTAGAGGGATTTCGGGATTGGGTAGGATAGGTTAGGGTTAGGTTTTGTCTAGAGACTAGGTGGTTTGGGCCGGGTCTGCTGGGAGGTAGGTGGCCTAGCCTACGGGCTGGGCTGCCTCTCCCGAAAAAATAGTTTTATTATTTTATTTAGTTTTAAAATATCCTTTTGGTAAAATATTTTAGGCAAACAAAAGATCCGGGCGGATCGAGGGTTTTACATTTGAAATAGAAACGGGATAATTTAGAAAACAAAAATAGGCTTTTAGCAAAATAGTTTTAGATTAAAACATGCATGCAGGTATCATGATGATGCACAGATGTAAATGCAGACAATTTTCTAGTAGTGGTTTTACCCGGGGTGCTACAATTCGACACACTAACAATGGATCTCGCCCTCGAGATCCGCCTCATGGTCCAGGAAACAAGGCTGACGGTCTGAATCTTCTCGCGTCGTATAGATCTTCACGACACCACTAACAAAGATTCCTTCTTCATCTTCAAATTGGCGACACCACCAACAAGGGCTGTTGCTCACGTTCGTCGAGAGAGCACTCCGGAGAACAAATTCGAAGGTAAAGGTCTCAAAAGGTAAGGCCACCTCCAACTTCCATAGAAGGAGTATAATTGCATCAATCCACCATTCGATGTACAAGAGCGAATGATAAGAGTAGTCGGATGGTGATCAGTCCATCGCGCACACAAAGCATTACTCTTCACATGAATAGGGGATTATGCAACCAACTCTCAGAATCAGATTGAAGATCTCGACAGTCGAGTTTTGGAAACAAAAGAATGATGTAAGTTCTTCATCATACATGATGCAGATGATGTCGTCGCATTGAAAAACACCGGAAGATACAAAGAAAAGTTTTAGTGAATTTTTGGGTCCACTAGAAGGTACAACAGATGAAACATTCCTCGGATAGCATGAAGGCCGAATGTCGAAGCACCGTTACAAGAGGAGGAAGTGAAACCCTGAAGGTACAACGAAAACCCAACCACGAGAATTCTTGGACTCGAAGAAAAGATAAGAGAACAGATTCAAAATACGCAAAGGTAAGAGGAGAAAAGCAAAGGGGTAAGGAGTAAAAGCAGACCTAATCAGATCTATCCAACCGATTTTTCAAAATAGTTTTGACACTCTACGACGTCTGTTAGCTAGGTTATTCTACAGGCTGGACCAGTGGGGTATCGCAACTGCTGAGCTCTGATACCACTCTGTAACACCCTCAGAATCGGCCCTATGCAAGTCTTAGCGATTCCCGCCAAACCCGCATAGAAACGATTCAAAGGTTCCCACCAGGCACTTGCGTGCAGGTGGAAAAAGAAGTAATATCATTACACATTAGTCCATGATGGAACCCACAAAACAGATATATACAACAACGACTCATCGAGTCAAGAATACAATATACAGTACAAAGATTCAAATCACCTTGAAAACGATACAACGTCCGAGTACGGACAAGATGCAAATTAGGCTAAGAGACCCGAAGAATAACCAATGGCGTTCATAACCATGTCTAGGCCAAGCCGGAAGGGTAACCCTTCTAACAACGCCGATCTCAAAACATGCTTAAACAAAAGGGGTGCCGACGAAGGGCAAAGGAAAAAGAGAGCGGTCAGTACTGATGCCAGTACACGACGAGACTAGAATTCGGCGGTCCTCGCCTACATAGGTATGGTGGACTGTGGCGGCAGCGCAGCATGCACTAAACAACCTATAGAGACTCAATACAGCTGGCGACTATCATATAGGGATAAGAAATACCTATTCGGATCCAACCTGAAACTATCACCAAGCATACCCATCCTGGTATTTCCCCCTCAAGACCAAACGAGGAAGCCAACCGAGGAACTCACACAGTTGGCAGTTTTATTCATTCCGTTATAGTTGCGGCAATTACTAGTCAGATATAGATAGCATGAGTCATCCTGATATAATAAGCAGTAGGCGGTTTTAGTTAACCATTCAGTTGTAGTTGTAGTACTTACTAGTCAGATACATATAGCATGAGGCATCCCAAAACCCAGCAGTTGTTGGTACTTTTATTTAGCCATTCTGTTGTAGTTGCAATACTTACTAGTCAGATACAATGGTAACAGGTGACAACCTAAACCAGCAGTTGTTGACACTTTTATTTAGCCATTGCATTATAGTGAAGCTGATCACTAGTCATTATAAAGTAAAATTTATAGCACTACTTTAGTTATAGTTGTCTATGATCGAGATACTGTGCTCCAAGTCGTCCATAACCGCAGACGTGGCTTTCAGAAAGTTTTACCCTGCAGGGGGCACAAATAGCAACACACGCACGATCAACCTCGAGAAAAACCAAATGAAACCCAACGAGGCATCACGACAGAATATTCGCAAGATTCAAATTTGATTTCAGGGGGCCACCCCACTAAGCTACCCGCGACGAAGTTGTCCGGCTCTGAGACGGATCCAGAGGTTTGTGACAATGGCTGTAAACGACTAGAAACCCGAAAGTGTGACTGGGCTTGTCGATATCGCGAAAACATTCCACGTTGGTTCCAAAAGCGATGCAGCTCCACGCAATCGTAAATAAAGCAGTAAAGCATGGCATAAGTACAGGATAGTAATAAAGCCCCAAACAACTTGTGGCCCCAAGGAATTAAATATGACTCAAGCTAGGGTTAGGGGGATTCATGGTCCCACATGCGGATAGTGCGAATATTCAAAGAACAGGTATCAAGTACTCGGGGTCCTACGGGACACAAGTGGATGGTTAAAAACCAAATAACATCGATTGCCCACATGTGCCTCTGCATTATTTACCTACTTCCATTTTAGTTATTAAACGGTAATTAAAGCCATGATCATCTCCAACATAAATCATAAGCCATTTCTCCAACAACTGTGGTAATTGACGACACGCATCAACACTTGAGCAAGCGACTATGAAACGCAAGTCCAACTTTCTACCAAACAACAGGTAATAGGATGTGTCCAAGGCAATATAAGGCTGCAAGGGATACCATGGGTACGAAAACTAGAGCATCGCAACACAGATAGCAATAGATCAACAGGAGGAAGTAAAGACTAGAAATGTAAAATAGGTAGAAAGGGGGAGAATGCTCGTCTGAAAACATTGCTGAAGTTTCATACGAAGATCGGTTCGACACTCACATCAACTTATCGTCCTAATCCATGAAGAAGCAAAGCACTAAAAGAAACACCGGATACACTATTTAATACTACAACAGAAGATCGGGCATGATGCATGTATGATGCATGACATGGCAAAGGTGCGATGCAATTAGCCCATATTAAGTGGAACCAGGGTCCCGAAATTTAATTATATGGTTCAAGTTGTTTAGATACCCCGTAATTTAAATGTTGTCTTAATAAGGCAAAATATATAATCAGTTCGCTACACAAATTTGAATGGAACCAATATTAGACTAGAAAAGCCCGCATATTGCCTCCATGTTTAATTATGAGATGAATCGGCATAATGCCCCCAAACCACATGATATGTATGCAAGTATGAATGATTAGGTGCAACAAGATATATATAGCACTTATAAAAATAGGGGCTCGGGAAAAGGGGTCACACATGGTTCCGACGGTCTTGGCTCCGGGGGTTCAATTCGGTCTCGACGCCGAGATCAGGGCTTCGGATCCGTGAAGGAGGTGTCTTCAGGATGTCGGTCATCGAACCCGTGTCGGAGGCCTTGGGGTTCCGGCTTCGATGACTTGGTTCGGACCCGGTTCAGTACTTTGTACTTCTCAAGCACATCTTCTCTACTGCCATGACATAGATAGGAATTTCAAAAGACAACGCCGGTGAGGTTCTAGACTTGGAATCGAACCAATCCTCGAGATAGATTAGTGTTTTTTTATAAACACAGAAACACATAGACATGAAGAAGAAGTGAGCGCGGTCGTCTAATACAATGATACCTGCAAGACAAGATGGTTCACAGGGAAAACATGCTGAAGGCCACCTTGCACCGACGCGCGGGCGACAAACACACTGCAGCAGTAGCCGAAGGGAGCCCAGCGTAGGTGCCAAGGATGTTCGCGGTGCAGTGACATGGGAGGACGACGATGACAGACGACGACGGAATCATCAAGAGCTGAAGCCAAGGCCCGGAGGTGAGAGAGGGCCGACGAGCTTGGCGGCGCAAGGACGGGCAGGAGGAGGCAGCGCCCAGGCGGCGGGGAGTCGAGGGCCAAGAGAGGCCCGACAGCGACAAGGCCGACCTGGACGCGGGCAGAAGGTCGAGGCCCAGCGGTGCCGCGGTGGCTGTCGAGGTCGCGGCACAACACAGGCAGATGAGTTGCCGGGTGACATGGGGCGCGGCGGCGAGATCCTGACGGCGAAGGAAGGGGCCGTGCGCAGGGAGGACGTCGGGGAGGAAGAGGACGGGGGTAGCGGTGGCCAGCCTTGCCTTGCTTGCGCGGGAGGAGGGGCGACGGGAGAGACACTGGGAGAAGGCGTCGTCTGGACGACGAGGCCCTGCCAGGCGCAGGCGGCGGGGTGGAAGCAGGGAGAGAGAAGCGGGGGATCGAGGGAGAGGACAGGGTGGTTCCACGCGGGGATCGGGGACGGAAACCGCTTGCATGATTGGGCCAGGTCAAGCGATACGCGTCGAACGTACGCGACCAGGGAGTAGCAGGGAGGTGGGGACAGGGGAACAGCGACGCGGGTGGACGCGAGACACGTCGAGGAGATGGGCAGGGGAGGGCGACCGTGCGAACGTGCGTGCGTGCTTGTGTGACCTGTGCGTGTGGCGATTGGATCAGGGGGTGGCGGCGGTAGAGGAAGGAGTAGAGGGATTTAGGGATTGGGTAGGATAGGTTAGGGTTAGGTTTTGTCTAGAGACTAGGTGGTTTGGGCCGGGTCTACTGGGAGGTAGGTGGCCTGGCCTACGGGCTGGGCTGCCTCTCCCGGAAAAATAGTTTATTATTTTATTTAGTTTTAAAATATCCTTTGGTAAAATATTTTAGGCTAACAAAAGATCCGGACGGACCGAGGGTTTTACATTTGAAATAGAAAGGGAATAATTTAGAAAACAAAAATAGGCTTTTAGCAGAATAGTTTTAGATTAAAACATGCATGCAGATATCACGACGATGCACAGATGTAAATGCAGGCGATTTTATAGTAGAGGTTTTACTCGGGGTGCTACACCAGCAAAGCTGGAAAAAAATCTTCCAAGAGGTATTCCGTCTAGCTCCATCTTTGATCGCGTCCATGGCAAGCTGCATCCATGGGTGACTCGTGATGTCAATCCCATGCATAGTTGAAGTAGACATAGAAGGCTGCCGGATCCATCAACCTGTCAATGAGGAAAAACCAAGCACGACCATCGCCTTTGATGATGAAGATCGGACAGATGTGGCCGTCGTCGAAGATGATGACGGACCTTGTCCGGATCCGTGCTATAAGCGTCTCTTGCCCTACGGTGGCGCCAACTGTCGTGGTATTTTTTATGTAAGCCATAGGGGTACCCCAAGCGAGTTTAGAGACATGGGGCAACACGAAGAGCGTCCGAGACAACCTAACATAGTTTACCCAAGTTCAGATTCCGCGATAGTGACGAGATCCTACTCCCGCTATAAATCACTATAATGACAATACGCCGAGTTACATGGATTATGGGGTTTGCTGTATGCGAGTTGTGCTATGCACTTGTCTGTAAGTTATTGTTGTCCTAAAGTCTTCCGTAGGACGGCTTATAAAGGTGCCAAGGCCTAGGATTACAAGGAGAGTCCTAGCCGGATGAGTGGACGGCAACTATCGTGGTATTGTCGACACGTACGCCATAGGGTATCCTAACGGCGAGTTTAGAGTTGTGGGGTAAGGCGGCGAGCGTCTAGGAGGGCCTAACATAGTTTACCTAGGTTCAGATCTCACGATGGTGACAAGATCCTACTCCTGCTATAAATCACTATAATGGCAATAGCCGAGTTATAGGCACTATGGGGTTCGTTGTACGCTAGTTGTGATATGCACTTGTCTGTAAGTTATTGTTGCCCTAAAGGCTCCCGTATGCCGGCTTTTAAAGACGCCAGGACCTAGGGTTACAAGAAGATTCCTAGCCGAATACGGTTACAGAGTCCTATACTAATACATAAACTATTGTCTTGTCCTCCAAGACGTCGGCTTCTATCTTAGGTGGAATAAACACGACCTTTGAACAAATGCTTTTAAGGCTAAAACAATGCAGCAGTTGAACAACATAAAACTGTTTAGGAGAAAAAACTAAACTAATTCGAACAGTTTATATAAAATTTTGTTTATGCAAGTGCTGGATTATCCATTCTCCTGGCTTATATGCTTGATTTTTGTGAGAAGGAAAAACTTTAAGCACAAAACATTTGCTGAGGCGATAGCGCTTAATAGTGAGACAATCCAAAACCTTAGAAACAAACGCTGGCTTTAAGCGCTAAAATGTCACTGCTCTGGAATCCACATATAATGAAATCCACATATAAAAACAGAAAACGTGTAGTCATAAAACTTAAGCTAACGCCCGAAGACGGGTTTTTTATGGTACGGGCCTTAAACGGCAAACCGATTAAAAAGTATATATACTTATGAACACAAGGAAAATCATAGAAAAAATATGACCAAAACGAAAGCGATATGAGTGAACAAATCTTAATCTAATAATCATAAACAATTAAAAATAAATATAAATACAGACTTAGCAGTTTGGGCAGAGTTGGCGTTGTTCACCCGAAGACGAATTTGGTCGTGGCGAAGCCAAGACGGAGAAGTGTATCCCATGATGACGACTGAGTCCTTCATTGCCAAGTTGATGTAGCACGTGACGACGATGAAGCCGGTCGTATTGACCGCGATAGCTGACCGTGAGGTGAAGCCGGAAAATCGGCGTAACACACTGACGCGGAGCCACGCTATGAAACCAAGTAGAATGATCACACACATGCATTGCTGCAATCATCGATCGGTCGGAAAGCAGACTCCGGCGAGAAATCCACGTATGCAGTATTCTTATTCTTCACGTGTAGACAAAAACTAGTCAAGTCCTATTTTGTAACTATTTTTTTTTAAACGAGGCAAAAACTTTGTCTTTTATATTGATAAAGTAGGAGCAAACATTGGTGACCTAAGCCAAAAGAAAAAGGCCCCTCAAAAAAGGGAGGAGACAAACACACTAGCTTATAATCTGCTGAAGATGTTTGGCACCGGCCAAAACCTAGCTTTTGCTCTTGTCTTTTATCTTCCGGACGAGGACCGCAGGCATTGCGAATTTGTTATTAAAAACTCTGGCATTCCTCTCTTTTCAAATCTTCCAGGTGATAAGCGTGACTGCTGAAATTAGACCCAGTGGGCCTGCAGATGGTGCCTGAGTGGCGGCCTTCCAATATTGAATAACTGTGGGGCGGCCTGATCCAATGTTCTGCACAAGGGACGGACAGTCAAGCCAGGAAGCCGCGTCCTGTCAAATTCTTCTAGAGTAGCGGCATTCAAATAGGATGTGCCTGGCAGTCTCAACATGACACTTACATAGCTGGCAAATCGGCTGGTGCGGCCAGCCCCGCTTTGCCAAGCGATCCGAGGTCCAGAGCCTATTCTGCACGGCAAACCAGGAGAAGAAATGATACTTGGGAGGTGCCCAACTCTTCCATATCATCATGTCGAAGGAGCACAGAATGGAACCAATGAACTAGGCATTATAGGCAGAGGCCGATGTATATGATCTAGAGGCTGTTAGGGTCCAGATGATAGTGTCCTCGATGTCAGGCAAAAGCACAATATCTTGCAACATACCCCAAAGGGCGATGTACTGGGACATGTGCTCAACGGTGAAGTTGTCCACACGAATATCAGTGATCCATTTGGAGTTCTGTAGGGCGTCATGCACCAGGCGCTTTTTCCGTTTTGATGCTGCAAAGACGAGGGGGGCCAGAGACCGTGGTGAGGATCCATTGAGCCAAGAGGAATTCCAGAAAGAAGCTTTCTTGCCATTACCGATGCTAACTCTCGTGGACGCATTGAAGAGCTCCCTGTCAATGTCATCATTTGGGGTTTCCATTCCGACCCAGTGCTTCTCCGGCGCTGCCCACTCAAGCCAAAGCCACTGCAGTCTAAGGGCCCTGGCGAATTTTTCTAGATCCAGAATTCCCAAACCACCAAGCTTGTTTGGACGACAAACCTTTGCCTAGCTCACCTTGTACTTTCCACCGCTAACCGAGGCCTTGCAAGCCTAGAGCATACCCCTTCTGATCTTGTCCAGAGCTTTTATTGTTGCCTTATCCGCTTTGATAGCGGTGAGCGGAAAAATTGGGAGGGCCGTAAGAACTGATTTGACCAGTGCCAAACAACCCGCAACATTAAGGAATCTTGCTTTCCAGGGGTTGAGCCTGGAGGTGGCTTTGTCAATGAGGGGCTGAAGGTCGATGCGCCGCAATTTTCCGAGGACCAGAGGCAATCCCAGGTACTGTATTGGGAACTAAGATAAAGATGCAGGGAAATCATACAGAATAGCGTTTAAGTTGATTTCCTCATAGCGAATCGGCACCACTGCGCTTTTCGCCACATTAGTTACTAACTCGGTGACCTCTCCAAAATTCTGCAAGATCACCGCTGATTTGAGATATCATGGGCCACAGGGGCTAAGAAAATCTCCGCGTCATCAGCGTATAATGAGATGCGGGACTTCATGAAATCCCCCGGCAGAGCCTAAAGAAGGCCAACTTCCGTGGAAAGCTCCAAAATCTTCTGTAGGGGATCGATAGCCAAGTCGAACAGAAGCGGCGAGAGGGGGTCACCCTGCCTCAGACCACGCCCATGGTAAATGTCTTTGCCGGGATGCCCGTTAAGTAGAACTCGAGATGTTGAGGTAGAGAATATCAGCGCGGCCCAGGACCTCCACCTAGGAGGAAAACCCCTGCGTTGCATGAGGTCGAGGATATAATCCCAACGCACGGAGTCGAAAGCTTTAGAAATATCAAGCTTGATGAGAAGAGCTGGGGTATGTTTCTTGTGGAGCCGCCTAGCCACGTTTCTGACAAACATGAAGTTGTCGTGGATGCTACGGGATTTGATGAAAGCACTTTGGCTGTAGGAAATAATGTCATTCATCTTGGGTCGCAGACATAGGGCCATTGCCTTAGCAATGATTTTCGGGATCATATGGATTAGGCTAATGGGCCTGAAATCCGAGACGCTATCTGCCCCCTCCTTCTTTGGTAGCAAAGCAATGCTCGTAGTATTGATGATGTGGAAGTTGTTTATTGACAGCTCGGAGAATCCGTTGATGACATGCATGAGATCATCCTTCACAATATCCCAGCAAGAGCGGAAAAAAGCCCTAGTGAAACCATCAGGGCCAGGCGCCTTATCAGGTGGCATATCATGGATGGCCAGCTTAATCTCATCCTCAGAAAACGGCAGGCCCAGGTCATCCAAGTCCTCAAAAACGGGGTCGATAGCCTCCCAGTTGAAATCAACAGAGCACGGTTCTGGCTGACCCAACACAGCGGAGAAATGATCATGAATAAGTTGTTCCTTCTCAGCATGGGAGGTGGCCCAACCCCCATTGCGCTTCAACCTCCGAATGACATTCTTTCGCTGGCGGGAATTGACTCGGAGATGAATTGCATCACCCTCCTTTAGATATGAAATTCTTGAAGCTTGCCGCTTGCAAGATCGCTCCAGGACCACCAACCCCATGACACGATGCTTCAAAGCAGCCCGAAGCGCTTTCTCTTCCTCAGAAAGGCTACGCGACTCCTGAGCCACATCAAGCTGCAGGATGACATCAAGAGCCATGAGTAACTGTTGCTTGTGGTTTTAAAAAAGCCCCTTGCTCCAGGCGCGAAGCTTCTTGGCTGTGACCCTCAGCTTGTGATTCAAGATGTGCACAGGCTGCGTGTGGGTGGACTGCTCCGTCCGTCCAGGTAGAAAGAACAACATCAGCGAAATCAGGCATCTTTGTACAGAAATTCTCGAACCGGAAAGTAGCGGGCTTGCGAGGACCTCTCTGGTTGGAAAGCAAAAGCGGGCAATGGTCTGAGAGGGATGAAGACAAAGCTTGCATCGTGTGGTGCTCAAAACCCAACTCCCAACCAGCATTATAGAAAGCTCGATCCAGTCTCTCCAGAGTAGGACTATCTTGCTCGTTACTCCAAGTGAACTTCCTGTTCTGCAGCTTAATTTCCCAAAGCTGAGAGGCAATAAGTGCCTGCCTGAACTGGTTCATTTGCCGGTAGTTGATGTTACCATTGCTCTTGTCAGTGGCCTGATAAATTTGGTTGAAATCGCCGAGGATAAGCCACCTCGAGTCGTCCGAAGGCGAGACCGCAATCATTTCATCCAGAAAACCCCTTTTTTCAGCATCAATTGTTGGGCCATAAACCGTAGTGAGCTTGAAAGAAGTCCCACTAGCCCGGACAACTGCTTCAGCCGAGATAAGGTGAGTGCCAATGTGGATGCTTGAGATGTCGACGTAATCATCATCCCACAAGAGCAGGATACCCCCACGAGTGCCAATTGTCGGTCGATGAGCGAAAGACCGAAGCCGATATCCGCCAATATAACCCGCCGTTTGGTGATCAATGAAATCCGTCTTGGATTCTTGAATGCAGGCGATGTGTCAGGCAGTGTTAGCAATTGTGGCATGGACTGTGTCTTTGTGAGCCTGATCGTTAAGACCCCTCACATTCCAGCACAAGATGTCGAGGATGACGCTCAACATTGACGTTTGGGGGGTGCAACAAGGTCGAGGCTGCCACAGAAATGGCCGTAGAGGAGAAGCGCCGCGTAGATCTTGTCGAAAAGCTTTGCGCAGCTTGACAGGCTTGAGGAGAAGGTGATCATCATGACGAAAATAGCGGTGCTGATGCTCAAGCAGACCCAAAATGAAGGAAACAATCTTGGACTTAGGTAATTAAGAACCAGGGCAAAGTAGTAGCAGCTTGGCCGATGAAGCCGGGACGACGACGAAGATAAATAAAGGCGACAGCCCGCCCGATAGCATGAATACAAGTAGATACGTCATTCTCAAAAAAAAAAGCAGAGGACAGCCACCTGATCCGATTCAGGAGAGACACTTAAACTTGGATGATCTTAGGCCTAGGCCTGAGCTGCGCTGAGGTCAGAGCCTCCCTGACCGACCATGGCAATGAGCGCATCATTAGAGCCTGTGATGGAAGGAATGTTCAGGCGAAACAGGGAGATCATAGCTTGAATGGCGAAATCCAGCATGGCGGACTTGTAGCTATCCAAGTACTGCTTCCTTGCCTGCTCGAGTGGCATCTCCTGATGCCCATCTTCTTAGCAAGTACGTAGATTGCCTTGTCGCTCAGCTGACTGAGAATTAAGATAACTAAAAAACATGCCCGTACGTTGCATCGGGAGAGAAAAATCTATTTTGCGAAAATACACAAAAACTTAATTGTCATATGAATAGCCATGGCATCTCGCACCAGCCATCTTGAGCGTGTCCAGCGCTCTACGGTCACGTGCGCTGATAACCGTCTCCTCTAGTGTTACTTTAGTGAGCTGGCCATACAACTTGTATGCAGATGCATGGGGCCCACTCAATCATCTACTCTACTCCGACACGGTTGACATTGAGGCTTTCCCCAACGAATTACCGCCAACCTTTTTTACCCACACGAGAAATTACATTCTTGTTATCTGGACGTGTATTTGAAAGGTTTTGCATGTAAAGATATGAGCACCGTTACATAGTTATATATGCGTTCTACATATGCCGATTCAGAAAATTTTACTATCACTGATAGTGCCTACAAAGTTAAAAAAATAACAATGCATATTACATAAATCAGAAGATTTCATGTGGTACTATTTAGAGCGTCTTAGTTGGACTTCACTATAAAAATCATGAACATATTTTTTTTGGAGTCGCAAGTTCCTCATCTGAGTTTCCGAAAACCAATTCCACATCGCTACAGGACGATTTGTCTGTGAAAACAAATTGTGAATAGGGCTTCATTACATTCGGCATCAGATAAATCATTAAATCTCTATAAGATTAATAAAAATAATAACAAAGATAAGTTTGATGTTCAAGAACGCTAAACCTTTTTTCTACCCCTTGCCGTAGAGTGAATCGTTTTGTGCGGAAGAAAAAAAAGACAAAGCGCCCGGCTCATCTTCTTGCGGCGACGCTTCGGAGAATCCCAGGATCGAACGGGATCCGGGAAAAATAGTCGGGAATCTCTGTCTAGCGTCTGTCTTTAGTGCATGCATTGAACGTGCCCTTAGACTCAACCCCAGAATATTTTAGTTAATTAGATGACGCTCAGTCGATGGAGTTTTGCTTGTATGGTCGATCGAATAGCTGTTTTTTTCCAGCTTGTGTCAGGTTTTGTTACGAGGCTCCAAGATGAAAAATAATGAGACCACTCTAGCCTGAAACACACGGCCTGGCCTATAGGGACGGATCGGACGATCGGACCTCCTGGCCTTTCATGGAGTCAACGTGGCCAACTACAATCCGGAAGCGGGTGCCGTATGAACGAGATCGACATGTGCACGCGGGTGGAGGACCTGTCAAAACTGGATTGCATACAATCGGCACACTCGGTTGATCTACTCACTTAGCAAGGTAGCTGAAGAATTACTTGCCGCAGGGGTGAGCAAGCAGCAGTTAGGGAGGCAGAGATAACAAAATAATGTACTAACAGAAATCGGATCGCAAGTGTACAGAAATTCAGATCCAATAAGAAAAATTAGCCGGGCCTTATACCAATGAAAAAATAAACAAGTTAATTGTGTACTATACCAAGCCAACTTTCCTATACATGCAATTAGCTATACATGAAAGATCCATTCACCGCTAGCAATAACCAATTCAGATCCATGAATTGGATGGTGCGTGTGCGTTGTTTCTGTTACAATTGCGACAAGAAGATAACGAAGAACGAAAACGAAAAACACAGCAAGAGGACACAGATTTAACGTGGAAAAACCTCTCTAACAAAGAGAGGAAAAAACCACGGGCGCCAGCCAGCGAAACTTCACTATATCGAGGAGTGTTTACAGACGTCGGGGAGGAATTTCACAGATGCAACTCATCCCAACCAGCGGTTTATAAGGGGTTTATATATCGGTGGAAACCTAGGTCTTCGACGATCCGTCATTGCATGCGGAGGTCGCCTCCCGCCCCCCACAGGCCCTGTTGGTGTGGGCCAACTTCAGACTCGTTACACTCGGCCCAAGCCTCCGACGACGGGCCTCGCTCCACTCATCAGAAGTTGGCCTATACTTTGTAGAATTTGGATCAACATATAACAGTTTCAGTAGTGTTTATATCTATGGGGGTTAATTTTGTTTGAACTTGCAGGCTTTTGACTGATTATCAGATTTACCATGTGCTAATAATGTGGTTATTTTCTTCTGGATATGAAAGCCATTATCTCCATGAATAAGGGGCTATGAATATATGAGATAGACTGTATCATATACTCCCTCCGATCCATATTAGTTACTCAGATTTTGTCTAGATTTAGATAAATCGAAACACTATTTAGCATATATATTCATCCAAATTTCGATAAATCCAAGTTGACTAATATGGGTCGGATGGTTTCATTACACCTTCAAGCAAATTCTTGTCATTATGTATCACAGCTAAATTCATCATGATACCTTCACGGCTAGCCTCCCAGAATGTCAACGAGCAATATTCAGGTAGCCTTTTAAGTGTGCATATTGCTCCCGAAGACATCACATCAGCAACAAAATCGATTCAGCTCGCGATGTTGCTCTGTTCTAAAAATATAATTGGCGAGTCGATGCATCTGAGGACAACAGATGTGGCGGTGGAGGTACTTCCACGCACTGGTTGTTACGGTGATCTGAACGCCTCTTTGCTCACCGGCGACAGCACAATGGTCCAATTTTGCTGGACCGGGCCAGCGTGAGCTCGAGGGGGAATCGGGTGAGGGAGCCATCAGGAGAGTTGACGGTTCTTTTACTAATCAATGGATTAGACCTGGACCTCCTGAGGTAGCGCTCGCGGGGACACCTCCGGCAGGGATGGACGGATCCAGGAGAAGCGCGTCACGGGCGGCGCGGAGGGATCGTGTGGGCTCGAATTAAGCCGTCGGCCACCGCCTGCCCGCAATAGAGGCCTATTAGAGGTCAAAAGGGATCAGGGAAGGACGCTCGCCTGCCACCGATGGAGGAGTGCTCCTTCCGCTCTCCCCATCTCGGCCGGCAGTGGAATTACGAGGCCCTCTGTCATGGCCATGGAAATCTGGGCGTAGCCGGGGAGCGAAGGCCAGCGACGGCTGTGTATTTGCCTCAGTTGTGTGATAGAGAGGATAAGGACCGGGGCGCAGGAGAAAAAAACTAGTACTGCCATGTAAATACCCATAACATACAGGGGCAAAATCGTTCAATGGAAAATCGGAACCAAAATCTGGACAGACAAACCTACCTAAAAAAAATAGTAGATAGATTCTCAGTTAGCTGACGTCAGCATGTGTATTCAGAGTGATTTTCCGGTCACCTTGCATGTGAAACTAAACGCGCTCGTGCCGTGCGTGCCATTTCAACTTTCAAAGACATGTGACGAGAGACACAACATAAAGCGAGACCAGGTACAGTGCCTTCTGGCCCCGCACGTTGAGCCGTGTGTGAAAGTGTGGATTTTTAGGTGCACTAGATGACCCCGGTGCCGAGGACGAAAACGAGACATTAGTTTAGCCATAGATTTAATCATTCAAAAGCGAATCACATTGAGTAATTTGTATGTAACTTGCACATACTATAGTTGAAGGAATATGTGTTTTAATTAGAGATGAGAAAATCTATTATGGATCGATGCATGCCATTCTAAGTTGTTTTTTTCTAGAACGGGAGGAATGCAGTGTTTTTTTTTGAAAATGTGGTTTTGTGTTATCCATTGTTTTACTGGTTTGATTGGAATTCCTTGTGTGGGGGAATCGATGCCTGGGTGCTATTTTATTGTTAGAACAATGTTTTGTATGTGAGCTGCTTGGTTATGTTATGTTAGGCCACCCTCGTTCAGTTAAAAAGGCATATAATATTTTTAAGCCAAACAACGTAAAGTTTGAGCATCTTGTAGAAAAACTATCCGAGAACGATGATTGTATATTTTGCGCCATTGGCACAAATCACCCACTCGGGCCAGCACTTAAGCGATATGTTTTATCTCGTGTTAGTACCACTAACACATGTCCTTACCTCGTTTTAGTACCAACGCATGTCCTTACACGTCGATGTTAGTATCAAAGGCAACAAACTTGCAAGGTTTTTAAGTACTAGGTTTAAACAATCGCTTTAAAAGAAAATGAAGCTAAGTACTTCTATTAGAGTCGTTTTAAATCATAAACAAAATATGACAATGTTTGCGACTTAACCGTACAATCAAAGAACAAAATCTAAAGGAATCATGCACCACAAATGGTATATAAAAACATAGCACAACAAAAAAATAGATAAAAAATAGAACACATAAAAGGAGCGAGAATATAGAAATACATTACAAGTTACAAATAGAAGTTGCAAACTTGCATTAGTCAAATACTTAAAGGAGTAGCATCTAAATCCATAGTAGGGACACAAATTTTCGGTGGACTACAACAGTTTCATACACATATTTAAAACATCGAAGACCTATAGGAACCACAAGACAACCTTTCCAAAACCCTGCTCCTGGTCAGTCCAGCTGCTAAGCATGGCAATCCTGCACAAGCACCGGTTGTCCCATCAGTGTATCTAATTGGCAAAAAAAGATAGAAACATAATTCATTTGACAAGGTTTTCTAAGAAGAGACTCATACTATTTACACACCAAGGAATCAAAAGTCAGATGTTGGCATATGTACTGAGTGAGCTCTTCCGTTTTAATGTTCAAAAACAAGTAACACGCAGTGCAGGCTACAACATGGTCCAATCAATATATAAAATCCCTCCAGCTTCATCGTAACTTCGTTCCACACACACCGGAAAGTCATGATCATGTGACAAAAAAGAAGAATGAAGTGCCTATGTTAGATGAGATTACACAAAGGCATGCCAAAAGTTGAAGACAAAAACAGACATAAATCTTTGCTGAAACCCTAGAACTCTAGCACTCGGAGCAAGGATAAGAACTAACTTCTGCCAAGGAAAGATGATACCCCACTATAAATCACGTCTTTAATAAAGCTCATACATAGAGCTCTGTCCAGCTTTAATGCTCCATACATCCATAGGAAAGGATCTTATATTTATGTAGCCGCAGCAAACATTTCTTGCTTCCCTCCCTTCTTTGGAGTAAGAAACACACTTACTAAATTTAGGGCCTCTAGAGCATCTATCCAGTATTTCAACATGTAACTTCGAACGAATTATGGTGGTAGATTTTTAGATTTTTTTATAACAAATCGCCTAGACATTTTTTTAATATAATAGGTCACAAGTAAAATGTCCTTGCCACCAAATCCACCATTACCAAAATTACCAGCATGCTAATGATAACCCAACAAAGATATTTATACTACAAATGGAGAGTAACTGATAAATGCAGCAATATAGTGCTGACAGAAAAACATGAAAATACTTTAGGAAGATTTTTCCTATTAGGGATTGTATTCTATGAAGGCAGTCCAAAACAACTAAGATGGTTCCTTTTGTAGATGCTTTTGAACATTAAAATAAGGAGCAAACATCATTTCTATTTTGGTCATAAATATGCACAAATGTATATATAGTACTTACAATAATTAATTTCCAAAAATTAGTTACTCTGATCCTAATATGACATGACAAACTGAATTCCAAGAGTTCCAGGATGTACAAACTTGAATGTAGAACATGTGACATGTATATCAGACTGGCAATAAATCTTACCATGGGGCTAGGGCGTGGAGAGGTTTCATCATGTGTAAATCAGTGGCCAGTATTGAAGATAACGGCATATGCATTCTTGCATCCTGAAGGCGATCGATCGATTTTCTCAAGCCTAAGAGTTCCCTTGCTTTTTTCATATCTGACAGACATCTCACATTCCCAAACAAGGAAGGCCCAAGGAAAGGACGACTGAATACATCAAAACTGCATATATTTCCACACATCGAGAACTGCATATATATAGAAAATAAAAGAAGATATAAGAAAAATAGGACTGAACCATACCACTTTACATGCGATGGAGAGTTCATCCACTACTGCTCATTTTTTGTGTGAACATGTTGACCAACATCGGTGAGTATGCTTACCTTGACCATCGATAACAGGCTCAACATGAACAGTGTACCGAGCTCAAGACCAGTGATATAAATTGATAAATGTCATCTACAACGTTGATCTGGTGATTTTCCGGGGCTAATTCAGCCATTTCTGCCTGTAGAGTTGTTGCACGGTCACGGTATGCTTCTGTCCAGAATTGTTCTTCCTAAAAATATGCTTCCACGTACCTAGCACTGCACATATACACAAAAGACAAAAGGATATAAGAAAACATTTAAAGGCAAAGGGTAAAGTTAAAACTACTTTATATATAATGGATAATTCAACTATCGTTCTCGTTAATACTAATTCCTCTGTGACCCTGTCAACCAACACTGAGCATGCTTGAAAACAAAAAGGTAAGAGTTGTAACTTCTATAGCCTAACAACATTGGCACCCACCTAGAATGTAGCCTTTCCAGGGTAGCTCATCTTTTCATAATCAGTGAGATAATTCACACGAACATCTCGGAAACTAAACAAATAGAAATTCATGGTTGTAATGAGTTGCATTCTGCTCACTAATGAAAGTATACAACATACTAATGACACTGTCCAATATACACAAGGAAGTTCAAATAATTGATTGTGAAGTAAAGAAATACATTACTTAACATGATCAAGCAACCAAGATTTTTGTGTGAGATCTTAAACCCTGTGTTGGCCACAACATCAACCAAACGTGATGATTCTACGGTTTTAAAAATTTTAGTCCAATAGTTAAAAGGTAGTATGTCGTTCAAGGAAATTACATGATACGAAGCATGCAGTATATGGATTAAGATATGAGATGACATGTGAAACAAACCTTAGAGGCTCATATGCTCTAACAAGCAAAATAATCTGGGTGCTGCAACAATGACCTTCCCCACCTGTCCAATAAAACCCAATTTAGAGCAAACACAAATGATAAAATCTTAATATTATGTATACAAAAAATATTATTGAACAATCATTAAAGTCTATCAAAGTACATGGGCAGATTTGGGTGAAATCTCATAATTACAAGAGACTAATATGAACGAAGAAATATTTTATGTGATGTAAGTGACCATAAGCAGTAAGATTGCAGTGTGATATTGTTTCTTTATATCATGAGTTAAAAATAAATAGAATGGCACGCTAAATTGTGCTACATAATTCCAATGTGAGTAACAACACTGCTAAAATATCATAATCCAAAATGCAAAACCTTTTCATGAATCCAAGCTATTCCAAATAGCAGCGTAGAATTTGACTAACAATAACATCTATGTAAGGATCAAAATTGACCGAGCTTCCCTGAAAGAGTATTAATTTACACCAAATATGGCCTATGCAAATACCTCTGAGTTGTGGGGATCCAGAAAATCAAGATATTGTTTCTTCAAGAGGTACATGAAAAGATGCTAATAATCATGCAATGGCAATACGCCTGTTCAAAACCAGATCGCACAAAGCTCACTTTTTCATGTCCTCCAACAACTCTAAATAGCACAACAACATCCCAATGAGACTAACATTACATTGGTAAAAAAAAGAAAGGAAAATAGCAGCACAAAAATGTTCAAGTACCTAGGGTGGTTCTTAAAAGAGAGCTAGGATAGCCTGCTATTTTAGATCCACACCAAAAACTACGAAGAGCTAGGAGAGAGCAACATGTATCACCTAGTTTCAGATGAGGAGGATGGGAAGGAGGTCGAGACGTAATACTTTATATCATCATATCCGCCTCCTTTCATTTCTGCCTCTAGTTAAAGCATATCTAATAGGCAAAACCTCATCCATGATAGAGATACAAATTGATCTCTTTGTCATGGCGTAATACTTTATACCATCATATCTACAATATACATTCCCTAATTAGTGACATGGAAAGAGGAATTGGGAATGATATAAGAAATACAGATAATTAGCAGAACTGCCATGACGGATAGCTCACCTCACTATCAAAATCGCATATCAAAAATTTACTGCCAGCCTGATATGAAAATCAATGATATAAGAAATAGACCCAATATAGCAATTATCAGAACCAGGGAAATCGGGATCTATAGCATGCATAATATATGGAAAAGGCGTCAGTCAGGCACCATCTTCCTGTCTAAATAGCATAAGTGAATCTTTCTAATATTGTGAGCTATACCTACCATTGTATAGGCTACTTGTGTGAACTTAAATAACAGAAACCAATACATGGAGAATGCACAGCCATCATAGCCATCTTTCTCTCTGAATAACCAAACAAAAACAAACAGAGCAAGAAGTAGGCACAAGACATAGTGGAAAAAGAGCTCTACTTACATGCAAAATATTAAAAGAATATAACTAAAAATTAGCATAGTTTCTCACTAAATTTATAGCTGGCTAGACATTCAATAATTTGCATGCCATCTGCAAGCTAAGATCAAATCCAATCCTTAACAACCTCAAACATGCGCATAATAAATAAGTGAATATTTATTGAGCTATGCTTGGACACATTTCGTCCACTCCCCTAATCATGAATCTTCAATCGAATGAAAACACAACGGGTTGCCTTTATTAGTTTCTTACCCCTTGGTAAACACCCATATCCTATCAACAAAATAATTCATTTAACATACGGTTTGAACTAAATGAAGGAATGTATTTTTTAAGCTCTAGCTAAGATTTTGAGTAACCAAAACTGAAAAAATAAGAGCTGATTTCATGTTAATTAGATAGGGTAGAACATAAGCAGATCTGAAATCTCCCTCTTTGTGTGAATGTATTTGATAGAGAGGTCCTTTCTAACCTGTGCTCTCTCTGATATACAAAGTAAAGTATTCCCCCTCTTTGTGTGCATGTATTTGGTAGAGAGGTCCTTTCTAACCGGTGCTCTCTCTGATATACAAAATAAAGTATTGCATCTACATATGCAAATTATTCTCAATTGTTTTGAGCATATGGATACTATTTATTAGACGATGTATGGAACTAAATAAGATCCTGCATAGAAAGACATAAAGTAAACTACATCATAGGCTAGTAGCATTACAGTAGGGAAGTTTTTACCAAAAAAAAGCCAGCAAGCTGTTCTTTTCCTTCTCAATGCAAGGGGGATGCAGATAGGAGGGTTAAGAAGTTGAATTCATACCTACGGCAGGAATGCACATGCAAGGCCATCTTCATCCTCTGCATTAGATCGACCCTTCGCCTACACATCAGAGGTCCCTGCATCAGAGGTCCCCACAGCTGCACCTCCGTTCCACCGCTCAGCGTCACATTGATAGCCCGCTGATGAACCGGCTGCTCCACCGGGTATTGCACTCACCGAAGCTTGCTGTTGCTCCACATCGCTGAAGTCAATTGGGTCGTCATGAACATGATTTGGTAAGAAAATAAACTAAACTAAAAAGAAAAGTAACTTCAAGTAAAATATAAGTAAAAGCCGTGTCATAACTATTTAACTACACACAGCCTTGTCTCTCTGCTTTTCTAAAATTCATTCGAAGCTTCAGCCATTAAGCAATAAATATACACGGAAATGAATTGCACATGTGACATGAAGCAGAGAAACACTCATTAGCAACTGATTAAATAGAGTAAAAAATTCAGTGGAGTACAATAGTGTAGGTGGGTTGCCGTGGGAGATGAAACTGAACTACCCAATAATTGAGTTTCTTGCCAAATATTTCGAAACATCTGCAGCCTGCAGCACAACCACAAAAAAATCAAAGTGACAAGCAGCTGGCGTGCATGATCATCATAAACCAGCCGGAGGCACCCCTAATCCAACAATCCACTCACGAATCCAACTCCAAATAGCAGTTCATCGCGCCAAATCCCGGAGCAGATCGAGCCCACAAAAAATATGGCTAAAAATCACATAAGAAAGGGAGGGAGAGGTGGAAACCTTAATCAAGAGGCGTTGGTCTCCTCGTCTGCGAGACCCTCATGGACGCACTGCCCGAAGCAGCGTCTCCCTCCACCCCTTGCCAACGGCTGCTGTTCGGCCACCCAGTGCACTCCACTCCTCCATGGTCGCCAGGATGCGACCCCCTTCTCGCGCCGCCGCCGCTGCCAGAAACCCTAGAAGAGAGGAAAACGGTAAGGAGAGGAGGGGGAGGCAGAAACGGAGCACAACAAGAGAGGGAGTTGAGGATGCTCACCCTGCTTCCTAGGCGGCTACCACGCTCGTGGTCGGGGAGGGGCCTCGACCTGGAGAATCGACGCCTCGACCTGGAGCCATCCACCACGTGCTAGACCTCCTCCGGATCCACTCCTCCATCGGATCCTCCCCTCTACCGTCTGCTCCTTTCCTGTCTGTCGCCTCCATGCTCCTTTCCTCCCTGTCGCCACATGTTCCTTTCCTCGCCGGCTCTGCTGGGAGACGAGCGCTGTGGAGGGGAGGACGAGGGGCGCGTGATGCTGATGAAGTGATGATGAGGGTGCTGCTCCTATCCGCCGCTGCCACTGCTTGCCTCCACCGACCACCAGATCCTTTTATCCCCACCGCCATCCCGCCCGCGTCTCTCCTCCCCGCGATCCCCTTCCCCGCTTGCTCACATCGCTTCTCACTGAGACGCCGTCGACCTCCCAGTCGAGCTCCACCGCCGCCCTGCTCGTCCCTTCCGAGCCCCGCCACCGCGTCTCCCTGCGAGCCCCGTGCCGCCCTCTGCTCCACCCCATCGCCACCTCCTATGGAATCCGCCTTCGGCCTCTACTTCCGCCAAGCTCCGCCCCGCCCCGTTGTTCGAGCTAAGCCCGACCGTCTCCTCCTATGCAGCGTCATTACGAGTGTCGCCGCCGGTGGCCACCCTTCCTCGCCCCTGTCCGCCGCCTATCCACCCGTGTCGGCGCCCGCCTCTCCACCGCCCACTGCAGCCCGCGTGCCCTTTCCCATACGCCGCCACGGGGAGACAAGAGATGAGGAGGGATACGGGAGAGAGAGGAAATGGGAGGCCGCTAGATCACTGCGGGTGCTAGGTTTGGCTAGGAAAGTACCAAATTAACCCCGTGCGGTCTGGGAAACCACGGTGGAGCCACCGCGCGCCCTCTCCCGGTTGCCATCCACGCAGCAACACGCATATGCCACGCTCACACGGTCCCTGACGAGTGGGGCTCGCAAAATGCAGGCCCCCACCGTTCAGGGAGGGTAGCTAGCGGACGTGGCTGTGCAAGTCGAAATAGAGGATGGAGCGGACGGCTTGGATGGATTTGGAATCTCAATCCTACGGCTGAGAGAGCGGATGGCCTCTAAAAGCTTCCTCGGAGGGTTAGAATATTACTTCTTGATTTGCATGTACTCTACCCTGATTCAAATATGGACTCAGATTTGTCATGTTTAGATCGGAGGGGTAGCTTAAATGGCATGAAGGTCGTATATTTTTCTTTTTAATAAGTGAACCGATGGCATGTTTGGCAATCTTAACTGTAGATGAGTGGCCATCCGTGAGCGAGAAATTCTAATGTTTAAAATCGTGTGGATCTTCCTTTAAATGGGTTTTTTGTGATCTCCGGACTGCCCATCTCTATGTGTTTCTTTTTTTCACGGGCCAAGGCAGGAGCTCTTCCATTTCATATTAGAAGAGGAAAAATAGTACTCCCTCAGTTCTAAAATAGATGGCTCAGATTTTTCAAAATTTAAATAAATCTATATACTAAATAATGTCTATATTTATCTAAATTTTGACAAATCTAAGACATCTATTTTAGGACGAAGAATATACAAAGGCTGCTAACAGCAAGAATCGGGTCTAAACCTTACAGGCTAACTCAAAAAATTTGAAGCTCCTCTCTAACTAATTGGGCAACCACAACCGGCGCAGCAGCCTGGGATTCAAAAACACGTCTGTTCCGCTCTTTCCAAGATTCCAAACAATGTATGCGGCAGCCGTAGCTTGTGTCTTCAACACCTTCTTCTTGTTCAGCTTCCAAAGCTTATTCCACCAGGAGGAGAGGGAGGTGGAAGAATCAGCGATCTGAGACATTGGCCAAGAATTGACGATCTGAGACATTTGCCAAAATCTCTATGTGTTTCTTTTATTCTGATTGGAGTATCTTACTTGGCTTCATTCTTTCATTCTGAACAGAGTGAAGAAAATTCCCATGACAATGAAATCTCAGTGGGCTAAAATGTGCTCTGCCAAGGTGTACTTCAGTAGTCATTTCTAGGTTTCGTACTTAATCAATCCAACTAAAATATAATTTACAGAAAATATAATCATGCATCATTTTCCATTTTTTGAGACAAAATCAGGCTGCCACCCAGCAAACTAAACTTTTGAGCACGAACAAGCAAAATCTTCTTAGCCAGAAGTCCACAAACATTTAAAAATATATTTGTATTTTCTTGGCCTGGACATATTGAAATGAATGAGTATACTTCAAGGTATAATGTTTTTGAGTCAGATTTACATAGTACCTAGGAAACCTTCAAGTACAATGTTTTTGCATCAGATTTATATAGTACATAGGAAACCACCCAGCCTTGAACAAATAGTAAACCGAAACATGACAATCTTACAAGTGTTTTGACCATGTATTAATATTAGCCCATTTTTCCATCGATTTCCTTTTACTATCAGGCTTCTAATATCCAATTCACTGGTAATATATGACTGAAAATCTTCAATATATCACCATTTTGGTTACCAGCATCACAATGCTATGTGCAGACCTACCTCAAAGGCTAACTGAAGTAGCATGGACAATTCAAAGAATAATAACTACTGCAGCAAAGCATTAGGTAATCAGACTTCGAGCTCCATTTGCATTAAATATCTGAAACACCTATATACACTGATAAAAACATTACACACTTGAGTCCATAACATAGGTACCGTTACATAGTTAATGGGGAGAACATACAGAACTACAATAAAATCCACTTATCTGCTTATTGTTCATCCTTGCGTTGATTATATGATGAAAGGCTCCCAACTATGCCAGAGATCCTAGTTTAACCAAAAGGCTTCGTTGTTATGTGGGAACCAATCCTTTCAGCAAGCTATCAAAAAAATTACCTTCTGCAATAATATTTTAGCGAGCTCCATTGGCAAAATCATTACCTTCTGCAATAATATAGTAGTTTTCTATGACCAAAATCAGTGAGCAAAGGAAATAAATCTCTAGGGTACAAGTTCAAAAACAATTTGAGATTCTTAACCAGGCGTGGATACTCTGCACAAAATATAAATAAAATGAAGGGTTGAACTTGAATTGCTCCAATAAGGAATATCCTACACGCTCATGAAGGCACATAATGACATAAATTCAAACCTCAAACCTTTCCTATGATCCCAATCATTTTTTGCGTGTGCGTATTATTATAGCTAGAGAAGAGATACTATATGTGTACATAATTAAGTAACCAGCAGAGCTATGTTTACTACCTTTAGGTGTTTTTCCGAAATACACCACCCTGCCGTGGTAAACTGAAATTTCTGTTGGCGACATAATACAAAAGCCAGATTGTCAAGAAAAAACAATTAGTAAAACATAAATGGATAGAACAAGAGATAATGACAGGATTGGCAAGTCATTAACTTCTCTCTCTATTAATATTCTACCTTTGAATTGTGGTACTCCCCAATACTTAGCGGTAGTACTATTAATTCCATTTGGGGGCACCGGTCAATCCAAGAAACTTGAATGTAACTCTCTATATAACAGGAGCTTACAATGGCATTTACCAAATGCTCGAGAGCAGTTGAAGTGCAGCTGATTCATAAGATGACTAACCTGTGCAGATTTAGTTCTTCCAGTTATCATCATAAAAAATGCCCTTCCCGTAAATGCAAGCTCTGATAAATTTATCAAACAGGGGAAAAATAAAATTTTCTTAGTCCAAAAATAGTACTCCCATTATAAAATTATCAAACAAGGAGTAGATGGTAAAGTGAGGCTGATAAACAGTTTGTCTCTTCTATGCATACCTTCTTCTATGTCCATGTAACACCACCATGTACATACCTTTTTTTGGCAATACAGAACAGTACGACTCTCTTCTACTGTCTTTTAGGTTCAAAGAAATCTTGAGTACGCTTCTTAATAGAAAAAATATTTATGAGTTCTATCAATTTTTGGCCGCAACAAAGAGTATCGACAAGCTGTAAGAGAATCAGCTCTGGTCAAGTTCAAGCTCAACCTTGAACAATTGTACGGAGAAGGCAACCATAGGTACTCAATTTAAATGGAAAGGTATGTCAACCAATAAAACTATGATGAAATGAGTTACATAAAAATCAATAATTGTATTGACCTTGCCTAAAGAAAAATTACCCTTGCATACTATATAAATTCAAGTTGGTCTTCACATAAACATTCACTAATATAACCCAGAGGAAATACCTCAGGTGTGATTTTTATGTGCACATTTGACCCGATCCATTCAATAAAACACCAATTCTTCGGCACTAAAATATGTAGAAATCATGATCTAGCTGCTGCAACTTAAAAACACTGGTACAAGCAATAGAAAATATCATGTTGACATGTTATAACCATTTCAATTCAATTCAGTCAACATAAAATAGAAGTTAACATGGCATAAGTTGGGCTCACCTTTTGGCTTCTCTTACAATCAATCACATCACATCATGCAACCACACACCGACATGCATCAGGCAAGAAACTATTAAGCACTTCATGAACAGAAATTGCAAATGAAGACATAGTTCAATCACTTCTGAAACTAACTGAGCATAATAAGACTTAGACATCAAGACAACTAACTACCACAAGCATTTGGATTCCATTTATTTCGGAATGTCGTGATGGTCTTTGATACTGCCACTGTTCTGGCTCCGTCTGAACTTGCCTACATTTTTCATTAATATTGATATTTCAGCTGCAATTATCATTTAAGGCCTCATAAAACAATTCAAGTACGGCGAGCACCTCCCTGGGCAAAGCAGACAGAAACAATAGGAAGCAAGCATGGCGTAAAAAAAAGGAATGAAGGGAGCGCGAGCATACCTCGACGGGAGCGGGCGGCACGACTGTAGAAGCAGCGAGTAGCGAGATGAGTCCGACGAACGACAGAGTAGCGAAACCGGCAGGCAAACGCACGGTGAGCAGCTTCCCAGGCAATGCATCGAACAGCAAGCACACAAAAAAGAAGGGCTAGCAGCACATGTACCAGACGGTACGGCAAGAACACAATGCCAAGCAAGCATGCATCCAGGCAGAGCTTCACATAAACCAGGGGAAAATATAAGAAAGAGAGACCTCTGCGGCGGATGGAAGCATAGCAGCCGGAGGAAGAACAAAACCAGTGAAAAAACAAGCCCCGCGACGGACCTTGCCTCACCCAGACGGACCAGCCACCGGGAAACCCATCGGCCTGAGCAGACGGAGAGGACGGTGGAGGTGGTCGGGAGAGGAGCAGATCAGCCAGGTGGAGGGGTCGGTGTGCGGGACGGTTGGATGCGGGAGGGGAGCACCTGCCCATGAGTAGATGATGCCGGGCACGGTCCGCCAATGGCGCGGGCAGCAAACCGCTGCACAGAAACGAGGGAAGGCTTCCCTGCCGACAGGCAGGCCTACACAGACCACAGGCCACCCGCATCATCGCTATTATCTAGCCGGGATGGTGCAAAACATGTAAAGGAAAAGAGAAGGATGCGCCCTAAAGTCTCCGCCTCTCCTAGGCGGGCCTGCCACGTCCATCGTGGACTCCTCCGGCGCAGAAGCAAAGGCACCTGAGCAATAGATATCCTGGTCACCGAAGAAGGGCTCCCACCGCAACAAGACCTACCGTCAGTCACAGAAGCCGCAATATAGCAAGTAGAACAGGGGCTGCCCATCCCACCAGCCTATAAAGGTAGCAACAGAAAGCCTATAAAAGGCCACGACGTCCTAAAAACTATGCGACGCAAACGATGAAACCCCGCTGCCTACACTCGTCGGTCCCACGGAAACCTGGACCCAGCTGTCACCGGCCCATTCATAGCCGCATGGAGTAAGAAACAAAATGGCAAGATCCAACGGCTAGAAAACTCAGGCGCGCGACGCTCGCACTATGCTGCAGCGATCGTCCGGCGGACGGGCATGCACGCGCGGAGGAGCTCTCAGGAGGCGGGTTGCCTAGCGGCCATTATAGGTAAGAATGCGTGGCCTTTTCCTCCCTTGTTTGCTGGTTGGGTAACTGGGTTGGTTAATATATTTCATTTTTTTTAGAATAAAATATTAAATTTATGTCAACTACAAAAACATAATTGCGAGCATAGTTGCAACCGGGTGATAAGGAGGTTTCACCTCCCCAGTTACATGTCTAGTTGCAACTCACTCACAAATCAAATTTTAAAATTTAAATTCAAGAATACTGGTAAAATTTATGTCAACTTCTCAAAACTTAAATAAAGACCACAAATGCAACTATGTGACTAGAAAAGTTCCCGTCACCTAGTTGCATGTCCAGTTTAACTCAACTGCATCTCAACTTCAAAACTTAGTTGCAACTCTATGATCAAAAATATCGAGTTGCATATCCGGTTGCAACTCATAGGTCCCGTCACGAGTTGCATGACTAGTTGCAACTCATAGGTCCCACCACCCGAGTTACATGTCCAGTTGCAACCTATTGGTCATGTCGCCTGAGTTGTATGTCCGATTGTAACTCATAGGTCCCGCCATGAGTTGCATGACTAGTTGCAACTCATAGGCCCTACCACCCGAGTTTCATGTCTAGTTGCAACTCATAGGTCCCGTCGCCTGAGTTACATGTCCGATTGCAACTTATAGGTCTCGCCAGCAGAGTTCATGTAGTTGTAACTCACGCGTCAGGTAAAAAAACAAAAAAATCAAGATAAAAAGATGATTTAATGTTAATTTCAAAACTCATTTGCGATTGCGGTTGCAACTAGGTGATAAAAATGTTTCGCCCTTCACATCCCAAAACTTTAATCCAAGTTTATCAACATCCAAATCATCAAAATTAGGATTAACAAAAAAAATTCCATCAAAATATGAAAGCATTCATGTGTATGTGTATTCAATTTAGGAGTTCATTTGAATTGCCATGGTTCTGTGATTCATTGCTTGTAAAATGATTCTTAGGTGAAATAAAAATTGAAGGGAATATGCCCGAGAGGCAATAATAAAGTGGTTATTATCGTATTCCTATTTATGATAAATGTTTATTTTACATGATATAATTGTATTAATACGGAAACGTTAATACATGTGTGTTTAATAAACAAAAGAAAGTTCCTAGTTATGCCTCTCTTATAAACTAGCTCGTTGATTAACAAGATGATCATAGGTTTCCTGATCATGGACATTGGATGTTGTTAATAACGAGGTCACAACATTAGTGTAATGGTGTGATGAACATCCATCCGAAGTATAGCATTACGATCAAAGTCATTGAGTTTATATTGCTATAACATCTTACGAAGTGATCCTAATCCTTAGACCATGAGATCATGTCAATCACTAACACCTAAGAGTTTCTTGATAACATCAAACGTCACACCGTAATGTGGTGATTTTAAAGATAGATTCGAACTACTAAAGTGTTATGTTGAGGCCCATGGATCGAGAGTGGAATTTGTTCATCCCGATGACGGATAGATATACTGGGCCCTCGGTGATATCACATTGGTTAGCTTGCAAGCAAGTGATTTGATCACTAGAATGTTATATCACGAACGAGAAAAGAGTGCATGTCAGTAACGAGATCAAACTAGGTATGGAGATACCGATGATCGAATCTTGGACATGTAATATATCGCGAAACAAAAGGATTAAGATACTAGCGTAAAAGGTTCCGATGATCACAAGAAAGTCATCGTTGAATGTGTGGGGAGTCGATGGGTCTCGGATCCCGCTCGATTATTGATCTGAGAGGGGTACCGATCATGTCCACATTATTCGCGAACCGTAGGGTGACACACTTAAGAGACACCGACATCCAATTGGAGCAGAAGTTTCATGCCGAAAAGAAAAGGAAAGCGCAGGAATTTATTTCACTAGACACCGAAACTGTTTCGGTTGAAATTGTCGAAACGTTCTGCATGTGAAATGGAATACTAGCAAGGGGTTTTATGTGAATGTTTGTTAATTAAAGTAATTAAAAAAATTCTGAATAAATAAATAAAAGAGTTTTATTTAAATGAGAGCTTGCATTAAATTTGGTGGAAATTTAATGCATGTGAGTGGATTTTTGAGTGGAGGCTTTTTAATGGGAGTGGAGGCTTTTCATTTTGAGTGGGAGCTCCACCCACATGAATGTGGAAGAGGTGGGGGCAGCCCCATGGATGGGCGCCATGCCCCTTGGGTGCCCCCCCTCTCCCCTATAAAAGGCCCCCCTCTCCTCCTCTCACAACACACCTCCTCGTGAAGGATCTCTCTCCCCCTCTAGAATTTATTCCCCATGGTCTCGGACTAGCGAGATACATGTTACCGGTGGCTATTAGGCAAGAAAGAGTTGTGCTTCCGCTGCATCGCTGGAGCGAGGAGGCGGAGGTTGCTCGGTGCCTCGAACGTGTGCGAAAGCACGGATGCCGCTTTTGCTTGCGCTAGGACTTCCTCTCGATCTTGAGATCGGCAAGAGATCGTCTACATCAACCATGAGTTTGGACTCGTTAAGCTTTGTCGGTCTTCAAGGGTATGTTCTCTACGGATATACATCCTCCCGTTGTTTGTATCTAGTAGATAGATCTTGGTACATAGTTGTTCCTATCGTAGGAAATTTTTTGTTTTCTATGCTGCGAACCCTACAGTGGTATCAGAGCCGGATCTATGCGTAGATACTTTGCACGGGTAGTACACATATGAGTATGTGGGCGATGATGATCATTTTATTGCTTCTTGGTTGTACTTTGGATATTGGTGGCATAGTGGGATGAAGCGGCCCGGACAAACTTTACATGTCCTCGCACATGATACCTGTTCCACGCTTGACATGCAACTAGTTTTGCATAAGTGGCTAGCGGGTGTCTGTCTCTCCTACTATAGTCAATATCTAATTTGCAACGAGTTGTCAACAATTTGGTTATCCTCGTTGTGGTTCATGTTCGTAGGTAAGAATGGTTCTATCTTCGAAAGCCCTAAGCCACGTAAAATTTGCAATGGATAAATTAGAGGTGTCTAGTTTAGATTGTTCTTTGGGCTAGGGTTATGATATGGTAGTGTTGTAAGTAGAAGTATGAGATGATACTCTTACAACACACATAGCGTAAACTCCATAGACCTTGGATTTACACATATAGGTATGATAGTGATCATACCACGATGCACATGATAGAGATCATCTGCGGAACCATATCATTTCACTAATAAACATATGATGTTTGATAGCATCTTATATTGCTTGTTTAGCGCTTTGTTAGCATAATAAGGTGATCCTCTTTATATATCAAGATAAAATGTGTTCTTCCTTAAGTATGCACCGACAATGTTTCGCCGCTTCAAGACATCACGTGATGATCGGGTGTACTTGAATCCATGAGCATATCTCGGTGTAAGACAGCTTACACACGCGAATACTAAGGTTCTTACTTGGCGAGCCCGGCATGTGGAGACATGGCCTCTAACACGGACCGAAAGGTTAAGCATGAGTCATATGTTTTGATATGATGACCATATGGATGCTCGCATTTGAAGCTACACCGACTCATGTGATGATCGGACTTGGTGTAGTGGATTTGGTTCATGTAATCACCAAAAAGACACGAGGGATGTCGTTTTTGAGTGGGAGTTCATTTCTAATTTGGATTAGTAGAACTCAATTTATCATAAATTAAATCAAAGTGAATTTGCATAATTTCTTGTAGTTATTGGCATTCGTTCACCACCTTATGCTTAGTTGTAATTGAGATAATAGAACTATAGAATTCTGGATATATACTTTACGAACTGGTAACGTATTGTGTTGAGTGTCAATCTAAAGTTTAAGTCCTATTGCAAACTTTCAAAGAAACTCTATTTACTCCGTGAAATTTAATAGTTGGTATTAAATCAAGAGTAACAATTCCATGTTAGTATCTTAAGTATCATGTTTGCCTCCATGATACTTGATTTTTTTAATATCAAGTTTATCTAGGAGCTGAAAGAATTGTTTCGTAAACCATCATGTGTGGCGATATAACGATATCTGAAACAATGTTTTGGTTGCAATATGATAGAGTATAATATATGTTCTCATATTGGATGAGAATTTACAAAGGTTGGAGATGCTAGACATCCTAATCATCCAAAAGGGTTTTGGAAAGTAATGTTATACTCACGATTCGCCTTTATAAGCTACAGTAGCTTGATCATGAAAGTCGTCATGATAAGGATGAATAGAAGATGTATGTAAAGTGTTTACTACACTAAAAGATTACTAAAGAATGGATTTTGAAAGAATACCGATCATTTTGATGATGGTGATCTACTTCAAAGTGCAAGTCCAAAGGTATTATTATCTGAATATACACGCTTTGGACTATGTGTCATGTATATGGCGCCACTTTTGATGTTGATAAATTCTTTTAAAAAGGAAAAAAGAAATGCTGAAAGAGAATCTATAAAATATACTTGGCAGAAAAGAAAAGATTGGAAATATCCAATTTAGGTATATATATGAAATACATGTTATGGTTGTATTCTTTGCTTGTTAAACAATGTGGTTCTTGGGTATTGGATACCGAATTGGTTGGTATGAAATTTCATACGGAATGATGCAATTCATGAACCACAATGGCCTAAGTAACTAGCAAGAGAATATGTGATGATGTTCATCAAAAAACAAACAAACCGTTGTTTGTATTTCTCGTTGACATCAAAGCTTGACTTCAAGATTTGTTTTAATAATTGTTATTTGAATCAGGTATTATGAGAACAAAGGTTGTTCAAATAATTACCGTATTCCATATAAGATGGATGATTTACAAATCTAGTTGGAGAAATCACATCCATAAAACCTAATACTAAAATGTCGCAAGACAAATGATTGGAAGATCACTTACGAAGTGACATCGCCGTTTAAATTATATTGGAAAGAAAACATGAAGAATCTCCATATTCATGGATTTTTGGAGTCTTTGATTTGATCAACTGATGCTTGTGAGAGACTTTCCACATGATAATTAAAACTTCGCTCAAAGGCCAAAGAAAACGACGACTAAATTATTGGAATTTATACATATCGATGTATGTAGTCCATTATGTATAGTTATGTTTATGGATTTCAACTTCATATGCTTTCTCCAGAAATTTGAGTGAATGTTCACTTAATGAGAAAGAAGTATGAAATATTTTGAAAACGTTTCAAAGACTTTCAAGATGAAGTGGAAAATCATTGTAACAAGAAAAATAAATGAATTATGATTTGATTATAAAGGGATTTATTTGAGTTACAAGTGTAACAAGAAAATAAATGAATTATGATTTTATCATAAAGGGATTTATTTGAGTTGCAAGTTTAGAAAAACACCTAGATTTACATCTCCCTAAACACCATAGGAGTATGGAGTTTTTGAGATTTGTAATGAAACCTTGTGAGACATGGTTGGATCAAAGGTGTTATTTATAAAACTGCCATTATG
Organism: Avena longiglumis; assembly: GCA_030063025.1. NCBI lineage: Eukaryota > Viridiplantae > Streptophyta > Magnoliopsida > Poales > Poaceae > Avena > Avena longiglumis. Next base: position 253,651,840 of record CP125974.1, read on the forward strand.
TTTTAAAAGATTAAAGCTTTAGAGACTACCGCTTTTACACTGAAAAGAGCTCCATCTAGATCCGTTGAAATGACACCATGGAAGTTATGGTTTGGGGTAAAACCCAAGTTGTCATTTCTTAAATTTTGGTATGCTAAACATAAGTAAGATGTTTACAACCGAATTCGGATGAGCATGTCTTTGTAGGTTATTCCGAATAACAATTGGTTATTCCTCCATAACACCGAGGACAAAAGGGTTTGTCGCTTGAAATGTGAAGTTTCTTGAAAAAGGAATTTTCGCAAAAGTTAAGTGGGAGGACAATAGAACTTTGATAAGGTTAACGAACCTTAGCTAAATGTGCTGAGTTGCAAGACATCAGAATCGCTCGAGGCTGCCATAATGCTCATAGCTTATGTGCCTCAAAGGTTGTGGTCACGAGGTCTAAAGTTCCTATTGAACCAAGAAGGTCGGTTAAACAATCAAATGCTAAGATTTGAGAGTAAATCATTATTTTTGACAATGATGAACCGAATACATACAAAGAAGCGATGATGGGCCTGACTCCGTCAAATGGCTTGAAGCCATAAAATCTGTGATAGTTCCATATACGAGAAATCAAGTTTTGAACTTGGAAGACCCTCCGGAAAGGTGTAAAAACCTATCGGTCGTATTTGGATCTATAAAGAAACAGACATGGATGTCTCACATCTATGAAATATTCGACATGTCATAAATTATTTTATGACAATGTTCAAAGAGTTGACTATGACAAGATTTGATCTTTCATAGCGATATTTAGTCTGAACGGATTAAAGTAGCAACCACTACATATATTTTGGTATATGGTAGATGAATAAACAAAACAAAGTTCTTCTAATAGAATGGTTACCTAGGACGTGTACATGACACGGTCCAAAGGGTTTTGTTAAATTCAAAGGATGCTAAAAGGGCATGCAAACTTCAATGGTTGAAGTAAGCATCGCAGAGTTGGAATCTTCACCATGATGAAAAATGAGTTTTTCATCTGGACGTTGGATTAGAGTAGGGATCAACGGCTGTCGATCGTCGTCGATGACGGACCTGTCGTCGGCGAGCTCTAACCCTAGCGGCTGGGGTGGGGGGCGCATTGTGGGGGCTCCAGCGGCGAGGCAGGCAAACGGACTGGTGGTCGACGGCGAGCTCAGGAACGGTCGAGGCAGCTCCTGGGGTGGTCGCAATCAGCGGCGCCCTTCTCCTCCAGAGGCGGCCTGCTCCGGTACAATTCCGGCGAGCTGCTGCTCCCCGTGCTCCGGCTAGAGGTGTGGGACGATCAGTGAGGTGAGGGGAGTGGTGTCAGAATACTGGGTGCCCTCCTTTATAGGCTCGACGAAGACCGAGAGGGATGGGCAGGCGATGGTGGCGGCATACCGGCTGCTAGCGGCATGGTGGCGATCGACGCGGCGGTCTCTGGCGGTGCTCTAGGAATTTAATGCGGCTTAGGGCGGTGGTAAGCGGTGAGCGGGCGCCTGAGCGGCAGAGGCGGCGTCGGTCGCCGAGGCGTTGGACAGCGAATGGGGTGTCTGGCGTGCTCCCTGGGTCGTGGCGATGCGGTGGGCACGATATTCGGTCGAGGGGCGGCTTATGCACGCATGCCGGGTGCGGCGCTCTGGCGCGTGCTCGGCATGGCGCGGTGGAACTGGGCGCGGGGTTTTGTCGGTGGTCCATGGCTGGGCCTGGCTCGGGGAGGGGACAGTGGGTGGCGGTGAGGTGTTGGCTATCTCCTAGACATGGCGAGAGAGGAGGAGGCGGTCTGCTGCGGCGGCGGCGACCAAGTTGGCCGGCGAGGTGGGCTCGTCTTGGCATGGCCATGCTGCTAGGAGGTAGGGGATGGGTTAGTTATGCCCTGGTTTTATCCAGAGGGGACAATGTGAGCAAATGAGGGTCAAATGGGAGGCATGTTTGGCCAGAACACTATTCAAAATAGTGAATTTGGTTTTGTTTGAATTCTGCCTGCCAAGTGTTTGATGAAATGGCCGCAAGAAACTTCTTTTTTAATTTTGAAAAGATTTTTGGTGGGTGTGCTAGGCATAAGCTAGAGACTCTATGGTTGCTTGGGTTTTGAAAATTGAGCTTGTTTGAGTGGTTTTTGAAATAGTGGGATCTTCCCATATGAAATAGATTCAATTTTAAACTGTCATTTAAACTTAGCATTTGAATGTTTTTGTCAGATCACAAAGTGGGCCTTGGTACCTCATTAGGTGTACTAGCAAGGGGTGCAAAGATCCACAATTGTTTCTGTTAAGTTTTGGGTACTAGGAATAGCCAAAGTAGGCATGATAGTTAATTTGGCAAAAATGACCATTCACTTCATTTATTTATTTTGAGTTGTTTTTTTTGGGGAAAAGTTTGGGAATGATTTAGATGATTTTTGTAGGGTTCGCAGCATAGAAAACAAAAATTTTCCTACGATGGGAACAACTATATACCAAGATCTATCTACTAGATACAAACAACGGGCGGATGTATATCCGTAGAGAACATACCCTTGAAGACCGACAAAGCTTAACGAGTCCAAACTCGTGGTTGATGTAGACGATCTCTTGCCGATCTCAAGATCGAGAGGAAGTCCTAGCGCCGCAAAACAGCAGCGCATCCGTGCTCGCACACACGTTCGAGGCACCGAGCAACCTCCGCCTCCTCGCTCCAGCGATGCAGCGGAAGCACAACTCTCTCTTGCCGAATAGCCATCGGTAACATGTATCTCGCTAGTCCGAGACCATGGGGAATAAATTCTAGAGGGGGAGAGAGATCCTTCACGAGGAGGTGTGTTGTGAGAGGAGGAGAGGGGGGCCTTTTATAGGGGAGAGGGGGCACCCAAGGGCATGGCGCCCATCCATGGGGCTGCCCCACCTCTTCCACATTCATGGGTGGAGCTCCCACTCAAAATGAAAAGCCTCCACTCCCATTAAAAGCCTCCACTCAAAAATCACTCACATGCATTAAATTTCCACCAAATTTAATGCAAGCTCTCATTTAAATAAAACTCTTTTATTTATTTATTCGAATTTTTTAATTACTTTAATTAACAAACATTCACATAAAACCCTTGCTAGTATTCCATTTCACATGCGTAACTGGGCCAATTTCAACCGAACAGCTGGTGTCTAGTGAAATAAATTCTGCGCTTTCCTTTTCTTTTCTAAGCATGAAACTTTTGCTCCAATTGGATGTCGGTGTCTCTTAAGTGTGTCACCCTACGGTTCGCGAATAATGTGGACATGATCGAGACCCTCTCGGATCAATAATCGAAGCGGATCCGAGACCCATACCGACTCCCACACATTCAACGATGATTTTCTTATGATCGCTAACCTTTTACGCTAGTATCTTAATCCTTTTGTTTCGCGATATATTACATGTCCAAGATTCGATCATCGTATCTCCATACCTAGTTTGATCTCACATCGACATGCACTCTTTTCTCGCTCGTGATATAACATTCTAGTGATCAAATCACTTGCTTGCAAGCTAACCAATGTGATATCACCGAGAGGGCCCAGAGTATATCTATCCGTCATCGGGATGAACAAATTCCACTCTCGATCCATGGGCCTCAACATAACACTTTATTAGTTCTGAATCCATCTTTATAATCACCCTGTTACGGTGTGACGTTTGATGTTATCAAGAAACTCTTCCGGTGTTAGTGATTGACATGATCTCATGGTCTAAGGATTAGGATCACTTCGTAAGATGTTATAGCAATATAAAATCAATGACTTTGATCGTAATGCTATACTTAGGATGAATGTTCATCACACCATTGCACTAATGTTGTGACCTCGTTATTAACAACATCCAATGTCCATGATCAGGAAACCTATGATCATCTTGTTAATCAACGAGCTAGTTTATAAGAGAGGCATAACTAGGAACTTTCTTTTGTTTATTAAACACACATGTATTAACGCTTCAGATTAATACAATTATAACATGTAAAATAAACATTTATCATAAATAGGAATACGATAATAACCACTTTATTATTGCCTCTCTGCATATTCCCTTCAGCCTCCCACTTGCACTAGAGACAATAATCTAGTTTGAAAACTTTGTGTATTGAACACCTATGGCTTTACGGTGTTCCAGATACGCAATTGCAAGTGGTTAACATAATCTAAGGATCCGACGCTCAGTCCGTGTATTTGCATGTCTTTGCGTCCACGCATCACTCATTCTCCAATGAGATGGCATTGTATAAATTTGGTCTTTTGGTGAGACCTTTAGTTCCTTGGGGTTAAAACACATCGATACTATTGTCATACAATATATCTTTAGTGTTAGCCCGCTATAACCACACCTTAGTTTGATAACAAACTACTTGACACAAATTCTCCTTTGTCGCTACTATAGCAGTCATATACTTAGCCTTTTGTTGTAGTATTCGTCACAATGTCTTAACTTTGGAACTCTTCCAAATCCATCATGGAATCTCCTTTCCATTACATTGTGCCACCCATAGTTTAAATTGAGATAAACTTATTTTGTATCTTGTGACAAAACTAGTATCAATGTAATGCTTTACAATGAACTATTTGTAATTGTTTGTCACCTCTACACAAATATATTCTTAGTTCATCCAAAAGATCATAAGAATATCCTCACTATCGTCCAATGATCATTTTATGATTCATTCTGGTATATGCTCATAACACTTAGAGCATAGGACATATCTGGATGTGTACATATCATGGTATGATTGATCAAAACATTCTCGTGATTGCACTCATCAAGTGTCAAAGCACTTGAATCTTGTTTCACTTATCAAGTGTTGATACACTTGAATCTTGATTCAATTCCTTTCCATGCAACAAGAACTGCTTTGTCGTTCTATCTTGAACTCCTTCAATATCTCATATATACGCTTTGGCATAAACATATTAGCTACCATCCACTATAGTCATTCATGCTAAATATTCGGGTTTTGCCTAAGTCTTTCATCGAAATGAGATTCTTAACCTTTGTCAATAAAAGATACATCATTTCTAATCAACAAGATGTCCTTCACATAATGTATTAGAAATATGTCTCAGCGCTCCCACTTAATTTCTTGAAAATGCAAGCATCTTCATCGTCTCCAGATGAAAAACTCATTTTTCATCATGGTGAAGATTCCAACTCTGCGATACTTACTTCAACCATTGAAGTTTGCATGCCCTTTTAGCATCCTTTGAATTTAACAAAACCCTTTGGACCGTGTCATGTACACGTCCTAGGTAACCATTCTATTAGAAGAACTTTGTTTTGTTTATTCATCTACCATATACCAAAATATATGTAGTGGTTGCTACTTTAATGCTCAGACTAAATAAATATCGCTATGAAAGATCAAATCTTGTCATAGTCAACTCTTTGAACATTGTCATAAAATAATTTATGACATGTCGAATATTTCATAGATGTGAGACATCCATGTCTGTTTCTTTATAGATCCAAATACGACCGATAGGTTTTTACACCTTTCCGGAGGGTCTTCCAAGTTCAAAACTTGATTTCTCGTATATGGAACTATCACAGATTTTATGGCTTCAAGCCATTTGACGGAGTCAGGCCCTAAACCCTAAACCCTAAACCCTAAACTGCCTCTGCATCGTCAGCTATGAGCCAATCGACCGGTGGATCCTCGCCTACACTCATTACATGTGGAGTGACACTGGCCGGCTGTTAGCTGCTTCCAGCGTAATCAACAAAGATAAATTTAGATTTTTCATTTAATTTCAAACACAGTTCTGTACATAGTTTCAAAAATCAAACTAGCTCGACTCACTGAACCAAAATGCATGAAACTAATTTTGTTAGAAAGGTACTAAAATGCTTAATCCAAGCCCGTTGGATTCAAACCCTTTGGAGTTATAGATCAACCTTGGTAAAAATAACAAGGCAGAAGCTTTTCTGCATTCAAACATTTTTCAAAATTCAACCATAAGAGCTTTTGAGTTGATTGCAACTCTCAAAAATCACATTTGATCATACCTTTCAGGATATATAAAAATATATGGGTTTACTTACAGAAATAATGTTCAAGTAATAAAAGAATGCCACATAGGCCTTTCTAGTCACTATATTTATTTAAAATAAAAAGGTTAAAACTTATTAAATTGTGACACCACTTTAAATCACATTGCCATGTGCTGAAATATGTGGTGATGACATGTGTCAACATGATCCCATGTTTGAGTTGGAGAATATTAAATCTTAAGTAGTTTTTCAATGAGTAGAAATTACTTTTCTCAAATTAAAATAAATAAGACAGAGGCTTTAATCTTGTAATGTTAAGTGATGATGCTAGATCATCTATAGTACACCTTTGTGTGATTATTAAAAATAGTTAAGTATTGTTTGGTGATTGTGTACCTCGTATTTATTTATAGACGCTAGTACCGACCAAGGATACGAGGAGGAAGGATACTACGAGGAGGAAGCCGAGGAGAACTTCAACCACTGCTCTGCACAAGGCAAGCTAACACTTGCACCTATGAAAGTTAGATCACCTATGCAATGCATTAAGCATGCTTGGTTAGACACATTTGATGATACCCAATCCTAGTTTTACTTATAAGTTTAATACTTTATTTCTTAATCAAAGCTTTCTCTTAGAGTTTACATATTGAATTGTAGATACTAGAAAGATACTGGAAGGTAGCATAAAGAGCATAAAATTTGGCCTAAGTTAGATAATCTTGATATCATCCTAAGGCATGAGATTGAACTTAGCAAATCCCCACTTGTTTACCACCCCTCATTAGTAGTTACCACCACTTGTAGATGCTAGTGCTAAGCATAAAACTTGATCAACTGTAGATGAGAATACTTGGTGAAAATGGTTATGAAAACCTTAGAATGATGAGTCATTCTACTGAAATGTTTTGACATGTGTTTCCGAACACCAGATGATTTTGATGATGAAAATGTTGAGGCATGAGCCTTAACCCTTTATAAAACGGATGGTTGTCTGGATGCGATACCATTCCAATTTTATCGTACAACCATAATACCCGAAAATTGCGTAGGGCTTGACTGGAAATTTATATACCTTAGTATGGGTTCCCTCACGGCCAAGGTCTGAGCTGAGGCTACCTTGTGAAGATTGTCCACCTGTGCAGTACCCAAGATGACAGTGGTCATGGTTGGGAGGCCAAACTCACAGGAGAGGTGCCTATACTAGGGCTTGTAATTGAAAGGTTAGGATTGATTATCCGCATACTGAGTATGGTGAATTCAGGATTGTTCCTGACGGATGTATCGAATGTTGTGGTGAAAGTGTACAATCTCTGCAGAGTGTTAAAATATTCGAATAATAGCCGTCATGATTATGGACGATTGGAGTGGCCATACTGTTCCCTCGTCAGATGTTTTCAAAATGACTTATGAAATGAATTGAGACTTTGACTTGACCACAACAGAGTTGTGATATGAAATTCAAATTCCCACTTAGGTGTTATAAAACTTTCAACTAGCTTTCTTTGCTTCTAAACTTAGTAGAGTTAAATCTGGCTTTTTGCAAAACAACCCTAGAGTTTAGCATCCTACTACACAAACCCCCTTAACTTGTTAGGAGTAGTTTGCGAGTACTTAAAGAGTACTCATGGCTTTGTCCCTGGCTATTCCCGTGGCCAGACTATGAAGAGGAGTACCAAGATGATGGACCGCAGGAAGTTTATGACAACTAGGATCATCTCCCATCGTCAGCATTCCTTGTGACCCCGAAGATGGAGTTTCACCTACGCTATCGTTACTATTACTTTATTCCGTTGCTTGAGTTGTATTAAGAACTGCATCATGAGATCCTTATTTGTGTAAGACCTTATGTATGGTTTGTAATGGATGATGTACTGTGATATCAAAATCTGTTATGTCTCGCAAAAATGGTAATCCTGGGATTGAGATGTATGGCATAACAGGCATCTGGGATTAAAAATCCAGGTGTTGACAAGTTGATATCAGATCCATCCTGACCATAGGAGACCCTAGTTAGAATGGACGTCTGAATCAAAAACTTAGTTTCAAAACCAAAGGAAGTGAGTATTTACAAAAACTTATTCTCATTCTTATCACTTGGATTCTTTCATGAAAATTCATGTTCCTCAAAAATTCTTGCAAAATACATAAAATTTGACACACTTTATCCCTCTACTAACTTACTCATCCTATATTCTTATAGATGGACGTGAGGTACAACAAGTTTTATCAGTTGGGGAATGGAGGAAACCTCATCTTTGAGCATGACTTGGACCGACTTTCGGAACTTCTAGAGCGTCTGCACCCCGAGTTCTTCGGAGCTCAGCTCAATGATCAGGAAGGAGAAGATCTGTAGTGGCTAGTTGTTGCAAGTCTCCGAGGAAAGATTGAACCTCCCACTGCCGAGGGAATTTAGTTCACCTTAAGAGAAAACAACTGGCTTGATGGACTGGCCAGGGCAATGCAGGAAGCTCTTGCCCGTCTATGTGGGCAGAGTATCAATCAGATATCTTTGAGTTCTACCCAAGGCGTGATGTTATGGGACAACCACTCAAGGCCCCACATCATCCCGAGCTGAAGAGTCAAGTGGACCACCTCAGCTTCATGATGTACGATCGTCAGAAGGAGTTGGACAATGCCCGTGCCTACGCCAACCACAAGTGCGCCATCGCCAATAAGAAGGATCAGACCCTCGCCATACTAGTGAAGGATCGCAAGTCTCATCGCCGTCATCTCGACAAGAAGGAGCGCATCATTGCCCATCTTCGCCACCGGATCACAGATTTGGAGGAGACCATCCACGAGAGAGACATGCAGTTGGAGGAAAGGGAGAATGCCGGAGAAGACCTTCGTGGAGATCCCTACTCCTATCTCAGCGATGATGATGACTTTCTGGAGGATCAGGCCATGGATTTCTTCACCGATGAGGAGGATTTCGCCTTCATCGATGACGATGATGACGATGATGAGGATTATGAGTACACCGACTTCGAGGAGTAGTAGCACTTGAGCACTAGCGTTAGTGAGTTGTATTCGGTCCCATTGTATCGTAGTTTCCAGAATGGTTCTTAAAACCATCTGTTTTCCTTTATTGTGGTGTGTGTTTGTATCGTGTGCTATGAATGAATGAAAAGCAAGTTGCTAGAAAAATCTGAGTCAAACTTAAAAAAAAATCAACCACCTTTGAACCTTAGAAATTTCCCTCTTTTCTCATGATCTATCTCAATATTCAGATGCCTCACAGAGGAAGTGGATCATCCCCGGACCCAATGTTGCAGATCTTGCAAATGTTGGTTTCTGACCGCGAAGCTGAAAGAGCCGAACGTCAAGCCAACTTATCCACCCTTCAACAGATAGCTCAGATGGCCAACAACAATCAAGGCCAAGGAAATCAGGACAACCATGGATCTAAGCTCAAGAATTTCCAGAACACCAATCCCCCTGTTTTCACTAAGTCAGAGGAACCCCTAGATGCAGATGATTGGCTGCAAACAATGGAGAACAACCTGGAAGTCGCCGGTGTGGAAGCTAACGAGAAAGTTCTGTTCACCACCCACTATCTAGCCGGAGATGCAAGAGCATGGTGGAACAACGTTCATGCAATGACCGGAGGTCAGATGATGACCTGGGATGAATTCAAGGTCAAGTTTAGTAGAACCCATGTGCCACCGGGTTTGATCAAGAGGATGAGAGATGAATTCAGAGAACTGAAGCAAGGAAGGATGACCGTAGTGGAATACCGTGACAAATTCTTGTCATTAGCTAGGTATGCCCCGGATGAGATCGACACTGAAGCCAAGAAGAAAGAGAGATTCTTGAATGTTCTGCACGATGAGATGCATACGGTGTTGGTCAATATCCCCTTTGCTGATATTGAAGCCCTAGTTGACTCTGCCATTCAGATGGAAGGAAAGATCAACCAAGCCAATGAGAACCGCAAGCGCCGCATGATGCATCAACCATGAACCCATCACACCCTAAAGTATCGCCCCAACCCATCTCCAGGATTTTCCCCAAGAACCAACAGACCCCCGATGAACCGTCCGACCTATCCCAACCGTGGAAACCCAAGGCCCGAGGAAACCACAACAACCCCAGCAACCCTAGCAATTTCAACCGTGCACCACCCAAGTTCAACAACAGCAATGCCGCCACCAACACCAACACTGCCCCAAGGACTAGAAGCAATTCTGTGCTTGTTGCGGCAAAGGACAAGTTGCAAGTGACTTGTTATGAATATGGAACCAAGGGTCACTACTCCAATGAGTGCCCCAAGAAGAATGCCACAACCCCCAATGCAAATGCCCCAGCTCAGCAACAGCGTCGTGTTCAGCTCGGAAGAAGGTTTGCCCCAGGGAACTCGCTCAACCGCAACGACCGTCTTTTTCTCATGCATGCTGAAGAAGCCCAGGAAGCGCCAGACGTCGTGCTAGGTATGTTTTCTGTTAACTCAGTACTTGCAAGAGTGTTGTTTGATTCTGGTGCATCGCACTCATTTGTCACCGAAGAATTTGCATGCACTAGTAAGATTCAACCAAACTGAAGCATGTTATGATTGTTCAAATCCCCGGTTCGACCACCAAAGCTAGGAAAATTTGCAAAGTCGTCCCTATCTGAATCCATGGCATAGATTTTTATGCTAATCTAATAGTACTCGGAACTAAAGGTTTGGAAGTAGTACTAGGAATGGATTGGATGTCCAAACACAAAGGATTAATTTACTGTGCCAAGAAAGCCATAACCATGACCAGTACAGCCGGAGTATCAGTCGAGCATGTATCTGAAACCTTACCTCATCAATTCAAGTGCAACAAGAGTGTATCCCAACCTACCATTGACCAAGTCCGGATAGTATGTGAATACCCCGATGTATTTCCAGATGTTTTGCCCGGTATGCCCCCAAATCGGGATATCGAGTTTATCATTGAACTAATCCCTGGAACATGACCCATAGCTCAGAGACCATATAGTATGAACCCGTCTGAACTAGCAGAACTGAAGAAGCAACTGGATGCCATGCTGGAAATTGGATTGATTCAACCAAGTGCATCACCATGGAGATCAACTGTTTTGTTTGTGGACAAGAAAGATGGAGGTAATCGTTTGTGTACGGATTATCAGAAGTTTAATGATGTCACTATCAAGAACAAGTACCCGCTACCGAAGATAGAAGATCTGTTTGACCAGTTGACTGGTGCCAAGGTGTTTTCTAAGATTGATCTTTGAACTAGCTATCATCAACTCAAGATTCGCGCAGAGGATATTCCAAAGACTGCCTTTACCACCAGATATGGATTATACGAGTATACTGTCATGTATTTTGGATTAACCAATGCCCCCGCTTATTTCATGAATCTCATGAATAAGATTTTTATTGACTTCCTAGATAAGTTTGTCGTTGTTTTCATCGATGACATTCTGATTTATTCCAAATTAGAAGAAGAACATGAGCTACACCTAAGGACCATTCTTGGAACCCTTAGAGAGCATCAATTGTATGCCAAGTTTAGCAAATGTGAATTCTGGTTACAGGAGGTAGGATTCCTCGGCCATATTGTATCAGCCGGAGGAATTTCCATTGACCCTGCAAAGGTGAAAGATGTCGAAGATTGGCAAGCCTCAACCACTCAAACCCAAATTCGTGCATTTCTCGGATTAGCGGGATACTATCGCAAGTTCTTAGAAGGATTCTCGAGTATCGCCAGACCCATGACCCAATTGCTGAAGAAGGACAAGAAGTTTGAATGGATAGATAAATGTGAAGCGAGTTTTCAAGAACTCAAGAGAAGACTGATTTCAGCCCCAATCTTGATCATGCCGGATATCACGAAGACCTTTGACATGTATTGTGACGCATCCAAGGTCGGTCTCGGATGTGTGCTCATCTAAGAAGAAAAAGTTATATCTTATCTATCTCGACAACTAAAACAACATGAACAAAACTACCCAACCCATGACCTCGAGCTCGCAGCCGTAGTTCTAGCCCTGAAGACATGGAGGCATTATCTCATGGGAAACCGTTGTGAGATTTATTCGGATCACAAGAGCCTAAAGTATATATTCACTCAGAAGGAGCTGAATATGAGACAGAGAAGATGGATTGAGCTAATCAAGGATTATGACCTGGACATTCACTATCACCCTGGTAAAGCCAATGTGGTAGCAGATGCCCTTAGCAGATTGTCGTGCCGCTTGAAATCCATGATTTTGAAGGAGCAACCAAGTTTGGACAAACAAATGGAAGATTTCTGAATGGAATTAGTGAGCGAAGGATTTTTGGCTAGCATAGAACTTCAACCCACTCTGATCAGCCAAATCAAAGAAGCGCAGAAAGGAAATGCTAGTATCGACGGAATCAAGCGTCGTATCAGTACATGCAAAGTACCCGGATTTACCGAAGATGAAGAAGGAGTTCTGTGGTACAAAGGATGTCTTTGTGTACCAGCAGATTCAGAGTTGAAAGAAGTTATTCTGAAGGAAGCTCATGATACTCTTTATTCTATCCACCCTGGAGGAACGAAGATGCATCAGGATTTGAAAGAACAATTCTGTTGGCATAAGATGAAGAGAGAAATCGGAAGCTATATCGCCAAGTGTGATATATGTCAGAGAGTCAAGGCAGGACATCAAAGACCCACAGGACTGTTGCAACCACTGCAAATTCCGGAATGGAAGTTGGATTCAGTAGGAATGGACTTTATCACCGGATTGCCTACTTCTAGTAGGGAAATGACTCTATCTAGGTCATAGTTGACAGATTATCCAAAGTCGCCCATTTCTTACCAGTCAATACCACATACCAGAGTTCGAAGCTAGCGGAGTTATACATCGCTAGAATTGTCAGTTTGCATAGAGTCCCCAAGAACATCATATCAGATCAAGGAACGCAGTTTACCTCGAGATTCTGGAAGAAAGTCCAAGAAGGTTTAGGAACCCGACTAGATTTCAGCACAGCTTATCACCCTCAGACCGATGGACAAACAGGGCGAGTAAATCAAATACTCGAAGATATGTTGAGTGCATGTGTGCTAGAGTATGGATCTAAATGGGAAGACTGTCTACTGTTCGCAGAATTTTCATACAACAACAGTTATCAAGCTAGTTTGCAAATGTCCCCATTTGAATTCATGTATGGAGGGAAGTGTCGCACCCCTTTGAATTGGATGGAAGTAGGAGAGAGTCAGATTTTCGGACCCGACATCCTACGAGAAGCAGAAGAGAAAGTTCACAAGATTTGGGAGCACCTCAAGACCGCCCAGTCAAGACAGAAGAGTTACGTCGACAAGAGACGTCGAGACCTCGCCTTCAATATAGGAGAGTTCGTGTATCTGAAAGTGTCGCCATTGAAAGGAATGCAGCGTTTCCAGCTGAAGGGAAAGTTAGCCCCCAGATATATCAGATCCTTCAAGATTCTGAATCGTCGAGGAGAAGTATCATATATATTGGAACTGCCAGAAGAAATGTCATCCATGCAAAATGTGTTCCATATCTCGTTACTTCGTAAATGCCTTGAAGTTCCGGAGAAGACTGAAGTTTTCAAGAATATTGATCACCGGACCATAGAAATCAATGATGACCTGACCTATGCTGAAGTACCCATCCGTATTTTGGAAGAAGCTTTCAGAACTACCAGAACCCTAAGCATAAAGTTTCTCAAGATTCAGTGGAGCAACCACACGGAAGAAGAAGCTATCTGGGAGCGCGAAGATCACTTCAGGACGGAGTTCCCCGATCTCTTTAAATCCTAGGTAATCTTTGTTCTTATTTCTCAAATCTCGGGACGAGATTTTGTTTAAGGAGGGAAGGTTTGTAACATCCCAAAACTTTAATCCAAGTTGATCAAGATCCAAATCATCAAAATTAGGGTTAACAAAAACTTTTCCATCTAAAAATATGAAAGCATTCATGTGTATGTGTATTTAATTTAGGAGTTCATTTGAATTGCCATGGTTCTGTGATAAATTGCTTGTAAAATGATTCTTAAGTGAAATAAACATCATATAAATCATTCCCAAACTTTTCCCAAAGAAAAACAACTCAAAATAAATAAATGAAGTGAATGGTTATTTTTGCCAAATTAACTATCATGCCTACTTTGGCTATTTCTAGTACCCAAAACTTAACAGAAAAAATTGTGGATCTTTGCACCCCTTGCTAGTACACCTAATGAGGTACCAAGGCCCACTTTGTGATCTGACAAAAACATTCAAATGCTAAGTTTAAATAACAATTTAAAATTGAATCTATTTCATATGGGAAGATCCCACTATTTCAAAAACCACTCAAACAAGCTCAATTTTCAAAACCCAAGCAACCATAGAGTCTCCAGCTTATGCCTAGCACACCCACCAAAAATCTTTTCGAAATTAAAAAAGAAGTTTCTTGCGGACATTTCATCAAACACTTGGCAGGCAGAATTCAAACAAAACCAAATTCACTATTTTGAATAGTGTCCTGGCGAAACTTGTCTCCCGTTTGACCCTCATTTGCTCACATTGTCCCCTCTGGATCAAACTAGGGCATAACTAACCCATCCCCTACCTCCTAGCAGCATGGCCATGCCAAGCCGAGCCCACCTCTCCAGCCAACTTGGTCGCCGCCACAGCAGACCGCCTCCTCCTCTCTCGCCATGTCTAGGAGATAGCCAGCACCTCACCGCCGCCCACTGTCCCCTCCCCGAGCCAGGCCCAGCCGTGGACCACCGAGAAAACCCCGCGCCCAGTGCCACCGTGCCATGCCGAGCGCACGCTAGAGCGCCGCACCCGGCACACGTGCACAAGCCGCCCCTCGACCGCATCCCGCGCCCACCGCATCGCCACGACCCAGGGAGCACGCCAGGCACCCCATTCGCTGTCCAACGCCTCACAGCCACCGCTCGACGTCGAAGCCGCCGCCTCTGCCGCTCAGAGCGCCAGCTCCGCCCGACCGCTTACCACTGCCCCTAAGCCCGCATTAAAGTCCTAGAGCACCGCCAGGAGACCGCGCGTCGATCGCCACCCTCAGCCATGCCGCTAGCAGCCCGTAGCCATGTCGCCACCATCGCCTGCCCATCCCTCTCGGTCTCTCCGTCAAGCTTATAAAAGGAGGGCACCCCAGCCGTTTGCAGCACACCACTCCACTCCCCTCACCTCACTGATTGTCCCACACCTCTAGCCGGAGCACGGGGAGCAGCAGCTCGCCGGAATTGTACCGGAGCAGGACGCCTCTGGAGGAGAAGGGCGCCGCTGATTGCGACCACCCCAGGAGCTGCCTCGACCGTTCCTGAGCTCGCCGTCGACCACCAGTCCGTTTGCCCGCCTCGCCGTCGTCGCTGGAGACCTGGTACGCCCCCTATGCACCGGTACTGAAAGGCTTAATCAAAGCCCGTTGGATTCAAACCCTTTGGAGTTATAGAAAAACCTTGGTAAAAATAACAAGGCAGAAGCTTTTATGCATTCAAACATTTTTCAAAATTCAACCATAAGAGCTTTTGAGTTGATTCCAACTCTCAAAAATCACATTTGATCATACCTTTCAGAATATATAAAAACATATGGGTTTACTTACAGAAATAATGTTCAAGTAATAAAAGAATGCCACATAGGCATTTCTAGTCACTTTATTTATTTAAAATAAAAAGGTTGAACCTTATTAAATTGTGACACCACTTTAAATCACATTCCCATGTGCTGAAATATGTGGTGATGACATGTGTCAACATGATCCCATGTTTGAGTTGGAGAATATTAAATATTAAGTAGTTTTTCAATGAGTAGAAATTACTTTTCTCAAATTAAAATAAATAAGACAAAGGCTTTAATCTTGTAATGTTAAGTGATGATGCTAGATCATCTATAGTACAACTTTGTGTGATGATAGAAAATAGTTAAGTATTTTTTGGTGATTGTGTACCTCATATTTATTTTTTAGACGCTAGTACCGACCAAGGATACGAGGAGGAAGGAGGATACTACGAGGAGGAAATCGATGAGAACTTCAACCACTGCTCTGCACAAGGCAAGCTAACACATGCAACTATGAAAGTTAGATCACCTATGCAATGCATTAAGCATGCTTGGTTAGACACATTTGATGATACCCAATCCTAGTTTTACTTACAAGTTTAATACTTTATTTCTTTATCAAAGCTTTCTCTTAGAGTTTACATAGTGAATTGTAGATACTAGAAAGATATTGGAAGGTAGCATAAAGAGCATAAAATTTGGCCTAAGTTAGATAATCTTGATATCATCCTAAGACATGAGATTGAACTTAGCAAATCCCCACTTGTTTACCACCCCTCATTACTAGTTACCACCACTTGTAGATGCTAGTGCTAAGCATAAAACTTGATCAACTGTAGATGGGAATACTTGGTGAAAATGGTTATGAAAACCTTAAAATGATGAGTCATTCTACTGAAATGTTTTGACATGTGTTTCCGAACACCAGATGATTTTGATGATGAAAACGTTGAGGCATGAGCCTTAACCCTTTATAAAACTGATGGTTGTCTGGATGCGATACCATTCCAATTTTACCGTACAACCACAATACCCGAAAATTGGGTAGGGCTTGACTGGAAATTTATATACCTTAGTACGGGTTCCCTCACGGTCAAGGTCTGAGCTGAGGCTACCTTGTGAAGATTGTCCACCTGTGCAGTACCCAAGATGACAGTGGTCATGGTTGGGAGGCCAAACTCACAGGAGAGGTGCCTATACTAGGGTGTGTAATTGAAAGGTTAGGATTGATTATCTGCATACTGAGTATGGTGAATTCAGGATTGTTCCTGACGGATGTATCGAATGTTGTGGTGAAAGTGTACAATCTCTGCAGAGTGTCAAACAATTCGAATAGCCGTGTCCGTGGTTATGGACAGTTGGAGTGGCCATACTGTTCCCCCGTCAGATGTTTTCAAAATGACTTATGAAATGAATTGAGACTTTGACTTGACCACAACAGAGTTGTGATATGAAATTCAAATTCCCACTTAGGTGTTATAAAACTTTCAACTAGCTTTCTTTGCTTCTAAACTTAGTAGAGTTAAATCTGGATTTTTGCAAAACAACCCTAGAGCTTAGCATCCTACTACACAAAAAACCCCTTAACTTGTTAGTATTAGTTTGCGAGTACTTAAAGAGTACTCATGGATTTGTCCCTGGATATTCCCGTGGCCAGACTATGAATAGGAGTACCAGGATGATGGACCGCAGGAAGGTTATGACAACTAGGATCATCTTCCATCGTCAGGATTGCCTGTGAACCCGAAGATGGAGTTTCGCCTACGCTATCGTTACTATTACTTTATTCCGCTGCTTGAGTTGTATTAAGAACTGGATCATGAGATCCTTATTTGTGTAAGACCTTATGTATGGTTTGTAATGGATGATGTACTGTGATATCCAAATCTGTTATGTCTCGCAAAAATGATAATTCTAGGATTGCGATGTATGGCATAACAGACATCTGAGATTAAAAATCCGGGTGTTGACACGCCCCCAGTTACATGTCTAGTTGTAACTCAAAGTCAATTTAAAAAATGAAAAATTCAAGAATAAAATATTAATTGTGAGCGTAGTCGCAACTAGGTGATAAGGAGATTTCGCCTCCCCAGTTACATGTCTAGTTGCAACTCACTCACAAATCAAAATTTAAAATTTAAATTCAAGAATACAAGGTCAAATTTATGCCAACTTCTCAAAACATAAATTGAGACCACAAATGCAACTATGGGGTTAAAAAAGTTCCCGCCACCTAGTTGCATGTCCAGTTTAACTCAATTGCATATCAACTTCAAAACTCAGTTGCAAGTGTATGATAAAAAATGTCAAGTTGCATATACAGTTGCAACTCATAGGTCTTGCCACGAGTTGCATGACTAGTTGCAACTCATAGGTCCCACAACCCGAGTTGCATGTCCAGTTGCAACTCATAGGTCTTGTCGCCTAAGTTCCATGTCCGATTGCAACTCATAGGTCCCGCCATAAGTTGCATGACTAGTTGCAACTCATAGGTCCCACCACCGGAGTTGCATGTCCAGTTGCAACTCATAGGCCCCGTCCCCTTACTTGCATGTCCGATTGCAAATCATAGGTCTCGCCAGCAGAGTTCATGTAGTTGTAACTCATGTGTCAGGTAAAAAATCAAGATAAAAGGATGAATTAATGTTAATTTCAAAACTCAATTGTGAGTGTGGTTGCAATTGGGTGATAAAAATGGTTCGCCTCCCCCAGTTACATGTCTAGTTGCAACTCGGAGTCAATTTAAAAAATGAAAAATTCAAGAATAAAATATCAAATTTATGTCAAGTGCAAAAACATAATTGCGAGCGTAGTTGCAACTGGGTGATAAGGAGGTTTCGCCTCCCCAGTTACATGTCTAGTTGCAACTCACTCACAAACCAAATTTTAAAATTTAAATTCAAGAATCCAAGGTCAAATTTATGTCAACTTCTCAAAAATTAAATGAAGACCACATCCAATTATGTGGTTAAAAAAGTTCCCGTCACCTAGTTGCATGTCCAGTTTAACTCAATTGCATCTCAACTTCAAAACTCAGTTGCAACTATATGATCAAAAATGTCGAGTTGCATATCTAGTTATAACTCATAGGTCCCTCCACGAGTTGCATGACTAGTTGCAACTCTAGGTCCCACCACCCGAGTAGGTCCCGCCACGAGTTGCATGACTAGTTGCAACTCATAGGTCACACCATCTGAGTCGTATGTCCAGTTGCAACTTATAGGTCCTGTCACGAGTTGCATGACTAGTTGCAACTCATAGGTTCCACCACCCGAATTGCATGTCCAGTTACAACTCATAGGTCCCACCATCTGAATTTCTCGTTCTATCTGGTTTGGGCCCAGTAGAAAAGGACGCGTGAAGCAACACAGACCGGGACAGTACAGGTCGTTGTGGAAATAGAAACCATCTACAACATATGGAAAAAACCAAAAATATCTTGACTAGATAAAATTATTACTAACTTTAATTTGAATTACAAGCACAAATGTTCCAGTTAGCTCTTGGTGAACTGCCTGGGCTGGTGAAAGAGCCCACCAGTTGTGTTGACTTGTTCCACGATGATATGTGATAGCTTCACCTGCGTATCATGGAAGTCTTCCATGAGATCGGTGTCATTGATCCCATGCAACTTTTGTTCCCATCCTCGGAGAGAAGATGGCAGCGTTAGCATCTCGCCATCCCGGACAAACCGTTTGAGGTGATGGCAAAGGTAGAAGGCCTCCTTCACGCTGCTAGATGTCTGCTTGACGCAGGGGAACTCGCACACGTGCTTGAACTTGTGTAAGCCATTGTCCTTGTAAGCCTCCCCTTATAGTCGAAGGGGCCTCCCTGTTTGGCATAGCCCTCGATAGCATCATCCAAAACGCTCTTTACTCTGGCGTAGTTCTTCCTCCTCGCACTCCCCGAGTCGAAGTAGGTGGCAAGCGAATACCTCGTGGAGAGGACGATGAGCGTGTAGTACTTGTCTCTGTGGGCAACACACAATGTGGAACGGGATGTTGGAAAAGAGCAATGGAAAGAAATACTTATGTGTTACGACGGCGGTAGGAGGATGTGTACACTTACTCGGGAAAGAAAGGCACAAGGATGTTGTCCTTCCTCTTGCTTTCCATCAATAGCTTCTGAAGGTAGGACTTTGCCTGGGCCCGGGTCCTTGTTTCTTCTTCCAGCTGGCTGTCCCGCATGTAGTAGGGATCCGCTATCGCGACGAACAGGGTTTGCTCTCTCTTGACCTTCAACGCAATATTGAGCGCGAATAGGCGAACCAAGTTATAGTCCAGCCGTGTCGAGTGGAATAGATTGAAGATGTCCTCGTAGGCTATGAAGAACACATCTGCGGGGGCATCGGTGATGAAGCCCATGTCCTCTGGCACCTTGATGGTGAACACCGGGTAATTCGGGTTATTTTCCTTGAGAAGGAGTCCCTCCAGTGTCCGGATACCTTCATGCAAACTCATCATAGCTCCCGAAGCCATGTGGTGCAGTTCCGGAGGCAGTATGGGTTGACCAACTTCGTGCACTCTGGTCAAGCCATCCTGGCGTGGTGGTACAACATTGTCCCAGTAATGTATCGGAGCGGGCTGGCTTGCAGCCTTGTCCTTGTTCCTGTTCGGCCTCTTCCTCACCCTCTTCCTCTTCTCATCAGCAGTGTCCTCCACTGGAGATGCTATCCCCTCACCTGCTATCCTGTGGAGTGTGTCAGGGCTAAAAATGATTCCGGCCGGTGGAGGTTGTGTCTCGGAGGCCGGAGGCATCTCCTGAGAAAACCCACGGAAGACCAGGCGCTTCTTGGGATGGGTAGCTTGATCGCGGAATGATGGTTCTTCATCGAGAGGAGGCATGAACGGTCCTTTGCCGGCGCCGGTGTTGACGAAGGCATTGATGTCAATCGGTTCATCATCATCATCATACACCTCGATGTTTGCGTCGAAGGCCGCCATGTCCATGTCGTCCTGGGGTGGTGGTGATGGCGGTTGCGGTGCCACAGCCTTGCCTTTAGGCGGGGGCGATGGCGGTCGAGGAGCAACCACACCCTTGGCTTCTCGTGGCGCTTGTGGTGGCGGCAACGACGACCGGTGCAGCAGGAGGCTTCGTTCTTGGCGGCCGAACGATCGAGGTGGTGCCGGTGGAGCGAGACCTAATACGAATCTGGGTCTTTGGCCAAATCATGGGATAGCCATGGAAACCTTCCAGGGTCAGGTGCTCGTCGGCTCCCGGAGGTTGCATGGGAGGGTCCATGTCTTCGCACCCCCCAACACCTGACCCAACTCGACGCGCATCACGGCATCATCCATGGGCTTGCAGTGCATCGTGCGGTTCGCCGGTTGTATTAGCTTGCCCGTGGCAACATCCTTCAACTCGCCGCCAGACACCTTATGCAGGAGCACGCACAGAGTGTCCTGAGGCATATAGATATGCATCATGAGATGACAACCAATCAAAGGCATTAAGTAGATCACGCTGGCTAACTACTTATTTTACCTTGGTAAGGGCGCCAAGCTCGGCTAATGTTGAGACACGGGCGGCCGGTGGCTGATCCTTGTTCTTCTCCGGCTCGGGTGCATTAGGAAGCACCGCCAGCTGCTGCGCCTTGGTAGTCTCGGCAGGAGGGGGCAGCTCCGGCGCATCCAACTCCATCGGCTGCGCCACGGGGATGGAGGGCGGCGGGGTAACCATGTCCGGCGACACTTGGTGGATCGAGGGGCTGCCGCCGGTGCTGGGCACTTGTATCGGCCCCACCTGACCGTCAGCATTCCATTTTTCTATCCCCTCCATTAGCCGAGGGGGTAGCATCTCGAGGATCTTCTGCTGCACTATAGCGTTCACCTCGTCCCGGCCCACCTTACTGGCCTCCAGATACGCGATCTTTCGCTTTAGCTCTTCCTTCCCGGCTTGATCATGAGCCGCCGACTGGGTCCGCCTCTCCTTTCTCTTCTTGGCTTCCTCGTTGTAGTACTCGCGAAACTTTGTGCTCGTACCAAAGCCAGAGATACGGCCAGCTGACGTGGGCAGGTCGGACTTCTGCCTCCCCTTGGGCGTTGGTCGCCCTGTTGAAAACCGTGTCCCATGTCTCCATCGAGCCCTGGGACGACGGGTCCAGCGCCTCATGCGCAGCCTTGATTTCAGCGTCCTGCAGACAAGGAAAGGTGAACCCACATTTAGGAACTTGCCTTCATTATTCAAAATGAAAGCAAATTGACAGTGGGTAAATTACTTACCAGCTTCTCCTCAAACTTCGTCACATCATCATCGTCGGTGATGAATTCCATGGTATCCTTGTCCAGATAGTAGCAGGCCCAGACAAAGTTCCGGGTCTGCTCGTCCGTGATTTTTAAAAATGGGTTTTCTTTCCCGAGACGCTCAACCTCGGCGTCCTCCCATGCCCATATGCCCTTATTTCCCCACATTGGTGGTTACCTATGTTCCGTTCCCACATTTGCCGACCCCACTCCGTCCATGCCTTCGAATCGTCAGTCTCCATCTCCTCCTTGAATATCTTGAACTCGTCTTCGTTGATCATGGGCTCACCCTTCTTGATCTTCTCCTAGCTTTCCTTTTTCGCGATCTTGTTCCTCACCCGGGTTCTCCAGCTGATCAAGGCATTGGCCATATTTGTGATGGCTAACCTGTTCACCTTATTGGACGGGTCCAGTTTGTCGGTGTACGGGGCCGGGAACTTGTACCGTCGGTGAAGCTTCTTAATGCAGTTTGCCACCAACCGCTCATTCGCTTCACTTCTCAGGTGCTTTGTGTTGATCGACATGCTTTCCCGGATGATGCACCCGATTTGCATGCCGTACCCGGCAGAAACATCCGGAGGCTCCAACGGTTGGCCACTTTCCGAGACCAGAGTGATCTCGTCTTTGGTGTCGGCAAGCTTTTGCGGCTTCCGATCCTTCCTTGGCTTCTTCTTCTTCTTAAGAAAAGGATTGCTGCTACCGCCATCCGTCGTGCGGTCCCCGCCATCGATCGTGCGGCCTACACCATCGGAGGTGGTCGCATCCTCCTCCTCGGCTCCATCTATCCGGTAGTCCTCGTCCCCCTCTTGCTCATCATCCCCATCGTGGCCCGCAGAAGCTGCCACGTCCTCATGCAGAGACTCCGCCGCCTCGTACTGCGATGCCACCTCCCAGAAAGTGAGGTTCACCGCTCTAGCTTGGTCTTCGACGCTCATGGCGGCCTTAGAAGTGCCGGCCCCATCGGCAACCGACATGTTTGCACACTTCTAAACAAATTAAACTAAGTTAGTATTAATTAGTGTCGACAATATTTAAAATGAGCTGCCCATTTCATGCGAAGTGTTGATTCACTTCCACTTTGATCGAGAAATGGGGCTCATATGTCAAAAAATTACGAAGTGTCCGACAGAAAAATTCGGCATGACCTTTGCTATTTTTTTTGACATATGAGCCCCATTTCTCGACCGAAATGGATCAAAATCAACATTTCAGGAGAAATGGGCAGCTCGGGTGATTTCCCTGCAAACATTCCACATACAAAAAAGCACAAAT
This sequence comes from Avena longiglumis, assembly GCA_030063025.1. Lineage (NCBI taxonomy): Eukaryota > Viridiplantae > Streptophyta > Magnoliopsida > Poales > Poaceae > Avena > Avena longiglumis. Next base: position 253,674,836 of record CP125974.1, read on the forward strand.
AGTGCTCCACAACCACATATGGTGCTCCAGATTTAAACAGTAGCAAAAACAACCACTTAAAGTTTGATGGTTTTATGCCAGATTACTCATGCATAGTAAAAACAACAGCTCTTCCATAGCAGTTTCCTGTAAAGTTTGATGGTTTTATGTATCTTGCCATAATAATATAGAAGAACCATTATTCATGGAGTATATATCCTACTACTCCACCCCCAGGCTATCAAAGAAGGATACAAAAACAGTAAAAGGAGACAACACATGTAAAGGCTGCTCCCTTAAATATTTCAATTAAATATTTCAACTAAATCAAGATATCAAGGTTGTTCCAATATCAAATAACCATGGCCTGCAAAACTTAAATATTTCAAATGATTCTCCCTTAAATATTTCATCTAAATCAAGATATCAAGGTTGTTCCAATATCAAATAACCATGGCTTGCAAAACTTAAATATTTCAAATGCTATATGAATCAGGATGCATGCCATTCTTTCACATAAGCTTCAAAAACAAAGATATAATTGCAGAATAAGGGAACTGATATCTTGATGCATATTTTCAGGACTGATCAAGGGAACTGAACTATGATGCATATTTTTAGGGAATACTGAACTATTAAATCCTTAAATATTTGCTTGACTGGCTTCACTAGGACTGAATATTTTCTTGCTAATACACTCATTTTGCTTGCTATTATGGGAAAGCATAAAATGCATCAATTTCACTTGCTCAATTTCATAAAGGGAAGAAGGAGGGGAGGGGGTCACCTGCGCGCGGGGTGTGGTGGCCGTGGTGGTGGTCCTGGACGCCGGCGGAGCCTCCTCCTCCTCCTGGTGCTCTGTGTGGGGTCACAACGAGGTCACCTGCGCGGGGTCACGGCGAGGTCAGCATGGACAGAGGAGGAAGGGGCAGGGAAGAAGGAGGGAGGGGGTCACCTGCGCGTGGGGTGTGGTGGCCGTGGTGGTGGTCCTGGACACCGGCGGAGCCTCCTCCTCCTCCTCCTGGTGCTCTGCGTGGGGTCACGGTTAGGTCACCTGCGCGGGGTCATGGCGAGGTCAGCATGAACGGAGGGCAGGGAAGAAGGAGGGGAGGGCCGGGGGTCACCTGCAGAGTGGTGGTGGTGATGGTGGACGGCGGGCGCGGCACGGCGGCGATATCGAGCGCGGCAGCACAACTAGTAGCTAGGGTTTCGGGGGAGGGAAGTGAAGAGGGAAGAAGCGCCGCGCGGCTCAAAACGGCCAAGTCACAGAATTCTGTGGCGCATCTTTTAGATATGCGCCACAGAATTTTTACCAGAACGGACAAGTCACAGAATTCTGTGGCGCATCTGTTAGATATGCGCCACAGAATTTTTATTGATGGTACACCAACGCTCGATGCACATATGTGACATCAGACATAACTCACTCCATTGGTTCAGCGCTTGCTCCACCACACTGATGCCCCAAGTTCGATTCCTGGCGGCCCCAATTTTTTTTATTTTTTTTAAAAATATTTTAAGGATTGTAAATATATATTTAAGGCAAGAACTAATATATTTTACTATTAAAAACAAGAATTAGTATATTTGCCTATTAAGGATGGTAATAATATATTATATATGCTTGTCACACCCACACCCACTCCAATATATCCTCATGCATTAATTAATTAGTACAAAAAAGGCGTCAAAAACTGCTAAGTCGGCTCCGAGGTAGCGTTAGTGTCTCTTCACAACAACTTTCTTCCCCTTCTTCTTTGCGGTAGAATACTTTAGGCAGGCCACCTTGAGATTTCTTCTCGTGTACGGGCAACCTTTAGCCGGTAGGGTGATCTTCCTTCTTACTTTAGCATAAGTAGTAGGCTTGTCAAAGTACTTGTCGAATTCCTCTTCGATGTTGGGATCGCTCTTCTTGTCGGTGTCTTGCTTGTTGGCAGGTCCTTCGATTCCGATGATGCTCCTCTTGCCCCTCCTCATGACAACACGGCTTGGCTTTTCCGGGTCGGTAATGAAGAAGAATTGATCAACTTGGCTAGCGAGCACCCATGGCTCATTTTTTGTGGAGGCGTTCTTCGATTTTGCATCGGGTATAACCATGGTGGTGAAAAACCGGCCATGTTTTTCGACACTCTTGGCCCATCTGACATGAAACATCGGCACCATCACTCCGCAGTAGTCGAGTTCCCATATCTCCTCGATCCTTCCATAGAATCTTTCCTTGACACCAGTCTCGTCATCGACGTATGATAGCATAGTTACTCCTGAGTTTTGGTATTCGCTATTCTTATCCTTCTCCTCGGTGTAGAACCTGTAGCCATTGATGTCGTATGTCTGATAGGTCATAACGTTGCGCCCGGGGCCCTGTGAGAGTGATAATATGAGTTTCTGATCTTCAGTATAAGGCGTCGGCATGGGAGTTTCCAGTAGCCTTTTCTTGAACCACCCCGTGAAGCTAGTGTTGTGCTCTCTTGTTACGTCTCCCTTCTTCCTTGTCTTGCCCATGTTATTAGCGAGCTTCCGCTCGATTAAGGTTTTGTGCTCATCCACCCAGGGGTCGACTGTAGCACCCCGGGTAAAACCACTACTAGAAAATCGCTATTGTTTTTATTATGTGCATCATCATAACATCAGTATGCATTTGTTTTTCCTAAAAGTATTTTGCTAAAAGCCTATATTTGTTTTCTAAGATATCCCCACTCTATTTCAATTGTAAAACCCTCGGTCCATCTGGATATTTTGTTTGCCTAAACTATTTTACCAAAAGAATATTTAAAACTAAATAAAATAAATAAAACGTTTTTTTTGTTCGGAGGAGGCAGCCGCCGGCCAGGCCCAAAAGGCCCGGCCAGCAGCCGGCCTACCACCCCTCTACCAAACCCTAATCCCAACCCTACCCAAACCCTATTCCCTATCTACTCCCAACTCCCGCCGCCGCACCCACCCTGAGCACCTCCCTGTGCACACGCAGCGACACAAGCACAGCCCCGTCCTACTCCCTGGCCACTCCGTGTATGACCAACGCGGTCAACCACCCTCCCGAGAGCCTGGCCCAACCACTCACGCGATCCCCAGTCCCCACCCCGACCTGTTCCGCGCCCCAACCCGACCAGTATCACGCTCCTCCCATCCTGCGTCGAGTGCCCCTGGCCCCGCACCTCCGCTCTCTCTCCTCGATCGATCCCCACCTCCCCGCTGGATCGACCCGATCCCCAGGAACCGCCCGATCCCACCTGCCTCGCACGCTCCTCGGGATCCTCTCTCCCCTTCCCTCGTCTCTCCCGCATACGCCACCGCCAACCTCTGCTCGATCTCTCCAGACGCCGAGCCCTCCCCATCCATCTCGTCTCCTCCCTTCCCAACCTCGCCGCCGCCTATGAGATCCCCTCCGTGTCGTCGTCCTCAAGCTCTTCCCCCTCGTCGCCGGGAGCGCCCAGTTCCTCCCCGTCGACAACGTGCCTACGCGTGCTCCGCCCCTGCAGGAGGCCGTCAAGCCTCCTCTGTGGTTCCGCCTCCCCGAGCCTCCATCGCCGTCGTTGCCCCTCCGGTGGGCCCTGCTTCTCCGCCTGCACCCCGCTGGTTGCCCCGCGTTCCTGCACCTTGGACGCCTCTCGCGCGAGCTCGACCCCGCCCTTCTCGCCTCCGGCCGCAACCTGCCTCGTCCTGGTCCGGCCTCGCAGCGCCGTCGCGGCCATCCTCTGCTCCGCAGCTCCCAGCCACAAGGACCGCGTTGCCCCTGCAAGGTCGTCGTCGACCTCGCGTCTTCCATCCCTGCACGCATCGGAGCCGACCATGGCTGCTCATGTGGCCTCGCCTTTCTGCCAGCGTTCCTCTGCCCCGGCATGCCTCTATCGGCCACAACCCCTACAGGCTCCTTCCTAGCACGGCTTCCTCGTTTTCCTGCTGTGTGTCCTTCGTCGTCGGCATATGCTCAAGGTCTGCCTATTACCCGTTCTTCTGTTGTTGGGCACACTTGATGCCTCCTGGCCATGCGACGATTGTATGCCTATATCCTTTCCAAGACTACAAGAACATGGACATGGTTATCTACTAAGTCTACCCTCGTTCTTTTGTTCAAGTTCCGAAAGCCACCCGAAGACGTCGAGACCCTGTTCCCGGAGATGAAGACCGATCCAGTCAAGGCCGAATCCCGGACCCGAGGGTCCCGAACCCGACGCCGCGCCAAGTTCCCCTTCTCGGATTTCGAAGATCGAGACTGGACCCGAGCCTTCGAACCAAGATAGCTGAAGCCCATGTGTGACCTCTTTTCGAGACTTTATTTTTATAAATGAAATAAATATCTTGTTGCATATGAATTGAGCATACTCGCATACATATCATGTGGGTTTGGGGGCTTTTGACGATTCACCTCATAATTAATATGGAGCCCATATGCGGGTTATTCTATCTAATATTGGCCCCATTTAAATTTGTGTAGCGAACCGATGCCATGTTTTGACTTGTTAAGACAACATTTAAATTGCGGGGTATCTAAACAACATGAACTATCTAATTAATTTTCGGGACCCCGGTTCCGCTTAATATTGTCTAATTGCATCGCATCCTTGCCATGCCATACATCATACATGCATCATGCCCGATCTTCTATCGTAGTATTAAATAGTGCATCCGGTGTTTCTTCTAGTGCTTTGCTTCTTCACGGATTAGGCCGATGAGTTGATGCGAGTGTCGATCCGATCTTCGTATGAACCTCCAGCAATGTTATCAGGCGAGCATTCCCCCCTTTCTACCTATCTTACTTTTATAGTCTTTATTTCCTCCTGTTGATTTATTGCTATCTGTGTTGCGATGCTCTAGTTTTCGTACCCGTGATATCCCTTGCAGCCTTATATTGCCTTGGACACATCCTTTTACCTGTTGTTTGGTAGATAGTTGGACTTGCGTGTCGTAGTCGCTTGCTCAAGTGCGGTTGCGTGTCGTCAAGTACCACAGTTATTGGAGTAATGCCGCATGTTTAATGTTGGAGATGATCATGGCTTTAATTACCGTTTAATAACTAAAATTGAAGTAGGTAAATAATGCAGAGGCACCGGTGGGTAATAGACAATATTTGGTTTTTAACCGCTCACTGGTGTCCCGTAGGACCCCGAGTTCTTGACACCTGTTCCGATATCGAGCGCGCTAACCACAGGTGGGGTGTGTGGGCACCCCCATGGATTAGTACCTGATTTCAAAGTACTATACCAGGGGCCACAAAGTAGTTTGAGGCTTTATTACTATCATGTACTTATGCCATGCTTTACTGCTTTATTTACGATTGGCGTGGGCGCTTTATCGCTTTTGGAACCAACGTGGAATGTTTTCGCTGTATCGACAAGCCCAGTCACACTTTTGGGTTCCCAGTCGTTTACAACCATTGTCACAAACCTCTGGGTCCGTCTCGGATCCGGCCGACTTCGTTGCGGGTAGCTTAGTGGGGTGGCCCCCATGTGCTTGCTTTGGTGCAGGAAGCGTCGTGTCCGAAACCCCGTCGACATACCGTTGGGTGTATGTTTTGTGATCTTGTACCTACCTGATCTGACAACAAGGGTGTAGGTGCGTGTGGAAACTTTGGTGCACCCCTACAGGGTTAAATCTTTTCGAGAAGCCGTGTCCGCGGTTATGGACGACTTGGAGCACAGTTCTCGATCATAGACAACTATAACTAAAGTTTACTGTTATAATTTGACTTGTATCCGATATGACTAGTAATCAACTTCACTACAACGGAATGGCTAAATAAAAGTACCAACAACTGCTGGGTTTGGGATATCTCATGCTAATTGTATTTGACTAGTAAGTGTTGCAACTACAACGGAATGGTTAACTAAAAGTGCCCACTGCTTATTATATCAGGATGACTATCTATACCTGACTAGTAATTGCTGCAACGATAACTGAATAAATAAAACTGTCAACTGTGTGAGTTCCTCGGATGACTTCCTCGTTTGGTCTCGAGGGGGAAAATACCAGGATGGGTATGTTTGGTGGTAGTATCAGGATGGTTTCGAATAGGTCTTTCTTATCTCTCTCTGATAGCCGACAGTTGTATCGAGTCTCTATAGGTTGTTTAGTGCATGTTGCGCTGGCGCTCAGTCCACCATATCCTTTGCCCTTTGGCGGCACCCCTTTTGTTTAAGCAGGTTTTGAGATCGACGTCGTTAGCAGGGTTACCCTTCCGGCTTGGCCTGGGCAGGGTTATGGACGCCATTGGTTATTCTTCAGGGCTCTTAGCCCCATTTGCATCTTGTCCATAGTCGGACGCTGTATCATTTTCAAGGTGATTTGGATCTTTGGATGGTATATCTGTATTCTTGACTCTTTGAGTCATTGTTATATATATCTGTTCTGTGGGTTCCATCGTGCACTATTGTGTAATGGTATTACTTCGTTTTTCACCTGCACGCAAGTGCCTGGTGGGCACCTTTGAATCGTTTCTATGTGGGTTTGGCGGGAATCTTTAAAACTTGCATAGGGCCGATTCCGAGGGTGTTACAGAGTGGTATCAGAGCTCAGCAGTTAAGATACCCCACTGGTCCAGCCTGTAGGATAACCTAGCTAACGGACGATGTAGAGTGTCAAAACTATTTTGTAAAATTTGGTTGGATAGACCTGATTAGGTTTGCTTTTACTCCTTGCCCCTTTGCTATTCTCCTCTTACCTCTACGTGTTTTAAATCTGCTCTTTTACCTTTTCTTCGAGTCCAGGAATTCTCGTGGTTGTGTTTCTGTCGTACCTTCAGGCTTTCGCTTCCTCCTTGTAACGATGTTTCTACATCCGGTCTTCATGCTATATGAGGAATCTTCCTCTGTTGTATCTTTCAGTGGACCAAAATTCACTAAAAATTTTCTTTATATCTTTCGGAGTTTTCCAACACGACGACATCATCTGCAATCCCATCTGATGAAGAGCCTGCATCACCCTTTTGTATCCAAAGCTTTCCGAACCTCGCTTGTCGAGATCTACAGTCTGAATTCAAAGAGTTGGTTGCATAATTCTCCTATTCATGTGCAGAGTAATGCTTTGAGTGCAGGATGGAGTCGCGACCATACCACTACTGGTATCATTCGCTTTTGTACACTGAATGTGGGATCGATGCAATTCTTACTCCTTCCATGGAAGTTAGAGGTGGCCTTACCTTTAACTCCTCTATTGTTTGTCCAGAGTGCTCCCTCGACGAACGTGAGCAACAACCATTGTTAGTGGTGTCGCAAGGATCTACACGAAGAAAGAAGATTCGGATCGCCGGCCTTCTTCCTCATACCATGAGGCGGATCTCGAGGGCGATATCCATTGTTAGTGGTGTCGAATTGTAGCACCCCGGGTAAAACCACTACTAGAAAATCGCTATTGTTTTTATTATGTGCATCATCATAACATCAGCATGCATTCGTTTTGCCTAAAAGTATTTTGCTAAAAGCCTATATTTGTTTTCTAAGATATCCCCACTCTATTTCAACTGTAAAACCCTCGGTCCATCTGGATCTTTTGTTTGCCTAAACTATTTTAACAAAAGAATATTTAAAACTAAATAAAATAAATAAAACGTTTTTTTGTTCGGAGGAGGCAGCCGCCGGCCAGGCCCAAAAGGCCCAGCCAGCAGCCGGCCTACCACCCCTCTACCAAACCCTAATCCCAACCCTACCCAAACCCTAATCCCTATCTACTCCCAACTCCCGCCGCCGCACCCACCCCGAGCACCTCCCTGTGCACACGCAGCGACACACGCACATCCCCATCCTACTCCCTGGCCACTCCGCGTATGACCAACGCGGTCAACCACCCTCCCGCGAGCCTGGCCCCACCACTCACGCGATCCCCAGTCCCCACCCCGACCTGTTCCGCGCCCCAACCCGACCAGCCTCACGCTCCTCCCGTCATGCGTCGAGTGCCCCTGGCCCCGCACCTCCGCTCTCTCTCCTAGACCGATCCCCACCTCCCCGCTCGATCGACCCGATCCCTAGGAACCGCTCGACCCCACCTGCCTCGCATGCTCCTCGGGATCCTCTCTCCCCTTCCCTCGTCTCTCCCGCATACGCCACCGCCGACCTCTGCTCGATCTCTCCAGACGCCAAGGCCTCCCCATCCTTCTCGTCTCCTCCCTTCCCAACCTCGCCGCCGCCTGTGAGATCGCCTCCGCGTCACCGTTCTCAAGCTCTTCCCCCCCGTTGCTGGGAGCGCCCAGTTCCTCCCCGTCGACAACGTGCCTACGCGTGCTCCGCCCCTGCAGGAGGCCGTCAAGCCTCCTCTGCGGTTCCGCCTCCCCGAGCCTCCATCGCCGTCGTTGCCCCTCCGGCGGGCCCTGCTTCTCCGCCTGCACCCCGCTGGTCGCCCCGCGTTCCTGCACCTTGGCCGCCTCTCGTGCGAGCTCGACCCCGCCCTTCTCGCCTCCGGCCGCAACCTGCCTCATCCTGGTCCGGCCTCGCAGCGCCGTCGCGGCCATCCTCTGCTCCGCAGCTCCCAGCCACAAGGACCGTGTTGCCCCTGCAAGGTCGTCGTCGATCTCGCATCTTCCATCCCTGCACGCACCGGAGCCGACCATGGCTGCTCATGTGGCCTCGCCGTTCTGCCAGCGTTCCTCTGCCCCAGCATGCCTCTATCGACCACAACCCCTGCAGGCTCCTTCCTAGCACGGCTTCCTCGTTGTCCTGCTGTGTGTCCTTCGTCGTTGGCATATGCTCAAGGTCTGCCTGTTACCCGTTCTTCTGTTGTTGGGCACACTTGATGCCTCCTGGCCATGTGACGATTGTATGCTTATATCCTTTCCAAGACTACAAGGACATGGACATGGTTATCTACTAAGGCTACCCTCGTTCTTTTGTTCAAGTTCCGAAATCCACCCGAAGACGTCGAGACCCTGTTCCCGGAGATGAAGACCGATCCAGTCAAGGCCAAAGCCCGGACCCGAGGGTCCCGAACCCGATGCCGCGCCAAGTTCTCCTTCTCGGATTTCGAAGATCGAGACCGGACCCGAGCCTTCGAACAAAGATAGCTGAAGTCCATGTGTGACCTCTTTTCGAGACCTTATTTTTATAAATGAAATAAATATCTTGTTGCATATGAATTGAGCATACTCGCATACATATCATGTGGGTTTGGGGGATTTTGCCGATTCACCTCATAATTAATATGGAGCCCATATGCGGGTTATTCTATCTAATATTGGCCCCATTTAAATTTGTGTAGCGAACCGTTGCCATGTTTTGACTTGTTAAGACAACATTTAAATTGCGGGGTATCTAAACAACATGAACTATCTAATTAATTGTCGGGACCCCGGTTCCGCTTAATATTGTCTAATTGCATCGCATCCTTGCCATGCCATACATCATACATGCATCATGCCCGATCTTCTATCGTAGTATTAAATAGTGCATCCGGTGTTTCTTCTAGTGCTTTGCTTCTTCACGGATTAGGCCGATGAGTTGATGCGAGTGTCGATCCGATCTTCGTATGAACCTCCAGCAATGTTATCAGGCGAGCATTCTCCCCTTTCTACCTATCTTACTTTTATAGTCTTTATTTCCTCCTGTTGATCTATTGCTATCTGTGTTGCGATGCTCTAGTTTTCGTACTCGTGATATCCCTTGCAGCCTTATATTGCCTTGGACACATCCTATTACCTGTTGTTTGGTAGATAGTTGGACTTGCGTGTCGTAGTCGCTTGCTCAAGTGCGGTTGCGTGTCGTCAAGTACCACAGTTGTTGGAGTAATGCAGCATGTTTAATGTTGGAGATGATCATGGCTTTAATTACCGTTTAATAACTAAAATTGAAGTAGGTAAATAATGCAGAGGCACCGGTGGGTAATAGACAATATTTGGTTTTTAACCGCTCACTGGTGTCCCATAGGACCCCGAGTTCTTGACACCTGTTCCGAGATCGAGCGCGCTAACCACAGGTGGGGTGTGTGGGTGTAACTACCTCGGTGAATTACGCTCCTAGCTACAAGCCTGGATGAACGGTAGTGGTTGAAATAGTACGGTGGGGCCCCAAAAGCCACTCACGGGTAGACCTTTCGGCCGTCCCAACCACTTCCAATTCATCGGGACCTGTCTGGCGTAATCGGCAGCGAAGGATCAAATACATACACAAATGAGTATGTATGCAAGCCACCATACAAGAGTACATCGAGCCATACCATCTAGAAAGAAAGGAAAATATATAGCATACAAACCAAGATTCAAATGACCTAGATAGATCTAATATTTTAGGATACTTCCTCATACAAGACACATCGGTATCATGCAGCGGCAAACAAAGTCCGATGCGGATAAGAAGCAAATCGGCATAAGATGCCATAGAAATAAGCACATCCATACAGATCTCACGGATCCCGTTCCGAATCTCTACACCGAGCGATCGTTGCCCACATCATCGGCCTCTTCCACCCAAAGATCCTGCGAGGGTACCTGTTCATCTGAACCAATAATTTATCATGTGAGACCCTAAGGGTGCTCATCAAGTCTTAATGCCTCTAAAGGGACACAACCTGGGGTGACGCAATTGCAGCGAAAGATACACCCTAGCAGTTCTACAGATAAACGCTAACCATCCGCCTAACCAATGATAGACGGATGTCCGTGAATTAATGACAACAGTTATAACAGTAATTGCATCAGATCCATCCTCCTCCTCGCTTACCAACGAGGAAGCGGACGAACAACCCCCCCATCCGTTGGCAATTTTATTAACCATTCCATGAGTGTTACACTATTTACTAGTCAAATTACTTAGTCAGATTAAAGCGGTACTTTAGTTATGCTTGTCTATGATCGAGAAACTGTGCTCCAAGTCGTCCATAACCGCGGACACGGCTTTTAGAAAGTTTTACCCGGCCGGGGTGCACCAATAGCAACACACGCTCGATCAACCTCGGAAAAACCAAATCAAAACCCAACGAGGCCTTCACGACAAAGCAATCACAAGATTCAGAAATATTTCAGGGGGCCACCCCATTGAGTAGACCCGCAACAAAGTAAGCAAGCTCCGAGACGGACTCAAGGTTTGGGTAGATGGTGTGAGCATTTGGGAACCCCAAAGCGGGCTTGTCGACACAGCGGAATCGTGTCCCGATCCTAAACGATGCAGTGCTATCTCGCACAATTGTAAATACAGTAGTAGCATGGCATAAGTACAGGATAGTAAATAAAACCTCAAACTAGTTTGTGGCCCCAAGAAATAAGAATGAATCAAGCTCTGGCTCAGGGGGGTCCCATATACCTCCCGGATGTGGATAGCGCGAAATAATCTCGGAACAGGAATCAAGTACTCGGGGTCTTACGGGACACAAGTGAGCAGGAAAAACCAAATAGCAGATATTGCTCACCGATGCCACTTTCATTAGTTATCCCATTACTACTCAGGTTAAGTTGTTTAAGTACCTCGTTATCCATCCGACTCTCACATACCCTACACATGCTGTTCTACGACTCGCATGGCTCAAACAACTCCTGTAGTAATGGCTCATGGGATGGAGGAACAAGCTCGGTGGGGTTTAAAGTAAAGGCTATGCAATACTTGGGATTCCATTTAATGCAAGTCGCGACTCAATGATGCAAGAATAAGATAGAGGCAATAGGTACTGTATGTATGCAAGCATGTGGAAGTGCTTGCCTGGCAACTCAGTTGAAGCGAGAGACGGATCTGGGTAGTGCTCCTGGTTCTCTTGATATATCCCCTGCTCAGTGTCTATCCGAGAAAAACCAAACAAACAAGGCCAACATAAATAAAGTGCGCAATCATATGGATAAAATGCATCAAGCAAACAATCATGCCATGATGAATGATGCACAAGTTGCATGGCAATAAAGTAGCATGGCATAGGTGAGGTGTGGAAGACAAGAAATAACATTTTAATGGGATTCTGGGTCACATTTGTTGTCATATTAGTTGCTGTACACTATATTTTTATATGATGCATGCTGCAATTGAAGTCATGGATAGCATAAACAGAAAGGTCTCGTCGAGCTGATCATTTTAGACATATCATTTGTTAAATTCAGAGTTATATTTCAAAAGTTATTAATTATTTAAGTTCCAGTGGCATTTGTTGTAATTTAATTCAACTTGGAATTTTGAATGTGCAAAAGGTAATTTGAATAGCATATTTGAAATCCTTACATTTTTCTGATTCAAAAACATATAACATTTGCATTATTTGAATTTATAATTGAAAAGTTATTTAAAATCAGATTTATATTTGAATTTGAATTGAATTTAAATAGGTTTGAATTTAAACAGATGCTCAGAAAAGTTTTTGTTACCAGCCAGAACCTAGCCACAGGCGCTGACGGGTGGGGCCAGGCTGACTGGACGCCACGCGCGCGCACAGGAAAACAAGGGGACCGCGGGTTAATTCCTGGATACCACGGGAGCCTTTTTGCAAAACACCATGGGGCACAGACAGGTGGGCCTAGAGGGAGTGCGGGTTGAGAAAAAGGTTTAGGGGGGTTTGTGAAAAGTGCCCAGCGGGCACTGTTCTTCCCTACGCCTCATGCAGCGAGTGGCGAGTGGGAATCGAACCAGCGTCGTGGTTTGGCGCCAGGCGGTGCCATGCCGGGCTGCGTGTTCTTTGGAAAGGGGCGTGGCTAGATAGGCTGCTGCGGCGCGCGTAGCGAGTGGGCGATGGCGGGCGCACCGAGGTGCTCGGCGAAAGGAGCGGCGCGAGCGGCAGTGCCGGCGAGGGTGTCAGGAGGATGAGGCGCTTCATGAGCTCGATGGTGGGCTCGGATCGGAGGGGCGGTTGTGAGCGGCAGCGAGGCTGGCCTTGCCGGAGCTAGGGTTTGCGTCGGCGCTCTGGTTCTGCGGTCTTTGGCTTCTCCTTCCTCGCTGCTTTGAGTCCGGCGACGCGACCTCCGAACTTCCTCGGCACCGCGATCGTCACGCCACCGGCTAAGCGAGATGGGCGGGGAAGGCTGGCGGTGGAGGCGAGGCTAGGTGGAGGCGAGGAAGGGAGATGAGGCGTCGCCTGGGCGGATCTGGGGAGGCTAGAGGCGAGGAGGGCTAAGAACGAGAGGGGCGGTGGGGGCTTGCGTGGGGAGGGTAGATGGAAGGTGGCCTCGGTGCCACCTTGTCCTTCCTTCCTCACGGCCAGGCGGGGTATCTAGGTGGGGGCTGGGAAAGAGGATGCAGGTGGGGCCGGGAGGAAGCTCGGGTGGGGCACTTGTGAGAGAGAGAGGGAGAGGCATGGGCTCGGTCTAGGGTTAGGTTTGGGGGGTGGCCTCGGTTGTTTGGGGTGGGGTAGCTAGGGGGCATGGTGAACAGGTGGGCCATGCTAGGTTAGGTTTAGAGGGGTGGCTCGGCTAGAGAGGAGAGAAAGAGGGGGGGTACTTTGGGTTTTGTTTAGAATAGGTGTGGTTTAGGTTTAGCTAGGATGGGGTATGGGGGTGGCTTAGGGTTTAGGTTTTTGAGAGGGGGAAGGATAGATGCTAGGGGTTATTTTGGCAAGATCAAACCATGCACCAATCAAACCCCAACAAGACCAAGACTAGAAAAAGAGGGAAAAGGTGATGATGGCAAGGATGGTTAGGGTGATGGGGTTCAGGCATGATCAAACAAGACCAAACCAAGGGGTAGAGAGAGATTAAAATCCAAATAAAATCAAATGCCAAGCTAAAGGGATACTTGCATGGGCCATGCATAATTAATTGTTACCATATTTATCTTTGTGAAAACAAGATTAATTACATGGCATTTTCTTATGCATTCCCAAGTGTGGAATAAGGCCCAAGCAAAAGAATTAAAAAGGATGCCCCATGTGGAATAGATGGAGGTGACCATATCTGAGATACAATGGGGCTTGCTAGTGTGTATATGCCACTAGATATTGCTTAAGCCCACAAAATATCCCAACATGATGATAACCCCTAAACAACACATATGGGAGCTAGAATTAGGGTCACACTCACAAGGCATGCAAGGGTGGCCATGTGGCTCTCATATACCAATATTGTGAAAACAACATGGTGCATACATGGGAGCATGTGGAAAAGAATGTGATCCATCCCAACCCACATGAGCTAGAGGTAAAACTCAATTAAAATGCCAAGCTCATATTAGTTGGATGGTGGAATTACAAGGTGGTGAAGAAAAAGGTGTGGAGTTATGTGGCATCCCGCAAAACCACTACTAGAAAATCGCGTTGTTTTGTGCATGGCATCGTCATCATCATGCATTGTTTGCCAAAACTATTTTCGCAAAGCCCGTTTTGTTTTCTAAAACACCCCATCTTTAACCAAATATCAAACTCGGGTCGCCGGAATATTTTGTTGTCTACTATGTTTTGCAAACGGTGCATTTTAGAATTAAATAAAATTATTAAATTATTTTAGCGGGGGCAGTCGAACGGGCCGTTCCGACCCGAACGACCACCCCCATTTGCAAATCGGTCCACCAGACAAATCCTAAAGCTACCAGTTAATCTACCCAGCCCTCCTCTCCACATCACCCCCTCCTATCCCTGAACGCCACCTCACCCTCTCCCTTCCCCCCAACCACTCATAGCCCTCCACCTCACCACCTGCCTCTCACCCTCCTTTTCTCACCCCACCAGGCCACCACACGCCACTGCCAACCCCCTCCCCCTGCCCTGTGGGTCCCGCCACCCAGGCCACGCCCCACGCCAGCCCTCCAGACCAGTCCACCTCCACTGGACCCACCACCCCCGGCCCTTGACCCTCCCCAGACCACCCCGCCTCTCTCCTCTCCCACCATCTCTCTCTCCCACGCACCACCGCCCGCCTCTCGCAGCTCCTCTCTCTCCTCTCGGCCGGCCGCCGCTCCTCTCCGTGCCTCCCTCGCTGATCGCCGCCCACACGCCCTCGACCACCGCTCAAGCCGCCACCTCCGCCTCGCGCGCCGCTCCGCCTACCTCGGACCCAGCTGTCGCGTCGCTCTCCCCTCCGCGCTGCTCCGTCTCGCCCGCGTCGCCGCTTGCCAGGACCCCGTCGCTGCCGGCCTCTGCCTCCGCCGCCCAAGATCCGCCATGGTCCCTCACCACCAGCGCTTGCCGCTCCTCGCCGCTTCTCCTCGCGGAAGAACCGTCCGCGTCGCGGGCCGTCAGCAGCTGCCGCCTCCATCTGCCGCGTCGCGCCTGGGCCCTCTCTGGCCCGCCTCCGGCCAGGTCCCACCGCCAGGCTGCTGGTCATTGGCGTCTTGGCCGCCTATCATCATCCTCCGCCCGGCGCCCGACCCTGCGCCACGTCGCCTCGAGGCCGAGCCTCCGCTCTCTGTCCGGGCCCGCGAAGACCGAGCCACAGGCCCGCAAGGCTGCGCTTCTCCGCCACCGCCATTGAGCACCTCCGTCGCCAACCAGCCTCGCCATAAATCGTCGTCTGCCGAGTCCATGCCCGTGCCCGCCTCGCCCGGACCTTGCAGCTGTTGCCGTGCGGCGGCCCCGCGACAAGTTTGGCATCGGCAAGACCAAGAGGGGACTCCAGGATCTTCGGTAGAAACCTCGACTCTAGACCAAGTGCGCCAACCACGCCGAGAACCCGCGGTACCTGGAGGACGACATCAAACCGAAGCGCCAAGACCTACTACGAACGACGAGACCCCCGAACCCGAAGGCCGATCCCGTACCCGGTGCCGCGCCATGATCTCCCTCACGGAATCCAAAGCGCGGACCCGACAAGACCCTCGCAACGGCAAGAATGACCCCGTGGAACCGGCAAGATCTGCCCGACGACAAGAACGACAGCGACCGGGAGAATCCGATGCGCCCCGGCACCGAACCAAGTACTCCTTTCCGGACGCCGAGTCCGCCGAGAACCCGGATGCGACAAGATCTGCCCGATGTTCGAGAACGATTCCGTCGAGACCGATCCGTCGAACCCTGGACCCTGAGACCGACCCCGAACCCCGGAACCCCAAGATCGTCGAGACCCTAATGTGTGAACCCCTTCCCGCAAACCCTATTTTATAAATGAAATATAACCTTGTCGCATATTAAATTGTCATTCATCTCGCATGCATATCATTGGTTTGGGGGCCTTATGCCGATTCACCTAATAATTAAATATGGGGCCCATATGCGGACAAATCTAGTCTCATATTGGCCTCATTTAAACTTGTGTAGCGAACCCGTATTATCTTTTGCCATGTAATATAACATTTAATTGCGGGGTATCTAAACAACTTGAACCATATATTAATTGTCGGGACCCCCGGTTCCGCTTAATATGACCTAATTGCATCGCATCTTTGCCATGCCATACATCATGCAGGCATCATGCCGATCTTCTGCCGTTGTATTAAATATTGCATCCGGTGTTTATTCTAGTGTTTTGCTTCTTCGCGGATAAGGCCGTTGAGTTGATGTGAGCTTCGCCCCGATCTTCGGATGAACCCTTCGGCAATGTTTTTAGGCGAGCACCTCCCCCCTTTCTACCTATCTTACTTTTATAGTATTTATTCCCTCCTGTTGATCTATTGCTATCTGTGTTGCGATGCTTTAGTTTCCGTACCTGTGATATACCGTGTAGCCCTATATTGCCTTGGACACATCCTATTACCTGTTGTTTGGTAGATAGTTGGACTTATGCGTCGTGATCGCGCTTGCTCTAGTCTTTACGTGTTGTCAAATGCCACAGTTGTTGGAGTAATGCCGCATGCTTGATGTTGGAGATGGCCCTAGTTTTACTTATCGTTCACTTTAATTCTGTTTAACAACTAAATTGAAATAAGCGAGAGGCATCGGTGGGTGATAGATAATATTTGGTTTCGACGCCCACTTGTGTCCCGTGGGACCCAGTACTTGATACTGTTCCTTGATTTATCGCTATCCACATCCGGAGGTATATGGGACCCCAGGCGAGCTTGATTGATCTCTTATTTCTTGGGGCCACAAACTAGTTTGAGGTTTTATTTACGATCCTGTACTTATGCCATGCTACTTATGTATTTACGATTGTGCGAGGAGCACCTGTCTTTATTTAAGCGGAGTGATTACAGTATCGACACCCAGTTTTCGGGTTCCCGATCGCTTCTGACCATTGTCGCAAACCTTGAGTCCGTCTCGGAGCTTGCTTACTTCGTTGCGGGTAGACTCCAAGGGGTGGCCCCCTGAAATATTTCTGAATCCTGTGATTGTTCAGTCATGAAAGCCTCGTTGGGATTTGATTTGGTTTTTCCGAGGTTGATCGAGCGTGTGTTGCTATTGGTACACCCCGGCCGGGTAAAATTTTCTGAAAGCCGTGTCCGCGGATATGGACGACTTGGAGCACAGTATCTCGATCATAGACAAGCATAACTAAAGTTTACTGCTATAAATTTGACTATATAATGACTAGTAATCAGCTTCACTATAATGGAATGGCTAAATAATACTGCCCACAATTGCTTGTTTGGATTGTCGCTTGCGACCATTGTACCTGACTAGTAAGTATTGCAACTTCTAGCGGAATGGCTGAATAAAAGTACCAACAAGCTTTGGGTTTACGGATTATCTCATGCCAATTGTATCGACTAGTAAGTGTAACTTCTAGCGGAATGGTTAACTAAAAGTGCCCATTGCTTATTTTATCGGGATGATTATCTAAACGACTAGTAATTGCTGCAGCGATAATCGAATAAATAAAGCGCCAACCGTGTGAGTTCCTCGGTTGACTTCCTCGTTGGTCTCGAGGGGGAAACGCCAGGATGGGTTTGTGTGATGGTAGTATCAGGTTGGTTCCGAATAGGTCTTTCTTACCCCTCTCTGATAACCGCCAGTTGTATCGAGTCTCTATAGGTTGTTTAGTGCATGATTCCGCTGCCGCTCAGTCCACCATACCTATGTAGGCGAGGACCGCTGAATTCTAGCCTCGCCGTGTACTGGCCTTAGTACTGACGCTCCTCTCTTTTTTCCTTTGCCCTTTGTCGGCACCCCTTTTTGTTTAAGCAGGTTTTGAGATCGACGTCGTTAGCAGGGTTACCCTTCCGGCTTGGCCTGGACAGGGTTATGGACGCCATTGGTTATTCTTCAGGGCTCTTAGCCCCATTTGCATCTTGTCCGTAGTCAGACGCTCTATCATTTTCAAGGTGATTTGGATCTTTGTATAATATATCTGTATTCTTGACTCTTTGAGTCGCTGTTATATATATCTCTTCTGTGGGTTCCATCGAGGACTGTTGTGTAATGTTATTACTTCGTATTCCACCCGCACGAAAGTGCCTGGTGGGCACCTTTGAATCGTTTCTATGCGGGTTTGGCGGGTTTCGCTAAAACTTGCATAGGTCCGATTCTGAGGGTGTTACAAGTTAATAAGAGATATGCCCCCAAATCAACTTGGGCATTTAACAATATATCAAGAACCAAATACAATATCAAGAGGCAACTACAATTAATAATGCATATGAGATAAGAACCAAAGCAAAAGGGGTTTTGTATGATGCTCAAATGCAAGGTGGCATGATGACATGAGCATGACATGATGATGATGCAACAATTATATGTAGGAAGTGGTCCTTTTATTATTAGATCAAGTAGCATTACAGGTGTTAGACAACTGGGATGCTACAGTGGGCACCCCCATCGATTAGTACCTGATTTCAAAGTACTGTACCGGGGGCCACAAAGTAGTTTGGGGCTTTATTACTATCCTGTACTTATGCCATGCTTTACTGCTTTATTTACGATTGCGCGTGGAGCGCCTGTACTATTTTGGAACCAACGTGGAATGTTTTCGCGGTATCGACAAGCCCAGTCACACTTTCGGGTTCCCAGTCGTTTACATCCATTGTCACAAACCTCTGGGTCCGTCTCGGAGCCGGCAGACTTCGTTGCGGGTAGCGTAGTGGGGTGGCCCCCATCTGCTTGCTTTGGGTCTGGGAAACGTCGTGTCCGAAACCCCGTCGACATACCGTTGGGTGTATGTTTTGTGATCTTGTACCTACCTGATATGACAACAAGGGTGTAGGTGCGTGTGGAAACTTTGGTGCACCCTCAGGTTAAATCTTTTAGAATCCGTGTCCGCGGTTATGGATGACTTGGAGCACAGTTCTCGATCATAGACAACTATAACTAAAGTTTACTGTTATAATTTGACTTGTATCCGATATGACTAGTAATCAGCTTCACTACAACAGAATGGCTAAATAAAAGTACCAACAATTGCTGGGTTTGGGATATCTCATGCTAATTGTATTTGACTAGTAAGTGTTGCAACTACAACGGAATGGTTAACTAAAAGTGCCCACTGCTTATTATATCAGGATGACTATCTATACCTGACTAGTAATTCCTGCAACGATAACTGAATAAATAAAACTGTTGTTGGGGAGGTGACCCCGGATAGGGTAAAGACGGGGAAAGACGAAATGGTGTTCCCCGTCTAGTTTCCGAGTTACAGTCTGGGTCAGCCGAATCCTGTAGAGGTCGGCCGAGATAGGAAAGGGAAGGACCCTTATAGCAATGGCAAGGCATTGCCCGGCCGAGATACTGCGTAAGTCGGCCGGGTTAGCCCGAGTAATATTGATGCAGGTGAAGGACAAGACGAGTTACGCGAGGCAGGGCTGAATGATACGAAGCTTGCAGGAGAAGGAGAAGCCTAAAGTCAAACTCTAGCCGCAGGCTAGGGAGAATCTGAGCGGAGCCAAGCACTAGGGACAAAGGCGCAGAGCGACAGAGAGGCGGAAGGAGGTCACGGAGGTGACAGTCCTGAAGCCCGAGGCGCGCAGGAGGGGCCCTCTGGAACCTTGCCGTCATTATAAGAGCGACAGGGAAAGGAGGCCGCCGAACTACTATATTGGGACAAGCATATTCCTCGAATATGCTTACCACGTCAGCCCTAAAGGAACCCAAGGCTCTCCTTTATAAGGGGAGGCTTGGACCCTGAGGAGGGCATCGACTCATTTGGTACCGTTAGGCTGGTAAAGTTCTTCCTTTCTCCTTGTAAACAGCTCAAGGAGCACTTGTAACCCAAGGAAGGAGAAATAAAGATCTTTGCCTTAGTCTTTTGTGTGTAGAATCAACTACATCTTCCCTCCCCAGATCCCTCTAGCATCCATTGGCCCCATACTTTAGCTTACCCATGGCATCTGCCGTGCCACCACCACGACAGTTGGCGCCCACCGTGGGGCCAGCAGCGGTGCTAGCTGGAGTCATGATCCGGACGGGAAACTTCATCAACACTGGCGAGCGCATTGTCTCTAGCTTGGTCCGGAGACTTGATCTCTGTGACTACGTCAGCGACAACGCAGGCAGCTTCAAGGGAAAAACTCCTCCGCGCAACGGCATCTTCATCAACTTGGGCATGCACCAGATTTACGTCGGCGTTGACATCTCCGGCGTTTATCCTCACTAGGTTGTTGTTGCTGCAGGAGAAACTCCCCTTAGCGCCGCGAGCAGTCCACGAACGCCATCCGACAACGTCGAGGGATGGTCGGCCAGTGCGGGCGGGAGTAGCAGGCGCAGGATCAAGCAGAGACCCGGCGGTGGGTGCGCAGGTCGCGCCCAGGCAGACAGCTCCACCACCCACCGAGGTAATCCCTTCAGTGGCCAACCAGGCCGAGGAGCAGGAGACAACCCCAAAGGCACCAATGGTAAGAGGGCCACCTCTGGTAAGACCAGAAAACATTCTTCAGGCAACCATAGATAACCTGACTACACCTGTAGCGCCGATACTTGATCCGGCAAATGCTCAGGGAGAGTTATAAGAAACCAGGCAGAAGGTGCTGGTAGAGGCAAAAAAGGTGTCGGCCTTGCGGGAGTCCTTAAACAGGACCCTGCGAGAGTATGCCAAAGCAAACAAGCTTGACGTCGCCCCCGAACGGGTTGACGAGTTGAGATTAAGAGGAATGAACCTCATGGATGATATCAACAAGGAGCATGATGCTCATAAGGCGGAATCAATTGATTTAGGCTTGCCGAGGTACAGTACCCCGGCAAAGAACTTGAGAGCGGCAAATTCCGTAGCATTAGAGTTAGAAGGATTGACCGGCGAAGCCCGGCAGAAACTGCAAGAAAGAGTGAATGAGCTAGTGCGCATTGCGAACCAACAGAATGAAGAAATGCTCAGAGCAGACCCGGCGAGGCCAGGGGCCTCGCAAATGGTTCACTCGGCTGGAGCAGCATCTGCCTTATCTGTGGCAGCAACATCTTCACCCGGAAACAATGCACGAAAGGACAGAGCGGTAACTTTGGGAAAGAGAAACAAGCAAATTGTTCCATATGATCCGGCGATAGCAGGGAAAGAAAACGAGAACAGAGGCAATGGAAGCTGAGGTAACAGTGGCGAGAGAAATCCCGGCCGTGCTGAGAAAGGCGGCGGAAGCCGAGGCAATGGAGATCTCGGCAGAGGAGAACTCGGAAGAGGAAATCACGAGAACAATATTCCGGTCGAAGGAAGGAGAGAACCGCCGCTCAACCCGCAGCCGAGGCATGAACCTCGACAGGAAAGAGAGGCGAGACCAGCTCGCCACAATCAGGTGAATGAAAGGTACAATGATGGTTATTCCGAGATGGAATATGCGATCCATGGTGGAAATAATCACTATGGAATGCAGGAGAGAGTTCTGTACAGAGATTTGCCATCAAATGATGCAAGAGTAAAGCTAGACCGGCTATATCGATCTGAGTTGCTGGAAGAACAAGGTCCACCGGGTCCAACATGCTTCGGACCACGAATCATGGGCGAACCGCCTGTGCTGAACTTTCAGCTGGCAAGAGGCACAAAAAAATATAATGGGAGCACCAAACCACATGATTGGTTGATCGATTATGCCACTGCTGTAAAAATAGCAGGTGGAAACTTACGATGGGCAGTGCGGTATGTCCCGCAAATGTTGGAAGGACCAGCTAGAGTATGGCTGAATAATCTGCCAGCTGGCAGCATCAACTGTTGGTTGGATTTTGAAGAAATGTTCGTTAGCAACTTTACTAGTACTTACAAGAGGCCAAACAGGCTGCAGCAGCTAGCCATGTGGAAGCAAAGGCCGAATGAGACGGACATAGAGTTTTTAACTCGGTGGTGCAACCTGAGAAATTCGTGTGAAGGAGTTATAGAATCACAAGCAATAGCTTGGTTCGCTCAAGGATGCCGCTATGCCAGTGTGTTATGGCAGCGACTGCAAAGAGATATGCCAACCACATTGGCAGAAACCATCAGAATAGCGGATTCCTATGCATTGGGAGATCCGACACAACCAGAATTAATGTCGGCAGATCATCAGGAGCATCAAGATCAATATGCAAGAGATGTGGCCGGGTCATCCAGGTGCAATGACTTCAGAGGAAGAAGAAGAGAAGAGAGACCGGATTATAGATATGGTTCAGCCCAGGTGGCAGCTGTAGTGCAAGATCAGCCGAGTCACGGAAATACTCAACGACAAAAGAATGGTCCTCAGCAATGGACACCAAGAAATGAAGGAAAAAGACAGTGGACACCAGAACAAAAGAAGCAATGGCAGGAGAGGCCGAAGTACACGTTTGAGTCCATGTTAGATCAGCCGTGTAAATTTCACACGTCAAACCTAGCCAGGCCAGCCAACCATATGACCCGCCAATGTGCATGGATGAAAAATGCAATGGGTAACCCTTGGCATCTGGCGGCGCCTCTCCGAACATCGGCAGCATCACCCAGATTGACTGGAGCAAATGCACAACAACTGATGTTACCACCTCCTCCCCCGAGATATGAAAACTCGGACCGGAGGGATGCGGTGCATCAAGTGATAAACCAAGGTCCGGATGGAAGGACAAATCTAGGAAATAATGGACGCAATGATTACAGAGAACATCATCAGTCGTGTTCATTCTGTAACAGCAAGACAAGCAGAGTGTGCAGCGCCGGCATATGGAAGTAAATGCAGTTATGCCAGCAGTACCAAGATATGTGCCTTGGTCGGATCAAGAAATAACTTGGAGCATAAAAGACCACCCCAAGATAATGCCGAGTCCGGGGTCATATGCACTCGTGTTAGATCCAACATTTGTCGGACCGAGCATTAATGTGAAATTTTCAAAGGTACTCATTAAAAATGGGAGCAGTATCAATATCATGTACAAAGATACAATGCATAAACTCGGAATATCGCAGAACATGCTGCAATCCACGAGGACCACTTTCCATGGGATACTACCAGGGATTTCATGCGAACCCATTGGTAAGGTTCGAGTGGATGTGGTATTCGGCACAAGAGATAACTGCAGAGCAGAAAACTTAGAGTTTGAAGTGGTGGATCTAGAGAGTTGTTATCATGCTCTACTCGGACGGCCAGCATTGATTAAATTCATGGGCAGCTGCCATGTAAGTTATCTGAAAATGAAGTTACTCGGGCCACAAGGGGTGATAACAGTAGCAGGGGATTACAGGAAGTCTATAATGTGCTTCAGCCGGGTCAAATTTGGCCGAATCATTGGTAATAGCAAGGGAAAAAAGAAGGATTTAGGAAGTAGCAGCCCTCGCTCAGTCGGCACAGCTGAATATGCCGGTGTTAGCCAACCCGCATGGAAGTGTCTCCTTTCAGCCGACTAAAGAAACAAAAAAGTTCCAGATAGATGAGCAATTCCCAGAGTGCACCGTCACTATTGGTGCCGGCCTAGATGCTAAATAGGAAAGCGAGGTCACCAACTTCCTCCGTGAGAATTGGGATATCTTTGCATGGTCAACTCAGGATCTGCAAGGTGTTCCAAGGGAGTTGGCTGAGCACTCTCTGAATGTAAGGCCAGGAGAAAGGACGGTGAAGCAACCTCTCCGCCGCTTCGCCGAAGACAGGAGAAAAATAATAGGGGATGAAATAGCTCGGCTCCTTGCGGCCGGGTTCATCATGGAGGTGCTATATCCGGATTGGCTATCAAACCCGGTGCTAATATAAAAGAAGAAAGATGATCCAAATGTATCCATTGTATGGCGAATGTGTATCGATTACACGAACCTAAACAAGGCGTGTCCAAAAGATCCTTTTCCTTTACCTAGAATAGACCAAGTCATTGATTCGACCACTGGTTGTGAACTATTATCATTTGTACACGCGTATTCTGGTTTTCACGAGATACCGTTAAATCCGGCCGATCAAATAAAGACTGCGTTTATTACCCCGTACGGGGCTTATTGCTATCGCACCATGCCATTCGGCCTGCGCAACGCAGGAGCAACGTATCAGAGATGCATGCAAAAATGTCTACATGACCAGATAGGAAAAAATGTACAAGTATATGTAGATGATGTGGTTATCAAAACCAAATAAAGCAAAACGCTACTGGATGATATCCGGCAGACTTTCGCGAACCTGAGAAGGTTCCGAATGAAGCTTAACCCGGAAAAATGCACATTTGGTGTGCCAGCGGGAAAATTGCTCGGTTTTCTCGTATCTAGCCGAGGTATAGAGGACAACCCAACTAAGATAAAAGCAGTGGAAAGGATGGAATTGCCAAAATGTCTAAATGACGTACAAAAGTTTACAGGTTGTTTAGCCTCGCTCAACTGATTTGTATGTCGGCTGGGAGAGAAAGCATTACCACTTTATCAACTGATGAAAAAATCGGATAAGTTCATTTGGACTCCACAAGCAGACAATGCATTTCATGAATTGAAAAAGATGTTGGTCACAACGCCCGTCTTGGCTTCTCCATTATCGAAAGAGCCTATGTTACTTTACATAGCAGCCACCAACAGAGTAGTGAGCACTGTGATCGTGGTGGAACGAATTGAAGATGATAAATTAGTACAAAGGCCGGTGTATTACCTAAGCGAGGTACTATCAGCCTCAAAACAAAATTACCCACATTATCAGAAGATGGCTTATGGAGTGTACATGTCAGCAAAGAAACTTAAACATTACTTCGAAGAGCACCCCATCAAAGTGATTTGTGAAGCACCCATAGCCGATATATTGAGCAACAAAGATGCAAGTGGCCGAATAGAAAAATGAGCAATTGAATTGTCACCTTATGCTCCGCAATTCGATAGGAGAGATGCAATCAAATCTCAGGCTGTGTCCGACTTCTTCGTAGATTGGGCCGAGGTACAATATGAGCCACCATTACCAGATCCAAATTATTGGACGATGCATTTTGATGGTTCCAAACTAAGAAATGGTTTGGGGGCAGGAATAGTGTTAACATCGCCAAAAAGAGACCAGCTGAGATATGTGCTGCAGATACATTTTGCCGCGTCAAATAATGTAGCCGAATATGAAGCACTAGTCCATGGATTGAAGGTGGCAGAAGAGATTGGCATACGCCGAATCTTGTGCTATGGAGATTCAGATCTAGTAGTACAACAAGTCTCAGGCAATTGGGATGCGTTGGATGATAATATGGCCTTGTATAGATTTCATGTGCAAAAACTCAGTGGATACTTCGAAGGATGTGAATTTCATCATGTACCTCAGGCAGAAAACGACGCCACAGACACATTGTCAAAACTCGGATCAACCAGACAGTCAATTCCCCCAGGTATCACCCTAGAGCACCTGAGGAAGCCATCAATAACACCGTCACCAGAGTCCGAATCCACCTTTATTCCGACAAAATCAAGAGAAGATAATGTGCCGCTGGAAATTGACAAGCAATGTAACCCGGAATTTCCAAAAATAAAGCCAGCTGATGCAAGTATGAGTATGGAGAAATCCGAGGTAGTTATGTCGGCAGAAAATATGGAAATAGATAGTGAGACTACACCAGAGAAAATCACACCTATATGGGCGCAACCCATACTCTCTTTCCTTAGAGATTCGATTTTGCCGAATAACGAGATATTGGCAAGACAGACAGTGAGAAGAGCTAAAGCTTATACAATCATAAACAATGAGCTGTATAAAAGGAGTGTCACAAGTGTATTACAAAGATGTGTGAGCTCGGCAGAAGGCCAGGAGATCCTCCTAGATATACATCAAGGAGAATGTGGACATCATACCTCATCCCGAGCTTTAGTGGCCAAAGCGTTCGGGCATGGGTTTTATTGGCCAACAGCGTTGAAAGAAGCCAAAGAACTGGTCGAAAAATGTAATGGTTGTCAAAGATATGCCAGCAAAATACATATGCCTTCGTCCGAATTAAAGACAATACCAATTACTTGGCCATTTTCTGTATGGTGCTTAGATATGGTGGGACCATTTAAGCCGGCCCGAGGCGGGATGACCCACATATTAGTAATGGTGGACAAATTCACAAAATGGATTGAAGTGAAACCAATAAAGAAATGTGACGGGCCCACAGCGGTGAAATTCCCCAAGGATATTATCTTAAGATATGGGTACCCACACAGTGTTATTACAGACAATGGCACAAACTTTGTAGAAGGAGCTTTCGCTAGATTCTGTCGAGAAAAGCACATAAGATTAGATGTCGCCTCTGTGGCTCACCCAGCATCCAATGGGAAAGTGGAAAGGTCTAATGGACTGGTACCGTCCGGAATAAAACCACGACTCGTTGAACCATTGCAAAGGTCGGCAGGATGTTGGATTGAGGAACTACCAGCAGTACTATGGAGCCTCAGGACTACCCCAAACAGATCAACAGGTTATACACCATTTTTTCTAGTGTATGGGGCAGAAGCTGTGCTTCCAGCCGACATAATACATGACTCGCCAAGGGTGACCCAGTATACAACCGACGAAGTAAATGAGGTAGCTCGGCAAGGTGATGTCGATCTGCTAGAATAAGCCAGAGAGCTGGCGCTATCAAGATCAGCTATCTATCAGCAGGACTTGCGACGATATCACAGCAAGAAGGTGAATCCAAGAGTGTTTAAAGAAGGAGATTTGGTTCTCCGGCTGGTGCAACGCACGGCCGGCATGCACAAGCTGTCGCCTCCATGGGAAGGACCATTCATCGTGAGCAAAGCATTGCACAATGATGCGTATTACCTAATCGATGCTCAATCACCAGGAAAGAACAGGGCAGACAAAGCCGGCGAAGAATCGAAAAGACCATGGAACGTAGCTTTACTTCGTCCATTTTACTCGTAGCAGTCATCTATGACACATTGTAAAGTGATGCCTCAGGTTGGAGCACCAACTATGTATTGAACCTCGGCGTCCAGAGCAGTGACTCGGGGACTGCCATATGTTGTTTTAAATTTCATGTTATGTATCAAACCTCGGCGTCCAGAGCAGTGACTCGGGGACTGCCATATGTTGTTTTAAATTTCATGTTATGTATCAAACCTCGGCACCTCGAGCAGTGGCTCGGGGACTGCACTATATTGTTTTTAAGATTGGTTTATGTATTAAACCCCGGCACCCTGAGCAGTGACTCGGGGACTGCCCCATATTGTTTCTAAGTTTGATTCATGTATTGGACCTCGGCGCTTAAGCAGTGGCTCGGGGACTGACATATATCATTTTTGACTTTGTGTTATATATTAAACCTCGACACTTTGAGCAGTGACTCAGGGACTCTCTTATATTATTTCTAAATTTGATTTATATATTAAACCTCATTGCCTTGAGCAGTGGCTCGGGGACTACCCTATATTGTTTCTAAGTATGGGTTATCCTTTGTTACAAGAGTGGTTATCAAACTTAGGCTCCCAGAGTGATATTATTGGGCTCCCCCCAAATACGGTCTTCAAGGTTTACGCCCAGATTAACAGTCCAAACCACAGTGGTCAAGTGGCAAAGATTATCAAAGTCCGGCAATAGTGGACGCCGAACTAAGGGAGAACGAAAGCAAATAGATACTCCAAACTCAAGAAATTGAAGGCCGCCAAAGCAAGGATTCGGACAAACAAGACCAGTTAAACAAAGTGATAACGATTATAACCACATGTGTCTCAGCGGCACACGGCAAAAGAAATTCATACCGCACAAAAGACGGACAAATGTTTGACATACATCATACGCCCGGCATACCAGGGGTAAGAAATGACCTAGAGTTTTTTAGCTGGAGAGGCAGTGACTTGGTCAGGGGCTGGGCACTCCGAGGTAGGGGGAACTTAGGCCGAGGTTGCCTCGCCCTCCACAGACTCAGGAGCGACTTCGGAGGAAGCCCGAGGCTGTTGAGGAGCGTCATCTTGCGCAGTGGAATGCCCAGTACCTTTGGAGGAGGATCGCGCTCGCCGTTGACATCCGAGCTCGAACTGGAATCACCAGAAGCAGCCGAGTCACCCTCATCTTCGCCCTGTTCAGCCGAGTTATCATCCAAGGCCTCCTCAACTTCGACCTTGTCCTCCGAATTAGGAAGGAAACTCGGACCTTCATTCCAGGTGTGCACGTCGGCATACTCCACAAGCTGGAAGGCACGAGCTTGACGGAGAGCGACAAAGTCTGGATCCTCAACCCAACGGGATCCAGTGCGCAAATTTCTCAAAACATCAAGAGAAATATCTTCATACCATGACATGATGACAGTGAGAGCCATATCAGCACCGGCTCGTCCGGCCGATTCCCTCCAAAGACTTAGCTGTTTCTCAGATGCCATTAATCTTTCCACCAATAATTTGACCTCATCAATATTAGGAGTCCCAGAAGTATTCGGCCAGAGAACATGGTAGGCTCGGATAACTGCCTGCACCAAATCCCTGCCCATTATCTTCATCGGACCAACTGCAGCGCCAACAGCAACCAAGAAATCTTCCATCGAGTACTCTGAGTCCGCATCAGTAGGAACACCTTGATGCACACGAGCACTAATCACCGCTTTAGAGCTCATGGGTTTAGCTTCTGGAAAATGGTCTGCGCAGAACACAAGTGCGTCAGTCAGTAGTAAGTAAGGGAAAAGATAACTCGGCCGCAGTCAGAAGCTTACGATGAATATAGCTCAGCATTATCTGAAGATCTTCAGCCCAGTCAATCTTGCTCTTCTCAAAGCGGGTGATCTCCTCGCTCATCCCCCATGTCTTCAGTTCGACAGCCTCGAGGAGCTCTTTATTTTTATACAATTGTAGAGCTAGCCGATTTTTCTCCTCGGAGAACTCTTGGTTGACCTTTTCTAATTCAGACTTCTGAGAGAGCTTAAGGGACTCCACCTCGGCACGCAAGCGATCTATCTCGTCATCTTTATCCTTCAGCTGCGCCGAGTGAGTAGCGCTTTGTTCTAAAAAATGCAGCATCACATCAGGCATGGGCATGCAATCTTGGTGAGATGTTGCAAATGTTTGTAACTCGGCTTTACCAAAGCCAAAAGAGTTAAAAGAAACTTAGTGCACATTTCAAAGGGGAATATATAAAGTAAAAGAGTAACTAACCTTCTAGGGCCTTGACCCTCTTCTCAAGACGGATGTTAAGATTATTGATGTTCCCTGTTTACCAACAAAGTGAGCCAACATCTCGTGTACAAAACAATAAGAGCTTCAGAGATGACGCAATAGTTTGTCGACTTACCAGCTTTCTTTACCATAGGAATAACCTTCTCGTACTTTTCTTGCAATTTTCTATGCGCAAAAAGCAGCCTTTGGAATTTGGCAGTCCGCCGGTCATGCGCACCCTAAGCAATAGAGCAAATGGTAAATAGGTATTCGAGCCTAAGACAGATCCGAGTCAAGCAAAACTTAACCCGGATCTAGGTGGCTGGATATTCAAAGCTAAGGCAGATCCGAGTCAAGCAAAACTTAACCCGGACCTAGGTGGCTGGATGTTCGAAGCCAAAACAGATCCGAGTCAAGCAAAACTTAACTCGGACCTAGGTGGCTGGATATTCAAGGTTCAGATAGACACAAATCAAGCAGAATTTAATGCAGATCTAGTTGGACGGAGGTTCGAACTCTAAGATAAAACTGAATTAAGTAAAGCATCATAAAACTTCCAAACGAATAACAAGTTATTCGGTTGCAAGCTTCGGGGACTAGAGTATATATAATAGCATCCGGAGAACTAATCAAAACTCCATAAAAACGATTACCCCATTCATCTTGTCACTTTCAAGAACGATCTTGGTAGCCTGATGTAGGCGGCTGCTGATATCGGAGAGTTGAAACGGTTGGCTGCTTGGATTACCCTCGAATTGATCGGCAGCATTCCAATTGTTCGCATACTCGACCAATGAGCCGAGACTGTTCCCACTCTCAGTGCGAGTCAGAACTTTACCTCGGACATGTTGGGTAACAACTTCCGCCGCCGGACTCTTGTGAAGAGCAAGCTGTTTATCAGCAGCCGGGGTAACAGTGCTCTTAGCAGAGGAAATCCCCTTGCGCAGCGCATCAGCAATTGTAGGCTGAGATGAGCTGGCAAGTCCTTTTTGAGAGGGCAAAGGTTTGGTAACAGCGAACTTTCTTGCCTTAGGAGAGGCGTCAGTAGGAGCCGATACCTCGGCACTTGGAGCAGCATCCTTGGGAGCCGGAGGAATTACGGTTGCAGAGGGCGCCGAGATATCGATATCCTTGGCTGGAGTTGGTGTCGCAGTAGAGACCGCGGGGGTCGGAGGAATCTCAACAGAAACATCGGGGTTCACGGAGGAAGCAGCAGGTTCGGTAGGAATATCTGAGGGCCGAGATGTATCGACATCAACAGGAGAAATCTCAGGCGCATCATGGCGAGGTGGCGTCTGATTCGGAGTAGGGGGAGAAGCAACACGAGCAGGACTCGGAACTCTGGTATCCTCAGGAGGCGGAGGAGAAGGCGGCCTAGTCGTACGACTCGTCATGCTGGGACCGCTGGGCTTGACAGAGAGAGGAGCCCTGCAAAGACAGAAAAGGTCAAGTTAGAAAGGAGAAAGAGAGAAACAAGAAATACAAACAAAAGTAACTCACCCAGTAACCCCGGGCATAGTTTTACGCTTCGGAGCATGTTGGGCTGACTTCCTTATTCGCTTCCTGGGAGCAGCTTTTGAGGCATCAGCTGGAGCTCTGCGTTTCCCCAAGGTAACGGGAGGCCGGGAGGCAAGAGGCTCGACGTTGTGAACCTGACCGGCCGGATTAGCTGATAAAATAGAAGCCGAAAATGCATAAGAAATTGGCATTGCGGCAACTACCTCTAGAACTTGGACCTCGTCCGAATCACCTTCCTCCTCGTGGGCCGGGGCCTTGCCGCGAGCGCGAGCCGGAGCGAGATCTGACTCGGGAACGAACTCTTCTGAGTCCGTCTCCCCGCTGTCCGGAGTATTCCGATCCGCAGGCCACGAGAGTGTCAGAACCTCGGTGTCCTCAGTCTTCTGCTCCTCAAACATCTGCAAGACAAGAAAGAGAAAAATTTGCAAAAAGAGTCACGGACGCGATTAGGAAGCAAAACACAAAGGCATTAACTTACCTCGGGAGGGGTACGCTCGCGGGTGAACGGCTTCAATCCCCAGGCCCAGTCTCTGGCATCTTCGTCTTAAAGATATCCCGGACACGTTTGAAGATGAGGTAATTGTCCAGCTCCACCGTCGAGACTCGGTTGGGATCGAGAGGACCGCTCATGTAGCAGAGCTTGTGAGTGCGTTTCTGGAAGGGGCAGATCCGGCTGCTGATGAAGGTAGTCATCAGATCCTCTCCGCGTAGCCCAGAGCGCATCAATTCCTTCAGCCGAATCTCAAAAGCTTCGGCCAGAGCATGACTCTTCCTCGGATTATAGGTCCAGTTCTTCTTGGAAGGGGTGCCAATGGAAAAGGCAGGAAGCCAAATCCTATCCTCATTTCCAGAGTTCTTGACATAAAAGAATGACTTATGCCACTTCTTACATGATTCTAAGCTTGCGACACGAGGAAATTCGGATTTCCTCCGAGGTGTGATTGACGCGGCACCACATTGGGTAAGCAGCTTCTCGGAGGGATGAAGAGATTTGTCAGGGACGACGTTGGATCGAATCTGGAAAAACTTTGACCAAACGTGCACAGACGGCCATAGGCCGAAGTATCCCTCCGAGGCACAGATGAAAGCAGAGAGAGAGGCAATGGCATTAGCAGGCAGGTGATGCGGCTGCAGGCCGAAGTAATCGAGGAATTCCCTAGCAAAGTCACTGAGGGGGAGACCAAACCCGCGAGCGAAATGTGACATGAAGACTACATATTCGCCCTCCCTAAGAACTGGAGAGGATTCGCCGGGTGGCGACAAGTCACCTCGGCAGAATCCGGCAGTTCGGATTAGCCACTCAATCTCTCCGGGTAACGGAGGAGCCACGCCACGAGCCGCCGGGCCGAGAGGCAAGATCGTCATCCTCAATCAGGGCACCGACGGAGCTCGACATGGGGTCGGAGAAATTCTGAGGAAGAACTAGCGGAGGAAAACTTAGAACTACACGGCCTGTCGTGATTCTCTGTGAAACGGCAATGGCGGAGCAAAGGAATTACCGCGCAAAAACGAAAGGGAAACAGAGGAATCTAGAGGAGAGCCTAGGCGATGGGACCGGAAAGAACTCACCGGCGACGACGCCGGAGCAAGCAAACAAGGACGAGGCAGACGGAGCAGCGCGGCGGGGTCCTTGCCGTCGGAGATTCATATGCACGCACGGCGGCGGAGCCGCGAACGGGCGCATAAGCGAGAGGAAGAAGAAGGACGCAGGTGAGCGGAGGGGGAAAGTGAATCTCCCAACCCTGCGCCCCTCTTTATAACCGAGCCGCCTGCGAGGTAGTGGGATTGTGGGTGTGGCGGTTGACCATGTAGATTGTGTGCGCCGCATGACCGCACGCCGCTGAGCGGAACCGCACCAAGGAACACACGGTGGAAAAGAAGGTCACGATCCCCAACGGAAACGACACACGAGGCGTTGCAGCGCCGGCGCGACAGGCGCGGTAGTAACTGTAGCCTGTCAGTAAACACTGTAGAGGAACAAAAAACTAGAGAAACAATGATGGGTATGACACGTAGGACGAGGCGTATGCGAGAAGATACGATGATACCTCGAACGAGAAAGAGATAACTCGGAAACAATGCGGATTTAGTGTCATGAACTCGACCCGGCCGCCGAGGTTGTCGGCGGGGCCATACCAGCTTCGGTGACTAATGTTGGGGAGGTGATCCCGGATAGGGTAAAGACGGGGAAAGACGAAAGGTTGTTCCCCGTCTAGTTTCGAAGTTCTGATCGAGTCGGCCGAATCACAGAGGTCGGCCGAGATAGGAAAGCAGGACCCTTATAGTAATGGCAAGGCATTGCCCGAGATATGCGTAAGTCGGCCGGGTTAGCCCAGTAATCTTGATGCGGTGAAGGACAAGCCGAGTTACGGCGAGGCGTAATAATACGAAGCTTGCAGGAGAAGGAGAAGCCTAAAGTCAAACTCTAGCCGCAGGCTAGGGAGAATCTGAGCGGATCCAAGCACTAGGGACAAAGGCGCAGAGCGACAGAGAGGCAGAAGGAGGTCACGGAGGTGACAATCCTGAAGCCCGAGGCATGCAGGAGGGGCCCTCTGGAACCTTGCCGTCATTAGAAGAGCGACAGGGAAAGGAGGCCGCCGAACTACTATATTGGGACAAGCATGTTCCTCGAATATGCTTGCCACGTCAGCCCTAAAGGAACCCTAGGCTCTCCTTTATAAGGGGAGGCTTGGACCCTGAGGAGGGCATCGACTCATTTGGTACCGTTAGGCTGGTAAAGTTCTTCCTTTCTCCTTGTAAACAGCTCAAGGAGCACTTGTAACCCAAGGAAGGAGAAATAAAGATCTTTGCCTTAGTCTTTTGTGTGTAGAATCAACTACATCTTCCCTCCCCAGATCCCTATAGCATCCATTGGCCCCATACTTTAGCCTACCCATGGCATCTGCCGTGCCACCACCACGACAACTGTCAACTTTGTGAGTTCCTCGGATGACTTCCTCGTTTGGTCTCGAGGGGGAAAATACCAGGATGGGTATGTTTGGTGGTAGTATCAGGATGGTTTTGAATAGGTCTTTCTTATCTCTTTCTGATAGCCGACAGTTGTATCGAGTCTCTATAGGTTGTTTAGTGCATGCTGCGCTGCCGCTCAGTCCACCATATCTATGTAGGCGAGGACCGCCGAATTCTAGTCTCGCCGTGTACTGGCATCAGTACTGACCGCTCTCTTGTTCCTTTGCCCTTTGGAGGAACCCCTTTTGTTTAAGCATGTTTTGATATCGATGTCGTTAGCAGGGTTACCCTTCCGGCTTGGCCTGGGCAGGGTTATGGACGCCATTGGTTATTCTTTAGGGCTCTTAGCCCCATTTGCATCTTGTCCGTAGTGGGACGTTGTATCATTTTCAAGGTGATTTGGATCTTTGGATGGTATATATGTATTCTTGACTCTTTGAGTCATTGTTGTATATATCTGTTCTGTGGGTTCCATCGTGGACTATTGTGTAATGGTATTACTTCATTTTCCACCCGCACGCAAGTGCCTGGTGGGCACCTTTGAATCGTTTCTATGCGGGTTTGGCGGGAATCGCTAAAACTTGCATAGGGCCGATTCCGAGGGTGTTACATCGACCAACTCTATGTGTTGTAGCGCGACTCGGTTTGCCCTGTCAAAGTCAGCGCGTTCGAGTTCGATGCCGACGTGGACTGCGCGGTAGCCCTCGCGGTGACCAAATCCAGTGAGCCTCCCTAGGTGCTTCCTGGTGGGCAGACCAACATCCTGGTTCTCGATGCTTAGGTAGTTCTAGCAGAAGGATATACACTCGTAGGTCAGAAAGCCCCTGGCTATGCTTCCATCTGGACGGGACCTATTGCAAACGAATCCTTTGATGACACCGTTTAGCCTTTTGAACGGCATCATGTTGTGCAGGAACGCCAGCCCGAGATGGATGATGTCATCCACTACATGGACAAGCATATGCACCATGATGTCGAAGAACACGCGAGGGAAGTAAATCTCGAGCTCACATAGTATCTCGACGATCTCTTCCTGTAGCTTGCCGAGCTGCTTCATGCCGATAGACTTCCTAGAGATGACGTCAAAGAAGTTGCATAGGCCAAACAACGTCTCACGAACGTGCTCGTCCATTATCCCTCGGATCGCAACGGGGAGTATTTGCGTCATCAACACATGACAGTTGTGAGACTTCATCCCGCTGAACGTCTTCTTCTCTACGTCCAGATATCTGCTTATCTTCCCAGAGTAGCCGTGCGGAACCTTGACTCCTATGAGGCAACTAAAAAACCTATGGAGCTCCTCCCCGCTCAGAGTAAAGCATGCAACTTTAAGCACCACCCCATTCTTCTTAGCCCTTTTGCGGCGACCCTGGGTCTCTTCCGTATGTTCATCGTCATCGTCACTATCAGGGTACTGAAGTTCCTTCTTAATGCCAAGCAATTTCAGATCGCTTCTTGCTTTCGGCCCATCCTTGGTCCTATCCGGCATGTTCATCAGAGTGCCGAGCAGGCTCTCAGTAACGTTCTTCGTGATGTGCATCATATCGAGGCTATGGGGCGTGCGGAGGACCTTCCAGTAAGGAAGGTCCCAGAAAATAGACCTCGCCTTCCATACTCCATGCAACGGTGGCGGCTGTTCCCTCGGCCGCTTCTTTCCAGGCGCAGGGCACTCTTCCCAATTGTCTAGAAGATCCTTGATTTCTTCGCCGCTCAAAGGTCGTGGGGCATTATCAAGCTCGTCTTTGCCATTGAACAAGTCTCCGCGTTTTCTCCACGGGTGATCCTTGCGGAGCCACATTCGAGTCCTCTGGAACACGTTTTTCGAAGACCCGGGATCCCTCGGCAGCTGCAGATGCGGGGTCTTGTCCATGCACCTAACACATGCACAAAATCCATGGTTCACCTGGCACGCTACATATCCGTAACCAGGATAGTCATGTACCGTCGTGAGCAACGCGGTTCTCAGGTCGAAATAATCTCCAGTGTAGGCGTCCCACGTACGTGCCGGCGTCTCCCACAATGTCGCTAACTCCTCTTTCAGGAGCCCGAGATACAGATGCATGTCGACACCTGGTTGTTTCGGCCCCTGGTTAAGGATACTCATGTGTACGTACCGCTGCTTCATGCACAGCTAGGGGAGAGGTTGTACGGCCATACAAACACGAGCCAGGTGCTGTGCGTGCTACTGTGGTTGCCAAAGGGATTGAGTCCGTCGGTGCTCATGCCCAGCCTGACGTTCCTTGGATCGAGCCCGAACTCATCTTGGAATTTGATGTATAGCGCATTCCACTGGCTAGAGTCCGTGGGGTGTGTTAGGATCTTGCCCTTCTCTGGATCATCTTCCGGCTTCTCCCTCTTCACGTGCCATTGCATGAGCTCTGCTTCCTTAGGGTCTACGAAATACCGCTGCAGACGAGAAGTGATAGGAAAGTACCACACCACTTTTCGGGGAACTTTCTTGTTCCCTCTCTTGTATCGTCCCTGGCCGCACACTGGTCATGAGGTTCTATCCTTGTACTCGTTCCGATAAAGTGCGCAGTCATTGATGCATGCGTGGTACTTCACATACGGCATGTCTAGTGGGCAAACTAGTTTCCTCGCCTCCTCGATACTTGTTGTCAGTGTGTTGTCCTTGGGATGACGAGCGTGCCATAATTTCATGTGAGCGTTGAAGCTAGTGTCGGTCCATTTGTGCTCCGCCTTCATCTCCAAAGCCTTCAGCGTTACACTCAAGCGTGTATCCTCGGGCCGGCACCCAAGATACAATGGAGTCCTCGCGTCTACCTCCATCTGTGCCAGCTTGGCTTTCTCTCTAGCTGCAGCTTTCGTGTTGGTCGTCTGCTTGAGGATAATTTCTTGAAGATGAGGGTCCCGCAAGGCCGAAGTTAGCACCGTGTCCGTGCTCCCTTCTTCTCCGCCACCACCA
The DNA here is from genome assembly GCA_030063025.1 of Avena longiglumis. Taxonomy (NCBI): domain Eukaryota; kingdom Viridiplantae; phylum Streptophyta; class Magnoliopsida; order Poales; family Poaceae; genus Avena; species Avena longiglumis. The sequence continues at coordinate 253,711,336 of CP125974.1, forward strand.
CCATCTGCTCTGGCATCATCTCCTTCATGATGATCGTGTCCGTCGACATCTCCTTCTTCATGATGATCATCATGTTCTCCTTCGTCATGATGACCATGTCTGGGAGACCCATCGTCTTCTCCCCCGCCCCCGGCCTCTTCTTCATCATGGCCACTGCCATCTGCTGGCGGCTCATTCACTAAGAAGCCGGGCATGAAACCACGCGTGAAAAGGTGAGACTCCAGTTGTTCGGAATCAGGGTTGATCCACTTCCGGTGTTTGCACGTTCGGCACAGACATCTTATCTTTGTCATGTTGTTCTGAACCATATCGACACCGCGTCAACCTTGTATCTAACCACCCAACGTTCGCTCATATGGATGACCATGGTCGCATGCGCGTGAACATAGACCAAATTAAAGAGAGAGTGTTAGAATCATGCACACATACATGAAGCGCACAGATATATGCATGATCGCCGGAAAATTACGACATGACCTACCCTAAAAGTAGGACGTATGGTAGTGCAGAAATTTGCCGAAATGGACGTGTACCAACATTTTGGAAAACCTCCATGCACCCGGCGCCAGCAACATGCATTCAAGCACAACACAAAGCTCCTCGAGAAGCAAGCATGCATGCATTCAACAAACACAACACAAAGCAAACGAACATCGTCTCGCCATTGCACACCGCCCGCGGGACCAATCTTCACCTACAAAACATCCATATATACATGCATGCTCCGAGAACCACCGGCCACACAAAATATGCATCACACACAAGTACCCATGCACACCTCACAAATCCACAACCATAGGCATAGCGGTGGAGGAGCAAAGTATGGGTAGGTGTATTACCTTTACAAAGTAGGTGTAGCTTTTCTCACAAGTACATAAACCAAAGTAGGTTTAGCTATAAACAATGGAGGTGAGTATGAGAAAAATGGAGTGGGAGGGAGGAGAGGGACGAGCTAGTTGGAGGAGGGAAGAAGGTAAAGGGTGGTGGTAGGTAGGAGGGGAGGATGCCACCTTTTTTAGATCTGTTTGGACATTACATGGCACATATGCTATATGTGAGAAATTCGTGTGCATATCTTGCGCCACAAAATGAGAGTTCTATGGCATATATTTATATGCTATATGCCATACTCCTGGCATGTCTTTGGTCAGGGCCACATGACAGAAGTACATGGCGCATATGGCTATATCGCGAGAATCTTCACTACATCGCATATATATGCCATACGAGTGCATGAATTACAGGCATTTCTTATATGCGCCACAAAATTAATTTTAGTGGAGCATTCTCCCTATATGCACCATAGGATTAAAATCTACCTATAATCGTTTTCCTAGTAGTGGGGAAAACAAAAAATAATAAAAATAAATGTAGGCCATCCATGTGTATTTAGTATATAAAATCTTGCATAAAACTTTAATAATAATAATAACCAAAAGTAACTCGTGAGGGTCAAAAACAAAAAAACAATAAACAAAAATGGAAAAGGAAAACCAAATCAACAACCCCACACAAAATCCCGATCAACTATAACAGCCTAGAAAACAACCTACGCCCAAGAAGCAAAAACAGTCCAAAACAGGACCGCCAGCGCTCAACATCCCGTAAAGATAGAAAAAGATTGGACCAGAAAACCAACACATGCCCAACAAACTCAAACCAGACAAACACGGATCTTGTCACGTGGATTCGATCGGACAGTGGCCAACTTGACTATGCTGTAAGCTATTTCTCAGCTAGCTGAGAATTAGCAAATCCCATTTTTAAAACCTAAATGCTAAAAAGTACTTGGTGGTCCGTTTGCTCTTCCGAGCCACCTTTTTCTGACCGTCCTGTCATGGGCACGGTGTTATCCATGCCACGTCAAGACCATATCCCAGCTAGTAAAGACACGAGCTGGCTGATGGCCTCAGAATGGCGAGATGGTTGTGATAGAATTGTTGATCGCGAGAGAACTTCCTTGCGTGGCTGTGTATCGACGCTATTATAAGCCGGGTCCTTCCCTGTAAACAAAGACATGAATTAAATGAAATTCTGATTTCCTGTCTCTCTTCTGTCTTCTCCCCGTCTCCATCTTCCCTATCCCAAATTCCAATCTAGAGAGAGAGAGAGAGCCATGTCTTACAGTGGTATCAGATTCTTGTCGATCTAGGCCTAGGGTTGTGGGTGTACTACGCTTTGGCGGTGCTGTAAGATCCCCTTCTCTACCTATCTCTCACCTTGGCGAAAAAGAAGCAGGGCGTTTGGGAACGAGGATTCGCCAACGTCAAGCACACCATGGAGGACCTTGTCGCCAAGCTCACAGACCGCCTCGACGCCATGAATGCCGAGTTCAAGGACTCCTTCAGCAACATCGTCGACTCACTCAAGGAGCAGGGAGATAAGACCGAGTTTGTGCAGCAGAAGACGGATTTGTTGGAGAATTCGCTCCAGAACATGCGCGTGGATGCGGCAGAGAACAAGGGTGCTTTCCACACGGCGCCGACCTCCCCAACTGAAATCATTGACAAGGAGACGGCATACTACCCCATCCGCTGCCACCGGTACTTCCTAAACTCGCGCTTGGTCCGCTCGCTGACCCGTGACGCGGACAGGAGCTTGACACATCAGGTGGTGGGGAACGCCGCGGAAGGGTTCCAAAGATGGACTTCCCCAAGTTTGACGGTTTCAAGCCAAAAGTCTGTGTAGATCAGTGTCTGGCTTTTTTTCCGTCTGTACCAAGTGGCAGAATCATTGTGGGTGACTGCTGCTACCATCAACATGATTGATAATGCAGCTCTTTGGCTTCAGGCATACAAGATGGAGTACATATTGGTCAATTGGGATCAGTTTGTTTCAGCAGTCCTAGCAGAGTTTAACACTGATGAGCATGAGCGTATTTTGTATGCTCTGATCTAGCTACAACAAACTGGCTCGATTGATACATATTGGAGTGCATTCAGTGAGTTGAAGTATCAGTTGCGTGTGCATTATCCAAATGCAAGTGAGCTATCCTTGGTACTACAATTTCTTCATGGCCTTCAGGATGATATACATGCAGGCGTGGAACTTCATGCGCCAACTACCGTGGCCCAGGCAGCGGCACTAGCACGCAAGCAAGAGGGAATTCTGGAGCGTGCTTGACGACATGCTCCCAGAAGAGCGGCTCCTATGCGTCTGCCCGTTCCTGCTCAGAGTCTGGAAGGACAGCTTCCACCTATTCGACAGAATGCCGGGGAGCTCTGGCGTGCACGCCAGCTTAAGGAGTACATGCGCGCAAATGGTCTCTGTTATGGATGTGGTGACAAGTTTGCAGCAGGTCATGTGTGTGTACCGCGACCACCTCCAGCACTCAGTGCTCCTCAAATTCATGCTATGATTGGTGAGGATGGTGGCCATATTTTATCTCATGAAACACTGAATGAGCTGTTAACTAAGGACACTGTTGTGGCTGACTGTACCGTCTCTCTGAATGCAATGTCAGGCGATCCTACCGCTAAAACTATTCGTCTGTGTGCTGTGGGTGGTGATCAGATTATGCTTATGCTGGTTGACAGTGGATCCACACATAGCTTCATTAGTTCTGATATGGTGGCTCGTTTGCATTGTACAACCACACCAATTGCCCCAATCCAAGTGCATGTAGCTGGTGGGGGCTTGCTGTCTTGTGATCGTATGGTAAAAGACTTTCGGTGGATGGTCAAGAATCACTCCTTTTCAGCTGACTTAAGAGTAGTTGATCTTGGGGGATATGATGCAGTACTGGGCGTTGACTGGCTAGCTCCTTTTGGTGACACGGTCTGCAATTGGAAAGCTCAAACAATCACTATTGTGCATAATGGTGAAGAAGTGTGTTTAGCTGGTGTTCAACAACTGACAACAAGTAGTGCAATCCAGGCCTCCGCGGATCAATTGGCTAAGTGGGTTTTCGGTAATGACATTTGGGCAACAGCACTGGTATCTGCTACTACTCCAGACTAGTCCGGTACTATTCCTGTTGAAGTAGCTACTGTGATTCATCAGTTTGACTCTGTTTTTGGGGAACCCACTGAATTACCACCACATCGTGTCTATGATCACTCAGTTCCTCTCACACAAGATGCTTACCCCTTCAATCTGCGTCCTTATCGCTATACACCTTTACAAAAGGACGAGATCGAACGTCAAGTGAAAGCTATGATCACTGCCGGCACAATTGTTCCTAGCTCCAGTCCTTTCGCATCTCTGGTACTGCTGGTCAAGAAGAAGGACGGCACATGGCGCTTTTGTGTGGACTATCGCCGGTTGAACTCTCTTACAATGAAGAATAAATTTCCTCTACAGGTGATCAACGAACTTCTGGATGATTTGGCCGGTACCAATTACTTCTCTAAACTGGACCTACGGGCGGGATATCACCAAATACGCATGAAGCCAGAGGATGAACTAAAAACGGCTTTCAAAACCCATCACGGCCACTTTCAATTCCGTGTGATGCCCTTCAGTTTGACCAACGCTCCTGCCACCTTCCAATGTCTTATGAATTCGATTTTTGATCCACATATTCGCAAATTTGTGCTTGTGTTCGTTGATGACATCTTGGTCTATAGTCGAACATTGCAGGATCATATCCAGCACCTAGAGACCGTGTTTACAACTCTCTATGAGCATAATTTATTCGTGAAACGCTCCAAGTGCTCATTTGCCCAGCAATCCATGGAGTACTTGGGCCATATCATATCAGCTCAGGGTGTTGCTATAGACCCAGCCAAGACTACCGCAATGGTGCACTGGCCACGCCCTTCAAATGTCATAGATCTGCGAGGATTTCTTGGCCTCACGGGCTATTATTGTAAGTTTGTATGCAATTATGGTATCCTAGCTCGACCACTCATAAATCTGTTGAAGAAGAAAGGATTTCAATGGACATATGAAGCTACTATTGCATTTGAAAAGCTCAAAGAACCATGACAACAACACCTGTCCTCGTGTTGCCTGATTTTTCTATTCCTTTTGAGGTGGAGACTGATGCTTGTGATCATGGTGTTGGTGCTATGTTGATGCAGAAGGGTTACCCGGTGGCTTACATGAGCAAGGCCTTGGGGGAAGCCAATAAGAAGCTTTCCATTTACGAAAAAGAATTCTTGGCAGTAATGCTTGATGTGGACAAATGGCGGGCCTATTTACAACAAGGTCCCTTTGTGATCAAGACAGATCATCGAAGCTTGTGCCATCTAGAGGACCAACAGCTACATACTTACTTGCAACGCCGAGCAATGACAAAGCTTGTGGGCTTGTATTTTCAATTTCAACATAAGAGGGGTGTGGAAAATTCAGCCGCTGACGCTCTATCCAGAACTGGCCTTTGTTTTCGGTGTGTGCCATTTCTGAATGTGCACCCCATTGGGTATAGGAGGTAATTCACTCATATGATTTGGATTCTGAGGCAACTACCATGCGGGCTGAAATTGCTGTGCATGCTGATCCAGTCAAGGGCCTCCGTTTGGATGGTGGATTAATCAAGCGCCATGACCAAGTATGGGTGGGTGCTAACGCTGGTCTTCGTACTAAGCTCATCTCCGCTTTACATGCAAGCGCTGTTGGTGGGCACTCCGGAATGCACACCACTTATCTATGCCTGAAATGATCTTTTTATTGGCCTGGCATGAAGTTGGATGTGGACACTTTTGTTAGACAATGTGAGATTTGGCAACGTGCCAAGCATAAGCTTCTTCCACCTGCTGGTAATCTGCAACCTTTACCCATTCCTAAAGGGCCATGGCAATATATCTCTCTTGATTTTATTGAAGGATTGCCACTGTCAGATTATTTCAACTGCATTCTAGTTGTTGTGGACCGCTTCACGAAATTTTCACATTTTGTGCCACTCAAACATCCTTTCACTACATAAACAGTAGCTACCAAATTCCTGGACACTGTGGTACGTCTACATGGTCCACCTCTCTCAATTGTCTCTGACAGGGATCGAGTATTTACCAGCAACTTTTGGCAAGACCTGTTCAAGATCATGCACACTGAATTGAATATGTCGACGGCCTACCACCCGCAGACAGATGGTCAGACCGAACGTGTGAACCAAAGTCTGGAGATGTATCTCAAATGCTCTATTCATGACAAGCCAAAAAATGGGCAGCCTGGCTACCAATGGCAGAGTATTGGTATAACACATCTCACCATTCTTCTTTGGATTGTTCACCCTTCCAGACCCTTTATGGTTATGCTCCTAATGATTTCATGGTGCCTAAGATAACTAAAACCCAGTTACTGAATGATCGTGCTCATCAAGCGCACGTGTTGCGTCAGAATCTGGAACGTGCTTAGCTCCGTATGAAAACCCAAGCTGACAAGCATCATTCAGAAAGGGAATTCAGTGTGGGCGATAAAGTATGGCTTCGTTTGCAACCATATGTTCAAAGTTCTGTGGCTAACCGGCCCTACCCAAAGTTGGCACACAAGTTCTATGGTCTGTATGAAATTGTGAGATGAGTGGGACAAGTGGCATACAAATTGCAGCTTCCAGACGGCTGTCAGGTGCACCCTGTATTCCATGTCTCACAACTCAATCCCTACACTCCAAACTACACTCCAGAATTTGTGGCAGACAATGCAGCTCCACCCAGGTTTGATCTCATGGTAACTCCAGCCTCTATATTCGATCGTCGTATGGTACGCCGTGGAGGTGCTGCTATTGTTCAGGTAAAGATTGCTTGGGACGGATTACCCGCTACTAGTGCCACTTGGGAAAACTTTGATGTCATGCAGGCGAGGTTTCCAAACTGGGATGCTTGGGGACAAGCATCGATTCAAGGGGGAGCAACTATCATGGACACGGTGTTGTCCATGCCACGTCAAGACCATATCCCAGCTAGCAAAGACACGGGCTGATGATGGGCCCAGAATGACGAGATGGTTGTGATAGAATTATTGACCGCAAGAGAACTGCCTTGCATGGGTGTGTACGACGCTGTTATAAGCCGGGTCCTTCCCTGTAAACAGAGACATGAATTAAATGAAATTCTGATTTCCTATCTCTCTTCTGTCTTCTCCCCGTCTCCATCTTCCCTATCCCAAATTCCAATCCAGAGAGAGAGCGCCATGTCTTACACGTCCGATCAGGACAATTCTTTCCCGCACCAATATTGCGACAAAATCGCACCGAGAGGATCCCCATCTAGCACAACTGCGTGTAGCCCCATGTGCGGCAGCCGCTGCGCCAGAGTAGTACCAACGAGCTTTCACTGATCATGGCTGCTGCGCAGGAGAAGGACCCACCCACCCGCGACATCGATAGCCGTGGCTGTCGCGCCGGAGAAGGATCTCGCGCTGCCGTCGGCCACGGCCACCGTGTCGAGGCAGGACACCGCTCGCCATCGACGGCGTGCCCCTCCGCGGCAGCCCGCACCGTCGCCGCTCCCACGCCTTGGCCCGCTCGATGTCGGGCAACCACGACTTCTACTTCTGCAGGACGATAGCCCCGCCACGCCCCTCATCTTCCAGCCGTCGGTACCCATGGGTGCCTCGCTGCAAGATCACACCTCGCCGGCGCCGCCACACATCGCCCCGGCCTTTCTTGGGAGTCCAGTCGTTGCAGTACTCCCAGGAGTCACCCCGCCCTAATCATACGATCCAGCATCTCCTAACGATCTCTGACGCCCAACACCCAAATCGCTGCCGCTGCCAGGTTGAGTCTGTCGTTGTTGCCGTCTCCGACTAAAAACGAGGTTGGCGGTCCATGGCTGTTGTATCAACGAGGAGACTCTTTGCTGCTGGTATTCTCCATACCTTTTTCCTCATCGCGCATAGCTTCGATTTGTTCTGTATTATCTCGATGTGCTCTAGCTAATAGTTTTTTCTAGGATACACCCTAGGAGGTGTACCAAACATATAGAAAAGGCCGCCGACAGCAGTTACAACACTGCTAGGCGGCACACACTGCTACCAACAGAAAAGGGTGGTAGATCCCTGACACACTAAGCCTACCCTCCCGCTAACACCGAGGTCACCGGCTCCGAAAAGCCAAAAACATCAGAATGAAAGAGCCTAGCTAGCAGCCACTGTCTGAAGTCGTCCCGGATCCTAATCTTGATAGTCTCTGCCCGCGGAAGCATCCCGTTGAAGACGACATCGTTCCGGTGACTCCAGATGCCTTAGAAGACCAGGATGATCACGGTCCAAAGGTCCCGCTGGTGGGCCTTCAGGCAAGGCCTCGACGTCCACCAAAGGAGGAGACCGGTGCCTGCCATGGGTAGCCAGTGGGTCTTACCGCTGTGTTTACTCGTAGTGATGATATTGGGCTGGAGTAGTACTAGCTGATGGTGACATGCAAGTGGCTCTAATTGATTCATCCATTTGGGATCTGTACCAATCGGTGACACCAAGTTATTGATTTGGTGCCTTTCTTGATTATTACTGATCTAATAGGTGAGTACTTCTTTCATCAGAAATGCATTGTGGGGCTAGGAAACATTTCAAATAATTCAGCTTCAGCATTGGTGAACCATGTGCACTACTGGAAAAACCAGCTTCGGTTCGACGTGAACAACACCAACAGTCCCGGCTTGTCATAGCCCGCGACTAGTGGGAGCACTAGTCCCAGGCCGTGAGGCCTCTAACAGCTAGAAACGACCGTAGTCACTAGTCCCGGTCCATACCAGATCTTTAGTCCCGGTCCGTAATACGGATCGGGACTAATGACCTGGAGCAGGCCAGCTGGTCTTTTCATGGACTATTAGTCCCGGGTCATATCACGGCCCGGGACTAGTTGTCCACCACTATATATTCTGCTTCCTGTCCTGCTGCCCTGAAGCATATGGTGGCCTTTTTTCTCAAAGAAGCAAGAGAGTTCATGCCATTTTTTTCTCAAGATTTGTCAAGATTTAGTTTGCAACCCCTAAATCCAAAGCTTTAAAAGGTTAGAACTTCATTCTTTCATCTCTTATTGCTACTTTAGCTCTATAATGCTCTAGAAGTATAGAGATATGGATCAATGCAAGCATGCTCTAGAAGTAGAAGGATTTTGATATATATGTGTATCAAATTTTGATTAGGCACATAGTTACTGAAAATTGAAATGTGTAATTTTGGAGTTTCAAAGCTTAGAATGGAATGAGGTTTTCACTGATAGAACAATAATAAAAAACTCCACATTTATCATGTTGATTGTTTTCTCCAATTCACAAATTGGTGCATGTAATTTTTTCAAAATTCAAAATTAATGCTCTAGAAGCTCTCAATATAACTTGTAGTAATTTTATCATGTTGTGTAAAGGTTTTTGATATACTTTTACTATAATGCAGATGGCCCGGGAATGGATGTACGGTACTGACCGACGCTCTGGCGAGTTCATTAATGGCGTGCATGAATTCATCCGTGTTGCTAATGCAAACAAGCGCAATGGTTTTGTATTCTGTCCATGTAGTGGATGTAGGAATCAGAAAGATTACTCTGACTCAAAAACCCTTCACAGCCACTTGTTGAAGTCTGGCTTCACGCCCAGTTATAATTGTTGCACCAAGCACGGGGAGAGAGGAGTTATAATGGAAGACAATGAAGAAGAGGAGGAGGATGACAACTATCATGGTTTCCCTGAGTATGGAGATACTTCCATGGGGGATGTTGAAGGGGAGGATGAAGAAGAGACACATGATGGACCCGCTGATAATCTTGGTCGGACCATTGCCGATGCACGAAGAGATTGTGAAACTGAAAAGGAGAGGGATAAGTTCAATCACATGTTAGAGGATCACAAAAAGTTGTTATACCCAAATTGCGAAAATGGTCTGAAAAAGCTGGGCAGCACACTGGAATTGCTGCAATGGAAGGCTGAGTGTGCTATACCTGACTCCTCATATGAAAAGTTGCTGAAAATGATGAAGAATATGCTTCCAAAAGATAACGTATTGCTCGCCAGTACGTACAAAGCAAAGAAGGTTGTCTACCCTCTAGGTTTAGAGGTTCAGAAGATACATGCATGCCCTAATGATTGCATCCTCTACCGTGGTGAGGATTACGAGAATTTGGATGCATTGCCCGGTATGCACTTCACTTTGGTATAAGATTAGACGAGATGACCCTGGTGACGCTGAGGGCGAGCCCCCCGGAAGTGGGTTCCTACCAAGGTGATGTGGTATGCTCCTATAATACCACGGTTGAAACGCTTATTCAGAAACAAAGAGCACGCCAAGTTGTTGCGATGGCATAAAGAGGAACGTAAGTTAGACGGGATGTTGAGACACCCAACTGATGGGTCGCAATGGAGAAAAATCGATAGAAAGTACCTGGACTTTGCAGATGACGCAAGGAGTTTAATGTTTGGTCTAAGTACAGATGGCATGAATCCCTTTGGGGAGCAGAGCTCCAATCACAGCACCTGTCCCGTGACTCTATGCATCTATAACCTTCCTCCTTGGTTGTGCATGAAGCGGAAGTTCATTATGATGCCAGTGTTGATCCAAGGTCCGAAGCAACCCGGCAATGACATTGATGTGTACCTAAGGCCATTAGTGGAAGAACTTTTACAGTTGTGGCACAAACCCGGCATACACGTGTGGGATGAGCACAAGAAGGAAGAATTTAACCTCTGAGCATTGCATTTCGTAACAATCAAAGATTAGCCAGCTCTTAGTAACCTTTCAGGATAGTCCAACAAGGGATACAATGCATGCACACACTGTTTAGATGAGACTGCAAGTATATATTTGGAACATTGTAAGAAGAATGTATACAATGAGCATCGTCGATTTCTTTTGGCCAAGCATCCCTTAAGAAAGAAAGGCAAGCATTTCAACGGTCTGGCATGTCACCAGACGAAGCCTAAGGAGCATACTGGTGCTGATATATTTGATATGGTCAAAGATTTGGATCAAATGGTAACCTTTGGAAAGGGTCCTGGCGGAAAATCTGTTCCGAAGGACGCTGAAGGACACGCACCCATGTGTAAGAAGAAATCTATATTTTGGGAGCTACCATATTGGAAATTCTTAGAGGTCCGCTTTGTAATCGATGTGATGCATGTGACGAATAATCTTTGCGTGAACCTGCTAGGATTCTTGGGCCTGTATGGGAAGACAAAAGATACACCGAAAGCACGAAAGGTCCATCAACGTATGAAAGACCCAGATGGCCTGCATAGAATGGTTTCAAGGTCATGCCATCTACGCTCTTACCAAACAAGAGAAGGAAATATTTTTTGAATGCCTAAGCAGTATTAAGGTCCCGTCTGGCTTCTCATCGAATATAAAGGGAATAATAAATATGGCAGAAAAAAAGTTCCAAAACCTAAAGTCTCATGATTGCCATGTGATTATGACGCAAATGCTTCCGATTGCATTGAGGGGGCTTCTACCAGATAATGTTCGAGTACCCATCGTGAAGCTATGTGCATTTCTCAATGCAATCTCTTAGAAGATAATCAATCCTGAAGATCTACCACGGTTACAGAATGATGTGGTCCAATGTCTTGTTAATTTTGAGTTGGTGTTCCCACCATCCTTCTTCAATATTATGACGCACCTGCTGGTTCACCTAGTCGAAGAGATTTCCATTCTCGGTCCTGTATTTCTACACAATATTTTCCCCTTTGAGAGGTTCATGGGAATCTTAAAGAAATATGTTCGTAACCGTGCTAGGCTAGAAGGAAGCATCTCCAAGGGCTATGGAACAGAGGAGGTCATTAAATTTTGTGTTGACTTTGTTCCTGACCTTAGGCCGATTGGTCTTCCTCAATCGCGGTATGAGGGGAGACTGAGTGGAAAGGGTACTCTAGGAAGGAAATCAATAATATGTAGGGACGGACATTCTTACACCGAAGCACATTACACCGTTCTATAGAATTCTATCTTGGCAGCCCCATATATCGAGGAACACAAGAAAATATTATGCTTCAACAACCCTGGAAAGCATGACTCTTGGATTAGATATGAACACATGAAGAGTTTTGGCGGTTGGTTGCAACATCTCATAAAAAACAACACTCTTGGAGATCAGCTATACTTGTTGTCTAGGTCATCATCTTCGACTATATAGACTTTCCAAGGGTACGAGATAAATGGGTATACATTTTACACGATAGCCCAAGATAAAAAGAGCACCAACCAAAACAGTTGTGTCCGCTTTGATGCAACATACAACAATGGGTCAAAGACCACATATTATGGTTACATAGAGGAGATATGGGAAATTGACTGTGGACCTACTTTTAAGGTCCCCTTGTTTCGGTGCAAATGGGTCAAGCTGACAGGAGGAGGGGTTGAGGTAGACAAGAAATACGGAATGGCATCGTTGGATCTCAAAAATCTTGGGTACTTAGATGAACCATTCATCCTAGCCAATGATGTGTCTTAGGTTTTCTATGTGAAGGACATGTCTACCAAACCTAAAAAAATAAAAAAATAAGAAAAATAATACATCAGACGATGATCCAAAGTGCCACATAGTTCTTTCAGGAAAAAGAAACATCGTGGGAGTGGAGGACAAGGCAGACATGTCAGAAGATTGTGATAAGTTTCATGAAATTCTGCCCTTCGCGGTGAAGGATGACCCAAGCATCATGTTAATGAATGAAGATGCTCCATGGATACGGCGGGATCAGAAAAGAACACACATGAAGAAATGATGTGTAATAATCGTAACATTTTATGAGTGAAGATGCTCCATGTGTCCATTTTTATAGTGTTGTCTGGAAACAATCTTGAGTGTTTTAATCCCGTATTGTGGCTGGACCGGGACTAAAGGGGGGCCTTTAGTCCCAATTCATACTTACCATTAAGATCTGATCTCCAAACATGTGAGGTCACATATTAGGAGTGCCTCTATGACCAGTTTCTTGGAGATGCCGGAGGACTGGGCTCCGGCGGCATCTCCCTGAAACTGGCCGTAGTGGTGTCCCTGCTCTCGAAAACCATCTTGAAGCTTGTAACTTCTCTAACTAGATCAATACGCCTGGGAGCTAACTAATTTCACATATTAGGGAGTGCCTCTATGACCAGTTTCTTGGAGATGCCAGATGACTGGGCTCCGACGACATCTCCCTGAAACTGGCCGTAGTGGTGTCCCTTCTCTCGAAAACCATCTTGGAGATGCCTCAAACTGGATGGAGGACTGTACTCACAAGGATGCCTATTTATAGTACAAGCATCTCGGCATAATGTCGACACTCACCCACTATTATTAGTGCTGACTCATGTTTTGTCCCGGTTGGTGTCTCTAACCGGGACTAAAGGTTCATCTTTAGTCCCGGTTGGTGACACCATCCGGGACAAGGTACAAGCCGCACGACATAATGTCGATACTCACCCCTATTATTAGTGCTGCCTGGCCCAGTCTGCCGCAATCCCTTCAGTCGCGGTTGGTTTCTCCAACCGGGACTAAAGATGAACCCTCTCTTTATAGGCATTTCCCTCTATTTATAGGCTGATCGATCCAGCCTGCCCGCCCTTTCCTCTATTTAGATGCCTTTTCCTCTAAATACAACATCTTCATATTTAGGTAACACTCAAGACATTGATTAATATTAAAAACCAGGACAAACCGGGACTAGCTAACACTCATGACTAAAGTCGCCCCCTTTAGTCATAATCATGCCTAGTCCTATAGTACGCAGATACAGGGTCTTCTTCGTCATCGTCATCATCATCGTCATCGTCACCTGCCACTCCGGGGATCCTTAGCCCAGCCATGGCATATACCAGGGGACACTCCGACCTCGGATTCACGGCAGGCGAGGGAGGGGTCTCCTGGAAGACGATGCCGCTACCGCTGGGCGGGGGAGGGGCCTTCTTGTGGCTCTGTGGCTAGTGGACTTGTGGGCACCGCAGGAGAGGATGGTCTCCCCCGGCGATGTAGCGCATCACTCTGATGATAGTACGGTTCTCCCACCACAGAAGGCGGCCGGCTTCGTTGTGGTTCACCGGGGGCAGGCCATCACCCTCGTACCTAGCGATCTCCCTTTCCTGCCTATTTGAAGGGAATATGCCCTGAGAGGCAATAATAAAATGTTTATTATGTGTATTCCAAGTATATGATAGATGTTTATTTTGCATGCTATAATTGTATTAATACGGAAATGTTAATACATGTGTGTTTAATAAACAAACAGAAAGTTCCTAGTTATGCCTCTCTCATAAACTAGTTCGTTGATTAACAAGATGATCAAGGTTTCCTGATCATAGACATTGGATGTTGTTAATAACGAGATCACAACATTAGTGTAATGGTGTGCTGAACATTCATCCGAAGTATAACATTACGATCAAAGTCATTGAGTTTATATTGCTATAAACAACTTACGAAGTAGTCCTAATCCTTAGACCATGAGATCATGCCAATCACTAACACCGGAAGAGTTTCTTGTTGACATCAAACGTCACATCGTAACTGGGTGATTATAAAGATGGATTCAAAGCTACTAAAGTGTTATGTTGAGAATCATGGATCAAGAGTGGAATTTGTTCATCCCGATGACGGATATATATGCTCTAGGCCCTCTCGGTGATATCACATTGGTTAGCTTGCAAGCAAGTGATTTGATCACTAGAATGTTATATCACGGGAATGAGAAAAGAGTGCATGTCAGTAACAAGATCAAACTAGGTATGGAGATACCGATGATCGAATCTCGGACATGTAATATATCGTGAAACAAAGGGATTAAGATACAAGCGTAAAAGGTTCCGACGATCAGAGGAAAAGTCATCGTTGAATGTGTGGGAGTCAGTATGGATCTCCAGGTCCCGCTACTGATTATTGATCGGAAAAGGGTCTCGATCATGTACGCATTATTCGCGAACCGTAGGGTGACACACTTAAGGGACACTGACATCCAGTTGGATCAAATGTTTCATGCCGAAAGAATAAACAAGCACATGAATTTATTTCACTAGATACCGAAACAGGTTTTTGGGTGAAATTGCATAAAGTGGTTATGCATGTGAAATGGAATTCTAGCAAGGGGTTATTTGTGAATGTTTGTCATTAAAGTAATTGACAAAATTCTGAATAAAATAAAAGAGTTTTATTTAATGAGAGTTTGCATTAAATTCGGTGGAAATTTAATGGCATGTTTGAGTGGAGGGAATTTAAAGGAATTTTGTGAGTGGAGTGTCCACCCACATGAAGAGGGGAGGGCAAGGGGGCAGACCCCATGCGCCGGCCACCCCCTTGGGGTTCCCCCCTTCCTCCTATAAAAGGCACCCCTCTCCTCACTTCTCACTCACACCTCCTCGTGAAGGATCTCTCTCCCCCTCTAGAATTTATCCCCCATGGTCTCGGACTAGCGAGATACATGTTCCCGGTGGCTATTTGGCAAGAAAGGGTTGTGATTCCGCTGCATCGCTGGAGCGAGGAGGCGGAGGTTGCTCGGTGTCTTGTACGTGTGTGCGAGCACGGATGCGCTACTGCTTTGCGGCGCTAGGACTTCCTCTCGATCTTGAGATCGACAAGAGATCGTCTACATCAACCACAAGTTGAACTCGTTAAGCTTTGTCGGTCTTCAAGGGTATGTTCTCTATGGATATACATCCGCCCGTTGTTTGTATCTAGTAGATAGATGTTGGTACATAGTTCCCATCGTAGGAAATTTTTTGTTTTCTATGCTGCGAACCCAACAGTGGTATCAGAGCCGTATCTATGCATAGATACTTTACACGGGTAGTACACATATGAGTATGTGGGCGTTGATGATCATGTTGTTGCTCCTTATTTGTAATTTTGGATATTGGTGGCATAGTGGGATGAAGCGGCCCGGACAAACTTTACATGTCCTCGCACATGAGACCTGTTCCACGCTTGACATGCAACTAGTTTGCATAAGTGGCTAGCGGGTGTCTGTCTCTCCTACTATAGTCAATATCTATTTTGCAACGAGTTGTCAACAATTTGGTTATCCTCGTCGTGGTTCATGTTCGTAGGTATGAACGGTTCTATCTCGAAAGCCCTAAACCACGTAAAACTTGCAATGGATAAATTAGAGGCGTCTAGTTTAGATTGTTGCTGGGCTAGTGTTACGATATGGTAATGTTGTAAGTAGAAGTATGAGATGATACTCTTACAACATACATAACGTGTAATCTCCATAGACCTTGGACTTACACATAAAGGTATGATAGTGATCATACCATGGTGCACATGATAAAGATCATATGCGGGAACCATATCATTTCACTAATAAACATGTGATGTTGGATAGCATCTTATATTGCTTGTTTAGCGCTTTGTTAGCATAATAAGATGATCCCTCTTTTAAATATCAAGATAAGAATGTGTTCTTCCTTTAGTATGCACCGATTATGTTTTCGTCGCTCCAAGACATCACGTGATGATCAGGTGTTCTTGGATCCACGACCATATTTCGGGTGTAAAACAGTTACACACGTGAATACTAAGGTTCTAACTTGGCGAGCCTAGCATGTACAGACATGGCCTAGGAACACGGACCGAAAGGTTAAACATGATTCATATAGTAGATATGGTGCCCATTTGATGCTCGCCTTTGAAGCTATACCGACTCACGTGATGATCGGACTTGGTATAGTGGATTTGGTTCATGTAATCACCAAAAAGGCACGAGGGATGTCGTTGTTGAGTGGGAGTTCATTCGTAATATGGATTAGTTGTACTCAATCTATCATGAACTTAGTATAAACTTTACAAATTCTGTTGTAGATGGCACCACCTGCTTTTAATTTCAATGTGTTCATGGAGAAAGAGAAACTTGCAACGAACGGTAGCAACTTTACCCAATGGGCCATGAATTTGAGGATTCTCCTCTCTGCTTCACAAAAGCAATATGTGCTAGAAGCGCCGCTAGGCCCCCCACCTTTTGAGGATGCCCCTGACGAGGAGAAGAATGTCTATCAGACTCGTCAGGAGGACCACAACTTAGTTCATTGCGGCATATTGTTTGGGCTAGATCCGGAACTTCGAAAGCGTTTCGAAAACAGAAATGCTTTTGATATAATGGGTGAGTTGAAAATGATTTTCGACACACATGCTGCTGTAGAGAGCTACAACGCTTCAGAAAAGTTCTTTAGCTGCATGATGGAAGAGCACAACTCCGTTAGTGAGCATGTACTCAAGATGTCGGGTTATGTCGATAAGCTTGTATCCTTGGGAATAACGATTCCCATTGACTTAGGCATCCATCGTGTTATGCAGTATCTGCCACCTAGCTATAAGAGCTTTGTGATGAACTATAATATGCAAGGCATGAAGAAGTCTCTCCCCGAGCTTCTGTCAATGCTTAAAACTGCAGAAGTGGAGATCAAAAAGGAACATCAAGTGTTGATGATCAATAGTAACACTGGTTTCAAGAAAGACAAGAAGGGAAAACGGAAGGGACCGGTTGCCGTGCCTGAAAAGAAACCCTGAGTTGGACCCAAGTCTGATACCGAGTGCTACTATTGTAAGGGATGCCATCGAAGCACAATCGCCCCAAGTATTTGGCGATAAGAAGGCGGGAAGGCAAACAAAGGTATATATGATATACATGTTATTGATGTGTACTTGACTAGTGCTCGCAGTAGCACCGGGTATTTGATACCGCTCAGTTGCTAATATTTGTAACTCGAATCGGGCATGGAACAAGCGATCACCGCAAGGGGTGAGGTCAAGATGCGTGTCGGCAATGGATCAAGCGTTGATGTGATCGCCGTCGAAACGCTACCTCTCCACTTGCCGTCAGGATTAGTTATAAACTTAAATAATTGTTATCTGGTGCCTGCACTGAGCATGAACATTGTATCTGGATTGTGTTTAATGCGAAGTGGTTATTCATTTAAATCCGAGAACAATGGTTGTTCCATTTATATGAATGAAATCTTTTATGGTCATGCACCGATGATGAATGGTTTATTTCTATTAGATCTCGATGATAATGTTACACATATTCATAATGTTGATGCTAAAAGGATTAAACTTAATGACGATATATCCGCATATATGTGGCACTGCCGTCTAGGTCATATTGGCGTTAAATGCATGAAGAAGCTCCATTCGATGGACTTTTGGAATCACTTGATTTTGAATCATTTGATACATGTGAGCCATGCCTTATGGGCAAGATGACTAGAACGCCATTTTCCGGTTCAATGGAACGGGCGACAGATTTATTGGAAATCATACATTCTGATGTATGTGGTCCAATGAGTGTTTCGGCGCGAGGTGGATATCGTTATTTTGTTACTTTCACGGATGATTTGAGTAGATACGGTTATATCTACTTGATGAAACACAAGTCTGAAACCTTTGAAAAGTTCAAGGAATTTCAGAATGAAGTGGAAAATCATCGTAATAAAAAGATCAAATTTCTACGGTCCGACCGTGGAGGTGAGTATCTAAGTTACGAGTTTAGCACTCACATGAAAGAGTGTGGAATTGTTTCACAACTCACACCTGCCGGAACACCACAAATAAATGGTGTGTTAACGTCGTAATCGCATTTTATTAGATATGGTTCGATCTATGATGTCCGTGGACGGACTTTCCGTTGTCATTTTGGGGTTATGCACTAGAAACCTGCATTCACTTTAAATCGGGCACCATCTAAACTGCTTGAAAAGACATCAGATGAATTTTGGTTTGGAAACAAACCTATGCTGTCATTTCTTAAAGTTTGGGGATGCGATGTTTATGTGAAGAAACTTCAACCGGATAAACTCGAACCCAAAGCGGAAAAATGCGTCTTCATAGGATACCCTAAGGAAACTATTGGGTATTCCTTCTATCACAGATCCGAGGGCAAGGTTTTTGTTGCCAAGAATGGATCCTTTCTAGAGAAAGAGTTTCTCGCGAAAGGTGTGAGTAGTCGGAAGGTAGAACTCAAAGAGGTTATTGAACCTTCTCTTCAAAGTATGGCGAGTAGCGCAGCACCGGAAGTTTTTCCGGAGTTGGATTCACCTGTTGAAGAAGGAACTAATGATAATGATCATGAAACTCCAAAAGAGAGTACTACCAAACCTCGCAGGTCTAGCAGGACGCGTGCAGCTCCCGAGCTATACGGAAATCCTGTCATGAATTTCATGGTTGATGAAAATGATGAACCTGCGACATATGAAGAAGCGATGATGAGCCCGGATTCCAACAAATGGTTAGAAGCCATGAAATCCGAGATGGAATCCATGTATGAAAATCAAGTTTGGAACTTGGTGGACTTACCTCACGACCGAAAGGCCGTGGAGAACAAATGGATTTTCAAAAGGAAAATTGATGCTGATGGTAATGTAATCGTCTATAAAGCTCGACTTGTCGCAAAGGGGTTTCGACAAATTCAAGGAGTTGACTACGATGAGACATTCTCTCCCGTAGCGATGCTAAAATCAGTTAGGATTATGTTAGCAATTGCTGTATATTTCGATTATGATATATGGCAGATGGATGTCAAAACCGCGTTTCTTAATGGTAATATTGAAGAAGATTTGTATATGATACAACCAAAGGGTTTTGTCGATCCTAAGGATGCTAAAAAGGTGTTCAAGCTTCAGCGATCCATCTATGGATTAAAGCAAGCATCACGAAGTTGGAATCTCTGCTTTGATGAGGTGATCAAAGAGTTTGGAATTGTCCAAACTTATGGAGAAGCTTGTATTTACAAGAAAGTGAGTGGAAGCAATGTGGCATTTCTGATATTATATGTGGATGACATATTATTGATCGGAAATGATATAGATCTTTTAAACAGTGTTAAAAGTTATCTAAACAACAAATTTTCAATGAAGGACCTAGGTGAAGCGTCATACATATTAGGCATAAAGATCTATAGAGATAGATGTAGGCGCCTAATAGGGCTATCGCAAAGTACATACCTTGATAAGATTTTAAAGAAGTTTAAAATGGAAGATAGTAAGAAGGGGTTCTTACCTATGACACAAGGCACGACATTGAGTAAGACTCAAAGTCCGACTACGGCGGAAGAAAGAGAGAAAACGGACAAGGTCCCCTATGCTTCAGCCATAGGCTCTATAATGTACGCCACGCTATGTACAAGACCGGATGTGGCACATGCTATTAGTTTGACTAGTAGGTACCAATCGGATCCAGGTTCAGAACACTGGAAAGCGGTCAAGAATATCCTTAAGTACTTGCGAATAATTAAGGATATGTTTCTTGTATACGGAGGTGAAGAAGAGCTCGTCGCTAAGTGTTATGTCGACGCTAGCTTTGACACTGATCCGGATGACTCTAAGTCTCAATCCGGATACGTATTTCTCATGAATGGTGGAGTGGTTAGTTAGAGGAGCTCCAAACAACCCGTGGTGGCGGGATCAACAACGGAGGCCGAATATGTTGCTGCTTCAGAAGCGGCTCAGGAAGCAGTTTGGATGAAGGAGTTCATATCCGAACTAGGAGTGGTTGCAAACGCGTTGGACCCAATGGTGATCTATTGTGACAACAATGGTGCCATTGCCAATGCCAAAGAGCCAAGGTCTCACAAGCATTCCAAGCATATTAAGCGCCGGTTTCACTCCATCCGCGAGCATGTCAAGGATGGAGATATAAAGATTTGTAAAGTACATACGGATCTCAATGTAGCAGATCCGTTGACTAAAACTCTCCCTAGAGCAAAACATGATCTACACCAGAACTCCATGGGTGTTAGATACATCACTATGTAACTAGATTATTGTCTCTAGTGCAAGTGGGAGATCAAGGAATATGCCCTGAGAGGCAATAATAAAATGTTTATTATATGTATTCCAAGTATATGATAGATGTTTATTTTGCATGCTATAATTGTATTAATACGGAAACGTTAATACATGTGTGTTTAATAAACAAACAGAAAGTTCCTAGTTATGCCTCTCTCATAAACTAGTTCGTTGATTAACAAGATGATCAAAGTTTCCTGATCATAGACATTGGATGTTGTTAATAACGAGATCACAACATTAGTGTAATGGTGTGATGAACATTCATCCGAAGTATAGCATTACGATAAAAGTCATTGAGTTTATATTGCTATAAACAACTTACGAAGTAGTCCTAATCCTTAGACCATGAGATCATGCCAATCACTAACACCAGAAGAGTTTCTTGTTGACATCAAACGTCACACCGTAACTGGGTGATTAGAAAGATGGCTTCAAAGCTACTAAAGTGTTATGTTGAGAATCATGGATCAAGAGTGGAATTTGTTCATCCCGATGACTGATAGATATGCTCTGGGCCCTCTTGGTGATATCACATTGGTTAGCTTGCAAGCAAGTGATTTAATCACTAGAATGTTATATCACGGGAACGAGAAAGGAGTGCATGTCAGTAACGAGATCAAACTAGGTATGGAGATACCGATGATCGAATCTCGGACATGTAATATATCGTGAAACAAAGGGATTAAGATACAAGCGTAAAAGGTTCCGACGATCACAGGAAAAGTCATCGTTGAATGTGTGGGAGTCAGTATGGATCTCTAGGTCCCTCTACTGATTATTGATCAGAGAAGGGTCTCGATCATGTCCGCATTATTCGTGAACCGTAGGGTGACACACTTAAGGGACACTGACATCCAGTTGGAGCAAATGTTTCAGGCTGAAAGAATAAACAAGCGCAGGAATTTATTTCACTAGATATCGAAACAGGTTTTCAGGTGAAATTGCATAAAGTGGTTATGCATGTGAAATGGAATTCTAGCAAGGGGTTATTTGTTGGAAATTTAATGGCATGTTTGAGTGGAGGGAATTTAAAGGAATTTTGTGAGTGGAGTGTCCACCCACATGAAGAGGGGAGGGCAAGGGGGCAGCCCCCATTGTAGCATCCCAATTGTCTAACATTTGTAATGCTACTTGGTCTAGTAATAAAATGGCTACTTCCTACACATAATTGTTGCATCATCATCATATCATGCTCATGTCATCATGCCACCTTGCATTTGAGCATCATACAAAACCCTTGTGTTTTGGTTCTTACCTCATATGCATCATTAATTGTATTTGCCTCTTGTTATTGTATTTTGTTGTTGATATATTGTTTAAATGCCCAAGTTGAGTTGGGGGCATATCTTTTATTGACTCCACCACCTTTTCTTCACCACCTTATAATTCCACCATCCAATTAATATGAGCTGGCATTTATTTGAGTTTACCTAGCTCATGTGGGTTGGGTGGATCCAATACTAGTCCCTTTTGCTTGGCCTTATTCCACCTTTTGGGAATGCATGGAATAAAGCCATGTGATTTTATGTTGTTTTCACAATATGAATACATGGCATTTATTATTTGCATGGGCCATGCAACCATCATCAACCTTGGTCATCTTTGGTTCTCTTTGAGTTTGAGTGGTTCATCTATATCTCTAGCTTTTCTTTTGGGCTTGATATATTTTTGATCTTGCTTAAAACCTCATCTCCATCTCCATCTACCCCATCACCACCTTTTCTACTTTTTTCTTTTTTGGCTATCTTGCTTGAGCTTGTTGATCTTGCTTGATCTTGTTTTGTTTTGTCAAACACTCAACCTCTCCCCTCATCTTTCTACCTCTCTTGCTATCTCTAAAACCTACCCCCCTAATCACCATCCCCCATCTAACCCTAAACCCTACCCCTCTCCAACCATACCCATACTTGCATGATCGTGTGGGCATCACTCATCCCCTCTTCTATTTATTTTTCTCCCTCTTTTCTATCCTTGGCCTTCCCAAATTCTCCGCTCAAAGCTATCTGCAAGGTTCAAAAAGTTTTGAAATAAAAAGGTTGCTTGAATTTGGAAACAAACAAAACAAATGAAAATAAAAAGAAGAAGAATAGTGAGGGAGGAGAGCAGCAGCCACCTCGGCCCAGCCGCAGCAGCCCAAGAGAGAGAGCAACAACCCACCCCCTGGCCTAGTACCCCTTCACCAACGTCGTCCTGTTCACCGTCCTCCTCCCGATCCCCCCTTCTCTCTGCAGCGCTCACGGCGTGCAGTGTGGTCTCCCGCCACCACACCTGCCTCTTCTTATCCCCGAGCATGAGTCCCTTCCCCAGGAACCCTAGCTCCTCCTCTCTGACGCCACCCCCTTTTTTTTCCCCTTCTTCCTTCCATGAGCAGACAAGCGAGCAACACCGCTCTGTCGCTTGGTCGCCGGTGAGCACCGCGAAGCCGGGATCACACGCCTCGTCTGCGCCATTGTGGGGTCCTCGAGAGGAGTCAGACGTCCAGGAGCCTCTGCTTCCTCTTCTTCCTGACCAAGCGCGGAACCCCGCCGCCGTCGCCGACATCACCTCCGACCGCTCCCCTCCTCGATTCCTCTAGGAATCGGTCTAGGTGAGCACCCCCTTTCCGCCCTACCCCTCCTTGTTCTTCCCCTTCGCCTGTGTCGCGCCCGGCAGCCTCGCGCCCTGTCGCGCGCCACGCCGCGCTCACCGTCTGTGACTAGAACGCTGACATGACAGCGGCAGAAGAATCGATTCCCGCCTCTGTTTAGTCGTGGTGCCCATGTAGGCCTCCTACGGCGATGACCCCTTGTTGAAAGTCGTAGCCCTATCTTCACTCTGCAACTTTCTTTTTTGCATCTTGGCGAGATTCGTAGTATGTTGCTCGCCATCGTCTCCCGAAGTTTGGCCATTGTCATTGCCGAGATTCAGTTTCCCCTGGACACTTCGTCAGATTCAGAGAACGCTGCGGTTTTTTTACACTAAGGTCCCTGGTGTTTCCAGATTGAACCCGGCGTCCACCTCCTCGGCCCACATGTCAGCCACCGATCCATCTTGGAAGAACCCTGGTTTTCTGTGCCCTCAACCAGGCCCCCAAACCAACCCACGTGTCCTCCTCACGCAGCCAGCCAAGACTGGCCCCACCTGTCAAGGGTCATGGGTAGATTCTGGCAGAGTACCAAAAACCCAGTAGCTTGTCTGTTTCCAAATTCAAATCTTTCAAATTCAAATTTATTTTTCAAATCTGTTTAAATACAAATGAACCTATAACTTTCACTAGGTTCAGAATTTGAATTCAAACTTAATATGAAAAATGTTTCATTTTTGAATGCGAATTCAAATCTTTAATCAAATATTTTCAGAATCAATTTAAATGGTCAACCTTTGACTTTGACCCTATTTAATAATTTTGACTATAAAATAAATTTAAATTCATAATTCCAAATAATATATGTTTTCAAATCAGAAAAATGTGAGGATTTCAAATATGCCATTCAAAATATTATTTGAACACTTTAAATTCCAAGTTGCGTAAAATTACATAAAATGCCCCTTGACTTAAATAATTAATAACTTTGGTTCTACAACTCCGAATTTAACAAATGATATGTCTAAAATGATCAGCTCGACGAGACCTTTCTGTTTATGCTATCCATGACTTCAATTGCAGCATGCATCATATAAATATATAGTATACAGAAACTAATATGACAATAAAATGTGACCAAAACCCAATAAAAATGTTATTTCTTGTATTCTACACCTCACCCATGCCATGCTACATTATTGCCATGCAACTTGTGCATCATTCATCATGGCATGATTGTTTGCTTAACGCATCTTATTCCTATGCTTGTGCACTTTATTTATGTTGGCCCTTGTTTGTTTGGTTCTTCTTCGAATAGACGCTGAGCAGGGGATATATCAAGAGAACCAGGAGCACTACCCAGATCCGTCTCTCGCTTCAACAGAGTTGCCAGCAAGCACTACCACATGCTTGCATACGTACAGTACCTATTGCCTCTATCTTATTCTTGCATCATTGAGTCGCGATTGCATTAAACTGAATCCCAAGTATTGCATGGCTTTACTTTTAAACCCCACCAAGCTTGTTCCTCCATCCCATGAGCCATTACTACAGGAGTTGTTTGAGCCATGCGAGTCGTAGAACAGCATGTGTAGGGTATGTGAGAGTCTGATGGATAACGAGGTACCTAAACAACTTAACTTGAGTAGTAATGGGATAACTAATGAAAGTGGCACCGGTGAGCAACATCTGCTATTTGGTTTTTCCTGCTCACTTGTGTCCCGTAGGACCCCGAGTACTTGATTCCTGTTCCTTGATTATTCGCGCTATCCACATCCGGGAGGCTTATGGGACCCCCCTGAGCCAGAGCTTGATTCCGTCTTATTTCTTGGGGCCACAAACTAGTTTGAGGTTTTATTTACTATCCTGTACTTATGCCATGCTACTGCTTTATTTAAGATTGTGCGAGGAGCACACTGTACTGTTTAGGTAAGCGGAGTGTTTTCGCGGTATCGACAAGCCCAGTCACATTTTCGGGTTCCCAGTCGTTTACAGCCATTGACGCAAACCTTGAGTCCGTCTCGGAGTCAGCTAACTTCGTTGCGGGTAGCTTAATGGGGTGGCCCCCTGAAATATTTCTGAATCCTGTGATTGCTTTGTCGTGAAGGCCTCGTTGGGTTTTGATTTGGTTTTTCCGAGGTTGATCGAGTGTGTGTTGCTATTTGTGCACCCCTGCAGGGTCAAACTTTCTGAAAGCCATGTCCACGGTTATGGACGACTTGGAGCACAGTTTCTCGATCATAGACAAGCATAACTAAAGTACCGCTTTTAATTTGACTAAGTAATTGACTAGTAAATAGCGCAACACTCATGGAATGGTGAATAAAATTTCCAACGGATGGGGGGGTTGTTCGTCCGCTTCCTCGTTGGTAAGCGAGGAGGAGGATGGATCTGTGGATATTACTGTTATAACTGCTGTCATTAATTCACGGACATCCGTCTATCATTGGTTAGGCGGATGGTTAGCGAGTATCTATAGTACTGTTAGGGTTTATCTTTTGCTGCAATTGCGTCACCCCAGGTTGTGTCCCCTTTAGAGGCATTAAGACTTGCTGAGTACCCTTAGGGTCTCACACGATAAATTATTGGTTCAGATGAACAGGTACACTCGCAAGACGGATACTGGGTGGAGGAGGCTGATGATGTGGGCAACGATCGTTCGGTGTAGAGATTCCGGGAACGGGGATCCGTGAGATCTGTGGGCGGGATGTGCTTATTTCTGTGGCATCTTATGCCGATTTGTTTCTTATCCGTACTCGGAACTTGTTTGCCGCTTCCGCCTGTTTCTCTGATGTGTGATGTATGAGGAAATATTCTAAACTATTAGATCTATATAGAACATTTGAATCTTGCCGTATGGCGTTGCTATATTTCCTTTCTTTTTAGATGGAATGGCTCTGATGTACTATTGTATGGTGGCTTGCATACATACTCATTTGTGTATGTAGTTGATCCCTTCGCCTGCCGATTACGCCGTCCGTACTTGTCCCGATGACTGGAAGTGGTTGGGACGGCCGAAAGGTCTACCCGTGAGTGGCTTTTGGGCCCCACCGTACTATTTCAACCACTTCCGCTCATCCAGGCTTGTATCTAGGAGCGTAATTCACCGAGGTAGTTACAATTGGTATCAGAGCCATCCCGCCCTTCAGGGTCTCAGCCAAATGGTCGTTGTCAGTATAGCAAATATTTTTGGTAGTTATGTATACTAGGGAAAAACAAAACGCGAGAGTAGGACTGCTTCCACTTTTCTTCTTACCCACCCACCCACCCTTTTCTGGTAAGGAAGTGTAATGTTTTCGATCCTCTTCTTAAAAGTTCAAACTAGGATTCACGTGTTCTGGGTTTCCGTAGTACCATAGATTGTGTGTGTGTGTGTGTGTAATTCCTTGTCTATCTGTTGCATCCAAGTTGTTATCTAATCGGCCTTTTGGTTATCAACTGTTGGTACATTCCATACCGACAGGCTTTTGTGAACCGACGCGATCTATCTGATTCGTTGTATACCGACGCAATCTGTCTTACTCTTTGTTACCCGACGTTATCTTGTTGGGGTGTTCGTTTCCGTAGTTACCAATCTTTAGGTTCAACGTGAGAAGAAGGGGTTGGGATATGTGTTCCACTTATTCATATGCGGAGTAATGATTTGAGTGCGGGATGGAGTCGCGACCATACCACTACTTTTATCATTCGCTTTTGTATATTGAATTGGTAGAGTCACTAATCTTGATCCGTTAAGTAATTTTGCGCATCTATTGGTATTTTAATGCCGAAATTTGTGGAAAATTTTTCTTTGATATATTTGTGTACCACACTCCTTTTCAGTCGTGTGCGATATGCTTAATATCTTCTAGGTGATTTGAACTTTGTTGATATTGTAATATCATCTTAGAAAATTGTATCCTTTAATCCTGGTTAATTCCATCTTGGTACTATTTTGGATTATTATTATTCTCCATTATAGTACTGACTTGTGTTTTATATCAATCACAGGATGGCTCCACCACGCCGTTCTGATGAGGACATACCACTGAATCGATCCTTGTTGCACACAAACATCGCCAATGCCTTGGCAAAGAATGCAAGAACCAAAGAACTTTGAGGAAAGTGTCAGGAGGAATGAGTTTGCTCCACTACCTCCACCTCCCAAGCGAGGAGACATCAAAAGCTTCCTGAAATTCAACCCTCGCCAATTTGATGTTTCCGATCGACCACTGGATGCGGATGATTGGTTGCGTGAGATGTCAAGGCTACTCGAGACTGCTGATGTTCCTGAGCAGGAGTGGGTAAAGTGTGCTACTCACCTTCTGAAGGGGGATGCAGCTCTCTGGTGGGAGAATTACCTGAAGGCAAACTGTGTTGGGTCTCAGCCTACTTGGGAACGGTTCACGGGAGCGTTCAAAGAGCAGTATCTGTCAGAAATTGTCATGGAGAGGATGAAGGAAGCTTTTCTCAACCTCAAGCAGGGAAACGATAATGTCAACACCTATATGAGGAACTTCATGAATCTTTCTCGTTATGGTGGTGATGAGATCTCCGATGACAAGAAGAAGCAGAAGAGGTTCAGGCAAGGGCTCAATGCATCGATTAAATATGCAATCACACATGAAAGGCCGACGTCCTTCCTGGAACTTCAGCACACAGCTCTGCAAGAGGAAGCAAGTAGGCAAGTGTTTGAGGAGTCAAAGAAACACAACCGTGATGCACCAAGCTCTTCAGCTATGTCAGCTCCTTCTAAGCGGCGTGTCTGGGTTCCTAACACCCCACCGTCGCTCCCGGCTCCACCAAGACCTGCAAGTTACGCGTCAAGGCCACCAAACTTCATCACTTTGCTCCTGTGGGCTACAACCACCACTACCTCGAGCGCTGGCGGAGTCCTCGCTACGTTGCTCCACGTCCACCGGTGCTTGTTTCACGTGTGGAGACCACGGCATCTAAACTGAACTGTCTGCTGAAAAACAAAGCTCTTCCTCCACCCTCCAAGATCTGCGGCAAGCTCTCCTTTGGTTCGTGCACCACCACCTCGGGCTCTCAACATCAACACTAAGCCCGGGTCTACTGTTGCTCGTGCCAACTGTGTCAACGCCGCTCAAGCTGAGCATGCACCTGGAGTTGTGATGGGTATGCTTTCCGTTAACTCAGTCCCTGCACGAGTTTTGTTTGATTCTGGTGCATCGCATTCTTTTGTTTCTCACAAGTTTGCAAATGAGAACGAGTTAGCAATGGATCCTCTTCTTAAGCGGTTAATGGTTCTTTCTCCTGGAGCAACAATGGCAGCTGCTAAAATTAGCCATGGCAATCAAATTGAGATTGGTGGCTCTTTGTTCTCGGCATTCTTAATTGTTCTGGGCAATTCTGACATTGATGTCATCTTGGGCATGGATTGGTTGACAGCAAATGCAGCTGTGTTTGATTGTGCTGAACGCTCGGTTTCTCTGAAGATTCCTGAAGGCCATATAGTCTTTTCTCCAAGTCTGACTCCTGCTGTTCAGCTTTTCTCTTTGGCGGCTCTGAATGATGATGCTATGGAAGCTATTCAGAGTGTACTAGTGGTCTGTGAGTTCCCAGATGTTTTTCCTGAAGAGTTTCCGGGTATGCCTCCGGATCGTGAGGTTGAGTTTGTAATTGAGCTTGAACCTGGAACGACTCCTATCTCCAAGCGGCCTTATAAAATGGGTCCTGCTGAGTTGGCTGAACTCAAACGTCAACTTGATGAACAAGAGAAGTTGGGTTTCATTCAACACAATACTTCTTCTTGGGGTAGCCCAACAATCTTTGTGAATAAGCGAGACAAGACTGATAGACTTTGTGTTGACTATCGGGCTCTCAATGCTAAAACCATCAAGAACAAATATCCCCTTCCGCGGATTAATGATCTCTTCGATCGCTAGTCGGAGGTGGTGTTCTCTAAGCTTGACTTGAGAAGTGGTTATCACCAAATCAAGATTCGCAAGGAAGATGTGCCTAAAACAGCTTTCACCACCCGCTATGGCCTGTATGAGTACACAGTCATGTCTTTCGGTCTCACCAACGCACCTGCTACCTTCTCGAGGCTTATGAACTCGGTTTTCATGGAGTACCTTGATAAGTTCGTTGTGGTCTATCTGGATGACATCCTGGTCTATTCTAAGTCCAAGGAAGAGCATGAAGAACACCTTCGGTGTGTCCTAAACAAGCTTCGTGAGAACCGCTTGTATGCAAAGTTTTCCAAGTGTGAGTTTTGGCTGCCTCAAGTAACCTATCTTGGTCATGTCATCTCTGCCAAGGGCATTGCAGTCAACCCGGAAACTGTGAAGACAATTGTTGAATGGCTTCCTCCTGTTAATGTAAAAGAAGTAAGGAGTTTCCTTGGTTTGGCTAGTTATTGTCGTCGCTTCGTTCAGGACTTCTCGAAGATAGCGAAGCCTCTTACCGATCTCCTTAAGAAAGGCAAGAAATACCTTTGGACTCCTGCGTGTCAAGCAAGCTTTGAGACACTCAAAGAGAAGCTCACTTCCACACCAGTCTTGGTTCCTTCGGATACATCTAAGCCTTTCCAGATATTCTATGATGCCTCTTTGCAAGGATTGGGTGCGGTCCTTATGCAAGAGAAACAAGTGGTTGCTTATGCTTCTCGACAGTTGAAGACGCATGAGATCAACTATCCCACACATGACCTTGAGCTCGCAGCAGTTGTCTTTGCTTTGAAGCTATGGAGGCACTACTTGCTTGGCAAACTGCTAGAGATCTTTTTCGACCACAAGAGTTTGAAGTATATCTTCACTCAGCTCGATCTCAACCTTCGCAAAGGAGATGGATTGAAGCAATCAATGATTTTGATTTGACCATCAACTACACCGGCAAAGCTAATGTCATGGCCGATGCTCTCACCAAAGCTTATGTCAACAACCTTGTGATGGAAGAACAACAACCTCTTGTGCGAGGAATTCCACTCAACTCGAAATTGTGGAACAAGGGCATCTCCGAACCTTCCGCTACTCTCTTGGAAGAAAAGATTCGCTCTCGTCAGCTTGGTGATCCGCACACCAAAAAGATCATCTCCAAACTTCAGCTTCCGAAGTATGAGTCCTTACACGTCGATGATCAAGGCACGCTTTTCTTTGAACACCGGATGTTTGTTCCAAACTACCCGGGTTTGAGAGAGCAAGTTCTCAAGGAGGCGCACGATTCTGTTCTTTCTATCCATCCTGGCAGCACAAAGATGTACATGGACTTGAAAACACAATATTGGTGGCCTGGTTTGAAACGATATTGTGCCAAGTATGTCTCGGAGTGTGATGTCTGCCGCAGAGTGAAAGCTGTCCATCAGAAACCTTTCGGTCTTCTACAGCCATTGAAACCCCCGGAATGGAAATGGGAGAGAGTAGAGATGGACTTCATCACTGGCTTTCCAAGGTCACAGAAGGGCAACAATGCAATCTTTGTTGTCATCGACAGGCTTTCTAAAGTGGCTCATTTCTTCCCCGTCAAGGAAACAATTTCTGGAATTCAGTTGGTTGAGCTCTATATCAACAGAATTGTCTCTCTGTATGGGGTTCCGCTTGAGATCAGTTCAGACCGTGGAAGCATCTTCACTTCCAAGTTCTGGGAAAGTTTCCAAAATGCTTTGGGAACAAAGTTGAACTTCAGCACTGCTTACCACCCTCAGTCGCAAGGACAAGTTGAAAGGATCAATCAGATTCTGGAGGATATGCTTCGTGCGTGCGTTATATCTTTTGGCATGAAGTGGGAGGAATGTCTTCCCTATGGTGAATTCTCTTACAACAACAGCTTCCAGAAGAGTTTGAAGATGGCACCATTTGAGGCTCTCTATGGTCGCAAGTGCAGAACTCCGATTGGTTGGTCGGGTGCAGGAGAAAGAATATGGTTTGGCCCTCACATTGTAACTCAAGCGGAGGAGAAGGTGCATATCATTCTTGAGAACCTGAAGATTGCTCAAAGTCGTCAGAAGAGCAATTATGACAGGAAGCACACGGACATGGTGTATGCCCCTGGTGATCTCGTTTACCTTCGTGTCACTCCCATGAGAGGCACACACCGCTTTGGTATCAAAGGAAAGCTGGATCCTAGATACATCGGTCCTTTCAAAATTCGTGGTAGAAGAGGAGAAGTTGCTTATGCCCTTGAGCTCCCGGAAAAACTCAAGGTTCATGATGTTTTCCACATCTCTTA
Organism: Avena longiglumis; assembly: GCA_030063025.1. Taxonomy (NCBI): domain Eukaryota; kingdom Viridiplantae; phylum Streptophyta; class Magnoliopsida; order Poales; family Poaceae; genus Avena; species Avena longiglumis. Next base: position 253,742,690 of record CP125974.1, read on the forward strand.
GCTCAAGAAGTGCTTCAAAGATCCCGGCAGGACCGTGGATCATGAGCTTATCGATCTCCAAGAAGACCTGTCTTATCAAGAACACCCCACAAAAATCCTTGAGACCGCAGAAAGAAGGACTCGCAACAAGTCCATCAAGTTCTGCAAGGTGCAGTGGTCGCACCATTCTGTTGATGAAGCCACTTGGGAGCGTGAAGATGAACTCCGTGCCAACTATCCTGCTCTCTTTGTGTCTTCTTCTTCTTCTTCCTAGAATCTCGGGGCGAGATTCCTGTTTAGTGGGGGAGAGTTGTAGCATCCCGATTGTCTAACATTTGTAATGCTACTTGGTCTAGTAATAAAATGGCTACTTCCTACACATAATTGTTGCATCATCATCATATCATGCTCATGTCATCATGCCACCTTGCATTTGAGCATCATACAAAACCCTTGTGTTTTGGTTCTTACCTCATATGCATTATTAATTGTATTTGCCTCTTGTTATTGTATTTGGTTGTTGATATATTGTTTAAATGCCCAAGTTGAGTTGGGGGCATATCTTTTATTGACTCCACCACCTTTTCTTCACCACCTTATAATTCCACCATCCAATTAATATGAGCTGGCATTTATTTGAGTTTACCTAGCTCATGTGGGTTGGGTGGATCCAATACTAGTCCCTTTTGCTTGGCCTTATTCCACCTTTTGGGAATGCATGGAATAAAGCCATGTGATTTTATGTTGTTTTCACAATATGAATACATGGCATTTATTATTTGCATGGGCCATGCAACCATCATCAACCTTGGTCATCTTTGGTTCTCTTTGAGTTTGAGTGGTTCATCTATATCTCTAGCTTTTCTTTTGGGCTTGATATATTTTTGATCTTGCTTAAAACCTCATCTCCATCTCCATCTACCCCATCACCACCTTTTCTACTTTTTTATCTTTTGGCTATCTTGCTTGAGCTTGTTGATCTTGCTTGATCTTGTTTTGTTTTGTCAAACACTCAACCTCTCCCCTCATCTTTCTACCTCTCTTGCTATCTCTAAAACCTACCCCCCTAATCACCATCCCCCATCTAACCCTAAACCCTACCCCTCTCCAACCATCCCCATACTTGCATGATCGTGTGGGCATCACTCATCCCCTCTTCTGTTTATTTTTCTCCCTCTTTTCTATCCTTGGCCTTCCCAAATTCTCTGCTCAAAGCTATCTGCAAGGTTCAAAAAGTTTTGAAATAAAAAGGTTGCTTGAATTTGGAAACAAACAAAACAAATGAAAATAAAAAGAAGAAGAATAGTGAGGGAGGAGAGCAGCAGCCACCTCGGCCCAGCCGCAGCAGCCCAAGAGAGGAGCAACAACCCACCCCCTGACCCAGTACCCCTTCACCAACGCCGTCCTGTTCACCGTCCTCCTCCCGATCCCCCCTTCTCTCTGCAGCGCTCACGGCAGTGGCGGTGGCTGCCTCCTGGCCACCACCCTGCCCCTCTTCTTATCCCCGAGCCGCGGAGTCCCCTTCCCCTAGGAACCCTAGCTCCTCCCTCTCTGTGACGCCGCCACCCCCCCTTTTTTCCCCCTGTCCTTCTTCCTTCCGCGAGCAGCGACAAGCAGAGCAACACTGCTCTGTCACCTTGGTCACCGGTGAGCACCGCTGAAGCCGGGGATCACACGCCTTCGTCCGCGCCGCTGTTGGGGTCCCTCGAGAGGAGTTGTACGTCCCAGGAGCCTCTGCTTCCTCTTCTTCCTGACCAAGCGCAGAACCCCGCCGCCGTCGCCGACATCACCTCCGACCGCTCCCCTCCTCGATTCCTCTGGGAATCGGTCTAGGTGAGCACCCCCTTTCCGCCCTACCCCTCCTTGTTCTTCCCTTCGCTGTGAGCCTCGGCAGCTCGCTGCCAGACGTCGTCACGCCAAGGCTCACCGTCTGTGACTAGAACGCTACTGACGGCGGCAAGAAGAATCGATTCCCGCCTCTGTTCTTAGTCGTGCCCCGCGCGCTGTAGGCCTCCTACGGCGATGACCCCTTGATGAAAGTCGTAGCCCTATCTTCACTCTGCAACTTTCTTTTTTGCATCTTGGCGAGATTCGTAGTATGTTGCTCGCCATCGTCTCCCGAAGTTTGGCCAGCGCTGTTCGCTGTCGAGATTCAGTTTCCCCTGGACACTTCGTCAGATTCAGAGAACGCCGCGGTTGTTTTACGCTAAGGTCCCTGGTGTTTCCAGATTGAACCCGGCGTCCACCTCCTCGGCCCACATGTCAGCCACCGATCCATCTTGCAGAAGAACCCCTGGGTTTTCCAGGCCCTCAACCCGCGGTCCCCCAAACCAACCCACGTGTCCTCCTCACGCCGCAGCCTGGGCCAAGACTGGCCCCACCGTCGATGGTCAGGGTAGATTCTGGCAGAGTACCAAAAACCCAGTAGCTTGTCTGTTTCCAAATTCAAATCTTTCAAATTCAAATTTATTTTTCAAATCTGTTTAAATACAAATGAACCTATAACTTTCACTAGGTTCAGAATTTGAATTCAAACTTAATATGAAAAATATTTTATTTTTGAATGTGAATTCAAATCTTTAATCAAATATTTTCAGAATCAATTTAAATGGTCAACCTTTGACTTTGACCCTATTTAATAATTTTGACTATAAAATAAATTTAAATTCATAATTCCATATAATACAAATAATATATGTTTTCAAATCAGAAAAATGTGAGGATTTCAAATATGCCATTCAAAATATTATTTGAACACTTTAAATTCCAAGTTGATTAAAATTACATAAAATGCCCCTTGACTTAAATAATTAATAACTTTGGTTCTACAACTCCGAATTTAACAAATGATATGTCTAAAATGATCAGATCGACGAGACCTTTCTGTTTATGCTATCCATGACTTCAATTGCAGCATGCTTCATATAAATATATAGTATACAACAACTAATATGACAATAAAATGTGACCAAAACCCAATAAAAATGTTATTTCTTGTATTCTACACCTCACCCATGCCATGCTACATTATTGCCATGCAACTTGTGCATCATTCATCTTGGCATGATTGTTTGCTTGACGCATCTTATTCCTATGCTTGTGCACTTTATTTATGTTGGCCCTTGTTTGTTTGGTTCTTCTTCGAATAGACGCTGAGCAGGGGATATATCAAGAGAACCAGGAGCACTACCCAGATCCGTCTCTCGCTTCAACTGTGTTGCCAGGCAAGCACTACCACATGCTTGCATACATACAGTACCTATTGCCTCTATCTTATTCTTGCATCATTGAGTCGCGATTGCATTAAACTGAATCCCAAGTTTTGCATAGCTTTACTTTTAAACCCCACCAAGCTTGTTCCTCCATCCCATGAGCCATTACTACAGGAGTTGTTTGAGCCATGCGAGTCATAGAACAGCATGTGTAGGGTATGTGAGAGTCTGATGGATAACGAGGTACCTAAACAAATTAACTTGAGTAGTAATGGGATAACTAATGAAAGTGGCACCGGTGAGCAACATCTGCTATTTGGTTTTTCCTGCTCACTTGTGTCCCGTAGGACCCCGAGTACTTGATTTATGTTCCTTGATTATTTCGCGCTATCCACATCCGGGAGGCTTATGGGACCCCCCTGAGCCAGAGCTTGATTCCGTCTTATTTCTTGGGGCCACAAACTAGTTTGAGGTTTTATTTACTATCCTGTACTTATGCCATGCTACTGCTTTATTTAAGATTGTGCGAGGAGCACACTGTACTGTTTAGGTAAGCGGAGTGTTTTCGCGGTATCGACAAGCCCAGTCACATTTTTGGGTTCCCAGTCGTTTCTGACCATTGACGCAAACCTTGAGTCCGTCTCGAGTCGCCTAACTTCGCTATGGTAGCTTAATGGGGTGGCCTCAAATATTTCTGAATCCTGTGATTGCTTTGTCGTGAAGGCCTCGTTGGGTTTTGATTTGGTTTTTCCGAGGTTGATCGAGTGTGTGTTGCTATTTGTGCACCTCAGGTCAAACTTTCTGAAAGCCGTGTCCGCGGTTATGGACGACTTGGAGCACAGTTTCTCGATCATAGAAAAGCATAACTAAAGTACCGCTTTTAATTTGACTAAGTAACTGACTTGTAAATAACGCAACACTCATGGAATGGTTAATAAAATTGCCAACGGATGGGGGTTGTTCGTCCGCTTCCTCGTTGGTAAGCGAGGAGGAGGATGGATCTTTGGATATTCGTTATAATCTTTGTCATTAATTCACGGACATCCGTCTATCATTGGTTAGGCGGATGGTTAGCGAGTATCTATAGTACTGTTAGGGTTTATCTTTTGCTGCAATTGCGTCACCCCAGGTTGTGTCCCCTTTAGAGGCATTAAGACTTGCTGAAAATTTAGGGTCTCACACGATAAATTATTGGTTCGGATGAATAGGTACACTCGCAAGACGGATCCGGGTGGAGGAGGCGATGATGTGGGCAACGATCGCTCGGTGTAGAGATTCCGAACGGGATCCGTGAGATCTGGCGGATGTGCTTATTTCGTGGCATCTTATGCCGATTTGTTTCTTATCCGTACTCGAACTTGTTTGCCGCTCACTTTCTCTGATGTGTGATGTATGAGGAAATATCCTAAACTATTAGATCTATCTAGAACATTTGAATCTTGCCGTATGGCATTGCTATATTTCCTTTCTTTTTAGATGGAATGGCTCTGATGTACTATTGTATGGTGGCTTGCATACATACTCATTTGTGTATGTAGTTGATCCCTTCGCCTGCCGATTACGCCGCCCGTACTTGTCCCGATGACTGGAAGTGGTTGGGACGGCCGAAAGGTCTACCCGTGAGTGGCTTTTGGGCCCCACCGTACTATTTCAACCACTTCCGCTTATCCAGGCTTGTATCTAGGAGCGTAATTCACCGAGGTAGTTACACCCATGCGCCGGACACCCCCTTGGGGTTCCCCCTTCCTCCTATAAAAGGCACCCCTCTCCTCACTTCTCACTCACAGCTCCTCGTGAAGGATCTCTCTCCCCCTCTAGAATTTATCCCCCATGGTCTCGGACTAGCGAGAGACATGTTCCCGGTGGCTATTCGGCAAGAAAGGGTTGTGCTTCCGCTGCATCGCTGGAGCGAGGAGGAGGAGGTTGCTCGGTGTCTTGTACGTGTGTGCGAGCACGGATGCGCTGCTGCTTTGCGGCGCTAGGACTTCCTCTCGATCTTGAGATCGGCAAGAGATCGTCTACATCAACCACGAGTTAAACTCGTTAAGCTTTGTCGGTCTTCAAGGGTATGTTCTCTACGGATATACATCCGCCCGTTGTTTGTATCTAGTAGATAGATCTTGGTACATAGTTCCCATCGTAGGAATTTTTTTGTTTTCTATGCTGTGAACCCAACACTATTAGCAAAGAAGGCATTCCAGGTGTCGTAGTTGTCAGGATCCCACTGGGGATCCATCCGCTGCTCCGGCCTGAGCTCGTGGTAGAAGTGGTCCGTGATGGCCACCTGGCGTGCGGAACCTTGAGGGACAGGAGGGACAGGAACCCCTCCAGCTCAGCATCCAGCCGGCGGGCGGGCGGTAGCCCGGTAGACAAGGGTAGTTGGAGGCGCACAGCGCCTCGGTCTCCCCGAGGGTCAGAATGGCCCAGTAGGCGTCGTCCATTGTTCTAAGAGAGGAAGGTGTGGATGTGTGGATATCGATGGAGTGATCGCCCTAGATATAGAGGGAAAGGGCGGGAAAACTTGGCGGGAAGCTTTGGGAAATGGCGGGAAATATCTTTAGTCCCGGTTAGTGACTACGACCGTAACTAAAATCTCTCGTAAAAAGGAAAGGGCGGGAAAACTTGGCGGGAAGCGGTGGGCAATGGCGGGAAATATCTTAGTACCGGTTTGTGACTACAACGGGTAATATAATGGATATTATATTAAGATTCTTTATATTTTTCTGATAATAATAGACATATTATTTGTTTTATTTGGATTTTTACAATAAAATATATGATTTTCTAAAGTTTTATATTTGATTTGAATTAAAAAAAGAAAAATTACAAATGAAATAATTTATAAATGATGCAAACAGATATATGGATATTATATTAAGATTCTTTATATTTTTCTGATAATAATAGACATATTTGTTTTATTTGGATTTTTACAATAAAAGATACGATTTTCCAAAGTTTTATATTTGATTTGAATTAAAAAAGAAAAATTTAAAAATAACAAACTTGTCCCGGGCCGTGGCTCGACCCGGGACTAGTGGGTGCCTGCGTGCGCGAGAACGGAGCAGCCGAAAAAACCCTCTAGTCCCGGGCGATGGCTTGACCCGCGACTAAAGGGGGGGGGTATTTAGTCGCGGGTTAAGCCATGGCTTGACCCGGGACTAAAGGGGTGACCCTTTATATTCCACGTGCCCGCCCATGGTGTGCCCACCTAGCACTTAGCAAGATATGACGACGAAGACGAAGATGAGAAGACGTCGTCGACGCAGAGAACAGGGGAGGTGCTACCCGGCCGATTCCCGCGCCGCCGCCCTCGTCTCCGGCCGCCCCGCCGTACCGCAGAGCCATCGCACACCGTATCGTCGAGCCTCCGCGCGTAGTGCTGCGCCGCCTTGCCGTGTCACCGCCCGTATGTCGTGCCACCCGCCGCATGCCAGATCGCTGAGCCTCCGTGCCGTGGCGCACCGTGTCCGTGTCGCGCCGTCGTCTTGCGCGCCTCGCCCACGCCGTTGTTCCTCCCGCCTACTCATGGAGGTGGTTATTTAATTATACTTTAGTATTAATTATATATTTAGGTTTTTGTATAATTAGTCTAGTATTAATTAGTAGTATATTTAGGTTTTTGTAATAATATTTATTATTAGTATTATTATTAGTAGTAATATTTAGGTTTTGTATAAATGTTATTCTTAGTATTTATATTATTAGTATATTATTAGGAAATGTTAGTACTTTTTATAGTTTTTTGTTATATTTTTTCTATAGTTTTTTATTGTTAGGATTATTAGGATTATTATAATTAGGTTTATTAGGGTTTTTTGTTATAGTTTTTTCTATAGTTTTTTTATATTAGGGTTTTTTGTTTAAGTTATTAGGATTATTGTTTTACCACAAATAATATTAGTTTTTTTTTGTTTTAGTTATTAGGATTATTGTTTTACCATAAGCAATATTTGGTTTTTTTGTTTTAGTTATTAGGATTATTGTTTTACCATAAGTAATAATAGGGTTATTAATTAGGGTTATTTTTTTTTGTTTTAGTTATTAAGATTATTGTTTTACCGCAAATAATATTAGGGTTATTGCTTTTTTGTTTTAGTTATTAGGGTTATTGTTTTTTCTAACCTATTTAACTCTCTTTTTGTTATAGATAATTAAGCCATGGATCCATCCGAAGATCCTGGTCGCAGCGGTGAAGGTTATCTTCAGGACATGATATGAGGTGAAATTCCTCTTAATATTACTACCGGCGAAGATATTTTGCTCGAGGAAGAGATATCCTCATATCTGAATCCATCCGGTGATGGACTAGAGGAAAACCTAATGTATCAAGGGGAAGACCGGATGGACGAAGGGCAAACAAATAACAACAATAATGATGGCCACTCGACAGGATCCGGCGAGGTACATATATATATAAATCCTCGTGTTACCTCTATTCATTAACTGATCTAGATATATATTAATCACTCTCTCTTCTTCTTTTAGCCCACCGGATCAAAGCAATCGACAGCTCAAACGAAACGAGGGCCGAACAAAAAGTTGGATGGTAATCAGAGGTTCACCATCGAAGAAATAGATGATGATGGTGAACCGATTGCTCCAGAGAAGCACCGGAGGATGTTTATAAATCAATGCGGGGTTCTTGTTAGGGACAACCTGCCGATCACCATCCATGAATGGAATCAGTCAAAGAAACCAGGTGAAGAATCCAACAGCTATGTCACCGATGATGCCAAAGATGACCTTTGGCAGAAGCTCATAGCGCATTTCATACTACCTCCAGAGTATGAAGAATTTGAGGTAGATGGTATTACCCCAAGGCCTGGTGGGCTTGAAAATAGAGAGAAAGTCAAGGAGTGGGATTTGAGCAAGATGGCTGAACTGTACCGGAACCACAAGAAAAGTTTATACGCGAAATATGTCACAAAAAAGAAAACTCCAGACTTCAAAGGAGTAAACGAGAAGTTAAGAGAATAGTTGCCCGATTTTGTACAGTACAAGCAATCTGATAAAGCAAAGGCAAAGTCGGCAAAGAACGCGTTAAATGCTTCCCAAAAGAAATACCATCATAAAATGGGGACATGTGGCTACAAGAGTGCCTTCCCTAAGTGGGAAACTATGGAGAAGAAAATGAGGGCTAGAGGCGTCACTCATGGTACATATGGATGGCCGGAGAGGTCAAAGAACTGGTGGTACGGGCATGGGGGATCGTTGGACCCAAAAACAGGGAAGACATTATTTCATGAAAAAATTCTAAAACCCTCCCAAGACCTTATTCAAGCAATGAACGATGCTTAATTGGGATTGTTCCGTCATGAGAGAGAGAGAACGACGAGCTGACACGCGCCCTAGGGAATCCTGAAAAGGGAGGACGAACACGAGGCAAAGGCACCGGTGTCTTGTGGAAGAAAGGGTTTCCTCAGTACGATGCTAGTTACAGAAGCCGTTAGAGAAAGAAGGACCGGGAGGCAAACCGGATCTCCAGGGTAGAGAAGGACCTAGCTGATCTGAAGAACCTCATGCATGAAATTATACAAAGGCCGTCGTCGTCAACTCACCCGCGGGCTGATGAGCCTGCATTGGATCTTAGCCAGCGGAGAAGCAGCTTGCTTCCACGGAGGTCCGGGCTGATGATCAAGCACTGCTGTATGATGCACCGGCTCCTCACTACCCCGTGGATGATGTCAGAGAGATGGCACAATGTGATCTACATCAGCCAATGAACAACCTGTCCTTCAAGGTGGCGATCGGCCTTTGCTTTACTGTCTACCTGCACTCCACCATTCACTTCCGATTCCAGCTATGCTCGTGTCACGGTGGATGACATAGTGGAGGATTTTACGGACCTAGAGATTGAAATTGCTATGCACAAGGCTCGAAACTAGGAGATGTCAAGCGCAACATCATTCTATGGAATAAGAAGTACATCAAGTTTCCAGGCTCGGCGCCAAGGCCACCGACTCCGAGGAATCCAAGTCCACCCCGCATCGAATATCGTCAACCTCCAAGTCCACCCCAAGCCGATTATCTCCAACCACCAAGTCCACCCCGCCCGCTGACGATCGCCATAGCAGGAGTTCATCAACCCGATCTCCACCTCTGTGCAATACTCGATCTCCGCCTCCGCCTCCGTGCAATACTACTACCTCGTCGAAGAAACGGAAGTTCGATGCTCCACACGCCCCACATCGAAGAAAGGTCAAACGGGGAAGATAGTCGACATCCCGCCAGCTCTTCCAAAGATGCCTTATGACAAGACCGATAAGGAAACTAACGCGGATGTGGGTGCCCAAGTTAGGACGCATTTTGCACCCAAAAATCCTGAGCCAAAGCCGGTATATGATGAAAAAACCAAAAAGTAGGCTAAGTCCTTTCTTGAGCAACCATCCCAGATATCGATGAATCTGGAATCAGACTATGACCGGGAGATTATTAAGCAAGCACAGAAAAAAAATCACAAGTGCAAAAAGCGGGAAGCAAGTTGTCGGCTTCGAACCGAAGAATCAATCGGTCGCCCTGTTCAAAGTCATTTCAGACCTCGACAAGGCCTTCAGAGCTGAAATGGATATGGACATGCAAATAATGGACCCTAGAGCCCGTAATAATGCCGCACTAATGGGAATCACTGTATTGCAGGCCAAAGCACTTGCTATCGAAGCAAAAATGTCTCTTGGTCAATATTTAGGCTATGAAGATACGCCAGTGGGTCATATAGTACGGAAGTATGTCCAAGGGGAGCCTCTAGTCAGTAATGAGGAGCTCGCGTGTCTATCCACACATATGCAAAATATGCACGAATGGTACATGTCGCAAGCAGAAAAAAGCATCCGAAAGATTGGTTTTCGGTGGACGTTAGAAAGGAGCATCACTTCAAACCATACTCGATATAGGTTCAAATGACCGAACTGTTTCAGTTATACAACCAGCGCACCCTCGACAAATCTATCATTGGTTGCTACTATCTGTAAGTGATTTATTTCTATAATTAAGTTTGTAGCTCAGCTCGTTCATTGTATTACAGAATGAAGATGCTTGAATGCAAAAGAGCTAGAAGATACGACATTGGGATCATTGACCCATATATCGTTAATGAATATACGTTAAAGAATCACCCTAAGGACGTGGAGGAAGACATGTGCAGGTTCTTAACCGAGAATAATTTTGTTAAGGAAATACTATTTCCTTACAACTTCAAGTGAGTGTTTATATCTTGTACACATTTTATTTTTGCTTACTCAATAAGCTATGCATATTCATTCTGTAATACAATGAACGAGCTAAAGCTACAAACTTAATTATAGAAATAAATAACTTACAGACAGTAGCAACCAATGATAGATTTGTCGAGGGCGCGCTGGTTGTATAACTGAAACAGTTCGGTCATTTGAACCTGTATCGAGTATGGTTTGAAGTGATGCTCCTTTCTAACGTCCACCGGAAACCAATCTTTATGATGCTTTTTACGCTTGCGACATGTACCATTCATGCAGATTTCGCATATGTGTGGATAGACGCGAGCTCCTCATTCTTGACTAGAGGCTGCCCTTGGACATCTTGCCATACTATCTGACACACTGGAGTATCTTCATAGCCTAAATATTGACCAAGAGACATATTTGCTTCGTTAGCCAGTGCTTTGGCCTCCGATACAGTGATTCCCATAAGTGCAGCATTATTACGGGCTCTAGGGTCCATTATTTGCATGTCCATATCCATTTCAGTTCTGAAGGCCTTGTCAAGGTCTGAAATGACTTTGAGCGGGGCGACCGATTGATTCTTCTGTGCTACGAGCTGGGCAACTTGCTTCCCGCTTATTGCACTTGTGATTTTTTTCTTTTGTGCTTTCTTAATAATCTCCCGGTCATAGTCTGATTCCAGATTCATCGATATCTGGGATGGTTGCTCAAGAAAGGACTTAGCCCACTTTTTTGTTTTTTCGTTATATACCGGCTTTGGCTCAGGTTTTTTGGGTGCAAAATGCGCCTTAACTTGGGCAGCCACATCCGCGTTAGTTTCCTCGTCGGTCTTGTCATAAGGTCTCTTTGGAAGAGCCGACATGATATCGATTATCTTCGGCGTTTGACCTTTCTTCGATGTGGGGCGCAGGGGACCGTCGAACTTCCGTTTCTTCGACGAGGTAGTAGTATTGCACGGAGGCAGAGGCGGAGATCGAGTTTATGTACTCCTGCTACGGCGATCGTCAGCGGGGCAGGGTGGACTTGGAGGTTGGCGATAATCGGGTTGGGGTGGACTTGGAGGTTGGTAATAATCGGGTTGGGGTGGACTTGGAGGTTGACGATATTTGATGCGGGGTGGATTTGGATTCCTTGGAGTCGGTGGCCTTGGCGCCAAGCCTGGAAACTTGATGTACTTCTTATTCCATAGAATGATGTTGCGCTTGACATCTCCTAGTTTCGTAAGGCCTTCAGGCATAGCGATTTCAATCTCTAGGTCCGCAAAATCCTCCACTATGTCATCCACCGTGACACGAGCATAGCCTGGTGGAATCGGAAGTGAATGGTAGAGTGCTCCAGGTAGACAAGGTAAAGCAGTGCCGATCGCCACCTTGAAGGACAGGTTGTTCATTGGCTGATGTAGCTCACATTGTGCCATCTCTCTGACATCATTCACGGGGTAGTGAGGAGCCGGTGCATCATCTAGCAGTTCTTGATCATCAGCACGGACCTCCGTGGAAGCCAAACGCTGCTTCTCCGTTGTCTAAGATCCAATGCAGGATCATCAGACCGCGGGTGAGTTGACGATGGCGGCCTTTGGCTAATTTCATGCATGAGGTTCTTCAGATCAGCTAGGTCCTGCTCTACCCTGGAGATCCGGTACCTCCGGTCCTTCTTTCTCGGCGGCTTCAGAATCGGCATCGTATAGAGGAAAACATTTCTTCCACGAGACACCAGCGCCTTTGCCTCGTGTTCGTCCTCCCTTTTCAGGATTCCCTAGGGCGCGTGTCAGCTCGTCGTTCTCTCTCTCGGGACGGAACAATCCCAATTGAGCATCGTTCATTGCTTGAATAAGGTCTTGGGTGGGTTTTAGAATTTTATCATGAAATAATGTCTTCCCTGTTTCTGGGTCCAAGGATCCCCCGTGCCCGTACCACCAGTGCTTTGACCTCTCGGGCCGTCCATCTGTCCCAGGAGTGACGCCTCTAGCCCTCATATCCTTCTCCATAGTTTCCCACTTAGGGATGGCACTCTTGTAGCCACATGTCCCCATTTTATGATGGTATTTCTTGTTGGCAGCATTTAACGCGTTCTTTGCCGACTTTGCCTTTGCTTTATCAGATTGCTTGTACTATACAAAATCGGGCCACTGTTCTCTCAACTTCTCATTTACTCCTTTGAAGTCTGGAGTTTTCTTTTTCGCGACATATTTCGCGTATAAATTTTTCTTGTGGTTCCGGTATAGTTCAGCCATCTTGCTTAGTGCCCACTCCCTGAATTTATCTCTATTTTCAAGCCCACCTGTCCTTAGGGTAATACCATCTACCTCAAATTCCTCATACTCTGGAGGTAGTATGAAATGCGCTATGAGCTTCTGCCAAAGGTCATCTTTGGCATCATTTGTGACATAGCTGTTGGATTCTTCACCGGGTTTCTTTGACTTATTCTATTCTTGGATGGTGATCGGCAGGTTGTCCCTAACAAGCACCCCGCATTGATTTATAAACATCCTCCGGTGCTTCTCTGGAGCAATCGGTTCACCATCATCATGTGGCATCCCGCAAAACCACTACTAGAAAATCGCGTTGTTTTTGTGCATTGCATCATCATGACCGCATGCTCATGTCATCATGCCACATTGCATTTTAGCATCGTCATCATCTAGCATTTGCTTGCATAAAATTAATTGCGAATAAACCGGCTCATGTTTTCTAAACGCCCCGCCTTTCATTCAAAACGCCAAACCCCGGGTCTCCGGATTATTTTGTTTGCCTGCTACTGGGTTGCAGGAGCCGTGTTTAAAACAAATAAAATAACAAAGTATTTTTAGTGGCGGCAGTCGAACGGGCCAAATCGACCCGAACGACCACCCCCGTACAAAACAGATCGGTCTGCCCTTAATCCTAAAGTTACCCAGTCCTATCTACCCACAACCCCAGCCACATCATCCCACCCAATCGCAGCACGCCACGTCACCTCGCCCCTCCCCTCTAGCCTATCAAAACCTGCCACTTGTCCCAGCCCACTCCCTCTCTCCACCTCTCTCTCTCAACCACACAAACCCACACCCAGCCACGCTACACGCCACGCACGCGCTCGCCTGACCTGTGACCCCACCCACCTTCAAGACGCACACCACGCTGCCACGCCGAACCGCCTCACCTCCTCCCTTTCTTCCTCCCACGACTCTGCGCCACCCGCTTTTGCCACATGGCCAAGGCCACCTCTCTTGGCGCCCGCTCGGAGCTCCTTCCCCGCCGGCCGCTCCTCCCACTGCCAGCCACAAGACCGCCCGCCCTCCTCCGCGACCACACCAGAAGCTCCATGGCCGCCCTAGGCTCCTCGCCGCGGCGCCTGTCTCAAGACGCCGGCCCGCTGGCCGGGCGGGCTTCCTCCGCCTCTTCTCCTTCCCGGCCTCCGGTCGCGCCTCAGACCCGCCTCGGCCACAGCTCCGCCCGCCCATGCCCAGCGCCTGCTCCGCCGCTGAAGCTCTCCTTGGCGCCACCTCGCCTCCGACGCTGCCAGGCCTTCCCGCTGCCTCGCCTCCCCGAGCCGCTGTCTGAGCGCCTGCCGTGGCTGGCGCCCTCCCTCGTCCGCCCGCTCCGCCTGGCGCTGCCCGGGTCGCTGTCGCCCCTAAGCCCCAAGCTCGCCGGCCTCTCCCTCCTGCGAGCCCACCCTCTCGACCCCGTCTGCGCCTCAACCGCCGTCGACCTCGAGTCTCCCCGCCGCCTTCGGTCCTGCGCCCGGCCTCCTCCTCGACGCTCGTCCCCGACCGTGGTCGTCCTCGGCGTCGCCTTCCCCAGCCTCGTCCCGGCAGCAAGCCCGGCGCCACGCCCTGAGTCCCGGACTTCCTCTGTGTCGTGCCTGCTTGGTGTTTGGCAGGGTCCCAGTGTGTTCTACACCTGAGGGATATATGCGTTTTGGCCTGCCTTGTGTTGTTGTTGCTGATGTGGTACAAGAACTAGTTTGCGGGGTGTTCGGCGGTTCTAATCAAGATCTCCATACGGACCAGAAGCAGGAAAACGATACCCCGTGTCGGTTTCAAGTCCCCACCGACAAGTGAAGTTGAGACGCCAAGATCGCTTTCCCGACGACGGAAACCTCGACGCACCTAGCTCGCCTTCCCGGACGCCATGACCTCCTTCACGGAATCCGAAGACCGTTGCGCCGAAGACCGATCCCGCCCGTGCGACAAGATCTTCACGGATCCGGAGACCGAACCCGACCCACCAAGTTCTTCAATCGGATCCGAGGGCACCGAGACCCCGATGCGACAAGTACTCCGACCCGGACACCAAGTTCTGCATCCCGAACGCCAAGACCGACCGGCACACGGTACCGACAAGATCTGGCCGACGACAAGAACGACACCGACCCGGAAGCACCCGTTTCGCCCCGACGCCAACCAAGCCCTGCTTCCCGGTTGCGACAAGATCTACCCCGTTACCGAGAACGATCCCGGAGTCCGAGAACGCAACCGTCGAACCCTGGACCCCGAGACCGACCCCGAACCCCGGAACACCAAGAGCGTCGAGACCCCTAATGTGTGAACCCCTTTCCGAGAACCCTATTTTTATAAATGGTCAACTATATGAATTGTTGCACATTAAATCTTTCATCTCGCATGCATCTCGTGTGGTTTGGGGGCCTTATGTCGATTCACCTAATAATTAAATATGGGGCCCATATGCGGGCAAATCTAGCCTTATATTGGCCTCATTTAAATTTGTGTAGCGAATCCGGTGCTATCTTCTGTCATGTTAAGACAACATTTAAATTGCGGGGTAGCTAAACAACATGAACCACCTAATTAATTGTCGGGACCCCGGCCCCGCTCAATATGACCTAATTGCACCGCACCTTTGCCATGTCATGCATCATACATGCATCATGCCGATCTTCTGTCGTTGAATTAAATAGTGCATCCGGTGTTTTTCTAGTGTTTTGCTTCTTCGCGGATAAGGCCGTTGAGTTGATGTGAGCTTCGCCCCGATCTTCTGTCGACCCTTTAGCAATGTTTTCAGGCGAGCATCTCCCCCTTTCTACCTATCTTACTTTTATAGTATTTATTCCCTCCTGTTGATCTATTGCTATCTGTGTTGCGATGCTTTAATTTTCGTACCTGTGATATCCCTTGCAGCCTTATATTGCCTTGGACACATCCTATTACCTGTTGTTTGGTAGATAGTTGGACTTGCGCGTCGTAGTCGCTTGCTCAAGTGCTGTTGCGTGTCGTTCGGTGCCACAGTTGTTGATGTATTGCCGCAAGTTGATGTTGGAGATGATTCTAGTTTTACTTATCGTTCACTTTAATTCCTGTTTAACAACTAAAATTGAATAAGCAGAGGCATCGGTGGGTGATAGATAACATTTGGTTTCCGAACGCCCACTTGTGTCCCGTAAGACCCCGAGTACTTGATACCTGTTCCTTGATTTATCGCGCTATCCACATCCGGGAGGTATATGGACCCCGAGCGAGCTTGATTCATCTCTTATTTCTTGGGGCCACAAACTAGTTTGAGGTTTTTTTTACTATCCTGTACTTATGCCATGCTACTTATGTATTTACGTTTGTGCGACAGATAGCACCTTTGCATTGTTTAGGATCGGGACACGATTCCGGTGTCGACAAGCCCAGTTTTGGGTTCCCGTCGTTCTGACCGTCCACCCAAACCTTGGGTCCGTCTCGAGCTTGCTTACTTGCTATGGTGTACTTCAAGGGTGGCCCCAAATATTTCCGAATCTGTGATTGTTCACCGTGAAAGCCTCGTTGGGTTTTGATTTGGTTTTTCCGAGGTTGATCGAGCGTGTTGCTATTGGTGCACCGCCGGTAAAACTTTCAAAGCCGTGTCCGCGGATATGGACGACTTGGAGCACAAGATCTCGATCATAGACAAGCATAACTAAAGTTTATTGCTATAAATTTGACTTTATAATGACTAGTAATCAGCTTCACTATAATGGAATGGCTAATTAATACGCCCACAATTGCTTGTTTGGAGTGTCGCTTGCGACCATTGTACTGACTAGTAAATCGCCACTACAACGGAATGGCTGAATAAAAGTACCAACAACTGCTGGGTTTTGGGATTACATCATGCTATCTGTATCTGATTAGTAATTGCTGCAACTACAACGGAATGATTAACTAAAAGGGCCCACTGCTTATTTTGCCAGGATGATTACCTACACCTGACTAGTAATTGCTACAACGATAACTTAATAAGTAAAACTGCCAACTGTGTGAGTTTCTCGGTTGACTTCCTCGTTTGGTATCGAGGGGGAAACACCAGGATGGGTTTGTTTGATGGTAGTATCAGGTTATCTCCGAATAGGTCTTTCTTATCCCTCTCTGATTGCCGCCAGATGTATCGAGTCTCTATAGGTTGTTTAGTGCATCTTGCCGCCGATCCACCATACCTATGTAGGCGAGGACCGGAATTCTAGCCTCGCTGTCTTGGCCTCGATCGACACTCCTTTCTTTTTCCTTTGCCCTCTGTACCCCTTTTGTTTAAGCAGGTTTTGAGATCGGCGTCGTTAGCGTGGTTACCCTTCCGGCTTGGCTCAAGGTTATGGACGCCATTGGTTATTCTCCGTGGATCTTAGCCCCATTTGCATCTTGTCCGTAGTGGACGCCTATCGCTTTTCAAGGTGATTTGGATCTTTGTATAATATACCGTATTCTTGACTCATTGAGTCGCTTTGCTTATATCTGCTTACGTGGGTCCCATCGAGGACTGTTGTGTAATGTTATTACTTCGTTTTCCACCCGCACGAAAGTGCCTGGTGGGCACCTTTGAATCGTTTCTATGCGGGTTTGGCGGGTTTCGCTAAAACTTGCATAGGTCCGATTCTGAGGGTGTTACACATCATCTATTTCTTCGATGGTGAACCTCTGATTACCATCCAACTTTTTGTTTGGCCCTCGTTTCGTTCGAGCTGTCGATTGCTTCGATCCGGTGGGCTAAAAGAAGAAGAGAGAGTGATTAATATATATCTAGATCAGTTAATGAATAGAGGTAACACGAGACTTTATATATATATATATACACACATATATATATATATATGTGTGTGTACCTCGCCGGATCCTGTCGAGGGGCCATCATTATTGTTGTTATTTGTTTGCCCTTCGTCCATCTGGTCTTCCCCTTGGTTTTCCTCTAGTCCATCACCGGATGGATTCAGATATGAGGATATCTCTTCCTCGAGCAAAATATCTTCGGCGCCGGTAGTAATAAGAGGAATTTCACCTCTTATCATGCCCTGAAGAAAACCTTCACCGATGCGACCAGGATCTTCGGATGGATCCATGACTTAATTATCTATAACAAAAATAGAGTTAAACAGGTTAGAAAAACAATAATCCTAATAACTAAAACAATATAATCCTAATATTATTTGTGCTAAAACAATAATCATAATAACTAAAACAAAAAAATAACCCTAATCCTAATCCTAGTTCTAATCTTAATAAATAAAACAAAAAAAATCACTAAAACAATAATACTAATTGTAGTAAAACAATATAATCATAGCTAATGACTAAAACAAAAAAAATAACCCTAGATAATTATAATTAAAACAATAAATATAAAAAATAACCCTAGCTAATTATAATTAAAACAATAATTAAAAAATAACCCTAGCTAATTATAATTAAAATAACCCTAGCTAAATATAATCCTAATCCTAGCTAATTATAATTAAAACAATAATTAAAAAAAACCCTAGCTAATTATAATTAAAACAATAACCCTAGCTAATTATAATTAAAACAATAATTAAAAAAATAACCCTATCTAACAATATAATCCTAATCCTAGCTAATTATAATTAAAACAATAATTAAAAAATAATATAAAACAGATTTGTATTTAAAAAATATAAAGAGAAAAGGAAAAACATAAAAATATTTTTTTTTGAAAAAAAAACAGTTGCCCGACGCCAACCAGGCCGACCCATCTGTCCCTCTCCCTACCCCAAAATTGACCCAACACGGCCAACCGTCTTCGCCCCTTCAAGACGACGCCTCGCCGCTCCCTCTCGTTTCAATCCCTAACCGTCGCAGAGGCGTTATGGCGCGGGCGGCGGCGACATCGACGGAGCGCCACGCCCCGGAGAACCATCTCACTGCGAGCGGCGCAGACGGCGAGCGGAATCGATAAAGACCTCCTTCGTCGCCGTTGCCTTCGTAAATGCTTTCGCCGTCGAGAAATGCGAAGTGTTGGGTCCGCTGGCGCCAGAATATAAAGGGACAGACCTTTAGTCCCGGGCTAAGCCACCGCCCGCGACTAAAGGGTCTTTAGTCACGGGCCGTGGCTTAACCCGCGACTAAACACCCCCTTTAGTCGCGGGCTAAGCCACGGCCCGGGACTAAAGGGTTTTTTCGGCCGCTCCGTTTCGCGCGCGCACTCACCCTTTAGTCTCGGGTCCAGTCACGACCCGCGACTATTTGTTTTTTTTTAATTTTCTTTTTTAATTCAAAACTAATATAAAAACTTTGAAAAATCATATCTTTTATTGTAATAATCCAAATAAAACAAATAATATGTCTATTATTATCAGAAAAATATAAATAATTTTAATATAATATCCATTTATTTGTTTGCATCATTTATAAAATTATTTCATTTGTAAATTTTCTTTTTTTAAATTCAAATCAAATATAAAAACTTTGGAAAATCATATCTTTTATTGTAATAATCCAAATAACACAAATAATATGTCTATTATTATTAGAAAAATATAATGAATCTTAATATAATATCCATTTATCTGTTTGCATCATTTATAAATTATTTCATTTGTAAATTTTCTTTTTTATTCAAAACTAATATAAAAACTTTGAAAAATCATATCTTTTATTGTAATAATCCAAATAAAACAAATAATATGTCTATTATTATCAAAAAAATATAAAGAATGTTAATATAATATCCATTTATCTGTTTGCATCATTTATAAATTATTTCATTTGTAAATTTTATTTTTTAATTCAAATCAAATATAAAAACTTTGGAAAATCATATCTTTTATTGTAATAATCCAAATAACACAAATAATATGTCTATTATTATTAGAAAAATATAATGAATCTTAATATAATATCCATTTATCTGTTTGCATCATTTATAAATTATTTCATTTGTAAATTTTCTATTTTAATTCAAAACTAATATAAAAACTTTGAAAAATCATATCTTTTATTGTAATAATCCAAATAAAACAAATAATATGTCTATTATTATCAGAAAAATATAAAGAATGTTAATATAATATCCATTTATCTGTTTGCATCATTTATAAATTATTTCATTCGTAAATTTTCTTTTTTAATTCAAATCAAATATAAAAACTTTGGAAAATCATATCTTTTATTGTAATAATCCAAATAACACAAATAATATGTCTATTATTATTAGAAAAATATAATGAATCTTAATATAATATCCATTTATCTGTTTGCATCATTTATAAATTATTTCATTTGTAAATTTTCTATTTTAATTCAAAACTAATATAAAAACTTTGAAAAATCATATCTTTTATTGTAATAATCCAAATAAAACAAATAATATGTCTATTATTATCAGAAAAATATAAAGAATGTTAATATAATATCCATTTATCTGTTTGCATCATTTATAAATTATTTCATTCGTAAATTTTCTTTTTTAAAATCAAATCAAATATAAAAACTTTGGAAAATCATATGTTTTATTGTAATAATCCAAATAACACAAATAATATGTCTATTATTATCATAAAAATATAATGAATCTTAATATAATATCCATTTAGTCCCGGATGTAGTCACAAAGCGGGACTAAAGATATTTTCCGCCATTTCCCACCTCTTCCCGCCAAGTTTTCCCGCCCTTTCCTTTCTACGAGAGATTTAAGTCCCGGATGTAGTCACTAACCGGGACTAAGATATTTTCCGCCATTTCCCAAAGCTTCACGCCAAGTTTTCCCGCCCTTTCCCTCTATATTTAGGGCGATCGTGCCATGGCTATCCACACATCCACATTGTCACATCCCAAATTTTAGATTTGGTTCTGCATATCATTCATGCCATTGCATCATACTCTTCCATGCAAAACCATCGATTGAAAAGTTTCGGCAAAACACTATTTTCTAAATCCTATTCTATTTTACTACGAGGCTCCTGCGAGAGGCTTTAGTAGGACTTGTGTTGTCCACCCTTGTAGCCTAGTGGTTTCACCCAACCCTTGACCCTAGGTTGTTCCCCTCGTTTTTACAAAAAATTAGGAGAAGGAATCGCCCGATTCGGAGCTCGTACGGAAAAGTTACGGCCGTTTTATTAAAAGATCAAAAATCGGCGCCGACATCACCGTGTTCGCCTCCAACCGCGCCGCCGTATCCGCGTAGGACCCGCATGGGGCCCACAAAAGGCGGACCCTACCCAGCCGCCGCCGCCTCTCCCACCGCCTCGAACCGCGCGCCCGCCCCCGCGCCTCGATCTCCGAGCCGCCGCCGCCCTCGGGATCCGTCTGCGCCGCAGATCCCGCCTGCCGCCAGAGGTAACCCCGCCGCGCTGCCTCACGCCGCCGCTCGCCTGCGCTGTTCGCTGCCGCTGCAGCGCCAAGGCCACGTACAGCCACCGCCGCTGACGCCACCGCCGCCAAGGCTTTCGCTGCTTCGCCGCCAGACGCAGCCGCCGCCTGCGCCGCTGCTTTCGCCGCGCCAAGACGCTTCTGGCGCGCCAGACGCCTGCAGACGCCCGCAGACGCCGCGCCGCAGGCGCCGCTTCGCCGCCGCCTCGCCGCGTTGACCGCCACTGCCTGCGGCGCTGACCACTTTCTTCCGCGCAGGAAAAACGCCGTCGCCGGAACCGATCGCCGCCACCGTCCCGAGCTAGCCGCCGTTCGTCTCTGGTAAGCCCGCAACCGTCATCTCTTGGGACCGTTGGATCTCAGATCAGCGGTCCAGATCAGCCGTTGACCGGTCAGCCCCAGGCGTTGACTAGTCAGACGCCCGGGCGCCCAACAAGAAATGAGTTGACCAATCATGCATATAGTTGACTGGGTATTTTCGTTAATCGTTTTAGTTGGCAGATTTTGGTAAAAACTTGTAAATTGCGTAGAAATTAAACCGCTGGGCCAAAAAATTGCAAATAAAATATGTGTAGATTCAGTGAGTCGTGTAGAATCTTGCTATACCGTTGTTTCACACTTTTGCAGCAAGATTTAGTACAGTTTAATCAAATGAGTTAATGGCCCTTTTGGAGTAATTAATTCGTAGAAAAAGATCTGTAACTCCAAAAATTGCGTATGATATGTCCCTAGATTCAGTGGAATGAGGGGAATCTCATCGTGAATTAAAAGGATAGGCTTACAGTGAAAACTTCTGCAGAAACTATCTAGTGGCTTTCTGCAGTGTTTTAATTACTCAGGGAGTTTTCTAATTCCTTTTTGAGTAATTCCAATTGGTACTGTTCCTAAATAGCAATGCCTATACTGTAGAATTTTCCCAAGATTTTACAAACAGTATATTATCGGTAGTGAATTATTTGAGTTCTAGCTCTGGTTTTGAGCATTACTTTTCGCGTAATAGTTTTCCTTGCACTAAAACTATTTTCCATGCATGCAATCAGCAGTAATATTGAATAGGATTATGTGGTGCAGCTGTAGCACCAATTCACTTGCCTTGCATACCTTCATGCATCATCTTTGTTGCATATGCTTGTGGATTGTTTGTTTATGATTGCAATTGTATCGTGTAGATTGTGACGAGTGCAACGCTTGCTCGTGTGTGGATTGTTCTTCCGACCGCTACAACCAAGGCAAGTAGATGCTACTTTGTTCATGATATTGTCCTACTATTTTCAATGCACTGTCGTGTATTTTGTAGATGTATGTGTAGGATGATACTATCGCTATGCTATGTCCTATTATGTGGTAGGGCTATCCTTGTAGATGAACCACCGTTGGTAGATGTGCTTAGCCATGCTATGATGAACGAGGGCTGGGTTACATCATTGAGACTTGTTTCTAAAAGTATTGGTTTGTGAAAACTAAAACAACTTAATCAATGAATCTCCTGGGTATGATGGTATTGATAATTTTTGGTGGTTTCATTGCGGAAAGGCACCCAGGTATCTAGAGAAATTGATTGGCTTCTTTATTTGGTAGCTTACGTGTACAACCATGTGCCAATAATGAAATGGGCGGTTGGTTGGACTTAGTAGGTTGTGGCAACTCAAACCCGCGTATCCAGAGATGTAGAATTTTTGGTAGGTTGGACCGGTGCGCGTCGGGATTGAGAAGCTACTTCCCGAACAGTCTCTTCTTGGACTTCTCCCTATCATCACCCAAAATGAGAGTGATGGTACGAGCTGGGATGGCCAATCACATGGGTAAAGTGTACTAACCTCTGTAGTGTGTATAATCTAATCGATTAGCCGTGTCCCCGGTTATGGACTACTGAGTTGCTTGATATTGATTCCATGACATGTTTCTCGCTCATTCCAATTTCTTAATTGTTTTAATATTGTTGGGTTAACTTAATTGGGATCTTTTCAAAGAAAAATCAAAAACTGTTTACGAAAGTAGGACCAATGTATTTGCAAATGCAAGCCAGACACATCTCCACCTGCCAAATATGCATGTAGATGTTAGTACTATTGTCTCCATTACTAGCTCTACTTGCCATACATTCCATGTATTGACCCTTCGGGGCTGCTACGTTTCGTGTTGCAGGTTATTCCGATTCTGAGTAATCGATATAGGCCACGGTACTCCACTCGGCACTTGTTCACTTGTGGGCAATTTGAAGAATGGAGGATTCACTTTATTTATGTTGCTACCTGAATAATTTGAGCTAGCCTTGAGCTAAGATTTTATTGCAATAATGGTACTCTGGATCATCGTTATTTATGATACACGGATATTTTGCTATGTTATTCATCTCATTCTATTGTGGGCCAATGAACCGATCCAGGGATTGGCATGTCATATAGAAGCCTCGGTCTTTTCAGAACCGGGGTGCTACACACACCTTCCTCTCTTAGAACAATGGACAACGCCTACTGGGCCATTCTGACCCTCGAGGAGACCGAGGCGGTGTGTGCCTCCAACTACCCTTTTCAGAACCGAGGTGCTACAAGATGGTATCAGAGCCCGTGTGTCGACTGTAGGATCGTGACCTAGGATTGGATTAGGAAGCCATAGAATTATTAAAACCTATATTAACTCTGTCTTTCATCTTATGCCTTTCACTCTCGTAAATTCTTACCATATGCTATTCTCACACTTTCCTCTTTTACTTGATAGATGGGAGAAGTCAGGACTGAGTATGCCACCATGGAGTCACCAAGGCCCTTTGCAAGGCAGTTAGCACAGCTCTAGCAGTCATTGGGATTGCCACTGCCCATGCTCAAGGGAAGAAGGTTGTACACCTATGGATATGGAGAGGATGCATGGGATATCACCACCTTTATATTCAGGGATGCCGCCTTGCCAAACCCTGTGCATTTGATCTACACCAAGACATACTGCAACTAGGGGCTTGGAATCAACTTGGCCATACATGAAGCCCTGTCTCGCCAGTGCCATAATGTCCGACACCTACTGCCAGCAGATTCACCCTACCGTGACTATGGGAGGCGTGATGAAGATGGGCACATTGTGTTATCGGCGGCAGAACAACATGCCCGTCGGAGGCACATAGAGGACATGGAAAGGGAGAATGGAGCTCTAGCTGAGAAAGTGATGATGATAAAGGAGATTGCAGATTTTGCTAGCAATGGTATGGTGGTCCAAGGATAGGAGATTGACACCCTGCATGAAGCTGTGGGAGTTCTAGAGAATGCCCTGATAGCCAGAGATGCAACCATAGCTCATCTTCATGGTACTGTGCAGGAGAACACCCATAACATACAACAGCTGCAAGGGACCGTCTAGGAAAGGGATCAAACCATTGAAGCTATGACAGCCCAGATTGCCGCTCTCCAAGCACAGCTGAATCCACCCTCTGATGATGACAATGGAGATGATGGCAACAATGGGGATGATGATGACAGTGGAAACGATGATGATGAGGACGAGGATGATGATGATGGAGACGATGATGGTGGAGGAGATGAAGCTGTTGCAGTTGCAGCTGAGAGTGAAGAAGAAGAGGAGGATCCAGAAGAGGTGGAGTTTGAGATCTCAAGTGATGATTCAGGAGAAGTGTACACTCCGCCGCCATGGTTGAATCGTGGACCGAAGCGCCAACGCATGAGTGCAAGGACCTACCGCAACCTCTTCAAGAAGTAGATAGAAGTCCACCAATTAGTCCTTGTTAGGTAAAATCGTTAGGATTAGTCTCGATCGTTGTGAAACTTAGTTGCTGTTAGTTTAAGAGTGTTTAGTTGCTTATTTGTGTACTCCAATATCCCAGGAATTATTTGTGCGAATTTTATGAAAGAGTTATGGCAAGTTTGGTTAACATCTGTGTTATTTTTGCTGCAGTTTTCTACACAAGAAGATCTTTTATTTTTCATATTTTCCGTAATCGGGAAAATCTGAAAAAATAGGGCTGGTGCGAAACTCTCTGTAATGTATGTGAAAAAATCAGCTAAATTTTATGATGAGTCTAAGTCAGGTAGAAAAATTCGTGAACGCTGCTGGACTATTCTGGCAGATTGCTTTTTTGCTATTGTGTTGATCAACTGTTTAGTTAACCATTGCCAACTCTTGTAAAACTATTTCAGTAGGTATATACTGCTAGTATAACCCCTGGGATGTTGCTGGATCACTTGTTTGTTGATGTGTTGCTTGCTTGTAATTGTCTGCCATTGTTTGTTGTTGTTTGATCATAATGCATGGGTAGAATCCTATTATCGTAGTTGATTCTCTCTAAACTTACCTGTGCTGAACCGCAGATGCCTCCCCGCCGTCAACCCACTGAGTTGGAGCAGCTCATGGCAGCTCAGGCACAGCTGGCCCAAGTTATGACTCAATTCATGGAAGCTCAGAACAACAACAACAATGGGAACAACCAGCCTCAGGGAGATGCTCTCACCAGATTTCTGAGGCTAAGGCCAGCTAAGTTCTCTACTGCAACGAAACCGATGGTTGCTCTCGACTGGTTGCGTTCAGTCAACAAGGATCTGGTAACTGTTGGATGCACTGATGCTGAGAAGGTGAGATTTGCCGCTCACCTACTGGAGGGACCAGCCGCTTCTTGGTGGGACACTTTTCAGATCACCCACCCGCTGGACACTGTGGCTTGGGAAATGTTTGAGGAAGGTTTCAGGACCAACCACGTGTCTTCAGGAGTTCGAGCACAAGAGGAAGGAGTTCCGCAACTTGCGCCAAACCAACCACACCGTGGCTGAGTACATTGAGGAGTTCAACAACCTGTCCCGTTATGCACCTGAGGATGTTGACACCGATGCAAAAAGGAGGGAGAGATTCTTGGATGGCCTCAGCGATGAGCTTTCAGTACAGCTACTGGTGGTTTATTGCCCCACTTTCCAGGAGCTTATGGACAAGGCCAGGATCTTGGAAGGGAAGCACAAACAGGTGGAGAACCGCAAGAGAAAGATTAACAATCACCACTCTGGTTCACATCACAAGTCTCGCACTTCTTATGATGGATACTCCAAGCATGGAGGGAGTGACCATGGGAGCCATGATCGCCACCACCATGGGGGCGATGGACATCGCCATGACAACCACAAGAGCAACCACCACAGCCACAAGGGAGGACACTCTCACCACTCTGGAGGGCACGGTGGACATGACCGCAACCACGATCGCAGCTTCGTGAAGAAGGATCTGAGTGAGGTGACATGCTTCAAGTGTAAACAGAAGGGACACTATGCTGACAACTGTCCGGAGAGGAAAGTACTGAAGCCAACCAACAACGAGAAGTCCACAGTGAACCACATGAATGTGGAGGAGATCCCAGATGAGCCCGACCTGGTGATTGGTAAGTTTCCAATCAACACTCACCCTGCACTTATACTTTTCGATACTGGTGCATCGCATTCATTCATATCAAGGGCATTTGTGGATAAGTATAAGTTACCTACTGAGTCTATGAAAGGGTCTATTAGAGTGAGTTCACCTGGAGGAGATATAATAGCTAGCGCGGGATGCCGCGAATTAACTGTGAGGATTGGAAAACACAACTTCATTGCACATCTAGTAGTGTTGGAATCACAGGGGTTGGATGTTATTCTGGGTATGGATTGGATGTCTATGCATGAGGGACACATAGATTGTGCACAGCGAGCCGTTTCAGTCAAACCCCCGGATGGTAAGAGGATCAGATTTAAGTCAGATGTGCGACCGCGAAGTTGTAAGTTGAATTCTCTTAAGGGGGTTAGCATGGATACTGTGCCAGTGATTAAGGATTACCCCGACGTGTTTCCGGAAGAGCTGCCAGGGATGCCACCTGAAAGGGAAGTAGAGTTTCTTATCGACCTGATGCCTGGAACAGGACCTATAGCAAAGATACCATATAAGATGGATGTGGATGAGCTGAAGGAATTGAAGAAGCAGCTGAAAGAGCAGTTGGACAAGGGATTCATTCAGCCTAGTTCGTCGTCATGGGGAGCACCTGTTCTGTTTGTGGAGAAGAAAGACAGCAGAAAGAGATTAGTAGTGGACCATCGCTCACTGAATGAGGTGACCATCAAGAACAAATACCCCCTACCGAACATAAATGATTTGTTTGATCAACTGGAGGGAGCAAAGGTGTTCAGCAAGATTGATCTGCGATCAGGCTACTTCCAATTGAAGATCCGGGAGGAGGACATACCAAAAACCGCCTTCACCACTAGGTATGGTTTATATGAGTATACAGTTATGTCTTTTGGACTAACGAATGCCCCGACATACTTCATGACTATGATGAACAAGGTATTTATGGAATACTTGGACAAGTTCGTGGTGGTGTTTATTGATGACATACTGATATACTCCAAGGATGATGCTGAGCATGAGAAGCATCTGCGACTGATTATGGAGAAGCTGAGGGAACATAAGCTGTATGCCAAATTCAGCAAGTGTGAATTCTGGCTTAACACTGTTGGATTTCTTGGACACGTAGTGTCAGGAGAAGGAGTCGCTGTTGAACCAAGCAAAGTGACTGCAGTAACTGAATGGGAAGCACCCAAGAATGCGGGAGAGATTCGAAGCTTTTTGGGACTTGCTGGATACTACAGGAGGTCCATTGAAAACTTTTCCAAGATTGCTAAGCCGATGACTGAACTACCGAAGAAGGAGAGGAAGTTTGAATGGTCAGACGTATGTGAAGCCAGCTTTCAGGAACTGATGCGTCGACTAGTGACCGCGCCTGTTCTGTGTTTACCAGATCTTCAGAAGGATTTCCAAGTGTACTGCGATGCTTCTCGACAGGGACTTGGGAGTGTGCTTATGCAAGATGGGAGAGTAGTGTCATATGCCTCGCGGCAACTCAAGCACCATGAGCGGAATTACCCCACACACGACTTGGAGTTAGCGTCAGTGGTTCATGCACTCAAGGTATGGAGGCATTACTTGATGGGAAAACACTGTGATGTGTACACCGACCACAAGAGCCTGAAGTACATATTCACGCAGAAGGAACTGAATATGAGGCAAAGGAGATGGTTGGAACTTATCAAGGATTATGATATGAATCTACAATACCACCCAGGAAAGGCCAATGTAGTAGCAGATGCTCTGAGCCGGAAGGTTTATGCCAATGGATTGACAATTGGGGAATTGCCCAAGGATTTGTGCAAGCAACTCAAGGACCTTAGACTGGAGTTAGTATCTGAAGGATACTTGGCAACAATGGAAGTCCAACCAACGCTACAGGACAGAATCAAGAAGGCTCAAGTAGCAGACAAAGAGATAGATGAAATAAGGGAAAATATGAAGGAGGACCGAGCAAGGGAATTCCGCGAGGATGAGCAAGGAACCCTGTGGTACGGAGATCGTTTGTGCATTCCCAACGATCCGGAGTTAAGGAAGTTGATTCTGCAGGAAGCTCATGACTCGCCGTATTCCATACATCTGGGCAATACGAAGATGTATATGGACCTAAAGGACAGATTCTGGTGGAACAACATGAAGGGAGACATCGCGGAGCATATTGCCCTATGTGATGTATGTAGCCGAGTGAAAGCGGAACACCAGAAGCCAGCAGGACTGCTCAAGCCATTGCCCGTGCCGGAATGGAAGTGGGATAGAGTGGGGATGGATTTTATCACAGGATTGCCCAGGACCAGGTCAGGATATGACTCCATTTGGGAAGTGGTCGACCATTTGACCAAGGTAGCCCACTTTATACCGGTAAAGACGACCTATACGAGTGCAAAGTTGGCCAAGATTTACATGGACAGAATTGTGTGCCTACATGGAGTTCCCAAGAGTATCGTATCTGATAGAGGCATCCAATTCACCTCACACTTCTGGCGCCAGCTGCACGAGTCACTTGGTACTAGATTGAAGTTTAGCACAGCGTTTCACCCACAGACCGATGGACACACCGAGAGGGTGAATCAGATTTTGGAGGACATGCTGAGAGCTTGCACTTTGGCTCATGGTTCTAGTTGGGATGAGAATTTGCCATATGCTGAGTTTTCCTACAACAACAGCTATCAAACCAGCATCAAGACGTCACCGTTCGATGTGCTATATGGGAAACGGTGCCGAACACCATTGCTATGGGATGGAGTAGGAGAACGTCAGTTGTTTGGACCTGATTTGATCAAGGATGCTGAGGAGAAGGTCGCCTTGATTAGGGACAGGCTGAAGGTAGCACAATCAAGGCAGAAGAGCTACGCTGACGCCAAGCGCAAGGAAGTGGTGTATGAGATAGGTGATAGAGCATACCTCAGAGTGTCACCACTTCGTGGAATCAAGAGATTTGGAATTAAGGGTAAGCTGGCACCTCGATTTATTGGACCGTATCGGGTCTTAGCACGCAAAGGAGAAGTTGCTTATCAGTTGGAGTTGCTAGAATCTTTATCCGCTGTTCACAATGTGTTCCACGTGTCACAGCTGAAGAAGTGCCATCCGGGGATGATAGATACACCATTGAGAGACACTGTACCGCTAGAGGAGGTTCAACTTGAGAACGAATTGACCTATGAGGAGAAACCGGTCAAGATTCTGGAGACAGCGGAGATAATTAACCGTACCAAGACAATCAAGTTTTGTAAGGTGCAGTGGAGCCACCACACTGAAGAGGAAGCCACTTGGGAGCGTGAGGATGACATCCGAGAGGACTACCCACACCTATTTGCTAGCCGCGCCGAATCTCGAGGACGAGATTCATCTTAAGGGGGTTAGTCTTGTCACATCCCAAATTTTAGATTTGGTTCTGCATATCATTCATGCCATTGCATCATACTCTTCCATGCAAAACCATGGATTGAAAAGTTTCGGCAAAACACTATTTTCTAAATCCTATTCTATTTTACTACGAGGCTCCTACGGGAGGCTTTAGTAGGACTTGTGTTGTCCACCCTTGTAGCCTAGTGGCTTCACCCAAACCTTGACCCTAGGTTGTTCCCCTCGTTTTTACAAAAATTTAGGAGCAAGAATCGCCCGATTCGGAGCTCGTATGGAAAAGTTACGGCCGTGTTATTAAAAGATCAAAAATCGGCGCCGACTTCGCCGTGTTCGCCTCCAATCGCGCGCCAGACATGTAGGACCATGTGGGGCCCACAAAGGCGGACCCCACCCAGCCGCCTCCCACCGCCTCGACCAGCCGCCCGCGCCTCGATCTCCGAGCCGCCGCCCGGGATCCGTGCGCCGCCGCATCCCGCCTCCGCCGCACAGGTAACCCCGCGTCGCGCCACCCTCACGCCGCCCGCCCGCCGCCACGCCAGCAGCCACTGCCGCCGCCACCCGCCGCTGCGCTGCCGCTCGCCGCCCGCTGCCGCTGCGCCTTTAGTTTCACAAGGCCAGACGCCAAGACACGCCCGCGCCTGCTGCCGCCACAGCCTCGTTGCGCCCGCCGCCGCTGATCACATCGTTGCGCTGACCGCTTTCTTCTGCGCAGGAAAAACGACGTCGCCGGAACCGATCGCCGCCACCGTCCCGAGCTCGCCGCCGTTCGTCTCCGGTAAGCCCGCAGCCGTCATCTCTTGGGACCGTTGGATCTCAGATCAGCGGTCCAGATCAGCCGTTGACCGGACAGCCCCAGGCGTTGACTAGTCAGACGCCTGGGCCAGTCGGCCATGAAGTTGACGATCAATAGACACAGTTAACTGGGTATTTTCGTTAATCGTTTTAGTTGGCAGATTTCTGTAGAAACTTGTAAATTGCGTTGAAATTAAACCGCTGGGCCAAAAAATTGAAAATAAAATATGTGTAGATTTAGTGAGTCGTGTAGAATCTTGCTGTACCGTTGTTTCACACTTTTGCAGCAAGATTTAGTATAGTTTAATCAAATGAGTTAATGGCCCTTTTGGAGTAATTAATTCGGAGAAAAAGATCTGTAGCTCCAAAAATTGCGTATGATATGTCCCTGGATTCAGTGGAACGAGCCTAATCTCACATTGAATTAAAAGGATAGGCTTACAGTGAAAACTTATGCAGAAACTGTCTAGTGGCTTTCTGCAGTGTTTTAATTACTCAGGGAGTTTTATAATTCCTTTTTGAGTAATTCAAATTGGTAATGTTCCTAAATAGCAATGCCTATACTGTAGAATTTTCCCAAGATTTTACAAATAGTATACTACCGGTAGTAAATTATTTGAGTTCTAGCTCTGGTTTTAAGCATTACTTTTCGCGTAATAGTTTTCCTTGCACTAAAAAAATTTTCTATGCATGCAATCAGTAGTAATATTGAATAGGATTATGTGGTGCAGCTGTAGCACCAATTCACTTGCCTTGCATACCTTTATGCATCATCTTTGTTGCATATGCTTGTGGATTGTTTGTTTATGATTGCAATTGTATCGTGTAGATTGTGACGAGTGCAACGCTTGCTCGTGTGTGGATTGTTCTTCCGAATGCTACAACCAAGGCAAGTAGATGCTAATTTGTTCATGATATCGTCCTACTATTTTCAATGCACTGTCGTGTATTTTGTAGATGTATGTGTAGGATGATACTATCGCTATGCTATGTCCTATTATGTGGTAGGGCTATCCTTGTAGATGAACCACCGTTGGTAGATGTGCTTAGCCATGCTATGATGAACGAGGGCTGGGTTACATCATTGAGACTTGTTTCTAAAAGTATTGGTTTGTGAAAACTAAAACAACTTAATCAATGAATCTCCTGGGTGTGATGGTATTGATAATTTTTGGTGGTTTCATTGCGGAAAGGCACCCAGGTATCTAGAGAAATTGATTGGCTTCTTTATTTGGTAGCTTACGTGTACAACCATGTGCCAATAATGAAATGGGCGGTTGGTTGGACTTAGTAGGTTGTGGCAACTCGAACCCGCGTATCCAGAGATGTAGAATTTTTGGTAGGTTGGACCGGTGCGCGTCGGGATTGAGAAGCTACTTCCCGAACAGTCTCTTCTTGGACTTCTCCCTATCATCACCCAAAATGAGAGTGATGGTACGAGCTGGGCTGGCCAAGTCACATGGGTAAAGTGTACTAACCTCTGTAGTGTGTATAATCTAATCGATTAGCCGTGTCCCCGGTTATGGACTACTGAGTTGCTTGATATTTATTCCATGACATGTTTCTCGCTCATTCCAATTTATTAATTGTTTTAATATTGTTGGGTTAACTTAATTGGGATATTTTCAAAGAAAAATCAAAAACTGTTTACGAAAGTAGGACCAATGTATTTGCAAATGCAAGCCAGACACATCTCCACCTGCCAAATATGCATGTAGATGTTAGTACTATTGTCTCCATTACTAGCTCTACTTGCCATACATTCCATGTATTGACCCTTCGGGCTGCTTCGTGTTGCGTGTTATTCCGATTCTGAGTAATCGATATAGGCCACGGTACTCCACTCGGCACTTGTTCACTTGTGGGCAATTTGAAGAATGGAGGATTCACTTTATTTATGTTGCTACCTGAATAATTTGAGCTAGCCTTGAGCTAAGATTTTATTGCAATAATGGTACTCTGGATCATCGTTATTTATGATACACGGATATTTTGCTATGTTATTCATCTCATTCTATTGTGGGCCAATGAACCGATCCAGGGATTGGCATGTCATATAGAAGCCTCGGTCTTTTCAGAACCGGGGTGCTACACACACCTTCCTCTCTTAGAACAATGGACAATGCCTACTGGGCCATTCTGACCCTCGAGGAGACCGAGGCGGTGTGTGCCTCCAACTACCCTTGTTCGCTGGCTACGGCCGGCCTTGGATCTTTGGCCGAGGAGGTTCTGCCCTCATCCCTCAAGGTTCCGCACGCCAGGCGACCATCACAAACCACTTCTACGACGAGCTCACGCCGGAGCAGCGGATGGATCCCCATTGGGATCCCGACAACTACGACACATGGAATGCCTTCTTCGCTAATTGGCGGGAAAGGGAGCTCGCCAGGTACGAGGGTGATGGCCCGCCACCGGTGAACCACAACGAAGCCGGCCGTCGTCTGTGGTAGGCGAACCGTACTATCATCGGAGTGATGTACTACATCACCGGGGGAGACCATCCTCGCCTACGGTGCCCACGAGTCCACCCGCCACAGGCCCCACACCGTCCCGGCGGTAGCGGCATCGTCTTCCAGGAGACCCCTCTCCCGCCCGCCGTGAATCCGAGGCTGGAATGGACCCTGGTATATGCCATGGATGGGCTGAGGATCCCCGGAGTGGCAGGTGACGATGACAATGATGATGACGATGACGATGAAGACCCTGAAGCTGCGTACTATAGGACTAGGCATGATTATGACTAAAGGCGCTTTAGTCCCGAGTGTTAGCTAGTCCCGGTTTGTCGGTTTTTAATATTAATAAATGTCTTGAGTGTTACCTAATAAATAGAGGAAATGCCTATATAAAGAGAGGGTTCATCTTTAGTCGGTTGGAGAAACCAACCATGATGAAGGGATTCGGTGACTAGGCCAGCAACACTAATAATAGGGGTGAGTGTCGACATTATGTCGTATGGTTATACCTTGTCCCGGATGGTGTCATCAACCGGGACTAAAGATGAACCTTTAGTCCCGGTTGGAGACACCAACCGGGACTAAAGATGAGTCAGCACTAATAATAGGGGTGAGTGTCGATATTATGTCGTGAGTGTCGACATTATGCCGAGCTGCTTGTACTATAAATAGGCATCCTTGTGAGTCCATTCCTCCAGCCAGTTTGAGGCATCTCCAAGATGGTTTTAGAGAGCAGGGACACCACTACGGCCAGTTTCAGGGAGATGCCGACGGAGCCCAGTCCTCCGGCATCTCCGAGAAACTGGTCATAGAGGCACTCCCTAATATGTGAAATGATTTTACAAGCTGCAAGATGGTTTCCGAGAGCAGGGACACCACTACGGCCAGTTTCAGGGAGATGCCGACGGAGCCCAGTCCTCCGGCATCTCCGAGAAACTGGTCATAGAGGCACTCTCTAATATGTGACATCACGCGTTTGGAGATCAGATCTTAATGTTAAGTATAAATCAGTACTAAAGGCCCTCCTTTAGTCCCGGTCCAGCCATAAAACGGTACTAACACACTCAAGATTGTTTGCAGACAACACTATAAAAATGGACACATGCATGGAACATCTTCACTCATAAAATGTTACAATTATTACATATCATTTCTTCGCGTGTGTTCCTTTCTGATCCCGTCGTATCCATGGAGCATCTTCATTCATTAACATGATGGTTGGGTCATCCTTCACCGCGAAGGGCGGAATTTCATGAAACTTATCACAATCTTTTGACATGTCTGTCTTGTCTTCCACTCCCACGATGTTTTTTTCCTGAAAGAACTATGTGGATCTTTGGCTCATCGTCTGATGTATTATTTTTCTTATTTTTTCGTTTTCTATGTTTGGTAGACATGTCCTTCACATAGAAAACCTAGGCCACACCATTGGCTAGGACGAATGGTTCGTCTAAGTACCCAAGATTGTTGAGATCCAACGATATCATTCTGTATTTCTTGTCTACCTCAACCCCTCCTCTCGTCATCTTGACCCATTTGCACCGAAACAAGGGGACCTATATGTAACCATAATACACCAAAAAAGTAGGTCCATAGTCAAGTTCCCATATCTCCTCTATGTAACCATAATATGTGGTCTTTGACCCATTGTTGTCTGTTGCATCAAAGCGGACACCACTATTTTGGTTGGTGCTCTTTTTATCTTGGGCTATCGTGTAAAATGTATACCATTTATCTCGTACCCTTGGAAAGTCGATATAGTCGAAGATGGTGACCTAGACAACAAGTATAGCTGATCTCCAAGAGTGTTGTTTTTGATGAGATGTTGCAACCAACCGCCGAAACTCTTCATGTGTTCATCTCTAATCCAAGAGTCATACTTTCCAAGGTTGTTGGAGCGTAAGATTTTCTTGTGTTCCTCGATATATGGGGCTGCCAAGATAGAATTCTGTAGAACGGTGTAATGTGCTTCGGTGTAAGAATGTCCGTCTCTACATATTATTGATTTCCTTCCTAGAGTACCCTTTCCACTCAGTCTCCCCTCATACCGCGATTGAGGAAGACCAATCGGCTTAAGGTCGTGAACAAAGTCAACACAAAATTCAATGACCTCCTCTGCTCCATAGCCCTTGGAGATGCTTCCTTCGCCTAGCACTACGATGAACATATTTCTTTAAGATTCCCATGAACCTCTCAAAGGGAAACATATTGTGTAGAAATACAGACCGAGAATGGAAATCTCTTCGACTAGGTGAACCAAAGAAAGGCCGTCATAATATTGAAGAAGGATGGTGGAACACCAACTCAAACTGACAAGACATTGGACCACATCATTCTGTAGAACGGTAGATCTTCAGGATTGATTATCTTCTGAGAGATTGCATTGAGAAATGCACATAGCTTCACAATGGGTACTCGAACATTATCTGGTAGAAGCCCCCTCAATGCAATCGGAAACATTTGCGTCATAATCACGTGGCAGTCATGAGACTTTAGGTTTTGGAACTTTTTTTCTGCCATATTTATTATCCCCTTTATATTCGACGAGAAGCCAGACGGGACCTTAATACTACTTAGGCATTCAAAAAAATTTTCCTTCTCTTGTTTGGTAAGAGCGTAGATGGCATGACCTTGAAACCATTCTGGATGCAGGCCATCTGGGTCTTTCATACGTTGATGGTCCTTTCGTGCTTCCGGTGTATGTTTTGTCTTCCCATACACGCCCAAGAAGCCTAGCAGGTTCACGCAAAGATTCTTCGTCACATGCATCACATCGATTGCAGAGCGTACCTCTAAGAATTTCCAATACGGTAGCTCCCAAAATATAGATTTCTTCTTCCACATGGGTGCGTGTCCTTCAGCGTCTTTCGGAACAGATTT
Source organism: Avena longiglumis (assembly GCA_030063025.1). Lineage (NCBI taxonomy): Eukaryota > Viridiplantae > Streptophyta > Magnoliopsida > Poales > Poaceae > Avena > Avena longiglumis. Next base: position 253,778,487 of record CP125974.1, read on the forward strand.
TCCTTCAGGACCCTTTCCAAAGGTTACCAGTTGATCCAAATCTTTGACCATATCAAATATATCAGCACCAGTACGCTCCTTAGGCTTCGTCTGGTGACATGCCAGACCGTTGAAATGCTTGCCTTTCTTTCTTAAGGGATGCTTGGCCAAAAGAAATCGACGATGCTCATTGTATACATTCTTCTTACAATGTTCCAAATATATACTTGCAGTCTCATCTAAACAGTGTGTGCATGCATTGTATCCCTTGTTTGACTGTCCTGAAAGGTTACTAAGAGCAGGCCAATCATTGATTGTTACGAAAAGCAATGCTCGGAGGTTAAATTCTTCCTGCTTGTGCTCATCCCACACGCGTATCCCGGGTTCGTGCCACAACTGTAAAAGTTCTTCCACTAATGGCCTTAGGTACACATCAATGTCGTTGCCGGGTTGCTTCGGACCTTGGATCAACACTGGCATCATAATGAACTTTCGCTTCATGCATAACCAAGGAGGAAGGTTATAGATGCATAGAGTCACGGGACAGGTGCTGTGACTGGAGCTCTGCTCCCCAAAGGGATTCATGCCATCTGTACTTAGACCAAACCTTAAAATCCTTGCGTCATCTGCAAAGTCCGGGTACTTTCTATCGATTTTTCTCCATTGCGACCCATCAGCGGGGTGTCTCAACATCCCGTCTGACTTACGTTCCTCTTTATGCCATCGCAACAACTTGGCGTGCTCTTTGTTTCTGAATAAGCGTTTCAACCGTGGTATTATAGGAGCATACCACGTCACCTTCGCAGGAACCCTCTTCCGGGGGGGCTCGCCCTCAACGTCACCAGGGTCATCTCGTCTAATCTTATACCGAAGTGAAGTGCATACCGGACATGCATCTAAATTCTCATACTCCTCACCGCGGTAGAGGATGTAGTCATTAGGGCATGCATGTATCTTCTGAACCTCTAAAACTAGAGGACAGACAACCTTCTTTGCTTCGTATGTACTGGCGGGCAATACATTATCTTTTGGAAGCATATTTTTCATCATTTTCAGCAACTTTTCAAATGAGTCAGGTATAGCACACTTAGCCATCCATCACAGCAATTCCAATGTTCCATCAGTGAAAACCTCATTCCATTCTAAGCTCTGAAACTCTAAAATTACACATTTCAATTTTCAGTAACTATGTGCCTAGTCAAAATTTGTTACACATATATATCAAAATCCTTCTAGCTACTTCTAGAGCATGCATGCATTTGATCCATTATATCTATACTTCTAGAGCATTATATAGAGCTAAAGTATCAATAAGAGATGAAAGAATGAAGTTCTAACCTTTTAAAGCTTTGGATTTAGGTGTTGCAAACTAAATCTTGACAAATCTTGAGAAAAAAATGGCATGAACTCTCTTGCTTTCTTTGAGAAAAATGACCACCATATGCTTTAGGGCAGCTGGCCAGGGAGCTGTATATATAGTGATGGACAATTAGTCCCGGGCCGTGATACGATCCGGGACTAATAGTCCCCGAAAAGAGCTGTTGCTACGCTCCAGCTTATTAGTCTCGGGCCGTATTACGGACCGGGACTAATGCTCTGGTCCGGCCCGGGACTAATGCTTATGTCCATTTCTAGCCGCTGGAGGCCTCACGGACCAGGACTAGTGCTAGCACTAGTCGCGATTCGTGACGGGCCGGGACTGCTGGGCTTGTTCTGATCGAACCGAAAATGGTTTTTCAGTAGTGACCAATCAGATATTATGAATCCAAAATCCAAGATGTGCTCTTTTTCAAAACAGTCAACGAAGTGGACGGACTCTGTACATGTGCAACTCCATGAACCTACATATATACGTGATTTCCATGCTACTACCTGAACCTGGGGAGAACCTGCGCCCCCTTTTACTGTTGGTTGAGCTGAGAAAGCGGCGTGTCTCCATGCATCAGGGAAAAGCGGCGTCTCTGGCCGTCCAAGCACCACTGCCGCTTCCCGTCTTGTAAGTAGTAGAGGTCAGGGGCGAAGCCAGAAAAAAACGTCGCCGGGTCAAAACAAATAAATAAGAAGATATTGTATACATGCATAGCTCAGTATGGTTAGATAGATAGATGATCACATATGTACATGCTCACAAAACACACCACTAATACGTACATGCAAGATCGACATGGTTAAATATACATATGGTTTTGTGTATATTTTTTTTGAAAGCACACGACATTATTACTTAACAATTTGGGTAGAATCACTCATTATAGAACTAATTTTTTTAAACATGATTACAGAACTATTTTGGCACTTGATACTCCCACAACTAAAAAGAATCGTCAATGTATATTCAAAATCACTCTCGCACTTGATTACATAATTTTTTTTGAACATGATTACAGAATCACTCTGGTACTTGGTACTCCCACAACTAAAAGGAATTTACAATGTATATTCAGCAAACTCATAAGTATGAAACACAAATTGGGCTGATACATTGATAATTTGGGGTCCTACGGGACACAAGTGGACGGTTAAAAACCAAATAACATCTATTGCCCACCTGTGCCTCTGCATTATTTACCTATTTTTAATTTTAGTTGTTAAACTGTAATTAAAGCCATGATCATCTCCAACATAAAGCATATGGCAGTCTTGCAACAACTGTGGTACTTGACGACACACAACAACACTTAAGCAAGAGACCACGACACGCAAGTCCAACTATCTACCAAACAACAGGTAATAGGACGTGTCAATATAAGGCTGCAAGGGATATCACGGGTACAAAAACTAGAGCATCGCAACACATATAGCAATAGATCAACATGAGGAAATAAAGACTAGAAATGTAAAATAGGTAGAAAGGGGAGAATGCTCGCCTGAAAAACATTGCCGAAGGTTCATCCGAAGATCGGGTCGACACTCGCATCAACTCATCGGCCTAATCCGAGAAGAAGCAAAGCACTAGAAGAAACAACGGATGCACTATTTAATACTACGGTAGAAGATCAGGCATGATGCATATATGATGTATGACATGGCAAGATGTGATGCAATTAGGCCATATTAAGCGGAACCGGGGTCACGACAATTATTTAATAGGTTCAAGTTGTTTCGATACCCCATAATTTAAATGTTGTATTAATAAGGAGAAAACAAGGCTTCGGTTCACTACACAAATTTAAATGGAGCCAATATTATACTAGAATTGCCCACATTTGACCGCCATATTTATTTATGAGGTGAATCGGAATAATGCCCCCAAACCACATTATATGAGTGCAAGCAGGAATGATTTAATATGCACAAGATATATATCATATTATAAAAAATATGGGGCTCCGAAAAGGGGTCACACATTGGATCGAAGTGGCGAATTCTTCACGTAATGGAAGAAGCTGAAGAGAACACCGAGTAGGAGAAAAATATGCCAGACATCTCACTAACATTCTGTCGAACAGTGGTTGTGCATGAACAAAAAGGAAGGACATGAATTGATTTTGTTCTGATAGGTGTACCAAGGTGAGAACCTGCAAACAAATCAGTAGTCATCAATCGGGATCCGGATAAAACTGAGACGCCTGGAAAGATTGGATCGGTGATACACACGGCCGTCAAATTCGCCTGAAGAAAAAGGACCTCCTGGAGCTCCTTACATGATCTGAATGTGGCGCACGCGACGTGACATGGAAGACCAGGCCAACACGGGACCAGGAAGGTGTCGGCGAGGCTGCGGGCTGCTTTCCTGACCGGCCAGCTGCGGAAAAGACTTTACGGCGGTGACATGGCTTGATGTCCTGCGGCAGAGAAAAAACAAGAGGGGCCAGGCCTTTCGGCCGGCAGGGCGCGCGTGGATCGCTCCCCAGCAGCGCAAAGGACGGCGGCAGACGCTGGGCGATGGGACAAGCAGTAGCAAGTCTTGTCAAGGACTCAAAGTAATGAACTAGGCAAGAAAAGAATTGATTTAGTGCACACGGGAACAAGAGGATCGTCTTGTGAGTTATATGCACATCGATTTGAACACAACTACAGGGACAGACGTACATTTGAGTGGAGTGGCCAATCAGTTGCATACAAAAGAGATAGCTCATGTCCGATTGATACAAAGAAATGGTGGTCGATTGAAAGGAGAAGAACATAGCGCGCCGGGGGGAAAGGATACGTGGGGAATTTTACATCTAGATCTCAGATTTGGAGGGTTAGGCTTTGGGAAGAAGAAAAAGGGAATAGGAATATTTATATAGTCCAAAGTAGACTAGATAGGGCTAGTGTTGGGCCAAAACATTAGACGGGCTTCTAGCCTAATTTTATTTATAAATAAGTAAAGCTTTTACTGCGAGAAATATTATTTCTTTTAATTTTGAAAATAAGAACGAGAGACGGGTTTAATAAAACTACATGCATATTGAGTAAAACAAAATATGGTTTGATAAAATAATTTTACGGATAAAATATGCATGATGATGTTATGATGATGCACAAAATAAAAACAACAGCGATTTTCTAGTAGTGGTTTTACCCGGGGTGCTACAGAAGGACTCTTTCCTTCTTCCACTGGGAAACTATTGTTCCAGTTTGACTTTTCAAACCTCCCTTTTGACTTTCAATTTAGAGCTTTATTTCTCTCTCGCAAATGCCCAACCAAGTGACCTAGGACATGATACAATCATTCCAATTAACCATGACACATTCATGAACCATTCCCCTTCCGGTCCGGTGAACCTTCTAGACCCTTCTAGAACCTCTCCGATGAAAACAACGAAATTATTCCCGAACTCTGGAATCAGACTTTCCTTACATGAATCTTATTCTCCGAACCATTCCGGATGTCCTCGTGATATCCCTGATCCCATCCGAGACTCTGAACAACATTCGGTCTCCCTACTTACATTCCATATCTACTAAACAACATCGAATCCTTAAGTGTGTCTCCCTACGGTTCATGAATTATGCGGACATGACAGAGAAACTTCACCGATCAATAACCAATAGAGGAATCTGGAAATTCATATGGCTCCCACAAATTTTTACAATTACTTTGCGATCAAATGAACCACTTACATACGAAACCAATTTCCCTTTGTCTTGCGATAGTTTACTTATCCGAGGTTTGATCGTCGGTATCTCTGCATACCTAGTTCAACCTCATTACCGATAAGTACTCTTTTCTCGTTCCCGTGATATGTGATCCCTTGTGAGCTAGTCACATGCTTGCAAGCTTATTGGATGATATTCTACCGAGAGGACCCAGAGTATATCTATCCGTCATATGGATGGACAAATCCCACTCTTGATCCATGTGTCTTAACACATACTTTCCAAACAGTCAATGCCACCTTTGTAGCCACCCAGTTACGGTGTGGTGCTTGATGTCATCAAAGTATCCTTCCGGTGATTGTGATTAGCATGATCTCATGGTCGAAGGAATTAGGTTACTATGTATCATAAAGCATATAGCAAACGATCTATTGAAATGACTTGATCTTTATGCTACGCTTATCTATAGGAGTATGTCCATCATACCATTCTCCTAATGATATGATCTTGTTGTTAATAACATCTCAATTTCATGATCGGGAAACCATGATCATCTTATTAACCAACAAGCTAGTATTACAAAGAGGCTTTACCAGGGACTCTAATGTAGTTTACAAATCACACAAGTATTAATGTTTCCGGTTAATACTATTATACCATGAATGTAAACATTTATCATAAACACAAAGATATAATAATAACCACTTTTATTATTGCCTCTAGGGCATATCTCCAACTGTCTCCTACTTGCACTAGAGTCAACTAATCTAGATTACATGGTAATATACCGAACAACCATGGCAGTTTGGTGCTGGTCATGTTTTGCCCTCGGGAGAGGTTTAGTCAACGGATCCGCCACATTCATATCTGTGTGTACTTTGCAAATCTTTATGTCACCATCTTGGACATGCTCTCGAATATCATGAAAACTTAGCTTGATGTGATTCAACTTATTGTGTGACCTTGGTTCTTGCGCATTGGCTATGGCGCCCATGTTATCACATTAGATAGACATTGGGTCCAGCGCACTGGGAACCACACCGAGCTCTGTAATGAACTCCTTCATTCATAATGCTTCTTGTGAAGCCTCCGAAGCAGCTATGTATTATGATTCAGTTGAAGATCTCGCCATAATGCTTTGATTTGCACTCCTCTAGCTAACTGCTTCACTATTCAAAGTAAATACGTATCCAGATTAAGATTTAGAATCATCCGGATCGGTGCTCCAACTAGCATCGGTGTAACCATTAAAAATGATCTGTTCATCACCTCCATAAGAAAGAACCATATCCTTAGTTCTTCTCAAGTACTTAAGGATGTTTTTGACCGCTGTCCAATGATGCACTCCTGGATCACTTTGATATCTGCTAGTCAAACTAACAGCATATGCAATGTCGGGTCTAGTACATAGCATGGCATACATAAGAGATCCTATGGCTGAGGAATAGGGAGTTTTACCCATTCTTTCTCTATCTTCTACCATTGCAGGACTTTGAGTTTTACTCAAGGTCGTATTGGGCAACATGGGAAAGAACCCTTTCTTGCTATCTTCCATTCCAAACCTCTTTAGAACTTTGTCCAAATATGTACTATGTGACAATGATATTAGGCGTCTGGATCTATCTCTATAAATCTTTATGCCTAATATGTAAGCTGCTTCGCCAAGATCTTTCATTGATAAACTATTATTCCAATAATCCTTGACACTATTAAGAAGGTCTACATCATTCCCAATCAACAATATGTCATCTACATATAGCATTAAGAATGCTACAGAGCTCCCACTCACTTTCTTGTAAATACAAGCTTCTCCATAAGTTTGTATAAAACCAAAAATTTTGATCACCTTATCAAAACGTTGATTCCGTCTCCGGGATGCTTGCTTCAATCCATAAATGGACCGTTGAAGTTTGCATACCTTGTTAGCATCTTTAGGATGGACAAAACCTTTGGGTTGTACCATATACAACTCTTCATCAATGTCTCCATTGAGGAACGCCATTTTGACATCCATATGTCATATCTCATAATCATAATATGCAGCGATTGCTAATAAAATCCTCATAGACTTTAGCTTCGCTACCTGTGAGAAAGTCTCATCATAGTCAACTCCTTGAATTTGTCGAAACCCTTTTGCGACAAGTCGAGCTTTATAGATAGTAACATTACCATCAACATCTGTTTTCTTCTTGAAAATCCATTTGTTCTCGATAGCCTTCCGACAATCCGGTAAGTCCACCAAAGTACATACTTGGTTTTCGTACATGGATCCAATCTCGGATTTCATGGCTTCTTGCCATTTATTGGAATCTGGGCTCATCATCGCTTCCTCATATCTCGCAGGGTCATCGGTGTTGTCCACCAACATGACACTCATAACGAGATCATACCAATCAGGAGTGGTACGAGTTCTCGTTGGCCATGACCTTTACCTTGCTTTCGCCGAGACCATGAGTCACGCAATAAGTATGATTCCGCTGTAACGGGTCAAATCCCGAAGCCGATACTTAAATATGTGAGGCGAGGTTGGTTTACCAGGGGAGCCATCAACCCCAAGCAACCGCGGCCACGCTTCCCTACCTGTTATAGTTGGTCAAGTATTGTTCATCGACCTTCGAACTTCGACAGTGTTGATCTCTGACTTCGATCTCAATTTCGATCTCGTATTCTATCGGGAAGAACCAAACACCGGAAACAGAGGGAAACAATCAACACATGGCATCGATGCAATGCTCAAGCAAAGATGATGATATGACAAGTTAAATTGTATTGAATTGAAACCCTAAAGCATGCTCGACAACTTAATCGGGGTTCCGAGGGGCGCAAACCCTAACTCGGGAAAACTCCAGAACATATGAGAGGGGTTAATATGTTCTTCTAATTAAACTTGTCATATAAGTTGTTGAACAATGCATGATTATAGTGTAATTAGGTAAAGCTCATTTTTCTGAATATTTTGATATATTATTCATATTTTTCTGACTTATAAATAATAAGTTATTGAATTTACAATATTTAAATCATTTTATGGAATTATAAATCAATTTAAAAAGGTTTATTGCGTCAACATGATGTCAGCACAAGGGAGGGGGTTATTTTACACCGGTACAGAGGCCACGTCAGTTGCCACCGTGGCGGTCAGCAATCAACGGCCCACGGCCATGTCGGCCTGACGCCACGATGACGTCACCACCAACGGCCACCGCCAGATGGTGGTCGCCGGCGACGGCACAGAGTACGCCAGCACGCGGTACAGGTCTCGTTCGAACGGGTGCATAGAGGCGAACCATAAATGGGCGGAGCCGCCCTCTAATGGTCACCGGAGTAGGCGGTGCGACGACGGCGTTCGACAGTGCATGACGCGGGAGCAAACCAGTGTGAGAGGGGAGAAATAGAGGGGTACAGGAGGTCCAGAGGCTCACCACAAGCGTGAGTAGAGGGTCGGCGAGGCGAGACGTGGCCGAAATCGACGTCGCAGATGATGGCCGGAGTTTGGGCAGGAGGTGGCGATTGCAGCGATTGGAGAAGCTTCAGCCTGCGCGACTAGGGGCAAATGACCAAGTCGACGGTAGCGGTCACGACGGTGGCCTTAGATGGAAGAGAGGAGGCCGGGAACGACGTGGGACGGCGAGGTCCAGCGAACTAAGGTTCGGGCTCTAGAGGAAACGAGGGAGAGAGAGCAAGAGGGGAGAGGATAAGGCCAGGGAGAGGGAGAGAGGCAGGGACTCGTCGGCCTTCTTATCCTCTCGCAGACGCGGAACGGCAGCGGCGTGCATCGCAACGGTGTCGGGCGGCATCCGCGTGGCCATGCAGCTGCTTGGAGGCGAGGAGGAAGACGACAAACGGGGAGGGTGAAGGGGTATGGGTCAGATGGGACGACTGCGGCATCTGTGGGCTGCTCGCGGGCGGCAGATAGCACAAGGGAGGGTTTGGGCTGGCCTGGCAGAGGTCTTGCTACTGTTTTTATTTCCTGAAAACAGTTTTCTATTTCTAATTTTTTTTCTTTGTTGTATTTTCAATTTGTAAACTTTTTGAACTATTTCAGAAATATAAGAAGGTTTATAAGATTATTTGAAACACATAGGAGCCCTCTATACTGCTTGGGCTCCACACATGTTGCACTTCCCAAACATTTTCAAAACCATTTGAATTGTTTTCAAATAGAGGGAGAGGGTAGGGTTTAGGGTTTTGTTATTTTCTTCAATGCATTTTAAAGGAATGATGCTCATGGATGCACAATCAACCCTAATTATTGATTTACTAAAACTGGGGTGTTAGAACTTACATACTGAATCAATTTCCCTTTGTCTCACCATAGTTTACTTATCCTAGGTTTGATCGTTGGTATCTCTGCTTACCTAGTTCAACCTCATTACCGATAATTACTCTTTTCTTGTTCCCGTGATATGTGATCACTTGTGAGCCAGCCACATGCTTGCAAGCTAATTGGATGACATTCCACTGAGAGGGCCCCGAGTATATATATCCGTCATATGGATGGACTAATCCCACTCTTGATCCATGTGTCTCAACACATACTTTCCGAACACTCAATGCGACCTTTATAGCCACCCAATTACGGTGTGGTGTTTGATGTCATCAAAGTATCCTTTCACTGATGGTTATTAGCATGCTCTCATGGTCGCCGGAATTAGGTTACTATGTATCAGAAAGCTTATAGCAAACAAACTATTGAAATGACCTGATCTTTATGCTATGCTTATCTATTGGAGTATGTCCATCATACCATTCTCCTAATGATATGATATTGTTGTTAATAACATCTTAATGTTCATGATCGGGAAACCACGATATTCTTATTAACCAACAAGCTAGTATTAAAAAAAGGCTTTATCAGGGACTCTAATTTAGTTTACAAATCACACAAGTATTAATGTTTCCGGTTAATACTATTATAGCATGAATGTAAAACATTTATCATAAACACAAAGATATAATAATAACCACTTTTATTATTGCCTCTAGGGCATATCTCCAACAGTATACAGATGCGCCGGATAATGAAGCGGAGAAGTCTGAGTCCGAGCTTCCCCCGGCGCAATCTCCTTCCGCGGAAGCCCCCGAGCTGAGCGAAGTGCAGACTCGAAAGTGGTCCCGAAGTGAAACTTCGGGTGGGGCGACGCCACCAGCTCCGAAGGGTCCGTCCTTCCTCGAGCAACACGGTGGGGATGAGGGTGCAACGTTCGCACCCTTTCCTACTGTGCCTATTCGGGCGGTGGCCCCGCAGCCGCCAGCCAAGAAGAATGAAAATAAAAAGGAGAAGGAGGCTCCTATCTTCAACCTGTCAGACATACCGTTGTAAGTTGCTCTTTACGGAACTTTTGTAGTTGTGCTGTTGTGCTAAGTATTAGCCTGATGTTGATTTGATTTCTTGCAAGTGCTAGCAGTAATCACTCGGAGGAGTCCCTTGATGAGGACTCCGAAGAGATGATCGCGGAATCGAAGCCGACATCTTAGTTTCCCAAGATGGTGGCCAACTCCGAGGACGAGGGTTCGAGCTCCGCGAGGTAGGAGGCTCATGCACTCGTGACTCGGAAGATGATATCCAAACCTTCGGAGTCCATGCCAGACCACATAAGTGTATTTTTTCATTGCATAGGGGGAGCCCCCGAGTCCTTTTACTCATCAGACCTACTACCTTTGTTGTAGCCTTTTGTCCGTGGCGCCAATCTCCTCATCTAGCAACATCTGTCGCTAGAGGGTGAACTCAAACAGCTCCAAGGTGCGTAGGTTTCTTCTTGACTATTTTTCGAGTGCATCAAGTTTGTTTTTGTATTCATCCAATGTTTCTCCATGCTGTAGATGAGAACAATGTTGCTCTCCGTAGGCTAAACGCTCTCGAAAAGATCCTCGGCCAGGCAGAGAAGAGGGCACCGGATGCCGCGGAGGCCCTTGAGCGCCAGTAGAAGGAGGCCGAAGATCATGAGCAGCAGCTCGTGGCCGTTGCATCCACTCGGAGAAGGCCATGGTTGACAAGCTTATAGCTTCTGCTAAGGCTATCTCTGGTAAGATTCCCTTGTACCCTTTTTGGGCGTTCTATTTTGTGAGTGCGTTTTCTCCTTCCTCAGTCGAATGTTCTATTTATTTTCTTGCCAGATGCTTCTGGCGTCGCGTTTGACTGCAGCATGCTGGAGCACGGGGATCTTCTGGTGGATGCCATTGCAGCAATCGAGGATCGCTACATTTCTACTGTGGGCTCTCTTCATGAGGCCAAGAAAGTGCTTATGCGCGTTTACAAGGAGGTCAACCCCAAGGGCGATGCCCTCGAGGACGTTAGCTCGTTGGCGGATGCTCTGTCAGATGACGCTCCAACAGAGTACAAACGCAAGTAGAAGGGAGTCAGTGCCGCCATGGGGTTGACCATCGCAATGGCGTCCGGAGCAGAGTTGGACCTGGACCAGGTCACGTCCAAGATGCCGATGGCGGCTGATGGCTTTGAGTTAGCTTTTGCCACCTTTTCCTCCCGCTGTAAGCATTTCGGGCTTAAGCTCATTGATCTCCGGGCCGACTATTCGGCAGAGCAGCAACGAGCAACCAAGACTAGGCACTCTGGCTCCAAAGCTGCTCCGGGTGCTGGCGCTTAGCTCCTTCTATGTTGTAGTTAGTCTAGTTTTTTCCTTTTGCTGTAACACCTTTTGGATGAACAAGCTTCACTTTGCCATGAAATGGCCTTGATTATGTATATGTATGGATCTGTCTTTCAAACTTTGTCCGAAGTGTTTTTGATGTTCGTGTTTGAATTTTTTACCCTTAGGGTCCTTCAGGTGAGGCTCCAGTGATCACATCTTCTCATGCGCCTGGTCCTCGCCCGTCGTTGAGCGAGTCAACACAGTTGCCTTTCCTGCGTGATCGTGTCGGAAGTTTGGAGAAGGATATCTTCAGCATCCGCGGTCATGCGGATGTGTGGAAGTCGAAGGCTGAGCGAGCCATTGACAGAGAAGAGTTCTTGCTTGAAGAATTTCGGCATATGGGTGAGCAACTCCAATGTGAGTCCTTATGAACCGCTGCTTCTTTGAGTGCGCCTTATTTTTATGTTGGATCATTCAATACTTTGTGCAGTTGTAAATCTTCTTCCGAAGGAAGAGAAGGATCGCGTCGCAATTCAGATGAATTGCCTGACGCAACAAGACTTGGAGGCCGGCGGATTCTTCTGGATGGACCATGATCGAGCGATCATCCTTGCGACGGTGCAAGATTGCGTACACCAAGTTCTTCGGATGCTAAAGCATGCGAGGTCATCGCTTACGGCTATTTGGGCCACCATGTTTCCTTTGGATGCTGCACTTTCTAGCTTTCTAGGCTTGCTCGGGAAGTTTCGAGATGCAGGTCACGTGAAGGAGCTAATGCGCCATCAGCTGATTGCGGGCATGAAGACGGCCCTATCTCTTGTTCGACTGCATCATCGTGATGTTGATCTTGCAGAGATAGCGGATGCCCCCCCCATCGAGATGGCATTGCGTGGGATATGCGTCCACATTATGCAGATTCTTTTTTTTTCCACAGGGGATCGTGATGTCTTTCTACGGAATTGCAGGCCTATTCATTAGCTCCTACCAGCTGTGGCATAGTATGCCGAAGAGATTGTAGACGTGTTTGAGGAGCGGACAAATGTTCTGCTGCAGCGTGGTTAAGTCCTATAGAGGAAAAACGAGATAATTTGAAGTCTCTATTTATTGGAGTGGGCTTGTAATGCCCTTTGTAAAGTTGGTATGTGTTGGCACGAAGTGCATTGTATTATCATGTAATGTGCATATCCTTTTCGTTAGCCTGACGTGGTCAGCTACTCAGGTTATATGTGTTGTTGTCAGTCGACGAAGTCGTAAGTTGGGGCACAACCCCCGAGCGTGTTTAGCGATAAATAATGCAAGGAGAAAAAGATATCTAGGCCAAGGAACGTAGCTTTTATTCATTGTAAATGAGGAGGTACATTGTTCGGCTCAGTAGCCTGGCTGAATAGCCTTATTGAAAGTAAAGGGTAATTAGGGGTAGAAGCGTCGCAGTCGTGCAACGTTCCAAGGGTTAGATTATTCGACTCCTGATGCAATGTCCATGAGGCGGTAGGCGCCACCTGGGATGACTTCGGTGACGATGTAGGGTCCTTCCCAGGGTGACTCGAGCTTCTTGTGCCCTTCTTGCTTGAGTCGCAGAACGAGGTCTCCTCGACGAAGGACGTTGGGCTCAGCCGACGGCTATGGTGGTTGCGGAGGCTCTGCTGATAGACCGCTGAGCGAGCCGCGACGATGTTGCGTGCCTCGTCAAGCGTGTCGACGACATCTTCAAGTGCGGCCGATGATTCGGCTTCGCTATAGGCGATGATCCGGGGGCCTTGTAGCGTACTTCAGCAGGTAACACGGCTTCTGCTCCGTGCACCATGAATAAGGGCGTATAGCCAGTTGCCTATGAGGCCGTTGGCCTTTTCGACCTGCCCGTTGGTCTGCGGGTGTGCCACGAAGGCATATGATATGTTGATTCCGAGGTTCCTGCAAAAGTCTCGGAATTCCTTCGAGATGAAGTTCGAGCCGTTGCCCGTTATGATGCTATGGGGCACGCCGAACCTGTAGACAATGGGCTCGAAAAACTTGATGACGGTTTTGCCGCTTTGGTTGGTGACGGGCATGGCCTCGATCCACTTGGAGAATTTGTCGACTGCGACCAGGAGGAAGACGTGGCCTCCTGGCGAGGACTTTGGCAGTTTGTCGATCATGTCGAGGCTCCACTGGGCGAAGGGCCAGGCCACTAGTATAGGTCCGCAACTCGGATCCTGGCACATGTGGCTTGTCCGCGTACCTTTGACAGGCGTTTCACCTTTGTACTATGTCCTTGGCATCCTTCATTGCAGTTGGCCAGTAGAACCCATCTCGTAGAGCTTTGGCGACTAGGGCACGACTGCCTGCCTGATGGCCGCAGATATCCTCATGTATGTCTTGGAGGATTTTTTTGCCGTCGCCGATGGTGACGCATCGTTGGAGCACACCCGAAATGCTGCGCTTGTATAGCTCACCATTGATGACCGTGAAGGCCTTTAATCGGCGAGTTATGCGTCGGGTGTCGGTCGGGTCCTTAGGCAGCTGATTATTTATCAGGTACCGAAGGTACAGTTGCGTCCACGTTTCTTCAACCGCCATGATCTGCATCAGGCTGACCAACTCGACCTCCGTGTCGAGCTTTTCGGGTCTTTCTTGTCCTTCGGGTAGCGCAGCCCCGAGTGCTCTGCTTATTTGGCTGAGCCTTTTGGGAATTTCCTCTTGATGGAGGGTACATAGATTTGTTCGAGGAACACTCCTGATGGCACTCGCGCGTAGGTGGAGCCAATGTTGGTGAGTTTGTCGGCCTCCTCATTGCTTTCCCTGCCGACGTGCGGAAGCTCGCAGCCGTCAAAGTCTCCTTCGAGTCAATGTAGAGCGCACGGTATGTGATCATGTTGCGCCGCACACCTTAGCCATCCTCATGCCGTGGATGAGGGCCTTGTATTCAGTCTCATTGTTGGAGGCGCGGAATTTCATCCGAAGGACATACTTCATCTTGTCGCCTTGAGGGGACGTCAGTATGACGCTGACCCCTACTCCGGCCTCGCACTTGGAGCCATAGAAGTGCATCGTCTAGGACCGTGACATGTCCAGAGTGTTCGGCAGCTGGAGCTCCATCCAGTTGACGAGGAAGTCAGGGAGGACCTGAGATTTATGGCGGTGCGCCGCTCGTAGATGATATCTCGAGGAGAAAACTCAATGCCCCACAGGGCTACGCGCCCCGTGGCTTTGGGGTTGTTCAGGATGTTCGACAGCGGAGCATCGTTGACGACCATGATCTAGTGCTCCTAGAAGTAGTGGCTCAGCCGACGCACTGTCATGAATACGCCGTAGGCGAGCTTCTGGTAATGAGGGTACCTCTACTTTGTAGGGGTTAGTACCTCGCTGAGGTAGTAGATTGGGGGTTGGACCCCGTGGGTTTTGCCATCTTCGGGTCGCTCGACCACGAGTGCGGTGCTGACCACCTGATGTGTGGCTGCTATGTATAGCAGCAGAGGCTCCTGCTCCTTTGGCGTGACCAGGACAGGTGATGTGGAGAGTAGCCGCTTGAGGTCCTCGAACGCATCGTATGATTCGGGTGTCCACTCGAATTTGTCCATATTGCATAGCAGCTGATAAAAGGGGAGGGCTTTCTCACCCATTCGGCTGATGAACCTGCTGAGCGCCGCGATTCGTCCGTCTAGATGCTAGATCCCCTTGAGGTTCTTCGGCTTCTCCATTGCTAGTATGGCCCTGATTTTCTTCGGGTTCGCTCGATGCACCGTTGGGAGATGAAGTACCCGAGTGGCTGACCAGACAGGACACCGAAGACGCACTTTTCTGGTTTTAGCTTGATCTTGTAGTGATCAAGGTTATCGAACGTCTTGCGGTGGTCGTCGATGAGCGTCCTGGCCTCCTTGGTCTTGATTACTATGTCGTCGACATAGAACTGGATGTTGCGGCCGATTTGGTTCTTCAGACATGCGTGCATGCACCTCTGGTAAGTGGCGCCTGCGTTCTTCGGCTCGAAGGGCATTTGTTTGTAGCATAACACCTAGAACGGCATGATGAACGCTGTTTTCTCTTGATCTTCGACCTTCAGTCGAATTTGGTTGTAGCCTAAATAGGAAGGAGAGATTCTTGCATCCTACAGTGGAGTCGATGATTTGATTGATCCTTAGTAGAGGGAAGTGGTCCTTGGGATAGTGCTTGTTGAGCGATGTGAAGTCGATGCACATCCGCAGGATGTACGTGTCCTTTTTGGGTACAAGCTCGGTGTTGGCCAACCACTCGCTTTCTTTGATTTCCCTGATGAATTTGGCATCGAGGAGTCTGTTGACTTTGATTCCAACAACTTTGGCTTTTGGCTCGGACAGCTGACGCATCGACTTCTTGACTGGCTTCGCGTCCGGAAACACATTGAATGCATGCTCGGCAAATTCCCTGGGAACTCCTGGCATGTTCGCAGGACACCAGGGGAAGATTTGCCAGCGCTCACGGAGGAATTCTATGAGTGCGCTTTCCTATGCAGGACTCAGGTCGTTGGCGATCAAAGCCGTCTTGGAGGTGTCCGTTGGGTGAACCTGCACGTTTTTTGTGTTGATTGCGGAGTCGAATGACATGTCGGGTACGTTTTTCCTGGTGACCGGGGGTGCCCCGTTGTCTGTCACCTCCCTGAGTCTCGTGAGCTCCTTCTGCATGCCGAACGACTAAGAGATTCTGTTGAAGTCTCTGTCGCAGCTGTCTGACCTGGTGAAGCTTCCTGGGACGGTGATGACGCTCCTATGTCCTGGCATCTTCAGTAGCAGGTACGCATAGTGTGGTACTACTAGGAATCTTGTGAATGCCACGCGCCCGAGGATGGCGTGGTACTGTAATGGCCAGTCCACCACTTCGAACTGCATCCACTCACGCCTGAAGTTTTCGGGCTTTCTGAAGATGACGTCGAGCCATATATTGCCCAAGGGGTATATGCCCTTCCCTGGGACTATGCCGTGGAACGTGGTGTCCGACTGCTCTAGGCTGCACAGCGGGATCCGCATCGCTGCGAGTGTGCTGGCGAACATCAGGTTGATGTCGCTGCCGCCGTCCATGAAGACACACGGCTCATCTCGAATCCCCTGATCTGGTCCTCGAGCACCAGGGCAGAGTGACCTGGGCGAGGGATCTGGCGTGGGTGATTTGAACGGTCGAACATGATGCAGGAATCCGAGCCACTGAGGTACTCAGGTATGGCTGGTGGGGAGGTCACGGCCAGGTTGAGTTGGCGCGTGATCTTCTTCTGCACCCTATTGGTTGGATGCCCCTTCTAGATTATTAGGGCCCCTGTCGGTGGAGGGTATCCATCTGCACCGTTATTCGGTGCTGGCACGGTAGGCGGCTGCGATGGTCCTCCAGGTGGTGGTGGAGGAGCTCCGTGGGCGATGGCACCTGGAGCGGGTGCGAATCCAGGATTCACCATCTGGCGCCGCATTTGCGTGAGGCCCTTGCTGAGCTTCCAGAACCTCCGGCGGTCCTTGAGAATATGGTTGCCCTTCTTCTTACCATCTTGTTTGTAGATATAGAAGTGGATGGTGCAGGGATCAGACAGCTTGTCGTATGCCGAAGGCTCGTCGTCGCGGTTGGGACATTGCCACGTTTGTGTGGGTCATCCACCGTCACGGTAATTGCTGCTGCGGTATCCGCTCTTGCGGTTGCCATTGTCGCGGCGATCGACGTATCCAGCCGCAACCATGTCGACTCCATCACGATCGTCGTAGACGCGCGATATTCTCTTGCTGTGGCGTTTGCGCCTACGGCCGAAGTAGTCTTCGTCATCCTAATGTGTTCGGTTGACGGAATCCTCGCCATCTGCCCAGCAGTTGGCGATGTCCATGAGGTGATCAAGGATTTTGGGCTTGACGCACCCGAGCACCTCCTTGAAATCTGGGCGCCTGGCACCGTCCTTGAAGGCGTCGATTGCTCTTTCTTCGGAGATGTTTGCGGTGGAGTTCTTGATGTGGGACCAACGTAGTATGTATGAGCGGATGGACTTGTCGTGGGAATGGTCACGGCAGATGCTGCAATCGGCAGCGAGTAGTAGAACGAGGGGCAAGGGCGGCCAGCCATCTGCGGTGCGAGATGAGGGCAAAGACACAGGGTTTTACCCAGGTTCGGCCCCCCGGAGGGTAAAGACCTACTCCTGCTAGATTGTATTATGGAGGTGTTACAATGGGCGAGCTCGGCGGCGAGTCGCTTGGGTGTATGAGGGAACGTGTCTCTACTCACCCTATAGGGAGGTTTATATAGGCTCACCTCCCCTAGGGTTTACATATCTCAACCGATTCGGTTAAAGCTTCAATAGCCGTTTAACCTTACCCGACTGGGCCTATCTACTCGCCTGGGCCTTGACTTCAGTCGATCGCTTAGCTCTGGTGGGCTTGATCCACTCGCTTCTGCAGCAGCCCACTCGCCGTCTTGGGCGATCGGAACTTCTGGGTATACCCCGGTAGGCATATCCCCATCAGTAGTCCCCGAGGCCGTCGTCGATTAGGCATAGGTGGCTGCTGGCAGTCGGAGTATACGGCTTCAAAGTAGGAACCCAGTCGAATCGTCGGTGGGCTCCTGTATAAAGGAGACAACCAATGATCCAGGTCACAGCTTTGGCGAGTCGAGTCGGCGAAAACACTGTCTTAGTGATTGGGTCGGCGAGCCGAGTGGCCGTAGTTGGACCGTCAGGCGTGGTCAAACTAGCCGTTGGGGTAATCCAACGGTAACTTTCGGCGTAATCACCGCGTGGTAACGGCTCCCTGATTTGGCGGGTAACTCCCGCTATATAAGGGGAATGGCAGGCAATCGTAGAGCCAACTCCTCACCACTTCTTCCGAGTGCGTGCATTTTCCTTGCTTAGCTCCGCGATCCAGTCGACCCGAAATCCTCTTATCTCCAACCAATCTCTCAGCCATGGCCCTTTCCACCGAGCCGTGGGGTAGGTCCAAGTGCACAAGGGCACAGCTGGCCTCCTTCGAGGACGCCAGGATCCTGCGAGGCGGCTGTTAGCGTATCCCCGCGGCCGGAGAAACGACCCCAAACCCGCGAGAGAGGGAATTCGTCTGTTTCACCAGTCATCTCGAGCGGGGGCTAGGGTTTCCTACGTCCCTATTCTTCCGGTGCGCCTACTACGGATCCAGCCTTCAGACCGGGTCCCCACAAAGATCGAGCAGCTCGCCATCTTCGTATGCTCGAATGCTACTTGGGCTGCCGGCCCTACTTCCCCTTGTGGCAAGATCTGTTCCACGGACGGATCAGCCGCGAGGAGGCAGGCGGCCCAATGCTAGCCGCGGGCGGCTTGACGTTTCAGCTCAAGTCCAAAGCTTCTTTCTTTGATCTGATGCTACCCGCCAAGGCAGCGAGCGACTGGAAGAAGTCGTGGTTCTACGTGGCCGAGGCGACCCCGGAGGGCGAGGTGGCGATCCCGCGGTACTCCGCTAGTCGTTCCGAGCCGCGCAATCTCCAAGTTGGCAAACTCCCCGCCGACCAGCGGATGGTCGTCGACGAGATGCTCCAGACCATCCATGGTCTGAAAAAGAAGGGCCTTCAAACGATAAACTTGTACAATTGCTGGCTCGGGCGGCGGCTCGTTCCACTCGCCCAGCGCGACCACTACATGTACCAGTACATGGGCCGGGGGACTCGACGAAGGCCTGCCTCGACGAGTGGAAGCTGGAGGATTACCTCCCAGCGTTGAAGAAGATTACCCAGGCGGTGTACCTGGATGCGCAGGCTGGGGTCGCCTACACCGAACGTCCGCCCAACGGTAATTTCTTTACCTTGCTCGCAGTCGCAGTAAATGCAGTCACGGTAATTCTGATTCCGTTTTGTATTCGTTGCAGCTATTCCAAGTAGTGGAAGGGTGGCTCCCACCTTCGGATGATGAGATCTCGGGCCCATCCGCCCAGGACATAGGCGAATCGCCGCCTACGAAGGGCAACGAGGACGACGAGGACGAGTCCGAAGAGGAGGTCGCCCCGCTGGTCCGAAAGACCCGCGGGCAGCGACAACGCGAAATCGAGGCAAGCAGAAGCCTCGAACGTCACGACGATGACGACGAGCTCCCAGAGACCACCTCGCGCCGTCAAGCCACCCCGTCAAAGAAGAAGAGGGAGGCGAGCCCCCCCCCCCGAAAAGGAAGCCGAGGCCGTCGAAGACGGCCTCGCCGTCGCACTCGGCGAGCAGCTCAGACGCTCCCAGCCCAGCCGGCGACGGCGCGCCACCAGCGACAACCGTGCTGGACGCGGCGACGTGGAAGTGCCGCTTCAATGCCTCCGCCATTCGCCCCAGTCTGGCTGGGAGGCTCCGCTCTGGCGGCTTTCGCAAGGAGGCTCGGCCAAGGCGCCTCGCAAGGAGGCTCCGATCAAGGCGGGCTTCGCAAGGAGGCTCCGGCTGAGGATGTCCCAGAGGCACCAGCGGCCTCAACAACGAAGAAGCCGTCCATGTCTTGGGCACGCGACGTCCTGGAGTTGGGGCTCACTCGCCGTCTGGGCCCTGAGTTAGAAAAACCGGCCGGCCTCCATACGGGACTGCGTTTCATCCCAGTCGCCAAGTGAGTTTGCTCACCTTTCCTTATTTTTCATAACTATTTCGATTGTTTTGTTGATTCAATTGATGCGCAGGACCGGGGTGAAGAGGATGGGCCACCCGACCGTGGACAAGGTGCCCTCCATCGCTAGCGAGGAAGATCCTTCCCGCAAGAGGAAGGCGGAAGAGGTCGTCGCCTCGGCGGATGGCAGTAAGAAGGCCAAGGGAGACGACACCATCACTATATCTGACGATACAGCGGTCGCACCAGCCGGGCCCGTGATGGAGGCAGCCGCGTCTACGAAGGAGGGTGCTTCCTTGCCTGGAACGGCGGAGGCGACCTCTCTCGGAGCGGGTGCCTCTATCGCTACCTTTCCGCGCTTCGTGACCAAGGCGACCACGGCGAGTGGGCGCGCCTTGAGCCACACTCACAGGACCGCCGACGCTGAAGTCCAACGCTGCGGCACACGCCGCACTTCGCGTCCGTGGACGCGGTACAACTCCACGGCATGCTTGGCGCGGCCATCCAGGTACATCCAGTCCCCGAGGATCAGGTCGGTGCTTTGCAGCGGCCTGATTCTTATAATTTCGCATCTTTTTGTTTGTCGCATCCAGTCCCCGAGTGCGCGCGCGCTAAATTTTAGCGGGTGGGCACTTAGGAATTTTTTGATCGCCAGTCCCCGAGTGCGCACTCGCTGAATTTCAGCGGGTGGGCACTTAGGAATTTTTTGATTGCCAGTCCCCGAGTGCGCACTCGCTGAATTTCAGCGGGTGGGCACTTAGGAATTTTTTGATTTGACTAACCTTTTTTGGTGATGTGCAGGGTCTGCAGCTTGAGTCAGCGGACCGATTGGCCGCGAAACAGCGCGCGGAGAGGGAGCTGGCCATCGTCCAGGAGGCGAACAAAGGGCTTCAGGCTGTTGCTGCGAAGGCAGAGGAAGCTCGCCAAGGGCTTGTCCCCGCTGGTGAGTTGGTGGCGGCGCGATCTGCTCTGGGTGCCGCTGAACGGCGGATCGCCGACCTCGAGCGCGAACTGCGGGAGGCGAGAGAAGAAGCGAGCTCGGCGGACGGGCGAGCTAAGGCCGCCATTGCGGCCGCTGAGGAGGATCGCAAGGTGTCGGAAGTCCTTATTGCTGGGCTTCATGACGACCACACGTCGCTTCAGTGATTCATCACAGGACTCGCCCGCCCGTTGCTTGGTGAGTGCATCTTCCCTTTCTGATAGTTGTGGTTTTTGTGGTGTCCGTCGTGCTTATCATTGTCTTCTACTCGTAGGTCGCGTCATTGATAGCGAAGAAGATGCGAGCTCGCTCGACGCGAGGCAGTGCATAAGCATGCTCGTCGATTCGGCGACGTTGTCGGCGACGTGCATCCGTGCCTACCTCCAAGAAATATCGCCCACGGAGGTGATTCCCAGGGACCTCGTTGAGGTGTGGAAGTATTTGGAGAAGGCGCCCGCGTTCGTTGAGTTCATGACGCGGTCGTCGTTTCGGCGTGGAGCGTCGACGGCACTGAGCCTTGGACTCGCCCACTTCCCCGAAGATTTCGACATTGATGATGTGACGAGTGGGTATCCATTGTCGACTGGTGCGGTGGAGCTGTCCGAGGTCATCAAGTTGCAAGAACGTGCCGCCACGTACTCGGAACGTGTCTGGGCAATGGGCGACCTCCTGCCGTACCAGGAGACGGTTGTCGCGCCAAACGACCCCGAGCCTCCGCATCGTGACTTCAAGGTCGAGCAGCCTTTTCGCGCGGCGATGGCGGGTGAACTGACGACGTATCCGTCAAACCCATACACGGCGTTCATCCGCAATCGCCGGGATGCTGGCGAGTCGTCATCGAAGCCTGCAGAGTAGGGTAGTTTGCCTTGCGGCGTTAGCAGCAGTTCTGCCACGCGGGCATATTTTGTAACATGAAACAATGCAACATGCGATTGAATGAGACGTCGTGTCTATTTTGATATTTGTTTGTGTGCTTTTGATCGATTTTGGACGAGTCCCCGAGCGCCGCCTTTTGTGGGGTTTACCTCAGATATGATGTGTGTGTTGTTATCATGTGGTTTGTTGATTTGGTCGACTACCGAGCTCGAGAGCCAGCCGCAAGGCGACTCCTTGAGTGCTCTATACTTTACCGCTTACCTTGCACAAACGAGGTCGGGTGGCGAGTCCCCAGCGTGGTACTTGGTTGTTCTAGGCGCGACTCAAGGGTGGTTGAGGATTTAGCAGCGTTGGTGTGGGCGCTCGCCTGGCCCGCTGGTCACCGTGGGCGAGTCCCGGCATGCTCTTACTTGGCGTTTTCCGCCGCGATTTAACCGGGTCTTACCCGAGCGTGGTACTTAGCCGTTCGAGTCGCTATGCCGAGGATGCGGAGGACCAAGGTCGCTGTGAGAAGCGAGGGCAGTTGTCTTGGCTCGTAGAACCAGTCGAGCAAGGCGACTCCAGTGGTGCTCCGGGTTGGCGTTTTTCGTGGACGATGCAAGACCTGAAGTGATTCAGTGCTCTTACACCGCACTACTTAGCCGTGCCGATCGCTGTACCAAAGGTTGACTTCTGCTTTTAGCATAATGCTGTTTTTACGAGTGCGAGTGGCGCAAGTCATGGAGAGTAGGCGCAATTTGCGGTAACCATTTCATTTTATTTCATGGCGACTGGAGAGTACATGTGTGGGGTTCTATGAGTAGAACTTCCGGAGGAGGTTTACATTCCATGGTCGCTTGACGTCGAGTTCGCCGTCCCCGCGGACGTCGATGAGGTAGTATGCGTCGTTGCCGAGTACGCGTCCGATAGCGAATGGGCCTTCCCACGGAGGGGAGAGCTTGTGCATGCCCTTCTTGTCCTGGATGAGGCGTAACACCAGGTCGCCTTCCTGCAAGGTGCGAGCTTTCACCCGCCGACTGTGGTAGCGGCGGAGTCCTTGCTGGTAGATGGCGGTGCGTGACCGAGCGAGGTCGCGTGCTTCGTCGAGTTGGTCGATCCCGTCTTGGCGGGCAAGCTCGTTTGCAGCCTCCGTGTAGTGGACGACCAGCGAGTCGTGTTCGAGGTCGGTGGGCATGACTCGCGCCAGTAGACCATGAAGAAGGGAGTGAATCCCGTTGATCTGTTGACTGAGGTGCGGATCCCCCATATGATGGAGGGCAACTCCTCGACCCAGCACCCGGCGGTGCGTTCGAGTGGTACTTGTAGTCGCGGCTTCAGGCCGTGTAGGATGCTTTGGTTGGCCCGTTCCGCCTGGCCGTTGGACTCCGGGTGGGCGACTGACGCGAGGTCGAGCCGGATATGGTGCTCTTCGCAGAATTCGGCCATGGCTCCCTTGGCGAAGTTGGTGCCGTTGTCCGTGATGATGCTGTTGGGGAACCCGTAGCGATATATGAGCTCGCGTAAGAATTTAGTGGCGGTCTTCCCGTCGCATTTTCGGACTGGCTTGGCCTCCACCCACTTCGTGAATTTGTCGACGGCGACTAGCAGGTGGGTGTAGCCAGAGGGGGCCTTCTTGAAGGGGCCTACCATGTCCATGCCCCACACAATGAATGGCTAGGTGATGGGGATTGTTTTGAGCGCCGAGCTCGGTACGTGCGTCTGATTGGCGTACTTCTGGCACCCGGCGCATCGCTGGACGATGTCGACGGCGCGTGCGATGGGCGATAAAAGCCGTGTGTCGCATAGCCTTGGCGACCAGGAGCAAGCGGCGTGGTGGCCGCGATCACCGAGTGAATGTCGTGGAGGATTTTGTGTCCTTCATTTGGTTGGACGCAGCGTTGAACACGCCGGTGACGCTGCTTGTGGAGCTCGCCGTCGATGATAGTGTAGGACTTGCATCGACGGCGATCATTCAGAGCGTCTGTCTCTGCTCACGTGGTGCCGGCTTCCGGTAGGCGATGTAGGGCTTGGTCGATCGTGCGGTTCATTGACGAAAAGTACCAAGGCTGCCTCGGTTGTAGTGGGACCCCAATGTCGATCTCCTGGGAGAGACGATGGATTGGTAATCGTCGAGGAAAACGCCGGCGAGGCGAGTCGAGCCGACCCGATCTTGAGAGTGCGTCGGCTTCCTCATTCATTCTGTCGATCCACTCGACAGTAGCTGAAGTGGCCGCCCAACTTGTCCACCGCTTGGCGATGCGCCGCCATGGTAGAGACGGCGTCGCGGTGCGGCGACTTGTCCCGCGACAAGGTCGGAATCTCCGTAGCAGCGGAGGCGATTGACGTTCATCTCCTTGGCGGCTCGCATGCCGTGGAGTAGGGCCTCGTATTCAGCCATGTTGTTGGTGCAGGGCATGAAAGTCGAGGCAGAGGATGTAGCGGAGCTTGTCGCCTTTTGGTGAAGTCAACACTATCCCTGCGCCTGCACCGTCTGCGTTCTTGGAGCCGTCGAAGTGCAGGCTCCAGTAGTGGAGGTACAGCAGCTTCTCTGGCTGCTGGGCCTCCTCCCAATCGGCGATGAAGTATGCTAGTGCCTGTGACTTGATCGCCTTTCGTGGCTCGTATTTGATGTTGTGGACGCCGATCTCGACGGCCCACTTGGCGACTCGCCCGGTCGCCTCATGATTCGGATGATGTCTTGCGGTGGTCTGAGAGACGACCGTGATGGTGCTCTGGAAGTAGTCTTGGCAGCGCCACGAGCCACAAGACCGTATACTAGATTTTGGTACTGCGGGTACAGCTGGCGCGACTCGGTGAGGACCTCACGATGTAGTACACCGGCTGAACCGGCGCTCCTTTCCTTCCTCGGTCGCTCGGCGACCATCACGGCGCTGACGGCCAGCGACGCCGCGATGACGTAAACCAGCATGGGTTCTTTGTCGGCGCGGCGAGTAGTGGTGCGGCGAGTAGCACCTTTTTGAGGTCGTGGGCGCGTCGTCCGCCTCCTTGTCCCACGGAAGGTGGGGTTCTTACATGTCGGTATAGGGGCATCGCCTTTTCGCCCGGTGGGATGAAGCGGAGAGCCGCTACTCGCCAGCTGCCACGGGCGTCGCGCGAGCACTCGGGTTTGCCGAGCCGGGCCTTTGTGTCGATCTTTGTGGGGTTCGCCTCGATCCCTCGTTTGGAGCAGCGTACCCGATGGTTGTCCGGGTACACCGAAGGTGCACTTGCCTGGGTTGAGCTTTATCTTGTATCTTCGCAAGTTGGCGAAAGTTTCCGCCAGGTCGGTGAGTAGGTCGCCTTGGCGAGCGGACTTCACGACCACGTAGTCGATGTAGACGTGGATGTTGCGGCCAATTTGGCTCGCGAGGAATTCTTGCATGCACCGCTGGTAGGTCGCCCCGGCGTTCTTGAGGCCGAAGGTCATGGCGGTGTAGCAAAAGGCTTCGAATGGCGTGATGAACGTCGTCTTCTCCTCGTCTTCGACAGCCATTTTGATCTGGTTGTACCCAGAGTAGGCGTCGAGGAAACATAGCGACTCCGAGCCCGCGGTTGAATCGATTATCTGGTCGATCTGTGGGAGGACGAACTGCTCCTTTGGGCAGGCGCTGTTCAGGTTTGTGTAGTCGATACACATTCTCCAGTCCGTTTTCTTCTCGACCAGGACTGGGTTTGCCAGCCACTTGGAGTACTTGATTGGCCGGATGAAGCCGGCAGCGAGTAGACGCTGCACTTCCTCGGCGATTGCTCGACGGCGTTCTTCATTGAAGGGCCGCATCGACTGCTTGACATGTCGCACTTTGGGGTCGGCGTTTAGCTTGTGCTCAGCGAGCTCACTAGGGACACAGGGCATGTCAGAGGGTTTCCATGCGAAGATGTCCCTGTTCTCACGGAGGAACTCGATGAGCGCGCCTTCCTACGCTGGGCTCATGCCCTTCCCGATCGTCACCGTCTGGCTGGAGTCGCCTGGTACCAGCTCGACGGTGCGCGTGTGCGTCATGGCCTCAAAGGTTGAGGTGCCTGCGCCCTCTGAGTTGGGCTTCTTGAGTATGGTGGGGTCGTCGTTGTTGACCCCGCTCGCGTACTTGGCGAGCTCATCGGCGTGGTTGGTCTCCGCCGCGATGACGGCGTCGGCGAGCTCGGCTCCTTTGGCCTCGCACTCGGCGGCCATGTCGGGGTCGCCGTGGATGGTGATGACGCCGCACGGCCCGGGGAGCTTCATCGCGTTGTACACGTAGTGGGGCGCTGCCATGAATTTAGCGAACGCCTGGCGCCCAGACGCGATGGTAGGGCTGTCGAAGGGCCCGGCTCGAAGACGATCCGCTCGGTGCGGAAGTTTGCGGTGTCGAAGGTGGCAGCGTGACCTTGCCGATCGGGTACGCCTTCCGACGGGGCGATGCCGTGGAATGTGGTGTGGGTCGTCTCGATCATCGATTGCGGGAGCCGCCGCTGAAGGTGTCGAGGTAGAGGATGTTGATGGAGCTGCCACCGTCGCGGTGTCTTGGGGAGCCGATGATCGCCAACCTTGACCACCAAGGCGACTCGTCCTGGATACTCGATGCGCGGCGAGTGGTCTTGGCGGCTCCAGGTGATGGGCTGCTCCGACCAGTTCAGGAACTGGGGGACGTCTATTTGGGCCACCGCATTGACGGCGACGGCGCGGGCGATGACCTTCTTCTCGCGCTTCGTGTTGACGCCTGTGAAGGTGTGGAGCGAGTCGGCTACTTTGCCGAATTTTCCGCCGTTTGGTGGGTCGTTGTCGAGGTCCTCCTGCGCTCGCCGTGCCTTCTCGATTTCCCTGAGGGTGTGGCAGTCGGCGGTGGTGTGCGTTGCGGGCTTTCCTTCCCTGCTATGGAATGCACATGGTTGGTTAAGGAGGGCCGCGGGGTCAAACCTTGCACTACTAGGAAAACAACTATAGGTAATCAGCACATCCGTGGCTCACATGGTTGAAGTGCCCCACGGCTAAAACAGGCGTGGCTCACCTGTGGGCAGTGCCCTACTAGTAACTAGAACAACCGTGGCGCACGTGACTATAGTGCGCCACAGATGTGTGTGGTCCAGGGCCCTGTTGGACGCTCGCCAAACATCTGTAGCGCACTATAGTCATGTGCGCCACGGTTGTTAGTGTCATCTGTGGTGCACATTGGGGGGTCCGCTACGCCTAAGCGCACGCCCCCTCTGCTGTGAAACGGCCACAAACATCTGTGGCGCACATGGCATAGTGTGCCCGCGATGTAGTAAACTTAGTAGGGCACTCGCCCTAGTGCCCTCGCCTAAGTGGCATGCACCAACTCCCCTCCCCGTGGATCGCCTTTTTAGGGTTTGCAAAAATACGAAAATGATAAACACTTCAAAAATTAAATCCTTTCATATTTAGGTAGGTAATGTGGTATAGCTTCTAGTAAAATTAACGAAATGAGTTTTGACTTTATTTGCAAAAAAGTAATGCCACGGTAAAAAGGTAACTTTTGCATACGATATCGAAAAAATCGTATAATATACCAAAATGACCAAAACGAGATTCGGATCCGCTTGCAACCCTTTAGGTCGTTTAGCGATTTTTAGATTTTCAAAATTCGAAAAGAGTAAAAGTTACGGTCAAAACCGTTTTCTGAGAAAAAAAGCAGGCGACTTATCCGTAGCGCACCTACACCTAGTGCACCACGGATAAGCTTGGGCGGGATTCAAATTTGAATCCCCACCCCGCCCTCCTCCCTTTTCCTTTCCCCTTTCCCTTTTCCCTTCTCCTTCTTCCTTCTTCCTTCTTCCTTCTTCCTTCTTCCTTCTTCCTTCTCCCTTCTCCCTTCTCCTTCTCCTCTCCTTGCAGTGACGGCGCGACGTCGACCTCCTTCTCCTCCTCCTCGCAGTGACAACGGGCGACGTCGACCTCCCTTCCTCCATCTCTTCCTACCTCCCTCTCTTCTTCTCCTCCTCCTCTTCTTCTCCTCATCTTCCTCCTCTGCCTCCTCTTATTCTCCTCCTCTTCCTCCTCTGCCTCCTCTGCCTCCTCTTCTTCTCCTCCTGTTCTTCTCCTCCTCTTCCTCCTTTGCCTCCTCTTCTTCTTCTTCTCCTCCTCTTCCTCCTATTCTCCTCCTCCTCCTCCTCCTTGCAGTTCCGACGACAACAACAAGGTGACGACGAGGAGGCGACGACGGCGACCTGCACGCGGCAGCGACAGACGAGATCCAGATCTGCTGCTTTTTGAATTTTGAAATTTATATCCGTGGCGCACAGCACCTAGTGCGCCACGGTTATCGTTCATCTGCGTGGCGCACCTGCCCAAACACGTGGCGCGGCGGCATGTGCGCCACGCCTGTATCTAAACTTCTGTTGCGCACTAGGCAGTGCGCCACAGCTGAGATATAGCCGTAGCGCAAGGCCCGTGGCGCACTGCTAGTGCGCCACGGATGGGCATTTCGGGTGCGCCACTAACAGCCTGTTTCCTAGTAGTGTTGGCTTGTTCTTGTAGTTGCCGCCGTCGCGACGTTGCCCTCCGTCGCGGCGGAAGCTTTTGGGCTCGCGCTGCGCGTGCCCGGCGTTGGCGACGAAGTCGACTCGCCCGTCACTGCGGCGTTTGCCAGTGAGGCGAGTGCCTCTGTAGCGTAGGTCGGTTCGGCGTCCGCCGTCGTTGCCGCCCGTGCGGCGTTGACCTCCTGACTCGTCGTCAGTTTCCTGGTTTGGATCTTCCTCGGCGTACCGTTTGGCGATTTCGAGGAGGTCGGGATGTTGTCGAGTGTCGGGAGTGTCGCTGAGCTTGGCGACTAGGGGCTCGTGGCCACGAGGTCTTGAAGCGGTGGATCGCGGTGTCGGTGGATGCCGACGCGTTGTACCAAAGCTCTTGCCACCATTGGACCCGATTGGTCGACTCGCGGGTCCCGGGCGCCTGTTCAGGTCCTCAATAGTGGTGGCGCGGGTGTAGGAGCACTCGAAGTGCCTGACGAAGGCGTCACGCATTTCCTCCGAGTCGATCTTGTCACGGGAAGAGTGTTGATCCATTGCCGTCCCTCCATCATCGAGGGAGGTAGCAGGCGGCAGGTCGGTGTGACCCGATCCCCATGGCCATGAGGTATGTGTCGAGCCATACGGGGTCGTCTGAGGATTCGTACTTTTCTATTTATTTTGGCGCCTTGAAGTTTGGCGGATACTTCGCCTCGGATCATTGGTCCGAGCACTTTGGCCGAGTCGGTGGCGACCTCATGGGCTCGCCGTCGCGATTGGTTAGGGTATGTCGCGGTCGTCGGCTGGCGTCGGCGCTTTGGTTGTTGATGATGTGGGTGCGGGCGTCGATGGGTTGCCCGTTGGCGGCGACAAGGTTGGTTGCCGGCGGGGTCGTTGGTGGAGAGTGCCGCGTTAGCGGTCGGTATTGAGCTGCGGTGGCTCGGTGGCGGCGATTGAGGGTGTTTGCCGCCTGGGCGGCTTGCCGAGCTACGCTTCACGAGAACGCGAGTATACCGTCCTTGCAGTGGCGCCCGCTCTCTCTTTCGGCGGCCTTCGCAAGCAGGGCCTTGACGTATTCGATCTGCGGGCGCCGTTGCGGTCGTCGTGCCGTCACGCTTTGTCGGCTGCCACGAGGTTGTCCATCGGGGTGGAGAACAGTGGAAGGCCGTTTGCGTCTCTCTCTCGTGAGGAGACTACTATCCACGGCTGGTCCCTGGGGGGTGCGGTTGGGTGGAGGTGGGGCACCCATTGCCATTGATCCTGGCGGGGGCCGGGCGCTCCCTCTTGGCGGCGCGTTCTCGCAGATCGCGCGCTCGGCCACGCGGGCCGGGTCGTTTTGGTCGTCGAAGTTCAGGGCGCGCCCCTGAACGGTGGGGTTCAGGCGCGTCCTGATCCGCTGCTGGTGGTAGCGTGATAATTCCTGCGCCGTCACCTGCTCGAGGCGAAATTTTTCGAGCTCAGCTTGCTCCTTGCGTACCGCCTCCGTCAGTTTCAGGCGGAGTTCCTCGACATTCGTGGCCGTGGCGTTAGGAGGGATCGGGGTGGAGAATGGATCCTCTGGCGGGTCGGTGCCGGTCGCCATGTAGGTCGCGGCATAGCGACCGGTTTCGTCGCGGAGATCGGCGGAGTTCTCCGACCCGGAGTCGAATTCGAAGATCCCGAGGATGGAGGGGTCCTCGAAACCTCCCGCGTTGGAGACCTGGGCGATGGAGCTCGCGGATGAGGCCGCGGTGATGGATCCGGCGAGTGACGCCGGGGTCGCCGAGTCGGCATCGTTGGTGAGGGCCGCATCCTCTGCAGCCGCTGAATTCCCGGCCACGTTGCTGTGGGCCGAGTTGTACTCGGAGGCGAGGCGGTGGATCATGCGGATCTGGCTCTCGGAGAGCCGATCGCGTGGCGGAGACTCGCGGATGCGAGCCGAGTCCTCCGAGTCGATGACGTCGGTGAGGCCGACGAAGAGGCTGATCGTGCCGATGGCGGGATCCTGTTGTCTGCGTGACGGTCGCGCCGGGACGTAGCTGCTCGGCAAGACCTAGAGCATCTCGCCGATCGCTATCATGTGGCCGGTGGCGACCGTCTCGTTTATGGGCAGATTGGATCTCGCCGCAGAACACACCGCCGGCAGGCCCCACGGTGGGCGCCACTGTCGTGGGAATGGTCACGGCAGATGCTGCAATCGGTAGCGAGTAGTAGAACGAAGGGCAAGGGCGGCCAGCCATCTGCGGTGCGAGATGAGGGCAAAGACACAGGGTTTTACCCAGGTTCGGCCCCCGGAGGGTAAAGACCTACTCCTGCTAGATTGTATTATGGAGGTGTTACAATGGGCGAGCTCGGCGGCTATGCGGCGAGTCGCTTGGGTGTATGAGGAAACGTGTCTCTACTCACCCTATAGGGAGGTTTATATAGGCTCACCTCCCCTATGGTTTACATATCTCAACCGATTCGGTTAAAGCTTCAATAGCCGTTTAACCTTACCCGACTGGGCCTATCTACTCGCCTGGGCCTTCAGCTTCCAGTCGCTCAGCTCCTGGCTGGGCTTCGATCCACTCGCCGTTCTGCAGGCCCAATCGCCGGGTCTTGGGCCAGTCGGAAACGTCCTGCTGGGTATACCCCTGTAGGCATATCCCCATCAGGACTCATTGGTCCACTGGGTGCAGGCCTACAGCTCTTCGATTGAGGCTGGCCTCTTGCTGGTGCCCTTGAAGTTGCGGATGAAGCTATACGCCAGCTCTTCCCAGCTTCGGATGGAGCCAAAGGGTAGGCTGCTGAGCCAAACCCTGTCTACGCCTGTTAGCTGCAGCTAAAGGCACTGTAAGGTGGTGCTCTTGTTCCCTCCGTTGAGCTTGACAGACGACATATGCTCGTTGAATCAAGCTTTCGGCTCCTGCGTACCGTCTAACTTCGGGTTGTCCGAAGGTACCTTGAAGTTTCTCGGCAGCCGCGATTGCCAAAGAGATCTGCTGAAGCATCTAGGTCCGCACAGTTCTCCATCGTCCTCCTCCTCGGACTCAGTCGAGCACGCACGCTTAGCACGAGATTTATCGATCTTGCGCCAGGTGATCTCACTACGGGCATCGTAGTTGCTGTTGCGGTGTCATGGGCTCCGACGGCGTCGGGGCAGGTCATGCTCCTCCTCGTCAGATGAGGGTGTGCGGCTTCGAGTGAACTTGACCGTGGCCTTCTTCTTCGGCTCCACGGGAGTTTCATCATGGAGCGCAGCTCCGACGAGTCCGAGGCTGCTAGCGCAGACTTGTGGATCGCGATCTTCGGGTCTCCCGCTGGTGGCGGGTTGGACGCGAGGTAGGTGGTGTCCGCCATGATCGTAGCCTTCGGCGTTTTTGGCATAATGTTGCCTTGCGAGTCCATTATCATGAAGGACGTGTCGAGGGCCCTGGTGATCTCACGCCGCGTGGTGGAGTCCATGCACTCCAGGCGAGAGAGGTACTTGTTGGCGTTGTTGCCGTCCAAAGAGGAGCTGCAAGCTGGACTCTGCGGCTGCCTGCTTATGTTTTTCGAGCTCCTCCTGTAGCTTGACCTTTCAATTGTGCTCGTCGATCAGGAGTAGGTGGTAGGCCATCAGCAAATCACGGGAGGGATCCACATGTAGGATTTTATTGCCTCGCACGGCCTCGCGTGTGGCTTCCCAGCCTTCCTCGTTGAGGTTGATCTGGTTGTGGGCACGATTGCCGCCTTTAGTGGTCTAGCCGCCCTGTTAGCCGGATTTCCCCCATTCTCAACCTGAGGGTTGGGAGGGGGATTGGGTAGGATGGCACTCGAACCCAGCAGTGGATCGGTTCCATTATTGATGTTGCCATTATGGATGACGGCGCACAGGTAGCACTCGTGGAGCGGGTCGATGCTGCCACAGCTCTCAGATCCAGAACCATAGGTTCCTTCATCCGAAGGGGGATCACATAGATCGGAGTTGCAGTTGCTGCTGTCATCCGAATCGTCCATCAGCGTTGATGTACGCGGGGCGTAGATGGGTGGGACCCACGAGGCGGGCCTGATGGATGGAAGTGGCACCCGCTCTGGGAGGCAGAGGGTGCCGGTCTGCCCCACCTGAAAGCAGAAGCTCCCGAACAACATCTCGAAATCTTTCAAGGTGGAAGGTGAGTGGGTGGTGAAGTCGAAAGCGTCGAAGAGGACGTGACTCTCCGTCGCCGAGGAATCGTAGATCGCTCCGGATGGAACCGTCACGACCACATGATCAGCTTCCCATAGACGACACCAATTGACGAGGGTTCGACTCGTTAATGCCCATTGTTCTGGACTTGGGTTTCGAGAATATGGGGATGCTTGAAGTCATGGAACGGTTAACAGGCAAGCAACCCAGGGACACGGGGTTTACCCAGGTTCAGGCCCCCGGAGGGAAAACCATACTCCTGCTTGTATGTTCTTGATTACGATGGAACCGAAGGTTACAGTGTGCGCAGATGTGATCTAGGTGGAGGTGTGTGTATGAGGTGTCGAGGATCCTTCTCGCCGTATCCTCCTGGCCTTTATATAGATAATCCAGGTCTCAGGATAGGTCGAGTCGGTTACAGATTAGGGTTGATACCCTTTGAAATTCTATCTAATCTAGACTTGTACTCCAAGAAGTTGAATTCGCCACAGGCTTGGGCCACCCGAAAACTTCCTGGGCTGCAAATCCTCATGTGGGCCTTCCTTGGGCTGGACCGGGTATACCAATGTTGTGCACCCGTAGGTATATCCATGTCAAGAGAGGTGAGGGAAGGCGGCGAGTTGGCGGGTATGATATAACACAGTTATCGAGATTTATATCCTAGAACGATGGTGGAATCCTACTCCTGCAATAAATTTCTATAATAACAATACACCGAGTTACATGGATTTGTTTGCTGCGCAAGGTGATATGAGTTGTTTTCCTAAAGGCTCCCAGAGGTCCGGCTTATATAGGCGCCAGAACATAGGGTTACTGAAATCAGTAGACAAACAGTCCCATCTCAAGATTCCGACATAGACGGATCCTGTCCGGCTACGAGAAGAGTAAGGTGGAAGACTTAGTGATTCTCTGATTTATGTATTGAAGACGGAGAATATTGCATGGTTCTTTGGAGGACTATAAGATATTGTTTAACGAATTGCCGATATCACCTAGACAGAGCATTCAAACTAAAGGGAAAGACGACGCAAGTCTCGTAGTTCTTCGGGGGCTACTGTTGGGATATGCTAAATAGGTATCACCATTGCATGTCTCTAATCCGGCTAAGCCGGATGACCCACAGTTGGTAGCAAGGCCCATGGCCTACTGGGCGGCCCCATTAGACGGATCTAGAAGGGAGGCCCATGCCGGATAAAGGAAGGCTATGGTGTAGTTATGATCTAACCCAGAGCCTTAGAGTGCAAGACATGTAAGACTAGTTTGTGCTATAACCTGTCCGGCTAGAACTTTTCCCTGTAACCCTAAGTTCTGGCGCCTTTATAAGCCGGGTACTGTCCTCCGAGGAAATGGCTTCCATATTAGGCGGTGACACGTCGCCTTCTTTCATCCTAGCTAGACCTCTGTCTTGTCTATCAGCAACTGGGCCACCCAGTTGTAGCATTCCGGGAAAACCACTACTAGAAAATCGTGTGTGTTTTGTGCATCATCATGATGGCATGTTCATGTCATCATGCCACATTGCATTTGAGGATCATATCAAACCTTACACTCATCTTGTCTTTCTTTAGTTGTTGTTTCTATCACCATACTCTCTCTCTTAAAACCTCTATATTTTGTTTTCTACAAAGTCGGGATCCACTTGTTAGGATCCACTATTTTATAAATGACTTTTATTATTTTGATAAACCCTAAATCATATATTGTACTAAATGCCAAAAATGAACATGTATGTGGGCATCCCCTTCCCCTAATCTTGTTTCCTCTTGCCTCTCTTTTGTGATCTAAAACCCTCCGTTCAAATTTCCTGAAAAGAATTCAAAAGAGTTTGTATTAAAAGGCTGTGTTGAATTGAACCAAACTTAAACAAACAAATAAATAAGAATGGGAATAAAAACAAATGGAGAGTTGACATGTGCGCAACCCACCTTCAGAAGGCAGCCCAACGTTAGCTAAATCCCACGCTTCCTCCTCCATCGAAGAAGCCTGCCAGCGGCCCATGCCATCTCCATTCCCCAGCTGTACCGTTTCGAACGGAGCGACCCCTCCATCTACTGTTCTTCTCCTCTCCATCGCCCCTCCTCTCTATCGACCAGCAAATGGAGAAGGTACCCGTCCCGAGCGTCAGTTGTCACCTTCTTATCCTCGTGCCTGGAGCCTCGCGGGAACCCTAGAAATCTTGTCCCTCCTTGCTCCACCTCCACCCTCTATCCTCCTAGAGATCGATCCCTTCCTCCCCTTCTTTTCCTCA
Source organism: Avena longiglumis (assembly GCA_030063025.1). Classification (NCBI taxonomy): domain Eukaryota; kingdom Viridiplantae; phylum Streptophyta; class Magnoliopsida; order Poales; family Poaceae; genus Avena; species Avena longiglumis. The sequence continues at coordinate 253,813,245 of CP125974.1, forward strand.
AAATCCACCGAGAGTCACCACCCCTAGTTCACCAATGCGTCGATGCTCTGGTGCACAAGGAGATGCACCTCGACGGTCACACCGTCCCCCACGAGGAATTGGAGCGAGAAGCCTTGCAGGATCCGCGATCGTCTTCAACATCCTCTCGGTCCGACGTCCGTGTCACCGTCTTCCCGCTACCCTTGGCTTACCCGACCCGTCCTACTCCTTCTTGGTGAGCTTCTTCTTCTGTTCCCCCTCTCCTTAGTCTCGATTGCATCCTGTACACATCAATCAGAGAGAGCAGGGCCTTCTGGTGCCACACACGTCATGGAAATGAGGCATAGTCGACCTTCTGCCTTGTAGCTCTTCGGTACCTCATCTTCATGCGTGAACCTAGCCATGCCCCCTCGACACCACTCAGTAGCACGGGAGCCCGTCACCATCTGTTCACGCGCTCGCAACAGCCTCGCCACGTCGTGCGCACCGCAGCGTGTCCGCTACAAAAAAATGGAGAGGTAGCGTGCACTACAGGAATGAACGAAGGTGCCGACGGCCAAATGTCGGGGCCGTCGGCGTAGCTACCTTCCCCGCCACCGACCAGCCTCCATCGGCAGGGACGGTCGGCGTAGTTAATGATCGAGGGTAGCCGTCGGCGTAGCGTGGACGTCGGCGTAGTACAGAGGGCTGTGCCGACGGTGGCCCTCGGCATAGGTATAGCCCTCGGCGTAGCCCTAGTTTAGACTCGGCGATGCAAACGGCGTTAGGCAGACAGGCTGTGCCGACGGCAGCTCTATGAAATTTTTTGTTTTGTCTGTGCCGACGGCTTAGCCGTCGGCGTAGGCCTCCAGATTTTTTCCTTTTATCTCATTATTTTTTGAAAAATCATAACTAAATCATTCTAGCTCAGAAAAATACAAATAATATATCAAAATTTGCAGAAAAATAAGACCTATCTATCTACACTCAAATATTACACATTTATGTAAAAAAGTGAAACATAAAACATTATATATAGTTTAAAACAGGCATTATAAATTCAAAAACGATCCAAACAACATGAAACCGTCGTGTGGTGTCATATTATGTGACATAGTTAGATGGAAAAATATTAAACTTGGTATATTGATTATGTCTCAAAAAAACCTTCACAAAATGACCTATCTCGTTCGAGGTTTCTTGACTTTTGGGTAAAATGACCAATGTTATGGCTAGCATGAAGGCATAGTTTGTGATAATGTGTCCATATTATGCATAAGTATGCATCATGGGATTACGAACAATGTTTCAGGAGGAAGTTTTCCTTTTCTTCGGACCAAAAAGCCGTTTTCCATTTTCCGAGTGCAAAAAACTGACGGTTTTGTGAAGCAACCACCAAATAGCTAATTCAAAATGCTACCGTCACATTTTTCAAAAATACTAGACCACCTTACATGGATAATGTCATAATAGGGGGATCTCAAACATTTTCGTCTATCCCTGGTGAAAAAGACAAATTCCTGCCGAATCGGTAGGAAGTGGGTCAGATATGAACTACAGGTACATGATCGGATGCTCATGATTTTTTACAAAAATCATTTTTAGGTTCAAAATATGCTGTTTCATCATAGATCCACTTCAAGTTTAGCGAGTCTCAGCCCCGAGCTAAGAATCTTCATGTCCGCCCTTCGACAAAGTATAACGATGGTTTAAAACGGGCATCATAAATTCAAAAACGATCCAAACAACGTGAAACCTTCGCGTGGTGTCATATTATGTGACATAGTTAGAAGGAAAAATATCAAACTTGGTATATTGATTATGTCTCAAAAAAACTTTCACAAAATGACCTATCTCGTTCGAGGTTTCTTGACTTTCGGGTCAAATGACCAATGTTATGGCTAGAATGAAGGCATAGTTTATGATAATGTGTCCATATTATGCATAAGTATGCATCATGAGATGGCGAACAATGTTTCAGGAGGAAGTTTTCCTTTTCGTCGCACCAAAAAGCCGTTTTCCATTTTCCGAGTGCAAAAAACTAACGGTTTTGTGAAGCAACCACCAAATGGCTAATTCAAAATGCTACCATCACATTTTTCAAAAATACTAGACCACCTTACATGGATAATGTCATAACAGCGGGATCTCAAACATTTTCTTCTATCCCTGGTGAAAAAGACAAATTCCTGCCAAATCGGTAGGAAGTGGGTCAGATATGAACTATAGGTACATGATCGGATGCTCATGATTTTTTACAAAAATCATTTTTAGGTTCAAAATATGTTGTTTCATCATAGATCCACTTCAAGTTTAGCCAGTCTCGGCCCCGAGCTAAGAATCTTCATGTCCGCCCTTCGACAAAGTATAACGATGGTTTAAAACGGGCATCATAAATTCAAAAACGATCCAAACAACGTGAAACCTTCGAATGGTGTCATATTATGTGACATAGTTAGAAGGAAAAATATCAAACTTGGTATATTGATTATGTCTCAAAAAAACCTTCACAAAATTACCTATCTCGTTCGAGGTTTCTTGACTTTCGGGTCAAATGACCAATGTTATGGCTAGAATGAAGGCATAGTTTGTGATAATGTGTCCATATTATGCATAAGTATGCATCATGGGATGGCGAACAATGTTTCAGGAGGAAGTTTTCCTTTTCGTCGCACCAAAAAGCCGTTTTCCATTTTCCGAGTGCAAAAAACTTACGATTTTGTGAAGCAACCACCAAATGGCTAATTTAAAATGCTACCGTCACATTTTTCAAAAATACTAGACCACATTACATGGATAATGTCATAACAGGGGGATCTCAAACATTTCCGTCTATCCCTGGTGAAAAAGACAAATTCCTGCCGAATCGGTAGGAAGTGGGTCAGATATGAACTATAGGTATATGATCGGATGCTCATGATTTTTTACAAAAATCATTTTTAGGTTCAAAATATGTTGTTTCATCATAGATCCACTTCAAGTTTAGCGAGTCTCGGCCCCGAGCTAAGAATCTTCATGCCCGCCCTTCGACAAAGTATAACGATGGTTTAAAACGGGCATCATAAATTCAAAAACGATCCAAACAACGTGAAACCTTCGCGTGGTGTCATATTATGTGACAGAGTTAGAAGGAAAAATATCAAAGTTGATATATTGATTATGTCTCAAAAAAACCTTCACAAAATGACCTATCTCGTTCGAGGTTTCTTGGCTTTCGGGTCAAATGACCAAAGTTATGGCTATAATGAAGGCATAATTTATGATAATGTTTCCATATTATGCATAAGTATGCATCATGAGATGGCGAACAATGTTTCAGGAGGAAGTTTTCCTTTTCGTCGCACCAAAAAGCCGTTTTCCATTTTCCGAGTGCGAAAAACTAACGGTTTTGTGAAGCAACCACCAAATGGCTAATTCAAAATGCTACCGTCACATTTTTCAAAAATACTAGACCACCTTTGTAACACCCTCAGAATCGTCCCTATGCAAGTTTTAGCGAACCCGCCAAACCCGCATAGAAACGATTCAAAGGTGCCCACCAGGCACTTTCGTGCGGGTGGAAAACGAAGTAATAACATTACACAACAGTCCTCAATGGGACCCACAGAACAGATATATATATACAACACGACTCCATGAGTCAAGAATACAGATATACAGAACAAAGATCCAAATCACCTTGAGAACGATATAGCGTCCAGCTACGGACAAGATGCAAATGGGGCTAAGAGCCCTGAAGAATAACCAATGGCGTCCATAACCCTGCCCATGCCAAAGCCGGAAGGGTAACCCTGCTAACAATGTCGATCTCAAAACCTGCTTAAACAAAAGGGGTGACGACAAAGGGCAAAGGAAAAAGAGGAGTTTCAAGATCGAGGCCAAGACAGCGAGGCTAGAATTCGGTCCTCGCCTACATAGGTATGGTGGACTGAAGCGGCGGCGGTAGCATGCACTAAACAACCTATAGAGACTCGATACAACTGGCGGCTATCAGAGAGGGGTAAGAAAGACCTATTCGGAACCAACCTGAATCCAACACCAAACAAACCCATCCTGGTGTTTCCCCCTCGAGTCCATACGAGGAAGTCAACCGAGGAACTCACACAGTTGGCAGTTTTATTTATTCAGTTATCGTTGCAGCAATTACTAGTCAGGTTTAGATAGTCATCCTGATAAAATAAGCAGTGGGCACTTTTAGTTAATCATTCCGTTGTAGTGGCAACACTTACTAGTCAGATACAATTAGCATGAGACAACCCAAAACCCAGCAATTGTTGGTACTTTTATTTAGCCATTCCGTTATAGTTGCAATACTTACTAGTCAGATACAATGGTCGCAAGCGACAACCCAAACAAGCAATTGTTGGCAGTTTTATTAGCCATTCCATTATAGTAAGCTGATTACTAGTCATTATAAAGTCAAATTTATAACACTACTTTAGTTATAGTTGTCTATGATCGAGATACTGTGCTCCGAGTCGTCCATAACCACGGACACGGCTTTCAGAAAGTTTTACCCTGCAGGGGTGCACAAATAGCAACACACACTCGATCAACCTCGGAAAAACCAAATCAAAACCCAACGAGGCTTTCACGACAAAGCAATCACATGATTCAGAAATATTTCAGGGGGCCACCCCATTAAGCTACCCGCAACGAAGTTAGCTAACTCCGAGACGGACTCAAGGTTTGCGCCAGTGGCTGTAAACGACTGGGAACCCAAAACTGGGCTTGTCGATACCGCGAAAACACTCCGCTTACCTAAAGACAGTGCTCCTCGCACAATCGTAATAAAGCAGTAAAGCATGGCATAAGTACAGGATAGTAAATAAAACCTCAAACTAGTTTGTGGCCCCAAGAAATAAGAATGAATCAAGCTCTGGCTCAGGGGGGTCCCATAATCCTCCCGGATGTGGATAGCGCGATAAATCAAGGAACAGGTATCAAGCACTCGGGGTCCTACAGGACACAAGTGGACGGTTAACAACCAAATAACATCTATTGCCCACCTGTGCCTCTGCTTACTTACTTCAATTTTAGTTGTTAAACAGTAATTAAAGTGAACGATAAGTAAAGCCATGATCATCTCCAACATCAAACAGGCGGCAATACTCCAACAACTGTGGCACTTGACAACACGCAACAGCACTTGAGCCAGCGACTACGACGCGCAGGTCCAACTATCTACCACACAACAGGTAATAGGAGGTGTCCAAGGCAATATATGGCTGCAAGGGATATCACGGGTACGAAAACTAGAGCATCGCAACACAGATAGCAATGGATCAGCAGGAGGGAATAAATACTATAAAAGTAAGATAGGTAGAAAGGGGGAGATGCTCACCTGAAACATTGTCGAAGGTTCAACCGAAGATCGGGGCGAAGCTCACATCAACTCAACGACATTATCCGCGAAGAAGCAAAACGCTAGAATAAACACCGGATGCAATATTTAATACTACGGCAACAGATCGGGCATGATGCATGAATGATGTATGACATGGCAAGGATGCGATGCAATTAGGTCATATTAAGTGGAACCAGAGTCCCGACATTTAAATATATGGTTCTAGTTGTGTAGATACCCCGCAATTAAACGTTGTAATAACAGGGCAAGATAAGTTACCGGTTTGCTACTCAAATTTAAATGAGGCCAATATAAGACTAGATTTGCCCGCATATGGGCCCCATATTTAATTTAGGTGAATCGGCATAAGGCCCCCAAACCACACAAATATGCATGCGAGTATGACAATTTAATATGCAACAATTTATATAGATGGCATTTATAAAATAGGGGCTCGGAAAAGGTCACACATTAGGGTTCGGCGAACTTGGTTCCGGGGGGTTCGGGGTTCGACAGGGTTCGGATCTGGGGTTCGACGGGATCGTTCTCGGACAACTGAGGTAGACCTTGGCTCATCCGTGGTCTTCGGGTCATGTTGACGGTCATGGCGTTCGGGACGAAGTACTTGTCATATCGCATCGGCGACCTTGGCGTCCGGAAAGAAGTACTTGTCGCACCGGGGTCTCGGTGTCCTCGGATCCGATTGAAGAACTTGGCGGGTCGGGTTCGGTCTTCGGATCTTGGTCGGGTCGTCGGTTTTTCTGGGCCGAAGCACTTGGCGTCCGAGAGACGATCTTGGGGAATTCGACGGGGTCCGGTCCAGTTCCGCCGGGATCGGTCTTGATCTTCATGTAGGCGAACTTGGCATCCTCCTGGAAGGAGATCTTGGCGTTTCTTGTCGAAGGCCTTTGGGTACGGGGCCTTCGGGTCGTCTTCGCCATTTTTCGGTTCTTCTTGCTATCGAGGCGGGCTTGGAAACCATCAGTCGCGCCATCTCCGAGACACTCAGACTTCGGGAGATCTTGGTGACGAACTTGGCATCCGAGAATAGGGTCTCCAGATCGAAGGACTTGGCGTCGGTTGCCGGGCGAGCCGGACGGAAAAAGGGGCGACCACGGGGAGGCACGCGAACGGTGACGGAGAAGCGGGCAGAGCCTCGCGGGCCCAGGGCTCGGTCTTCGCGGGCCTGCCGGACAGAGCAGAGGAGGGCTCGGCCCCGAGGTCGGCTCTGCAGGGGAGGTAGGGGAGACGATCGGGTCAGGCTCCGGCGAGGGGGGGCGCGCGCGGGAGGGAGACGGCTCGAGGGCGGCTCGCCGGCGGGGATGCGGGGGAGGAAGGCGAGGTGGCGGGGCAACGGACGCGGGCCGGGGCTTGCAGGAAGGGGAGGCGGCCGACGACGAGGTCGCTGGCGGACGCAGACTGTAGGGGGAGCGCCAGGGGGCAGCGGAGCACGACGAGGGGGGGCGGAGGTTGTTCTCATGGGGTTCTGAGCGGCCAAGGCGTCAGGGCGGCGCGGATGCGGGGAGGCTGGGGTGGTCGCCGGATGGGGCTCGGGTGAGGGAGGCGTTGGTAGGTGGTGGCCGGGAGGAGGCCAGGCTGAGCGAGGAGGCGGAGGCCGGAGGCGCCCGGGCGGCAGGCGGCCTGGGAGGCGGGCGCGGAGCCGGGAGGCGAGGGCTGAGGGAGGAGAGGCGGCGAAGGCCGGAGGAGAGAAGCGCGGCGCACGGGAGGAGGGAGGTAGGTGGGGGAGTGGGTCGGAGCGTGGAGGAGAGAGGGGAAGTGGTGGGGCCAGGAGGGTGGGGCCAGGGAGGAGAGAGGGAGGTGTGGGCAGGGCAGACGGTGGGGCCGGGGGTGGGTCCCGCGGGACAGGGGGAGAGGGCCAGGCGGGTGCGTGTGTGCTGTGAGTGTGTGGGGTGTTCAGGAGAGAGAGAGAGGGAAGGGAGTAGGTGAGGCTGGCAAGTGGCCCAGGGGGAAGTGGGGCTGCGGGTGGGGCCCGGGTGTCGGTGAGGGAGAGGGGGTAGGTAGGACTGGGGTGAGAGAAGGAGTGGAGGGAAAAGAAGAGGATTGGTGAGGTGGCAAGGTGGGTAGGGATTGGGGGAGAGGGTGAGATGGCAAGCTGGGATAAGTGGGTAGGATAGTTTCGGGTAGGAAAAGGATTTAGAGTTTGGGTGGACCGTTTGTAGGTAGTCTGGACCGATTGGGCCTCTGGCCTGACCGGTCGGACTGCCTCTCCGGACAAAAGATTTTTAATGCTTTAATTTTATTTGTAAAACATTTTGGAAATACTTTTTGGACAAATAAAAGATCTGACCAGACCAATGTTTTAATTTGAGATAAGGACGGGGGTTATTTAGAAAACAAAACTAGGCGTTTCGAATTGGTTTCAGACAAACAATGCATGATGATGACGATGCAATGCACAAAAACAACGCGATTTTCTAGTAGTGGTTTTGCGGGATGCCACAATTCGACACCACTAACAATGGATCTCGCCCTCGAGATCCGCCTCATGGTACCGGAAAGAAGGTCTGCGATCTGATCCTTCGCGCTTCGTGTAGATCCTCGCGACACCACTAACAAGAGGTCGTTGTCCGTGACCGTCGAGAGAACTCTCCGGTAACAAAAGGGCGAAGGTAGAGGTATCCACAAATTAAGCCACCCCTAACTTCCGTGGACGGAGTAAAACTACTGGATCCACTGATTCGAGGTACAAGAGCGAATGATAAGAGTAGTCGGATGGTGATCAGTCCATCGCGCACCCAAACCATTACTCTGCACACGAATAGGCGGATTATGCAACCAACTCTCGGAATCAGACTGAAGATCTCGACAAGCGAGGTTCGGAACAACGGAGTGATGCAGACTCTGCATCGGATCTGGCATAGAGGATGTCGTCGCGTCGGAAAACACCGGAAGGCACAAACAAGGAACAAAGAATGGTACCACAGCAGACGGATTCCTCAAGCAGCATGAACACCGGATGGTAGAACACCGTTATCAAAGAAGGAAGTGAAACCCTGAAGGTACGACGGAACCCAACCACGAGAATTCCTGGACTCGAAGAAAGGGACGAGAGCGGATTCAAAACACGTAGAGGTAAGAGGAGAACAGCAGAGGGGTAAGGAGTAAAATCAGACCTAATCAGAACTATCCAACCGATTTTGCAAAAAATAGTTTTGACACTCTACCTCGGCCGTTAGCTAGGTTATCCTACAGGCTGGACTTGTGGGGTATCGCAACTGCTGGGCTCTGATACCACTCTGTAACACCCTCAGAATCGGCCCTATGCAAGTTTTAGCGAACCCGCCAAACCCGCATAGAAACGATTCAAAGGTGCCCACCAGGCACTTTCGTGAGGGTGGAAAACGAAGTAATAACATTACGCAACAGTCCTCAATGGGACCCACAGAACAGATATATATACAACACGACTCCATGAGTCAAGAATACAGATATACAGAACAAAGATCCAAATCACCTTGAGAACGATATAGCGTCCAGCTACGGACAAGATGCAAATGGGGCTAAGAGCCCTGAAGAATAACCAATGGTGTCCATAACCCTACCCAGGCCAAGCCGGAAGGGTAACCCTGCTAACGACGTCGATCTCAAAACCTGCTTAAACAAAAGGGGTGCCGACAAAGGGCAAAGGAAAAAGAGGAGCGTCAGTACTGAGGCCAGTACACGCGAGGCTAAAATTCGGCGGTCCTCGCCTACATAGGTATGGTGGACTGAAGCGGCGGCGGCAGCATGCACTAAACAACCTATAGAGACTCGATACAACTGTCGGCTATCAGAGAGGGGTAAGAAAGACCTATTCGGAACCAACCTGAATCCAACACCAAACAAACCCATCCTGGTGTTTCCCCCTCGAGTCCATACGAGGAAGTCAACCGAGGAACTCACACAGTTGGCAGTTTTATTTATTCAGTTATCGTTGCAGCAATTACTAGTCAGGTTTAGATAGTCATCCTGATAAAATAAGCAGTGGGCACTTTTAGTTAATCATCCCGTTGTAGTGGCAACACTTACTAGTCAGATACAATTAGCATGAGACAACCCAAAACCCAGCAGTTGTTGGTACTTTTATTTAGCCATTCCGTTATAGTTGCAATACTTACTAGTCAGATACAATGGTCGCAAGCGACAACCCAAACAAGCAATTGTTGGCAGTTTTATTTAGCCATTCCATTATAGTAAGCTGATTACTAGTCATTATAAAGTCAAATTTATAGCACTACTTTAGTTATAGTTGTCTATGATCGAGATACTGTGCTCTGAGTCGTCCATAACCGCGGACACGGCTTTCAGAAAGTTTTACCCTGCAGGGGTGCACAAATAGCAACACACACTCGATCAACCTCGGAAAAACCAAATCAAAACCCAACGAGGCTTTCACGACAAAGCAATCACAGGATTCAGAAATATTTCAGGGGGCCACCCCATTAAGCTACCCGCAACGAAGTTAGCTAACTCCGAGACGGAATCAAGGTTTGCGCCAGTGGCTGTAAATGACTGGGAACCCAAAACTGGGCTTGTCGATACCGCGAAAACACTCCGCTTACCTAAATAGTACAGGTGCTCCTAAGCAGTAAAGCATGGCATAAGTACAGGATAGTAAATAAAACCTCAAACTAGTTTGTGGCCCCAAGAAATAAAAATGAATCAAGCTCTGGCTCAGGGGGGTCCCATAATCCTCCCGGATGTGGATAGCGCGATAAATCAAGGAACAGGTATCAAGCACTCGGGGTCCTACGGGACACAAGTGGACGGTTAACAACCAAATAACATCTATTGCCCACCTGTGCCTCTGCTTACTTACTTCAATTTTAGTTGTTAAACAGTAATTAAAGTGAACGATAAGTAAAGCCATGATCATCTCCAACATCAAACAGGCAGCAATACTCCAACAACTGTGGCACTTGACAACACGCAACAACACTTGAGCCAGCGACTACGACGCGCAGGTCCAACTATCTACCACACAACAGGTAATAGGAGGTGTCCAAGGCAATATATGGCTGCAAGGGATATCACGGGTACGAAAACTAGAGCATCACAACACAGATAGCAATGGATCAACAGGAGGGAATAAATACTATAAAAGTAAGATATGTAGAAAGGGGGAGATGCTCGCCTGAAACATTGTCGAAGGTTCAACCGAAGATCAGGGCGAAGCTCACATCAACTCAACGGCATTATCCGCGAAGAAGCAAAACGCTAGAATAAACACCGGATGCAATATTTAATACTACGGCAACAGATCGGGCATGATGCATGAATGATGTATGACATGGCAAGGATGCGATGCAATTAGGTCATATTAAGTGGAACCAGGGTCCCGACATTTAAATATATGGTTCTAGTTGTGTAGATACCCTGCAATTAAACGTTGTAATAACAGGGCAAGATAAGTTACTGGTTTGCTACTCAAATTTAAATGAGGCCAATATAAGACTAGATTTGCCCGCATATGGACCCCTTATTTAATTTAGGTGAATCGGCATAAGGCCCCCAAACCACACAAATATGCATGCGAGTATGACAATTTAATATGCAACAATTTATATAGATGGCATTTATAAAATAGGGGCTCGGAAAAGGTCACTCATTAGGGTTCGGCGAACTTGGTTCCGGGGGGTTCGGGGTTCGACAGGGTTCGGATCTGGGGTTCGACGGGATCGTTCTCGGACAACTGAGGTAGATCTTGGCGCATCCGTGGTCTTCGGGTCATGTTGACGGTCATGGCGTTCGGGACGAAGTACTTGTCGTATCGCATCGGCGACCTTGGCGTCCGGAAAGAAGTACTTGTCGCACCGGGGTCTCGGTGTCCTCGGATCCGATTGAAGAACTTGGCGGGTCGGGTTCGGTCTTCGGATCTTGGTCGGGTCGTCGGTTTTTCTGGGCCGAAGCACTTGGCGTCCGAGAGACGATCTTGGGGAATTCGACGGGGTCCGGTCCAGTTCCGTCGGGATCGGTCTTGATCTTCATGTAGGCGAACTTGGCATCCTCCTGGAAGGAGATCTTGGAGTTTCTTGTCGAAGGCCTTTGGGTACGGGGCCTTCGGGTCGTCTTCGCCATTTTTCGGTTCGTCTTGCTATCGAGGCGGGCTTGGAAACCATCAGTCGCGCCATCTCCGAGACACTCAGACTTCGGGAGATCTTGGTGACGAACTTGGCATCCGAGAATAGGGTCTCCAGATCGAAGGACTTGGCGTCGGTTGCCGGGCGAGCCGAACGGAAAAAGGGGCGACCATGGGGAGGCACGCGAACGGTGACGGAGAAGCGGGCAGAGCCTCGCGGGCCCAGGGCTCGGTCTTCGCGGGCCTGCCGGACAGAGCAGAGGAGGGCTCGGCCCCGAGGTCGGCTCTGCAGGGGAGGTAGGGGAGACGATCGGGTCAGGCTCCGGCCGGAGAGGGAGCGGCTCGAGATGGCCGGGATGCGGGAGGAAGGCGAGGTGGCGGGCGACGGGCGGGCTTGCAGGAAGGGGAGGCGGCCGACGACGAGGTCATTGGCGACGCAGGCTTGAGGAGGCGCCGGAGGGCGGAGCACGACGAGGTGGGGCGGCCGGAGGTTGTTCTGCTCATGGGGTTCGGGCGATCCGGCGTCAGGCGGGGCGGGGAGGCTGGGGTGGTCGCGAGCGGGGTGGGGCTCGGGTGAGGGAGGCGTCGGTGGGTAGGTGGTGGCCGGAGGAGGCCGGCGCGGGCGAGGCCGATGCAGAGGAGGCGGCGCCGCGGGGCCGGCCGGATGTAGCATCCCAGTTGTCTAACCCCTGTAATGCTACATGTTATAATAATAAAAAGGGCCAATTCCAACATATAATTGTTGCATCATCATCATATCATGCTCATGTCATCATGTCACCTTGCATTTGAGCATCATATAAAACCCTTTTCTTGTTTGGTTCTTATCTCATGTGCATGATTAATTGTAGTTGCCTCTTGATATTGTATTTGGTTCTTGATATATTGTTAAATGCCCAAGTTGAGTTGAGGGCATATCTCTTATTGACTCCACCACCTTTTCTTTCACCACCTTGTAATTCCACCATCCAACTAATCTGAGCTTGGCATTTTGTTGATTTATCTCTAGCTCATGATTGGTTGTTTGGATTACACCCATCATCTTTTGCTTGGCCTTTTCCCACCTTTTGGGAATGCATATGAACAATGCCATATTAATATTATTGTTTTCACAAGGATATTTTGGCATTAATTATTTTGCATGGGCCATGCAAGTGCCACCTTTTCTAGTATTTGGCTTTTGCTTGTTTTTAAGTGGATCATCTTTTCCTTTGCTTAATCTTGTTTTGGGCTTGTAGTTTCTTCATCAAAACATCCCCCTCTCTTCTCCCCTTTTAGCTAAAACCCCTATCCCCATGCTCCAGGCACACACAGGTGCTAATGTGGCATGCACCAACCAAACCACCCCTTTCTTGGATCTTGCTTGGTCATTGTTTGGATCATGCATGGACTAAAGAAGAACCCCATCATCTCATGCTCATCTCTCTCTCCCTCTCCCTCTTTTCTTGCTTGATCTTGTTGAGGCTTGTATCTAGGAGCGTAGTTCACCGAGGTAGTTACAATTGGTATCAGAGCCATCCCAACCTTCAGGGTTTCAGCCAAACGGTCGTTGTCAGTCTAGCAAATATTTTTGGTAGTTATGTATATTAGGGAAAAACAAAACGCGAGAGTAGGACTGCTTCCACTTTTCTTCTTACCCTTCCACCCACCCTTTTCTGGCAAGGAAGTGCAACGTTTTCAATCCTCTTCTCAAAGTTCAAACTAGGATTCACGTGTTCTGGGTTTCCGTAGTACCATAGGTTGTGAGTGTGTGTGTGTGTGTAATCCCTTGTCTATCTGTTGCATCCAAGTTGTTATCTTATCTGCCTTTGGCTATCAACTGTTGGTACATTCCATACCGACAGGCTTTTGCAAACCGACGCAATCTATCTTCCTCTTTGTATCCGACGCTATCTTGTTTGGGGTGTTCGTTTCCGTAGTTACCAATCTTTAGGTTTCGTCGTGAGAAGAAGGGGTTAGGATATGTGTTCCACTTGTTCATGTGCGGAGTAATGATTTGAGTGCGGGATGGAGTCGCGACCATACCACTACTTGTATCATTCGCTTTTGTATATTGAATCGGTAGAGTCACTAATCTTGATTCGTTAAGTAATTTTATGATCTATTGGTATTGTAATGCCGAAATTTGTGGAAAATTTTCTTTGATATATTTGTGTACCACACCTTTTCACCGTGGTGCGATATGCTTAATATCTTTGAGGTGCTATGAACTTTGTTGATATTTTAATATCATCTCAAGAATTGTATCCTTTAATCTTGGTTAATTCCATCTTGGTACTATTTTGGATTATTATCATTCTCCATTATAGTAATCGACTTGAGTTTTCTATCAATGACAGGATGGCTCCACCACGCCGGACCGAGGAGGACATACCTCCGAATCGGGCTCCGTCAAACATTGCAAATGCTTTGGCAGCCATGCAAGAGAACCAGCAGCGCTTTGAGGAGAGCGTCAGAAGGAATGAGTTTGCTCCACTTCCTCCACCTCCCAAGCGTGGAGACATCAAGAGCTTCCTCAAGTTCAACCCTCGTCAGTTTGATGTGTCTGACCGACCTCTTGACGCGGATGATTGGCTGCACGAGATCTCAAGGTTGCTCGAGACTGCTGATGTTCCAGAACAGGAGTGGGTAAAGTGTGCTACTCACCTTCTGAAGGGAGATGCAGCTCTTTGGTGGGAGAACTACTTGAAGGCAAGCGCCGGGTTCCACCTACTTGGGAGAGGTTCACCGCAGCTTTCAAAGAACAGTTTCTCAGAGATTGTGATGGAAAGGATGAAGGAGGCTTTCCTCAACTCAAGCAGGAATTGATAACGTCAACACCTATATCGTGAACTTCATGAATCTGTCCGTTATGGTGGTGATGAGGTATCCGATGACAAGAAGAAGCGAGAAAAGGTTGTGCAAGGGCTCAATGCGTCGATCAAGTATGCAATCACGCATGCAAGACCGACAACCTTCTGAACTACTGACACAAAGACTGCAAGAGGAGGCAAGGGCAAATGTTCGAGGAGTCCAAGAAACATAACAGGACGCATCAAGCTCGCAGCTTATGGCAGATCCTTCTAAGCGGCGTGTCTGGGTTCCTAACACCCCACCGCCGCCTCCGGCTCCACCAAGACCTGCAGTTACGCGTCAAGGCCACCAAACTTCACCACTCGGCCCTGTGGGGCTACAACAACCTTACCGGAGCGCTGGCGGAGTCCTCAGCTACTCGCCCACGCCCAGTGGTGCTCGCTTCACGTGTGGAGATCCCGGACATCCCCATCGAACTCCCAATGAAGAACAAAGCTCTCCTCAACCCCCGCCAAGATTCGCAACAAGCTCTCCTTCGGTTCGTGCACCACCGCTCTCAACATCAACACCAAGCCCGGGTGCAGTTGTTCGCCAAGGCTAACAACGCCTCAAGCCGAGCTCGCACTGAGTTGTAATGGGTATGCTTTCAGTTAACTCACCTCGCGAGTTCTCTTTGATTCGGTGCATCGCATTCTTTTGTGTCTCACAAGTTTGCAAATGAGAATGAGTTAGTCATGGTTCCTCTCCAAAAGCGGTTAATGGTTCTTTCTCCGGAGCAAACATGAGGGCTGTTCACATCGCCATGGCAACCAAGTTGAGATTGGTGGTTCTTCATTCTTGGCTTCTTTGATTGTTCCGGGCAACTCGACATTGATGTCATCTTGGGCATGGATTGGTTGATGACAAATGCAGCTGTGATTGATTGTCTGAACGCCGGTGTCTCAAGATTCCTGAAGGCCATATAGTCTTTTCTCCAAGTCTGACTCCTGCTGTCCAGCTCTATTCCTTGGCGACTCTGAATGATGATGCTATGGAAGCTATTCAGAGGGTACCAGTGGTCTGTGAGTTCCCAGATGTCTTTCCTGAAGAGTTGCCAGGTATGCCTCCGGATCGCGAGGTTGAATTCGTGATTGAGCTTGAACCTGGAACGACTCCTATCTCCAAGAGGCCATACAAAATGGGTCCTTCTGAGTTGGCGGAACTCAAACGAAAACTTGATGAACAAGAGAAATTGGGTTTCATTCAACACAGCACTTCTTCTTGGGGTAGCCCAACAATCTTTGTGAAGAAGCGTGATAGAACCGATAGGCTATGTGTTGACTACCGGGCTCTCAACGCTAAAACCATCAAGAACAAATATCCTCTCCCACGGATAAATGATCTTTTTGACCAGCTAGCAGGAGCTGTGGTGTTCTCTAAGCTGGATTTGAGAAGTGGTTATCACCAAATCAAAATTCGCAAAGAAGATGTGCCCAAGACAGATTTCACCACCCGCTATGGCCTGTATGAGTACACGGTCATGTCTTTCGGCCTCACCAACGCACCTGCTACCTTCTCGAGACTGATGAACTCCGTTTTCATGGAGTACCTTGACAAGTTTGTCGTGGTATATCTAGATGACATTCTGGTTTATTCCAAGTCCAAGGAGGAGCATGAAGAACACCTTCGGTGTGTCCTGAACAAGCTTCGTGAGAACCGCTTGTATGCAAAGTTCTCTAAGTGTGAGTTTTGGCTGCCTGAAGTAACATACTTGGGTCATGTTATCTCTGCCAAGGGCATTGCGCTTAACCTTAAACCGTGAAGACAATAGTTGAATGGCTTCCTCCGCTAATGTCAAGGAAGTGCGGAGTTTTCTCGGCTTGGCTAGCTATTGTCGCCGCTTTGCAGAACTTCCGAAGATAGCAAAGCCTCTTACCGATCTCCTCAAGAAAGGCAAGAAGTACTGGACTCGCTTGCCAAGAAAGTTTTGAGACACTCAAAGAGAAGCTCACTTCCACACCAGTCTTGGTTCCTCCAGATACATCTAAGCCTTTCCAGATCTTCTGACGCCTCTTTGCAAGGATTGGGTGCGGTCCTTATGCAAGAGAGACAGTGGTTGCTTATGCTTCTCGTCGATTGAAGACGCATGAGATCAACTATCCCACACATGACCTCGAGCTAGCAGCGCTTGTCTTTGCGTTGAAGCTATGGAGGCACTACTTGCTTGGTAACCGCTAGAGATCTTCTCGGACCACAAGAGTTTGAAGTATATCTTCACTCAACCGGATCTCAACCTTGGCAGAGGAGATGGATCGAAGCAATCAATGACTTTGATGTGACCATCAACTACACTCCGTGAAAAGCAAACGTCATGGCGATGCGCTTAGTAAAGCTTATGTCAACAACCTCATGGTGGAAGAGCAATAGCCTCTCTTGTGCGAGGAATTCCGTCACCAACACGGGAATTGTGGAACAAGGGCATCTCTGAACCTTCCGCTACCTCTCTTGGAAGAACAGATTCACTCTCGTCGACGGTGATCCGCACCAAAAGCTCATCGCTAAGCTTGACCTTCCAAGTATGAGTCCTTCCATGTTGATGATCAAGGCACGCTCTTCTTTGAACACCGGATGTTTGTTCCAAACTACCCGGTCCGAGAGACCAAGTTCTCAAGGAGGCACATGATTCGGTTCTTTCTATCCATCCCGGCAGCACAAAGATGTACATGGACTTGAAAACACAATCTTGGTGGCACAGGTTGAAACGGTATTGTGCCAAGTACGTCTCGAATGTGATGTTCGCCGCAGAGTCAAGGCTGTCCATCGAAACCATTTGGTCTTCTACAGCCATTGAAACCTCCGAATGGAAATGGGAGAAAGTAGAAATGGACTTCATCACCGGCTTTCCAAGGTCGCAGAAGGGCAACAATGCAATTTTGTTGTCATCGATGTGCTTTCTAAAGTGGCTCATTTCTTCCCATCAAAGAAACAATTTGAATTCATTGGGAGCTCTATATCAATGTAATTGTCTCTCTGTATGGGGTTCCACTTGAAATCAGTTCAGACCGTGGGAGCATCTTCACCTCAAAGTTCGGGAGAGTTTCCAAAAGCTTTGGGAACAAAGTTGAACTTCAAAGACGCTTACCACCCTCAGTCGCAAGGACAAGTGGAGAGGATCAATCTGATTCTCGAGGACATGCTTCGGGCTTGCGTCATCTCGTTTGGCATGAAGTGGGAGGAGTGCCTGCCATATGCTGAATTCTCCTACAACAACAGCTTCCAAGAGTGCAAGATGGCACCATTTGAGGCTCTCTATGGTCGCAAGTGAGAACTCCCATTGGTTGGTCGGTCTGGGAGAAAGAATCTGGTTTGGCCTCGACATTGTAACCCAAGCAGAGAGAAGGTGCATATCATTCGAGAACTCAAGATTGCTCAAAGTCGTCAGAAGAGCAACTATGACAGGAAGCACACAGATATGGTATATGTCCCTGGTGATCTCGTCTACCTTCGTGTCACTCCCATGAGAGGAACACACCGCTTCGGTATCAAAGGAAAGTTGGCTCCTAGATACATCGGTCCTTTCAAGATACGTGGTAGAAGAGGAGAAGTTGCTTATGCACTGGAGCTTCCGGAAAAACTCAAAGTCCATGATGTTTTCCACATCTCTCAGCTCAAGAAGTGCTTCAAAGACCCCGGCAAGACCGTGGATCATGAGCTAATCGACCTCCAAGAAGATCTGTCTTATCAAGAACACCCCACCAAAATCCTTGAGACCGCAGAACGAAGGACGCGCAACAAGTCCATCAAGTTTTGCAAGGTGCAGTGGTCACACCATTCGGTTGATGAAGCCACATGGGAGCGTGAAGATGAACTCCATGCCAACCATCCTTCCCTCTTTGTATCTTCTTCTTCTTCCTAGAATCTCGGGGCGAGATTCCTGTTTAGTGGGGGAGAGTTGTAGCATCCCAGTTGTCTAACCCCTGTAATGCTACATGTTATAATAATAAAAAGGGCCAATTCCAACATATAATTGTTGCATCATCATCATATCATGCTCATGTCATCATGTCACCTTGCATTTGAGCATCATATAAAACCCTTTTCTTGTTTGGTTCTTATCTCATGTGCATGATTAATTGTAGTTGCCTCTTGATATTGTATTTGGTTCTTGATATATTGTTAAATGCCCAAGTTGAGTTGAGGGCATCTCTCTTATTGACTCCACCACCTTTTCTTTCACCACCTTGTAATTCCACCATCCAACTAATCTGAGCTTGGCATTTTGTTGATTTATCTCTAGCTCATGATTGGTTGTTTGGATTACACCCATCATCTTTTGCTTGGCCTTTGCCCACCTTTTGGGAATGCATATGAACAATGCCATATTAATATTATTGTTTTCACAAGGATATTTTGGCATTAATTATTTTGCATGGGCCATGCAAGTGCCACCTTTTTTAGTATTTGGCTTTTGCTTGTTTTCTAAGTGGATCATCTTTTCCTTTGCTTAATCTTGTTTTGGGCTTGTAGTTTCTTCATCAAAACATCCCCCTCTCTTCTCCCCTTTTAGCTAAAACCCCTATCCCCATGCTCCAGGCACACACAGGTGCTAATGTGGCATGCACCAACCAAACCACCCCTTTCTTGGATCTTGCTTGGTCATTGTTTGGATCATGCATGGACTAAAGAAGAACCCCATCATCTCATGCTCATCTCTCTCTCCCTCTCCCTCTTTTCTTGCTTGATCTTGTTGAGGCTTGTATCTAGGAGCGTAGTTCACCGAGGTAGTTACACCGGAGGCGGGCGGCGGCGCTCCGGGGGAGGCGGGGCGCGGAGCTCGGAGCCGGGAGGGGCGAGGGGCCGGAGGGGAGGAGAGGCGGCGGACGCGCGCCGGAGGAGAGGGGCGAGCGCGTCGGCGGCGCACGGGAGGAGGGAGGTAGGTGGGGGAGTGGGTCGGAGCGTGGAGGAGAGAGGGGAAGTGGTGGGAGGGTGGGGTGGGGAGGAGAGAGGAGGAGGTGGGCAAGGCGGGGTTGGGGTGGGTCCCATGGATGGGGAGAGGCCAGGGTGCGTGTGTCTTTGTGAGTGTGTGGGGTGTTCAGGAGAGAGAGAGGGAAGGGAGTAGGTGAGGCTGGCAAGTGGCCCAGGGGGAAGTGGGGCTGCGGGTGGGGCCCGGGTGTCGGTGAGGGAGAGGGAGAGGGGGTAGGTAGGACTGGGGTGAGAGAAGGAGTGGAGGGAAAAGAAGAGGATTGGTGAGGTGGCAAGGTGGGTAGGGATTGGGGGAGAGGGTGAGATGGCAAGCTGGGATAGGTGGGTAGGATAGTTTCGGGTAGGAAAAGGATTTAGAGTTTGGGTGGACCGTTTGTAGGTAGTCTGGACCGATTGGGCCTCTGGCCTGACCGGTCGGACTGCCTCTCCGGACAAAAGATTTTTAATGCTTTAATTTTATTTGTAAAACATTTTGGAAATACTTTTTGGACAAATAAAAGATCTGACCAGACCAATGTTTTAATTTGAGATAAGGACGGGGGTTATTTAGAAAACAAAACTAGGCGTTTCGAATTGGTTTCAGACAAACAATGCATGATGATGACGATGCAATGCACAAAAACAACGCGATTTTCTAGTAGTGGTTTTGCGGGATGTCACAACCTTACATAAATAATGTCATAACAGGGGGATCTCAAACATTTCCGTCTATCCCTGGTAAAAAAGACAAATTCCTGCCGAATCGGTAGGAAGTGGGTCAGATATGAACTACAAGTACATGATCGGATGCTCATGATTTTTTACAAAAATCATTTTTAGGTTCAAAATATGTTGTTTCATCATAGATCCACTTCAAATTTAGCCAGTCTCGGCCCCGAGCTAAGAATCTTCATGTCCGCCCTTCGACAAAGTATAACGATGGTTTAAAACGGGCATCATAAATTTAAAAACGATCCAAACAACGTGAAACCTTCGCGTGGTGTCATATTATGTGACATAGTTAGAAGGAAAAATATCAAACTTGGTATATTGATTATGTCTCAAAAAAACCTTCACAAAATGACCTATCTCGTTCGAGGTTTCTTAGCTTTTGGGTCAAATGACCAATGTTATGGCTTGAATGAAGGCATAATTTGTGATAATGTTTCCATATTGTGCATAAGTATGCATCATGGGATGGCGAACAATGTTTCAGGAGGAAGTTTTCCTTTTCGTCGCACCAAAAAGCCGTTTTCCATTTTCCGAGTGCAAAAAACAGACGGTTTTGTGAAGCAACCACCAAATGGCTAATTCAAAATAGTACCGTCACATTTTTCAAAAATACTAGACCACCTTACATAAATAATGTCATAACAGGGGGATCTCAAACATTTCTGTCTATCCCTGGTGAAAAAGACAAATTCCTGCCGAATCGGTAGGAAGTAGGTCAGATATGAACTACAGGTACATGATCGGATGCTCATGATTTTTTACAAAAATCATTTTTAGGTTCAAAATATGTTGTTTCATCATAGATCCACTTCAAGTTTAGCGAGTCTCAATCCCGAGCTAAGAATCTTTATGCGTGCCGTTTTAAACGGGCAAATGAAATTATGATAAGAATCACGGCATAGTTTGTGATAAGTTGATATTGATATCATATTTGGATTCCTCTCATTTTTTAATCAATTTAGACATATTATTTGCCGAATTCCGATTTACAGATTTAAAAATATTAATTATTCCATATTAAATAAAAATACAAAAAATAAAATTATTATATTTTTATTTGAATTCAATAATATTTTTACTTATTCATTGTTGTTTACTTAAATAATTGCTTGTAATTTCAAAAAATATAATCATATGACATGATGATATAAGAGTTAATAGGAATGATATCCTAGTATTGACAACAATGAGTAAATTGCTTTGCGGGAAGAGATTCTGAAGGAACGAGGAAGTTAAGCGTGCTAGAGCTGGAGTAGTGATAGGATGAGTGACCGAACGAGAACTTTGACTAAGATTGCAATTTAATCAATTATTAACTAAATAGTATTAAAATGATTAAAGCGGGAGATTAAGGAGTCAAATAATTTAAAGATTTAAAAAAATTAAAAAAATTAAAAAATTAAAAAATTAAAAAAAAATTAGGCTATTGCGACGGCCTGGGCGTAGCTCCATTCCTGTACCGACGGCTTGGCCGTCGGCGTAGCTCCAGACTGAACCGTTAACCAAAACGGCCGTTGACTGACACGCGGGACCCGCTGGAAGACGCTGTGCCGAGGAAGAAGGGCTATGCCGATGGCCACGGAGCTGTGCCGACGAGGACGTACGCCGAGGGGGCTACGCCGACGGCCACCGTCGGCCGACGGCAGCCGGCCGTCGGCGTACCGATTATTTCCTGTAGCGGTGGGACATGGAGAGCTCCGATTTTGGCAGAGAGCCGTTGGGGCGATTGAGTGGGCGGTTCTGGGCAATATCTCCTGGTTCTGATGATGACTTCTTGGAGCCGTCATCATCGAC
The DNA here is from genome assembly GCA_030063025.1 of Avena longiglumis. Classification (NCBI taxonomy): domain Eukaryota; kingdom Viridiplantae; phylum Streptophyta; class Magnoliopsida; order Poales; family Poaceae; genus Avena; species Avena longiglumis. The sequence goes on from CP125974.1 coordinate 253,834,889, forward strand.
GATCTCCTCGGCTTCAGCATCCAGATCTCTCTCCCACCTCTGTAGATCCCCACGTGTGGTCAATTGTGATCTGAGCGTGGATTCATCCGGGGCTTTGCAGAAGAATGAAGAAAAAGAAAAAAAGACAAAGACTCATAGATGCTGAGCTTCGAGCAGATTTGGCGTCACATCCATTTCAAACTAAGGTAATGTATCGCTGTCCAAACCCTTCTCTTGGTTCTGTGGGCAGAAATTCTTTGGTTGTCTTGCTTCCGTCTACATTTGTTCGATCTTGATTCTTTTGATGCAGAAGAATGGACCATGATCCAAAGGTGGAAACATATGTTGGCAAAGAACAGAGATGTTCATGTTCGTTGGTCAAAATCTCAGATCTCGTCTGGTTTGATTTCAAACCGATACGCTACGACGGGCCGTGCGGGCTCCGTTTCATATTCAGAACAAATTGTTTTGGGGAGTTTGACCAAGGCCCATGTTGTCCAGGCCTAGGTTCCTAAACCCTACAGATCAACGATCGGTGGAATGCGCCGCCTGCTTCGTTCTATCTGGCAGAAAAACACTAAGTCTGTGCCACTGTCTCCTGGCGATCGTGACGAGCTGATGTCGAACCAAGCTGGTGGGAATGGTCCTGGGCGTGGCCGTGGTTTTGGTGTTGGTGCTGGTCGTGGTGATAGTTGTTGGTCCAATGGCGATCGGAACTACTACCAGGGTGGCCCAAGAGGAACCGCGGGAATGGAGATGATGGTTTCAATGGTAACTTCCAGCAGGATCAAGGTCAGTTTGGTTTTCAAGCGGGTGCATCTGATGCCAATCAGCCTCGATTCAGTAATGGTAATGCTATGCAACAAGGATACCCTAGAAGAAATTTCGGGGGAGGGAATCGCCCTTTTGATAACTGGAATATCAATGGAAATTTTCGATCTGGTAATGGCGGACGTGGATCTGGAGGAAGAACAAACCTTCGGGCATAAGGCAGTGGATTGACATCTCTGCAAGATGAGTTCGTGCGCAATGCGGCAGCTGCAATTGCTAAGCAGTTTGCCGAACAGGTGGGAACTATGGCTTCTATTCCCACTTCTTCAATTCCAGTCGATGCTGCTGTGGCTCTGCCACGCCAACCTACTGCACCTGTTTGGCAGCCTGCCGGTGGCACAAGCTGATCCTTCACGGCAGCCTGCCGACTCCCCAAGGCACCCTGTCTACGTGCCGCACTAGACAGCCCCGGCGCTGGCGGGGGATAGGGGACGACGGTTGTTGGGAACTAGGGGAATGCTCACATGACTTTTGCTGCAGGAGGTAATTCATCTATTTCGCATAATGTGCGGAATAATGAGTTTCGTGAAGCAAATAATAATGTTGGATCAGATGCTGGGCAAAATCCTCGTGCCAAGAAGCAAAAAGGGCCTAAATGCTTCCATTGTGATCAACCTAGGCATCATCTCAATGATTGCACAACTCCTTTGTGTGACATTTGTAGGTCTCCTTCTCATATTTCTAGTGCTTGTCCAATTTTGCTGGTTCCAAAACCAACTATGGTTATGTATGGCTTTGCTTTTTATGGTCTTATGTTTTTTGAGGCTCCACTCACCAGAGCTATAAGACCTAGAGTGGAAAACACACGTATGGATAGGGTCACGGTTCAAGGTGGTACTATGACTGTCCCAGAAATTGTGTCCCAGTTGTAGTGGATTGTGCCAGATGAATAATACCAATGGAGTGTGAGAGAATTTGGAATAATGGTCACGGCTCAGCATTTCGGTTTGTTTAGAGTTCCTAATAGCACATGCACTTTGTCCTTTGATTTCTATAAATCTACTATTAGGCCTGCTTGGGACATTGACAAGATGTGGATTAGGATTCATGACCTTCCTTCAGAGGCTCTTGGCACTTTACTTGGTAAGACGCTGGACATTGACATGTACACTAGAGAGCATGAGGTGTTGCGTGTCTATGTGGAATGTCTTGACCCTAACCTGGTTCCTGAGAGGATGGATATTAGTATTAAGGACAATTTTTATAAAGTGCGTTTCCAAGTGGAAGGAACTCCTCTCCCACCTCTTCTTGATGACGTAGTCATGGATGATATCCATGAGGGAGATAATGATCATGCTAATGATGCTTCCAACTTGAATGGGGGTAATCCCAGTAATGGGCAGCAGCAAATGGAGCCTAATAATTCAAATGGAGAAGATACTTCCTCGGATATGGTGCATGATGGAGCACCTCTAGGGAATCAAGCATCGGTGGATGCTAATGTCATTATGTTCGGCTCCTTTTTCTGCAAGTTACAGGATGGCATCCATGGGAGAGAGGTTATCTCGTTCAGCTTACATTATGCTAGCGTCCACTAAATATTTTCGCGGAGGTTTGCGTACTCCTTTTAGATCAAATTCTTTTTCCTTTTTTCCAGGCAGTAAGTATGACACTTCTTTGCCGTTTGTAGCTGATGATAATATGGCTTTAGATGTTGCTGTTGCGAAGTCTTCGATTTTGGAAAATATGATTGCTTCAACTTCTAAGACTACAGCTTCGAATGATACTGTGTTGAAAGGTAAAATTAATTCAAGCTTTAAATATGTTCTTAATAATCATAAGGTTGACCGAATGCCCTTATTATTAAATGCTTGCTCTACAGAAGTGCAACATGGGTATGTTACGATTGGGGAGTGTGCTACTCCTCTTTAGCCTAATGATAATCATGGTAAATTTTGTGGTCAAAATTCTCAACTTATTGCAGCTTCTCATGCTGATTCTGAGACTGGGGTTGCTGCAGATTTTTTGCAGACCAAGTGTAGCGTAGCGCATGTTTTGGGTAACAGTGTGCCTAGGTTACAGCGACAGCCGATCACGATCAAGGTGGGATCTGCGCAAGTTTTGGATCCTCTTGTTCTGGGTGCTGAGGTAGCCGACACGAGGAGGCAGCTTGACGAGTCTTCTTGGCAAACTACTGCTGTGCTGCAGCAAAGGAGCGCTATGTTGTGCACGACCGCTGAACCCTGGTCGCCAAAAACACCTCGAGCTGATGCTGTACTGGAGATGCAGCCGCATGCTTCTGGCTTAGATGCACTCGACATTCATGGTGCGAGAAAGGGCGCGTCTAGGAAGCCAAGTGAGGAGGAGGTAGTAGCTTTTGGCAGGATGCAACCACCGACAAGTCTGTGTTCAAGCGGTAGAGTGCAAGCCCAGCTTCACGCCGACGCCACTCAGATGGAGCGTGCGATGTTTCTAGCTCAGCGCCGAAATGATCTTCAGGGGCAAGGTACTAATATATCTACTAAGCCTTCAGTTCTTTCTTTTTCTGAAAAAGAGATAGTAGATAGAGATAGTAATATTGGCGTTATCTTAGGTATTTTTTTAGCGAATCTTCAGTTGTAGCTAAAATAATCTCTATCTCTACTATTCCTTAAAGCAGAAGACGACATGATGGTGGTACGTCGTTCGCACCCGACCTCCCGTCCCGCGGTAGAAAATTGCCCACGATGAAATTCCGGAAAAAATAACCAATTTTCTCCCCACGATCGAGTCCGCTACTCCGCTGGCATACCAGAACTCCCAACTTCGCTCGCCTCTCTCCCTCCAACGGCTCCTCTCTCTCCCCTCACCGCCACCAAGACGGCCGCCTTCGCGGACAATTGGTGCCGCCACCCAGTACCGCTGCCTCGCACTAAGCAGGCAGACAATGGAGTTTACTGCCTCCGCGGTTCCACGCGCCAGATGGCATTTGTGCATCCAATGGAGGTCCGAGAAGAATGTGGAAGACCTCGTCGGCTGTCCCCCTCCTTCGAGGCGCTGCACCTCGCCAGATCTCGCAACACCGAATAGGATCGAGATTTGAAGGAAACGACCAATGGCTCCATGGCCTTCTCCTCTTTCAAGTGGTCGTTCTACGGTCAAAGCAAAGGCAGCAACGGGCAGACCTGAGCAAAACCGTCCATCACGGGAGCGTAGGGGATCCAAGGTAGGTCTCGTCTTCTTTGGCTGCTTTTTTCTCAGAGGTGATGGCTTCGAACTTTGAGTTGTGCTTCCTGCCGGAACTAGCTAGATCTGGTACGATTTGTTCCCATTCCACATGAATGATAAGCGGGAGTATACTTCCTACTCAACATGATCCACATCGTATTGTAAGCTCTCATTTCAGTATTATAGATGCTTGTAGCCATGGAGACATGGATACTTGTCATTGCCGTAATTCACTAATTTTACTAATTGAAAGACTGCATCAAGTGGGTGTATTGAGAACCTGAAAGAAGAATTAACCGCCCTTATAGTTTGTAGTGAATATGTATTCACTAAGTTGTTTAAGATTTAAGAGTGCTCTCTTGTCATGCAGTTAGTTAGTTTGCAACATTAAGGAAAATTTTCTATCTGCTACCGCTTGTCAACAATCATTGATGCTTGAAAACTGAGATAGTTTAGTGTGTTCCTGCATGTACGGAAATGATTTCAATAACTGATGTATGCTTTTGGTTTGTGTGCAGTCAAACTTAACCGATATAGCAAATATAATTATGTAGATTGGCCACATGAATACTATTTTAATAAAATTTCCAGTGCAAGATTTCCATGTTGTTTGGACTGGCAGAGTATGGCTCAAGCGGAGAAGAATAGATTCATTCTCATGATACGGTAGTGGAGTTGCAATGTTGATGTCAGTTGGAAGAGTCATAACACTTCCTATCGTTCTTAGGCCTGGTGCCACCAAATGGTGACTCTTTGCATGTTTATTTGTTTTTAATGTTTTCTAAAACCAATAATATTGCAGGTTCAACCTTATCCTCTTAGGAAAACTTGGACATGGAATGCCGATTGTTCCATATTATCCCTTTTCGATTTTAGATATGTGCAAGAATGTTTAGCAATGCCAATACATCATAGCTAATGTTATTGTACATGCTGGTTAATGTGGATCACCATGGCTGACTGCATTTTAGTTAGTTGTGGTGGTTTTATACCACTTGTTCACACTCTGCAGGGACAAGCACTTCCCAAACTGATGCTTTCGTATGGAATAGTATTTATTTTGGAAGTTGGCACCGGTAAGGTGCATATGTCCCCTATCCTTTATGTGAATAACAGATTTGCCACTAAATTATTGTTTCTGTGTGTAAGCAGAATCTGAAGTTACTGAATATCTGGAACTTTTTGGGCGACCATTTTCAGATACAATGAGACCCATTGGGAAGGCCTAACCAACAATATTTATCCTGGAGGGAAGTATCAAACACTAGCTATCTTACTTTTTTCTCTTAGCTATTGTTACAATGTTTGGTTACTGCCAGAATTATAGCATTAGACTATAAACTGAATTATGTAGTGTTTGCAGGGTAACTAAAGAAGACATGGCAATTACATATCATGTACATTTCTATGTAGCTCTAAATGAACACCAATTGGTTATATTATACATGGATATTTATTAACTTGATATAAGATGGCTCTCAGTCACTCATACAACATGTTGACGTAATCTGTGCCATTTGTGCTATATATTTGAGAAACTAGGAATTATTGTTCCACTAATTTAAAATATTGTATTTTCTCTCGTGTATATTTAGCCCTATTGGGGTCGACCTGTACTTGAAGAAGACTATATATAGAAGACGTACTTTTGCAAGGTAAGGAAAGTAGTTACAACAACAAAGATGTTTATATATGCCTATTGGTTATCATTTTCCCTAATTTTGTTGTTGGTTGTCATAAGTAAAGTTCGGATGTACTGTTCCGACTTACTTTTTAACTATTCGATTTAGCCTCTATACCATGAATGCATATCCCAAACAGAAGTATGTTTTTGAAAACAATACTCCCTTGATCCATAATAAGTGTCTTGATTTAGTATAAATTTGTACTAAATCCACGACACTTATTATGGATCGGAGGGAGTACTTCCTTCTGGCACTCGACAAATCGTAGGTTGTCATGATAACTCTAGCTTATATGGTTTAAAACATCCTGTTAGTAGCATCTTTGAGAATGTTGTGGCTGCAAAGCAAACACATTTCATATATTCGGCAAATATATTATTGCTATCTTGCTGCTGCTCCTTTTCAAGAATAAATTTTGTTAGTATGTTAATTGGTTCCATTAAAATTGTCTCAAATTCTAACTTAAGTAGAAAATGATATAGTCGAGGACAAGCAAAAAGCTTATATGTTTTTATGCAGGAGTAACTCATTGGTGTTCTCAAAGAACTGCACATGTAATGTAGTCACTTTACGAGATGTTGGAGAAGGAGGCTCACCGAAAGGAGAGGATGAAAATAGATGTGACAAATACATGTGGTTTTGAAAATTGTTGCGAAGACATGATATATCACTTCCTTAATCATTCTTGATGATGATTCTGTTTCTCACCGCTTTTGTGAGTTGATCACCTGTAGAGGCACCGGAGAAATAGGAAACTTTGGTGGATATTCGTTAGCTATCCGAGTGCCTCAACACTACCGATGATGGCCGCCGAGAAGGAAGGGATGACGTTGGCTCACAGAGGAAGAGAAGGGTGCAACTTGCAGAGTATGAGGCCAAGTAGGAGAATACTCTTACCGTCAGAGGTACGAGCTCCTCCAGGTAACGTGTAGGTTTGACTGATTTTGTTCTCTATCATTAAAACTCTATACTTTCCTAAAACTTGTTGCCGAAAATTTACGTTCAGAGGCATGCCTTCAATGTAGTCCTCCGTACCAAGCCAGCTACATATAGGATGCCAATACATGTGGCTCTTAAATTATTTTATGTGAAATAATTAATCAGGTTTAAGATGATAGATGGGCAGTAGCTTATTCTGTTACTCAGTTTGATGTTACCCATCAAGATTTCTTGGTTAATCTCATTGAGCAAAGCGCACCAAAAAAGTCAGTGATTTCATGGTTCGTGGTTGGCCTTAGCATGCAGATATGTGATAGTATTTTATTTTTTTCAGCTGGCAATCTGGTATTGTTGTCTGAATTCTGCAACGGAAACATTGTAAAAATGGCTCTATGGTGTTTTCCTACCAAAAGATGTACTACTAGGTTTTGATCCTCCAAAAACAAGCCAATGTTATAGGATTTATTTCTTCATATTCTCAGCTGAAAATTGGCTTACCATGTAATTATTGAATTAAGAATAGTTGATTTCTTCATGTTTACTTTGTGGAGATGAAATGTAAACTTACATTTGGCTCATAATGTCTTCCCAACTTCTAAATTATTTTATTTTCTTTGGATTTCAATGGTTATCCATGGTGCATAGATGAAGAACTTATGCCAAGATGCCCAGGTGCAATACTGTCGCAACACCATCTTCCTTGTTTTTACTATACAACATATATAATATGCATGAGTTGATGGTTCTGTAGAATGTGCTGAAGGATACTATGGAGAAATATTTGAAGGTGACAATATTATGTTTGCATATGCAATTATAACTGATAGTATTTTGTCAATCCATTTAGAATTTCAGGAACACATCGACATAACCAATGTTAATTGTTTGGTGTCCTATTCAAGGATACATCTCCATGGAGTACTCATCACCCTGGACGAGATATTTAAACATGAAGTTATGGTATTCAGAGTTATGTTTGCACTGGTTTTATTGATGTCAATCTTTTGTTTATCTGCGTCTGGCCACCCAGAAGAACCAACATGACGTGTTGCCCGGGAAGTCGCCTGACTCTTTCTCCCTCAGCTACACAGACCTCCTCATGTACCTCAGGTCTCACATCGTCGCCACCAACAAGGTTTCTTCTTAATACAAGAAAGTATGTCTCACCACTTCCATATGGTCAGCTAGCAAATTATTTACCATTCACATGTACTTCGGTTCAGAAGTGGTTTATGTGCTTAATGCCAGTTACCAAACTCACAAAGGATTAAATTGACATAGCTAATCTTCTGAAGTTTTGGCAAGTGTTGCGGTGTAAATGTTGTGATTGTCAATCACAATTCTTGATTGGTACTGTAAAAATACATAGTATGGAATATTTGTTTGAAAAAAAATCTTAAATCCATTAATTTGTACATCCCATAATAGTTATACCAACTACAAATGCATGTGCTTTATGAAGGATTACACGTTACTGAAAACCATTAATTTGATACATGGACCTCGATATTGTTGATGCTAGCTAATATTCTAAAGGTTTGGCTTATTAAGCATGATGAAATATTTATTGCACTCATTTGTATTTCTAAGCATAACAATATAGCATATAGTAACCTGTTTAATTTCTTCAAGTTTACATGGATTCAGGGAGCAAGAACTTCTGCTACTTTTAAGTATGGCAAAACTTCTGTTTTAACCATTTTGAGATATTTTTTCGTAAAAACATAAAAGCTTTGCGTTTCGATTCATTGATAGAAAAGAGAGTTAAATACAACTATACAATACCAAGAGGAGAGCCACACCCGGGGTACAACTCAACCCACTAAACCTAAGCTAAGGGGGGATCAAGGCCTTTAGGCCAATCGCACCGGCCAGAGCCCAAGATCTAGCTTCGCATTGAATCGTGGTGAGGAGACTAGCCTGGTTGAGGATCGCGTTGTCGAAGATGACCGCGTTGCAGTGCTTCCAGATCCACCAAGTCGTCAGCATCACGAGCGACGAATCCCCCTTGCGCAACGCTCAGGGTGTAGATAGAAGCGCCAGCTTCCACCAATCAATGAAGATGACCGCACTTTGAGATATTTTAAGAATCCCTGAGAGTCTGGAAGGAAGGCGTATACTTTTGTGCCTACTCATCGGGTGCACATGGTGGCTGAGTGGGACAGAACAATAGAAATGTGTTTTTGTTCGTAGCTATCTGGTGAAAATTACTTTTGTGAATACATTTCACACAGCCAATGTACATTTTATTTCCTTGTTGATATATTCTTTTATGAGGGAACCAAATATCTTTTACTGCAAATTTAATCCGAGAGTGGAATATTTCTATTTATAGAATCTTTTTTATGAAACTATTTATAGAATCCTTAACAAGTAATGTAGTCCTGTTGGCCTACTGATCTGTGTTGCAGTTTCTTGTATTGTATATGTGGGTTCTTTTTTTTCTTGTATTGTGGGTTCTTAACCTCTTATAAATTTATTCTTACAGGATATTGAGTATGGCTTCTTGCCTCAAGACATCCTTTATAATATCCCTGGTGCATTTCAAAATGGAATTGTTGTTTGCAAGGTTTGCTAGAGCTGGAGTATAAATTTGTAACTTCATTTCAATAGTTTTCTCTTCTTATGTGCGGTTTCTATACATTGTATTGTACCTAAGCCTAGGACTACCCGTACTGATTATACAGGATATGACTTTCCGGGAATGAGTAAATTTGCTTTTAGATTGGGCACTGAATGTGTTGTCAAAAGATCTTTTCTCTTTGATCATGTTGCTTCATAGACTTGCAATGACGAATTAGTCAGTACTTATGTAACCTAGGAAGAAAATATTTTTTTGGTGTAGAAACCAGAAAGATGCAGCTAGAGGTGAAATGAGCTGATACAACTATTTCATGGTTTCAGTACATGTTTATTTCCATTTTAGTTTATGGTTGATGAGGTAGCAAACATGTATTTATTAGATGCACATTTCAATAGGTGTATATGCCACATTCATGTATTTAGTACTCCCTTCGACTCATATTAGTTAACTCAATTTTGTCTAAATACGGGTGTATCTAGCACTAAATCTTGTCTAGATACATCTGTATCTAGATAAATTTAAGTCACCTAATAGGGGTCGGAGGAAGCACCGCATAGTCACATCCTCTTTAAGCTGCTCATTGTACTTCCATGTTTTGAGGATCTTTGACTTGTTTCTATTAACCTTCTTTGAATACAACTCATTCGATTGTTATATAAGGCGTACACCTTGCTTATCATGTATGGTGATTTTATATATTCGTTATATATATTACATGATTGCAATGTCCTTTTGATTATTGTTGGATACTACTTTTGTAGGTTAAGATCTCCGTGGCAAAAGTTCTTTTCAATCTACTTGGTTTATAGGTGGTCCCAAGAAGAGGTGTATTCTTGTGTGTATGCATGCAAGAGTAGAAAGAACCCAATAAGTCCAGCTATGGCAATGTATTTTTTCCCCTTAATGTACTCTTATTAGAGATGATTATAACTTGGACTTGAGTTACTATAGTACTCTCTTCCTATACAAGGTTAAGAATTATGCAAGGACTGACTAATGTTCTATAATCGCCATTCCCATTCTGAACTGTGGCATGTAAGACAACAATGTGGTTCTGTTATCCATCATGTCCCTCCATCCACCATATACAACAGAAAATCACAAAACAAACCGGAGTAACTACTACTTCCTCCAACCCATATTAGTTAACTCAATCTAGACAAATTTGAGTCAACTAATATAGGTCGGACGGAGTAAAAGAGGTGGCCATATCCTCCTCATAGAATACCTTACCGAAGATTCCACCAAGGTGTAATGGACGCAACCGTTTTTGTACATGGCTACTTTTTATATGTGTAAATATTTAGGTGGATTTTATGTTTATCGTATGGGCATTCAACTAATGTTCTATAATCGTTATCCCTGTCCCGAACTATGGCATGTAAAGAAACTGTATGGTTCTGTCGTCCATCCTACCCTCCCTCGCACCACATATGGCAAAAGATCACAAAACAAACTGGAGTAATAACTACTATAAAAAGGCGGACGTATCCTCCTCACAGAATACCTAACTGGATATTCCAGTAATAATATGTAATGGATGCAACAGTTTCCGTACATGGCTATTTATGTGGATTTTCTCTTTACATGTATGCCAAGTGCAAATTATAAAAATATAAAAACCGTAACAAAGTACGGGCATTCAACTAGTATTCCTTAAAGCAGAAGACGACATGATGGTGGTACGTCGTTCGCACCCGACCTCCCGTCCCGCGGTAGAAAATTGCCCACGATGAAATTCCGGAAAAAATAACCAATTTTCTCCCCACGATCGAGTCCGCTACTCCGGCATACAGAACTCCCAACTTCGCCGCCTCTCTCCCTCCAACGGCTCCTCTCTCCTCACCGCCACCAAGACGCAGACGCCGCATCGCGGACAATTGGTGCCGCCACCCAGTCGCTGCCTCGCACTAAGCGTGCACAATGGAGTTTTGCCTCCGCGGTTCCACGCGCCAGATGGCATTTGTGCATCCAATGGAGGTCCGAGAAGAATGTGGAAGACCTCGCGGCTGTCCCCCTTCGAGGCCGCACTCGCCAGATCTCGCAACACCGAATAGGATCGAGATTTGAAGGAAACGACCAATGGCTCCATGGCCTTCTCCTCTTTCAAGTGGTCGTTCTACGGTCAAAGCAAAGGCAACGGCGCATTCGAGCAAAACCGTCCATCACGGGAGCGTAGGGGATCCAAGGTAGGTCTCGTCTTCTTTGGCTGCTTTTTTCTCAGAGGTGATGGCTTCGAACTTTGAGTTGTGCTTCCTGCCGGAACTAGCTAGATCTGGTACGATTTGTTCCCATTCCACATGAATGATAAGCGGGAGTATACTTCCTACTCAACATGATCCACATCGTATTGTAAGCTCTCATTTCAGTATTATAGATGCTTGTAGCCATGGAGACATGGATACTTGTCATTGCCGTAATTCACTAATTTTACTAATTGAAAGACTGCATCAAGTGGGTGTATTGAGAACCCGAAAGAAGAATTAACCGCCCTTATAGTTTGTAGTGAATATGTATTCACTAAGTTGTTTAAGATTTAAGAGTGCTCTCTTGTCATGCAGTTAGTTAGTTTGCAACATTAAGGAAAATTTTCTATCTGCTACCGCTTGTCAACAATCATTGATGCTTGAAAACTGAGATAGTTTAGTGTGTTCTGCATGTACGGAAATGATTTCAATAACTGATGTATGCTTTTGGTTTGTGTGAGTCAAACTTAACCGATATAGCAAATATAATTATGTAGATTGGCCACATGAATACTATTTTAATAAAATTTCAAAGGCAAGATTTCCATGTTGTTTGGACTGGCGAGTATGGCTCAAGCGGAGAAGAATAGATTCATTCTCATGATACGGTAGTGGAGTTGCAATGTTGATGTCGATTGGAAGAGTCATAACACTTCCTATCGTTCTTAGGCCTGGTGCCACCAAATGGTGACTCTTTGCATGTTTATTTGTTTTAATGTTTTCTAAAACCAATAATATTGCAGGTTCAACCTTATCCTCTTAGGAAAACTTGGACATGGAATGCCGATTGTTCCATATTATCCCTTTTCGATTTTAGATATGTGCAAGAATGTTTAGCAATGCCAATACATCATAGCTAATGTTATTGTACATGCTGGTTAATGTGGATCACCATGGTCGATTGCATTTTAGTTAGTTGTGGTGGTTTTATACCACTTGTTCACACTGCAGGACAAGCACTTCCCAAACTGATGCTTTCGTATGGAATAGTATTTATTTTGGAAGTTGGCACCGTAAGGTGCATATGTCCCCTATCCTTTATGTGAATAACAGATTTGCCACTAAATTATTGTTTACGTAATGGCAAGTTACTGAATATCTGGAACTTTTTGGGCGACCATTTTCAGATACAATGAGACCCATTGGGAAGGCCTAACCAACAATATTTATCCTGGAGGGAAGTATCAAACACTAGCTATCTTACTTTTTTCTCTTAGCTATTGTTACAATGTTTGGTTACTTGCTGTAATTATAGCATTAGACTATAAACTGAATTATGTAGTGTTTGGTGGTAACTAAAGAAGACATGGCAATTACATATCATGTACATTTCTATGTAGCTCTAAATGAACACCAATTGGTTATATTATACATGGATATTTATTAACTTGATATAAGATGGCTCTCACTCATACAACATGTTGACGTCAACTGCCATTTGTGCTATATATTTGAGAAACTAGGAATTATTGTTCCACTAATTTAAAATATTGTATTTTCTCTCGTGTATATTTAGCCCTATTGGGGTCGACCTGTACTTGAAGAAGACTATATATAGAAGACGTACTTTTGCAAGGTAAGGAAAGTAGTTACAACAACAAAGATGTTTATATATGCCTATTGGTTATCATTTTTCCCGAATTTTGTTGTTGGTTGTCATAAGTAAAGTTCGGATGTACTGTTCCGACTTACTTTTTAACTATTCGATTTAGCCTCTATACCATGAATGCATATCCCAAACAGAAGTATGTTTTTGAAAACAATACTCCCTTGATCCATAATAAGTGTCTTGATTTAGTATAAATTTGTACTAAATCCACGACACTTATTATGGATCGGAGGGAGTACTTCCTTCTGGCACTCGACAAATCGTAGGTTGTCATGATAACTCTAGCTTATATGGTTTAAAACATCCTGTTAGTAGCATCTTTGAGAATGTTGTGGCTGCAAAGCAAACACATTTCATATATTCGGCAAATATATTATTGCTATCTTGCTGCTGCTCCTTTTCAAGAATAAATTTTGTTAGTATGTTAATTGGTTCCATTAAAATTGTCTCAAATTCTAACTTAAGTAGAAAAATGATATAGTCAGAGGACAAGCAAAAAGCTTATATGTTTTTATGCAGGAGTAACTCATTGGTGTTCTCAGCAACCAGACATGTAATGTAGTCACTTTCTGAGATGTTGGAGAAGGAGGCTCACCGAAAGGAGAGGATGAAAAATAGATGTGACAAATACATGTGGTTTTGAAAATTGTTGCGAAGACATGATATATCACTTCCTTAATCATTCTTGATGATGATTCTGTTTTCTCACTGCTTTTTGTGAGTTGATCTGCCTGTGTAGAGGCACCGGAGAAATAGGAAACTTTGGTGGATATTCGTTAGCTATCTGAGTGCCTCAACACTACACTGATGATGGCCGCTCGAGAAGGAAGGGGATGACGTTGGCTCACAGAGGAAGAGAAGGGGTGCAACTTGCAGAGTATGAGGCCAAGTAGGAGAATACTCTTCGCTGTCGTAGGTACAGAGCTCCTCCAGGGTAACGTGTAGGTTTGACTGATTTTGTTCTCTATCATTAAAACTCTATACTTTCCTAAAACTTGTTGCCGAAAATTTACGTTCAGAGGCATGCCTTCAATGTAGTCCTCCGTACCAAGCCAGCTACATATAGGATGCCAATACATGTGGCTCTTAAATTATTTTATGTGAAATAATTAATCAGGTTTAAGATGATAGATGGGCAGTAGCTTATTCTGTTACTCAGTTTGATGTTACCCATCAAGATTTCTTGGTTAATCTCATTGAGCAAAGCGCACCAAAAAAGTCAGTGATTTCATGGTTCGTGGTTGGCCTTAGCATGCAGATATGTGATAGTATTTTATTTTTTTCAGCTGGCAATCTGGTATTGTTGTCTGAATTCTGCAACGGAAACATTGTAAAAATGGCTCTATGGTGTTTTCCTACCAAAAGATGTACTACTAGGTTTTGATCCTCCAAAAACAAGCCAATGTTATAGGATTTATTTCTTCATATTCTCAGCTGAAAATTGCAGTTACCATGTAATTATTGAATTAAGAATAGTTGATTTCTTCATGTTTACTTTGTGGAGATGAAATGTAAACTTACATTTGGCTCATAATGTCTTCCCAACTTCTAAATTATTTTATTTTCTTTGGATTTCAATGGTTATCCATGGTGCATAGATGAAGAACTTATGCCAAGATGCCCAGGTGCAATACTGTCGCAACACCATCTTCCTTGTTTTTACTATACAACATATATAATATGCATGAGTTGATGGTTCTGTAGAATGTGCTGAAGGATACTATGGAGAAATATTTGAAGGTGACAATATTATGTTTGCATATGCAATTATAACTGATAGTATTTTGTCAATCCATTTAGAATTTCAGGAACACATCGACATAACCAATGTTAATTGTTTGGTGTCCTATTCAAGGATACATCTCCATGGAGTACTCATCACCCTGGACGAGATATTTAAACATGAAGTTATGGTATTCAGAGTTATGTTTGCACTGGTTTTATTGATGTCAATCTTTTGTTTATCTGCGTCTGGCCACCCAGAAGAACCAACATGACGTGTTGCCCGGGAAGTCGCCTGACTCTTTCTCCCTCAGCTACACAGACCTCCTCATGTACCTCGTGTCTCACATCGCCGCCACCAACAAGGTTTCTTCTTAATACAAGAAAGTATGTCTCACCACTTCCATATGGTCAGCTAGCAAATTATTTACCATTCACATGTACTTCGGTTCAGAAGTGGTTTATGTGCTTAATGCCAGTTACCAAACTCACAAAGGATTAAATTGACATAGCTAATCTTCTGAAGTTTTGGCAAGTGTTGCGGTGTAAATGTTGTGATTGTCAATCACAATTCTTGATTGGTACTGTAAAAATACATAGTATGGAATATTTGTTTGAAAAAAAATCTTAAATCCATTAATTTGTACATCCCATAATAGTTATACCAACTACAAATGCATGTGCTTTATGAAGGATTACACGTTACTGAAAACCATTAATTTGATACATGGACCTCGATATTGTTGATGCTAGCTAATATTCTAAAGGTTTGGCTTATTAAGCATGATGAAATATTTATTGCACTCATTTGTATTTCTAAGCATAACAATATAGCATATAGTAACCTGTTTAATTTCTTCAAGTTTACATGGATTCAGGGAGCAAGAACTTCTGCTACTTTTAAGTATGGCAAAACTTCTGTTTTAACCATTTTGAGATATTTTTTCGTAAAAACATAAAAGCTTTGCGTTTCGATTCATTGATAGAAAAGAGAGTTAAATACAACTATACAATACCAAGAGGAGAGCCACACCCGGGGTACAACTCAACCCACTAAACCTAAGCTAAGGGGGGATCAAGGCCTTTAGGCCAATCGCACCGGCCAGAGCCCAAGATCTAGCTTCGCATTGAATCGTGGTGAGGAGACTAGCCTGGTTGAGGATCGCGTTGTCGAAGATGACCGCGTTGCAGTGCTTCCAGATCCACCAAGTCGTCAGCATCACGAGCGACGAATCCCCCTTGCGCAACGCTCAGGGTGTAGATAGAAGCGCCAGCTTCCACCAATCAATGAAGATGACCGCACTTTGAGATATTTTAAGAATCCCTGAGAGTCTGGAAGGAAGGCGTATACTTTTGTGCCTACTCATCGGGTGCACATGGTGGCTGAGTGGGACAGAACAATAGAAATGTGTTTTTGTTCGTAGCTATCTGGTGAAAATTACTTTTGTGAATACATTTCACACAGAGCCAATGTACATTTTATTTCCTTGTTGATATATTCTTTTTATGAGGGAACCAAATATCTTTTACTGCAAATTTAATCCGAGAGTGGAATATTTCTATTTATAGAATCTTTTTTTGCGAAACTATTTATAGAATCCTTAACAAGTAATGTAGTCCTGTTGGCCTACTGATCTGTGTTGCAGTTTCTTGTATTGTATATGTGGGTTCTTTTTTTTCTTGTATTGTGGGTTCTTAACCTCTTATAAATTTATTCTTACAGGATATTGAGTATGGCTTCTTGCCTCAAGACATCCTTTATAATATCCCTGGTGCATTTCAAAATGGAATTGTTGTTTGCAAGGTTTGCTAGAGCTGGAGTATAAATTTGTAACTTCATTTCAATAGTTTTCTCTTCTTATGTGCGGTTTCTATACATTGTATTGTACCTAAGCCTAGGACTACCCGTACTGATTATACAGGATATGACTTTCCGGGAATGAGTAAATTTGCTTTTAGATTGGGCACTGAATGTGTTGTCAAAAGATCTTTTCTCTTTGACTGCGGTTGCTTCATAGACTTGCAATGACGAATTAGTCAGTACTTATGTAACCTAGGAAGAAAATATTTTTTTGGTGTAGAAACCAGAAAGATGCAGCTAGAGGTGAAATGAGCTGATACAACTATTTCATGGTTTCAGTACATGTTTATTTCCATTTTAGTTTATGGTTGATGAGGTAGCAAACATGTATTTATTAGATGCACATTTCAATAGGTGTATATGCCACATTCATGTATTTAGTACTCCCTTCGACTCATATTAGTTAACTCAATTTTGTCTAAATACGGGTGTATCTAGCACTAAATCTTGTCTAGATACATCTGTATCTAGATAAATTTAAGTCACCTAATAGGGGTCGGAGGAAGCACCGCATAGTCACATCCTCTTTAAGCTGCTCATTGTACTTCCATGTTTTGAGGATCTTTGACTTGTTTCTATTAACCTTCTTTGAATACAACTCATTCGATTGTTATATAAGGCGTACACCTTGCTTATCATGTATGGTGATTTTATATATTCGTTATATATATTACATGATTGCAATGTCCTTTTGATTATTGTTGGATACTACTTTTGTAGGTTAAGATCTCCGTGGCAAAAGTTCTTTTCAATCTACTTGGTTTATAGGTGGTCCCAAGAAGAGGTGTATTCTTGTGTGTATGCATGCAAGAGTAGAAAGAACCCAATAAGTCCAGCTATGGCAATGTATTTTTCCCTTAATGTACTCTTATTAGAGATGATTATAACTTGGACTTGAGTTACTATAGTACTCTCTTCCTATACAAGGTTAAGAATTATGCAAGGACTAATGTTCTATAATCGCCATTCCCATTCGAATCGTGGCATGTAAGACAACAATGTGGTTCTGTTATCCATCATGTCCCTCCATCCACCATATACAGAAAATCACAAAACAAACCGGAGTAACTACTACTTCCTCCAACCCATATTAGTTAACTCAATCTAGACAAATTTGAGTCAACTAATATAGGTCGGACGGAGTAAAAGAGGTGGCCATATCCTCCTCATAGAATACCTTACCGAAGATTCCACCAAGGTGTAATGGACAAACTGCTTTTGTACATGGCTACTTTTTATATGTGTAAATATTTAGGTGGATTTTATGTTTATCGTATGGGCATTCAACTAATGTTCTATAATCGTTATCCCTGTCCCGAACTATGGCATGTAAAGAAACTGTATGGTTCTGTCGTCCATCCTACCCTCCCTCGCACCACATATGGCAAAAGATCACAAAACAAACTGGAGTAATAACTACTATAAAAAGGCGGACGTATCCTCCTCACAGAATACCTAACTGGATATTCCAGTAATAATATGTAATGGATGCAACAGTTTCCGTACATGGCTATTTATGTGGATTTTCTCTTTACATGTATGCCAAGTGCAAATTATAAAAATATAAAAACCGTAACAAAGTACGGGCATTCAACTAGTATTCCTTAAAGCAGAAGACGACATGATGGTGGTACGTCGTTCGCACCCGACCTCCCGTCCCGCGGTAGAAAATTGCCCACGATGAAATTCCGGAAAAAATAACCAATTTTCTCCCCACGATCGAGTCCGCTACTCCGCTGGCATACCAGAACTCCCAACTTCGCTCGCCTCTCTCCCTCCAACGGCTCCTCTCTCTCCCCTCACCGCCACCGCACGGTACCGGCCGCCTTCGCGGACAATTGGTGCCGCCACCCAGTACCGCTGCCTCGCACTAAGCAGGCAGACAATGGAGTTTACTGCCTCCGCGGTTCCACGCGCCAGATGGCATTTGTGCATCCAATGGAGGTCCGAGAAGAATGTGGAAGACCTCGTCGGCTGTCCCCCTCCTTCGAGGCGCTGCACCTCGCCAGATCTCGCAACACCGAATAGGATCGAGATTTGAAGGAAACGACCAATGGCTCCATGGCCTTCTCCTCTTTCAAGTGGTCGTTCTACGGTCAAAGCAAAGGCAACGGCACGAGCAAAACCGTCCATCACGGGAGCGTAGGGGATCCAAGGTAGGTCTCGTCTTCTTTGGCTGCTTTTTTCTCGAGGTGATGGCTTGAACTTTGAGTTGTGCTTCTGCCGAACTAGCTAGATCTGCACGATTTGTTCCCATTCCACATGAATGATAAGCGGGAGTATACTTCCTACTCAACATGATCCACATCGTATTGTAAGCTCTCATTTCAGTATTATAGATGCTTGTAGCCATGGAGACATGGATACTTGTCATTGCCGTAATTCACTAATTTTACTAATTGAAAGACTGCATCAAGTGGGTGTATTGAGAACCTGAAAGAAGAATTAACCGCCTTATAGTTTGTAGTGAATATGTATTCACTAAGTTGTTTAAGATTTAAGAGTGCTCTCTTGTCATGCAGTTAGTTAGTTTGCAACATTAAGGAAAATTTTCTATCTGCTACCGCTTGTCAACAATCATTGATGCTTGAAAACTGAGATAGTTTAGTGTGTTCCTGCATGTACGGAAATGATTTCAATAACTGATGTATGCTTTTGGTTTGTGTGCAGTCAAACTTAACCGATATAGCAAATATAATTATGTAGATTGGCCACATGAATACTATTTTAATAAAATTTCAAAGGCAAGATTTCCATGTTGTTTGACTGGCGAGTATGGCTCAAGCGGAGAAGAATAGATTCATTCTCATGATACGGTAGTGGAGTTGCAATGTTGATGTCAGTTGGAAGAGTCATAACACTTCCTATCGTTCTTAGGCCTGGTGCCACCAAATGGTGACTCTTTGCATGTTTATTTGTTTTTAATGTTTTCTAAAACCAATAATATTGCAGGTTCAACCTTATCCTCTTAGGAAAACTTGGACATGGAATGCCGATTGTTCCATATTATCCCTTTTCGATTTTAGATAAGTGCAAGAATGTTTAGCAATGCCAATACATCATAGCTAATGTTATTGTACATGCTGGTTAATGTGGATCACCATGGCTGACTGCATTTTAGTTAGTTGTGGTGGTTTTATACCACTTGTTCACACTCTGCAGGGACAAGCACTTCCCAAACTGATGCTTTCGTATGGAATAGTATTTATTTTGGAAGTTGGCACCGGTAAGGTGCATATGTCCCCTATCCTTTATGTGAATAACAGATTTGCCACTAAATTATTGTTTCTGTGTGTAAGCAGAATCTGAAGTTACTGAATATCTGGAACTTTTTGGGCGACCATTTTCAGATACAATGAGACCCATTGGGAAGGCCTAACCAACAATATTTATCCTGGAGGGAAGTATCAAACACTAGCTATCTTACTTTTTTCTCTTAGCTATTGTTACAATGTTTGGTTACTGCCAGAATTATAGCATTAGACTATAAACTGAATTATGTAGTGTTTGCAGGGTAACTAAAGAAGACATGGCAATTACATATCATGTACATTTCTATGTAGCTCTAAATGAACACCAATTGGTTATATTATACATGGATATTTATTAACTTGATATAAGATGGCTCTCAGTCACTCATACAACATGTTGACGTCAACTGTGCCATTTGTGCTATATATTTGAGAAACTAGGAATTATTGTTCCACTAATTTAAAATATTGTATTTTCTCTCGTGTATATTTAGCCCTATTGGGGTCGACCTGTACTTGAAGAAGACTATATATAGAAGACGTACTTTTGCAAGGTAAGGAAAGTAGTTACAACAACAAAGATGTTTATATATGCCTATTGGTTATCATTTTTCCCGAATTTTGTTGTTGGTTGTCATAAGTAAAGTTCGGATGTACTGTTCCGACTTACTTTTTAACTATTCGATTTAGCCTCTATACCATGAATGCATATCCCAAACAGAAGTATGTTTTTGAAAACAATACTCCCTTGATCCATAATAAGTGTCTTGATTTAGTATAAATTTGTACTAAATCCACGACACTTATTATGGATCGGAGGGAGTACTTCCTTCTGGCACTCGACAAATCGTAGGTTGTCATGATAACTCTAGCTTATATGGTTTAAAACATCCTGTTAGTAGCATCTTTGAGAATGTTGTGGCTGCAAAGCAAACACATTTCATATATTCGGCAAATATATTATTGCTATCTTGCTGCTGCTCCTTTTCAAGAATAAATTTTGTTAGTATGTTAATTGGTTCCATTAAAATTGTCTCAAATTCTAACTTAAGTAGAAAAATGATATAGTCAGAGGACAAGCAAAAAGCTTATATGTTTTTATGCAGGAGTAACTCATTGGTGTTCTCAGCAACCAGACATGTAATGTAGTCACTTTCTGAGATGTTGGAGAAGGAGGCTCACCGAAAGGAGAGGATGAAAAATAGATGTGACAAATACATGTGGTTTTGAAAATTGTTGCGAAGACATGATATATCACTTCCTTAATCATTCTTGATGATGATTCTGTTTTCTCACTGCTTTTTGTGAGTTGATCTGCCTGTGTAGAGGCACCGGAGAAATAGGAAACTTTGGTGGATATTCGTTAGCTATCTGAGTGCCTCAACACTACACTGATGATGGCCGCTCGAGAAGGAAGGGGATGACGTTGGCTCACAGAGGAAGAGAAGGGGTGCAACTTGCAGAGTATGAGGCCAAGTAGGAGAATACTCTTCGCTGTCGTAGGTACAGAGCTCCTCCAGGGTAACGTGTAGGTTTGACTGATTTTGTTCTCTATCATTAAAACTCTATACTTTCCTAAAACTTGTTGCCGAAAATTTACGTTCAGAGGCATGCCTTCAATGTAGTCCTCCGTACCAAGCCAGCTACATATAGGATGCCAATACATGTGGCTCTTAAATTATTTTATGTGAAATAATTAATCAGGTTTAAGATGATAGATGGGCAGTAGCTTATTCTGTTACTCAGTTTGATGTTACCCATCAAGATTTCTTGGTTAATCTCATTGAGCAAAGCGCACCAAAAAAGTCAGTGATTTCATGGTTCGTGGTTGGCCTTAGCATGCAGATATGTGATAGTATTTTATTTTTTTCAGCTGGCAATCTGGTATTGTTGTCTGAATTCTGCAACGGAAACATTGTAAAAATGGCTCTATGGTGTTTTCCTACCAAAAGATGTACTACTAGGTTTTGATCCTCCAAAAACAAGCCAATGTTATAGGATTTATTTCTTCATATTCTCAGCTGAAAATTGCAGTTACCATGTAATTATTGAATTAAGAATAGTTGATTTCTTCATGTTTACTTTGTGGAGATGAAATGTAAACTTACATTTGGCTCATAATGTCTTCCCAACTTCTAAATTATTTTATTTTCTTTGGATTTCAATGGTTATCCATGGTGCATAGATGAAGAACTTATGCCAAGATGCCCAGGTGCAATACTGTCGCAACACCATCTTCCTTGTTTTTACTATACAACATATATAATATGCATGAGTTGATGGTTCTGTAGAATGTGCTGAAGGATACTATGGAGAAATATTTGAAGGTGACAATATTATGTTTGCATATGCAATTATAACTGATAGTATTTTGTCAATCCATTTAGAATTTCAGGAACACATCGACATAACCAATGTTAATTGTTTGGTGTCCTATTCAAGGATACATCTCCATGGAGTACTCATCACCGGACGAGATATTTAAACATGAAGTTATGGTATTCAGAGTTATGTTTGCACTGGTTTTATTGATGTCAATCTTTTGTTTATCTGCGTCTGGCCACCCAGAAGAACCAACATGACGTGTTGCCCGGGAAGTCGCCTGACTCTTTCTCCCTCAGCTACACAGACCTCCTCATGTACCTCAGGTCTCACATCGTCGCCACCAACAAGGTTTCTTCTTAATACAAGAAAGTATGTCTCACCACTTCCATATGGTCAGCTAGCAAATTATTTACCATTCACATGTACTTCGGTTCAGAAGTGGTTTATGTGCTTAATGCCAGTTACCAAACTCACAAAGGATTAAATTGACATAGCTAATCTTCTGAAGTTTTGGCAAGTGTTGCGGTGTAAATGTTGTGATTGTCAATCACAATTCTTGATTGGTACTGTAAAAATACATAGTATGGAATATTTGTTTGAAAAAAAATCTTAAATCCATTAATTTGTACATCCCATAATAGTTATACCAACTACAAATGCATGTGCTTTATGAAGGATTACACGTTACTGAAAACCATTAATTTGATACATGGACCTCGATATTGTTGATGCTAGCTAATATTCTAAAGGTTTGGCTTATTAAGCATGATGAAATATTTATTGCACTCATTTGTATTTCTAAGCATAACAATATAGCATATAGTAACCTGTTTAATTTCTTCAAGTTTACATGGATTGGAGCAAGAACTTACTACTTTTAAGTATGGCAAAACTTGTTTTAACCATTTTGAGATATTTTTTCGTAAAAACATAAAAGCTTTGCGTTTCGATTCATTGATAGAAAAGAGAGTTAAATACAACTATACAATACCAAGAGGAGAGCCACACCCGGGGTACAACTCAACCCACTAAACCTAAGCTAAGGGGGGATCAAGGCCTTTAGGCCAATCGCACCGGCCAGAGCCCAAGATCTAGCTTCGCATTGAATCGTGGTGAGGAGACTAGCCTGGTTGAGGATCGCGTTGTCGAAGATGACCGCGTTGCAGTGCTTCCAGATCCACCAAGTCGTCAGCATCACGAGCGACGAATCCCCCTTGCGCAACGCTCAGGGTGTAGATAGAAGCGCCAGCTTCCACCAATCAATGAAGATGACCGCACTTTGAGATATTTTAAGAATCCCTGAGAGTCTGGAAGGAAGGCGTATACTTTTGTGCCTACTCATCGGGTGCACATGGTGGCTGAGTGGGACAGAACAATAGAAATGTGTTTTTGTTCGTAGCTATCTGGTGAAAATTACTTTTGTGAATACATTTCACACAGAGCCAATGTACATTTTATTTCCTTGTTGATATATTCTTTTTATGAGGGAACCAAATATCTTTTACTGCAAATTTAATCCGAGAGTGGAATATTTCTATTTATAGAATCTTTTTTTGCGAAACTATTTATAGAATCCTTAACAAGTAATGTAGTCCTGTTGGCCTACTGATCTGTGTTGCAGTTTCTTGTATTGTATATGTGGGTTCTTTTTTTTCTTGTATTGTGGGTTCTTAACCTCTTATAAATTTATTCTTACAGGATATTGAGTATGGCTTCTTGCCTCAAGACATCCTTTATAATATCCCTGGTGCATTTCAAAATGGAATTGTTGTTTGCAAGGTTTGCTAGAGCTGGAGTATAAATTTGTAACTTCATTTCAATAGTTTTCTCTTCTTATGTGCGGTTTCTATACATTGTATTGTACCTAAGCCTAGGACTACCCGCATCGATTATACAGGATATGACTTTCCGGGAATGAGTAAATTTGCTTTTAGATTGGGCACTTGAATGTGTTGTCAAAAGATCTTTTCTTTGATCATGTTGTTTTCATAGACTTGCAATGACGAATTAGTCAAGACTTATGTAACCTAGGAAGAAAATATTTTTTGGTGTAGAAACCAAAGATGCAGCTAGAGGTGAAATGAGTGATACAACTATTTCATGGTTTCAGTACATGTTTATTTCCATTTTAGTTTATGGTTGATGAGGTAGCAAACATGTATTTATTAGATGCACATTTCAATAGGTGTATATGCCACATTCATGTATTTAGTACTCCCTTCGACTCATATTAGTTAACTCAATTTTGTCTAAATACGGGTGTATCTAGCACTAAATCTTGTCTAGATACATCTGTATCTAGATAAATTTAAGTCACCTAATAGGGTGAGGAAGCACCGCATAGTCACATCCTCTTTAAGCTGCTCATTGTACTTCCATGTTTTGAGGATCTTTGACTTGTTTCTATTAACCTTCTTTGAATACAACTCATTCGATTGTTATATAAGGCGTACACCTTGCTTATCATGTATGGTGATTTTATATATTCGTTATATATATTACATGATTGCAATGTCCTTTTGATTATTGTTGGATACTACTTTTGTAGGTTAAGATCTCCGTGGCAAAAGTTCTTTTCAATCTACTTGGTTTATAGGTGGTCCCAAGAAGAGGTGTATTCTTGTGTGTATGCATGCAAGAGTAGAAAGAACCCAATAAGTCCAGCTATGGCAATGTATTTTTTCCCCTTAATGTACTCTTATTAGAGATGATTATAACTTGGACTTGAGTTACTATAGTACTCTCTTCCTATACAAGGTTAAGAATTATGCAAGGACTGACTAATGTTCTATAATCGCCATTCCCATTCTGAACTGTGGCATGTAAGACAACAATGTGGTTCTGTTATCCATCATGTCCCTCCATCCACCATATACAACAGAAAATCACAAAACAAACCGGAGTAACTACTACTTCCTCCAACCCATATTAGTTAACTCAATCTAGACAAATTTGAGTCAACTAATATAGGTCGGACGGAGTAAAAGAGGTGGCCATATCCTCCTCATAGAATACCTTACCGAAGATTCCACCAAGGTGTAATGGACGCAACCGTTTTTGTACATGGCTACTTTTTATATGTGTAAATATTTAGGTGGATTTTATGTTTATCGTATGGGCATTCAACTAATGTTCTATAATCGTTATCCCTGTCCCGAACTATGGCATGTAAAGAAACTGTATGGTTCTCGTCCATCCTACCTCCCTCGCACCACATATGGCAAAAGATCACAAAACAAACTGGAGTAATAACTACTATAAAAAGGCGGACGTATCCTCCTCACAGAATACCTAACTGGATATTCCAGTAATAATATGTAATGGATGCAACAGTTTCCGTACATGGCTATTTATGTGGATTTTCTCTTTACATGTATGCCAAGTGCAAATTATAAAAATATAAAAACCGTAACAAAGTACGGGCATTCAACTAGTTCTCGATAATGAGGTGGATTGGGCTTTAACTATTCTCAAAAATAAGCAGGCAACTACTGAAAATAATTTATTAGTATCACATATATCTGATCTTTGTGAAGATTTGAATGATGATCATAGCTCGGGAGATAAGAACTTTCAGGAGCATGTTACTCAAATTGAAAAGAAAGTTTATCAAACTCGTCGTCGTAAATCTTATGATAAGACTAATGTGCGGAGGAGCACTAGAGTTAAAATTAAATCAAACAGGCAATAATGTCAGGATTAAGAGGGATGACATGGAATAGCGAAGGTTTTAGAGACCCTGCTAAACATCTATGTGTTAACTAATCTATAAGGGACCATCATCTAGATTTTATTGCGTTATTGGAAACCGGTAGATCAAATTTTATGGTACCTTTTTAAGACACCTGGCTGCTAGTAGAGAGTTTGTGTGGTTCTGTCTACCTCCACTTGGGAGGTCAGGTGGGATCTTAGTGGACATTAATAATGAAACATTGCAAGTTAAAAATGTTGAGACCGACGATTTTTCTGTTAAGTTTCATATGAGGTGTAAAAATGATGGTTTTGAATGGGTCTTCTTGCCTGTGTATGGGGCTTTGCAAGACTCGCATAAACCTGAATTTTTATCTGAACTGGTGCACATGCGCGAGTTGGAACCCTTACCTTTGTTGGTAGGTGGCGATTTTAATATTATGCACAGACAAGAAGACAAAAACAATAATAATTTTAATCCTCGATGGCCATTTATGTTTAATGCTATCATTGAGAGTTTGGACCTTAGAGAAATTGCTCTTTCTGGTAGACAGTTTACATGAGAAAATCGCAGGGATCAACCAACTTTTGAGAAGTTGGATCGGATACTTGCAATTGTCAACTAGGAGTAAAAATTCCCTTTAGTTTCGCTAAGGGCATTGACACGGTCAGGTTCTGATCATACGCCACTTTTAATTGACTCTGGTCATCATGCTGATATAGGTAATAAACCTCGATTCTCTTTTGAACTATCCTGGCTGCGTCAGGATGGGTTCTATGAGATGATCAAAAGGGAGTGGGAATCTGTACCACATGGGAAAACGGTAATTCAAACTTGGCAAGCTAAGATTAGACACTTACGTAGATTCTTGAAGGGATGGGCTAAGAATCTCAGCGGTAGATATAAGCAAAAGGAAGAAAATTTGTTATCCATAATTGATGATTTGGATATTAAAGCAGAAACGTTTCCTCTAAGTGAAGTAGAGAAACATAAATTAAGAGAGGCAAATGAGCGTGTAAATCAACTTAGACGTGACGAGGAGACCAAATGGGCTCAGCGGGCTAAGGTAAAACACGTGCAAGAAGGAGGAAACAACAACAAATATTTTCATCTTATTGCCAATGGCAAACATAGGAAGAAAAAATATTTCAATTAGAGCAAGATGAAGGTACTATTGTTGGAGAGGACAATCTGAAATTTTATATTACGGATTACTAAGCGGCTTTTTGGTGAGCCGACTTATAATAATTTCTTGTTGCGATAAGATCTCTTAAATGATATTCCACAAATTTCAGCCGAGGAGAATGCTATCCTCATAGCTGATTTTTCTGAGAAAGAAGTGTTTTAAGCTATTTACAAGATGGAACATAATAAAACTTCTGGTCCGGATGGTTTTCCGGCGGAGTTTTACCAAGTGTTTTGGGATGTTATTAAAAATGAACTCATGGCCCTTTTTATGTAGTTGCATGATGGAGAATTACCCCTTTTTAAGTTGAATTTTGGGGTGATTACTCTATTACCTAAGAAGGAGAATGTAGTTCAAATCCAACATATAGACCTATATGTCTTTTCAATGTTAGCTTCAATTTTTTTACTAAGGTGACCACTAATCGCATTACGGAATTGGCCCATAAGGTGATTAGTCCAACACAAACCGCCTTTATGCCAGGACGGCATATCCTTGAAGGGATTGTCGTCTTGCATGAAACCATCCATGAGTTGCACCGTAAAAAGCTAGATGGAGTGGCACATGATAAAGTAAAATGGCCTTTTCTACAACAAATTCTGCGCATGAAGGGTTTTGATCCAAAATGGTGTGACTGGATTAAGCAATATGTGCAAGGTGGGAGTGTAGGAATAAGAGTAAATGATGACATTGGTCATTATTTCTAGACACAGAAAGGTTTGAGACAGGGTGATCCTTTGTCTCCAATACTTTTCAATATCATTGCTGACATGTTGGATATTCTTATTGCTCGTGCTAAGGAAAATGGCCAAGTCAGTAGCTTGGTTCCTCATCTTGTTGATGGGGGAATCTCTATTTTACAGTATGCAGATGATACCATATTGTTTATGGAGCATGATTTAGAAAAGGATATAAATATGAAGCTCATACTATGCATCTTTGAACAATTATCGGGTCTGAAGATTAATTTTCATAAGAGTGAAACTTTCTGTTTTGGAAATGAAAAGGAGTTGGAACATGAGTATAAGCAGGTATTTGGATGCGAGTCTGGTTCCCTCCCCTTTCGGTATCTTGGGGTAGATATCCATTATAGAAAATTACGGAATTCCGAATGAAACCCTATGGAGAATCGTTTTGTTTCTAAGCTAGGATGTTGGCAAGGAAAACTACTCTCTTATGGAGATCGGCTAGTCTTAATTAATTCGGTGCTGACTAGTTTACCAATGTCCATGTTAATTAGGTGCTGACTAGTTTACCAATCCAGACGTTTTCACTAGAATCTGTTGAATATCTATTCATTTCATGCCCGTTTGCTCGTATCATTTGGCGTTTGGTTTATTTTGCATATGACATGCCTCCACCCGCCAATATCATAAATTTGTTTGCAAATTGGTTGAATAGGATTGATAAGAAGAACAAAGCGAGAATACGCATTGGTGTATCGGCTTTATGTTGGTCCATTTGGACGTTCAAAAATAACATTGTCTTTAACAAACAAACTTGTACCAATTTTATGCAGGTTATTCGAATGGCGACACATTGGATTCAACTATGGGCACATCTTCTACCGGAGGATCAGCGAGAACTCATGGTTTCTGGATGTACCCAGATCCTCATGGTCGCTCAGGACTTCTACTTTCGGGCTACTGGTTGGCGACACGTTAGTAGAATTGAGAATGGATAGAATTTTGTTACTTCTCCTTTTCAGATGGTTGACACATGTCTCAACCTTAGTTGATTCATGAATGTTCAAACTTATTTTTTATTAAACTATGCAATAAAAGGGGCTGTGTGCATCAATTGATGCAGAAGGTGAGGCTCCGCTCTCCATTTCAAAAAAAATGTCCTCTAGCAGCCAGCAACAACCTCCACAGTGCCTATGAACTCGCTGTCTTACCGGCGACCTAGGCATCCTACAGATAGCTTCCTTCCACGGATCCCTTCTTGGCACAACCAGTGACCAATAGGAGGAAACGGTGCATGAAACGGAGGCTTAAATATCTCGAAATCATCTTCCAAAGTCGGGCCAATCTCACAGCCATTTTTTGACAGAAATTCAGTCAACGTCGTGTCCTCTTCTATCTCTGTTCCCGATGCTCTAGAGACCTACACAGTTTATCTCCGACGACATTATATCAGGTGTATCTCTTCTCCCATCTACCTTCTACTCGTAGCTTCAAACGACGCTCTAATCGGACTAACAAACGCTTGCAATCATCCACAAAAGATCGGTCGTTTTAACTGAACTCTCTGTAAAAAAAATCAGCTAACACCTGACCCGGCTAGAAGCTTTTATAAAAACACTCCTCGTATTTTTTTTGCTCTTCCTAACCGCGGTCCCAACAGCCCCACCCGTCAGCTTCTCCCGGTAGCCACCCTAGCAATAGTGCCTGGTCACCTAATGCTGGCCCACGTGTCATTGAGTGCGGCTAGGTCTGGACCATGTAACAAAAGTATATACAGTTCAAAATTCAAATTCAAACTTAAATTTAAACAAGTCAAACCTTTTGCCAACTTTGACCCTGATATATTTGAAATCTCTGAAGAATTTTGAAACTTTAAAAAAACCAAAGTTGTGTGTTTTTGAATGCTGAACAATAATTTGCTCTCTATTTATTTTTTCAAAATTTGCAATATAATAAATAATTGTGGTGTGTCATTAAATGCTTTATTATGATATTAATCACATTTTTAATGCATAAATCCAAATAATGCATATTATATATATTTTGAGATCAGAAAAATGCAAGGATTAATAATATTCCATCCAAAACAATTTTTGGACAACTAAAATTTTGAAATTGTTTTAAAAATATTAAATGGCCTTTTCTTAGTATATTCATAACTTTATTTTCGTCAATCCGAATTCGATAAATAATATGTCTAGATCGATCAATGTGACGAGCCCTTTCCAACTATGCATTCCTTACTTGCAATTGCATCATGAATCATGGAGAAATTATAAAATCAGAACTGTTCATGCACGGAAAACATGATGAATAAAATTGGAATATAATCACTTCTTGTTGGTAATGCCTCACTTTTGTTGTATCATCATGGCACAATGCATTGACATCTTTTCCACATCAGTTGCATCTTTAACTTGTCATGTCATGCATCATAACATGGTCATGTCGGTTCTTCCGCATTAGTTGTGATTCTTGTATCGCTTGCCCCTTTTAGTGCTTTGCATCTTCCCGGATAGGACGATGAGATGTTGTGAGCTTCGACAAGTTCTTCGGATATGTATCTTCAGCAATGTTTCCTAGGCGAGCATTATCCCTCTTTCTACCTATTTTAATTTTATAGTCTTTACTTTCTCCTGTTGATCTATCGCTATCTATGTTGCGATGTTTTAGTTTCCGTACCGCTAATATTCCCTACAGCCTATATTGCCTTCGACACCTCCTATTACATATTGTTTGATAGATAGTTGGCCCTGCGAGTCATAGTTGCTTGATCAGGTGCCGCTTCATGTCGTCAATGTTCCACTGATGTTAGGGGTTGGAACATGCTTAATGATGGAGATGATCATGGCTTTAATTACAACTTGTTAACTAAATACTAGGAGTATATATAATTAATGTAGAGATACAAAGGGGTAATAGTTGAGATCTGGTTATTATCCTGCCCCCTTGTGTCCACCTAGGACCTGAGTCCTTGACACTTGTTCCGAGACTGAGTGGGCTAAGCACATGTGGGGTGTATGGGTACCCCTATCAGCTTAGTACCTGATTTCAAAGTACTGTTCTGGGGGCCACAAACTAGTTTAGGGTTTTAATGGCATGTTATGCCATGTTTATTATATGTTGCTCGATGAGTGTTTACTACTATACTGTCTAGGATGTGGGTCGTTATGTTGAGGATTATACCTATGGCCTCTGATCTCTTGGCCGATCTCGCAACCTCTAGGCACGTCTTCGGAGATCGGCCGACTTCATTACGGGTAGCTTAGTGGGGTGTACCCCATATACTTGCTTTGGGTCTAGGAACACATCATGTTTGAGGCCCCGCCGACATACTAATGAGTGTATGTTAATTGATCTGTAAACAAGGGTTGAAGTGCGTGTGGAAACTTTGGTGCACCCCTGCAGGGTTAAATCTTTTCGAAAATCCGTGTCCGCGGTTATGGACGACTTAGAGCATAGTTTCTCGATCATTGACATAGGTATGACCTATCGGGTCCCTATGATTAGTTACTCTAGGCGCATAAAAGCTCATGGTACACGAAGACCCATGAAGTCCAAGAAGAACCGGACGAGTAAAGACTTTCCTTACCTGCTAAGGAATAATCAGGAACCGACATAGAGTTTGCATTGTAAACATAAACTTGTAACCTCTCCGGCTACGGATCCAGGACCCAGCCTCTCATATAAAGGCTGGGAGGACCCGATGGAGTGGTTACGATTACTGCAATCCGCCGTGAGCTAGACCGCAACTAGTGAACCGACGACTTTGTAACTAAGCTTTTCCAATAATCAGACTACATCGACTTCCTTGTTTGTCTGATCAGCCGACGAAATCCCAACACTCTATTTTCCATGAAACCCTAAGTCCATAAAAATGGGCATTGCCGAGGTAACCCCTCGTCAATTGGCACTGTCTGTGGTAACTTTGAGAGTTGGAGCCATGGATTCAGCGGCTTCCTCTTCATCAAGTAGCAACCCGATGATCAAGGTTGGTGAGGTCCACTATGATCTCGCTGATCCGCGCTCGCCCACCCCTTTTTCAGCTCTCGTCGACTTCGAACAGGAGACCGATCTCATGATCGGAAGTTTCCACTTTTGCGTGGGAGGACCCGAGAATCTCTACCTTTCGGCTCCACTCAGCTCGGACCCGTCAACCATACCAGCATCGCCTACGATGACACCCACATCATCCATCGGCTCAACAAGAAAGGCCGTCTCTGATCTGACAAACATCGAAGAAACTCATGGAAACACTGGAGATCTGGAAGATTTGGCTGATCTATATGACTGTCTCTCTTTCGTCTCATTTTCCCAGTCAGTGCTGCAGCACAACCTAAGCTCATCCATCACACTTCCTGAAGAAACCACAGAAAGCGACAATTTTGGAATCAAGAAAGGGGAATCATACCCAAATCAAGATCCTTGGACTTCGCTGGATCACCAACCATCATCTCTTATGGGTATAGAGGCGATGACAATCAATCAAGCATGAGGCACCGACAAGTGTGTGTGATCCAGGACGAAGGAACCTCAACGCCCCGCGACACCAACAGTAACCCGATTATTAACCCTGATGATATTTTGTCGGATGATGCGACAGGACATCATGAGGAGAGTGCAACATCCCAGCATTTAGGAACCAACGAAGGGTAGATTTAGGAATCTGTGAAATTGCGTGCATTCATCTGTAAAAATGTGAGTAAATTTTTCGCCAGTTAAAAACCTAAAGTGATCAAAGTTTATTTCATGCTTTGAGATTATGTATAGTCTTGAAGGATGATTGTTATAGACTTTGATATGATCTTTGTGGATTAGTGCGTTTTGGGAAATGAAATTTGAATTTAAATTTGAATGTTGGAATTATAATGTAGAAGGATTTAGAATTAGGTTTGAGTGATTTAATTTAATCAAGAGTTAACAATTAATGACTCAAACTTTAAATGAAATAAATTAATTAATACAATAAATATTTATTCCAAAATTTTATTCAATAAATAAGTTACAAAATGTAACTTATGGAATTGATCAAAAATCTTTACAATAGTAATGAAATGAAAGAAGAATCTTTATATATTGATAAAATAGTACAATCTTTATTACAAAAGAATAAAAATAAAAATTACAAAAGAATAAAAGAAATATTACAAGTGACTATTCTATAAAGAAAAAGAAAACCTAAACTAAAGTCTTGATCTCCAAGTCTGGTAGCTGCAAAACAAACACAAACAAAAAGAAAGAAAGTTAAGGTTAAAAATGTTTTACTCTCAGAATTGACAGTGAGGTGCACTGTTCAAAGTTCATCATTGAGTAATCTTTTAAAGGGGCAAATTTCACCAATATGAAAGAACTGAATCTTCCATAATTTAAGCCAAAAGTCAAATAACTCCAAACTACAAGGAGGAGCAAGTTTCACCAGCCAAGTAAATGTAAACAGATAAAAGTAACTTCATATCAAGAGCATATCCACAGGATGCAACAGACACACAAGAAGCACACACACCAAACTGCATGGTGTGTGCTGTCAGCACAGCAGCAACACCTCCACACACACAAAACTATCAGCACAGCCATGGGAAGCCACCCAACACCATTTCTCTGTTCTTACACACCAAGAACACACTCAGCCAAACCAAGCCAAGCAAGATCACACCAACTAAACCCTGGATCATCTCACCAAGATGGTGACATAAGGAGGGGGTAGATCAGGTGGATAGCAAGGACAAGATCAAGCCACCAGGACCAGGAGGTGGAGATCTAGATCAAGGACAAGTCCAAGAACTGGAAGTACTAGGAGGAGCACCAGATCAAGCTAGCCACAAGATCAACAACTTGCAACCCCGACAACAACCAAGTGTGGTGAGTAGAAAAGACCATCACATGATTTCTCTGTCTAAGATTAGACAAGTATTCATGAGTTGTCTAATACTCAAATTCTCAGAAAACACCCAAGTGGGGTGAATCCATCATTGAAGTTTTAAACACTAAAAGAAACTAGAAAACTATATAGATCCAACTAGGATCTCAGAACCACATCATTGATCATAGATATCAGGCTATAACTTAAATTTTAGGAATGAATATAGCCAAGATCTGAATTTCTAGGCACACCTCTTAAATAGGAGTAGTACCTTAGAATTTCATCTCATGGACCCATATAATTTATCAAGCATACAATCATTTTCCAACTTTGACTCAAGAATCAGTAGCTGGTATCACTACCAGAACCAATCCATGAGAAACAACAAGATAAGGGCCTAATCCCTAAATCTCAGATCAACATCATGGGTTCTAGGGATGCAAGGAAATAAGATTCCACTTATCTATAATGCCAAGCTTTTTTAAGATTGAAAAAAACCAAACCAAGTAATAGAATCTAATCCTGTGTGCCATACAAGGATGGTGTCACAAGAATAGTTTCTAAACTAAGCAGGTTAAACAATCAACTTTGACAGTTACACTCACAGCCAAATATAAATCATTTTCCTGATACTAATCACATGAATCATTCCCAAGGATATCCATATATATAACATCACTATAAGAAACCATTAGATCTCAAGCTATATATGCATTCATAAGCCAACAGTACAGCAACAGTGAATGCATCACACAATAGTCACTGTCATTAACCAAGTAATGACAGTGGTGAGCTCTCAAACCACCAGAATTCCCAAGTATTGATTCTAGAGCAACTTTATCATCTGAACCATATCAAATTAACCAATGGAATCATCTGGTAAACCACTATAATCATCACAGCTAATCATAAGCAGCAATCCACATCAAACCCCCACTCATCATGTTTAGGAATCATCCATAACAGATCCAACTAGTGAGATGCCTAATCCAGAGAGGGATATGAACCCTGAGCAGGATAAACAACCCTAATCAAGATATAACACTAGCCAGGAGTGGCCACTACCAACACATAGCACAGGGTGGCCTCGCACAGAGGACACAAGGAGGATAAGGTTTACTTATAGGATGTTGCCGTGGGTGAGAAGAAGCAAAGGTCGACGGCGAGCACGGCGACACGGGAGCACCCCCAAGGGGGCGCTGCGACCCACACCACACCGAGGCGGCGAACCTCACCACGCCTGATGGTGAGGAACACCACCACCGCACCCGGCAGCAGCGGCGGTGACAACACCAGCATCACCCCAAACCCTAAGGTTCGGGATGGAGCTAGTCTGGCCACGAGAAAGCTCTAGAGCCAAATCGAATATGACAAGAGGGTAGAGCATGGTCGATAACCTCGCCCTGCATCACGATAGGGGCCAGTGAGGACCACGGAGGCGAGTAGCGCACGACGGTGGCGCCATCGACCACGGGGTCAAGGAGGAGAAGAGAGATATGAGGTCGAGAGGGTGATAGAGGGAGTAGGCTGGATTGGGCCAGGACCCCTTCGGGGTATCGTTTTGGCTCTTCCCTACTGGGCTACAAGGGCCCAATAAATCCAAACAATCAGCCCAAATCACTTAGAGCCTGTTTTAATAAATGGGAAAAGACCAAAATGCCCCTGAATTTAAATAAATTCTAGAAAATAAAATAAAAATCCAAAAATTATAAGTAAAATATTTTTGGATTTACAATAATCCAAACTATCCAAATAAATTAGAAAACAAAATTTTAGACATATAAATTTTATTAAGAATTTTGTAATATATATTCCTTATGAAATTTTACAAAATTATTGAAGGATGATAAAAATAAATAAAAATCATTTTCATTATATATTAATGTTGTAGTATTTTGAAAAATACTAAACAAATATTTAACATCAATTTTTGGTATTTAAATGATAATTCTTAAAGGAATTATTAAATAAATAAAATTCAAATAAAATGAAATAAAATAAAAGAATACAATAATTAATAAATATTAAAAATTAAATATTTATAAATCCTTTATTATTAAAAATGATTTTATAATTTAAATAAATGGGGGAGAATACATATAAAGCTAAATAATGCATTATATTATTTTACATAATCATTTTGCTTCTTTAAATATTGTCCTTACTGGGCAATAATGATGTTTTTGTAGATATAGAAGCTCATGGTCTAGTGCAAGCATCAGACTTCACTACCTTGCCATCACAAGGCAAGTTCATCACTTGCTCATATCCTTTGAAGAGTCTTTATCAAGGTATTTGCAAATTGTGTGTTATCATATATACTCCAAAGAAAGAAAATATTATTTTCACAAATAAAGAAATCTTAGATATCATCCTAAGTGATGATATAATGGAGCAATAGAACTTAGGGTTCTATTTGCAACGATGATGATCAATTAGGGACTTAATAACCCATGACATCAGTGATTCTAGCGCCGTATATCACGCGTTAGCCATGAGATTTGGAATGGGACAGAGAAGTTAGCTGTATCTTCTTCCTCTCGCATGTAGCCGGATGTGCAGGTCGTGGATGTTATCCTCATAGCGTGCATATTAATTGGTAATTCGTAGAGGATATGCAGCATATGGGTGGGAACCCTCAATGTCCCATGATAGTTCTGGCATCTAATGGTTTGTACAAACCATTGCCGTAATTCAATATGTGGGCATGGTGTACACCAAGGAAGCATGCGAGGTCGCGAAGGGGGCAGTGATTGGCTTGGACCAACTACTGGGCCCCACATCAAGGAATTGTGGACGGGAAAGTACGGCCGGTTGTGCAACAAGGAGTTGATCTCTCATGGGTAAAGTAACGCACCTCTGCAGAGTGTAAGAATTGTAACTTGTTACTCCCTGTTGCGGGAAGGAGCTGCAAACGCGGCAGGAAAGAAAATCCATGAAAGTTCTGGTCAACCTGTGAAGGCTGATGGTCATAGATTTTTATAATAAAATCAATCTTTGAAGAAAGATTTACAAAAACTGCACAGTGCCAAGGACTTATAGTCCGAGGTGGTAGTTAGAGCATCAAACTTCCCACCTTGCATATAATGAACTTGTTGGGTAACGCTGTTACTCATCCTTTCCTTTGATCCTTGCTTAGACTCTGAGGATCCTTGTGGCATCCCGCAAAAACCACTACTAGAAAATCGCGTGTTAAATAATACTTTGTGTATCATCATGTCGTCATGCATGGTTTATCTAAAACTATTTTCCAAACGCCTGTTTTTATTTTCTAAAATTACCCTTCTCTTTATTCAAATCGAAAAAGTAGGTCCGTTCGGATCTTTTATTTGTCTAAAACCTTTTTGCAAATGTTTTGTTTTAAGAGAAATAAAAATAATAAATATAAAATAATTTTTGTTAGTGGGGGAGGCGGCCCAGTCGGCCAGGCCCAAGGCCCAGCCAACAATCCACCTACCACCCCA
Organism: Avena longiglumis; assembly: GCA_030063025.1. Classification (NCBI taxonomy): domain Eukaryota; kingdom Viridiplantae; phylum Streptophyta; class Magnoliopsida; order Poales; family Poaceae; genus Avena; species Avena longiglumis. The sequence goes on from CP125974.1 coordinate 253,871,955, forward strand.
CCTTCCAAACCCTAACCCTAACCAAATCCAACCTAAATCGCACCTTCCCCACTGCCGCCGCCATCCTTGGACCTGGCCCCACTCCTCCCGCGTGCGATCGACGCCAACCTCCCTCATCTCTCGCAGCCGCTCCTCCCGCACGATGCAACCCCGCTCCTTCCGATTCCTGGCCCTACCTCTCAGTCGCACCCACCACGCAGACACCCAGCGCCCGCCTGCCACATCACGCACACACCCAACTCCCGATCAAACCCCCCGGACCCACCCCGCGTGACCCCACCAACCCTGCGCGTTGCCCATCGCTCGTCTCGCTTCCATCCCGCGATCCCCTCCCTCTTGCTAACCTCTACCGCCGCCGCCCGGGCCTCACCTCGCCAGCGCCGCCTCCTACCTCCTCTGCGGCCACCACCTCTGCCCTGAGTTCCTCCGTCGCCCTCCCCAAGTTCGCCGCCGCCCTGGCTACACGCCTCCAGGCCACCTCCTCCCTCATCGCGCCCCGCCCTGCGCATCCCGACCGCCGCCTCCGGCCGTGTCGCCCCTCTCCCACCTCGAGCCCGGCCCCTCTGTCCCAGTCGCCGCCTCGGCCATGGCGGTCTCCCTCCGGCCCCCTCCTCTCCGTCGTCTCCTCGACCTCCACCCCATCGAACGCCGCTGCACGCGTCCTCGCCGTCCTCGCTGTCGGCAGCGAGCACCGACGCCTCCTCTGCGTCCGTCCACCGCCCCGCTAGAACCCCCCGCTGGTCCTCCTCTCCGCCACGACCGCGCCTCGCGTCACCGACCCGCCTCCTCCGCGCCGTCGCTGCGCATCTTCTTCCCACCGCGCCCCCGCCGGCGTCCCCTCTGCGTCGCGTCGCCTCTGCGCGCTGCCGCCACCTCGCTGCCACCGCAGGATCGGGCGTCCTAGTCGGCCCGCCAAGGGGCCCTGCCTCGTCGTCGACCCTGGGTCCCCTGTCCAGGACCTCTGTCGCCTCGTGGCTCTGACCGCCAGCACCCGCCTCACGCACGCCATCGCCTTTCTTCGGTCACGCGGTGCCTCGCAGGAACCACCAGATGCCACTCGAAGTAACCCTTGAAAATTCAAGGTCTTCTACACGGAACTCGCGGAACCGACGTCGTCCATGTTTATCACCGACGAATAAGTTGGGACAATCTGGGCTACCTCCTCGGAGCGGACAAGAACAAGGAGTTGACCAAGCTCATCGGTGCCGCGCCAAGATCTTCGAAAAACCCCGGTACCAAACAAGTTCACCATCGACCTCGAGCTCTCCTACACGGATACCAAGCGACAAGAACTCCATGTACCCGAAGACCTACTTCATGAACACCAAGACCCCGTACCCAAGTCTCTCGTCTCGGAGCGCCAAGTTCTTCTTTCCGGACCCCCCGAAGACCTAACCCTGGCGTGCCAAGTTCTTCGACCCGAAGGCCACGGATACGCCAAGTATTTCACCCCAAATGCCAAGACCGACTCGATGGCGCGGACCCAACAAGACCTTCGCCCTGACAGGATCAACACCGTCCAGAACGAATCTGATGCGCCCCCCACGCCGAATCAAGTCCTCCTTCACGGAACACCAAGATCTACCTCAGTTGTCCGAGAACGATTCCATCGAACCCTGAACCCCAGATCCGGACCCCGAGACCGAACCTCGAACCCCGGAACCCCAAGATCGGCCGAATCCTAATGTGTGAACCCCTTCCCAAAACCCTATTTTATAATATAATATAACTTGTCGCATATTAATCATTCATCTCGCATGCATATTTGTGTGGTTTGGGGGCCTTATGCCGATTCACCTCATAATTAAATATGGGGCCCATATGCGGGCAAATCTAGTCTCATATCGGACTCATTTAAATTTGTGTATCAAACCGATACTATCTTTTGGCCATGTTAAAACAACATTTAAATTGCGGGGTAGCTAAATAACTTGAACCGTTCAATTAATTGTCGGGGCCCCCGGTTCCGCTTAATATGACCTAATTGTATCGCATCTTTGCCATGTCATACATCATACAAGCATCATGCCGATCTTCTGCCGTTGTATTAAATAGTGCACCCGGTGTTTATTCTAGTGTTTTGCTTCTTCGCGGATAAGGCCGTTGAGTTGATGCGAGTGTCGACCCGATCTTGGTTGAACCTTCGGCAATGTTTTCAAGCGAGCATCTCCCCCTTTCTACCTATCTTACTTTTATAGTATTTATTCCCTCCTGTTGATCTATTGCTATCTGTGTTGCGATGCTCTAGTTCCCGTACCTGTGATATCCCGTGCAGCCCTATATTGCCTTGGACACATGCTATTACCAGATGTTTGGTAGATAGTTGGACTTGCGCGTCGTAGTCGCTTGCTCAACTGCTGTTGCGTGTTGTCAAGTGCCAAAGTTGTTGGAGTAATGCCGCATGTTTGATGTTGGAGATGATCATGGCTTTACTTATCGTTCACTTTATTACTGTTTAACAACTAAAATTGAAGTAAGTAAGCAGAGGCATCGGTGGGTGATAGATAATATTTGGTTTCCGACCGCCCACTTGTGTCCCGTAGGACCCCGAGTACTGGATACCTGTTCCTTGATTTATCGCGCTATCCACATCCGGGAGGATTATGGGACCCCCTGAGCCAGAGCTTGATTCAGTCTTATTTCTTGGGGCCACAAATTAGTTTGAGGTTTTATTTACTATCCTGTACCTATGCCATGCTTTACTGCTTTATTTACGATTGTGCGAGGAGCACACTGTACTGTTTAGGTAAGCGGAATGTTTTCGCGGTATCGACAAGCCCAGTTTTGGGTTCCCAGTCGTTTACATCCATTGTCGCAAACCTTGAGTCCGTCTCGAGTCACCTGGCTTCATGGTTCTACTCAATGGGTGGCCTCAAATATTTCTGAATCTGTGATTGCTTTGTCGTGAAAGCCTCGTTGGGTTTTGATTTGGTTTTTCCGAGGTTGAGCGAGTGTGTTGCTATTTGTGCACCCCGCCGGGTTAAAACTTTCAAAGCCGTGTCCGCGTTATGGACGAATTGGAGCACAAGATCTCGATCATAGACAAGCATAACTAAAGTAGTGCTATAAATTTGACTTTATAATGACTAGTAATCAGCTTCACTATAATGGAATGGCTAAATAATACGCCCACAATTGCTTGTTTGAGTGTCGCCACACCATTGTACTGACTAGTAAGTATTGCAACTACAATGGAATGGCTAAATAAAAGTACCAACAACCGCTGGGTTTTGGGTTATCTCATGCTATCAGATGTCGATTAGTAAGTGTTGCTACTATAACGAATGGTTAACTAAAAGTGCCCACGCTTACTTTATCGATGATTATCTAAACGACTAGTAAATGCCGCAACGATAATCGAATAAATAAAACGCCAACGGTGTGAGTTCTCGGTTGACTTCCTGCTCGGTCTCGAGGGGAAACACCAGGATGGGTTTGTTTGATGGTAGTATCGGTTGGTTCGAATAGGTCTTTCTTACCCTCTCTCGATAGCCGCCATTGTATCGAGTCTCTATAGGTTGTTTAGTGCATCTTGCCGCCGCTTGATCCACCATACCTATGTAGGCGAGGACCGCCAATTCTAGCCTCGCTGCATCGGCCTCGATCTTGACGCCTCTTTTTCCTTTGCCCTTCGGCACCCCTTTTGTTTAAGCAGGTTTTGAGATCGACGTCGTTAGCAGGGTTACCCTTCCGGCTTGGCCTGGGCAGGGTTATGGACGCCATTGGTTATTCTTCAGGGCTCTTAGCCCCATTTGCATCTTGTCCGTAGCTGGACACTATATCGTTCTCAAGGTGATTTGGATCTTTGTACTGTATATCTGTACTCTTGACTCATTGAGTCGCTGTTGTATATATATCTGTTCTGTGGGTCCCATCGAGGACTGTTGTGTAATGTTATTACTTCGTTTTCCACCCGCACGAAAGTGCCTGGTGGGCACCTTTGAATCATTTCTATGCGGGTTTGGCAATTTTCGCTGAAACTTGCATAGGTCCGATTCTGAGGGTGTTACAATCCTGAAGACGTGCCAATGTATGCATCCGAATGCCAAGAAGATGTGTTCTACGAGGAGCCTGACCTGTCAGGAGGTGTTGATGGAGTGGATTACGAAATCCGCTATGGTGTCAATGACAACGAGTCCAACTAAGTATCTTAGTTAGTAGTAACCGACGGAGCCGAGCAACATGAACTCTATAGAATAGGCTGTTGAGCTCAACTCCTAGTTGGAGTTGCTACTTTTAAATTCCGCTGAAAACACTTTATATTTTGGTTTGTAAGTTGAATCCTTTTGAAGTCTTGAACTTATGGTATTGTAATAATAATAATGTGTGAATGTTTGTAATATGGACCCGCAATGTTTCTGTTGTACCACTCTGAGGGATGTGATATTTACAGAACGGTGTTCTGTGGATGTCATGTCAACGACTATAGTGTACTACACATGCAGTGGTATGTTGGGTCACCGCAGCTGGTATTAGAGCAAATTGCTTTGACCTTATGTTGGAAGCCTAGTAAAGGGTATTACCTGTAGGAGAGTGTAGCAACGATAAATAATTCTCTAAAAGAAATATAATGGGTATTCAAATGAGAATATTACGTTATATGTTTTAGTGCGATAATTCTTTATTGTGATGCAATATATTATTGGTTACTAATAAAAATATTTTTCTGATATACAGAGTTATGGAACCAAAGTTTCCAAAACAGACTTTGTTAAGGAAAGAGGAGACTCTTGATTATTATCAAGGATCATTCACAGACCAACTTCGTCAACTTTTAAAGATTTTTAGTTGTCCAACTAGAATTCTAGTGAACACCATAACCTACTATGATGGCCGGATGTTATCCAAGTATCGTGTGAGTATCCAACTTCTAGAGGAGCTTGGAGTATATCACAATCTACCTATAGGTGAAGGTAGGAGTCACTTAGCAGCATATCATGTTGCCGTTGTGGAGGCGATAGCTAATATCCGGGAGCATAAAGCCAAGGAGTTAGAAGGTAAAACATTTTCTGTGATACCTCATGATTCTATAGACTCAGAGCCTATACCAGATCATCTTAATTTAGTTAAGAAGCATCCTAAGTTAGCTTCCAAGTTTATGGATAGATACCGAACACTCATTGCGTCTTTTTAGAAGACACATCAAGTGATTGTCGAAGATAAAAATGACATGTTAGAGGATCTAACTGATCCAGAAAGGAGGAAGCAGTTAGCATTGCAGTTGGAGAAGGAAGCAAGTAGTAGTACAAAACCTATCTTTAAGGATATACCTATAGATCCTGAATCTTTTACACCATATCCTTATTCACCAAGGCCTGAACCTATATATGATCCTACTGTGGATATGAGGTATGCAATACCACAGGGTTCAGCGAATGGTTCTGATTCAGAACTTCCTACTGAGAATTCTGATGGTTGGAGAATGGGATCATATGAAGGATCTCATGAACACCAGATGTCCGTAGACGGTTCTGACAGAAATGTTGGACAATCTAGCTGGATGGGTGCAAGAATTAACCCTAGTAGCAGTAGTAGAAATGCCATGTTCATAGATAATCAGGATGAAGAAGAAGATCCTGAGGTGAGAGTGTTTGAATCATCAACATCTTCTCAGAGCCCAGGGAATATACATTATCCGGTGTTTAACTATCTTGCCCAAAGGAGCACCTGGGGATCAGTAGGATCTGCGTATCCTATTGACCACTCAACGAATGAAGCTCAAGAGATGCAAGTTGGAGATAATGTTGAATATGTTTCTGAAGACTTTTCAGCTGAGATGGAGGGAGTCAATGCGCTCAGGTTGAGTAATGACTCAAGTCCTGACACTTCAGATACTGAGTATGTTCCTTCTGGAAGGCCATTTGTTCCACAAACTGTGCGACGAACATCACGTCATCACGGTTGGACATCAGGCATGTATGATGAGCGTAGTTACTACTAGAAGTAGGCAACTATTTAGAGGTGTCAAGTATCGTGTATTGTAATCCAAGAAAAAAGGTAGTTAGATAAATAAGGTAGTGTTGTGATTATACCTATATGGTATATGTTGTAATAATTTTGTATTATTATGATATTGTAATGTATAATATGTGTAATGCATATTTGGATTTTATTTGGATATTCATTGTGTGACTAGTTCTGTGCGTAAAGTCGAGCTCGGAACACATGTGCATGATGTAATTATGAGTATTCGCTTTATGTGCAGGACTAGAGGGTCATGGATACGGGTGTAGAGATCGAAGCCGAACAACATCAGATGGAACGTGAGGCCAAGGAGAAGGCCGATGCAGATGCAGCAAATCAGGGAGCGTTACCACCACCACCACCAATGAGGCCGTTAATGGAGCAGAACTTTATGCAATGTATGCAAATGATGCAAGAGACCCAGAACAAGTTCATGGAAGAGTTGCTAGGAAGACCAATCCAGAGGGCACCTGAAGGTAGAGGAGTGAGTCTTTCTGACTTCCAGAATGCAAGGCCGTTACCTTTTTCATCATCTCCTTAACCAATGGATGCAGAAGATTGGCTAGCAGATACAAAACGAAAGCTGAAGACTATAGGTTGCAATGATGAGGAGAAATTGAGGTACGCAACTCATCTTCCGACTAGGCCTGCAGCATTATGGTGGGAGAATCAGTTGGCCATGCAACAATGATGAAGGGAGTACACATAGGAGGAGTTTAAACAGATATTCCGTGAATATCATGTTCCGGAGAGTGTTATGGATTGAAGCAGAGAGAATTTGAGGAGCTTCAGCAGGGATATACTAGTGTCATGAAGTATATCCGGCAGTTTAGTCAACTGTCTCATTATGCTAAGGAGGATGTTAACACAGAATAGAAGCGGAAGAAGCGTTTCCTGCTTGGGTTAAATCCATTTGTGAGAATGCAGTAAAGGTTGGCTAATAAGCAAACTTATCAGCAGTTGCTGGATGCATCTATTACTTTCGAAGATGATTACAATAATGTCCAAGAGGATAGAAGGAAGAGATCCAAAAAGGAAACCAAGAGGATTCAGGAAAGTAAACCAAACCCAATCTGGAGTTCAAACCCCGGAACGAGGCCTATGGTAACAATAACAAGGGAAGTGGTGGAAATCAATCCAATCCTAGAAGGAATGTTATTTGTAACAACTGTGGAATTCCAGGGCATTTCCAGAGGGAATGCAAAAACCCTGTAGTGATCTGTTACGGTTGTGTTCAGAAGGGGCATATCAAGCCGATTGTCCGAGCAAACCACCAGGAGGTTGGCCTACCAAGGGAGGAGGACAAGCCGGTTGAGGAAATGGATATCCCAATCGAGGAGGAAATAATGTCAAGAACAACAATGGCAAGAGGAATAGACCTACCGGGAAGCTGAATTGCGCAACCCTAGAGGATGTGGATAATTCGGAGCATGCAGTGATAGGTACGCTCAATATCCTTACCAATCCCGGCAAAGTTCTATTTGATACTGGTGCAACTACTTCATTCATTTATGAATAATTCTGTGATAAGTTCGGGATTAGAAGGGCAACGTTAGAAAACCCTACGACCATATTTACGGCAGGGGAAAATGTGATTGTACGCCACATTAAACAAGATTAGGTTATCTTGATCTGTGGTTGTACATACTTTGCAGACCTTTATGTGATTCCTTTGAAGGGAATTGCAGTAGTGCTGGGGATGGACTGGATGATGGAACATGGGGCTCAGATAAATTGTGAGGAGAAAACGGTATCAATCAAAACTCCAAGTGGAGCAAGGATAGTTTACCAAGCAGATAAGAATAGTCATATCATGGTGGATCTATAGTTGAACTCAATGAAAGAGGTCAAATTGGAAGATATTCCTGTAGTAAATGAATTTCAAGATGTTTTTCTAGCTGAACTACCTGGAATGCCACCAGATCGGGAGATAGAGTTCACTATTGATCTAATTCCCGGTACAACACCAATAGCTCAAGCACCCTATAAGATGAGACCAAAAGAATTAAAAGAACTCAAAGAGCAAATTGATGAGTTAGTCAGAAAAGGGTTTACCCAGGAAAGTTTATCTCCATGGGGAACACCAGTAATCTTTGGGGATAGAAGGGATGGTGGAAGAATGATGTGTGGAGACTACAGAAATCTGAACAATGTTACCATCAAGAATAAGTATACTTTACCAAGGATTCAAGATTTGTATGGTAAAGTGAAAGGAGCCAAAGTATTTTCAAAGATCGACCTAAGATCTGGATACCATCAAATAAAAATCAAGCCTGAGGATGTTCCAAAGACAACATTTGTCTCAAGATATGGACACCATGAGTATCTGGTAGTACCATTTGGTTTGACCAATGCACCAGCTATATTCATGAATCTGATGAACAAAATTTTCATGCCATATTTGGATAAGTTCGCCATAGTCTTCATTGATGATATTCTGATATATTCCAAGGATAAGGAATAGCATGCTGATCATTTGAGAATAGCATTGCAGACTTTAAGGGAACATAAACTTTATGCTAAGTTCAGTAAATGTGAATTTTGGCTAGATGAGGTAGAATTCCTCGTCCATGTGATCAGTAAAGATGGAATTGCTGTAAATCCATCTAAAGTTCAGTCAGTACTAGAGTGGACTACACCAACCAATGTGAAACAAATTCGAGTTTTCTTGGGGATGGCTGGTTATTATCGGAGATTCATTGAAGTTTTCTCCAAAATAGCTGGACCAATGACCAAATTGTTAAGGAAGAATACACCATTCAATTGGGATGAGAAGTGTGAAGCAAGTTTCCAGGAATTGAAGACCAGGTTAACCATAGCTCCAATCTTAGCAGTTCCAGAAACAGGGAAAGACTTTACAATTTATTGTGATGCATCTAAAGAAGGATTGGGTTGTGTGTTAATGAAAAATAGGAAAGTGATTGCTTATGGTTCAAGGCAACTGAAACCAGATGAAGTCAACTATCCAACTCATGATTTAGAGTAAGCAGCAGTGGTTTTTGCGCTGAAATGATGGAGGCATTTTCTTTATGGATCCAGATGCGAGTTATACACTGACCATAAAAGTCTTAAATATTTCTTCACCCAAAAGGAGTTGAAAATGAGACAGAAGCGTTGCTTGGAACTAATCAAATATTATGATTTAACAATCAACTATACTCCAGGAAAGCCAAATGTTGTAGTAGATGCTTTAAGTCTCAAAAGTGCAGATATTCAGCCTAGCAATCGAGAGCTACCAAAAGAGTTGCAAATGGACTTGGAAAGATTAGAGCTTCAATTCATCAGAACAGAGGTTCTTGGAGGATTAGCTACTATGCAGGTAGTTGCAGAGCAGGATAGTGATCTTAAGCACGAAATTTTTAGACATCAAGCAGAAGATCCTTTCACTGCTGAGGAAATTCGGAGGATATCTCAAGGGCAAAAATCCGTTTTTTGCCTTGGAGAGTATGAGTCTTTGTGGTTCCAAGATCGTCTTTGTGTTCCATATGTGACTGAGATTCGAGACGTCATACTTAGAGAAGCACATGAAACACCATATTCTATACATCCAGGAAGTACTAAGATGTATATGGATTTGAAAGAACTATTCTGGTGGAATAACATGAAAAGGGACATTGCTAAATATGTATCAGAATGCCATACTTGCCAAAGGGTGAAGGCTGAACATCAAAGTCCAGCAGGACCATTACAACCTTTGGAAATTCCTGAATGGAAATGGGAGGAAATAGGTATGGATTTTATCACAGGATTGCCCATGACACCTAAATGGAAGGATATGATATGGGTAATTATAGATAGACTCACTAAAAGTGCCCATTTTATTCCGGTAAATCAGAAAGATAATGCCGAGAAGTTAATAGAAGTTTACATCAAAAAGATAGTAAGTAAGCATGGAGTGCCCAAAAAGATCGTAACTGATAGGGGATCCGTGTTTACTTCAGCATTTTGGAAGCAATTACATGAAGCACTTGGTTCCAAATTAGATTTCAGCACAACTTATCATCTAGAGACAAGGGGTCAAACAGAAAGAACAAATCAAATACTAGAAGATATGTTAAGGGCTTGTGTATTAGATTTTGGAGATAAATGGGAAGATCATCTACCATTGGAAGAATTTTCCTACAATAATAGCTATCAGAGTAGTCTGAAGGCAGCTCCATATCAGGTTCTGTATGGAAGGAAGTGTAGATCACCAATATATTGGTATGATCCTGGAAGAAGCAAAGAATTGCGCCAGACTATATCCAGGAAAAACAAGATATCATTGATAAGATCAAGGATAGACTGAAAATAGCTCAGAGTAGGCAGAAAAGTTATGCAGATCAAAGTCGAAGATCATGGCATCCAGAAGTGGGAGACATGGTGTATTTCAAAGTAAGTCCAATGAAAGGGGTTACAAGGTTCGAAGTTAAAGGAAAATTTAGTCCAAGATATATTGGGCCATTCAACTGAGTCAGAACAGAACTATAGCTTATGCTTTAGGGTTACCATCAAGATTGTCTCAAGTGCATAATGTTTTCCATGTGTCACAACTTCGTAAATGTTTGAAAGTTCCAGATGATGCAATCACACATCAGGAGATAGAACTACAAGCAGATTTGACCTATGTTGACAAGCCCTGTAAATTTTTGGAAGAAAACTGGAAAAGGTTGAGGAATAGGGCAATCAAATATTGCAAGGTACAGTGGGAAAATTACCCTTAAAGGGAAGCCACTTGGGAGAAAGAAGAGGATTTAAGAAAAGCCTATCCAGAACTATTCAGGTACATCTCAACAAACTTCGGGACGAAGTTTAATTTAAGGGGGGAAGTCTGTAACATCCCAGCATTTAGGAACCAATGAAGGGTAGATTTAGGAATCTGTGAAATTGCATGCATACATCTGTAAAAATGTGAGTAAATTTTTCGCCAAATAAAAACCTGAAGTGATCAAAGTTTCTTTCATGCTTTGAGATTAGGTATAGTCTTGAAGGATGATTGTTATAGACTTTGATATGAGCTTTGTGGATTAGTGTGTTTTGGGAATGAAATTTGAATTTAAATTTGAATATTGGAATTATAATGTAGAATGATTTAGAATTAGGTTTGAGTGATTTAATTTAATCAAGAGTTAACAATTAATGACTCAAACTTTAAATGAAATAAATTAATTAATAGAATAAATATTTATTCCAAAATTTTATTCAATAAATAAGTTACAAAATGTAACATATGGAATTGATCAAAAATCTTTACAATAGTAATGAAATGAAAGAAGAATCTTTATATATTGAGAAAATAGTACAATCTTTATTACAAAAGAATAAAAATAAAAATTACAAAAGAATAAAAGAAATATTACAAGTGACTATTCTATAAAGAAAAAGAAAACCTAAACTAAAGTCTTGATCTCCAAGTCTGGTAGCTGCAAAACAAACACAAACAAAAAGAAAGAAAGTTAAGGTTAAAAATGTTTTACTCTCAGAATTGACAGTGAGGTGCACTGTTCAAAGTTCATCATTGAGTAATCTTTTAAAGGGGCAAATTTCACCAATATGAAAGAATTGAATCTTTCATAATTTAAGCCAAAAGTCAAATAACTCCAAACTACAAGGAGGAGCAAGTTTCACCAACCAAGTAAATGTAAACAGATAAAAGTAACTTCATATCAAGAGCATATCCACAGGATGCAGCAGACACACAAGAAGCACACACACCAAACTGCATGGTGTGTGCTGTCAGCACAGCAGCAACACCTCCACACACACAAAACTATCAGCACAGCCGTGGGAAGACACCCAACACCATTTCTCTGTTCTTACACACCAAGAACACACTCAGCCAAACCAAGCCAAGCAAGATCACACCAACTAAACCCTGGATCATCTCACCAAGATGGTGACATAAGGAGGGGGTAGATCAGGTGGATAGAAAGGACAAGATCAAGCCACCAGGACCAGGAGGTGGAGAGCTAGATCAAGGACAAGTCCAAGAACTGGAAGTACCAGGAGGAGCACCAGATCAAGCTAGCCACAAGATCAACAACTTGCAACCCCAACAACAACCAAGTGTGGTGAGTAGAAAATACCATCCCATGATTTCTCTATCTAAGATTAGACAAGTATTCATGAGTTTTATAATACTCAAATTATCAGAAAACACCCAAGTGGGGTGAATCCATCATTGAAGTTTTAAACACTAAAAGCAACCAAAAAACTATATAGATCCAACTAGGATCTCAGAACCACATCATTGATCCTAGCTATCAGGCTATAACTTAAATTTTAGGAATGAATATAGCCAAGATCTGAATTTCTAGGCACACCTCTTAAATAGGAGTAGCACCTTAGAATTTCATCTTATGGACCCATATAATTTATCAATCTTACAATCGTTTTCCAACTTTGACTCAAGAATCAGTAGCTGGTATCACTACCAGAACCAATCCATGAGAAACAACAAGATAAGGGCCTAATCCGTAAACCTCAGACCAACATCATGGGTTCTAGGGATGCAAGGAAAGAAGATTCCACTTATCTATAATGCCAATCTAATTTTAATCTTGAAAAAAACCAAACCAAGTAATAGAATCTAATCCTGTGTGCCATACAAGGATGGTATCACAAGAATAGTTTCTAAACTAAGCAGGTTAAACATTCAACTTTCATAGTTACACTCACATCCAAATATAAATCATTTTCCTGATACTAATCACATGAATCATTCCCAAGAATATCCATATATATAACATCACTGTAAGAAACCATTAGATCTCAAGCTATATATGCATTCATAAGCCAACAGTACAGCAACAGTGATTGCATCACACACCAATCACTGTCATTAACCAAGTAATGACAGTGGTGAGCTCTCAAACCACTAGAATTCCCATGTATTAATTCTAGAGCAAATTTATCATCTGAACCATATCAAATTAACCAATGGAATCATCTGGTATACCACTAGAATCATCACAGCTAATCATAAGCAGCAATCCACATCAAACCCCCACTCATCATGTTTAGGAATCATCCATACATGATCCAACTAGTGAGATGCCTAATCCATAGAGGGATATGAACCCTGAGCAGGATAAACAACCCTAATCTGGATATAACACTATCCAGGAGTGGCCACTACCAACACATAGCACAGGGTGGCCTAGCACAGAGGACACGGGGAGGAGAAGGTTTACTTACTGGATGTTGCCGTGGGTGAGAAGAAGAAGCAAAGGTTGACGACGAGAACGGCAGCACGGGGAGCACCCCCAAGGGGGCGCTACGACCCACACCACGCCGAGGCGGGGAACCTCACCACGCCTGAAGGCGAGGAACACCAAGAAGAAGGCGGCATGACAAGACTAAAGATCACCCCAAACCCTAAGGTTTCGGATGGAGCTAGTCTGGCCACGGGAAAGCTCTAGAGCCAAATCGAATTGGACAGGAGGGTAGAGCATGGTCGACAACCTCGCCCTGCATCACGGCAGAGGCCAGGGAGTACCACGACGGTGAGCAGTGCACGGCGGCGGTGCCATCGACCACGGGGTCGAGGAGGAGAAGAGAGAGATGAGGTCGAGCGGGTGACAGAGGGAGTGAGCTGGATTGGGCCAAGACCCCTTCGGGGTATCATTTTGGCTCTGCCCTACTGGGCCATAAGGGCCCAATAAACCCAAACAGTCAGCCCAAATCAGTTAGAGCCTGTTTTAATAAATGGAAAAAGACCAAAATGCCCCTGAATTTAAATAAATTCTAGAAAATAAAATAAAAATCCAAAAATTATAAGTAAAATATTTTTGGATTCACAATAATCCAAACTATCCAAATAAATTAGAAAATAAAATTTAGACATATAAATTTTATTAAGAATTTTGTAATATATATATTCCTTATGAAATTTTACAAAATTATTGAAGGATGATAAAAATAAAGAAAAAACATTTTCATTATATATAAATACTGTAGTATTTTTGAAAAATACGAAACAAATATTTAACATAAATTTTGGTATTGAAATGATAATTCTTAAAGGAATTATTAAATAAATAAAATTCTAATAAAATGAAATAAAATAAAAGAATACAATAATTAATAAATATTAAAAATTAAATATTTATAAATCCTTTATTATTAAAAAGGATTTATAATTTAAATAAATGGGGGAGAATACATATAAAGCTAAATAATGCATTACATTATTTTGCATAATCATTTTGCTTCTTTAAATATTGTCCTTACCGGGCAATAATGATGTTTTTGTAGACATAAAAGCTCAAGTTCCAGTGCAAGCATCAGACTTCACTACCTTGCCATCACAAGGCAAGTTCATCACTTGCTCATATCCTTTGAATAGTCTTTATCAAAGTATTTGCAAATTATGTGTTATCATATATACTCCAAAGAAAGAAAATATTATTTTCACAAATAAAGAAATCTTAGATATCATCCTAAGTGATGATATAATGGAGCAATAGAACTTAGGGTTCTATTTGCAACAATAATGATCAATTAGGGACTTAATAACCCATGACACCAGTGATTCTAGCGCTGTATATCACGCGTTAGGCATTAGATTTGGAATGGGACAGAGAAGTCAGCTGTATCTTCTTCCTCTCGCATGTAGCCAGATGTGCAGGTCGTGGTTGTTATCCTCATAGCATGCATATTAATTGGTAATTCATATAGGATATGCAGCATATGGGTGGGAACCCTCAACGTCCCACGATAGTTCTAGCATCTAACGGTTTGTACAAACCATTGCCGTAATTCAATATGTGGGCATGGTGTACACCAAGGAGGCATGCGAGGTCGCGGAGGGGGCAGTGATTGGCTTGGACAAACTACTGGGCCCCACATCAAGGAATTTTGGACGGGAAAGTATGCCCGGTTGTGCAACAAGGAGTTGATCTATCATGGGTAAAGTAGCGCACCTCTGCAGAGTGTAAGAATTGTAACTTGTTACTCCCTGTTCTAGGAAGGAGGTGCAAACGCGACAGGAAAGGAACTCCATGAAAGTTCTGGTCAACCTGTGAAGGCTGATGGTCATATATTTTTATAATAAAATCAATCTTTGAAGAAAGATTTACAAAAATTGCACAGAGCCAAGGATTTATAGTCCGAGGTGGTGGTTAGAGCATCAAACTTCCCACCTTGCATATAATGAACTTGTTGGGTAACGCTGTTACTCATCCTTTCCTTTGATCCTTGCTTAGACTCTGAGGATCCCGAAGACGTGCCAATGTATGCATCCGAATGCCAAGAAGATGTGTTCTACGAGGAGCCTGACCTGTCAGGAGGTGTTGAAGGAGTGGATGACGAAATCCTCTATGGTGTCGATGACAACGAGTCCAACTAAGTATCTTAGTTAGTAGTAACCGACGGAGCCGAGCAGCATGAACTCTATATAATAGGCTGTTGAGCTCAACTCCTAGTTGGAGTTGCTACTTTTAAATTCTGCTGAAAACACTTTATATTTTGGTTTGTAAGTTGAATCCTTTTGAAGTCTTGAACTTATGGTATTGTAATAATAATGAACCGACGGACCCGCAATGTTTCTGTTGTACCACTCTAAGGGATGTGATATTTACAGAACGGTGTTCTGTGGATGTCATGTCAACGAATATAGTGTACTACACATGAAGTGGTATGCTGGCGCAAAGAGCAGGACCCGCCATCAGGAGAATGTCGTGTCGTGAACATAGGAGGAGAATACACTGGCGAGCGCCTAACACTTCTGTTTCTACTAGCGGTCTGGCAAAAGGCCCGAGATGCCATATTGGGTGTCATGGTATTGCCGACGAGTACTCCATGGAGGGGTCCTCACGTAGCATGTTTAGAGATGTGGGGGAAGGCGGCAACTTGGCGGATACGAGGTAACACAGCTTACCTAGGTTCAGGTCCAACGACGGTGGCGGAACCCTACTCCTGCTATAAATCAATATAAGGGCAATACGTCGAGTTACAGGGATTGGTTCACTGTGCGAGGTGTGTCAATCGATTCCCTATAGGATCCTAGAGGTCCGGCTTATAAAGAAGCTAGAACCTAGGATTATAGGGAAAAAATCCTATCCAGAGAGGTTACCGAGTTCTACACTGGTACTAACTAGTCTTCGCGTCTTGTACTCCAAGGCTCCGGGTTGGTAGGTGACTATACCGTAGCCTTCCTTTATCCAGCATGGGCCTCCCTTGTAGATCCATCTAACTAGGCCGCCCAACAAGCCATGGGCATTGCTATCAACTATGGGCCACCCGAGTTAGTCGGTGTAGAGACATGCAATGGTGATACCCATTTAGCATATCCCCAACATCGGGTGTGGTGCCCATGACAATAGATGCTACACGAGAGGAATTAATGGATTATCACTACTTGCTGCAACACAAGAGGAAGGACCTACTGCGGCTATAGCAGTATTTGGACGAAGGGAAGAGGTTAGCCGATGATTCCAGCTTGCGCCGAGCATAGCACAGTTCCATCCAAAATTTTGGCAGCGTCACCAGGGGACCACAACCCAGATAGAGTGCCTCGCGGTTACCCGTATTCCCTGAAGAAGAAAGGCGCAAGTTGGCAAGGGATTTGGACTTGTCATTCATGTTAGTTGATTCTACAAGTAACATCAAAGAAAAAACAGCACATGCCACCCTGGTCGCCTCCCAAACCTACCTCTTGACCACCCAACCAATAGTTGATGACCACAGGCAGCTATGTATCACTCCGCGCTCATGGGATTGGGGCGAAACTCTTGCACAAGGAGAGCAAGGAATCGTGCAGCGAGTCGACAAATCACCACGCCACCGTAGCAGCCCTTGGCACACAGGGATTACCCAATGATCGATATCCCCCACCACATGCACTTCACACACTCTTCATGGGGGATAATGCAAGAAATGACATCACACAGAAAAGGATCGACAGATCCATGGAGGAACGCAGTAGCAGAAGGTATTCTGATGGACAAAGTGACGATGAGCGTGAGACTTGCAGCACCAGCTGCTTTACCTATCGGGTTCGGAAGACTCTGGTACCCAAGTAATTTAAACTCCCTCACGATCGACAAAAGTACGACGGTATCCAGGAACCCAAAGCATGGCTGGATGATTACCTACAAACTGTCAAACTTCAAGGTGGTTTAAAAGCTACTGCAATGCAAATCCTCCAATTACACTTGACCGGAGAGCGCGCTCATGGCTTAGGAAATTATCCATAGAATCCATTAGCAGTTGGATCGATTTGGAGGACAAGTTCATCCAAAATTTCAAGTGTATGTTCAAGCAACCCGCATCTATCGAGGAACTGTGGGCCTACAAGAAAAAACCCGGAGAATCTATTAGGGCGTACATACAATGGTGGAACATCATCAAAAATTCGGCGGAACACATATCTAATGAGCGGGCGATAGACGCTTTCAACGATGGATTGCAAAGGAAGGAATTCATCAAGGTGTTGGGGCAGGTTAGGCCGAAAACAATCTCTCAGCTAATGGATATGGCAAACCATTGGGCCGACGGCGAAGACGCCGTTCACAACAAACGTGGGCTCCCACCTGAGGATGACTGCGACAGGAGAAACAATGATAACAGAATGAGGCACAACTTTGATGGCTACAGTAGACCCAATTACATTGCAGCTGGCTTCGCCGGGGAGGAAAACAGGAGAAGCGATAACCGCAGTTGAGGGTACCGCAACAACCACGAGGACGCAGGAAAAAGCAGGGAAAGATAGCTGTACCGGCTAAGGGAACCTCCGATAACCCTAATGCAGATGCTAGAAGGACCATGCAACATGCACTTTTACAATGATTCTAAGGGAAGATGATAATTAACTCACCTCATAAAGGATTGGCACACTTTACTTAGGATGCATGCAGTATGTAATGCGAAAGTAAATGATGCCACAAATCGCTGCTACACCATAGCACCAGGAACTTTCGCTCTTGTGGCTCCACCACTACCTCCAGGACCAGCGCCAGCAGGGCAGCCGCAACCTGCTGAGAACAGGAACCAGGACGACGAGTACCCTAGGTATAGAGGAGCAATGTCCATGATTCAAAAAGGACGTCCGTCCAATTGGATCCAAAAGCTAATTACCCGACAAGTCAATCTGGCGGTAACAACGCCACCCCCAACTCCTAAATTCCCCCATTAGCCAAAACATGAAATCACCTTTAGCGGAGCTGATCATCCGCTTCGATTACCTTGATCGGGTCATTCAACACTCATCATTGACGCACAAATTGGCGAGATTGATATGAGCAAGGTCTTCATGGACGCTGGCAGCAACATCAACCTCATCTTCGCCAAAACTCTATGAGCCATGAACATCTCGCTGATGAATTTGGCACCAACAGAAACATATTTCCATGGGATAGTCCTTGGTAAACCCGAAATTCGTTTAGGCAAAATATATCTTGATGTTGTCTTCAGATCGAGAAATAATTTCAGGTGGGAGAAGCTCGAATTCGAAGTTATGTACTGGCCATTGCAGTACCACGTGATCCTGGGGCGCCCAACTTTCGCAAGATTCATGGCAGTACCACACTATGCTTATCTAGTGATGAAGATGCCATCACCCAACAAGATCATCACAATCAGGGGAAGTTTCACTCGATCCGATAATTGCAACCGAGAATTCAATAAAATCTTTGAATCCTTCAGGATGGAAATAGAGTTCGAGCAACTGAAGATATTAGCGGATACAGAGCTTTTGCCATAATTTCGAGTTATGCCTGACGTGGCCTTCGACATAGCAAAAAATACAAGGAAGATCCAGGTCCACCCCACAGACCCGAAGAAAATGGCCCTAGTATTCACCAACCTCAGTCCCGCATAGGAAAACATGCTCATCGAGTTCCTCCGTGAGCGCTGGGAGATTTTTTCATGGGTACCATTAGACATGCCAAGAATCCCTAGGGAACTCGCTGATCATGCACACAATTTATATCCTGATGCCATACCTATGAAGCAATCACTCTACTATTTTTCAAAACCTAAAAGAAAGGCAATTGGATGAGAAATCCATCGCATCATTGTAACACCCTCGGATCGGCCTTATGATAGTTTTAGCGGTTCCCGCAAAACCCGCATAGAAACGATTCAAAGGTGCCCACCAGGCACTTGCGTGCGGGTGGAAAACGAAGTAATATCATTACACAATTTTCTGTGATGGAACCCACAGAACATATATATACAACAACGACTCAAAGAGTCAAGAATACAGGTATACAGTACAAAGATCCAAATCACCTTTGAAACGATACAACGCCCGAGTACGGACAAGAGGCAAATGGGGCTACGAGCCTTGAAGAATAACCGATCGTGTCCATAACCCTGCCCAGGCCAAGCCAAAAGGGTAATCCTGCTAACGACGTCAATCTCAAACCTTCTTAAACAAAAGGGGTGCTAGCAAAGGGCAAAGGAAAAGAGAGCGGTCAGTACTGAGGCTAGTACACGACGAGTCTTAGAATTCTGCGGTCCTCTCCTACATAGGTATGGTGGACTGAATCGGCAACAAAACATGCACTAAACAACCTATAGAGACTCGATACAACTGTCGGCTATCAGAGAGGGATAAGAAGGACCTATTTGTAACCAAGCTGATACTACCACCAAACATACCCATCCTGGTATTTCCCCCCTTGACACCAAACGAGGAAGTCCTGCCGAGGAAACTCACACGGTTGGCAGTTTTATTCATTATTTCTGTGGTGGTTATCCAACTTACTAGTCATATCGGATACAAGTCATATTTTAACTGTATACTTCCGTTATAGTTGTCTATGATCGAGAGATGTGCTCCAAGTCGTCCAAAACCGTGGACACGACTTTTTGAAAAGATTAAACCCTGCAGGGGTGCACCGAAGTTTCCACATGCAACTACACCCTTGTTATCAGATCAGGTAGATACAAGATCACAAAACATACACCCAACAGTATGTCGACTGGGTTTCAGACACGATGTTTCTCGGAACCAAAGCAAGCACATGGGGGCGACCCCACTAAGCTACTTGTAAGAAGTCGGCCGGTCTCCGATACGGACCCATGGTTTTTGACAATGGCCGTAAACGACTGGGAACCTGAAAGTGTGACTGGACTTGTCGATACCGCAAAAATATTCCACATTTGTTCCTAAACAGTACAGGCGCTCCACGCGCAATAGTAAATAAAGTAGTAAAGAATGGAATAAGTATAGAATAGTAAGAACGCCGCAAATTAGTCTGTGGCCCTCAGTACAGTACTTTGAAATCAGGTACTAAATTGATGGGGGTGCCCACACACACCCCACCTGTGGTTAGCACGCTCGATCTTGGAACAAGTGTCAAGAACTCAGGGTCCTACGGGACAACAGTGAGAGGTTAAAAACCAAATATTGTCTATTACCCACCGGTGCCTCTGCATTATTTACCTACTTTCAATATTAGTTATTAAACGGTATTAAAGCCATGATTATCTCCACCATTAAGCATGCGCCAACCACCCAACAACGGTGGAACATCGATGATGCGAAGAAGAACCTGAGCAAGCAACTACGACTCGCAAGGCCGACTATCTATCAATCAACATGCAATAGGAGGTGTCAAAGGAAACATAGAGGCTGCAAGAAATATAACTGGTGCATGGAATATAAAGCATCACAACACGGATAGCAATAGATCAATAGGAGGAAGTAAAGACTATGAAAGCAAAATAGGTAGAAAGCGGGAGAATACTCACCTGAAAACATAGCCGAAGATTCATCTGAAGATCAGGTCGACACTCGCATCCACTCATCAGCCTAATCCATGAAGAACCAAAGCACTAGAAGAAACAACAGATGCACTATTTAATACCGCAAGATCGGGCATGATGCATGTATGAGGCATGTCATGGAAAAGGTGCGATGTAATTAGGCAATAGTAGGCGGAACTAGGGTCCCAACATTTAATTAGGAAGTTCATGTTGTTTGCATACCCCGCAATTTAAATGTTATATTAACAAGCCAAAATATGTTATCGGTTCACTACACAAGTTTAAATGGAGTCAATATAATACTAAATTTTTCCGCATATGGTCTCCATATTTAATTATGAGATGAACCGGCATAATGCCCCAAACCACACAATGTATGCAAGTACATTGAATTAATATGCAACAACTACGTATCATTTATAAAAATAGGATCTCGGATAAAGGGGTCACACATGGTGGTTCAGTGATCTTGGGGTTCGACGAGACGGTAGGGGGGGGGGGGGGGCGATGGGATCGGTCTTCAAATCCGTGATGGAGTACTTGTCCTTCGGGTTATAGATACTTGGCTTCGAGCCTTTGGGTCCATGTCGATGGTCTTGGGCTTCTGGCGTCATCGAATTCGTGAGGGAGATGTCTTCAGTCTCGAATATTGGACCTGTGCCGACGATCTTGTGGTTTCGGTTACGTGTTGAGGAAGGACTCGAGGAACGATGGTCTTCGAGTAGTGTGACTTCACTTGCCAACACCAGAGCAGAAAGGTCATGGCGAGAGCAATGACACCACACTGGTACGACATGGGGCAAACCTAGGAGGTCCAAGTGCCAACACTGATACATAAGACCACCAAAACGAGGCTTAGCGCAACAGGACAAAAGCAAATAGAGGAAAAATGTACGTTGCAAGAAGGCCCATGTCCTGTACATGCATAGGCTCAAACACCTTGCGGCTGAGATGCGACAGGGGGGAGGCGAGCTAGTTCATGCAGCTTACAAGCACCGAGGTGGGTCCAAGCCGCGGCGGCTTATAGAGTCATGAAGGGCGCGAACCGTGGTGGGGAGGGGCCCCTGCAGAAGCGGAAGCACATAAAACTCACGAGGGATGGGCCAGCGGCAATGCACACCGCAGAGAGGAGGTTCGGTGGCGAGGCGGTGCAGCGTCTAGGCAGAGACGGTGAGGACGCGGCATCGCATCGCTGGAGCGAGGGGAGGTGCAGGAAGGGCGGCGGAGGCTCAAAGAGGGATGCCAGGGTGAGGCACTGGCGTGGGGGAGAGGAAGAGCGGCGACAAACGGATGAGCTCGAGGAGAAGAGGGAGATGGAGGCGAGGGCTAGCGCGTCGGGTAGGCAGGAACGGGGCTTGGGATGGGTCGTGAGAGCGAGGGACGAGGTGGGTACATGGGTGGGACCGGGTCACGTGGGTGGGGTGGGTGCATGACAGGAGCATGCGGTGTGAGCGTGCGCGTTTGCTGGGGCATCGGGTGGGCGAGCGAGCGTGAGGATTGGGTCGAGGGAGCATCGCACGTGAGTGTGTGGCGTGGGTTAGCTAGTGTATTGCTGGCGGCGGCGGGTGTGTTGGGGTAGGATTGGATGGGTCTAGGTTTTGGGTAGAAAGATCTTGTTGGAGATATGCCCTAGAGGCAATAATAAAAGTGGTTATTATTATATCTTTTTGTTTATGATAAATGTTTACATTAATGCTATAATAGTATTAACCGGAAACATTAATACTTGTGTGATTTGTAAACTAAATTAGAGTCCCTGGTAAAGCCTCTTTATAATAATAGCTTGTTGGTTAATAGCTGATCGTGGTTTCTCGATCATAAACATTGAGATGTTATTGACAACAAGATCATATCATTAGGAGAATGGTATGATGGACAAACTCCTATAGATAAGCGTAGCATAACGATCAAATCATTTCAATAGTTCATTTTCTATAAGATTTCTGATACATAGTAACCTAATTCCTTCAACCATGAGATCATGCTAATCACCATCACCGAAAGGATGCTTTGATGACATCAAACACCACACCCTAACTGGGTGGCTATAAAGGTGGCATTGAGTGTTCGAAAAGTATGTGTTGAGGCACATGGATCAAGAGTGGGATTTGTCCATCCATATGATGGATAGAGATACTCTAGGCCCTCTTGGTGGAATGTCATCCAATTTGCTTGCAAGCATGTGACTGGCTTACAAGGGATCACATATCACAAGAATTAGAAAAGAGTACTTATCGGTAACGAGGTTGAACTAGGTATGCAGATCAAACCTTGGATAAGTAAACTATAGCGAGATAAAGGGAAATTGGTTTCGTATGTAAGTTGTTCATTCGATCGTAAAGTAATCGTAGAAATATGTGGGAGCCATATGAATTTCCACATTCCTCTATTGGTTATTGATCAGAGAAGTGTCTCGGTCATGTCCGCATATTTCACGAACCGTAACGAGACACACTTAAGGATTCAATGTTGTTTAGTAGATATGGAATATAAGTAGGGAGACCAAATGTTGTTCGGAGTCTTGGATGGGATCCGGGATGTCACGAGGAGATCCATATTGGTCCGGAGAATAAGATTCATATAAGGAAAGTCTGATTCCGGAGTTCGGGAATGATTTCGATGTTTTCACCAGAGAGGTTCTAGAAGGGTCTAGAAGGTTCAATGGACCGGAAGGGGAATGGTTCATGAATGTGTCATGGTTAAGTAGAATGATTGGATCATGTCCTAGGTCACTTGCTTGGGCATTTGCAAGATAAGGAAAGAGTCATTCCTTCTATTCAACTTGGGTTTGGGGAAGGATTCAAACTCCCCTCTCCCAAGCTGCCCTCCCTCTCATAAATAGAGGGGAGGGGCTTCCCCAAAGCACCACAACCATCCCTCCCCACCTCCAAGCCGTGTCGCCGCCACCCTAGCGCCGGCCGCCGCCACCGCCGCCCGACTGGCCGCTGCCCGCCGTCGCCCTAGCCGCTGCCGACACCACCTCCTCCTCTCCGGCCTTCTAAACATAGATCACCGGAAACCCTAGATCCACCATAACCTGCTCTGGCTTATGCAATGCCCTGCAGGATCTTCCCTCTACTTCCGACACCACGTCGTCGTGCTGCCGAAATCATGAGGGGAGAACTACAACCTTCGCTGCCTGCTGGAACAAGGGAGAGGAAGGTCTCATCGAGTACCAAACGTGTGACCGACTACGGAAGCGCTGCCGGAACGCAGTGCCGGAAGGATTGTCTACGCGATCTTGAGATCGGCAAGTATACGACTACATCACCCACGAGAATCTTCTTTCGTTAACCGCTTTGGAATCTTCGAGGGTGAGTACTCTAATCGATTCGTTGCTACAATCTAGTAGATAGATCTTGGCTTGTTTGTGTGCATGCGGTCGAATTTTTTGTTTTCCATGCTACGAACCCCTACAGTGGTATCAGAGCCGTGTCTATATGTAGATCTGTTGCATGAGTAGAACACAATGGTCATTGTGGGCGGTGGTGCTTTTATTATGAATTTCTTTTTGTGTACTTTGCATCTCGCGGTATGATGGGATGAAGCGGCCCAGGCTAACCTTACATGACATTGTTCATGAGACTTGCTCCACACTTAACATGCAACTTGTATTGCATAAGTGGCTTTGTGGGTGCCTGTCTCTCCCATCATAGTATATATTCAATTTACAATGGGCACTTGATAGGTCAAGCATCAAGGTTGTGGTTCTTGTTCGTAAGTTAGAACGACACTTATTGAAAGCCCCAAACCACGTAAAATATGCAAAGAAAATTAGAGGCGTCTAACTTTGTTTTGAAGGGGTGTGTTGTGATGTGATATGGCCATGATTGTGATTATATATGATGTATGCAATGCTCCTTATTGTAAGTTAGCAACCGACAAGAGCCATATGGTTGTTTTTTAATTCCGTTAAGACCTGCGTGTCTATTATTTAAAGTAGTTGTAATAGTTGATGCTGGTGGAAGACAACCATGGAGCAGCGCCATTGACCTTGACACAACGCCGGTGATGATGGAGATCATGTTCGTGCTTGAAGATGGAGATCGGAAGCACAAGAAGAAAGGTCATATCATATCACATATTTTGAATTACATGCGATGTTAATCCTTTTATGCATCTTGTATTGCTTAGTTCGCAATGGTAGAATTATACGATGATATCTCTCACAAAAATTCAAGTTATAAAGTGTTCATCCTTAGTAGGCACCTTTGGTAAATCTCGTTGTTTTGAAGCACCATGTGATGATCGGGTGTGTTAGATTCTACGAGTGTATACAACGGGAGCAAGACATATTTGCTCATGCGGAAGCTAAGGTTTGATCTTGACGAGCCTAGCATGTACAAACATGGTCTTGGAACATGGATCACCGAAAGGTAAATCATGAGTCATATAGTAGATATGATGAACATGTTGATTGTTCGCCATTGAAGCTACATCAACTCTCGTGATGATCGGTTTTGATGTGGTGGATTTGGTTCGTGTGATCACTAAAACAATGTGAGGATATTGATTTGAGTGGGAGGTCACCTAGATTAATTTGGCTATTAATTAGAACTCAGTTTGTCATAAACTTAGTCTAAACTATTGCAAATATGTTGTAGATCAATGGAGGTCCCTACCATTAATTTTAATGCGTTCATAGAGAAAGAAAAGTTGAAAAACAATGGTAGAAACTTCGCGGATTGGATCCGCAACTTGAGGATTGTCCTCAATGCTGGTAATTTGACCTATGTGCTAGATGCACCGCTGGGTGACCCACCTGCAGCTGATGCTACTGATGAGGTGAAGAATGTTTTCCTCACTTGGAAGAATTAGTACTCCACAGTTCAATGTGATATCTTGTATGGTTTGGAATCAGAGCTTTAGAAAAGGTTTGATAACCATGACCCACATGATATTGTCCATGAACTCAAAATGATATTTGAGGCTCACGCGGTAGTTGAGAGTTATGAGGCTTATGAAAAGTTCTTTAACTGCAAGATATAAGAGGGTAGCTCCGTTAGAGAGCACATTCTTAAGATGTCTGGGCACGCAAGAAAGCTTCAAAGCTTGGGTATAGTGATTCCTAATGCTTTGGGGATTCACCGTGTCCTCCAATGACTACCACCAAGTTACAAGAACTTGTGATGAACTACAATATGCAAAACATGGACAAGTCGTTGCCCAAACTCTTCTCCATGTTAAAGTCTGCGGAAGTGGAGATCAAGAAAGAGCACCAAGTGTTGATGGTCAATAAGACCACCAAATTAAAGTAGCAAGGCAAGTCTAAGAAAAAGGGAAACTTCAAGAAGGGCGGTAAGAAATTTACCGCACCAGCGAAGAAGACCAAGGCTGGGCCTAAGCCTGATACTGAGTTATTTTACTGCAAGGGAGAAGGTCACTGGAAGCGGAATTGCCCAAATTACTTGGCGGATTTGAAGAACGGCAACATCAAGAAGAAAGGTATATCCGATATACATGTTATTGATGTGTATATCAGTAGTAATCGTAGTAGTGCCTGGGTATTTGATACTGGTTCGGTTGCTCATATTTGTAACTCGAAATAGGTGTTGTAGAATAGACGGAAACTAGCAAAGAACAAGGTGACGATGCACGTTGTAAATGGATCAAAGGTTTATGTGATCGCGGTCGGCACTCTACCTCTTCATCTACCATCGGGATTAGTTTTATACTTAAATAATTTTTATTTGGTGCCTGCGTTGAGCATGAACATTATATCCGGATCATGTTTATTGCAAGACGGTTACTTGTTTAAATCTGAGAATAATGGTTGTTCTATTTATATGAGTAATATGTTTTATGCACATGCACCTTTGATAGATGGTCTATTCTTGTTGAATCTCGATTGTAGTAATACACATATTAATAACATTGAAGTTAAACGTTTGAAATTGAGCGATAACTCGACCTATATGTGGCACTGTCGTATTGGTCATATTGGAGTGAAGCGTATGAAGAAACTCCATTCCGATGGACTTCTTGAATCACTTGATTTCAAATCACTTGAAAGATACGAAGCATGTCTGATGGGTAAAATGACTAAGACTCCATTTTCTGGTATGATGGAGCGAGCTACGGACTTATTGGAAATCATACATACCGATGTGTGTGGCCCAATGAGTGTAGCATCGCGCGGTGGTTATCGTTATGTTCTTACCTTCACGGATGACTTGAGTAGATATGGGTATATCTATTTCATGAAACATATGTCCGAAACCACTTCGAGAAGTTTAAGGAATTTCTAAGTGAAGTAGAGAATCAACGTAACAAGAATATTAAATTTCTACGATCTGATC
This sequence comes from Avena longiglumis, assembly GCA_030063025.1. Lineage (NCBI taxonomy): Eukaryota > Viridiplantae > Streptophyta > Magnoliopsida > Poales > Poaceae > Avena > Avena longiglumis. The sequence continues at coordinate 253,898,912 of CP125974.1, forward strand.
GTGGAGGTGAGTATCTAAGTTACGAGTTTGGCGAGCATTTGAAGAAATGCGGAATACTTTCACAATTGACACCGCCGGGAACCTACAACGTAATGGTGTGTCCGAACGTCGTAATCGAACTCTCTTTGATATGGTTCGTTCTATGATGTCACTTACAGATTTACCGCTATCGGTTTGGGGTTATGCATTAGAAACAACCGCATTCACTTTAAATAGGTCACCATCTAAATCCGTTGAAACGACACCATATGAATTGTGGTTTGGGAAGAAACCTAAATTGTCGTTCCTTAAAGTTTGAGGTTGCGAAGCTTATGTAAAGAAGTTAAAGCCCGACAAGCTTGAACCCAAAGCGGAAAAATGCGTCTTCATAGGATACCTGAAGGAAACTATTGGGTACACCTTCTATCATAGATCCGAGGTCAAAATCTTCGTTGCCAAGAATGGATCCTTTCTAGAGAAGGAGTTTCTCTTGAAAGAAGTGACTGGAAGGAAAGTAGAACTCGACGAGGTTGTTGAACCTTCTCTTGGACTTGAGAGTAGCGCATCACCGGAAATAGTTCCTGTGGCACCTACACCAATAAGAGAGGAAGCTAATGATGTTGATCATGAAACTTTGGTTGAAGTCACTACGAAACCTCGCAGGTCAACGAGAGCTCGTACAACTCCTGATTGGTATGATCCCGTTATGAGTGTCATGTTGGTGGACAACACCGATGACCCTGCGACATATGAGGAAGCGATGATGACCCAGATTCCAATAAATGGCAAGAAGCCATGAAATCCGAGATTGGATCCATGTACGAAAACCAAGTATGGACTTTGGTGGACTTACCGGATGGCCGGAAGGATGTCGAGAACAAATGGATTTTCAAGAAGAAAACAGATGCTGATGGTAATGTTACTGTCTATAAAGCTCAACTTGTCGCAAAAGGGTTTCGACAAATTCAAGGAGTTGACTACGATGAGACTTTCTCACCGGTAGCGAAGCTAAAGTCTGTGAGGATTTTATTAGCAATCGCTGCATATTATGATTATAAGATATGGCAGATGGATGTCAAAACGGCGTTCCTCAATGGAGACATTGATTAAGAGTTGTATATGGTATAATCCAAAGGTTTTGTCGATCCTAAAGATGCTAACAAGGTATGCAAACTTCAATGCTCCATTTATGGATTGAAGCAAGCATCCTGGAGTTGGAATCAACGTTTTGATAAGGTGATCAAAAGTTCTGGTTTTATACAAAATTATGGAGAAGCTTGTATTTACAAGAAAGTGAGTGGGAGCTCTGTAGCATTCATAATACTATATGTAGATGACATATTGTTGATTGGGAATGATGTAGACCTTCTTAATAGTGTCAAGGATTATTTGAATAATAGTTTTCCAATGAAAGATCTTGGCGAAGCAGCTTACATATTAGGCATAAATATTTATAGAGATAGATCAAGATGCCTAATATCATTGTCATAGTGTACATATTTGGACAAAGTCTAAAGAGGTTTGGAATGGAAGATAGCAAGAAAGGGTTCTTGCCCATGTTTCCCAATACGACCTTGAGTAAAACTCAAAGTCCTGCAATGGCAGTAGATAGAGAAAGAATGAGTAAAACTCCCTATGCCTCAGCCATAGGATCTCTTATGTATGCCATGCTATGTACTAGACCCGACATTGCATATGCTGTTAGTTTGACTAGCAGATATCAAAATGATCTAGGAGTGGATCATTGGACAGCGGTCAAAAACATCCTTAAGTACTTGAGAAGAACTAAGGATATGGTTCTTTCTTATCGAGGTGATGAACAACTCGTTGTTAATGGTTACACCGATGCTAGTTGGAAAAACGATCCGGATGATTCTAAATCTCAACTGGATACGTATTTACTTTGAATGGTGCATCAGTTAGCTGGAGAGTGCAAAGCAAAGCGTTGTGGCAAGATCTTCAACTGAATCGGAATACATAGCTGCTTCGGAGGCTTCACAAGAAGCGATATGGATGAAGGAGTTCATTACAGAGCTCGGTGTGGTTCCCAGTGCGCTGAACCCAATGTCTATCTAATGTGATAACATGGGCGCCATAGCCAATGTGCAAGAACCAAGGTCACACAAGAATCTGAAGCACATCAAGCTACGTTTTCACGCTATTCGAGAGCATGTCCAAGATGGTGACATAAAGATTTGCAAAGTACACACAGATCTGAATGTGGCGGATCCGTTTACTAAACCTCTCCCGAGGGAAAAACATGACCAACACCAAACCGCCATGGGTGTTCGGTATATTACCATGTAATCTAGATTAATTGAATCTAGTGCAAGTGGGAGACTGTTGGAAATATGCCCTAGAGGCAATAATAAAAGTGGTTATTATTGTATCTTTGTGTTTATGATAAATGTGTACATTCATGCTATAATAGTATTAACCAGAAACATTAATACTTGTGTGATTTGTAAACTAAATTAGAGTCCCTGGTAAAGCCTTTTTTTAATACTAGCTTGTTGGTTAATAAGATGATCGTGGTTTCCCGATCATGAACATTGAGATGTTATTAACAACAAGATCATATCATTAGGAGAATGGTATGATGGACATACTCCTATAGATAAGCGTAGCATAAAGATCAAGTCATTTCAATAGTTCATTTGCTATAAGCTTTCTGATACATAGTAACCTATTTCCTTCGACCATGAGATCATGCTAATCACCATCACCGGAAGGATGCTTTGATGACATCAAACACCACACCGTAACTGGGTGGCTATAAAGGTGGCATTGAGTTTTCGGAAAGTATGTGTTGAGGCACATGGATCAAGAGTGGGATTTGTCCATCCATATGACAGATAGATATACTCTGGGCCCTCTCGGTGGAATGTCATCTAATTAGCTTGCAAGCATGTGACTGGTTCACAAGGGATCACATATCACGGGAATGAGAAAAGAGTACTTATCGGTAACGAGGTTGAACTAGGTATGTAGAGATACCGACGATCAAACCTCGGATAAGTAAACTATCACGAGACAAAGGGAAATTGGTTTCATATGTAAATGGTTCATTCGATCGCAAAGTAATCGTAGAAATAAGTGGGAGCCATATGAATTTCCAGATTCCTCTCCTACATAGGTATGGTGGACTGAATCGGCAACACAACATGCACTAAACAACCCATAGAGACTCGATACAACTGTTGGCTATCAGAGAGGGATAAGAAGGACCTATTTGGAACCAAGCTGATACTACCACCAAACATACCCATCCTGGTATTTCCCCCCTTGACACCAAACGAGGAAGTCCTGTCGAGGAAACTCACACGGTTGGCAGTTTTATTCATTATTTCTATGGTGGTTATCCAACTTACTAGTCATATCGGATACAAGTCATATTATAACAGTATACTTGCGTTATAGTTGTCTATGATCGAGAGATGTGCTCCAAGTCGTCCAAAACCGCGGACACGACTTTTCGAAAATATTAAACCCTACAGGGGTGCACCTAAGTTTCCACACGCAACTACACCCTTGTTATCAGATCAGGTAGATACAAGATCACAAAACATACACCCAACAGTATGTCGACTGGGTTTCGGACACGATGTTTCTCGGAACCAAAGCAAGCACATGGGGGCGACCCCACTAAGCTACTTGTAAGAAGTCGACCGGTCTCCGAGACGGACCCATGGTTTTTGACAATGGCCGTAAATGACCGGGGACCTGAAAGTGTGACTAGACTTGTCGATACCGCAAAAATATTCCACATTTGTTCCTAAACAGTACAGGCGCTCCACGTGCAATAATAAATAAAGTAGTAAATAATGGCATACGTATAGAATAGTAATAATGCTGCAAATTAGTCTGTGGCCCTTAGTACAGTACTTTGAAATCAGGTACTAAATTTATGGGGGTGCCCACACACACCCCACCTGTGGTTAGCACGCTCGATCTTGGAACAAGTGTCAAGAACTCAGGGTCCTACAGGACAACAGTGAGCGGTTAAAAACCAAATATTGTCTATTACCCACCGGTGCCTCTGCATTATTTACCTACTTTCAATATTAGTTATTAAACGGTATTAAAGCCATGATTATCTCCACCATTAAGCATGCGCCAACCACCCAACAACGGTGGAACATCGATGATGCGAAGAAGAACCTGAGCAAGCAACTACGACTCGCAAGGCCGACTATCTATCAATCAACATGCAATAGGAGGTGTCAAAGGAAACATAGAGGCTGCAAGAAATATAACTGGTGCATGGAATATAAAGCATCACAACACGGATAGCAATAGATCAATAGGAGGAAGTAAAGACTATGAAAGCAAAATAGGTTGAAAGCGGGAGAATACTCACCTGAAAACATAGTCGAAGATTCATCTGAAGATCAGGTCGACACTTGCATCCACTCATCAGCCTAATCCATGAAGAACCAAAGCACTAGAAGAAACAACAGATGCACTATTTAATACCGCAAGATCGGGCATGATGCATGTATGAGGCATGTCATGGAAAAGGTGCGATGTAATTAGGCAATAGTAAGCGGAACTAGGGTCCCAACATTTAATTAGGAGGTTCATGTTGTTTGAATACCCCGCAATTTAAATGTTATATTAACAAGCCAAAATATGTTATCGGTTCGCTACACAAGTTTAAATGGAGTCAATATAAGACTAAATTTTTCCGCATATGGTCTCCATATTTAATTATGAGATGAACCGGCATAATGCCCCAAACCACACAATGTATGCAAGTACATTGAATTAATATGCAACAAGTACGTATCATTTATAAAAATAGGATCTCGGATAAAGGGGTCACACATGGTGGTTCAGTGATCTTGGGGTTCGACGAGACGGTAGGGGGGGGGTCGATGGGATCGGTCTTCAAATCCGTGATGGAGTACTTGTCCTTCGGGTATAGATACTTTGATTCGAGCCTTTGGGTCCATGTCGATGGTCTTGGGCTTCTGGCGTCATCGAATTCGTGAGGGAGATGTCTTCAGTCTCGGATATTGGACCTGTGCCGACGATCTTGTAGTTTCGGTTACGTGTTGGGGAAGGACTCGAGGAACGATGGTCTTCGAGTAGTGTGAGTTCACTTGCCAACACCGGAGCAGAAAGGTCATGGCGAGAGCAACGACACCACACTGGTACGACATGGGGCAAACCTAGGAGGTCCAAGTGCCAACACTGATACATAAGACCACCAAAACAAGGCTTAGCGCAACAGGACAAAAGCAAATAGAGGAAAAATGTAAGCTGCGAGAAGGCCCATGTCCTGTGCATGCATAGGCTCAAACACCTTGCGGCTGAGATGCGACAGGGGGAGGCGAGCTAGTTCATGCGGCTTCCAAGCACCAAGGTGGGGCCAAGCCACGACGGCTTACAGAGGCGTGAAGGCCGCGAACCGTGGTGGGGAGGGGCCCCTGCAGAAGCGGAAGCACCTAGAACTCACGAGGGATGGGCCAGCGGCAAGGCACACCGCAGAGAGGAGGTTCGATGGCGAGGAGGTGCAACGTCTATGCAGAGACGGTGAGGACGCGACATCGCGTCGCTGGAGCGAGGGGAGGCGCATGAAGGGCGGCGGTGGCTCAAAGAGGGAGGCCAGGGTGAGGCACTGGCGTGGGGGAGAGGAACAGCGGCGACAGACGGAGGAGCTCGAGGAGAAGAGGGAGATGGAGACGAGGGCCAGCGCGTCGGGTAGGCAGGAACGAGGCTTGGGATGGGTCGTGAGAGCGAGGGACGAGGTGGGTACATGGGTGGGACCGGGTCACACGGGTGGGGTGTGTGCATGGCAGGAGCAGGCGGTGTGAGCGTGCGTGTTTGCTGGGGCGTCGGGTGGGCGAGCGAGCGTGAGGATTGGGTCGAGGGAGCATCGCACGTGAGTGTGTGGCGTGGGTTAGCTAGTGTATTGCTGACGGCGGCGGGTGTGTTGGGGTAGGATTGGGTGGGTCTAGGTTTTGGGTAGAAAGATCTTTTTGGAGATATGCCCTAGAGGCAATAATAAAAGTGGTTATTATTATATCTTTTTGTTTATGATAAATGTTTACATTCATGCTATAATAGTATTAACCGGAAACATTAATACTTCTATGATTTTTAAACTAAAGTAGAGTCCCTGGTAAAGCCTCTTTATAATAATAGCTTGTTGGTTAATAGATGATCGTGGTTTCTCGATCATAAACATTGAGATGTTATTGACAACAAGATCATATCATTAGGAGAATGGTATGATGGACAAACTCCTATAGATAAGCGTAGCATAACGATCAAATCATTTCAATAGTTCATTTGCTATAAGATTTCTGATACATAGTAACCTAATTCCTTCAACCATGAGATCATGCTAATCACCATCACCGGAAGGATGCTTTGATGACATCAAACACCACACCGTAACTGGGTAGCTATAAAGGTGGCATTGAGTGTTCGGAAAGTATTTGTTGAGGCACTTGGATCAAGAGTGGGATTTGTCCATCCATATGACGGATATATATACTCTAGGACCTCTTGGTGGAATGTCATCCAATTTGCTTGCAAGCATGTGACTGGCTCACAAGGGATCACATATCACAAGAATTAGAAAAGAGTACTTATCGGTAACGAGGTTGAACTAGGTATGCAGATCAAACCTTGGATAAGTAAACTATAGCGAGATAAAGGGAAATTGGTTTCGTATGTAAGTGGTTCATTCGATCGTAAAGTAACCGTAGAAATATGTGGGAGCCATATGAATTTCCACATTCCTCTATTGGTTATTGATCGGAGAAGTGTCTCGGTCATGTCCGCATATTTCACGAACCGTAACGAGACACACTTAAGGATTCGATGTTGTTTAGTAGATATGGAATGTAAGTAGGGAGACCAAATGTTGTTCGGAGTCTCGGATGGGATCCGGGATATCACGAGGAGATCCGTAATGGTCCGGAGAATAAGATTCATATAAGGAAAGTCCGATTCCCGAGTTCGGGAATGATTTCAATGTTTTCACCGGAGAGGTTCTAGAAGGGTCTAGAAGGTTTAATGGACCGGAAGGGGAATGGTTCATGAATGTGTCATGGTTAAGTAGAATGATTGGATCATGTCCTAGGTCACTTGCTTGGGCATTTGCAAGAGAAGGAAAGAGTCATTCCTTCTATTCAACTTGGGTTTGGGGAAGGATTCAAACTCCCCTCTCCCAAGATGCCCTCCCTCTCATAAATAGAGGGGAGGGGCTTCCCCAAAGCACCACAACCATCCCTCCCCACCTCCAAGCTGTGTCGCCACCACCCTAGCGCCGGCCACCGCAGCCAAGACCGCCGGCCGCCGCCAGCTCACCAGCACCGCCACCGTCGCCGCCGCCGTCATTGCCGCCCTAGCCTCTGCCGACACCACCTCCTCCTCTCCGGCCTTCTAAACCTGGATCACCGGAAACCCTAGATCCACCATAACCTGCTCTGGCTTATGCAATGCCCTGCAGGATCTTCCCTCTACTTCTGACACCACGTCGTCGTGCTGCCGAAATCGTGAGGGGAGAACTACAACCTCCACTGCCTGCTGGAACAAGGGAGAGGAAGGTCTTCTTCGAGTACCAAACGTGTGACCGACTACGGAAGCGCTTCCGGAACGCAGCGCCGGAAGGATTGTCTACGCGATCTTGAGATCGACAAGTATACGACTACATCACCCACGAGAATCTTCTTTCGTTAACCGCTTTGGAATCTTCGAGGGTGAGTACTCTAATCGAATCGTTGCTACAATCTAGTAGATAGATCTTGGCTTGTTTGTGTGCATGCGGTCGAATTTTTTGTTTTCCATGCTACGAACCCCTAAAGTGGTATCAGAGCCGTGTCTATATGTAGATCTGTTGCACGAGTAGAACACAATGGTCATTGTGGGCGGTGGTGCTTTTATTATCAATTTCTTTTTGTGTACTTTGCATCTCGCGGTATGATGGGATGAAGCGGCCCAGGCTAACCTTACATGACATTGTTCATGAGACTTGCTCCACACTTAACATGCAACTTGTATTGCATAAGTGGCTTTGTGGGTGCCTGTCTCTCCCATCATAGTATAACTTCAATTTATAATGGGCACTTGATAGGTCAAGCATCAAGGTTGTGGTTCTTGTTCGTAAGTTAGAACGACACTTATTGAAAGCCCCAAACCACGTAAAATATGCAAAGAAAATTAGAGGCGTCTAAATTTTTTTTGAAGGGGTGTGTTGTGATGTGATATGGCCATGATTGTGATTATATATGATGTATGCAATGCTCCTTATTGTAAGTTAGCAACCGACAGGAGCCATATGGTTGTTTTTTAATTCCGTTAAGACCTGCGTGTCTATTATTTAAAGTAGTTGTAATAGTTGATGCTGGTGGAAGACAACCATGGAGCGGCGCCATTGACCTTGACGCAACGCCGGTGATGATGGAGATCATGTTCGTGCTTGAATATGGAGATCGGAAGCACAAGAAGAAAGGTCATATCATATCACATATTTTGAATTGCATGCGATGTTAATCATTTTATGCATCTTGTATTGCTTAGTTCGCAACGGTAGAATTATACGATGATATCTCTCACAAAAATTCAAGTTATAAAGTGCTCATCCTTAGTAGGCACCTTTGGTAAATCTCGTTGTTTTGAAGCACCATGTGATGATCGGGTGTGTTAGATTCTACGAGTGTATACAACGGGAGCAAGACAGATTTGCTCATGCGGAAGCTAAGGTTTGATCTTGACGAGCCTAGCATGTACAAACATGGTCTTGGAACATGGATCACCGAAAGGTAAAGCATGAGTCATATAGTAGATATGATGAACATGTTGATTGTTCGCCATTGAAGCTACATCAACTCTCGTGATGATCGGTTTTGATGTGGTGGATTTGGTTCGTGTGATCACTAAAACAATGTGAGGATATTGTTTTGAGTGGGAGGTCACCTAGATTAATTTGGCTATTAATTAGAACTCAGTTTGTCATAAACTTAGTCTAAACTATTGCAAATATGTTGTAGATCAATGGCGGTCCCTACCATTAATTTTAATGCGTTCATAGAGAAAGAAAAGTTGAAAAACAATGGTAGAAACTTCGCGGATTGGCTCCGCAACTTGAGGATTGTCCTCAATGCTGGTAATTTGACCTATGTGCTAGATGCACCGCTGGGTGACCCAACTGCAGCTGATGCTACTGATGAGGTGAAGAATGTTTTCCTCACTTGGAAGAATTAGTACTCCACAGTTCAATGTGCTATCTTGTATGGTTTGGAATAGGAGCTTTAGAAAAGGTTTGAGAACCATGACCCACATGATATTGTCCATGAACTCAAAATGATATTTGAGGCTCACGCGGCAGTTGAGAGTTATGAGGCTTCTGAAAAGTTCTTTAACTGCAAGATATAAGAGGGTAGCTCCGTTAGTGAGCACATTCTTAAGATGTCTGGGCACGCAAGAAAGCTTCAAAGCTTGGGTATAGTGATTCCTAATGCTTTGGGGATTCACCGTGTCCTCCAATGACTACCACCAAGTTACAAGAACTTTGTGATGAACTACAATATGCAAAACATGGACAAGTCGTTGCCCGAACTCTTCTCCATGTTAAAGTCTGCGGAAGTGGAGATCAAGAAAGAGCACCAAGTGTTGATGGTCAATAAGACCACCAAATTAAAGTAGCAAGGCAAGTCTAAGAAAAAGGGAAACTTCAAGAAGGGCGGTAAGAAATTTACCGCACCAGCGAAGAAGACCAAGGCTGGGCCTAAGCCTGATACTGAGTTATTTTACTGCAAGGGAGAAGGTCACTAGAAGCGGAATTGCCCAAATTACTTGGCGGATTTGAAGAACGGCAACATCAAGAAGAAAGGTATATCCGATATACATGTTATTGATGTGTATATCACTAGTAATCATAGTAGTGCCTGGGTATTTGATACTGGTTCGGTTGCTCATATTTGTAACTCGAAATAGGTGTTGTAGAATAGACGGAAACTAGCAAAGAATAAGGTGACGATGCGCGTTGTAAATGGATCAAAGGTTTATGTGATCGCGGTCGGCACTCTACCTCTTCATCTACCATCGGGATTAGTTTTATACTTAAATAATTTTTATTTGGTGCCTGCGTTGAGCATGAACATTATATCCGGATCATGTTTATTGCAAGACGGTTACTTGTTTAAATCCGAGAATAATGGTTGTTCTATTTATATGAGTAATATGTTTTATGCACATGCACCTTTGATAGATGGTCTATTCTTGTTGAATCTCGATTGAAGTAATACACATATTAATAACATTGAAGCTAAACGTTTGAAATTGAGCGATAACTCGACCTATATGTGGCACTGTCGTATTGGTCATATTGGAGTGAAGCGTATGAAGAAACTCCATTCCGATGGACTTGTTGAATCACTTGATTTCAAATCACTTGAAAGATGCGAAGCATGTCTGATGGGTAAAATGACTAAGACTCCATTTTCTGGTATGATGGAGCGAGCTACGGACTTATTGGAAATCATACATACTGATGTGTGTGGCCCAATGAGTGTAGCATCGCGTGGTGGTTATCGTTATGTTCTTACCTTCACAGATGACTTGAGTAGATATGGGTATATCTATTTCATGAAACATATGTCCGAAACTTTCGAGAAGTTTAAGGAATTTCTAAGTGAAGTAGAGAATCAACGTAACAAGAATATTAAATTTCTACGATCTGATCGTGGAGGTGAGTATCTAAGTTACGAGTTTGGCGAGCATTTGAAGAAATGCGGAATACTTTCACAATTGACACCGCCGGGAACCTACAACGTAATGGTGTGTCCGAACGTCGTAATCGAACTCTCTTTGATATGGTTCATTCTATGATGTCACTTACAGATTTACCGCTATCGTTTTGGGGTTATGCATTAGAAACAGCCGCATTCACTTTAAATAGGTCACCATCTAAATCCGTTGAAACGACACCATATGAATTGTGGTTTGGGAAGAAACCTAAATTGTCGTTCCTTAAAGTTTGAGGCTGCGAAGCTTATGTAAAGAAGTTATAGCCCGACAAGCTTGAACCCAAAGCGGAAAAATGCGTCTTCATAGGATACCCGAAGGAAACTATTGGGTACACCTTCTATCATAGATCCGAGGGCAAAATCTTCGTTGCCAAGAATGGATCCTTTCTAGAGAAGGAGTTTCTCTTGAAAGAAGTGACTGGAAGGAAAGTAGAACTCGACGAGGTTGTTGAACCTTCTCTTGGACTTGAGAGTAGCGCATCACCGGAAGTAGTTCCTGTGGCACCTACACCAGTAAGAGAGGAAGCTAATGATGTTGATCATGAAACTTTGGTTGAAGTCACTACGAAACCTTGCAGGTCAACGAGAGCTCGTACCACTCCTGATTGGTATGATCCCGTTATGAGTGTCATGTTAGTGGACAACACCGATGACCCTGCGACATATGAGGAAGCGATGATGACCCAGATTCCAATAAATGGCAAGAAGCCATGAAATCCGAGATTGGATCCATGTACGAAAACTAAGTATGGACTTTGGTGGACTTACCGGATGGCCGGAAGGATGTCGAGAACAAATGGATTTTCAAGAAGAAAACAGATGCTGATGGTAATGTTACTGTCTATAAAGCTCAACTTGTCGCAAAAGGGTTTCGACAAATTCAAGGAGTTGACTACGATGAGACTTTCTCACCGGTAGCGAAGCTAAAGTCTGTGAGGATTTTATTAGCAATCGCTGCATATTATGATTATAAGATATGGCAGATGGATGTCAAAACGGCGTTCCTCAATGGAGACATTGATTAAGAGTTGTACATGGTATAATCCAAAGGTTTTGTCGATCCTAAAGATGCTAACAAGGTATGCAAACTTCAATGCTCCATTTATGGATTGAAGCAAGCATCCTGGAGTTGGAATCAACGTTTTGATAAGGTGATCAAAAGTTCTGGTTTTATACAAAATTATGGAGAAGCTTGTATTTACAAGAAAGTGAGTGGGAGCTCTGTAGCATTCATAATACTATATGTAGATGACATATTGTTGATTGGGAATGATGTAGACCTTCTTAATAGTGTCAAGGATTATTTGAATAATAGTTTTTCAATGAAAGATCTTGGCGAAGCAGCTTACATATTAGGCATAAAGATTTATAGAGATAGATCAAGATGCCTAATATCATTGTCATAGTGTACATATTTGGACAAAGTTTAAAGAGGTTTGGAATGGAAGATAGCAAGAAAGGGTTCTTGCCCATGTTTCCTAATACGACCTTGAGTAAAACTCAAAGTCCTGCAACGGCAGTAGATAGAGAAAGAATGAGTAAAACTCCCTATGCCTCAGCCATAGGATCTCTTATGTATGCCATGCTATGTACTAGACCCGACATTGCATATGCTGTTAGTTTGACTAGCAGATATCAAAATGATCTAGGAGTGGATCATTGGACAGCGGTCAAAAACATCCTTAAGTACTTGAGAAGAACTAAGGATATGGTTCTTTCTTATCGAGGTGATGAACAACTCATTGTTAATGGTTACACCGATGCTAGTTGGAAAAACGATCCGGATGATTCTAAATCTCAACTGGATACGTATTTACTTTGAATGGTGCATCAGTTAGCTGGAGAGTGCAAAGCAAAGCGTTGTGGCGAGATCTTCAACTGAATCGGAATACATAGCTGCTTCGGAGGCTTCACAAGAAGCGATATGGATGAAGGAGTTCATTACAGAGCTCGGTGTGGTTCCCAGTGCGCTGAACCCAATGTCTATCTAATGTGATAACATGGGCGCCATAGCCAATGTGCAAGAACCAAGGTCACACAAGAATCTGAAGCACATCAAGCTACGTTTTCACGCTATTCGAGAGCATGTCCAAGATGGTGACATAAAGATTTGCAAAGTACACACAGATCTGAATGTGGCGGATCCGTTGACTAAACCTCTCCCGAGGGAAAAACATGACCAACACCAAACCGCCATGGGTGTTCGGTATATTACCATGTAATCTAGATTAATTGAATCTAGTGCAAGTGGGAGACTGTTGGAAATATGCCCTAGAGGCAATAATAAAAGTGGTTATTATTGTATCTTTGTGTTTATGATAAATGTTTACATTCATGCTATAATAGTATTAACCAGAAACATTAATACTTGTGTGATTTGTAAACTAAATTAGAGTCCCTGGTAAAGCCTTTTTTTAATACTAGCTTGTTGGTTAATAAGATGATCGTGGTTTCCCGATCATGAACATTGAGATGTTATTAACAACAAGATCATATCATTAGGAGAATGGTATGATGGACATACTCCTATAGATAAGCGTAGCATAAAGATCAAGTCATTTCAATAATTCATTTGCTATAAGCGTTCTGATACATAGTAACCTAATTCCTTCGACCATGAGATCATGCTAATCACCATCACCGGAAGGATGCTTTGATGACATCAAACACCACACCGTAACTGGGTGGCTATAAAGGTGGCATTGAGTTTTCGGAAAGTATGTGTTGAGGCACATGGATCAAGAGTGGGATTTGTCCATCCATATGACAGATAGATATACTCTGGGCCCTCTCGGTGGAATGTCATCCAATTAGCTTGCAAGCATGTGACTGGTTCACAAGGGATCACATATCACGGGAATGAGAAAAGAGTACTTATCGGTAACGAGGTTGAACTAGGTATGTAGAGATACCGACGATCAAACCTCGGATAAGTAAACTATCACGAGACAAAGGGAAATTGGTTTCATATGTAAGTGGTTCATTCGATCGCAAAGTAATCGTAGAAATAAGTGGGAGCCATATGAATTTCTAGATTCCTCTCCTACATAGGTATGGTGGACTGAATCGGCAACACAACATGCACTAAACAACCCATAGAGACTCGATACAACTGTTGGCTATCAGAGAGGGATAAGAAGGACCTATTTGGAACCAAGCTGATACTACCACCAAACATACCCATCCTGGTATTTCCCCCCTTGACACCAAACGAGGAAGTCCTGTCGAGGAAACTCACACGGTTGGCAGTTTTATTCATTATTTCTATGGTGGTTATCCAACTTACTAGTCATATCGGATACAAGTCACATTATAACAGTATACTTCCGTTATAGTTGTCTATGATCGAGAGATGTGCTCCAAGTCGTCCAAAACCGCAGACACGACTTTTCGAAAAGATTAAACCCTGCAGGGGTGCACCTAAGTTTCCACACGCAACTACACCCTTGTTATCAGATCAGGTAGATACAAGATCACAAAACATACACCCAACAATATGTCGACTGGGTTTCGGACACGATGTTTCTCGGAACCAAAGCAAGCACATGGGGGCGACCCCACTAAGCTACTTGTAAGAAGTCGACCGGTCTCCGAGACGGACCCATGGTTTTTGACAATGGCCGTAAATGACTGGGAACCTGAAAGTGTGACTAGACTTGTCGATACCGAAAAAATATTCCACATTTGTTCCTAAACAGTACAGGCGCTCCACGTGCAATAATAAATAAAGTAGTAAATAATGGCATACGTATAGAATAGTAATAACGCTGCAAATTAGTCTGTGGCCCTCAGTACAGTACTTTGAAATCAGTACTAAATTTATGGGGGTGCCCACACACACCCCACCTGTGGTTAGCACGCTCGATCTTGGAACAAGTGTCAAGAACTCAGGGTCCTACGGGACAACAGTGAGCGGTTAAAAACCAAATATTGTCTATTACCCACCGGTGCCTCTGCATTATTTACCTACTTTCAATATTAGTTATTAAACGGTATTAAAGCCATGATTATCTCCACCATTAAGCATGCGCCAACCACCCAAAAACGGTGGAACATCGATGATGCGAAGAAGAACCTGAGCAAGCAACTACGACTCGCAAGGCCGACTATCTATCAATCAACATGCAATAGGAGGTGTCAAAGGAAACATAGAGGCTGCAAGAAATATAACTGGTGCATGGAATATAAAGCATCACAACACGGATAGCAATAGATCAATAGGAGGAAGTAAAGACTATGAAAGCAAAATAGGTTGAAAGCGGGAGAATACTCACCTGAAAACATAGTCGAAGATTCATCTGAAGATCAGGTCGACACTCGCATCCACTCATCAGCCTAATCCATGAAGAACCAAAGCACTAGAAGAAACAACAGATGCACTATTTAATACCGCAAGATCGGGCATGATGCATGTATGAGGCATGTCATGGAAAAGGTGCGATGTAATTAGGCAATAGTAAGCGGAACTAGGGTCCCAACATTTAATTAGGAGGTTCATGTTGTTTGAATACCCCGCAATTTAAATGTTATATTAACAAGCCAAAATATGTTATCGGTTCGCTACACAAGTTTAAATGGAGTCAATATAAGACTAAATTTTTCCGCATATGGTCTCCATATTTAATTATGAGATGAACCGGCATAATGCCCCAAACCACACAATGTATGCAAGTACATTGAATTAATATGCAACACGTACGTATCATTTATAAAAATAGGATCTCGGATAAAGGGGTCACACATGGTGGTTCAGTGATCTTGGGGTTCGACGAGACGGTAGGGGGGGGGGGGTCGATGGGATCGGTCTTCAAATCCGTGATGGAGTACTTGTCCTTCGGGTTATAGATACTTGGCTTCGAGCCTTTGGGTCCATGTCGATGGTCTTGGGCTTCTGGCGTCATCGAATTCGTGAGGGAGATGTCTTCAGTCTCGAATATTGGACCTGTGCCGACGATCTTGTAGTTTCGGTTACGTGTTGGGGAAGGACTCGAGGAACGATGGTCTTCGAGTAGTGTGAGTTCACTTGCCAACAACGGAGCAGAAAGGTCATGGCGAGAGAAACGACACCACACTGGTACGACATGGGGCATACCTAGGAGGTCCAAGTGCCAACACTGATACATAAGACCACCAAAACGAGGCTTAGCGCAATAGGACAAAAGCAAATAGAGGAAAAATGTAAGCTGCGAGAAGGCCCATGTCCTGTGCATGCATAGGCTCAAACACCTTGCGGCTGAGATGCGAGAGGGGGGAGGCGAGCTAGTTCATGCGGCTTCCAAGCACCGAGGTGGGGCCAAGCCACGGCGGCTTACAGAGGCGTGAAGGCCGCGAACCGTGGTGGGGAGGGGCCCCTGCAGAAGCGGAAGCACCTAGAACTCACGAGGGATGGGCCAGCGGCAAGGCACACCGCAGAGAAGAGGTTCGGTGGCGAGGAGGTGCAACGTCTATGCAGAGACGGCGAGGACGCGACATCGCGTCGCTGGAGCGAGGGGAGGCGCAGGAAGGGCGGCGGTGGCTCAAAGAGGGATGCCAGGGTGAGGCACTGGCGTGGGGGAGAGGAAGAGCGGTGACAGACGGAGGAGCTCGAGGAGAAGAGGGAGATGGAGGCGAGGGCCAGCGCGTCGGGGAGGCAGGAACGGGGCTTGGGATGGGTCGTGAGAGCGAGGGACGAGGTGGGTACATGGGTGGGACCAGGTCACACGGGTGGGGTGGGTGCATGGCAGGATCAGGTGGTGTGAGCGTGCGTGTTTGCTAGGGCGTCGGGTGGGCGAGCGAGCGTGAGGATTGGGTCGAGGGAGCATCGCACGTGAGTGTGTGGCGTGGGTTAGCTAGTGTATTGCTGGCGGCGGCGGGTGTGTTGGGGTAGGATTGGGTGGGTCTAGGTTTTGGGTAGAAAGATCTTGTTGGAGATATGCCCTAGAGGCAATAATAAAAGTGGTTATTATTATATCTTTTTGTTTATGATAAATGTTTACATTCATGCTATAATAGTATTAACTGGAAACATTAATACTTCTATGATTTTTAAACTAAATTAGAGTCCCTGGTAAAGCCTCTTTATAATAATAGCTTGTTGGTTAATAGATGATCGTGGTTTCTCGATCATAAACATTGAGATGTTATTGACAACAAGATCATATCATTAGGAGAATGGTATGATGGACAAACTCCTATAGATAAGCGTAGCATAACGATCAAATCATTTCAATAGTTCATTTGCTATAAGATTTCTGATACATAGTAACCTAATTCCTTCAACCATGAGATCATGCTAATCACCATCACCGGAAGGATGCTTTGATGACATCAAACACCACACCGTAACTGGGTGGCTATAAAAGTGGCATTGAGTGTTCGGAAAGTATTTGTTGAGGCACATGGATCAAGAGTGGGATTTGTCCATCCATATGACGGATAGATATACTCTAGGACCTCTTGGTGGAATGTCATCCAATTTGCTTGCAAGCATGTGACTGGCTCACAAGGGATCACATATCACAAGAATGAGAAAAGAGTACTTATCGGTAACGAGGTTGAACTAGGTATGCAGATCAAACCTTGGATAAGTAAACTATAGCGAGATAAAGGGAAATTGGTTTCGTATGTAAGTGGTTCATTCGATCGTAAAGTAACCGTAGAAATATGTGGGAGCCATATGAATTTCCACATTCCTCTATTGGTTATTGATCGGAGAAGTGTCTCGGCCATGTCCGCATATTTCACGAACCGTAACGAGACACACTTAAGGATTCAATGTTGTTTAGTAGATATGGAATGTAAGTAGGGAGACCAAATGTTGTTCGGAGTCTCGGATGGGATCCGGGATATCACGAGGAGATCCGTAATGGTCCGGAGAATAAGATTCATATAAGGAAAGTCCGATTCCCGAGTTCGGGAATGATTTCGATGTTTTCACCGGAGAGGTTCTAGAAGGGTCTAGAAGGTTTAATGGACCGGAAGGGGAATGGTTCATGAATGTGTCATGGTTAAGTAGAATGATTGGATCATGTCCTAGGTCACTTGCTTGGGAATTTGCAAGAGAAGGAAAGAGTCATTCCTTCTATTCAACTTGGGTTTGGGGAAGGATTCAAATCCCCTCTCCAAAGATGCCCTCCCTCTCATAAATAGAGGGAAGGGGCTTCCCCAAAGCACCACAACCATCCCTCCCCACCTCCAAGCCGTGTCGCCACCACCCTAGCACCGCACCGCATGCAGCCAAGACCGCCGCCAGCCCCGCCAAAGACCGCCATTGTCACGCTGCCGCCCGTCACCCTAGCCGCTGCCGACAACACCTCCTCCTCTCCGGCCTTCTAAACCTAGATCACCGGAAACCCTAGATCCACCATAACCTGCTCTGGCTTATGCAATGCCCTGCAGGATCTTCCCTCTACTTCTGACACCACGTCGTCGTGCTGCCGAAATCGTGAGGGGAGAACTACAACCTCCACTGCCTGCTGGAACAAGGGAGAGGAAGGTCTTCTTCGAGTACCAAACGTGTGACCGACTACGGAAGCGCTGCCAGAACGCAGCGCCGGAAGGATTGTCTACGTGATCTTGAGATCGACAAGTATACGACTACATCACCCACGGGAATCTTCTTTCGTTAACCGCTTTGGAATCTTCGAGGGTGAGTACTCTAATCGAATCGTTGCTACAATCTAGTAGATAGATCTTGGCTTGTTTGTGTGCATGCGGTCGAATTTTTTGTTTTCCATGCTACGAACCCCTACAGTGGTATCAGAGCCGTGTCTATATGTAGATCTGTTGCACGAGTAGAACACAATGGTCATTGTGGGCGGTGGTGCTTTTATTATCAATTTCTTTTTGTGTACTTTGCATCTCGCAGTATGATGGGATGAAGAGGCCCAGGCTAACCTTACATGACATTGTTCATGAGACTTGCTCCACACTTAACATGCAACTTGTATTGCATAAGTGGCTTTGTGGGTGCCTGTCTCTCCCATCATAGTATAGATTCAATTTACAACGGGCACTTGATAGGTCAAGCATCAAGGTTGTGGTTCTTGTTCGTAAGTTAGAATGACACTTATTGAAAGCCCCAAACCACGTAAAATATGCAAAGAAAATTAGAGGCGTCTAACTTTGTTTTGCAGGGGTGTGTTGTGATGTGATATGGCCATGATTGTGATTATATATGATGTATGCAATGCTCCTGATTGTAAGTTAGCAACCGGCAGGAGCCATATGGTTGTTTTTTAATTCCGTTAAGACCTGCGTGTCTATTATTTAAATTAGTTGTAATAGTTGATGCTGGTGGAAGACAACCATGGAGCGGCGCCATTGACCTTGACCCAACGCCGGTGATGATGGAGATCATGTTCTTGCTTGAAGATGGAGATCGGAAGCACAAGAAGAAAGGTCATATCATATCACATATTTTGAATTGCATGTGATGTTAATCCTTTTATGCATCTTGTATTGCTTAGTTCGCAACGGTAGCATTATACGATGATACCTCTCACAAAAATTCAAGTTATAAAGTGTTCATCCTTAGTAGGCACCTTTGGTAAATCTCGTTGTTTTGAAGC
The DNA here is from genome assembly GCA_030063025.1 of Avena longiglumis. NCBI lineage: Eukaryota > Viridiplantae > Streptophyta > Magnoliopsida > Poales > Poaceae > Avena > Avena longiglumis. Next base: position 253,918,203 of record CP125974.1, read on the forward strand.
ACCACGTGATGATCGGGTGTGTTAGATTCTGCGAGTGCATACAACGGGAGCAAGCCAGATTTGCTCATGCGGAAGCTAAGGTTTGATCTTGACGAGCCTAGCATGTACAAACATGGTCTTGGAACACAGATAACTGAAAGGTAAAGCATGAGTCATATAGTAGATATGATGAACATGTTGATTGTTCGCCATTGAAGCTACATCAACTCTCGTGATGATCGGTTTTGATGTGGTGGATTTGGTTCGTGTGATCACTAAAACAATGTGAGGATATTGTTTTGAGTGGGAGTTCACCTAGATTAATTTAGCTATTAATTAGAACTCAATTTGTCATAAACTTAGTCTAAACTATTGCAAATATGTTGTAGATCAATGGCGGTCTCTACCATTAATTTTAATGCGTTCCTAGAGAAAGAAAAGTTGAAAAACAATGGTAGCAACTTGCGGATTGGCTCCGCAACTTGAGGATTTTCCTCAATGCTGGTAATTTGACCTATGTGCTGGATGCACCGCTGGGTGACCCACCTGCAGCTGATGTTATCGATGAGGTGAAGAATGTTTTCCTCACTCGGAAAAATCAGTACTCCACAGTTCAGTGTGCTATCTTGTATGGTTTGGAATCGGAGCTTCAGAAAAGGTTTGAGAACCATGACCCACATGATATTGTCCATGAACTCAAAATGATATTTGAGGCTCATGCGGCAGCTGAGAGTTATGAGGTTTCTGAAAAGTTCTTTAACTGCAAGATATAAGAGGGCAGCTCTGTTAGTGAGCACATTCTTAAGATGTCTGGGCACGCAAGCAAGCTTCAAAGCTTGGGTATAGTGATTCCTAATGCTTTGGGGATTCACCGTGTCCTCCAATGACTACCACCAAGTTACAAGAACTTTGTGATGAACTACAATATGCAAAACATGGAAAAGTCATTGCCCGAACTCTTCATAGGATAATCGAACTCTTTTTGATATGGTTCGTTCTATGATGTCACTTACAAATTTACCGCTATCGTTTTGGGGTTATGCATTAGAAACAGCCGCATTCACTTTAAATAGGTCACCATCTAAATCCGTTGAAACGGCACCATATGAATTGTGGTTTGGGAAGAAACCTAAATTGCCGTTCCTTAAAGTTTGAGGTTGCGAAGCTTATGTAAATAAGTTACAGCCCGACAAGCTTGAACCCAAAGCGGAAAAATGCATCTTCATAGGATACCCGAAGGAAACTATTGGGTATACCTTCTATCATAGATCCTAGGGCAAAATCTTCGTTGCCAAGAATGGATCCTTTCTAGAGAAGGAGTTTCTCTTGAAAGAAGTGACTGGAAGGAAAGTAGAACTCGACGAGGTTGTTGAACCTTCTCTCAGACTTGAGAGTAGCGCATCACCGGAAGTAGTTCCTGTGGCACCTACACCAATAAGAGAGGAAGCTAATGATGTTGATCATGAAACTTTGGTTGAAGTCACTACGAAACCTCGCAGGTCAACGAGAGCTTGTACCACTCCTGATTGGTATGATCCCGTTATGAGTGTCATGTTGGTGGACAACACCGATGACCCTGCGACATATGAGGAAGCGATGATGACCCATATTCCAATAAATGGCAAGAAGCCATGAAATCCGAGATTGGATCCATGTACGAAAACCAAGTATGGACTTTGGTGGACTTACCAGATGGCCGGAAGGATGTCGAGAACAAATGGATTTTCAAGAAGAAAACAGATGCTGATGGTAATGTTACTGTCTATAAAGCTCGACTTGTCGCAAAAGGGTTTCGACAAATTCAAGGAGTTGACTACGATGAGACTTTCTCACCGGTAGCAATCGCTGCATATTATGATTATGAGATATGGCAGATGGATGTCAAAACGACATTCCTCAATGGAGACATTGATTAAGAGTTGTATATGGTATAATCCAAAGGTTTTGTCGATCCTAAAGATGCTAAAAAGGTATGCAAACTTCAATGCTCCATTTATGGATTGAAGCAAGCATCCTAGAGTTGGAATCAACGTTTTGATAAGGTGATCAAAAGTTTTGGTTTTATACAAAATTATGGAGAAGCTTGTATTTACAAGAAAGTGAGTGGGAGCTCTGTAGCATTCATAATACTATATGTAGATGACATATTGTTGATTGGGAATGATGTAGACGTTCTTAATAGTGTCAAGGATTATTTGAATAATAGTTTTTCAATGAAAGATCTTGGCGAAGCAACTTACATATTAGGCATAAAGATTTATAGAGATAGATCAAGATGCCTAATATCATTGTCACAGTGTACATATTTGGAGAAAGTTCTAAAGAGGCTTGGAATGGAAGATAGCAAGAAAGGGTTCTTGCCCATGTTTCCCAATACGACCTTGAGTAAAACTCAAAGTCCTGCAACGGCAGTAGATAGAGAAAGAATGAGTAAAACTCCCTATGCCTCAGCCATAAGATCTCTTATGTATGCCATGCTATGTACTAGACCCGACATTGCATATGCTGTTAGTTTGACTAGCAGATATCAAAGTGATCTAGGAGTGGATCATTGGACAGCGGTCAAAAACATCCTTAAGTACTTGAGAAGAATTAAGGATATGGTTCTTTCTTATGGAGGTTATGAACAACTCGTTGTTAATGGTTACACCAATGCTAGTTGGAAAACCGATCCGGATGATTCTAAATCTCAATCTGGATACGTATTTACTTTTTGGTGCATCAGTTAGCTGGAGAGTGCAAAGCAAAGCGTTGTGGAGAGATCTTCAACTGAATCGGAATACATAGCTGCTTCGGAGGCTTCACAAGAAGCGATATGGATGAAGGAGTTCATTACAGAGCTCGGTGTGGTTCCCATTGCGCTGAACCCTATGTCTATCTAATGTGATAACATGGGCGCCATAGCCAATGTGCAAGAACCAAGGTCACACAAGAATTTGAAGCACATCAAGCTTCGTTTTCACGCTATTCGAGAGCATGCCCAAGATGGTGACATAAAGATTTGCAAAGTACACATAGATCTGAATGTGGCGGATCCGTTGACTAAACCTCTCCTGAGGGAAAAACATATCAGTGATGGAGTACTTGTCCTTTGGGTTATAGATCCTCTGCTTCGTGGCTTTGGGTCTATGTCGATGGTCTTGGGCTTCCGACATCATCGGATTCGTGAGGGAGATGACTTCGGTCTTCGATATCAGACCTGTGTCGACGATATTGTGGTTACGGTTACGTGTTGACGAAGGACTCGAGGCACGCATGGTATTCGAGTAGTGTGAGTTAACTTTCCAACTCCGGAGTGGAAGGGTCATGGTGAGAGCAACGACACCACACTAGTACGACATGGGGCAGACCTAGGAGGTCCAAGTGCCAACACTGATACATAAGACCACCAAAAAGAGACTTAGTGCAGCAGCACAAAAGAAAATAGAGGACAAATATACGACGCAAGAAGGCCCATGTTCCGTGTAGGCATAGGCTCAAACACCTTGCATCCGAGATGCGACAGGGGGCTGCGAGCTAGTTCATGCGACCTCCAAGTACCGAGGTAGGGCTCCTGCAGCCGACGACAGTCGCTGGTGGGGCGTCCTTGGAAGCAACGCGCATGACGAGGTGGGTCCGAGTCGTGACGGCTTATAGAGGCGCGAAGGGCGCGAACCGTGGCGGGGAGGTTTCCCTGCGGAAGCAGAAGCACCTAGAACTCACGAGGGATGGGCCGGTAGCGAGGAACGCCACAGAGTGGAGGTGCGGCGATGGGGCGGTACATCGTCTAATCAGAGGAGGCTAGGATGTGGCATCGTGTCGCTAGAGCGAGGGGAGGTGTAACATCCCAAAAATACTAAACTTGAATCATCAAACTCTAATCATCAAAATTAGGGTTAACAAAAACTTTTCTAAATAAAATTATGAAAGCATGCATATGTGTATGCATTTAATTTGAAATTCTTTTGAACCACCTTGTTTGTGTGTTTCTTTGCTTGTATAATGTTTCTTAGGTGAAATAAACATCATCTAAACTTTTCCCACATTTTTCCCAAAGACAAGTAAAGCAAAACAAATAAAATAAAGGAATGGTCATTTTGCCAATTTAACTCCCATTCGTACTTTGGCTGTCTCAAACTTTCAGAACCTAATAGAAACTTTTCTGGATCTTTGCACCCCTTGATTGTACTCATAACAAAGTATCAAGGCTAACTTTGTGATCATCCAGAAACTTTCAAATGCATAGTTTAAATGACAATTCAAAATTGAATCTTTATCATATGGGAAGATCCCACTTTTTCAAAAACCACTCAAACAAGCTCAACTTTCAAAACCCAAGCATCTGCAGACTCACCAGCACCAATCTAGCACACCCACCAAAAATATTTTCAAAATTCAAAACTTGAATTCATGAGGCCATTTCATCAAACACTTGGCAGACACAAATCAAACAAAATCAAAACACTATAGTGTGTAGTGTTTTGAGCCTAACTGGTTCCCTATGTAGCTCACAACCATCTCAGTAGATCATCTAGCAAGATTAACCAAGCACTAGCACCACTGTGAGCTTGCCAATATCATCAATGGTGAACAGCCGAGTGCATCCTTGCCACCCAATTTTAGACAGCAAGCTAGGAAACAAACTAGCCATGCCAACCTTGTCTGGGAGATCACCCATGCCTCACAGCCCCCTCTCGACCAGCCCTGCCTCGAAGACACCGACCAGAGCACCCAGGAACGCCGCGCCCGTGCCTCTGCCAACCGTGCCGAGCGTGCGCCAGAGCGCCACCCTCAACCGAAGCCCACAGACTGCGCGCCGCCCTCGCCGCGTGCATACACGATCGCCATCGACCCAGGAGACCGCCAGACATCCCCGTTCTCCGCCCCATGCCGCACAACCACCGCTCGCCGTCGAAGACGCCGCCTCTACCGCGCAGAGCGTCGCGTGTTCTAGACCAACCCGCACCGCCCCACGTCTCGCCACAGTATCGTTGAGCATCGCCAGGGAACACCGCACCGTCCCCTACCTTCGCCCATGCCAATAGCCGTCTGTACCATCGCCCCCGACGAGCTCACCGTGCGCCCCGTCGGTCCCCTCTCTCGACTATAAATAGAGGCCACCCTCAACCGAATTGAGCACACCATTCTACTCCCCTCTCCTCACTGATCGTGCCACACCGTTCAGGGAGCAAGGCGAGCAGCACTTCGCCGGAATTTCACCGGAGCCCGCCGCCTCTGGAGAACAAGGGAGCCAGCGATTGGATCCGCCCCAGGAGGAGCCACTGGTACCAGGAGATTCGCCGTCTTCAACTTCGTCATTCGCCCGCCTCTCCGACCGCCTTTGCACCGGTGAGCCCCAGAACCTCCATGGCCGCGCTTAGGTTTCTCGCTTGGCGTTGCCCAACGTCGACGATGACTCCCTTTTGGATTAGAACCAGATCGAACGCCCACATCTCCCCATACCGCCGCACTGTCTCACCGAAGTGGGATAGCCACTTAAACAGCCATGAAGCGCTTAGGAGGCCAGCCCGTTAATTTTTCCCGCGCAGCCCAACTATTTGAATTAAACTTTTTCCATTTTATTTCAAACACACTTCTGTGCCCAGTTTCAAAAATCAACCCAAATTGATTCAGTGCCCCAAATTGATTGAAACTAATTTTGTTAGAAAGCTCTGGGAATGCTGAATCCAAACCCGTTGGATTCAATTCATTTGGATCTATAGATCCCCCATGGTAAAAATAACAAGGCAGAAGCTTTTCTGCATTCAAACTTTTTTCAAATTTAAACCATAATAGATTTTGAGTTGATTCCAACTCTCAAAAATCACATTTAACCATACCTTTCAGAATATATAAAAATATATAGGTTTACTTGCATAAATAATGTTCAAGTAATAAAAGAATGCCCCATAGGCATTTCTAGTCACTTTATTTAATTAAAATAAAAGGGTAAAACCTTATTAAATTATGACATCACTTTAAATCATATTCCCATGGACTAAAATATGTGGTGATGACATGTGTCAACATGATATCATGTTTGGTTTGGAGAATATTAAATCTTCAGTAGTTTTTCAATGAGTAGAAATTACTTTTCTAAAAATAAAAGGAATTAAACCAAGCTTTAATCTTGTAATGTTAGTGATGATGCTAGATCATCTGTAGGACCCTTTTGTGTGATGATTGCAAGTATTTAAGTATTGTTTGGTTATTGTGTACCTCGTATTTATTCATAGACGCTAGTACCGACCAAGGATACGAGGAGGAAGGAGGATTCTAAGAAGAAGAAGCCGAGGAGAACTTCAACCACTGCTCTGCACAAGGCAAGCTTTACTAATCAATTTGACAAATGCAAACCTAATACTACTAGTGAATGTGCAAGCTAACACTTGCAAGATACTCTACTGATGCAACCAACCACTATTTGTTACCATGCCAACTATATGCCTTAAGCATATATGATCATATCCACTTGATAAACTAATCTTAGTTTTACTTGCAAGCTTCTTACTTTATTTCTTTATCAAAGATCTTACCTAGATTTTACCTAAGTGAATGGTAGATACTAGAAAGATATGTGAAGGTTGCATAAAGAGCTTAAAATTTTGCCTAAGCTAGATAATCTTGATGTCATCCTAAGGCATGAGATTGAACTTAGTTAAAACTCCACTAGTTTACCACCCCACATTAGTGCTTACCCCCACCTGTAGATGCTAGTGCTAAGCATAAAACTTGATCAACTTTAGATGGGAATACTTCGTGGAAAAATGGTTATGAAAACCTTGGAATGATGGATCATTCTATTGAAATGTTTTGGACATGTGTTTCCGAACACCTGATGATTTTGGTGATGAAAATGTTGAGGCATGAGCCTTATCCCTTTATAAAACTGATGGTTGTCTGGATGCGATACCATTCCAATTTTATCATACAACCACAATATCCGAAGATTGGGTAGGGCTTGACTGGAAACTTATATACCTTAGTATTAGTTCCCTCACGGCCAAGGTCTGAGCTGAGGCTACCTTGTGAAGATTGTCCACCTGTGCAGTACCCAAGTTGACAGTTGGTCATGGTTGGGAGGCCAAACTCACAGGAGAGGTGCTTATACTAGGGTGTGTAATTGAAAGGTTAGGATTGATTATCCGCATACTGATTATGGTGAATTCAGGATTTGTTCCTGACGGATGTACCGAATGTTGTGGTGAAAGTGTACAATCTCTGCAGAGTGTCAAACTATTCGAATAGCCGCGTCATGATTATGGAAAGTTAGTGGCCATACTTGTTCTCCGCCGACTTTTCAAAATGACTTGTGAAATGAACTGAGACTTTGACTTGACCACAACAGGGTTGTGATATGAGATACAAGTTCCCATTTAGGTGTTATAAAACTTCAACTAGCATTCGTTGCTCCTAAACTTAGTAGAGATAAATCTAGCTTTTGCAAAACAACCCTAGAGCCTAGTGTCCTATTATCAAAAACCCCTTTCACTTGTTAGTATTAGTTTGCGAGTACTTAAAGAGTACTCATGGCTTTTTCCCTGGCTATTCCCATGGCCAGAATATGAAGAGGAGTACCTGGAGGATGGACCCCAGGAAGGTTACGACAACGAGGATCATCTCCCATCGTCTGCATTGCCCGTGACCCCAAAGATGGAGCTTCGCCCATGCTACCGTTATTATTACGTATTTCGCTGCTTGATGTTGTATTAAGAACTGGATCATGGGATCCCTATTTTTGTAAGAACTTATGTACGGTTTGTAATGGATGATGTACTATGGTATCCAATTCTGTTATGCCTCGCAAAAATGGTAATCCTGGGATTGCGATGTATGGCATAACAGGCATCTGGGATTAAAAATCCGGGTGTTGACAAGTCGGTATCAGAGGCATCCTGACCATAGGAGACCCTAGTTAGACTGGACGTTTGAATCAAAAACTTAGTTTCAAAACCAAAGAAAACAAATATTTACAAAAACTTATTCTCATTCTTACCCCTTGGATTCTCTCATGAAAATTCATGTTCCTCAAAAACCCTTGAAAAATACATAAAATTTTGACACACTTGATCACTCTACTAACTTACTCATCCTATATTCTTATAGATGGACGTGAAGTACAACAAGTTTTATCAGTTGGGGAATGGAGGAGACCTTATCTTCGAGAGGGATTTGGACCAGCTTTCGGAACTTCTGGAGCGTCCACACCCTGAGTTCTTCGGAGCTTAGCTCAATGATCAAGGAGGAGAAGATCTGCAGTGGCTAATTGTTGAAAGTCTCCGAGGAAAGATTGAAACTCCCACTGCGGAAGGAATTCAGTTTACCTTAACAGAGAACAACTGGCTCGATGGACTTGCCAGGGCCATGCAGGAAGCTCTTTCCCGTCTGTGTGGGCAGAGCATCAATCAAATCAAGGGTACTCGCTTTGAGTTTTGCCCAAGGCGTTATGAAAATGGACAACCACTGGAAGCCCCATACCACCCCAAGCTACAGACTCAATTGGACCACCTTAGCTTCATGATGTACGATCGTCAGCAGGAGTTAGAAAAATGCCGTGACTACTCCGACCACAAGTATGCCATCATCAAGACGAAGGACCAAACCATCTCCATGCTAGCAAAGGATCGCAAGTCTCGCCGCCGTCAGCTCGACAAGAAGGAGCGCATCATTGCCCGTCTTCGCCACCGCATCTCATCTTTGGAGGAGACCATCCACGAGAGAGACATGTAGTTGGAGGAAAGGGAGAATTCCGGAGAGGATCTTCATGGAGACCCCTACTCCTATCTCAGCGATGACGATGATTTTCTAGAGGATCAGGCTATGGACTTCTTCACCAATGAAGATGATTTCGCCTTCATCGATGATGACGAGGAAGAGGAAGCCACCGATTCCGAGGAGTAGTAGCACTTGAGCACTAGCGTAGTGAGTAGTATTCGGTCCCACTATATCGTAGTTTCCCGAATGGTTCTTAAAACCATCTGCTTTTCTTTGTTGTGGTGTGTGTTGTACCGTGTGCTATGAATGAATGAATGAATGAAAAGGCAAGTTGCTAAAAAATCTGAGTCAAACTTTAAATTTTTTTCAAAGACCCAAAACTTTAGAAATTTCCCTCTTTTCTCATGATCTATCTCAATCTTCATATGCCACGTGGAGGAAGTGGTTCATCCCCGGACCCGATGTTGCAGATTCTGAAAATGTTGACTTCTGACCGCGAAGCTGAAAGAGCGGAACGTCAAGCCAACATAGCCACACTGCAACAGATAGCCCAGCTTGCCCACAACAACCAAGGCCACGGAAATCAGGACAACCATGGATCTAAGCTCAAGAATTTCCAGAATACAACCCACCTGTTTTCACTAAGTCAGAAGAACCCCTAAACGCCGATGATTGGCTGCAAACCATGGAAAATAACCTAGAAGTCGCCAGAGTGGAAGCCAACGAGAAAGTTCTGTTCGCCACCCACTATCTAGCCAGAGATGTCAGGGCATGGTGGAACAGTGTTCGCGCAATGACCGGAGGCCAGATGTCAAGGTCAAGTTTAGTAGAACCCATGTGCCACCAGGTTTGATCAAGAGAATGAGAGACGAGTTCAGAGAGGTGAAGCAAGGAAGGATGACTATAGTGGAATACCGTGACAAATTCCTGTCATTAGCTAGGTATGCCCCGGATGAGATCGACACCGAAGCCAAGAAGAAAGAAAGATTCCTGAATGGTCTGCATGATGAGATGCAGACTGTGTTAGTCAATATCCCCTTTGCTGATATTGAAGCCCTTGTCGACTCAGCTATCCAGGTGGAAGGAAAGATTAACCAAGCCAATGAGAACCGCAAGCGTCGCATGGTGCATCAACCAAGAACCCATCAGACCCCAAAGTATCGCCGCAACCCATATCCAGGATTTGCCCCAAGAACCAACAGACCCCCGATGAACCGTCCGACCTATCCCAACCGTGGAAACCCTAGGCCCGGAGGAAATCACAACAATCCCGACAACTCTAGCAATTTCAACCATGCCCCACCCAAGTTCAACAACAACAATGCTACCGCCAAGACCAACACTGCCCCTAGGACTGGAAGCAATGTTGTGCCTGTACCCGCAAAGGACAAGTGGCAAGTGACTTGTTATGACTATGGAAATAAAGGCCACTATTCCAACGAGTGCCCCAACAAGAAGAATGCTACAGCCCCCAATGCCAATGTCCAAGATCAGCAACAGCGTCGTGTTCAGCCAGGAAGAAGATTTGCCCCAGGGAATTCACTCAACCGCAACGGCCGTCTTTTTCTCATGCATGCTGAAGAAGCTCAGGAAGCGCCAGACGTCGTGCTGGGTATGTTTCGGTTAATTCAGTACTTGCAAGAGTGTTGTTTAATTCTGGTGCATCGCATTCATTTGTCACCGAAGAATTTGCATGCACTAGTAAAATTCTACCAACCAAACTGAAGCATGTTATGATTGTTCAAATTCCCGGATCAACCACCAAGGCTAGGCAAATTTGCAAAGCCGTCCCTATCCGAATCCATGGCATAGATTTTTATGCAAATTTGATAGTACTCGGAACTAAAGTTTTGTAAGTAGTACTAGGAATGTATTGGATGTCCAAACATAAAGGATTGATTGACTGTGCCAAGAAAGCCATAACCATGACCAGTACCGCCGGAATATCAGTCGAGCATATATCTGAAACCTTACCTCGCCAATTCAAATGCAACAAGAGTATAGCCCAACCTACCATTGACCAAGTCCGGATAGTCTGTGAATACCCCGATGTGTTTCCAGATGTTTTGCCGGTATGCCCCCAGATCAGGATATCGAGTTTATCATCGAACTAATTCCCGGAACCGGACCCATAGCCCAGAGACCCTATAGTATTAACCCGTCAGAGCTCGCAGAACTGAAGAAGAAACTGGATTCCATGCTGGAAATTGGATTGATTCAACCCAGTGCGTCACCTTGGAGATCACCTGTCTTGTTTGTGGACAAGAAGGATGGAGGTAACCGTTTGTGTACGGATTATCGGAAATTGAATGATGTCACCATCAAGAACAAGTACCCCTTGCCCAAGATAGAAGATTTGTTTGATCAGTTGACCGGTGCCAAAGTGTTTTCTAAGATTGATCTTAGAACTGGCTATCATCAACTCAAAATTCGTGCAGAGGATATTCCAAAGACTGCCTTTACCACCAGATATGGATTGTATGAGTATACAGTCATGTCTTTCGGACTAACCAATGCCCCCGCTTATTTCATGAATCTCAAGAATAAAATTTTTATGGACTTCATGGATAAGTTTGTCGTTGTTTTAATCGATGACATTCTGATTTATTCCAAATCATCAGAAGAACATGAGCTACACCTAAGGACCATTCTTGGAACCCTTAGAGAGCATCAGCTGTATGCAAAGTTTAGCAAATGTGAATTCTGGTTACAAGAGGTAGGATTCCTCGGTCACATTGTATCAGCCGGAGGAATTGCCGTTGACCCTGCCAAAGTGAAAGATGTAGAAGATTGGCAAGCCCCAACCACTCAAACCCAAGTTCATGCATTTCTCGGATTGGCGGGATATTACCGCAAATTCGTAGAAGGATTCTAGTATCGCTGCACCCATGACCCAATTGCTGAAGAAGGACAAGAAGTTTGAATGGACCGACAAATGTGAAGCAAGTTTTCAAGAACTCAAGAGGAGATTGATTTCAGCCCCAATCTTGATCATGCCAGATATCACGAAGCCCTTCGATTTGTATTCTGATGCATCAAAGATCGGTCTCGGATGTGTGCTAATGCAAGAAGGCAAAGTTATATATTATCTATCTCGACAACTGAAGCAACATGAGCAAAACTACCCAACCCATGACCTCGAACTCGCAGCCGTAGTCCTAGCCCTGAAAACATGGAGACATTACCTGATGGGAAACCGTTGTGAGATCTATACGGATCACAAGAGCCTAAAGTATATATTCACTCAGAAGGAGCTGAATATGAGGCAGAGAAGATGGATTAAGCTAATTGTAACTACCTCGGTGAACTACGCTCCTAGATACAAGCCTGGATGAGAGATAGCGGTTGAAATAGTACGGCGGGGCCCCAAAAGCCACTCACTGGTAGTCCTTTCAGACGTCCCAACCGCTAACCTCTCAACGGGACCTGTACGGGCGGCGTAGTCGGCAGGCGAAGGGATCAACTACGTACACAAGTGGGTATGTACGCAAGCCACCATACAAGAGTACATCACAGCCATCCCATCTAGAAAGAAATGAAATATATAGCAACGCCATACGGCAAGATTCAAATGACCTAGATAGTTCTATATTTTAGGATAACTCCTCATACAGCACACATCAGAGTATCATGCGGAAGCGGCAAACAGAATCCGAGTACGGATAAGAAGCAAATCAGCATAAGATGCCATAGAAATAAGCACATCCCAACTACAGGTCTCACGGATCCCCGATCCCGGAATCTCTACACCATACGATCGTTGCCCACATCATCGGCTTCTTCCACCCAGTATCCGTCCTGAGAAGGGGTACCTGTTCATCTGAATCAAGAATTTATCGTGTGAGACCCTAAGGGTACTCAGCAAGTCTTAATGCCTCTAAAGGGGACACAACCTGGGGTGACGCAATTGCAGCAAAAGATAAACCCTAGCAATTCTACAGATAAACGCTAACCATCTGCCTAACCAATGATAGACGGATGTCCGTGAATTTAAGTACAACAGTTATAATGGTAATCTCATCCGATCCATCCTCCTCCCTACTTACCGACAGGGAAGCGGACGAACAACCCCCCATCCGTTGGCAATTTTATTAACCATTCCATGAGTATTGCGCTATTTACTAGTCAAGTTACTTTAGTCAGATTAAAAGCGATACTTTAGTTATGCTTGTCTATGATCAAGAAACTGTGCTCCAAGTCGTCCATATCCGCGGACACGGCTTTCAGAAAGTTTTACCCGGCCGGGGTGCACCAATAGCAACACACACTCGATCAACCTCGGAAAAACCAAATCAAAACCCAACGAGGCTTTCACGACTGAACAATCACAAGATTCAGAAATATTTCAGGGGGCCACCCCTTTGAGTAGAACCCGCAACGGAGTAAGCAAGCTCCGAGACGGACTCAAGGTTAGCGCCAATGGCTGTAAGCGACTGGGAACCCGAAAGTGTGGCTGGGCTTGTCGAATCCGCGTAATCACTCCGCCTTCCTAAACAGTACAGTATGCTCCTCGCACAATAGTAAATAAAGCAGTAAAACATGGCATAAGTACAGGATCGTAAATAAAACCTCAAACTAGTTTGTGGCCCCGAGAAATAAGACGGAATCAGGCTCGCCTGGGGTCCCATATACCTCCCGGATGTGGATAGCGCGATAAATCAAGGAACAGGAATCAAGTACTCGGGGTCTTACGGACACAAGTGAGCAGGAAAACCAAATAGCAGATATTGCTCACCGGTGCCACTTTCTTTAGTTATCCCGAACTACTCAGGTTAAGTTGTTTAAGTACCTCGTTATTCATCGACTCACAAACCTTACACATGTTGTTCTCGACTCGCATGGCTCAAACAACTCCTATAGTAGTGGCTCATGGGATGGAGGAAACAAGCAGTGGGGTTTAAAAGTAAAGGCTATGCATACTTGGGATTCAATTTAATGCAATCGCGACCCAATGATGCAAGAATAAGATAGAGGCAATAGGTATTGTATGTATGCAAGCATGTGGTAGTGCTTGCTGGTCTCTGTTGAAGCAAAGGAGTTCTGGTAGTGCTCCTGGTTCTCTTGATACAACCCCGCCGGTGTCTATCCGAGAAAACCAAACAAACAAGGCCAACATAAATATAGAGCACAAGCATATGAATAAGATGCATCAAGCAAACAATCATGCCATGATGAATGATGCACAATTTACATGGCAAGTAAGGTAGCATGGCATGGGTGAGGTGTGGTGGACAAGATAAATAACCATTAAGTGGGTTTTAGTCATATTTCGTTGTCATAACAATTGTTGTTCGCAATATATTTATATGATGCATGCTGCAATTGAAGTTATGGATAGCATAAACAGAAAGGTCTCGTCGAGCTGATCAATTTAGACTATTTATTTGCTTAATTTGGAATTACAAAACATTAGTGGTGAATTAATGAAAATCCAGTGGCAATTGATGGTAATTAACATAACTTGCAATTTTACTTGTGCAAAATGCATAATAGAAGGCATATTTGAATTCCCCTCATTTTCCTGATATCAAAACATATATCATTTGTCTAATTTGGATAAAGTATGCAAAAGTTATTAAAAACTGAATTAGAAAAGAATTTTGAATTTATTTGAAATAAGTTTGAATTTTTAAAACAATCTGAAACGTTTTCTACCCAGCTCAGTTCAGCCTGAGTCGCAGACAGGTGGGCCAGGGGGGGTTTCTCTGGCCCACACGCCAGCGTCTGGGACAAATCTGGACCGCGGGTTGATTTCCCACAACATCAGGACCCTTTTTGCAAAAACGCGCAGACGCAGACAAGTGGGCCTGGGCTGGACCGCGGGTTGAGGCGTTGGGAAGTGGAGGGGCTAAAGTAGAAAAGCGTCTGGGGCTGCTCGTTCTGAAACCTGACGAACTGAACTTTCGACAGCGCGAAAACTGCGAGATGGCACGATCTTTCGACGACGATGGCGAGCTGCACACTGGTTATCTCGCCACGACTCAAAAGGGATAGTTGCAGAGGGATGTACCGGCTACAACTTTCGTTAAGAGCGCGACGACAGATCTAGTCTACAGCGAGCGGGGCACGTGCGCGAACAGAGGGGAAAACGCGTCGCGATGACGACGCCGCTGCTGCTCCAAAGACAAAGTGAGGCGCGCTGGCGAGCGTGAGCCAGCGGCGAGGCGGCACAGCGAACGGGAGGGCGATCTAGGGCAGAAGGACAGCGTGAGCCAGAGGAAGGGGTCGAGGCGGCAGCTTACCGAGGAGGGTCACGGCGGCGACGGTGAGCGTCGGGTGCACGGGGACGGCGTCGGCGTCGAGGTACTGGTGTAGAAGGCCTGGTTCTGCAGGTGCTTCTCCGTGTCCAGGGGCTCGGACCGGAGATGCTGGCGAAGGAGGGACGCGCCGGCGATGTGGAGGCGGTCCAGGCCGCGAGGATCACCAGGGCAGGAGACGGCTAGCGGGGCAGCGACATGGTGCCAGGGGGTCGTTCCTTGGTGGGGAAGAAGAAGGAAGGAGGGGAAAGGGACTAGGTTTGCAGGGGGCTCCGCAGCTCGAGGATAAGAAGGGCAGGTGGTGACGCGGCTGACGGCGGAAGGACGGCCACCTGCCCGCTGCCTCTGCTTTCCGTCTACTGTCGAGCGAGCGATCGACGGCGTCACGCAGGAAGAAGAACAGGAGCGACGGCAGCAGTCTTGGGCCGGAAGGCGGTGGGGCTGGGGGACGGTGGGCGGGGAAGAGAGTGTGCTCCTGGGCCACTGCGGCTGGTTGAGGGTGGGCTGTTGTCAGGTTTGTCCCTCTCCTCTTAATTCCTTTTCCCTTTTATTTTTCATTTGTTTTGCTTGATTTTAATTCCTATTACCAATTTTCAAAACAGCTTCTGATTTCAAAACCTTTGCACTTTTCACAGGGAGTCTGGACAGAGATTTGACCAAGAAGAGAGGAAAAGAGAGGAAGAGGGGTGGTACGGTCTAGGGTAGATGAGGCTTCTTTGATGAAGAGAGGGAGTAGATAGGACATGGGGTATGGCTAAACTAGAGAGGGGTAGCTAGGATGGTTAAGGGTATGGTTTTAGCTAGGTATGGATTAGGGTTTGGTTTAGAGATAAGGGTAGATGGTGTGGGGTTGGGTTTTGGTTTTAGTAGAGGGAGGTGTAGTGTAGGGTTTAGTTTTAGGTTAGATAAGAGAGGGGTAAGGGGTGGTTTTAATGGCCCATGCATGATCCAACAAAGGACCAAGCAAGATCCAAGGAGAGGAGGGGGGGATTTAGAGGGGTGCATGCCACATTAGCACAAATGTGCATGGGACATGGGGTAGGGTTTAACTAAGGGATGAAGAGGGAGAGAAGATGAGGAGATCAAACTACAAGCCAACACATGTTTTAAACCAAGGAAGAAAACTCCAACTAGTATTCAAATAAAACCAGAAACTAGACTAGGTGACACTTGCATGGCCCATGCAACACAATTAAAGCCCAATGGTCATATTGTGAAAACAACATTATTTCATGTGGCTTTTAATCCTTGCATTCCCAAAAAGTGGGCAAAGGCCAAGCAAGAGATTATGGGTGGATCCATCCAACAACATGGGCTAGAGATAACTCAAAAAAAAAGGCCAAGCCCATATTATTGGATGGTGGAATTATAAGGTGGTGAAAGAATAGGTGGTGGAGGCAAAAGAGAGATGCCCCCAACTCAACTTGGGCATTTAACAATGTATCAAGAGCCAAATACAATATCAAGAGGCAATACAATTAATCATGCACATGAGATAAGAACCAAACAAGAAAGGGTTTTATATGATGCACAAATGCAAGGTGGTATGATGACATGAGCATGATATGATGATGATGCAACAATTATATGTTGGAGGTGGCCCATTTTATTATTATGACATGTAGCATTATAGGGGTTAGACGACTGGGATGCTACAACTCTCCCCCACTAAGAAGGAATCTCGCCCCGAGATTCTAGGAAGAAGAAGAAAACACAAAGAGAGAAGGATGGTTGGCACGGAGTTCATCTTCACGCTCCCAAGTTGCTTCATCAACAGAATGGTGTGACCACTGCACCTTGCAGAATTTGATGGACTTGTTGCGAGTCCTTCGCTCATGGTCTCGAGGATTTTGGTGGGGTGCTCTTGATAAGAGAGATCTTCTTGGAGGTCGATTAGCTCATGGTCCACGGTCTTGCCGGGGTCTTTGAAGCACTTCTTGAGCTGCGAGATGTGGAAAACATCATGGACTTTGAGTTTTTCCTAAGCTCCATTGCATAAGCAACTTCTCCTCTTCTACCACGTATCTTGAAAGGACCGATGTATCTAGGAGCCAACTTTCCTTTGATACCGGCGGTGTGTTCCTCTCATGGGAGTGACACGAAGGTAGACTAGATCACCAGGGCATATACCATATCTGTGTGCTTCTGTCATAGTTGCTCTCCGTCGACTCGAGCAATCTTCGTGTTCTCCGAATGATATGCACCTTCTCCTCTTGGGTTACAATGTCAGGGCCAAACCAGATTCTTTCTCCTGCACCTGACCAACCAATGGGAGTTCTGCACTTGCGACCATAGAGAGCCTCGAATGGTGCCATCTTCAGACTCTTCTGGAAGCTGTTGTTGTAGGAGAATTCAGCATATGGAAGACATTCTTCCCACTTCATGCCAAACGAGATGACGCAAGCTCTAAGCATGTCCTCGAGAATCTGATTGATCCTCTCCACTTGTCCTTGAGACTGAGGGTGGTAAGCAGTGCTGAAGTTCAACTTCGTTCCCAAAGCTTTTTGGAAACTCTCCCAGAACTTTGAGGTGAAGATGCTCCCACGATCTGAACTGATTTCAAGTGGAACCCCATACAAAGAGACAATCCTGTTGATATAGAGCTCATCCAATCAAGTCCGTAAATTGTTTCTTTGATCGGGAAGAAGTGTGCCACTTTAGAAAGCCCGTCGATGACAACGAAGATTGCATTGTTGCCCTTCTGCGACCTCGAAAGCCCGTGATGAAGTCCATCTCAACTTTCTCCCACTTCCATTCCGGAGGTTTCAATGGCTGTAGAAGACCAATGGTTTCGATGAACAGCCTTGACTCGCTGCGAACATCACATTCTCGAGACATACTTGGCACAATACCTTTTCAACCTGTGCCACCAGATTGTGTTTTCAAGTCCATGTACATCTTTGTGCCAGGATGGATAGAAAGAACCGAATCATGTGCCTCCTTGAGAACTTGGTCTCTCAGACCCGGGTAGTTTGGAACAAACATCCGGTGTTCAAAGAAGAGCGTTCCTTGATCATCAACATGGAAGGATTCATACTTCGGAGTGCCAAGCTTAGCGATGAGCTTTTTAGTGTGCGGATCACCAAGCTGACGAGAACGAATCTGTTCTTCCAAGAGAGGAGTAGCCAGAAGGTTCAGAAGATGCCCTTGTTCTACAATCTCCAGGTTGAGCTGACGGAATTCCTCGCACAAGAGAGGCTGCTGCTCTTCTACCATGAGGTTGTTGACATAAGCTTTACGACTAAGCGCATCTGCCATGACGTTTGCTTTGCCTGGGGTGTAGTTGATGGTCACATCAAAGTCATTGATGGCTTCAATCCATCTCCTTTGCCGAAGATTGAGATCCGGTTGAGTGAAGATATACTTCAAACTCTTGTGGTCCGAGAAGATCTCACAACGGTTACCAAGCAAGTAGTGCCTCCACAGCTTCAAGGCAAAGACCACTGCTAGCTCAAGGTCATGTGTGGGATAGTTGACCTCATGCGTCTTCAATCGACGAGGCATAAGCAACCACTGTCTCTCTTGCATAAGGACCGCACCCAATCCTTGCAAAGAGGCATCGCAGAAGATCCGGAAAGGCTTAGATGTATCCGGAGGAACCAAGACTGGTGTGGAAGTGAGCTTCGCTTTGAGTGTCTCGAAACTTTCTTGGCAAGGTGTGTCCACAGGTACTTCTTGCCTTTCTTGAGGAGGTCGGTAAGAGGCTTTGCTATCTTCGAGAAGTTCTGCACAAATCGACGGCAATAGCTAGCCAAGCCGAGAAAACTCCGCACTTCCTTGACATTAGCAGGAGGAAGCCATTCAACTATTGTCTTCACGGTTTCCGGGTTGACTGCAATGCCCTTGGCAGAGATAACATGCCCCAGATATGTTACTTCCGGAAGCCAAAACTCACACTTAGAGAACTTTGCATACAAGCGGTTCTCACGAAGCTTGTTCAGGACACACCGCAGGTGCTCTTCATGCTCCTCCTTGGACTTGGAATAGACCAGAATATCATCCAGATATACCACCACAAACTTGTCCAGGTACTCCATGAAAACGGAGTTCATCAGCCTAGAGAAGGTAGCAGGTGCGTTGGTGAGACCAAAAGACATGACCATGTACTCATACAGGCCATAGCGAGTGGTGAAAGCTGTTTTGGGCACATCCTCTTTGCGAATTTTGATTTGGTGATAACCTCTTCTCAAGTCCAGCTTAGAGAACACCACCCCTCGCTAATGATCAAATAGATCATTTATCCGAGGAAGAGGATATTTGTTCTTGATGGTTTTAGCATTTAGAGCCCGTAGTCAACACATAGCCTATTGGTTCATCACGCTTCTTCACAAAGATTGTTGGGCTACCCCAAGAAGAAGTGTTGTGTTGAATGAAACCCAATTTCTCTTGTTCATCAAGTTGTCGTTTGAGTTCAGCCAGCTCAGAAGGACCCATTTTGTATGGCCTCTTGGAGATAGGAGCCGTTCCAGGTTCAAGCTCGATCACGAATTCAACCTCGCGATCCGGAGGCATACCCGGCAACTCTTCGGGAAAAACATCCGGAACTCACAGACATTGGTACCTTCCGAATAGCTTCCATAGCATCATCATTGAGCAGCCAAGGAATAGAGCCGACAGCAGGAGTCGACTTGGAGAAAAGACTATGTGGCCTTGAGGATCTTCAGAGACACCGAGGCTCAAAGACAATCGATCACAGCTGCATTTGTCAACCAATCCATGCCTGTGATGACATCAATGTCGAGTTGCCTGAACAATCAAAGAAGCCAGAAAGAAGAACCACCAATCTCAACTTGGTTGCCATGGCTGATTTGAGCGGCCGCCATTGTTGCTCCAGGAGAAAGAACCATTAACCGCTTTTGAGAGGGACCAAGACTAACTCGTTGTAAATGCAAACTTGTGCGACACAAAAGAATGCGATGCACCGTAATCAAAGAGAACTCGCAGGGATCGAGTTAACCGAAAGCATACCCATGACAACTCCAGGTGCGAGCTCAGCTTGAGAGGCGTTGACGCAGTTGGCACGCACGACCGCAGACCCGGGCTTAGTGTTGATGTTGAGAGCCCGAGGCGGTGGTGCACGAACCGAAGGAGAGCTTGATGCAGATCTTGGCGGGGGTTGAGGGAGAGCTTTGTTCTTCATTGGGCAGTTCCAGCTGGGATGTCCATGATCTCCACATGTGTAACAAGCACCGTGAGGACGTGGAGCAGAGTAGCCAGGGACTCCGCCAGGCGCTCCAGGGTAAGGGTTGTTGTAGCCCCTGGGAGCCGCAGTGGTGAAGTTTGGTGGCCTTGACGCGTAAGTTGCAGGTCTTGGTGGAGCCGGGAGCGACGGTGGGGTGTTAGGAACCCAGACACGCCGCTTAGAAGGAGTTGCCATTGCTGCCGAGCTTGATGCATCCCTGCTGTGTTTCTTGGACTCCTCGAACATCTGCCTACTAGCCTCCTCTTGTAGTGCCATATGCTGTAGTTCCAGGAAGGTTGCCGGTCTTGCATGCGTGAGTGCATACTTGATCGACGCATTGAGCCCTTGCCTGAATCTCTTCTGCTTTTTCTTGTCATCAGATACCTCATCACCACCATAGCGAGACAGGTTCATAAAGTTCCTGAT
The DNA here is from genome assembly GCA_030063025.1 of Avena longiglumis. NCBI lineage: Eukaryota > Viridiplantae > Streptophyta > Magnoliopsida > Poales > Poaceae > Avena > Avena longiglumis. The sequence continues at coordinate 253,938,741 of CP125974.1, forward strand.
GTAGGTGTTGACGTTATCATTGCCCTGCTTCAAGTTGAGGAAAGCATCCTTCATCCGTTCCATCACAATCTCTGAGAGAAACTGCTCCTTGAAAGCTGCGGTGAACCTCTCCCAAGTAGGCTGGAGCCAGGCAGCTAGCCTTCAAGTAGTTTTCCCACCATAGAGCTGCATCTCCCTTGAGCAGGTGAGTAGCACACTTTACCCATTCCTGCTCGCACATCGCCAGCCTCTAGCAACCTTGAGATCTCGGCAGCCAATCATCAAGATCAAGAGGTCGGTCGACACGCCGAATCAAGGGGTTGAACTTGAGGAAGCTCTTGATGTCACCACGCTTGGGAGGTGGAGGAAGTGGAGTGAACTCGTTCCTTCGGACGCTCTCCTCAAAGCGCAGCTGGTTCTCCTGCATGGCTGCCAAAGCATTAGCTATGCTTGACAGTGCTGAGCCCAGTTCTGGAGGAATGTCCTCCTCATCCCGTGGGGAGCCATCCTGTCATTGATATAAAACTCAAGTCAGTACTATAATGGAAGATGATAATAATCCAAAATAGTACCAAGATGGAATTAACCAAAGTTAAAGGATACAATTTACTGAGGTGATATTAAAATATCAACAAAGTTCATAGCACCTAAAAGATATTAAGCATATCGCACACGACTGAAAAGGAGTGTGGTACACAAACATATCAAAGAAAAATTTTCCACAAATTTCGGCATTAAAATACCAATAGATGCGCAAAATTACTTAACGAATCAAGATTAGTGACTCTACCGATTCAATATACAAAAGCAAATGATACAAGTAGTGGTATGGTCGCGACTCCATCCCGCACTCAAATCATTACTCCGCACATGAACAAGCGAAACACATATCCTAACCCCTTCTTCTCACGACGAAACCTAAAGATTGATACTACGGAAACGAACACCCCAACAAGATAGCGTCGGATACAAAGAGGAAGATAGATTGCGTCGGTTTACAAAAGCCTGTCGGTATGGAATGTACCAACAGTTGATAACCAAAGGCAGACGAGATAACAACTTGGATGCAACAGATAGACAAAGGACTACACACACACACAGACACACAACCTATGGTACTACGGAAAACCAGAACACGTGAATCCTAGTTTGAACTTTGAGACGAGAATTGAAAACGTTGCACTTCCTTACCAGAAAAGGGTGGGTGGGAGGGTAAGAAGAAAATGAAGCAGTCCTACTCTCGCTTTTGTTTTTCCCTATATACATAACTACCAAAATATTTACTAGACCGACAACGACTGCTTTGAAACTCAAGGTCGGGATGGCTCGATACCAATTGTAACTACCTCGGTGAACTACGCCCTAGATACAAGCCTGGATGAGAGATAGCGGTTGAAATAGTACGGGGCCCCAAAAGCCACTCACCGGGTAGTCCTTTCAGACGTCCCAACCGCTAACCTCTCAACGGGACCTCAGACGGCGTGGTCGGCAGAAGGGATCAACTATGTACACAAGTGGGTATGTACGCAAGCCACCATACAAGAGTACATCACAGCCATCCCATCTAGAAAGAAATGAAATATATAGCAACGCCATACGGCAAGATTCAAATGACCTAGATAGTTCTATATTTTAGGATAACTCCTACAACACACATCGTAGTATCATGCGGAAGCGGCAAATGAATCCGAGTACGGATAAGAAGCAAATCGGCATAAGATGCCATAGAAATAAGCACATCCCAACTACAGGTCTCACGGATCCCCGATCCCGGAATCTCTACACCATACGATCGTTGCCCACATCATCGGCTTCTTCCACCCAAAGATCCGTCCCGAGAAGGTACTGCTCATCCGAATCAAGAATTTATCGTGTGAGACCCTAAGGGTACTCAAGTCTTAATGCCTCTAAAGGGGACACAACACGGGTGACGAATTGCAGCAAAGATAAACCCTAGCAATTCTACAGATAACGCTAACCATCCGCCTAACCAATGATAGACGGATGTCCGTGAATTTAAGTACAACAGTTATAATGGTAATCTCATCCGATCCATCCTCCTCCCTACTTACCGAGGAAGCGATTTAACAACCCCCATCCGTTGGCAATTTTATTAACCATTCCATGAGTATTGCGCTATTTACTAGTCAAGTTACTTTAGTCGATTAAAAGCGATACTTTAGTTATGCTTGTCTATGATCAAGAAATGCTCCAAGTCGTCCATATCCGCGACACGGCTTTCAGAAAGTTTTACCCGCCGGGTGCACCAATAGCAACACACACTCGATCAACCTCGAAAACCAAATCAAAACCCAACGAGGCTTTCACGATCGAACAATCACAAGATTCAGAAATATTTCAGGGGCCACCCTTGAGTAGAACCCGAACGAGTAAGCAAGCTCCGAGACGGACTCAAGGTTAGCGCCAATGGTCAGAAGTTTACGGGAACCCGAAAGTGTGGCTGGGCTTGTCGATACTGCAGAATCACTCCGCCTTCCTAAACAAAGACAAAGATGCTCCTCGCACAATAGTAAATAAAGCAAGAAACATGGCATAAGTACAGATCGTAAATAAAACCTCAAACTAGTTTGTGGCCCCGAGAAATAAGACGGAATCAGGCTCGCCTGTGGGGGTCCCATATACCTCCGGATGTGGATAGCGCGATAAATCAAGGAACAGAATCAAGTACTCGGGGTCTTACGGACACAAGTGAGCAGGAAAACCAAATAGCAGATATTGCTCACCGGTGCCACTTTCTTTAGTTATCCCGAACTACTCAAAGTTAAGTTGTTTAAGTACCTCGTTATTCATCGACTCACAAACCTTACACATGTTGTTCTCGACTCGCATGGCTCAAACAACTCCTATAGTAGTGGCTCATGGGATGGAGGAAACAAGCTTGGTGGGGTTTAAAAGTAAAGGCTATGCATACTTGGGATTCAATTTAATGCAATCGCGACTCAATGATGCAAGAATAAGATAGAGGCAATAGGTATTGTATGTATGCAAGCATGTGGTAGTGCTTGCTGGTGTCTCTGTTGAAGCAAAGGACGGTTCGGTAGTGCTCTGGTTCTCTTGATACAACCCCCTCAAAGGTTCTATCCGAGAAAAACCAAACAAACAAGGCCAACATAAATATAGAGCACAAGCATATGAATAAGATGCGTCAAGAAAACAATCATGCCATGATGAATGATGCACAATTTACATGGCAAGTAAGGTAGCATGGCATGGGTGAGGTGTGGTGGACAAGATAAATAACCATTAAGTGGGTTTTAGTCATATTTCGTTGTCATAACAATTGTTGTTCGCAATATATTTATATGATGCATGCTGCAATTGAAGTTATGGATAGCATAAACAGAAAGGTCTCGTCGAGCTGATCAATTTAGACTATTTATTTGCTTAATTTGGAATTACAAAACATTAGTGGTGAATTAATGAAAATCCAGTGGCAATTGATGGTAATTAACATAACTTGCAATTTTACTTGTGCAAAATGCATAATAGAAGGCATATTTGAATTCCCCTCATTTTCCTGATATCAAAACATATATCATTTGTCTAATTTGGATAAAGTATGCAAAAGTTATTAAAAACTGAATTAGAAAAGAATTTTGAATTTATTTGAAATAAGTTTGAATTTTTAAAACAATCTGAAACGTTTTCTACCCAGCTCAGTTCAGCCTGAGTCGCAGACAGGTGGGCCAGGGGGGGTTTCTCTGGCCCACACGCCAGCGTCTGGGACAAATCTGGACCGCGGGTTGATTTCCCACAACATCAGGACCCTTTTTGCAAAACGCAGCAGACGCACAAGTGGGCTGGCTGGACCGCGGGTTGAGGCGTTGGGAAGTGGAGGGCTAAAGTAGAAAAGCGTCTGGGCTGCTCGCTCAAACTCGACGAACTGAACTTTCGGCAAAAAGCGAGATGGCACGATCTTTCGACGACGATGGCGAAGCTGCACCGGTTATCTCGCCACGACTCAAAAGGGATAGTTGCAGAGGGATGTACCGGCTACAACTTTCGTTAAGAGCGCGACGACAGATCTAGTCTACAGCGAGCGGGGCACGTGCGCGAACAGAGGGGAAAACGCGGCCGCGACTGCACGACGCCGCGCGCGTTCCAGCACAGGCGGTGAGCGCCAGAGCGGCGAGGCGGCATAGCGAACGGGAGGGCGATCTAGGGCAGAAGGACAGCGTGAGCCAGAGGAAGGGGTCGAGGCGGCAGCTTACCGAGGAGGGTCACGGCGGCGACGGTGAGCGTCGGGTGCACGGGGACGGCGTCGAGGTACCGTGTAGAAAGCCTGTTCAAAGCTTCCGTGTCCGTGGGCTCGACCGAGATGCCGGGCGAAGGAGGGACGCCGGCGATGTGGAGGCGGTCCAGCCGCGAGATCACCAGGCGAGACGGCTAGCGGGCAGCGACATGGTGCCGGGGTCGCTTCCTTGGTGGGAAGAAGAAGGAAGGAGGGAAAGGACTAGGTTTGCGGGGGCTGCACTCGAGGATAAGAAGGGCAGGTGGTGACGCGGCTGACGGCGGAAGGACGGCCACCTGCCCGCTGCCTCCGATCTCTTGTCGAGCGATCGACGGCGCCACGCAGAAGAAGAACAGGAGCGACGGCAATGAAAGCAGTCTCGGGCCGGAAGGCGGTGGGCTGTGGGGGAGCCGGGCTGGGGAAGAGAGAGTGTGCTGGGCCATCAAGGCTGGTTGAGGGTGGGTTGTTGTCAGTTTGTCCCTCTCCTCTTAATTCCTTTTCCTTTTATTTTCATTTGTTTTGCTTGATTTTAATTCCTATTACCAATTTTCAAAAGCTTCTGATTTCAAAACCTTTGCACTTTTCACAGGAGTGGACAGAGATTTGACCAAGAAGAGAGGAAAGAGAGGAAGAGGGGTGGTAGGTCTCTAGGGTAGATGAGGCTTCTTTGATGAAGAGAGGGAGTAGATAGGACATGGGGTATGGCTAAACTAGAGAGGGGTAGCTAGGATGGTTAAGGGTATGGTTTTAGCTAGGTATGGATTAGGGTTTGGTTTAGAGATAAGGGTAGATGGTGTGGGGTTGGGTTTTGGTTTTAGTAGAGGGAGGTGTAGTGTAGGGTTTAGTTTTAGGTTAGATAAGAGAGGGGTAAGGGGTGGTTTTAATGGCCCATGCATGATCCAACAAAGGACCAAGCAAGATCCAAGGAGAGGAGGGGGGGATTTAGAGGGGTGCATGCCACATTAGCACAAATGTGCATGGGACATGGGGTAGGGTTTAACTAAGGGATGAAGAGGGAGAGAAGATGAGGAGATCAAACTACAAGCCAACACATGTTTTAAACCAAGGAAGAAAACTCCAACTAGTATTCAAATAAAACCAGAAACTAGACTAGGTGACACTTGCATGGCCCATGCAACACAATTAAAGCCCAATGGTCATATTGTGAAAACAACATTATTTCATGTGGCTTTTAATCCTTGCATTCCCAAAAAGTGGGCAAAGGCCAAGCAAGAGATTATGGGTGGATCCATCCAACAACATGGGCTAGAGATAACTCAAAAAAAAGGCCAAGCCCATATTATTGGATGGTGGAATTATAAGGTGGTGAAAGAAAAGGTGGTGGAGGCAAAAGAGAGATGCCCCCAACTCAACTTGGGCATTTAACAATGTATCAAGAGCCAAATACAATATCAAGAGGCAATACAATTAATCATGCACATGAGATAAGAACCAAACAAGAAAGGGTTTTATATGATGCACAAATGCAAGGTGGTATGATGACATGAGCATGATATGATGATGATGCAACAATTATATGTTGGAGGTGGCCCATTTTATTATTATGACATGTAGCATTACAGGGGTTAGACGACTGGGATGCTACACTAATCAAGGATTACGATCTGGACATTCACTATCACCCTGGTAAAGACAATGTGGTAGCAGCTGCCCTTAGCAGATTGCCGTGCCGCTTGAACTCCATGATTTTGAAGGAGCAACCAAGTTTGCACAAAGAGATGGAAGATTTTCGAATAGAATTAGTAAGTGAAGGATTTTTGGATAGCATAGAACTCCAGCCCACTTTGATCAGTCATATTAAAGAGGCGCAGAAGGGAAATGCTAGTATTGACGGAATCAAGCGTTGTATCGGTATAGGCAAAGTACCCGGATTCACCGAGGACGAAGAAGGAGTTTTGTGGTACAAAGGACGCCTTTGTGTACCAGCAGATTCTGAGTTGAAAGAAGTGATTTTGAAGGAGGCTCATGATACTCTTTATTCTATACATCCCGGAGGAACTAAGATGTATCAAGATTTGAAAGAGCAATTTTGGTGGCATAAGATGAAGAGAGAAATCGGAAGCTATATCGCCAAGTGTGATATATGTTAGCGAGTTAAGGCAGGACATCAAAGACCCGCTGGATTGTTGCAACCATTATAGATTCTGGAGTGTAAATGTGATTCTGTTGGAATGGACTTTATCACTGGACTGACTACTTCTAGTAGGGGAAATGACTCTATCTAGGTCATAGTGGACGGATTTACCAAAGTCGCCCATTTCTTACCCGTCAAGACCACATATCAGAGTTCAAAACTAGCAGAGTTGTACATCGCTAGAATCGTTAGTTTGCATGGAGTCCCCAAGAACATCGTATCGGATCGAGGAACTCAGTTTACCTCGAGATTCTGGAAGAAAGTCCAAGAAGGTTTAGGAACCTGTCTGGATTTTAGCACCGCGTATCACCCTCAGACCGATGGATAAACGGAGCGAGTAAATCAAATACTCGAAGATATGCTGAGAGCATGTGTGTTAGAATATGGATCCAAGTGGGAAGACTGTCTGCCGTTTGCAGAATTTTCATACAACAAGAGTTATAAAGCCAGTTTGCAAATGGCCCCATTTGAATTTATGTATGGAAGGAAGTGTCACACCCCTTTGAACTGGTCGGAAGTAGGAGAGAGTCAGATTTTTGGACCCGACATCCTACGAGAAGCAGAAGAGAAGTTTCACAAGATTCGTGAGCACCTCAAGACAGCCTAATCCAGACAAAAGAGTTACGCCGACAAGAGACGTCGAGACCTCGCCTTCAACATAGGAGATTTTGTTTATCTGAAAGTGTCTCCATTGAAGGGAATGCAGCGTTTCCAACTCAAGGGAAAGTAAGCCCCCAGATATATCGGACCTTTCAAGATTCTGAACCGTCGAGGAGAAGTATCGTATCAATTGGAATTACCCGAAGAGATGTTAGTTGTGCACAATGTGTTCCATATCTCGTTATTTTGCAAGTGTCTCAAAGTCCCAGAGAAGACCGAAGTGTTCAAAAATATCGATCACCGGTCCATAGAGATCAACGATGACCTGACATATCCCGAAGTACCCATCCGTATTTTGTAAGAAGCTTTTCGAACTACCCGAACCCGAAGCATCAAGTTTCTCAAGATTTAGTGGAGCAACCACACAGAAGAGGAAGCTACCTGGGAGCGCGAAGATCACATCAGGACGGAGTTTCCCGATCTCTTCAAATCCTAGGTAATCTTTTCGTCCTTTTTCAAATCTCAGGACGAGATTTTTTTAAGGGGGGAAGGTTTGTAACATCCCAAAAATACTAAACTTGAATCATCAAACTCTAATCATCAAAATTAGGGTTAACAAAAACTTTTCTAAATAAAATTATGAAAGCATGCATATGTGTATGCATTTAATTTGAAATTCTTTTGAACCACCTTGTTTGTGTGTTTCTTTGCTTGTAAAATGTTTCTTAGGTGAAATAAACATCATCTAAACTTTTCCCACATTTTTCCCAAAGACAAGTAAAGCAAAACAAATAAAATAAAGGAATGGTCATTTTGACCAATTTAACTCCCATGCCTACTTTGTCTGTCTCAAACTTTCAGAACCTAACAGAAACTTTTCTGGATTTTGCACCCCTTGATTGTACTCATAACAAAGTATCAAGGCCCACTTTGTGATCATCCATAAACTTTCAAATGCATAGTTTAAATGACAATTCAAAATTGAATCTTTATCATATGGGAGATCCCACTTTTTCAAAAACCACTCAAACAAGCTCAACTTTCAAAACACAAGCATCTGCAGAATCACCAGCACCAATCTAGCACACCCACCAAAAATGTTTTCAAAATTCAAAACGTGAATTCATGCGGCCATTTCATCAAACACTTGGTAGACACAAATCAAACAAAATCAAAACACTATAGTGTGTAGTGTTTTGAGCCTAACTGGTTCCCTATCTAGCTCACAACCATCTCAGTAGATCATCTAGCAAGATTAACCAAGCACTAGCACCACTGTGAGCTTGCCAATATCATCAATGGTGAATAGCCGAGTGCATCCTTGCCACCCCATTGTAGACAGCAAGCTAGGAAACAAACTAGCCATGCCAACCTTGTCTGGGAGATCACCCATGCCTCACCGCCCCCTCTCGACCAGCCCTGCCTCGAAGACACCGAGCACCTGTGAACGCCGCCTGCTTACGCCAACGTGCCGAAAGGCGCCAGAGCGCCACCCTCGACCGAAGCCCACAGCGCGCCGCGATGCATACACGATCGCCGCCGACCTGAGAGACCGCCAGACATCCCGTCACGCCCCATGCCGCCTGACCATCGTCATTGTCGAAGACGCCGCCTCTGCCGCGCAGAGCGTCACGTGTTCCAGACCAACCTGCACCGCCCCACGTCTCACCACCGTATTGTTGAGCATCGCCAGGGAACACCACACCGTCCCCTACCTTCCCCCATGCCAATAGCCGTCTGTACCATCGCCCCCAATGAGCTCACCGTGCGCCCCGTCGGTCCCCTCGCTCGACTATAAATAGAGGCCACCCCCAGCCAAAATGAGCACACCATTCTACTCCCCTCTCCTCACTGATCGTGCCACACCGTTCCTGGAGCAAGGCGAGCAGCACTTCGCCGGAATTTCACCGGAGCCCGCCACCTCTGGAGAAGAAGGGAGCCAACGATTGGAGCCGCCCCAGGAGGAGCCACCGGTACCAGGAGATTCGCCGTCGTCGACTTCGTCGTTCGCCGCCGCACTCCCCGGTGAGCCTCAAAGAACCCCACGGCCGCTAGGTTTATGTCTCGCCGGCGTTGCCCAACGTCGACGATGACTCCCAGCCGTTGGATTAGAACCAGATCGAACGCCCCACATCGCCCGATACCGCTTTGCACCCCCTGTCTCACTGACGATTGGGGACAGCCACTTAAACAGCCTGCGGAAGCGCTACGCTTAGTAGGCCAGCCTGTTAATTTTACCCGCGCAGCCCAACTATTTGAATTAAACTTTTTCCATTTTATTTCAAACACACTTCTATGCCCAGTTTCAAAAATCAACCCAGATCGATTCAGTGCCCCAAATTGATTGAAACTAATTTTGTTAGAAATCTCTGGGAATGCTGAATCCAAGCCCGTTGGATTCAAGTCATTTGGATCTATAGATCACCCATGGTAAAAATAACAAGGCAGGATCTTTTCTTCATTCAAACATTTTTCAAATTTAAACCATAATAGCTTTTGAGTTGATTCCAACTCTCAAAAATCACATTTAACCATACTTTTCAGAATATATAAAAATATATAGGTTTACTTGAAGAAATAATGTTCAAGTAATAAAAGAATGCCCCATAGGCATTTCTAGTCACTTTATTTAATTAAAATAAAATGGTAAAACCTTATTAAATTGTGACACCACTTTAAATCATATTCCCATGGACTAAAATATGTGGTGATGACATGTGTCAACATGATCCCATGTTTGGTTTGGAGAATATTAAATCTTAAGTAGTTTTTCAATGAGTAGAAATTACTTTTCTAAAAATAAAAGGAATTAAACCAAGCTTTAATCTTGTAATGTTAGTGATGATGCTAGATCATCTATAGGACCCTTTTGTGTGACTATTGCAAGTAGTTAAGTATTGTTTGGTGATTGTGTACCTCGTATTTATTCATAGACGCTAGTACCGACCAAGGATACGAGGAGGAAGGAGGATTCTACGAAGAAGAAGACGAGGAGAACTTCAACCACTGCTCTGCACAAGGCAAGCTTTACTAATCAAGTTGACCAATGCAAACCTAATACTACAAGTGAATGTGCAAGCTAACACTTGCAAGATACTCTACTGATGCAACCAACCACTATTTGTTACCATGCCAACTATATGCCTTAAGCATATATGATGATATCCACTTGATAAACCAATCTTAGTTTTACTTGCAAGATTCTTACTTTATTTCTTTATCAAAGATCTTACCTAGATTTTACCTAAGTGAATGGTAGATACTAGAAAGATATGTGAAGGTTGCATAAAGAGCATAAAATTTGGCCTAAGCTAGATAATCTTGATGTCATCCTAAGGCATGAGATTGAACTTAGTTAAAACTCCACTAGTTTACCACCCCTCATTAGTGCTTAACCCCACCTGTAGATGCTAGTGCTAAGCATAAAACTTGATCAACTTTAGATGGGAATACTTCGTGGAAAAATGGTTATGAAAACCTTGGAATGATGGATCATTCTATAGAAATGTTTTGGACATGTGATTCCGAACAACTGATGATTTTGGTGATGAAAATGTTGAGGCATGAGCCTTAGCCCTTTATAAAACTGATGGTTGTCTGGATGCGATACCATTCCAATTTTATCGTACAACCACAATATCCGAAGATTGGGTAGGGCTTGACTGGAAACTTATATACCTTAGTATTAGTTCCCTCACGGCCAAGGTCTGAGCTGAGGCTACCTTGTGAATATTGTCCACTGCGCAGACTCCAAGATGACAGTTGGTCATGGTTGGGAGGCCAAACTCATAGGAGAGGTGCTTATACTAGGGCGTGTAATTGAAAGGTTAGGATTGATTATCCGCATACTTATTATGGTGAATTCAGGATTTGTTCCTGAAGGATGTATCGAATGTTGTGGTGAAAGTGTACAATCTCTACAGAGTGTCAAACTATTAGAATAGCCGCGTCCGCGGTTATGGAAAGTTGGAGTGGCCATACTGTTTCCCCGTCAGACTTTTCAAAATGACTTGTGAAATGAATTGAGACTTTGACTTGACCACAACAGGGTTGTGACATGAGATACAAGTTCCCATTTAGGTGTTATAAAACTTCAACTAGCATTCGTTGCTCCTAAACTTAGTAGAGATAAATCTGTCTTTTGCAAAACAACCCTAGAGCCTAGTGTCCTATTATCAAAAACCCCTTTCACTTGTTAGTATTAGTTTGCGAGTACTTAAAGAGTACTCATGGCTTTGTCCCTGGCTATTCCCATGGCCAGACTATGAAGAGGAGTACCTGGAGGATGGACCCCAGGAAGGTTACGACAACTAGGATCATCTCCCATCGTCAAGATTGCTCGGACCTCAAGATGGAGCTTCGCCCACGCTACCGTTATTATTACGTATTCTGCTGCTTGATGTTGTATTAAGAACTGGATCATGGGATCCCTATTTGTGTAAGAACTTATGTACGGTTTTTAATGGATGATGTACTATGGTATCCAATTCTGTTATGTCTCGCAAAAATGGTAATCCTGGGATTGCGATGTATGGCATAACAGGCATCTGGGATTAAAAATCCGGGTGTTGACAAGTTGGTATCAGACCCATCCTGACCATAGGAGACCCTAGTTAGACTGGACGTTTGAATCAAAAACTTAGTTTCAAAACCAAAGAAAACAAATATTTACAAAAACTTATTCTCATTCTTACCCCTTGGATTCTCTCATGAAAATTCATGTTCCTCAAAAACCCTTAAAAAATACATAAAATTTTGACACACTTGATCACTCTACTAACTTACTCATCCTATATTCTTATAGATGGACGTGAAGTACAACAAGATTTATCAGTTGGGGAATGGAGGAGACCTTATCTTTGAGAGGGATTTGGACCAGCTTTCGGAACTTCTGGAGCATCCGCACCCCGAGTTCTTCGGAGCTCAGCTCAATGATCAAGGAGGAGAAGATCTGCAGTGGCTAATTGTTGCAAGTCTCCGAGGAAAGATTGAACCTCCCACTGCGGAAGTAATTAAGTTTACCTTAAGAGAGAACAACTGGCTCGATGGACTTGCCAGGGCCATGCAGGAAGATCTTTCCCGTCTGTGTGGGCAGAGCATCAATCAGATCAAGGGTACTCGCTTTGAGTTTTGCCCAAGGAGTTATGCAAATGGACAACCACTGGAAGCCCCATACCACCCCAAGCTAAAGACTCAATTGGACCACCTTAGCTTCATGATGTACGATCGTCAGCAGGAGTTAGACAACTGCCATGACTACTCCAACCATAAGTATGCCATCATCAAGACGAAGGACCAAACCATCGCCATGCTAGCAAAGGATCACAAGTCTCGCAGCCGTCAGCTTGACAAGAAGGAGCGCATCATTGCCCGTCTTCGCCACCGCATCTCATCTTTCGAGGAGACCATCCACGAGAGAGACATGCAGTTGGAGGAAAGGGAGAATGCCGGAGAGGATCTTCATGGAGACCCCTACTCCTATCTTAGCGATGACGATGATTTTCTGGAGGATCGGGCTATGGACTTCTTCACCGATGATGATGATTTCGCCTTCATCATGATGATGAGGACGAGGAAGCCACCGATTCCGAGGAGTAGTAGCACTTGAGCACTAGCGTAGTGAGTAGTATTCGGTCCCACTGTATCGTAGTTTCCCGAATGGTTCTTAAAACCATCTGCTTTTCTTTGTTGTGGTGTGTGTTGTACCGTGTGCTATGAATGAATAAATGAATGAAAAGGCAAGTTGCTAAAAAATCTGAGTCAAACTTTAATTTTTTTTCAAAGACCCAAAACTTTAGAAATTTCCCTCTTTTCTCATGATCTATCTCAATCTTCAGATGCCACGTGGAGGAAGTGGTTCATCCCCGGACCCGATGTTGCAGATTCTGCAAATGTTGACTTCTGACCACGAAGCTGAAAGAGCGGAACGTCAAGCCAACATAGCCACACTGCAACAGATAGCCCAGCTTGCCCACAACAACCAAGGCCACGGAAATCAGGACAACCATGGCTCTAAGCTCAAGAATTTCCAGAATACAACCCACCTGTTTTCACTAAGTCAGAAGAACCCCTAGACGCCGATGATTGGCTGCAAACCATGGAAAATAACCTAGAAGTCGCCAGAGTGGAAGCCAACAAGAAAGTTCTGTTCGCCACCCACTATCTAGCCAGAGATGCCAAGGCATGGTGGAACAGTGTTTGCGCAATGACCGGAGGCCAGATGATGACCTGGGAGGAATTCAAGGTCAAGTTTAGCAGAACCCATGTGCCACCAGGTTTGATCAAGATAATGAGAGACGAGTTCAGAGAGGTGAAGCAAGGAAGGATGACTATAGTGGAATACCGTGACAAATTCATGTCATTAGATAGGTATGCCCCGGTTGAGATCGACACCGAAGCCAAGAAGAAAGAAAGATTCCTGAATGGTCTGCATGATGAGATGCAGACTGTGTTAGTCAATATCCCTTTTGCTGATATTGAAGCCCTTGTCAACTCAGCTATCCAGATGGAAGGAAAGATCAACCAAGCCAATGAGAACCGCAAGCGTCGCATGATGCATCAACCAAGAACCCATCAGACCCCAAAGTATCGCCATAACCCGTCTCCAGGATTTGCCCCAAGAACCAACAGACCCCCGATGAACCGTCCGACCTATCCCAACCGTGGAAACCCTAGGCCCAGAGGAAATCACAACAATCCCGACAAATCTAGCAATTTCATCCGTGCCCCACCCAAGTTCAACAACAACAATGCTACCGCCAACACCAACACTGCCCCTAGGACTGGAAGCAATGCTGTGCCTGTAGTAGCAAAGGACAAGTCGCAAGTGACTTGTTATGACTGTGGAAATAAAGGCCACTATTCCAACGAGTGCCCCAACAAGAAGAATGCTATAGCCCCCAATGCCAATGTCCCAGCTCAGCAGCAGCGTCGTTTTCAGCAAGGAAGAAGATTTGCCCCAGGGAATTCACTCAACCTCAACGGCTGTCTTTTTTTCATGCATGCTGAAGAAGCTCAGGAAGCGCCAGACGTCGTGCTAGGTATGTTTTTGGTTAATTCAGTACTTGCAAGAGTGTTGTTTGATTCTGGTGCATCGCATTCATTTGTCACCGAAGAATTTGCATGCACTAGTAAAATTCAACCAACCAAACTGAAGCATGTTATGATTGTTCAAATTCCCGGATCAACCACCAAGGCTAGGAAAATTTGCAAAGCCGTCCCTATCCGAATCCATGGCATAGATTTTTATGCAAATCTGATAGTACTCGGAACTAAAGGTTTGGAAGTAGTACTAGGAATGGATTGGATGTCCAAACATAAAGGATTGATTGACTGTGCCAAGAAAGCAATAACCATGACCAATACCGCCGGAATATCAGTCGAGCATATATCTGAAACCTTACCTCGCCAATTCAAATGCAACAAGAGTATAGCCCAACCTACCATTGACCAAGTCCGGATAGGTTGTGAATACCCCGATGTGTTTCCAGATGTTTTGCCCGGTATGCCCCCAGATCAGGATATCGAGTTTATCATCGAACTAATTCCCGGAACCGGACCCATAGCCCAGAGACCCTATAGTACTAACCCGTCAGAGTTTGCAGAACTGAAGAAGAAACTGGATTCCATGCTGGAAATTGGATTGATTCAACCCAGTGCGTCACCTTGGATATCACCTGTCTTGTTTGTGGATAAGAAGGATGGAGGTAACCGTTTGTGTATGGATTATCAGAAATTGAATGATGTCACCATCAAGAACAAGTACTCCTTGCCCAAGATAGAAGATTTGTTTGATCAGTTGACCGGTGCCAAAGTGTTTTCTAAGATTGATCTTAGAACTGGCTATCATCAACTCAAAATTCATGCAGAGGATATTCCAAAGACTGCCTTTACCACCATATATGGATTGTATGAGTATACAGTCATGTCTTTCGGACTAACCAATGCCCCCGCTTATTTCATGAATCTCATGAATAAGATTTTTATGGACTTCCTGGATAAGTTTGTCGTTGTTTTAATCGATGACATTCTGATTTATTCCAAATCATCAGAAGAACATGAGCTACACCTAAGGACCATTCTTGGAACCCTTAGAGAGCATCAGCTGTATGCAAAGTTTAGCAAATGTGAATTCTGGTTACAAGAGGTAGGATTCCTCGGTCACATTGTATCAGCCAGAGGAATTGCCGTTGACCCTGCCAAAGCGAAAGATGTTGAAGATTGTCTAGCCCCAACCACTCAAACCCAAGTTCGTGCATTTCTCGGATTGGCGGGATATTACCGCAAATTCATAGAAGGATTCTCGAGTATCGCCAGACCCATGACCCAATTGCTGAAGAAGGACAAGAAGTTTGAATGGACCGACAAATGTGAAGCAAGTTTTCAAGAACTCAAGAGGATATTGATTTCAGCCCCAATCTTGATCATGCCAGATATCACGAAGCCCTTCGATGTGTATTGTGATGCATCCAAGATCGGTCTCGGATGTGTGCTAATGCAAGAAGGCAAAGTTATATCTTATATATCTCGACAACTGAAGCAACATGAGCAAAACTACCCAACCCATGACCTCGAACTCGCAGTCGTAGTTCTAGCCCTGAAAACATGGAGACATTACCTGATGGGAAACCGTTGTGAGATCTATACGGATCACAAGAGCCTAAAGTATATATTCACTCAGAAGGAGCTGAATATGAGGGAGAGAAGATGGATTAAGCTAATCAAGGATTACGATCTGGACATTCACTATCACCCTGGTAAATCCAATGTGGTAGCAGCTTCCCTTAGCAGATTGTCGTGCCGCTTGAACTCCATGATTTTGAAGGACCAACCAAGTTTGCACAAAGAGATGGAAGATTTTTGAATAGAATTAGTAAGTGAAGGATTTTTGTCTAGCATAGAACTCCAGCCCACTTTGATCAGTCAGATTAAAGAGGCGCAGAAGGGAAATGCTAGTATTGACGGAATCAAGCATTGTATCGGTACAGGCAAAGTACCCGGATTCACCGAAGACGAAGAAGGAGTTTTGTGGTACAAAGGACGCCTTTGTGTACCAGCAGATTCTGAGTTGAAAGAAGTGATTTTGAAGGAGGCTCATGATACTCTTTATTCTATCCATCCCGGAGGAACTAAGATGTATCAAGATTTGAAAGAGCAATTTTGGTGGCATAAGATGAAGAGAGAAATCGTAAGCTATATCCCCAAGTGTGATATATGTCAGCGAGTTAAGGCAGGACATCAAAGACCCGCTGGATTGTTGAAACCATTACAGATTCCGGAATGTAAATGGGATTCTGTTGGAATGGACTTTATCACTGGACTGACTACTTCTAATAGGGGAAATGACTCTATCTGGGTCATAGTGGACAGATTGTCCAAAGTCGCCCATTTCTTACCCGTCAAGACCACATATCAGAGTTCGAAACTAGCAGAGTTGTGAAATGGATCGTATGGGCACCTAGAGGGGGAGGGGTGAATAGGTGCTAACCAATTTTTAATACTTTTTCAATTTTAGGCTTGACACAAAGTAAATTCTCTAGATATGCAACTACGAGAATTTCCCTATATGTAACCCTAACTACTAAGCACGTAAAAGAGGAGCGAGGAAACCGTAGTGGAGCACACGGAGACACAGGGATTTGTTTTACCGCAGTTCCTTCCTTGTTAAGGGAAGTACATCTGCGTTGGAGGGGTGGGCGGTTCTAAGACCACCACGCCACAATAGGCCTCACCCTATTCTCTGATGGATCTCGCCACGAGAGGCCTGATCCACCTTCTCCACTATTGGACCCCTTCGAGGCGGGAACCGGTGCCTTTTACAACACTATCGGGGCTCACACCCACAACCGAATTGGGGGCTCCCGAGATGACAACAAGCTGCCACAAGAACAAGGTTTATCGATATAAACAAAAACGAGGATCTAGATATTTGCAAGAAATACTAGATCGGAGGTTCTCCAAATGAATGGAGAGGAGATGTAGCGCTTGATTGCTGATGATGAAGATCGAGTTCTCCTCCTTCGATTCCCCAAGGGATGGGGCCTTTGGGTGGATCTAGGTGGAGCACTCTTGGATGAAGCTTTCAGATCTGATCTGGTCCTTTTCGAAATGAATCATGAGTTCTGGCAGGAGGGGGATGGCTGGCTTAAATACCCCCTCCCCAGATCTGGCCGTTGCACAACTTTGGGGGCGGATTATCCGCCCCCCACTTGGGGCGGATTATCCGCCCCATGGGAAAACTCCGCCCAAAGGGCGGATTCTCCGGGGGAAACTCCACCCCCTCTCTGGGGCTTGCGCCTTGGTGAAGCTTGGTGAAGTTCTTGGGGGGCGGATAATCCGTCCCTCCTGAGGGGCGGATTATCCGGCCAGACCGGAAAGTTCGGCCAAAACTCCGCCCCCTCTCTGTGGCTTGCGCCTTGGCGATGAGCAGGGGGGCGGATTATCCGACCTCCCTGAGGGGCGGATTATCCGGCGGGGCCGGAAAATCCGGCCAAAATTCCGCCTCTTCCGGGCTTGCGCTGCAAAGGGAGGCGGATTATCCACTCGGGTGGGGCCGGATTATCCGCCCCCAAAGGCAGAGTTCTTTTCCCTTTATTCTCAAATAGAGCTGCATCACTTCAACACACATTAAATGATCCTTGGTATTGTTATCTAACACACAAAACACTAGGGATTAAGAAATGTTCTTTCAATCTCCCCCTTTTTGGTGTTAGATGACAATACTAGGATTTGGAATAAAACCGACAAATGCCACCTTAAATAATGAAAGACGCTCCCCCTAGATGTGTGCATATTTAAGATTTGCATTTGAATACAAATACACACACTAGGGAGAACACTACTTTAAGGTTTGGGAAAGGTTTGGGAAATAAGGTCATACCACCGGGATGAGAATATAGCCAAAGCATACATAGATAATCCCATGAATCCATAATAGATAAAATCCAGAATTCCAAGAATACCAAACATAGTGGAGTACGACATAGTCTTACATAGACAAACACAAATAGCAAACGAGTTCACGCTAGAAAAGGCACAAGCAAGCAAATAAAAACGACTAAAATCGAAGAGCTTGTGCCCGACCCTTGCAAATCCACGAGACCTAATAGAACTACTTCTCCCCCTTTGGCATCGAAACGCCAAAAAGGAAGAAGAGCGATGCTAACTCCCCTGGACACCTAGAATTCACACCCAAATTTGCAATAATCAACTCAATCAAAAGCCAAATTTGAGTGTGGTTTCCATAAGAACATGAGATATGCAAGAAAATCCAACGAGACCAATGAAAAACCAACTCTTCTCGAGGAAGAGGGCGGTGGCCGAAGCCACCATGTTGGAGCGCATGGCATGACACCGCAAGATGTATCTTGAGTTCAAAACCAATGCTCATCGATGACCCACATATCACAAAATGATATTAAGGGAAATGATTTTACTTGCTTTCGGCATTATGGGGGGAGGATTGGCCCAATCAATTAGGACCACACTCCCCCTATGTCTATGCCCGCATCTAAACCAAATACATGAATAAGCGCAGGTGAGTGTGCAAGGGTAGTCAAGCCAAGCTCCTTGAATCTATGATATTTAGCTCATTCCTCAAATAACAAAATCTTGCTTCATCAAGAGGCTTCGTGAAAATATCAGCAAGTTGGTTCTTCGTGCTCACAAAGGATAGAGCAATATCTCCACGAGCAACATGATCCCGAATAAAGTGGTTGCGAATCTCTATATGTTTTGTTCTTGTATGCTGCACCGGATTGTAAGCAATTTTGATAGCACTTTCATTGTTTCATAAAAGAGGCACTTTGTCACAATTGACACCATATTCCTTTAAAGTTTTCCTCATCCATAACAATTGAGTACAAGCACTTGCAGCAACAACATATTCAGCTTCGGCGGTTGAGAGTGAAATACAATTCTGTTTCTTTGATGACCAACACACTAGAGACCTGCCCAAGAATTGGCATGCACCAGAGGTTGATTTCCTATCATCTTTGTCACCAGCCCAATCTGAATCAGTGTAACCACATAGAGATAAACTTGAACCCTTGGTATACCATAGCCCAAAATTTGGGGAATGAACCAAATATCGGAAGATTCGCTTGACTGCCACTAAGTGGCTTTCTTTAGGAGCGGCTTGGTACCTTGCACACACTCCTACACTTAATACGATATCGGGCCTATATGCGCAAAGGTAAAGGAGAGAGCCGATCATGGATTGGTATACCTTTTGATCCACGTCTTTACCCTTGGGATTGAGCTCAAGATGGCACTTTGTTTGCATTGGGGTAGCAACGTCATTGAGATCCGTCATCTTGAACCTTTTGAGCATGTCTTGGACGTACTTAGCTTCATTAATAAAGGTTCCCTCTCTAAGTTGTTTGATCTCAAATCCAAGAAAGAACCTGAGCTCACCCATCATGGACATCTCAAACCTGTCAGTCATAAGCTTTGAAAATTCATCGTTAAAATCTTGGTTAGTAGAGCCAAAAATAATGTCATCTACATAGAGTTGGCATACAAAAAGCTCCCCATTAACCTTCTTAGTAAAAAGAGTGGGATCGATTTGCCCAACTTCGAATCCACGGTCTAGCAAAAGCTCTTTAAGGTGCTCATACCACGCACGTGGGGCTTGTTTAAGGCCATAGAGCGCCTTATCGAGTTTATAGACATGGTTCGGAAATTTGGGGTCCTCAAACCCCGGGGGCTGCTTGACGTATACTAACTCGTGTAGAGGACCATTAAGGAAAGCGCTCTTAACATACATTTGTTGTAATTTAAAATTATGATGGGCTGCATATGCAAGAAGGATACGGATGGACTCAAGGCAAGCCACGGGAGCGTAGGTCTCGCCAAAATCAATTACTTCTACTTGAGAGAATCCTTGAGCCATGAGTGGTTCTTTATTCCTCACAACAATGCCATTTTCATCCTGTTTGTTCTTGAAGATCCACTTGGTGCCGATAACATTGCGTCAATCCTTTGGTTTTTCTACGAGCTTCCAAACTTTGTTGTGTTTGAAGTTATTTAATTCTTCATGCATTTCAACAACCCAATCGGGGTCTTCAAGAGCATCAAAAACCTCCTTCGGTTCAACCATGGAAATGTGATCTTGATGATCACAGAAGCTTGCAAGCTCTCTTCTAGTGGATACCCTTTGTCGTAGATCACCAACAACCTTGTCAAGAGTGTGACCTCTTAGTTCAAGGTTCCGATCAGCACGAGCCTTGCGACGAGCCTCAATGTCCTTATTGTTTCTAGGAGGAGTGGATTCAGTTGTTGTATCCTTGTCTTGATTACTCCCTTGCCCTTGATCTTGATCACCGTTACTGCCAGAAGATTGTTGCTGAACATTTTGTTCAGGCCCGGATAATCCGCCCCTTGGAGGGGCCGGACTATCTGGCCTGGGAGGAGGAGTATCAGAACCATCTTCCTGAGAAAGCCTGACTGGAGTTGGAGACCCAGGGACGGATAATCCACCCCTAGGGGCCGGAGAGTCCGGCCTGGGAGCTTCAGAGTTGTTGACTTCTCCTTCGGATCCTCTGGAACGAGTTGGAGTGCCAGGGGCGGATTGTCCGCCCCTTGGAGGGGCGGATAGTCCGTCCTGGGACTACCAACTTGTCCAGGGGACAGATGGTCTTCAGCAGATTGTGGTGTTGGTGCAGGATTGTCTCCAACAGTAGGAGCTTGTTGATCTTGTGTAGATGAGGGCTCCACATGTGTGGAGCATTGTCCTTCCCGATCTGCCACAAGGGGTTCCTCAATGGGGCGGAAAAATCCCACGCCCATTCTTCTTATGGCATCTTGGGGTATTTCAACATCTGCATCACAAACACCAACTAGCCCTACAAAGGAGCCGTTATTTTCATCGAACTCCACACTACAAGATTCTACAACAATCCCAGTGAGCTTGTTGTAGACTCTATAAGTGTGGGATTCGGCACCGTAACCAACAAAAATACCTTCTAAAGCCTTGGAATCAAATTTTGACAAACGAACACCTTTAATAAGAAAGAAGCACTTACACCCGAATACCCTGAAGTATGAGATGTTGGGTTTGTTACCGGTAAGTATTTTATATGGGGTCTTGTCCAAGATCTTTCGAAGGTAGAGCCGGTTTGATGAGTGACAAGCAGTGGAAATGGCTTTAGCCCAAAAATTATAAGGAGACTTGAATTCAGCTAGCATAGATCTTGCCATATCCATCAAAGTCCGGTTCTTCCTCTCGGCTACACCATTTTGTTGAGGGGTGTACGCAGCGGAATATTGGTGTCTAATCCCCTCTTCTCTAAGAAACTCGTTTAAAGTGTAGTTATTGAATTCTGAGCCGTTGTCACTTCTAATTGCCAAGATGGGAACATTGTGTTGACGTTGAACTTCATTGGCAAAGTCGATGACAGTTTGTTGAGTCTCACTTTTCATCTTGAAGAAATATACCCATGTATATCTTGAGTAGTCATCGACAATGACCAAGTAATATTTCTTCCCACCAAGACTTGCATGAGAAGGAGGACCAAATAAATCCACATGAAGTAATTCCAAGATCCTCTTTGATGACACAATAGTCTTCCTCTTGTGGGGAGAGTCATGCATTTTTCCTTCAACACAAGCCCTGCAAACACGATCTTTGGCAAAAGAGACATTGTCTTTTAGTCCAAGGATGTGGCCACCCTTTTGGAGACTTTGCAAAGTTCTCATGTTGACATGGGCTAAACGGCGATGCCATAGCCAGCCCACGTCGGCCTTTCCGAATAGACACATCGGACCCGAAGTGGTTTTCCCCGAGAAGTCCACCTCATACAGGTCATTTTCGACATATCCAACGAAAGCGACATTTAGAGACTTGCTCCATAAGAGTACCACCAAATCATCATCGATAAAAACAGCAAAACCCATCTTGCCAAGGGCACGAACAGAAAGAAGATTGTAGCCAAGGGTCTCAACAAGCATGACGTCCACGAGAGAGATATCGTGGGTAACCACAACCTTGCCAAGACCCAATACTTGAGATTTAGACTTATCACCATAGGAGACTGTAATATTATCAAGATTTGGACGCATCTCCGTGATGATATCCTTGCTTCCGGTCATATGACTAGTGCAGCCACTATCCAGCACCCATTTCGACCCACCAGAAGCATAGCCCTGCAAGAAAATTACTTCTTGGTTTTAGGTACACATTTTTCAATGGGTCCTTTCATGTTAGTAACAAAGGTCTTTGGGACCCAAATAGACCAAGCAATATATTCATCAAAAGGACCAACATAATAATCATAAACATCGCCATAGTCATCACAAAAGAGTTCATAATTCGGATTGTGAGTTCCTGCAAAACCAATATTATTAGTCTTGTCTTTTGTGACAACCTTCTTAGCAGTGCTTGTCTTTAATTGCACATTCTTGGTCTTGTTCTTCTTGGTTTTCTTCTTCTTAGACTTGGTGACATACCCAAGTCCCTCTTTACCATGATTTGACCTTTGCTTGCCAAGGACTTCATCAAGCACACCTTTGTCCTTTGTAGTGATGTCCTTGATCACTTCTTTTTCCACACTAGCATTTTTCTTGTTACTATATGTTGAGTTGGACGAGCTAGGAGTATCATATTCGGCCAATCGACTTTGAAGCTGATCATGTGACTCATTGAGAATAGAGAACTCGTTTTTCAACGCCTTGTGAGCATTGTCAAGTTTCTCCAATTCCTCGGAGAGTCTATCATGAGCAGCCCCAAAGTCAATCCTTTCCTTCTTTAACTTCTTTGCCTTGGTGACAGCATTGTCACGTTCCTTAACGAGTTTAGTCACAATTTCTTCATGTGACTCTTCCATAGACTCAAGCCTCTCTTCAAGAGAGACCCGAGCTTCTTCTTCTTCTTCAAGAGCATTTTTTAGGGATGCAATTTCCATTGCATCCTCCCTTTCAATTTTGCCCTTTTCTTCGAGGAGTGCTTCGTTTTGGGCCAGCTGATCCATAAGAGCCTCAAAACGAACTTTGTGCTCACCTTGCAAGTTAGTATAGAAATAATCCAAAGAAATAATCTCTTCTTTAACCTTAAGACTAGCAGGATCATCCATGTCTATCATAGCCTTGGGAAAAGAAGAGTTAGAAGAAGTTACCTCGGAGCTTCTTGCCATGAGGCAAGTAGCATTCTTGTTGATGATGTTTTCGTCGAGAGTCGAAGAGAGATGTTGATGTAGATGTGGTGGCTATAGCAGCCACCTCTTGAGAGCTATCGTCCTCGTCCTCATCTTCACTCCCCGATGAATATTCTTCTTGAGCCACTAGAACAATCTTTGGTTGCTCCTTGAAAGGAGCATTCTTCTTTACAAACTATTTCTTACGTGGAGCTTTTGATTTGTCCTTGAAAATGAGTCTTCCTCCATTATCCTCTCTACTTTGATATGGACACTACCATTTAAGTGCAGCCGGTCACCACAATTAAAGCATGTTCTCAGCTTGGGACCATTTTGTTTTCTTCCATAGGCTCCACTCTTGCGATCTAGTTCAGCTTTAGCCTTGGCTGGATCTTTCCAAAAGTTTCTTGCATAAAGAGCCAAGTATTGTCCATGGATCCTTTTTATATCTTCGGGACAGTCCAGACCTTCTACCGCATATTCATCATGATCAATCACACTAGTCTTCAAAGACATGTTGACCCCCTTTTGCATCCCCATAGCTCGAGCACGAGCATCTTCGGCATTCTTGGAAGCCACTTTGAAGGCGGCCATTTCTTGCATTACCTCATTGGATGACATGAGGTGATAATTATGCCTACCTTGGAGACTTTTCAAATCTGTGGGCTCAAATGGCATAAGAGCACGACATTAGCTTGATCCAAGCATCATCAACATGAGCTGCACCGTGGTTTCTGAAGGTTGTAGCTATTGCCTTGAGCCTCCTATACATGTCCTCGTGGTCTTCTCCATCCAGCATATAAAATCCTTCAACTTCATTGCTCAAGGCATCATATCTATTCCTTCTCATACTTTCATTTCCGATGAAGAGTTCGGTGAGAGCATCCCAAGCTTCTTTAGCTGTGCTAAAATGCTGAATGTGTGGCATGTCTTTGTCACCCACACCAAGTTGTATCATGTGTAGAGCTGTAGCATTGAGTTGGCTATCGACCACTTCTCTCCTTGTGAGATTGTTAGGATTTCCAATGTGAAGACCATTTTCGATGATCTTCCACAACTCTATGGAGGAACTGCACACATGAGATTTCATTAAAAATTGCCATTGAGAGAAAGTAGATGCTGAAAGTTTGGGTGGATCACCCCTATTATGTATATGTGGGTGAGGAATAGGCGGATCAGGGGAATACACATGATAAACCTCATTGTATCCATCCTTACTACTATCCTTTTTCGAGGAGGAGCTCTTACTAGTATCATCACCTACCACTTCGTTATCTTTGGAAACAGTTTTACCCGTTTCCTTGGATTGCGGAGTGGTATCCTCAGAGTTAGATGGAGGTGATGCTGCGGATGTGGAGA
Organism: Avena longiglumis; assembly: GCA_030063025.1. Lineage (NCBI taxonomy): Eukaryota > Viridiplantae > Streptophyta > Magnoliopsida > Poales > Poaceae > Avena > Avena longiglumis. The sequence goes on from CP125974.1 coordinate 253,963,216, forward strand.
GACGCATTATTAATTGACGCATCTCTTCCATCTTAGCCTCCATTGAACTCACCAAGGTTGTTTCCAAAGACTTGAGATCATTCATGGTGACTACCACCAGAGCATCACTCCCATCTCCCTTGGAACCCATACTTCTCTTAGGCGGTTAAGCCCAAAATAAGAGCCGAGGCTCTGATACCAATTGAAATGGATCGTATGGGCACCTAGAGGGGGGGGGGTGAATAGGTGCTAACCAATTTTTAATACTTTTTCAATTTTAGGCTTGACACAAAGTAAATTCTCTAGATATGCAACTACGAGAATTTCCCTATATGTAACCCTAACTACTAAGCACGTAAAAGAGGAGCGAGGAAACCGTAGTGGAGCACGCGGAGACACAGGGATTTGTTTTACCGCAGTTCCTTCCTTGTTAAGGGAAGTACATCTGCGTTGGAGGGGTGGGCGGTTCTAAGACCACCACGCCACAATAGGCCTCACCCTGTTCTCCGATGGATCTCGCCACGAGAGGCCTGATCCACCTTCTCCACTATTGGATCCCTTCGAGGCGGGAACCGGTGCCTTTTACAACAATATCGGGGCACACACCCACAACCGAATTGGGTGTTGGGCCACGCAGAGATAAAACAAAACTTTTCCTCTAACGTGGTGATCCCAAGACCTAGCTGAGGTAGAAAGCCACGAGGTTTACCACTAGACGCGCGGTTGCGGATTACTGATGAAGCGTCGATTGATGCGTGCAGTCCTCACGATCCGATCGCCCCGGTGCTGATTGTACAACACCTCCTGGTATCCACATCGCATAAGGAGGAGCGCCCGGCGAATCGCTAGGTTCGATTACGGCTGGACTGTCAGGGAGCTAGGGTTTCCAACACATGGAATGACCTAACCGAACAACGATTAACCTTTCTAGGTTCGTGCTCCACTATATATAGGAGTGAACGTGGGCTCTCGTCATGGCGACCCATTCACTAAAGCCCATATAACATTAGTCACCGTGAGTCCAACTCACTAACTCAGTCCTAATCTGGTTTAGGTCCAACCCAAACAGATTATATGTTCAGATCCAATCCGAACATGCTCCCGCTCTTAAGTGTGTGACCCCGCAGGCTCATGGTTACTTGGACACGATTAGAGTCCAACTCACAATCGATCAATCGGCATCGGCTCCTAGCAGAACGTACCGATTCCCAAGTACCAAAGAGTCATGACGACTTGCCTTTTCAATGCGACTTTGCCCGAGTCCCTTTTGCCTCACGATATACCTTGTCGACTATAGGCGAATATATGTCATCCCTTAAATAGTCCGACTCTTCTCGATCCTAGATAAGTGACTCACCCGACTAACTTAGTCGATCGCCTCGTTAACACTTAACCGAGTCGCGCATGGCCATGCTTTTGAATCATATCTCACGAGAGGGCCAGAGAATATCTCTCCAGTGGAGGGCAAAATCCCATCTTGGTTATTCACATCACGCAGCTTGATTCTCGGTCGACCAACCCCGCTTTATAATCGCGATTCACGGATCAGCGTTGATGTAACCTAAGTCGGTGATCCTCAACTCGGACTATGCAACAACCTCAGTCTAAGGATTACATTGATTGAGATATACAAATGACGGCTTAGTTCGTTGTACCTCAATATGGGTCAATCCGACTCGCTAAACTCTTTAGCCTAGTCTGTGTAAGTTGGAATAGCATCTCCATGCCCATGACAAGTGGAACCGAGTCATCAAGCCAACTTTCACATTGGTCTAAGTTGTGTGTCCAGCACAACCTCAATGACCAAGGATATTTAGTACAAACAACATGAATGCATAGTTCCACAACTGAATCACATATTCAATGATACACATCAGATGTTTATACAAGGACTACTTAATAACTTTATGAATACAATGGGAAATATCATCATACATGATTGCCTCTAGGGCATATTCCCAACATTGGGGGCTCCCGAGATGACAACAAGCTGCCACAAGAACAATGTTTATCGATATAAACAAAAACGAGGATCTAGATATTTGTAAGAAATACTAGATCGGAGGTTCTCCAAATGAATGGAGAGGAGATGTAGCGCTTGATTGCTGATGATGAAGATCGAGTTCTCCTCCTTAGATTCCCCAAGGGATGGGGCCTTTGGGTGGATCTAGGTGGAGCACTCTTGGATGAAGCTTTCAGATCTGATCTGGTCCTTTTCGAAATGAATCAAGAGTTACGGGAGGGGATGGCTGGCTTAAATACCTCCCCAGATCTGGCCGTCACAACTTTGGGGCGGATTATCCGCCCATGGGAAAATCCCGCCCCAAGGCGGATTCTCGGGAAACTCCGCCTCTCTGTGGCTTGCGCCTTGGCGATGAGCAGGGGGGTGGATTATCCGGCGGGGCCGGAAAATCCGGCCAAAATTCCGCCCCCCTTCTGGGGCTTGCGCCTGCTTGGGCAAAGGGAGGGGCGGATTATCCACCCCTGGTGGGGTCGGATTATCCGCCCCCAAAGGCAGAGTTCTTTTCCCTTTATTCTCAAATAGAGCCGCAACACTTCAACACATATTAAATGATCCTTGGTATTGTTATCTAACACACAAAACACCAGGGATTAAGAAATGTTCTTTCAAGTTGTACATCGCTAGAATCGTTAGTTTGCATGGAGTCCCCAAGAACATCGTATCGGATCGAGGAACTCAGTTTACCTCGAGATTCTGGAAGAAAGTCCAAGAAGGTTTAGGAACCTGTCTGGATTTCAGCACCGCGTATCACCCTCAGACCGATGGACAAACGGAGCGAGTAAATCAAATACTCGAAGATATGCTGAGAGCATGTGTGTTAGAATATGGATCCAAGTGTGAAGACTGTCTGCCGTTTGCAGAATTTTCATACAACAACAGTTATCAAGCCAGTTTGCAAATGGCCCCATTTGAATTTATGAACGGAAGGAAGTGTCGCACCCCTTTGAACTGGTCGGAAGTAGAAGAGAGTCAGATTTTTGGACCCGACATCCTACGAGAAGCAGAAGAGAAGGTTCACAAGATTCGTGAGCACCTCAAGACAGCCCAATCCAGACAAAAGAGTTACGCCGACAAGAGACGTCGAGACCTCGCCTTCAACATAGGAGATTTTGTTTAGCTGAAAGTGTCGTCATTGAAGGGAATGCAGCGTTTCCAACTCAAGGGAAACTTAGCCCCCAGATATATCGGACCTTTCAAGATTCTGAACCGTCGAGGAGAAGTATCGTATCAATTGGAATTACCCGAAGAGATGTTAGATATGCACAATGTGTTCCATATCTCGTTATTTTGCAAGTGTCTCGAAGTCCCAGAGAAGACCGAAGTGTTCAAAAATATCGATCACCGGTCCATAGAGATCAACGATGACCTGACTTATCCCGAAGTACCCATCCGTATTTTGGAAGAAGCTTTTCGAACTACCCGAACCTGAAGAATCAAGTTTCTCAAGATTCAGTGGAGCAACCACACAGAAGAGGAAGCTACCTGGGAGCGCGAAGATCACATCAGGACGGAGTTTCCCGATCTCTTCAAATCCTAGGTAATCTTTTCGTCCTTTTTCAAATCTCGGGACGAGATTTTTTTTAAGGGGGGAAGGTTTGTAACATCCCAAAAATACTAAACTTGAATCATCAAACTCTAATCATCAAAATTAGGGTTAACAAAAACTTTTCTAAATAAAATTATGAAAGCATGCATATGTGTATGCATTTAATTTGAAATTCTTTTGAACCACCTTGTTTGTGTGTTTCTTTGCTTGTAAAATGTTTCTTAGGTGAAATAAACATCATCTAAACTTTTCCCACATTTTTCCCAAAGACAAGTAAAGCAAAACAAATAAAATAAAGGAATGGTCATTTTGACCAATTTAACTCCCATGCCTACTTTGGCTGTCTCAAACTTTCAGAACCTAACAGAAGCTTTTCTGGATCTTTGCACCCCTTGATTGTACTCATAACAAAGTATCAAGGACCACTTTGTGATCATCCAGAAACTTTCAAATGCATAGTTTAAATGACAATTCAAAATTGAATCTTTATCATATGGGAAGATCCCACTTTTTCAAAAACCACTCAAACAAGCTCAACTTTAAAAACCCAAGCATCTGCAGACTCACCAGCACCAATCTAGCACACCGACCAAAAATCTTTTTAAAATTCAAAACTTGAATTCATGCAGCCATTTCATCAAACACTTGGTAGACACAAATCAAACAAAATCAAACACTATATTGTGCAGTGTTTTGAGCCTAACTGGTTCCCTATCTAGCTCACAACCATCTCAGTAGATCATCTAGCAAGATTAACCAAGCACTAGCACCACTGTGAGCTTGCCACCCCAGTGTAGACAGCAAGCTAGGAAAGAAACTATCCATGCCAACCTTGTCTGGGAGATCACCCATGCCTCACCGCCCCCTCTTGACCAGCCCTGCCTCGAAGACACCGACCAGAGCACCCAGGAATGCCGCGCCCGTGCCTCTGCCAACCGTGCCGAGCGTGCGCCAGGGCGCCACCCTCGACCAAAGCCCACAGACCGCGCGCCGCCCTCGCCGCGTGCATACACGATCGCCACCGACCCAGGAGACCGCCAGACATCCCCGTTCGCCACCCCATGCCGCACAGCCACCGCTCGCTGTCGAAGACGCCGCCTCTGCCGCGCAGAGCATCGCGTGTTCCAGACCAACCCGCACCGTCCCACGTCTCGCCACCATATCGTTGAGCATCGCCAGGAAACACCGCACCGTCCCCTACCTTCGCCCATGCCAATAGCCGTCTGTACCATCGCCCCCGACGAGCTCACCGTGCACCCCGTCGGTCCCCTCGCTCGACTATAAATAGAGGCCACCCCCAGCCGAATTGAGCACACCATTCTACTCCCCTCTCCTCACTGATCGTGCCACACCGTTCCTGGAGCAAGGCGAGCAGCACTTCGCCGGAATTTCACCGGAGCCCGCCGCCTCTGGAGAAGAAGGGAGCCAGCGATTGGAGCCTCCCTAGGAGGAGCCACCGGTACTAGGAGATTCGCCGTCGTCGACTTCGTCGTTCGCCCGCCTCGCCGACCCTCGCCTGCACCCCAGTGAGCCCTCAGCAACCCCCACTGGCCGCGCTAGGTTTCTGTCTCGCCGGCGTTGCCCAACGTCGATGATGAATCCCACCAGTTGGATTAGAACCAGATCAAACGCCCCACATCGCCCCATACCGCTTCGCACCCCCTGTCTCACTGACGAGTGGGGACAACCACTTAAACAGCCCACGGAAGCGCTACGCTTAGCAGGCCAGCCCGTTAATTTTTCCCGCGCAGCCCAACTATTTGAATTAAACTTTTTCCATTTTATTTAAACACACTTTTGTGCCTAGTTTCAAAAATCAACCCAGATCGATTCAGTGCCCCAAATTGATTGAAACTAATTTTGTTAGAAATCTCTGGGAATGCTGAATCCAATCCCGTTGGATTCAAGTCATTTGGATCTATAGATCACCCATGGTAAAAATAACAAGGCAGAAGCTTTTTTGCATTCAAACATTTTTCAAATTTAAACCATAATAGCTTTTGAGTTGATTCCAACTCTGAAAAATCACATTTAACCATACCTTTCAGAATATATAAAAATATATAGGTTTACTTGCAGAAATAATGTTCAAGTAATAAAAGAATGCCCCATAGGCATTTATAGTCATTTTATTTAATTAAAATAAATGGGTAAAACCATATTAAATTGTGACACCACTTTAAATCATATTCCCATGGACTAAAATATGTGGTGATGACATGTGTCAACATGATCCGATGTTTGGTTTGGAGAATATTAAATCTTAAGTAGTTTTCCAATGAGTAGAAATTACTTTTCTAAAAATAAAAGGAATTACACCAAGCTTTAATCTTGTAATGTTAGTGATGATGCTAGATCATCTATAGGACCCTTTTGTGTGATGATTTCAAGTAGTTAAGTATTGTTTGGTGATTGTTGTTAGACCCCTCCTTTATAAAGGAAAGGATCCCTGTGATTGCAATGCTAGTCCCTGGATCAATGCTAGCATCCACAGTTTAAGATGAAGTACACAGATACAAAGGTCGTTTATTACATTCATTCCAGAGATAAAACATAGTCTTTTACCACTCAGGTCCATAGGCCTAATACAAGAGTTTAAGGAATAAGTAAATAAACATAAGTCTTCATCTTCATGTGCCACAGGCAAGCATGTTGAGTGTAGACTCATGACTCCTACTCATCATCGGAGTAACCTGCAACATCATAAGTTTGGGTCAATACTTTGGAATAGTATTGGCAAGTGATACCTTAGTATATTTTAAGTGGACTATATTACTATATGCATTTTGGCTAAGTGTAGCTTGGCTTGCTTTGCTTGAAAATAGGTTTTACCTATTAGTTGAAATCACTAAGTTTTTCTTTAACAAAACTTCCCAAGAAACCACCAATAGACATTGGGGTCCTTCACCCTTGTTCACCCACAAGTTTTATTTAGAAGTTGGAGTGATGAGATTCTTGTACCTTCCATGTCTTGATGCTCAAGTTGTCCATTGCCATGGACCTAGCTAAGTACTTAGGTTTTTCCATCTGCAGAGGTTGTGCACTTTCCCCACCAGACTTGGTTTCCCAAGACAGGACCTTTCAGAAGCCTTTCCTTAGTCAAATGGACGCGTTCCAACTTATCAATCCCTTCTACCACCAACTGTCCAAAAGACTAAGTTCTAGCTACCTATATGATCAAGGCAGAGCCCATTTTGCCAAGTGGTTGCACTGTAAGCTTTCTCAACACTTGGCCTCCAAATCCCTTTGTGCCTTGGTGGCATACCACAAGTGAGATACACAAGCCAAGTCCATGGCCTTGTGTAACCACTCAACCAAAAACCACCATTCAAGTCCCATTCCACCCAGGAAGTTCATTGACTTAGTTGTTTTATTAAGAAAAGCATGAGTCCCAAAGGACTTAGAATTATTTCACCATAGCATGTACATACTTTACCAACCCCTGTTTTCTACTAGCTAGGCTAAGCATGGCATGGTAACTTAACTTAGGAAAATTCCCTAGCAATTCTACAATTCTACACTACTTAGGATTTCCCAACCTAGCATCGACAAAAGTAGGATGCAAGACTTAGCAAAATATCTAATGCTAATACAAAATATGGGAATGGAATATTCATGAAAATATCACTTGCCTTGTTAATGTGGAGAGTAGCACTCCTCACAATCACAGTCACTAGCAAAATCTACACAAAAAATTTGTAGCACACAATTACACACAATTATATACAATCAAAAATAATATGAATGCGTGCATGTAAGAATTTACTAAGTGGTGATTTTGAAAACTCTACCAAGCATGTGCATGTTTGCAGAAACTTAACAAGTCACAAGTTTGCCAACTAAACTTATTAATCTCTAAAACAATTTACCAAACTAAATCCATCCTCAAAATAGCCTTAAACATGTTTTTACAAATAAAGTCATTCTAATGGTTACTATTTGTTAAACACTTTGCATAGTCAGAAAGGCCTTGATTCCCTGATTCCAACGGTATAAAGTTTGCAAAATTCCAACGTGGAAATCAAAAGTTATAAGCATTTGAAATTTGGATCAAATTCTGGTTTTAAATATGTTTTTAGTTCTAACACTTGCCACGTCGTCCCTATTGGCAGCATCACCGGTTGGATCGGGTCCTGCGGACCGCACGATCTAAGTGAGATCTGGCGGCTCAGACGCGCGCGTACCTCTTCGTCCTCTTTCTAATCTGGCGGCTCAGATGCACCGGTATCAAAGAGTACAAATGCTGAAATTGAATTGAGTCTGAACTTACCAGCAACGGCATCAGGGTCCTCATAGACCTCCTCCACATTGATGTGGTTAACCTGTCCTTTCTGAAAAGGATTTGGCTTGTTAGGTCCTTCAACTTTCTTCTCAGGGCACTCATTAGCATAATGCCCCAGCTTCTTGCATTTGAAGCATTCAACCTGACTGATGTCCTTTTTTGCAGGCTGACTTCCACTTCCACTACCATTCCCACTGTGGTGGCTCTTATGTCCACTCTTGTGGTTCTTGTACTTGTCATTGTCATGACTGCGGTGATGCTTGTTGTCATGATGGTTGTGGTTGTGGTGCTTGTTGAATTTCCCATACTTATGGGATCCCGAGCTGCCACTGTCATCATAGTGAGATCGTTTGTGAGACGATCCCGAGCTATGCTTGTCGGAGTGTTTCCTCTTCCTACTCTCGACTTGCTTCATTTTACTCTCCAAAATAGCAGCCTTGTCACACAAAGACTGATAAGTTGGAACATATGCCACAGACAGCGGCAGATTCAGCTCATCATTCAAGCCTTCCAGAAACTTTTCCTTTCTTTTGGCATCTATGTCAACCTCATCCGGTGCATAGCGCGCCAGATTGTTGAACTCTTCTATATATTCAGCCACGCTGCGGTGGCGCTGCTTCAAGTTGTGAAACTCCTTCTTTTTCAGGCTCATCATTCCTGATGAGATATGAGCAGTGCGAAAGCCATCTTCAAAGATAGCCCAAGTCACCTCATCAATAGGAGTGGTGATTTGGAAGTTGTTCCACCATGTGGCGGCTGGTCCTTCCAACAGATGCGCTGCGAACCTGACCTTTTCAGCATCCGTGCAGCCCACGGTCACTAAGTCCTTGTTCACAGAACGTAGCCAATCATTGGCCACCATGGGATCAGTCGTCCCCGAAAACTTTGCTGGCCTCAAACGCAGAAATCTGGTGAGCATATCAAAACCCGGAGGGTTGTTGTTGTTATTGGGGTTGTTGTTGTTGTTATTATTCTGGTTTTGGATGAACGTTGTCATCATATGCATAAGCTGTGTTTGCGCATTCATCATTTGTTGCATTTCCGGGGTGATGTTATTGGGGTTGGGGTTTGCGCGACGGGGAGGCATCTGTGGTTTGTTCAAATAGATAAGAATGAGATACCCCTAGATGTTTTATGCACAATACATCACAAGCAAACACATAGCATGCAACTCAAGGATAAAAGCTCAACAACAGAATAACAAAATTCTCGAAATAAAACACACAAGTGGCAAGCCATCCACATGTCGGATGGTCCAATAATAAGTTCACAAATAACAAGTATGAATATGAAAGGTAAACGAGTAGTCAAGTCTACTCATCAGCATCAATCTCCTCCTCAACGAAGGTAAGACCTGCGTTCTCCATCGCGGTCTTGTTCTCCTCAATCGTAGTGGTCAAGGAATCGACCTTGGCCTTGAGAACCCTCTTCTGGGAGCGAAGCCTCTCAATAACCATCTGCTGCTGCTCTAGCTCGAAATCCTGGGACTTCAGTTCCTCGGTCATGTCCCGGATCCTCTTGTTCCTATCCTGGACGCGTTTCTCCTGACTCTTGAACTTGCGGTCCTGGGCCTCAAACTTTGTCTCCATTTCCTTGACCATCTCATCCTGCTGTGCGAAAAGCTTGTCCTTCTCGCGAAGCTGCACCTGGAGCTCGTCATTGCTGAGCATGACGTTCGTCCTCTCCGTGTCCACGTGCCTGATGAGAGACTCTAAGTCCTGGAGATAGAGACGTATCGGCTCTGCCGTGTCCCTCGAGTCGTCCTCATAGTCAATAGACTCTCCGTCATCGTCACGCCTTCCGAAGACGTGGAAGTGAGTGCCCCTAAGCTGTCGAGAGTGACGGCCTAACAGACGTCCTATCAGGTCCTGCATGACTACCTCCATGCCTCTCTCCCGGTCGTCATGCATCAGCTTGAAGACGATGGCCTCTGTAGTAGGCTCCGTCTGGCGTCCGGGCTGGCTCACCTTGAAGCCCCAGAGGTCCTTCCTCTCGAACTTGGTGAGTGGGTGCACCGTTATGGTGGGAAGAGGGATATCGAGCAGAGTGGTAAGCTCAACGATACGAGGGCCGAAACGGGTAACCTAGAACTCCTCAACAGTGCTGATGGTAATAGGCATCTATTTATAAGATTAAAAGTTATAACAGCACAATTTAAGATAAAACAAGACAAACATTTCATACATATCCATGGAACACAAACATCACACAAGTCATGCATACATAAGTCCATTACATCAATCAAGGTCCATACTTATTTAAGGTATCATTTTGGAAAATAAGGTGATAGATGGTGGTCCAACTAACGAAGTGTGCTCACAATCCTATCTCACTGGATCTGGTGGCTATCACAATGTTCCTAGAGGCAATCCACCTATCTTGTTCACATGATTCCATCACTAAGTCTATTATATCTCCCTTAACTCTTGGTTGGTGGCTTCCAACTCTTGGGTAAGTTCCTCTCTTTCTCTAAGTCTTTTGGAGGTTTAGCATCTGCACTTGACTCTAGCACTTAGTTCTTTGATAGTCCTCCAAGATGCATCTCTGGTGACTCAAAGAATGTGGTATGCATTACGTTGTTGGTGTACATGCAGATCCCTTTCTTTGTGGTTGTCTTCCTTGTTTTTGTACAAGTGAAGTTGCACCCACCAATCCTCCACTCCTTCATCCATCACTGGAAAGCCTTTGTATATAGCTGTACCATGTGCTTCCATTGCCACCATGAGGTCCTTGAGAATCTTGGGAAACTCAATTTCACACTCCAAGGTCATGGTCATGAGTGGCCCTTTGTTCACCAACCGTTGATGGAGTTCATCTACAAATGGAGATGAGAATGAGAAGATTAGAAAAGTTTTACGAGAAGAATAGACAAGTGTGGAAGTAGTTGAAAATTTTCCTTAGTGGTTTTCCAATCCTAGGGTCATAATACTCTGAGCAACACAGTGCTCGATACCATCATTAGACCCTCCTTTATAAAGGAAAGGATCCTGTGATTGCAATGCTAGTCCACGGATCAATGCTAGCATCCACAGTTTAAGATGAAGTACACAGATACAAAGGTCGTTTATTACATTCATTCGGAGATAAAACATAGTCTTTTACAACTCAGGGCCATAGGCCTAATACAAGAGTTTAAGGAATAAGTAAATAAACATAAGTCTTCATCTTCATGTGCCACGGTAAGCATGTTGAGTGTAGACTCATGACTCCTACTCATCATCGGAGTAACTGCAACATCACAAGTTCTGACCACAGTGGGTCAATACTTTGGAACAGTATTGGCAAGTGATACCTTAGTATATTTTAAGTGGACTATATTACTATATGCATTTTGGCTAAGTGTAGCTTGGCTTGCTTTGCTTGAAAATAGGTTTTACCTATTAGTTGAAATCACTAAGTTTTTCTTTAACAAAACTTCCCAAGAAACCACCAATAGACATTGGGGTCCTTCACCCTTGTTCACCCACAAGTTTTATTAAGAAGTTGGAGTTATGAGATTCTTGTACCTTCCATGTCTTGATGCTCAAGTTGTCCATTGCCATGGACCTGGCTAAGTACTTAGGTTTTTCCATCTGCAGAGGTTGTGCACTTTCCCGACCAGACTTGGTTTCCCAAGACAGGACCTTTCAGAAGCCTTTCCTTAGTCAAATGGACGCGTTCCAACCTATCAATCCCTTCTACCACCAACTGTCCAAAAGACTAAGTTCTAGCTACCTATATGATCAAGGCAGAGCCCATTTTGCCAAGTGGTTGCACTGTAAGCTTTCTCAACACTTGGCCTCCAAATCCCTTTGTGCCTGGGTGGCATACCACAAGTGAGATACACAAGCCAAGTCCATGGCCTTGTGTAACCACTCAACCAAAAACCACCATTCAAGTCCCATTCCACCCAGGAAGTTCATTGACTTAGTTGTTTTATTAAGAATAGCATGAGTCCCAAAGGACTTAGAATTATTTCACCATAGCATGTACATACTTTACCAACCCCTGTTTTCTACTAGCTACGCTAAGCATGGCATGGTAACTTAACTTAGGAAAATTCCCTAGCAATTCTACAATTCTACACTACTTAGGATTTCCCAACCTAGCATCGGCAAAAGTAGGATGCAAGACTTAGCAAAATATATAATGCTAATACAAAATATGGGAATGGAATATTCATGAAAATATCACTTGCCTTGGTAATGTGGAGAGTAGCACTCCTCACAATCACAGTCACTAGCAAAATCTACACAAAAAATTTGTAGCACACAATTACACACAATTATATACAATCAAAAATAATATGAATGCGTGCATGTAAGAATTTACTAAGTGGTGATTTTGAAAACTCTACCAAGCATGTGCATGTTTACAGAAACTTAACAAGTCACAAGTTTGCCAACTAAACTTATTAATCTCTAAAACAATTTACCAAACTAAATCCATCCTCAAAATAGCCTTAAACATGTTTTTACAAATAAAGTCATTCTAATGGTTACTATTTGTTAAACACTTTGCATAGTCAGAAAGGCCTTGATTCCCTGATTCCAACGGTATAAAGTTTGCAAAATTCCAACGTGGAAATCAAAAGTTATAAGCATTTGAAATTTGGATCAAATTCTGGTTTTAAATCTGTTTTTAGTTCTAACACTTGCCATGCGTCGCGTCCCTATTGGCGTCGCAGTTGGATCGGGTCCTGCGGACCGCGATCTAAGTGAGATCTGGCGGCTCAGACGCGTACCTCTTCGTCCTCTTTCTAATCTCATACAGATCTAGATCCAACATTCCTAATCAACCTAACCATACTAAAGCGGCGCTAATGGCGTTGGTAGCGGCGCGTCGACTATGGCGGTGCCGGGCGTTCTAGATCGCCCAGAAGCAAGAAGGTGCTTACCAGATCCGCAGGCGTCTGAAGCTCGGCGTGGTACTGGTTTTGCGGAGGGGCGACACGGCGAGGATTGCTCGTCGGAGTTACGGGCGGCGACGGTAGCTTGCAGACGTGGTCCTTGCCGAGGTTTGGCGTCGCCCTAGCACGAACGTGTGGCATCAGTACTTGCGCAAGACACAGGCGAACAGGCTCGTGTGAGGAAGAAGGCAAGGGGCGGTCTGGATTTACCTTAATTGGTCGCCGAAGTTTGCCGGCGGCGCAGGTGGTTTCGGCTATGGATGGAGATGACAACCTGGGTCACGAGCGGCCAAAACAAAAGTATCAGAGGGTGCGCAAGAACGTTCTGATCATCCTCGTTTGAACCAGAGAGGGAGGGGTGGTCGAGGCTCACCGTATTTGGTCGCCGGAGTTCTCGGTTCTGCGGAGCTTCGAATGCAATTGCGCGCAGCCTGGTGGCGGAGTGAGCGAGGTGTTTGGGGGGAAATGCTCGCGAGGCAGAGAGGGTTAAATAGGCTCGGGTGCGACAGGAAACGCTCGCGGATTAATGCCCAATTACGCCGCGCCATTACCGGCCATGACTGCAGCAGCGTGGTATGGGCGCGGTTTGGGAAGACGAGGACGGCGTGGGCGGGCCGCTCGTCGGTAGTGCGCGAGGTGAAGGTGGGTCCGCTTTTCGTTGGGTGCGTCTTCAGCGCGTGAGAGAGGGAAAGAAAACCCCCGGGTGGGCTAGTTGGGCTCGATTCGATGCTATGCCAGAAACCTAGCGCGCGGCCCTTTCCTTTGTTTATTTATTTTTCCTTTTCTATTTTGATTTTCTGGGTAGATTTTCAAATGAAATCAAGTTCAATTTGAATTCAAATTTTCCTGGGATTTTTGAAGTGAGAAGTAGTCTAAAAAATGGTCATATAACCATGGGGTTGCTTTGTAAAGGTTTGGTCAAGCTTGGAGATCAAAAATATCAGAGGCTAGGCACTTGGTTTAAAATTTGAAAGATGGTTTTTGGAACCCATTTCCCATTTGAAAACTTGGTTTTAAATCTACACTTAAATCCTATACTCATAGAAGGCAACCTTCCTGGTTCACAACAATCAAACTTACAAGTGGTGTTGGCCATTTAAAATAAGTCTGTCCACATAAAATCATGATACCATATGTTTCTGTTTTCTGAAATGTTTTGTGAAAACCCTAAATGATGATGGATGCAAGGATGACATGAATGAGTTTTCGAATATGAATTTAGGGATGTTACAAATCTAACCCCCTTAAGATGAATCTCGCCCTCGAGATTCGGATTGGCTAGCAAATAGGTGAGGGTGGTCTTTCCGGAGATCATCTTCTCTTTCCCATGTTGCTTCCTCTTCGGAATGATGATTCCATTGCACCTTGCAAAACTTGATAGTTTTTGTCCTTGTGAATCTTTCTGCGGTCTCAAGAATCTTGACAGGCTTTTCTTCATAGGTGAGATCACTTTCTAGCTGGACTTCTTCCAAGGGTATGGTATCCTTCAAAGATGATTCTTCCATCTCTGGGTGACATTTATTATGCTGACTCACATGAAACACATTATGGACAGCTGACAGAGATTCTGGCAATTCTACTTCATATGCAACTTCTCCCTTGCGACTTAGAATTTTGAATGGCCCAACATATCTTGGTGACAACTTTCCTTTGACTCCAAATCTTTTCACTCCACGAAGTGGTGATACTCTAAGATAAGCTCTATCCCCAACTTCATAGGTGACTTCTCTACGCTAAGAATCCGCGTAGCTTTTCTGTCGGGACTGTGCTATCTTCAACCTGTCCTTAACCAATTTGACTTTTTCTTCGACGTCTTTGATAAGATCAGGTCCAAATAAACTTCTTTCTCCCACACCATTCCATAGCAATGGGGTGGTACACTTCCTTCCGTAGAGAAACTCAAACGGTGCCATCTCAATACTGGATTGATAACTGTTATTATAAGAGAACTCTGCGTAAGGCAGACTTTCATCCCAACTTGCTCCATAGTCTAGGGCATATGCCCTCAACATGTCTTCAAGAATTTGGTTAGTCCTTTCCGTTTGTCCATCAGTTTGAGGATGAAAGGCAGTACTGAATTCCAACCTCGTTCCCAAAGATTCATGAAGTTGTCTCCAAAAGTGAGAAGTAAACTGAGTTCCTCTATCAGACACAATACTCCTAGGCACACCGTGAAGGCACACAATTCTGCTCATGTATATTTTGGCTAACTTGGCACTTGTATAAGTTGTCTTCACGGGTATAAAATGAGCCACTTTAGTTAGGCGATCCACTACTACCCATATGGAATCATACCCTGACCTGGTCCTTGGTAATCTGGTAATGAAATCCATACCAATATTTTCCCACTTCCACTCAGGAATAGGCAGTGGTTGAAGCAAACCTGCTGGTTTCTGATGTTCCGCTTTCACTCTACTACACACATCACACAAAGCAATATGTTCGGCGATGTCCCTTTTGAGATTGTTCCACCAAAATCTTTCTTTCATGTCCATGTACATTTTGGTGTTTCCCGGGTGAATAGAATACGGAGAGTTGTGGGCTTCTTGTAGAATCAGTTTCCGCAACTCCGTGTCTTGTGGAACACAAATGCGTTTCCCGTGCCATAAAGTACCTTGTTCGTCAATATGGAAACTTTTAGCTTTCCCTTGGCTAATCCTTTCCTTAATCTCTTCGATCTCTTTATCCGTCTTTTGGGCTTCTTTAATCTTATCCAACAGAGTGGGTTGAACATCTAAAGTCATAAGATGTCCTCCTGGCACAATCTCCAATCTGAGTTCTTTGAATTGCTTACACAAATCATCTGGCAATTCACCTTTGGTAAGGCCATTTACAAGCGTCTTACGACTTAGAGCATCTGCTACTACATTTGCTCTACCGGGATGGTACTGCAAACTTAAGTCGTAATCTTTGATAAGTTCTAGCCATCTCCTTTGTCTCATATTGATTTCCTTCTGGGTGAAGATATACTTCAAACTCTTGTGATCGGTGAACACTTCACATCGCTTTCCCAAAAGGTAATGTCTCCATGTTTTGAGTGCATGGACGTGAGGCTAACTCAAATCATGAGTAGGATAGTTTACTTCATGAGTTTTGAGTTGTCTCGAGGCATAGGCTACGACTTTACCGTCTTGCATAAGTCACACCCAAACCTTGATGAGACATCACAATATACTTGGAAATCCTTTTCCAAATCTGTAGACATAGAACGGTGGTCTTTACAAGTCTCTTCTTCAATTCTTGGAAGATGACTTCACAACCTTCTGACCAAGAAAATTTCTTGTCCTTCTTTAACAATTCAGTCATTGGCTTAGCAACCTTTGAGAAATTTTCAATGAACCTTCTGTAGTAACCTGCTAAGCCAAGGAAACTGCGTACTTCTTTCACGTTCTTGGGAGATTCCCATTACATCACAATTTGAAACTTTAGCAGGATCAACTGCCACACCATCCTTTGTCATAACATGACCAAGAAAACCAACTTCCTCTAACCAAAACTCACACTTGCTGAATTTGGCATAAAGTTTATGCTCTCTTAACTTTTCAAGTATCAAGCGTAAGTGCCTTTCATGTTCTTCTTTGCTCTTGGAGTAGACTAAGATGTCATCGATGAAAATGACAACAAACTTGTCAAGGAATTCCATGAACACTTTGTTCATCATATTCATGAAGTAGGCTGGAGCATTGGTTAAGCCAAAAGGCATCACGGTATACTCATACAATCCATACCTTGTGGTGAATGTTGTTTTTGGTATGTCTTGCTCTCTTATCTTGAGTTGAAAATAGCCTGACCAGAGATCAATCTTTGAGAACACACATGCTCCCTCTAGCTGATCAAACAAATCATTGATTCTAGGCAAAGGATATTTGTTCTTGATAGTTACCTCGTTGAGTGAACGGTAATCTATGCATAACCTTTGGCTTCTATCTTTCTTCTCCACGAACAATACTGGGGCTCCCCAAGATGAAGAACTTGGTTGAATAAACCCTTTCTACAACTGTTCTCCTAGTTGCTTCTTGAGCTCCTTCAGTTCATCAACTGACATTTTGTACGGTCTTTTTGCTATTGGTCCAGAACCTGGTACCAAATCTATCAGAAACTCCACATCTCTATCTGGCGGCATTCCTGGCAACTCTTCCGGAAACACATCCGGATACTCACACACAATTGGCACACTGTCCATGCTAACCCCTTTAAGAGAATTTAGCTTATTTCCTTTGGATTCAAAGTTTGACCTGAATTTTATTCTTTTTCCTTCTGGGGTTGTGAGTGTAACTGTACGATTGGCACAATCTAGTACTCCCTCATACTTAGCCATCCAATCCATTCCCAAAATCACATCCAATCCTTGGGAATTCAGGATTATTAGGTTCACTGGAAACTTATGTTTTCCAAACTCTATGACTAAGTCATGACATCCTGAGTTTACTATCATTTCTCCACCCGGAGAACTTACTCTTATAGGACACCCAATGGTTTCTACTGGTAGTTCATATCTTTCAACAAATTCTTTTGATATGAATGAATGAGATGCACCGGTATCAAAGAGTACAAATGCTGAAATTGAATTGAGTCTGAACTTACCAGCAACGGCATCAGGCTCCTCATAGACCTCCTCCACATTGATGTGGTTAACCTGTCCTTTCTAAAACAGATTTGGCTTGTTAGGTCCTTCAACTTTCTTCTCAGGGCACTCATTAGCATAATGCCCCAGCTTCTTGCATTTGAAGCATTCAACCTGACTGATGTCCTTTTTTGCAGGCTGACTTCCACTTCCACTACCATTCCCACTGTGGTGGCTCTTATGTCCACTCTTGTGGTTCTTGTACTTGTCATTGTCATGACTGCGGTGATGCTTGTTTTCATGACGGTTGTGGTTGTGGTGCTTGTTGAATTTCCCATACTTATAGGATCCCGAGCTGCCACTGTCATCATAGTGAGATCATTTGTGAGACGATCCCGAGCTATGCTTGTCGGAGTGTTTCCTCTTCCTACTCTCGACTTGCTTCATTTTACTCTCCAAAATAGCAGCCTTGTCACACAAAGCTGATAAGTTGGAACATATGCCACAGACAGCGGCAGATTCAGCTCATCATTCAAGCCTTCCAGAAACTTTTCCTTTCTTTTGACATCTGTGTCAACCTCATCCGGTGCATAGCGCGCCAGATTGTTGAACTCTTCTATATATTCAGCCACGCTGCGGTGGCGCTGCTTCAAGTTGTGAAACTCCTTCTTTTTCAGGCTCATCATTCCTGATGAGATATGAGCAGTGCGAAAGCCATCTTCAAAGATAGCCCAAGTCACCTCATCAATAGGAGTGGTGATTTGGAAGTTGTTCCACCATGTGGCGGCTGGTCCTTCCAACAGATGCGCTGCGAACCTGACCTTTTCAGCATCCGTGCATCCCACGGTCACTAAGTCCTTGTTCACAGAACGTAGCCAATCATTGGCCACCATGGGATCAGTCGTCCCCGAAAACTTTGCTGGCCTCAAACGCAGAAATCTGGTGAGCATATCAAAACCCGGAGGGTTGTTGTTGTTGTTATTGGGGTTGTTGTTGTTGTTGTTATTATTCTGGTTTTGGATGAACGTTGTCATCATATGCATAAGCTGTGTTTGCGCATTCATCATTTGTTGCATTTCCGGGGTGATGTTATTGGGGTTGGGGTTTGCGCGACGGGGAGGCATCTGTGGTTTGTTCAAATAGATAAGAATGAGATACCCCTAGATGTTTTATGCACAATACATCACAAGCAAACACATAGCATGCAACTCAAGGATAAAAGCTCAACAACAGAATAACAAAATTCTCGAAATAAAACACACAAGTGGCAAGCCATCCACATGTCGGATGGTCCAATAATAAGTTCACAAATAACAAGTATGAATATGAAAGGTAAACGAGTAGTCAAGTCTACTCATCAGCATCAATCTCCTCCTCAACGAAGGTAAGACCTGCGTTCTCCATCGCGGTCTTGTTCTCCTCAATCGTAGTGGTCAAGGAATCGACCTTGGCCTTGAGAACCCTCTTCTGGGAGCGAAGCCTCTCAATAACCATCTGCTGCTGCTCTAGCTCGAAATCCTGGGACTTCAGTTCCTCGGTCATGTCCCGGATCCTCTTGTTCCTATCCTGGACGCGTTTCTCCTGACTCTTGAACTTGCGGTCCTGGCCCTCGAACTTTGTCTCCATTTCCTTGACCATCTCATCCTGCTGTGCGAAAAGCTTGTCCTTCTCGCGAAGCTGCACCTGGAGCTCGTCATTGCTGAGCATGACGTTCGTCCTCTCCGTGTCCACGTGCCTGATGAGAGACTCTAAGTCCTGGAGATAGAGACGTATCGGCTCTGCCATGTCCCTCGAGTCGTCCTCATAGTCAATAGACTCTCCGTCATCGTCACGCCTTCCGAAGACGTGGAAGTGAGTGCCCCTAAGCTGTCGAGAGTGACGGCCTAACAGACGTCCTATCAGGTCCTGCATGACTACCTCCATGCCTCTCTCCCGGTCGTCATGCATCAGCTTGAAGACGATGGCCTCTGTAGTAGGCTCCGTCAAGGCCCCGGCTGGCTCACCTTGAAGCCCCAGAGGTCCTTCCTCTCGAACTTGGTGAGTGGGTGCACCGTTATGGTGGGAAGAGGGATATCGAGCAGAGTGGTAAGCTCAACGATACGAGGGCCGAAACGGGTAACCTAGAACTCCTCAACAGTGCTGATGGTAATAGGCATCTATTTATAAGATTAAAAGTTATAACAGCACAATTTAAGATAAAACAAGACAAACATTTCATACATATCCATGGAACACAAACATCACACAAGTCATGCATACATAAGTCCATTACATCAATCAAGGTCCATACTTATTTAAGGTATCATTTTGGAAAATAAGGTGATAGATGGTGGTCCAACTAACGAAGTGTGCTCACAATCCTATCTCACTGGATCTGGTGGCTATCACAATGTTCCTAGAGGCAATCCACCTATCTTGTTCACATGATTCCATCACTAAGTCTATTATATCTCCCCTTAACTCTTGGTTGGTGGCTTCCAACTCTTGGGTAAGTTCCCTCTCTTTCTCTAAGTCTTTTTGGAGGTTTAGCATCCTGCACTTGACTCTAGCACTTAGTTCTTTGATAGTCCTCCAAGATGCATCTCTGGCTGACTCAAAGAATGTGGTATGCATTACAGTGTTGGTGTACATGCAGGATCCCCTTTCTTTGTGGTTGTCTTCCTTGTTTTTGTACAAGTGAAGTTGCACCCACCAATACTCCACTCCTTCATCCATCACTGGAAAGCCTTTGTATATAGCTGTACCATGTGCTTCCATTGCCACCATGAGGTCCTTGAGAATCTTGGGAAACTCAATTTCACACTCCAAGGTCATGGTCATGAGTGGCCCTTTGTTCACGGCTTCGTTGATGGAGTTCATCTACAAATGGATATGAGAATGAGAAGATTAGAAAAGTTTTACGAGAAGAATAGACAAGTGTGGAAGTAGTTGAAAATTTTCCTTAGTGGTTTTCCAATCCTAGGGTCATAATCCTACAGGCAACACAGTGCTCTGATACCATCTGTTAGACCCCTCCTTTATAAAGGAAAGGGTCCCTGTGATTGCAATGCTAGTCCCTGGATCAATGCTAGCATCCACAGTTTAAGATGAAGTACACAGATACAAAGGTCGTTTATTACATTCATTCCAGAGATAAAACATAGTCTTTTACAACTCAGGGCCATAGGCCTAATACAAGAGTTTAAGGAATAAGTAAATAAACATAAGTCTTCATCTTCATGTGCCACAGGCAAGCATGTTGAGTGTAGACTCATGACTCCTACTCATCATCGGAGTAACTGCAACATCACAAGTTCTGACCACAGTGGGTCAATACTTTGGAATAGTATTGGCAAGTGATACCTTAGTATATTTTAAGTGGACTATATTACTATATGCATTTTGGCTAAGTGTAGCTTGGCTTGCTTTGCTTGAAAATAGGTTTTACCTATTAGTTGAAATCACTAAGTTTTTCTTTAACAAAACTTCCCAAGAAACCACCAATAGACATTGGGGTCCTTCACCCTTGTTCACCCACAAGTTTTATTTAGAAGTTGGAGTGATGAGATTCTTGTACCTTCCATGTCTTGATGCTCAAGTTGTCCATTGCCATGGACCTGGCTAAGTACTTAGGTTTTTCCATCTGCAGAGGTTGTGCACTTTCCCCACCAGACTTGGTTTCCCAAGACAGGACCTTTCAGAAGCCTTTCCTTAGTCAAATGGACGCGTTCCAACCTATCAATCCCTTCTACCACCAACTGTCCAAAAGACTAAGTTCTAGCTACCTATATGATCAAGGCAGAGCCCATTTTGCCAAGTGGTTGCACTGTAAGCTTTCTCAACACTTGGCCTCCAAATCCCTTTGTGCCTAGGTGGCATACCACAAGTGAGATACACAAGCCAAGTCCATGGTCTTGTGTAACCACTCAACCAAAAACCACCATTCAAGTCCCATTCCACCCAGGAAGTTCATTGACTTAGTTGTTTTATTAAGAAAAGCATGAGTCCCAAAGGACTTAGAATTATTTCACCATAGCATGTACATACTTTACCAACCCCTGTTTTCTACTAGCTAGGCTAAGCATGGCATGGTAACTTAACTTAGGAAAATTCCCTAGCAATTCTACAATTCTACACTACTTAGGATTTCCCAACCTAGCATCGGCAAAAGTAGGATGCAAGACTTAGAAAAATATCTAATGCTAATACAAAATATGGGAATGGAATATTCATGAAAATATCACTTGCCTTGGTAATGTGGAGAGTAGCACTCCTCACAATCACAGTCACTAGCAAAATCTACACAAAAAATTTGTAGCACACAATTACACACAATTATATACAATCAAAAATAATATGAATGCGTGCATGTAAGAATTTACTAAGTGGTGATTTTGAAAACTCTACCAAGCATGTGCATGTTTACAGAAACTTAACAAGTCACAAGTTTGCCAACTAAACTTATTAATCTCTAAAACAATTTACCAAACTAAATCCATCCTCAAAATAGCCTTAAACATGTTTTTACAAATAAAGTCATTCTAATGGTTACTATTTGTTAAACACTTTGCATAGTCAGAAAGGCCTTGATTCCCTGATTCCAACGGTATAAAGTTTGCAAAATTCAAACGTGGAAATCAAAAGTTATAAGCATTTGAAATTTGGATCAAATTCTGGTTTTAAATCTGTTTTTAGTTCTAACACTTGCCACGCGTCGCGTCCCTATTGGCGCGTACCGCTTCGGTTGGATCGGGTCCTGCGGACCGCACGATCTAAGTGAGATCTGGCGGCTCAGACGCGCGCGTACCTCTTCGTCCTCTTTCTAATCTACGCCACAGGATCTAGATCCAACATTCCTAATCAACCTAACCATACTCGGGCGGCGCTAGCGGCGTTGACTGGCGGCGGCGCGTCTGACTATGGCGGTGCCGGCGTTCTAGATCGCCCCAGGAAGCAAGAAGGTGCTTACCAGATCCGCAAAGGCGTGCTGAAGCTCGACGTGGTACTGGTTTGCGGAGGGGCGCGCTGACACGGCAAGGATTGCTCGTCGGAGTTATGGGCGGCGACGGTAGCTTGCAGACATGGTCCTTGCCGAGGTTTGGCGTTGCCCTAGCACGAACGTGTGGCATCAGTACTTGCACAAGACACAGGCGAACAGGCTCGTGTGAGGAAGAAGGCAAGGGGCGGTCTGGATTTACCTTAATTGGTCGCCTAAGTTTGCCGGCGGCGCAGGTGGTTTCGGCTATGGATGGAGATGACAACCTGGGTCACGAGCGGCCAAAACAAAAGTATCAGAGGGTGCGCAAGAACATTCTGATCATCCTCGTTTGAACCAGAGAGGGAGGGGTGGTCGAGGCTCACCGTATTTGGTCACCGGAGTTCTCGGTTCTGCGGAGCTTCGAATGCAATTGCTCGCAGCCTGGTGGCAGAGTGAGCGAGGTGTTTGGGGGGAAATGCTCGCGAGGCAGAGAGGGTTAAATAGGCTTGGGTGCGACAGGAAACGCTCGCGGATTAATGCCCAATTACGCCGCGCCATTACCGGCCATGACTGCAGCAGCGACGTGGTCGCGGGCGCGGTTTGGGGAAGACGAGGACGACGTGGACAGGGCCCGCTCATCAGCGAGGTGCGTGAGGTGAAGGTGGGGTCTGGCTTTCAGCGATCGGGCGGCGTCAGCGTGAGAGAGGAAAGAACCCCGGGTGGGCTAGTTGGGCTCGATTCGATCTTGCGTGCAGAAACCTAGCCTTGGCCTTTCCTTTGTTTATTTCTTTTTCCTTTTCTATTTTGATTTTCTGGGTAGATTTTCAAATGAAATCAAGTTCAATTTGAATTCAAATTTTCCTGGGATTTTTGCAGTGAGAAGTAGTCTCAAAAATGGTCATATAACCATGGGGTTGCTTTGTAAAGGTTTGGTCAAGCTTGGAGATCAAAAATATCAGAGGGTAGGCACATGGTTTAAAATTTGAAAGATGGTTTTTGGAACCCATTTCCCATTTGAAAACTTGGTTTTAAATCTACACTTAAATCCTATACTCATAGAAGGCAACCTTCCTGGTTCACAACAGTCAAACTTAAAAGTGGTGTTGGCCATTTAAAATAAGTCTGTCCACATAAAATCATGAAACCATATGTTTCTGTTTTCTGAAATGTTTTGTGAAAACCCTAAATGATGATGGATGCAAGGATGACATGAATGAGTTTTCGAATATGAATTTAGGGATGTTACAGTTGTGTACCTCGTATTTATTCATAGACGCTAGTACCGACCGAGGATACGAGGAGGAAGGAGGATTCTACGAAGAAGAAGCCAAGGAGAACTTCAACCACTGCTCTGCACAAGGCAAGCTTTACTAATCAAGTTGACCAATGCAAACCTAATACTACTAGTGAATGTGCAAGCTAACACTTGCAAGATACTCTACTGATGCAACCAACCACTATTTGTTACCATGCCAACTATATGCCTTAAGCATATATGATCATATCCACTTGATAAACCAATCCTAGTTTTACTTGCAAGCTTCTTGCTTTATTTCTTTATCAAAGCTCTTACCTAGATTTTACCTAAGTGAATGGTAGATACTAGAAAGATATGTGAAGGTTGCATAAAGAGCATAAATTTTTTCCTAAGCTAGATAATCTTGATGTCATCCTAAGGCATGAGATTGAACTTAGTTAAAACTCCACTAGTTTACCACCCCTCATTAGTGCTTACCCCCACCTGTAGATGCTAGTGCTAAGCATAAAACTTGATCAACTTTAGATGGGAATAATTGGTGGAAAAATGGTTATGAAAACCTTGGAATGATGGATCATTCTATTGAAATGTTTTGGACATGTGTTTCCGAACACCTGATGATTTTGGTGATGAAAATGTTGAGGAATGAGCCTTAGCCCTTTATAAAACTAATGGTTGTCTGGATGCGATACCATTCCAATTTTATCGTACAACCACAATACCTGAAGATTGGGTAGGGCTTGACTGGAAACTTATATACCTTAGTATTAGTTCCCTCACGGCCAAGGTCTGAGCTGAGGCTACCTTGTGAAGATTGTCCACCTGTGCAGTACCCAAGATGACAGTTGGTCATGGTTGGGAGGCCAAACTCACAAGAGAGGTGCTTATACTAGGGCGTGTAATTGAAAGGTTAGGATTGATTATCCGCATACTGATTATGGTGAATTCAGGATTTGTTCCTGACGGATGTATCGAATGTTGTGGTGAAAGTGTACAATCTCTGCAGAGTGTCAAACTATTCGAATAGCCGCGTCCGTGGTTATGGAAAGTTGGAGTGGCCATACTGTTTCCCCGTCAGACTTTTCAAAATGACTTGTGAAATGAATTGAGACTTTTACTTGACCACAACAGGGTTGTGATATGAGATACAAGTTCCCGTTTAGGTGTTATAAAACTTCAACTAGCATTCGTTGCTCCTAAACTTAGTAAAGATAAATCTGGCTTTTGCAAAACAACCCTAGAGCCTAGTGTCCTATTATCAAAAAACCCTTTCACTTGTTAGTATTAGTTTGCGAGTACTTAAAGAGTACTCATGGCTTTGTCCCTGGCTATTCCCATGGCCAGACTATGAAGAGGAGTACATGGAGGATGGACCCCAGGAAGGTTACGACAACTAGGATTATCTCCCATCGTCAGCATTGCCTGTGACCCCGAAGATGGAGCTTCGCCCACGCTACCATTATTATTACATATTTCGCTGCTTGATGTTGTATTAAGAACTGGATCATGGGATCCCTATTTGTGTAAGAACTTATGTACGGTTTGTAATGGATGATGTACTATGGTATCCAATTCTGTTATGTATCGCAAAAATGGTAATCCTGGGATTGCGATGTATGGCATAACAGGCATCTGGGATTAAAAATCCGGGTGTTGACAGGAGGCGTAGGAAGGCGGCATGACGGCCTCAGCAAGGAGGCAGGCGAGGCAAGCCTTGAGGAAGGAGAAGCGGCGGACGGAGGCGCTCGAGGAGAAGAGGGAGATGGAGGATAGGGCCAGCGCGTCGGGTGGGGAGGTATTGGGGCTTAGGGTGGGTCACGAGAGGGAGGGACGAGGTGGGGACACGGATGGGACCGGGTCACTCGGGTAGGGTGGGTGCATGGTAGGAGCGTGCAGTGTGTGCATGCATGTTTGCTGGGGCGTCGGGGTGGGCAAGCGGGCGGGAGGATTGGGTCGAGGGAGCATTGCGCTCGAGTGTGTTGCATGGGTTAGCTAGTGTAGGGATAGCGGCAGCGGGTGTGTTGGGGTAGGATTGGGTGGGTCTAGTGTTTGGGTAGATAGATCTAGGGTTTGATTTTTGGTGTAGTATGTCACTGCCAGCTGGGCTTTTGGGCCTGGCCGGTGGCGGCCTCCCTTGGTTAAAAATAGTTTTATATTATTTTTTTCATAAAATATTTTCATAGATATATTTAGACAAACAAAATATCCGGAAGGGTTCGGGAGTTTGGAATTTGAATGAAGAGGGAGGTATTTGTAGAAAACAAAATAGGGCTTTTCAAAAATAGTTTTAGGCGAATAGATGCATGCTGATGTCACGATGATACAGAATGTAGGAATACC
The DNA here is from genome assembly GCA_030063025.1 of Avena longiglumis. Classification (NCBI taxonomy): domain Eukaryota; kingdom Viridiplantae; phylum Streptophyta; class Magnoliopsida; order Poales; family Poaceae; genus Avena; species Avena longiglumis. The sequence continues at coordinate 253,989,053 of CP125974.1, forward strand.
AGACGATTTCTAGTAGCGGTTTTATTCAGGGTGCTACACTCATGGACACCAATTTCATCAAGGAAATTAAACAAGCACTATGGGTCACTAATCCCGTGTGCGTCCCAAAGAAAAACACTAAAGAACTGCCTATGTGCATTGACTTCACCGCACTCAACAAACATTGTCCAAAGGATCACTGCCCACTCCCACGAATCGATCAAATTCTTGATGCAACCGCCGGATGCGAACGTCTTTCCTTTTTGGACACATACTCCGGGTATCATCAGATCTGGATGAAAGTAGAAGACCATGACAAGACATCATTTATAACACCTTATGGTGTATTCTGCTACACAACGATGTCGTTCGGCCTCAAAAACGTTGGTGCTACATACCAGTGGATGATGCAAAATTGCCTCAAGCAAATTGGCAATAACATCCAAGTCTACAATGACGACGTCATCGTCACCACAAATCAAGAGTCAACTTTTATCAGTGACCTACGGGAAATATTTGATAATCTCGACAGATACCGCATTAAACTCAACCCGTTAAAATGTTCCTTTGGAGTCCCAGCGAGATAACTCCTCGGATACCTAGTTTCGGCAAGAGGAATAGAGGCAAACTCAGAGAAAATACAAGCAATATTAACAATGAAGAAGCTGATGAATCTTCGAGGCGTCCAACAATTAATAGGGCGCGTGGCGACACTAAGCAGGTTTATTTCTCAGCTTGGAGAAAAGGATCTCCCTTTCTACGCCCTCATGAAGAAATCATAAAAATTCGAGTGTACTGACGAGGCTCAGCGAGCGTTCAAAGCACTCAAGAAAACACTTTTGACATCCCCTGCCATCTTGTCACCTAAGGAAAAAAACCCTTGCCGCTCTACTTAGCCGCCACAAATCTAGTGGTCATTACAATTTTTGTTGTTGAGAGACCCGAAGAGGGGAAGACTCATGGCGTCCAGTGGCCGGTATATTACCTTAGTGAAGTTTTATCACCCTCAAATAAAAGGTACCCGCATTGAGAAACTCACATACGAAGTCTTCATGACAGCATGCAAACTGCGCCATTATTTCTCGGAGCACCCGATAGTGGTCATCAATGAGGCCCCTCTCTCCAACATACTAAGAAATCCAGAAGCCACAAGACGTGTCTCTCTTTGGGGCATCGAGCTATCCGCTTGAGATATCACCTACAGGAAGCAAAAGGCGATGAAATCCCAAATATTGCCTAACTTTATCACGGAGTGGACAGAGCTCCAATGCGCGGGTCTCCCTAGACCTATCCAGCGTGTGTACAATGTACTTCGATGGGTCCAATCAAACAAAAGGAGCAGGACCCGACATAATCTTAATCTCTGCACAAGGCGACAAGATACAAAGTTTCTTCCAAGTATTAAACTACAACTTGAAGTTAAGGAAAAAATCTTCATCTTCATCCAACATCCCTCGGATGATCTGAATAGCAGGGCAACGAGCAGCTTTATAATGATGAGTCATGGTAAAGGCAACGTCTAGTGGAGAAGGAAGGCGTCGGGATATATAGTATAAATCCAAGATGGGATAATGATCATGAAACCAATCAAAAGCCAACTTTGCACTAGCAACCAACTAAAGCTTAATATAGTGGTGGATCCTCTCGCCTCGCTGAAATTTCTCCATCAGTGCGGCCAAGACTTGAGGTTGCGGATCTCGAGGAAACATCTCATTGTAAATCTGAGTCAATGCTTGGCGGCAGCACTCTACAAATTCCTCCACCTCGGACACCCGATCCTGGAGAAGTGCATGTGTGAAGGCGCATTTGTGGTCAGTCCAGAAATCAACACCAGTTCCTCGAGAAGCCTCTATCAACACATTCATTCGAGTAATCAGTTGATGCCCTTCTTCCACTTCATTTAATCCGATGCCTAGGTAAATCAAAAACCTAACGTCAATCCTTCGAGTTGTGAAAAAAGACTCAAGGGCTCTGTGAGAGGTACTTATAGAGCATCTTATCGCTCACCCTAGAGATTTCTTCCAAAAGAAAAGCTTCACGCTCCAATGTTTTCCATGTTTTTGACTGGGCAACATCAACTACGGCTTGGATAGCTCGAAGATCAGTTTCCAGCCGCCTTATATGTTGGATCTTCTCAGCATAAAGGAGGATCAATTATATGAGTAACCGCATTATCGGGTGGCGTCGCAGATACAACAGGCATGTAGGGATAAATTTAGGGACCAGAAGCATCAGACATCATCTGGAGAAAAAATACAGCAAACGCAAACATTTAGGTATTCAGGTACAAGCAGGGGAACCACAAAAAGTGGAGCAATATATACAAGGATAAAACATCGTCTCCACAACAAAAGTTGTCAAAACAACATAAGTCTTTTACAACATGAAACTGCAAAAATCTAGCAGAATCTATGACTAGGCAGCTTTTTCGGCAAACGCGATGACGCTAGCCGAAGGATCTTCAACAAAGGGTTTGGAGGTAGTGGAATCACTTTCAGAAGGAGTATCGGTTGAAGCCTTAGCATCAGGGATTCTTGACCCGTTCCAATTGACAACAATATCCGAGAAAATTTCTTCGCCTTCTTTATATAGGGTTTGAGCTCAATTTGTTTGCCGACTTGATTGACTGGAAGAGAAGACCTAACCTTCTTCTAGCCGATCTTTTCGCCATGGGCTAGTGCCGGATCCATCGAAATCTCCGCACCATTCTTCCCCTGCGTTATACTGTACCCCGTCAATGGGTTTGGATCAGCAAGAAAATAGCCATCAGGTCATTTAGATCAGCAGGTACATCCTTTTCAGCGAAAATTTCGGTGTGAAGAGTCTTGATAGCGCAACGGTAATAAATCAAAAAATTGCGCCCACAAATGATGTTTGCCTCCAAGGTACCAATGGGCTCTGGTAATGGATCAAATCTAAGATCCTTTTCCAAGGTCAGGGATTGGCCTCTTATTTCTGCAAAGAAGTGCAACAGTTAAAGAACTCGATAAAAGCAAAAAGAGCAGCGATAATACAACACGGAAAACATATAGTGCAACTTACTGGTCAGGGAGGAGTTCAAGGCCTCAACGCGAACGTGAATATCCTGATACCATGCATCCGCGTTTCTGATCCTCTTTTTGAACGACTCAGCTTCAGCAATGGCATCTTGTTTAGATTTTTCAAGCAACAACTTTGTCTTTTTTAGCTCGGCCTCTAGCTCGTCCACACGTTTAAGCGATTGGTCCCGAATAAATTTAGATTCAGCGGTAGCAGCTATGTCAAAAGGTGATCATCAGATGATTAAAATGTTTAGGTAAAGAAAAGCCAGTAACAAATAAGAGGCATCTCAACCATCTTGCACACCAGCGGCTGCGCAAAGACGAAAAAGTTACTCAGGGGCTGCAGCAGATGAAGATTTCATGAAATAAAATAGCTGTTGGGGATATGCTAAATGGGTATCACCATTGCATGTCGCTAATCCGGATAATCCGAGTGGCCCACAGTTGGTAGTAGGGACTATGGACTACTGGGCGGCCCAGTTAGATGGATCTAGAAGGGAGGCCCATGCCGGATAAAGGAAGGCAATGGTGGAGTCATCAGCGTACCCGGAGCCTTGGAGTGCAAGACACGTTAGACTAGTTTTATACCGTGTAGGACTCTGTAACCTGTCTGGCTAGGACATTCCCTATAACCCTAGGATCTGGTGTCTATATAAACCAGACCTAGAGGAGCCTTTAGGGCTACGTAACAACTCATATCTCGCACAGTGAACCGATCCCTGTAACCCGGCGTATTGCCATTATAGTGATTTATAGCAGGAGTAGGATTCCGCCACCGTCATGGGATCTAATCCTGGGAAAGCTGTGTCACCTCGTACCCGCCAACCATTCGCCTTACCCCACGTCTCTAAACACGCACTGTGAGGACCACTCCATGGCATACTTGTCAGCAATACCACGATAGTTGGCGCCCACCATGGGGAAAGAGGCGCTTCAGGCTCTACAATGGGCGAGGTCAAAGCTCATAGCGGGAATCAGCAAAAACGTAGCCATCGGTTGTTTTCTCTTCTCCGGCAACATTTCGATCGTCCCTCCCGACGAATTTAGGATCCAGGCAAATACGAACACCACCCGCTGCTCGATCGTCCCAATCGGGGACATCCACGTCTTCATCGGTGAAGCCGACTTAGGAACTAGTTCCCTAGAAGTCGGAGGATCGTAAAGGCTCGCACGGACCTCCTACGGGCAGCATATGTTCGCGGACGGATCTCTCTTTGGAGTTTGCCGACTTAGATCGGAAAAATTCAAGGCCCACGCAAACCGCCCTTGCACAGGAAATAATGGTGGAAGACCGCTGCAAGTCCGGCGGCTTCGCCCGTGCATCTAGAAAGCAGACATCACAGTTCGTCGGCTTGGTGACTATCTTCGATCTGGTGCGTTGCATTCAGAAAGAAATTGAGAATCCCTGCGATTACCTCGCCAGATAGCTCCGTATATGGGCCGATGTAGAACATTACCCCAGTGATGATGCTATTTATCACTTTGTGGAAGGACTGGATCGCGGTACACTTCCCCGGCATACGCTAAGGTGGCAACGGGCCGCAGGTCTCCTTACCTTCGAGAGCATGATCAGCACCGTCAACAATTCTGTGCCATCGATGCATTGCTCGGGCGAGATCGCTGCCTTACCCAAGCCGCCGCCGCTGATCAACATCCCTACGGCCTCAACATCATCCTCCGTCATCGAGGCAGCCCCCGCACTCCGCGACTCTGTTTTGGACGCGCTCTATGCCGACATCAGTGTATATTCGGAGGACATGGATATCAACCCGGAGGAACTCGACTCTGCTATGCAGGAGTTGGAGGAGGACATCAAGCATGAGGAGCAGGCTGACAAGGCCATCACATCCCGAGAAGTGTTTGTCGGCATTGGGAGCATGATGGAATAAGACCAACCCGGACAAGCTCTGCCTAAACCGCTGGACAAGGGGATGGGACCAGCTGATGCTGCCGACAATGATCGCGCAAAGGCCATGCCCCCTGTGCTTAACCCAGCATAGAAGCTGCAGGAACTCAACATTGGTCCAACTAACCCCAAGACCACAAATCCGCCGCCTCCAGCATCTACGTCTACGGCCGTCCAAGTCACTCCAGCTCATAGAGTGATGTACGGCAATTTGCTCATCGAGCCCATGACTATGGCTCATATACGAAACATAGTCCAGCTTGATGAGAAGCGCCAGCAGCTACTGGAGGAAGCGCAAGCCATCGTGGAGCAGGGAGCAAAGCTAGATCGAGATCTGGCCAAAGCACAAAAATCAATCGAGGAAGCTAGATCCATTGAGGCCGAGTACAAGACTTTGCTCAAGCAGTGGAAGGCTAGGAAAGCTCCGGCTGACGTTGTCAATGATCCTGGTGTACGACGCAACCTAGGATGGGCTCCCTCGAAGCCGCCACAAGCCAAGCCATACATTGAAAGCGAATGCAGGAATGTCATGCCCACTCCTATCCTCAACTTGGTCGTCGCCAAGACCCTACTGGAGCAGGATAGATCACCCGCAGCTATGGAACAGGTCTATGACCTTGTAGCAAAGGCTGTCAAATAGCAAGAAAAGGCCACCTCTCCGAGGCTTGAGTCTGACCCAGCATATTGCCAGTCTAGCAATCCTAAGCCACCAAGGGAGAGATCTTCTCACGATGTCGGGTCCTAGACGGGTTCATCGGAAAGAAGGCAGTGGGACGCGTGCAATAGGAAGGACACTATCCCCATATCATCCGACCACAGAGGCAAGGCTCATCCTCGTCGCCCATCTCCTCCGCCCGGTCCCCCCGACATCACGAAGACCCAAAGGCTCACCATCGTACGAGCATGCCTCCGCCAAGACACCCTCAGGGCTACATCGTCATTCGCGACAACACAGAGCAACCCCATCACGCTGGGGAGCACAACGACAACCAAGGACACAAGAGTAGGTCACAGCATGACCTCCACGTCCGACAAGCAATCACGATGGACGCAAGGAGTCACAGGAGGGTAATAGCAAGAAGGCTAACCCACCGCCACCTCCGCCTCTGTTGCCGCCTAGCATCCACCATGGCGGAGGAGGGCCGCGTCACTCACGCAGCCCTTCCCCTGATGGAAAGAAGAAGAAAGCAAGCCCGGAGCCATACGACGCACGTTCACGCCTGGACGAGATTCACGAGGCCCGCGAAGGACAGTACCTGGGACCACGTTGCTTTGGACCTGTGATAAGGACCGCAACTTACCCCAAGGGTTTTTGGACTGACAAGACGATCAAGCCATATGACGGCACTACCAAACTAGCTACGTGGTTGCAGGATTACGACAATGCGGCTGAGATCGCCGGGGGAAACCCCAACATTGCTGTCAAGTTCCTCCCACTGATATTGATGGGCGGCCCACCAATGGATTGATGACTTTCCGAAAAATTCCATATGCAACCGGTTGGACATGCAAGAAGCATTCACTAAAAACTTCGAGGGTACGTACAAATATCCTTGTAGTGTTGGCGATCTATAGAGGTGCATGCAAGAGAAAGACAAGACATCTAGAGCCTACCTCTCCCGCTGGCTGGATATGAAAAATTCTTGCGCAGGCGTGCATGATCAGACCGCTATGGATGCCTACATTGATGGCTTGGAAAAGGGTACATTGCTTCGGCATAAGTTGAAGCGCCTGCAGGACAACACATGCTAGATCTCAGTCAGATGATCTCATTGGCTAGTGAGTTCGTGGTTGCCGATGACGATGCTCGCGGCTCCTTGCCGGCAATTGGCATCCTAACCAAGCCCAAGAGGAACAACAACACTAAGCGGAAGAGTCCGCTAGAAGAAAAGCCAACCGTCGACATAGTCACGATGACGTTTTCAGGAAGAGGTGATGGCATACGGCATGGATGAGGACGAGGGGCTAGTCGTGGGCAGCAGCGAGGTAGTGAAACTACCCCGGTAGCACCCCGCGTTCCCCAAACGTATGAGGAGTACCGTGATATGATATGCCTTGTACACCTCGACTCCAACGGCAAATCCACTCATACCAATCGACATTGCAAGTTTGTCAACGACCTCAAAGAAGACCCGGAGTCCGACTAGAAACGAAGCCGGAAGAACCGACCGCGAGGAAAGGGAAAAGGGAAGAAGAAGTAAGAGGAGTCCAAGGATTCAAGTGACATCGACGAGGACTTTGACCCCAAGAACAGCGACAAGAGCGATGGCAAAGGAAAGAACCCCTTCGAGAAGAAGGGCCCCGTATACCATACTTTCCTTGGCACCCCAACTGTCTGGGCATAGAAAACCTCGCTGAGGATACTGATGGCCACCCTACCCCTAGTTCCCCAGTACCTGCGCTAGTCGAAAGTTCCAATAACTTGGGACAAGAAGGATCACCCAGACCTCGTTCCAACAGAGAACCAATATGCCATGGTCATCAACCCTTTGATTGAAGGCAACGAGTTCACCAAATGCATGGTTGACAGTGGAAGAAACATCAATATCTTGTACCTGGGTACACTGCACAAGATGAACTTGACGGAGACCAACCTAAGGCGAACCAGCACCATATTCCATGGCATAGTTCCTGGCCGGGAGGCTCGGTCCCTTGGTTGCATCACGCTTTTGGCGATATTAACAATTATCGCCAAGAACGCATGACCTTCGAAGTGGTCCCCTTCAAGAGCGTGTACCACGTCATATTCAGAAACGACATCTTCCACTCTTTCATGGCCAAGCCATGCTTCGTCTACAACAAGCTCAAGATATCCGGACCAAACGGTGTCATCACCGTATTCGGAAGCTTTTCAAAGGAAAGGGACTACGAGATTGGAGAAGCAGCCTTTGCAGAAGCTGTCCTCTACAACAAAGGATTCAAGGAGATCTAGAGCATGGTCGACGACTCGGAGATGACGACATCGAAGAAGCAAATTTTTGACTCCGATCCCGCCTTCAAGGCCGCCATCGAAACCAAGTCGGTGGAACTTGTAGTAGGCGATGCCTCCAAGGTCACCGCCATTGGGATGAACCTGGAACCTAAATAGGAAACTACACTCATCGAGTTCCTCCGTGAGAATACGGACATGTTTGCCCGGCAACCTACCGACATGAAAGGTGTACTTAGGGAACTTGCCAAGCACAGCTTGAATATTTATCCAAAATGCAAACCGGTGAAACAACCTCTACGATGCTTCGGAGATGAAAAGAGACGCGCCATAGGAAAAGAGATAGCTAGGTTACTTAAGGCTAGTTTTATCTGAGAAGTCCTTCACATCTGATGGGTGGCCAATCCTGTACTTTTCCCCAAAAAGGGAACCAAAGAATTAAGACTATGTGTTGATTACACTGGCTTGAACAAAGCATGTCCAAAGGACCCGTTTGCTTTGCCTCGCATTGACCAAGTCATTGACTCGATGGCTGGCTCGGAACTTCTATGTTTTCTAGATGCATACTCGGGATACCACCAAATAAAGATGAGGAAGTCGGACCAATTGGCCACTTCGTTCACCACAGCTTACAACACATTTTGCTATATGACAATGCCCTTTGGGCTAAAAAACACAGGTGCCACGTACCAGCGGACTATGCAGCATTGCCTACACGACCAAATTAGTCGGAACATCCACGCCTATGTGGATGATATTGCGGTGATGTCTAAAAAGTCAAATGACTTAATATCCAACTTAAAATAAACCTTTGATAATCTCCGGAAATACAAAATGATGCTTAACCCAAAGAAGTGCATCTTCAGGGTTCCAACCGGAAAATTGTTAGGCTTTATCGTTTCCTAGCATAGAATGGAAGTCAACCCGGAGAAGATCAAAGTCATCCTAAACATTAACCGTCCGACATGCCTAAAGGACATCCAATGGCTCATAGGCTGCATTGCAGCAGTAGTCCGGTTCGTCAGCCGACTTGGAGAGAAGGCTCTTCCGCTATACAAGTTGTTGAATAAGGCGGACAAATTTGTGTGGACGGACGAGGCAGATGCATCACTTAAGGAGCTAAAGGGGATACTCTCCTCCGCACCTGTACTCGCAGCACCCGAGCCTATGGAGCCTATGTTGATTTACATGGCCGCCAGCAACCGGGTTATCAACATCGTCGTCTTGGTGGAGCAGAAATAACCAATGCATGAGTACGGAGTGCAACGACAAGTTTACTATGTAAGCGAGGTCTTGACGGAGTCCAAGCAGTGTTACCCACACTACAGAAGCTAGCTTATGGAGTGTTCCTTGCTTCTCGGAAGCTAAGGCACTACTTCCAGGAGCACCCTATCATAGTAGTGAGCAAAGCTCCGCTGTCCGACATCATAAACAACAGCGACGCTACGGGAAGGGTCGCGAAGTGGGGCATTGAGCTTGCTGCCTTCGAGCTCACCTACAAGAGACGCGACGCTATCAAATCAAAAGTCTTGGAGGATTTTATTGCAGATTTGACGGAGATGCCAGATGCTACCTCTGTACCAGAGCTAGAATATTGAGTGATGCACTTTAACTGATCAAAGCTACTCAATGGCTCGGGGGCTGGTGTACTACTACAGTCACCAACAGGGGAAAAGCTACACTACATTTTGTAGATCCACTTTGTGGCTACAAATAACTTGGCAGAATATGAAGCACTCATTCACGGACTTTGCGTAGCCAAGGATATTGGCATCAAGCGCATAGTTTGCTATGGAGATTCCGACTTGGTTGCCTAACAGGTGGTTGGCACCTGGAACGCGTGGAACCCTATGATGGTGTCATATCAAGGCGAAGTAGACGAGATATCCAAGTGATTCGAGGGCTACAAAGTCAAGTATGTTAAAAGGGAGGAAAATGAGGCGGCTGATCTGCTGTCAAATCTTGGATCAGGGTGCAAACCAATTCTATCTAGCGTTTTTCTGGAGCATCTATGGACCCCATCTGTGAAGGGAGTGGACCCCTATAACCCGGATAGAGTTGACTCTTTTGTTCATATAGTGACAAAGGTCCCTCCGGCTTGGACAAAACCGTTCATGGAATATCTCGTACGCGACACTTTGCCCATCGACGAAGTCAAAAGTCGGCAAATAGTACATCGAGCAAAGGGCTATACCATAATCAATGGGCAGCTCTACAAAAGAAGTATCACTGGTGTAGACCTAAAGTGTGTCTCCCAGCAAGAAGGTATTGAAATCCTTCATGAGATCCATCTCGGAGATTGCGGGCATCACGCTGCTCCGAGATCTTTGGTCTCCAAAGCCTTGTGGCAAAGATTCTTCTGGCTGACCGCAAAGGCGGACGCCGATAAGCTAGTTGAGACATGCATGGGATGCCAGTACTATGCCCGACAACCACATGTACCAGCTCAAGAATTGCGAACAATACCAATAACTTGGCCGTTTGCAGTCTGGGGGCTAGACATGGTTGGTCCATTACAGACGGCACCTTGTGGGTTTACGCATCTGCTAGTAGCAGTTGATAAATTCACAAAATGGATAGAAGCTAAACCCATTAGAAATCTTGATGGGGCAACTGCCCTTAGGTTTTTATGGGATCTAGTGGTGAGATTTGGTCTCCCGCATAGAATTATCACCGACAATGGTAGCAACTTGTCACTCGGATAAGTGGAAGCTTATTGTTGGGAGAAGGGCATCTGACTTGATTTGGCATCTATGGCACATCCACAATCCAATGGGCAAGTTGAGCGATCCAATTTATTAATTCTGCAGGGAATCAAGCCACGTCTAGAGGCACCGCTACATAGAGCAGCTGGAGCCTGGGCGGAGGAGTTACCATCTGTTTTGTGGAGTTTGCAAACTACTCCCAATAGATCCACCGGCTACACCCCTTATTTCATGGTATATGGAGTAGAAGTAATTCTACCTTCCGACATCCTTCACGATTCACCAAGAGTTGCCGCCTACGACGAGGATGACGCTGAAGAATCCAGACACCTAGATATGGAACTTCTCGAGGAAGAGCACGTATTGGCATGCCAAAGATCCGCCATCTACCAGCAGAAGCTACATAGCTACCATAGTCGCCGCGTTCAGCATCGCTCGTTTAAAGAGGGGAATCTGGTGCTTCGACTTAAGCAGAAGAAGTGACACAAATTATCCCCGCCATGGGAAGGACCGTTCATCATAAGCAAGGCGCTACTCAATGGTTCTTACTACATTGTTGACAATCATGAACTAGAGGATATACCAAACGAGGATCATAAGCGTAAGCGACGTGACCAGAATGATGACTACCCGGAGCATGATCGGCCATGGAACATAACACATCTACGTCCTTTTAACACTTAGCATATATTACTATCTACTGTGTATCTCTTATATGATCAATGAATTAAATCTATTTGGTTCACTCATATACTTGAGTCATTTACCTCCTTTAGTGTTCATTTTTGGATCGTATAAAACCTTTATGCGCAAGTTTTTCATTTGCACTTGTGAAAATTCCGCCTACGGGTGTTAGCTTAAGTTTTCAGGATTCCGGAGTAGTGACTTTCGGCACTCGAAGTCGGAAATTTTGTTCTTAGGTTTTTGACAGTGCCATTGGCTATAATCTCCTGAGTGCATAGTTCTGACTAAGGGTCTTACGAATCACGAAAAGTCAAGCATAAAAACCAGAGTAATGGATAAGCCAGCACTTGCTTAAAAATATATATATGCTGGAATTAGTTCTTAAGTTGCAGGAAGCTTATATCCATTGTTTTCCGCCTTAAGATTAACCCATAGTTTTCCGCATACATACAAAAAATCCAGAGGAAACAAATATTACATAGTGTTTTCATTCCTCTGGTGCAAGAGACTTCGAGGTAGCGTCATCTACCGTAGGAGAGCCATCTTGCCCATCAGTGAAGTTGGCAGTCTTAAGGGACTCGGAGGAGCCAGCTTAGTCGGCGTCAATTACCTCATGGGGCACAAAGGTGTTTGCATCCATCAACTGGGCGACCCTGGTGTCGTAGCCGACAAGCGATGACCAGATAGCTCCGTGATCAATCTTCTGACCGTCATCGTCTACGTCGGGCAAGCTAGAGGTCACCGTGTCCATGTCGACATCCTTGTAGTGAGCCTTGACCATAGACATTGCCATCCTTGCACCAGCCCGGGTACATGAAGCTTTACAGCTTATGAAACGCTCGGGGGCTTGGAGTAGGATCTCTGAATACTTCATGAAAGAGTCCACTGCCTTAATATTGATGACTAAGGGCTTGGAGATTTCCTATGCATGGGTGATGGCGATGCTGATGAAGTTGCCTACAAGAACCATGCATTCCTTTGGCGGAGGAGGATTATTGGTCAAACCAATAGGAACTTCATTCCCGGCCAAATGATTGAGTACATGACTTCAATACAACATAAGTTCAGAATACCTAGTTTATAGAAGTACAAGACGGAAAATTCTTACCAAAACTTCTATCCTCGGCTTGCTGAAGAGTCTCCGCCATGGAATCATGTTTCTTTCGGAGGGTCTTGTAAGCCTCAAGGTTGTTAGTATTTTGCTCGGCGACAGCTTTGTTATGTTCCTTGAGCACTGCAATTTCCTCCTTAAGGCGGTTGATTTCGATGTTCACAGATTCTTGCACGGGCGGCCAGGGCATCTTCATGCATCTTCAGTGACTCTGCTCTCTCCTGCTTCAGGATTTTGTTTTTGCTATCCAGCTCTTGTATGTGCTTGGATTGCTCGACAATATCCTTGGCCTTGGTGATGGCTTCTGCAAGTCGGAGAAATGGCAAAGCATAATGAGTAGTCGGAAGTTAATGATACAAGACCAAGATTGAGTGCGAAATTGAAAAGAAAAACAGATTCTTCCTCTTGGTGATTTGATCCTTCAAGAAGGCAGCTTTACCCTTTTCAGCTTCAAGATCTACACACATCTTGTGGAACTTGTTGTTGGCGGCATTCCTCTGAGTATTCTCATTCTGCAAAGATATCAAAGTTACTTAGTCTACTTGGAGCATCTAGCCGGATAAGTATCCGCCTAGAGGCCTAGGGGATATAGTACGAGTTTTTTAACTCAGTGATATGCTTAGTCTTTCTTTAAGCATCTAGTCAGAACTAATTCTGTTTAAACTAGAGGCTTGGGGTCTACAGTATTGAAATTTACAAACATTGCGTATGCTACTCTAAAAGTATCTAGTCGGAATAATTCATTCAAACTAAATACTTGGGGGCTACAGTGCAAAGTTTCTAGCTTAGTCACTTTTAGAGCATTCAGACCCAAAGACCTATGGTTTTCCATCTAAATCCTCGGGGGCTATAGTGGGATACTACATATGAAATGCAAAAGGCATATAAAACTTACACGTGCGATGATCTTGAGGTTGTTGGCACTCTCGGAGAATATCTTGCTAAAGGCAAGTGTGTTTACACGAATGATCTCCGCTTGTTTGAGCAACTCCTCAAGACCACATGTGGGAGAACTCAGCGCCGCACCAGGAGCCAGATTTGAGCTACTCGGTGTAAGCACCGGGTAGACAATATTGGGAAGCTCTGTTGGCGTCTTGGGTACAATAGCTCTTCCTACGTCAGAAGTTCCGCCTTCTACCACCGTCTTACCGCTACCAGGGGCATCCTTAACTGGAGCTTCAGCCACTTTAGAAGATGTGCTTTCCTGCGTCGCCTGCTCGCCAACAACGTGGGGCTCCGCGGCAATGTCTGGGACCTCCTGACAAGGAGTTGGGTCCACTTCCATGGCGGAAGGTTCAGACGCTACCTTTCCCGGAGAACTTGTTGGTGCGGTAGTAGGTTGGCCGCTCGGAGTCAACGGGGCGATGGCGGGAGACGCTTGGACAAACATTTCTTTGATGTTTTTAGAAGACCCCGATGTTTTGGAGGTCTTCTTCAAACTCACATTTCCCTTCTTCCTGAAACATGCAAAAGTATAAGTACAGGAATAAGATAAGCAAGATACGATGTCGGATGATTAAAAGCTTACACAACGGTTGATGCCTTTGTCAAAGGGATACCGGTCATTCTTATTTTATCTACCTCCAGGGAGGTGTTGGATCTCTTGGAAGCTCCACCATCCGTCTTCTTCATCTTGCCTCCGTCAGAAGCATCAGAGGTGGAGCTCTTCCGCTTTCGCGCCAATGGGACCTCGTCGTCGGACACGACGGTGACTTCCTTCATCTTGGGATCATAGACTCGGGCATCCGGGCTACCTTCGTCTAGATTCTTCAGCTGTTAAATGAATCCTAAAGTGTTAGATGCAAGGTATATGCAAGACGGAAGAACTGCAGTATATGTCATATACGGGAAATAAATGAGTACCTCTGGGCATGTGCCGCCCTAGAACATGTTGTAGGTGATGGTTAAGCCACACTTCCTATCCTTCACCCTGACTATGTTTTTGAGGCGAAGCTTGAAAGAGTCACTAGAGAAGTTGTCCTCGGAGATATGAAGGCTATCCTTCCGATCCTTGGTATACTGGTGCATGAGCTACGCACGGTGCTACAGAGGCTGGATCCGCCTGATGAACCAGCACATGGCTAGGTCCAACCCGGTCACACCCGTCTCTACGAACCAGTCAATCCTCCTTACGGCGCGAGAGGCTTTATCGTCGGAGGGGAGGAGGGCTTGGGATCTCCATGTCGGGGCTTCAGCGGCGGCTCCATCGACAAAGTCTGGGTACATTATTTCTCGGTCAGTCAGATGGATATCTGGGCCATAGAAATACATCCTTTGCCAATTCTTGCAGGATCCGTGACCTACAATGTCGGGGAACCGCCGGCCAGGCCGGATCTTGAAGCTAATGGTTTTGCAGTTCCTAAGCTCCTCCTTGCTCACCTTGGCTTCCCTCTTCATGGTGAAGAAGTAAATAAATAGATCTAACCTAGGCCTAATTCCTAGGTAACCCTTGCACAGCGCCGCGTAGTTGCTAAGCGCGAGGATGCTATTCAAAAAAAGGCTCTGAGGTTGAACCCGGAAGTGGCTAAGGACTTCTATGAAGAAGTCGGAGATTCGGAGGGAGACGCCGTGCACAAACTGAGCCTTGAGGTATACATTTTCTCCGGCTAGGGGAGAAGGGACGACCTCGCCGGCCGGCGCCGCCCACAAGATTAGGCCCTCCGTCGCAGGGAGTTACCCCTCGGCGAGCATCTCCTTGATATCGTTCTTGGTGATTTCCGAGCCACGCCATCCCCCCTTGTGGGAATCAGCCTCCTCCTCTAGTGGTTCCAGCCCCGCTAGAATATGGTCGCCTCCTGTGTACTCCGCCACCGCGAAACGCGGCACCACCACGTCCTCCGGCGGGACGTGGACAAAGCGTGTTGATTTGGCCATGGCCTCGCCTGACAACGCCATCGACGTGGTGCTGCTGCTACTGGCCATTGATGCAGGTGGGAGATGATTGTTGTTGGAGAAAAGCTAGGGTTTTCTCTGTGTGCACAATGAACTCGAGGAGATGTTCGCTAGAGGAAGAAGATGATGCGAGGAAGAATGAGGTCAAAAGATAAAAGTCACCGCGGTTATAATACATAGTACTCGGTGTTAAGATTCATGCAAGTTGATCGAATGATTGCTGCGTGGATAGCGTGTGCGTGAGTGTGCACGGAAATTTCGCCACGTTCCCACCGTCGCTGCCAACATTTTGTATCCTTCACGCGGGAAATGTCTATGATTACATTCTCTGCATGTGTGAGTTACAAGGTGTCACTAACCTATGTTCTACATCATTCTACTGGAATAGGCAGGTGAACAGTCCCATCTGAAGATTCCGGCATGGACGGATCCCGTCCGGCTACGAGAAGAGTACGATGGAGAAGCTCAGTGATTCTCTGACTTATATGATGAAGACGGAGAGCATCGCAGGTTTCTTGGGAGGACTACAAGATATTGCTTGATGATTTGCCGACATTCACCTTGACGGAGCATTCAGTTTGAAGAGGCAAGATGGCGCAAGATCTCGGAGTTCTCCGGGGGCTACTATTGGGGATATGCTAAATGGGTATCACCATTGCATGTCTCTAATCCGGATAACCCGGGTGGCCCAGTTGGTAGTAGGGCCTATGGCCTGCTGGGCGGCCCAGTTAGATGGATCCTGAAGGGAGGACCATGCTGGATAAAGGAAGACTACGGTGGAGTCATCAGCGTACCCGGAGCCTTGGAGTGCAAGACACGTTAGACTAGTTGTATACCGTGTAGGACCCTGTAACCTGTCCGGCTAGGACTTTCCCTGTAACCCTAGGATCTGGCGTCTATATAAGACGGACCTAGAGGAGCCTTTAGGGCAATGTAACAACTCATATCGCGCATAGAAAACCGCTCCTGTAACTCGGCGTATTGCCATCACTACTAGGAAACCAGCTATAGATAGACAAATCTTCTGTGGTGCATATGTGTGACCATGCGCCACAGATAAACTCCAGTGGCGCATTTCATGACAATGCGCCACAGAAATCTTCACACTTCTGTGGCGAATATAGGAAAAATGCGCCACAGAAGTTCCAACTTCTATGGTGCATATGTCGATATGCACCACATATACTCTGACCAACATTCTGTGGCGCATATGACCATATGCGCCACAGAAGTGTTCATCTTCTGTGGCGCCTATAGAGGTATGCGCCGTAGAATTGGAGTAGGAAAAACAGACGCCCCTATGGATCGCCTTTTTAGCCTTGCAAAAAATAATAGAAAATGAAAAACACTTCAAAAAATAAAATCCTTTCACATAGTGGTAGGTAATGTGGTCTAGTTTTAGGAAAATTAACAAACATGCATTTCGACTTTTTATGCAAAAAAAGGTCATGGCACGGTAAAACGGTCGTAACTTTTGCATACAATGTCGGAAAAATACGTATAATAAACCAAAATGACCAGAACGAGATTTCACATACGCTCGCAAAGAAATAGGTCATTTAGCGATTTTTTGGATTTTCAAAATTCGAAAAGAATAAAAAGTTATGGCCAAAAGATCGTTTTTTCCTGCAAAAAAATAAAAAAGGAGGAGAAACTTCTGTGGCGCATTTCTTCCATATGAGCCACAAAAGTCTTGGGCGGGATTCGAAATTTGAATCCCGCCACCCCTTCTCCTCTCTTATACTCTTCCACTCCTCCACCCTTCTCCTCCACCATTCTTCTCCTCCACTTCTTCTCTCATTCTCCTCATCTTCTTCCTCACCTTCTCCTCCTCCTCCTCCTCCCTCCTCCGGCCAGATCTAGCCGGGTTTCTTTTTTGAAATTTGAAAAAAAAATTCGTGGCTCATATTGGAAATATGCGCCACAGAAGTTTGAGATCTGGTTCGGGACTTCTGTGGCTCATATTGGAAATATGCGCCACAGAAGTTTTTGAGACTATTGTGGCGCATGTCAATATGCACCACATAACTACACTTTAGTGGCGAGATAACAGTGGCGTATCACATATGCGCCACAGAAGTCCCAAAATGATGCGCCACTGATAGGCCTTTTCCTAGTAGTGCATTTTAGTGATTTATAGTAGGAGTAGGATTCCACCATCGTCGTGGGATCTGAAGCTGGGTAATCTGTGTCACCTTGTACCCGCCAACCTCCCGCCTTACCCCACGTCTCTAAACACACACTGTGAGGACCCCTCCATGGCGTACTCATCAAAAATACCATGAAAATAGAAAGTTACTTACATCCTTCATGTCAGGCTCCAAGGGATTATCGGCTATCAACACACCCTTGCCCGAGGTTTTATTCTTCTTGATCGGTAGCTCAGGGGAGGGCGACGATGTATCCGTCGGGTCCAACTTGGCACAACTTTTTCCAAAAGATCGGTTGCGCTTGTTTGTTGTCCCGTGGACTTTGTAGGAGGGGATTGAACAGCAACACCAGCTGGCAACTTTGGATAGGAATCCTCATCCTCATCGCTCCTAGAATAACAATAAATTACATCAATTGAACATATTTGGGTCAAAGATATAAATAAATATGGGTGAAAGTAACTTATGAGCTGATGTCTTGTGCCATCCGAAATATACCCGTGCGGGGAGGTGCAACAGCCATGGGTTTGATATTTTGCGGCTTTGAACCTATTGAATCATTGGAATCTTCAACCCTTTCAATTGGATCGTTACGTTTCGGCTTCCCAGTGACATGAACCATCTCAAAATCCTCGAAACAAGCTGAAGGAAGTGACATAGTGTCATGGGAAGAGTTGGCGGATGAAGCCTTGCCTCCTCGACTGTGACCGGAACTTCAGTGTATCCCTCAGATATGGTGGTGCTGTCGGGTAGATTACCGGCCTTAGGTAGTGGAGGAAGATAAACCAAATGTGCATGGCCCTGTCAGCAAAGCCAATTACAAAAGAAAGAAGGCAACCCAAGAAAATACAAAACAAGGCATGGACAAACAAACAATGGAAAGGAACATGAAAAAGTCTTACTTCAGGTATAGGGTTCTTCTTGTTGAAGTGCTTCACCCGACAATCATTAAGAACTAGGCTTTTCTTCGTCAGTGTTGTAAAGGAGTGCACCCTTTTCTCTAGAACTTTAATAGTCAGATTCTCGGGTGTAATCCTCATTGGATCCTTGCGACCAAGATAGGACCACATGCTGGCCAGCCAAGCTTGGATGGGGTAGACGCGAATCCGAAGAAAGTATGTGAGGATTTGAAGACCCGACAATTGAGCAGTGCGCAGCTTCTCGATTCGCTAGCAGCAGCTAAACTTCCTTCATTTCTTGAGCAGAGGGGCACTCCTCCTAGGAACTAAGTCTCCGACAAGTTTTCATCGGGTCGAAGGGGGATAACCTGAACTTCTGACCTTAGACTTGCTGGTACTTAATATAGAACCACTTCGCTTTCCAACCTTGGACGAAGTCTGTAGTTTTCAAGTCGAAGTAATTCTCATCAGAGCGCACATAAATTATTGCGCCTCCGATGTCGTGGACGATGGTGTGAGTGGCGTTATGACGAACAAATAAAAAAAATGATTCCACAGGCCCCAATGGGGATGGATCCCCAGGAAACACTCACACAAGGCGATGAAAAAGACAATGTGAAGGATGGAGTTAGGCGTAAGATGGTAAAGCTGTATGACATAGAAAAATAGAAGCCACCATCCGGCTTTGGGTGTAGGCATGGTCTCATCACTGGGCATCTTGAAGGATCCATCTTCTAGCAGATTAAGTTGCAAGATTCACACAGATTGCGCTCTATACACTTCGAGGCCACCCATCCATAGGCCCGCTTCTTCTTCGAGGTAGCATCAGTAGTAGAGCAAGCTCTCTTAGATCGACCCATGGTGGTTCTCTAGTGGAGAGGCGCAAAGTACCAGGACAGAGTTGGGATGCGCAAGAATGATGGAGCTAAGAGCGGCGAAATAGAAGAGGAAGACGATGGTGAAAAGGGAGAAGGGCAGTAAAAATCCCTAACCCTCTCAATATAAATAAATGTGGAGTGATTAGGAGCCGTTGATCCATATCAATGAAGCGCTAGACAAAATAATATGTTGACACGTAGCTATAATGGGAAAGGAAAAAAATCTCGTGCAGTTAAAAAATATCGTGATAAATCCGGTGGCGACCGCACGACACCCTTGTTCTCGCGCGGGACATGGGGACACACGGTAACAGTAACACCGCTACTGACATGGTTATACCCTACGGGTACGTGACTTCAGCATACCTGGTCTAGCCCAAGGAAGGCCCACAGTAGATATACACTGGCCCATGAAGATTTTCGGGTGGCCAAGGCCCATGACGCCTTCGGATCCTTGGAGAACAAGACTAGCAGAGATAGGAAATTCAAAGGGGTAAAACCCTAGAACTTGTAACCGACTAGGACTATGCCCGAGACCTGCCTAAGTCTATATAAAGGCCAGGAGGGCACGTCCTAGATCTCTCGACTCATACTTTCGCACACGCATCCACGCCAGATCGAATCTGCGCACCCTGTAACCTTCGGTTCCGCCGTAATCAAGAGCAGACAAGCAGGAGTAGGGTTTTCCCTCTAGGGGCCTAAACCGTGGTAAATCTCGTGTCCCCTGGTTGCTTGTCTGTTAACCGTGCCACGATCTCCAGCATCTGCATCTTATCCAAAACCCAAGTCCATAACAATGGGCATTGACGAGATTAAACCTAGTCAATTGGCGCCGTCTGTGGGAATTGGGGCTGCTGATTGTGCGGTCGTGACGGTTCCGACCCGATCAATCTAAAACTCCGCGGCGACGGAGAATCACCTCCTCTTCGGCGCTTTCGACTTCACCGCCCACTCGCCGGCCACCATGAAGGATTTCGAGCCCGTAGGCGACGGACTCGAAATTTTGTTCGGGAGCTTCTGCTTCCAGGTGGGACAAACTGGCACCCTCCGCCTCCCTGAGCGGGTGCCCGTGCCGTCAATCAGGCCCGCTTCATGGGATCCACACCCCGTGCTACGCACGTCACCATCGACAGATGAGTTCTACAGCAGCAGCAACTGCAACTCTGATCTGTGCGATCCACCTTTGGATGAAGGGACCTACGGTTCCGGATCCGAAAGCTGCAGCAACAGCCGACCAATCTGCAAGCGCTATCTGTGCGCCGCAGTCATCCAAACCGACGAGGAAACGCCTAACCCGCCGCCCAATCGAAACGGCAAAAACGGCAAAAACAGAAGAAGTCAGTCCCCCCACCCAACTGGGAAAGCAACGGCCACGTCATCCAACTTAGCAAAGAAGGATGGGTCCAGGCTCGCCGTGCCGTCGCAGGCGACATCGTCTTACCTGCAGACGCCTCACGTGACCTACTGATGGCATACCACTACCTCCTCATCGAGGAGCACAAGAAACAAGTCAAGATGCAGGAGACGCTCGACAAACGCAAGCAAGCAGCCTCCGAGTCTAGCGCGCGACGAGCTGCGCTCTCCGCCATCGCACCCGGCTCTAGCACAAACGGAAACCAGGGAAACAAGCACCCCTCACGGGTGGAAAACATGGATCCCAAGGAGCGGCGCGATGTGACCCGAACTCTCCACACATCGTTCATGGATATGGATGCCGACGGCAACATCATCCCGAAGACGCCTCAAGCTGCGATCATGGCAGCCACTGCGTATCTCGCGGCTCACCCACCTCCGGAGGGGGACCCAAAAAGGGCCATGCATAGGTCCGCACTTACCGGACTAGGACTAATCGGAGCTGCGCTCCACGAAGATGCTCCCGTGGAGCAGAAGAAGAAAGCTCCGTCCAGGCGCGACCGGAGTCCCACCCCCTCATCCGAAGAGGAAGAGGAGAACGATCTTCCTCGAAGGAAGAAGAGCTCGCACCGCCATAACCACGACTATGATGCCAGAGACAAGCTTACACAGCGCAAGATCGACAAAGCACGCGCTAAACGCGCATGCTCCTCCGAATCTGAGATGGATGAAGACGAAGGAGAACTCTGCGGAGCTCGATGCTTCAGCGGATCTGTTCGGCGAACACAGATGCCACGCAACTTCAAGCTTCCTTCGGATACTCCGAAGTTCAACGACACGCAAGATCCAAAATCCTGGCTCAGTGACCACCTGTCATCCGTCAAGCTTCAAGGAGGCAACAAAGAAACCGCCATGCAATGCCTTCAGCTGCAGCTGACAGGCGCGGCGCGAGTCTGGCTCAGAAGCCTATCATCAGGATCCATAAGAAGCTGGGAGGAACTCGCTTACAGCTTCATCCGAAATTTCAAAGGCACCAGCAAGAGGCCCGCCTCAATCGAAGAATTGCGATCCTGCACTCAAAGAACGGGTGAATCTATTCACTCGTACATACTATGCTGGTCTACGACCAAGAACTCCACAGCACACATCTCCGAAGAGAGGGCCATCGACGCCTTCAGGGACGGCGTCAAGCGCCAAGACTTCAAGGAGGAACTTGGGCGTGTAAAGCCCAAGACACTCGACCACCTCATGGAAATCGCCAACAGTTGGGCAGACGGCGAAGATTGCATCCAGCGAGCGCAATCAGATGAAGAGGACGACTACGGCCGAAGACGCGAACGCCGCAGCAAGAGGAGATCGCGCGTCTACGAGGACCGCGACGGACCCGACATGGTCGCGGCCGGCTACGCCGACCGCCGTAACGACAACAGCCGCAACAGCGGAGGATACCGCAGCGGAAACTTCCGCGACAACGGACGACCAACGCAGTCGTGGCACAACGGACCCTCAGCATTCGACAAACTTTCGGGTCCATGCACCATCCACTTCTACATCGACAAACAGGATGGCAAAAAGAAAGCCAGCCACATGCTCAAAGACTGCCGCGAGTTCCAGAAACTCAGCGAAGGCATGGTGCAGATGAGGCAACAAGCTCCAATTCCTGCGTTGAAGCGCACCTGCCAGTGAAATAGCACACGGAGCTCCTCCACGCCGCCTATTGAGGCCCAAATCAACCGATCGCTGGTATCAAAACAATGCGGGTCCCATACCCCCACCAAAGGAGCACTAAATATGATCCGGAAGGGCCCCACAAGCAGTGCGAAGAAAATCACCCGACAAATCAACTTGGCGTGGCAACTCCACCCGCAATCCACAGTACCTCGGCGGATGAGTCTGCATCACATTCACTCGCGGATCACCCTTGCGGATCCTCGCCCAGTCATGCTGCCCTGGTCTTTGGGCGCAGATCGGAGGCTTCGAGATGAGTCGCGTCTTCATGGACGGCGGCATCGGCATCAAACTAATGTTCGCAAGCACCCTAGCGGCTATGCGGATCCCGCAATGCAGCCTGGAACAATCAGACACAACGTTCCACGGCATTGTCCCAGGGAAGGGCATATTCCCCAGGCAAAATAGGGCTCGGCGTCATCTTGAGCGGACAACTTTGGCGGGCGCCTAGAATTGAAGTGGTGGGTAGCCGCCATCGCAATACCACGTCATCTGGGCGTGTAGCATTTGCAAGATTCTGGCGTCCCACACTCGCATACCTACTACTCAAGATGCCGGGACCAAGGCGTCATCACAGTCCACGGGAGCTTCACCCGATCGGACCAATGCGACAGGGATTTCAACAAAATCTCCCAGTCTTTCGGCATGCAAGACGAGCTTGTAAGGCTCCGCGAGGTGACGGACAATGGGCTACCCCCAGTCACAAGGCAGAACGCACCTGACATGTCCTTCGACTCCACCGTCAACACCAAGAAAGTGCAGGTCCATCCGACGGATGCCTCCAAGACGGCGCTGATCGCCAATGACCTCAGCGCCGCATAGGAAGGCGCGCTCGTCGAATTCCTCCGTGAGCGTTGGGAAATCTTCGCCTGGTGTCCTGCGGACATGCCAGGAGTTTCCAGGGAATTCGCCGAGCACGCACTCAATGTCTTTCCAGACACCAAGCCAGTCAAGCAGTCCATCCGAAGGCAGCCAGAACGAGCGAAGCTATCGGCAAGGAAATCAACAGATTACTCGCAGCGGACTTCATCCGGGAAATAAAGGAAAGCGAGTGGCTGGAAAACACGGTGATGGTCCCGAAGAAGGACACGGACATCCTGCGGATGTGCGTAGACTTCACGTCACTAAACAAACACTGCCCAAAGGACCACTTCACTCTTCCTCGGATCGACCAGATCATCGATTCGACCGCAAGTTGTGAGAAACTCTCCTTCCTCGACGCCTACTCAGGCTATACCCAGATTCGACTCAAGGTCGAAGATCAAGAGAAAACGGCGTTCATCACACCGTTCGGAGTATACTGCTACAACACAATGCCCTTCGGGCTAAAGAACGCGGGTGCCACGTACCAGCGATGCATGCAGGCCTGCCTCAAGGACCAGATCGGTCGCAACGTCCAAGTCTATGTCGACGACATAGTAATAAAAACCAAGGAGGCAAGGACACTTATCGACGATCTCCGCGAGACGTTCGACAACCTTGATCGCTACAGGATCAAGCTCAATCCAGAAAAGTGCGCCTTCGGCGTCCCCTCGGGTCAGCTGCTCGGGTACTTCATCTCTCAACGAGGGATCGAGGCGAACCCGAAGAAAATCAAAGCCATCATGACAATGGAGAAGCCGAAAAACCTCAAGGGCGTTCAGCAGCTCGCAGGGAGAGTAGCGGCACTAAGCAGGTTCATCAGCCGCATGGGCGAGAAGGCCCTACCATTCTACCAGCTGCTGCGCAAGGCAGACAAGTTCGAATGGACACCAGAAGCCAAGCAGCGCGTTGAAAGCCTCAGCGGCTCCTCTCCACCTACTTTGTTTGGTCACGCCAAAGGAGCGCGAGCCCCTGCTGATGTACATAGCAGCCACACACCAGGTGGTCAGCACCGTACTCGTGGTCGAACGACCCGAAAAAGGCAAGACCCACGGGGTCCAGCGCCCAATTTACTACCTCAGCGAGGTACTCACTCCAACAAAACAGTGGTACCCGCACTACCAGAAGCTATCCTACGGCGTGTTCATGACGGCTCGACGACTGAACCACTACTTCCAGGAGCATCAGGTGATGGTCGTCAACGAGGCACCCCTGAACAGCATCCTGAATAACCCAGAGGTCATAGGACGCGTGGTCCTGTGGGGCATTGAACTATCACCCTTGGACATCGTCTACAAGAAGCGACACGCAATCAAATCTCAAGTCCTTACGGACTTCCTGGTGCACTGGATGGAGCTGCAGCTGCCTGACACCCCAGACATGTCGTAGTCCTGGACAATGCATTTCGACGGCTCCAAGCGCGAAGCGGGCGAGGCAGAGTCATCACCTCCCGCAAGGTGACAAGATGAAGTACGTTCTTCGGATGAAATTCAGAGCCTCCAACAACGAAGACGAATACGAAGCCCTCATCCATGGCATGAGGATGGCAAAAATATGCGGCGCAACGCGCCTGGTCATCTACGGTGACTCCAACATCGTCGTCCAGCAGACGATGAATGAGTGTGACGCACACGCCGAAAACATGATCGCGTACCGCGCGCTCTACAATGCAAGAATTCGATCGTTGCGAACTTCGGCACGTCGGAAGAGAGAGAAACGAGGAAGCCGATAGACTCGCCAACATCGGCTCCACTTGTGCAAAGGTACCACCAGGTGTGTTCCTCGAACAGATCTGCGTACCATCCATCAAGCGGAAATTCCCCAAAGGATCACCCGAAGAAGCAGAACACTCGGGGGCTACGCTACCCGAAGGTCATGAAGGACCCGAAAAGTTGGATACCGAAGTTGCCATGGTCAACCTGATGCAGGTCATGGCAGTCGAAGAAACTTGGACACGTCCATACCTCCAGTTCCTGATAAACGGAGAATTGCCTGACAGCCCGACAGATGCCCGGCGCATATCTCGTCGGTCAAAAGCCTTCACCATCATCAACGGTGAGCTGTACAAACGCAGCATTACGGGTGTACTACAACGGTGCGTCACCATCGACGACGACAAAGCCATACTCCAAGACATTCACGAGGGCATCTGCGGACACCATGCAGGCAGCCGCTCCCTTGTCGCCAAGGCTTTACGAGCAGGATTCTATTGGCCAACGGCCCTGAGCGACACGAAGGACATCGTCCGAAGATGCAACGGGTGCCAACGGTTCGCCGACAAACCGCACGCACCTGGATCTGAACTTCGACCCATACCCATAGCCTGGCCTTTTGCCCAATGGGGCCTCGACATGATCGGCAAACTGCCAAAGTCCTCGAAAGGGGGACACGTCTTCCTCTTGGTCGCAGTCGACAAATTCACCAAGTGGATCGAGGCCATGCCAGTCATCAACCAAAAGGGCAAATCCGTCGTCAAATTCTTCGAATCCATTGTCTACAGGTTCGGCGTACCACACAGCATCATCACCGACAACGGATCGAACTTCATCTCCGAAGAATTCCAGGACTTCTGCGAAGGCCTCGGGATCAATATCACGTATGCCTCAGTGGCACACCCGCAAACAAACGGGCAAGTGGAAAAGGCCAACGGCCTAATCGGCGCCGGCATCAAGAAGCGCCTCATGAGCTCACTCGAGCACAAAGCTGGAAACTGGACGAAAGAGCTACCGTCTGTCCTATGGAGCTTAAGGACTACGCCAAACAGCTCCACCGGCTACACACCGTTCTTCATGGTGCACGGAGCTGAGGCCGTGCTAACAGCGAAATCGCCACCGGGCTCCACAGTCGTAAACACAGTGACGAATCCACGGCTGCACTCAAAGATGTCGTCGACACACTCGACGAAGCACGGGATATAGCAGCAGCTAGATCAGCGGTGTACCAGCAAAGTCTCCGCAACTACCACAGCACGGCTGCGCAAGGTCGCTTCGTCAAGGAGACCTCGTCTTCACTCAAGCAAAAGCGACCGAATAAATTCGAGTCACCATGGGAAGGACCCTATGTCATCACCGAAGTCATCCCAGGTGGCGCCTATCGCCTCAAGCACGTGGAGTCTGGAGTCGCATACTCCAACCCATGGAACATCTCGCACCTGCGACGATTCTACCCGTAGCAACCTACCCCCTTTTACTTTCAATAAGGCTTTCAGCCAAGGCTACTCAGCCGAACCATGTACCTCCTCCATTACGATATAAATAAAGCTAAGTGTCTCGCCCCCAACCTTCGGTTGACTATTTTTCTGCAACTTAACTACATTCTACAAACGCACTCGGGGGCTCCCCCCACCTCACGATTTCATCGACTGAGGACCAAACGTGTACATCTGAGTAGCTGACCACGTCAGGCAAACGAAAAGGACATGTACTCAATCAGAGCACTGCGTGCTCACAAACAAGAAAACCTTTACAACAAAGGGCAAAAATACACCCAGCCGAAATATACAAATTTTACATCTATCTGTTCATTTTCAGGTCCTACCTATTCTGAAGAATAACCTGAGAACGCTGCTCAAACAAATCTACAATCTGTTCGCCTTGCCCGGTAGCGTAATGCGGACGCATGTTCCACTCGCCACCATCCGGTCAAGAGGCGGCCCGATACCACAGCTAAATCTCGTCGGTGTGCACCCTCACAAGAGACAAGGCAGCCTTCACTCCTGCCACGAGCTGCTGCCGCACCAGCTCCTTGACATTGCTGGCACTCCGAAACTTCGACAGAATACCTGCAAGGGTCGTCGGCACGGCATCCAAAGGAAACATGACGGGCAGCACCGAGGATAGTGATGTCTGCACCTGGCGGAGCACCCGCAGAACTTGATAAACACGATCCTGAACCATCGCCAGAACCATGGCGTGATCGCGGTCCACCCAGAAGAAGCCGCCGACCTCCATGTCCTGTTGAGTCAAGCAATTGACCCGAACAGCGACACGCTCCTTTTCTTCCCTCGGAGCAAGATTGGCGCCTGCGACAATCGCACAAAACAAGAATAAATCTAGCAGGCTCACCCGAAGAACTGAGCTATAGCCCGAAACAAGGATCAACTTACATTGCAGCTGCTCGGACAGGCGACCCAGCTCCGCCATCAAGTACTCCTCTCTGGCTGCACCATGATCTGCCTTGGATTTCCAAACGTCGGCGCGACCACGCAACCCGAGCAATTCCCTCTCCAAGCTGCGCACGCGATCTCGAAGGAAAGCGTGCTGCGAGGAATCATCCAACGATGGTCGCAAGGGCCTTCCGGATGAGGGGTCAACTGGGTCAGCACCCGAAGGAACCTATAAGCAACAGGAAAAAAGAAGACACACAGACATTTCAGCCAAGAATAGAGAACAACTCAGAGGAATTCATTAAATATATCAGGCCAGTACGTGGCACAAGGATGGTACTACAAAAGATATTTACAACAAAAGTAGACTACATACTACCCTACGTCTACTATGCCTAAGGTGCAGGAAACTGAGTCGCCTCAGAGCCAGACTGCCTAGCTTTGGCCTCGCCCTGCTGCCGTAGTGCGTACTCAGACAACAAGTCAATGAGCTTGGGCCATATCGTCTGCAGCGAGCGGAGTAGGAAGAGAAGGCTACCTCGGATCCATCCGCAGTCGTCGGCATCCGAGAAGTGATTTGGGGCAAGTCCAGCTCCGCCCCAGCCGCAATGGCCATCGCCAGCCCGACGGACGCGCCGATGCCCTTTTGCTTGCGCTTATGCGCGCGGCTGACAGAGCCTCTGCCAGGGCATCCACATCTTCAAGGGCTGCGGCCTTCGGGAAGAGCTCCTGGTAGAAGCGACCAAGGACCTCTTTCGCCTTGGCAAGGGAGTTGACGACGGTGCCGCAGCGGTCTTCGACCGCCACAGTGGCATCATCTAGAGCACTCCCATGCTCCAGAGCACCGCGGTCAAACTCGATGCCTGCGGCATCTGAGACAAAAATGAAGAAAAGCATGAAGAAAGGCAGCATCGAAAAAGACTCGTAGAAACAAAAACAAGTGAAAAAATTAGCACTCACCCGAAATAGCCTTGGCAGCAGCCATGAGCTTCGACACCACCCCTCTTTCACGAGCAGCCGCAAAACGGTGGCCAGCTGCTCCTCACGATCTGCGGCCTCCTGATGCAGACGCTCCTTCGCTTCGGCTGCCTTCGTCAGCTCCAGCTCAAGGCGCTCTTCGCACTGGCCGGCTTGACTGCTCCGATTGGCCAAGGCTCTTTTTAAGAGCGTCGACCTCACGGAGAGAGTCGTTATGCTCCTCTACATTTAAGACAAACAAGTGTCAAAGAACAGAACCAGGATAAACAACAGAGGTACTAAAAGGCAAACGGATACCTAGAAGCTGCCGCAGCTTCGCCTCCAGCGTCAGGCGCTCCTCCACCAGCCACTTGGCCTCTTGGACAAAAGGCTGCAGAAAAAGGCAATAGCAGTAAGAACAGGACTTGGGGGCTACGCCCAACACAAAGAAGCAAAAGCAACATCAGCACACGAAGACACTCGGGGGCTCCCCCCGTGACATGAAGCAGAAAAACTTACATGCTCCGATGGCGACCCCGAAGGCCCGCCTGCGAAATTCTGAGGCGCAACCACCAGCCCCTCCCGCACAGGAGGAACTGGAGCGGCGTCACCCGAAGTCGCCACCGTCTGAGGAGGAGGCGACGCAATGTTCGACTCCCCCATCATCTCCCGCGCACCATCACTGGAGCCGTCGGAGGATTGCCTGCATACGAAGCCAATCAACACAGGTGCAAACACCATCAAGGGAAAAGGGTAACAGTACAACAAGAAAACTTACTAGCTCAATGCGCTCCGGTCGAAGATGGGAGAAGCCCTTCGGGCCTTTTTCTCCTCTTTCTTCTCTTCCTTCTTCTCCTCCTTCTTTTCTTCCTTCTTCCGCTTTCTTTGGCCGGGTGCGACAGCCCATACGTGAATGGCAGGAAGGGGAGAGGAAGAACCCCCATGAACATCATCATGACGCTCAAGGCCCAAAGGATTTCTGGGAGTCGGAGGAGTCGAGGCATCCGAAGAATCGCTGGAGCTCTGTGATCGCTTGCGCGAATGGTCCTCACTCGACTCGTCGGCATCCTCCCTTTGGAGATCATGGCAGCGGTAGCTCGGACACGGAATCCACCAGTTCATTATCCGGGGCATTCGGATACCTTTCGGGCAACAGTGGTACCATGCCCGGCACTTTGAAGCTCTGCAAGACGAGAAGGAACTTTGTTAGCAAACAAAGGAAACAAATACACAGCCGACAAAAACAAAGGGGGCGCACTACGTGCGCAAATCTACACCTTTGGTACGACCAACGCCGAAGAAAAGGGAGGAGTCAGCGACTTCCCCGGGATTTTTTGGTCGGCCTTGAACTTCAACAGCGCGCGAAGAGCCTTGTCAAGTTCCACCTCGGAGATTTTCTCACTCGAAACCCTCGTCGGATCACGGCGCCCAGAATAAAGAAACATCGGGTGCGCCCTCGCTTGGAGAGGCTGCACCCGACGTTCAAGAAAAGTTCGGATGATGTCCACACCGTTCACCTCCTTCTCAGGAATCAGTTGGAGATCCTCCACCCAACGGTACAGGGCCTCTATCTCCGCCACCTCACCGTCTAAAATTTGGTTTTTCCAGGATCTTTTCTTCTCAATCAATTGGGAGGGGTCAAAGGGAACAAGACCAAAATCTTGCCCGGCACTCTGGTCGCGGATATAAAACCATCGCCTCCGCTTGATCTTGGACAGATTCAGACATGGAAAAGGAAAAGAATTGCAGATTGGGACTGAGGGAGATGATGAAACCCCCAATGGGATACACACCATCCGAACCAGATTGCCTCTTCATGGAATAAAGCTTCCGGAAGAGGCCAAAGTGCGGCTCAATGCCAAGCCAGCACTCGCAAAAAGTGATAAAACAAGCAATGTGGAGAAGAGAATTGGGAGACAGATGATGCAACTAAACCCCATAGAAGAAGAGCAGTCCACGAAGGAAGTCATGGACTGGATACGAAAACCCACGCAAGACGAAGGCGAGAAACATAACCCGATACCCAGATGGGGGACGGGGGATTACCTAATTGCCGGGGAGTTTGACGGCCATCGTATCCCGCGGGATCAGGCCCCGCTCGCGCAGTTTGCGGAGATCGCTCTCCCGCGTCTCTGATCGCCGCCAGCCACCATCGGTGACGCGAGCAGCGGCGGTGCCCTTCTTTCCTCCGGCGGCTCTGGTCCCAACCGCAGATGAGGACTTCTTTGTTTTCCCCATGGCGCTACAGCGGTGGTGGCGATGCCAATGCAGAAAGAACGAAGGAAATGTGAAAGGAAAGCTCAGCGCGCAGCAAGAATCGCTCAAGAACAAGGAGGCATTGAACATATGAACTGGTGCGGTGAAAAACAAACCACGATTTCACCAAGGATTATAACAGCGAAGACGACGCACGCTGGACATCCATCGAGAAGACCTAACGCCAACGGTAGATCTGGCCGTACACGTGTCAACACCACAACGAACCGTCGTTACCACGCCGTCCACTACGCGCGGAAATCGAGGAGACGCCGTAATTATCTCCACGCCCCGCGTGACCGGTCAATTCAAAGTCAGCAAGTGGGACCCATGTTCGTCCAGTCAAGTCATCTCTGGCGTAGCAGACGCTTGAGGTCATCAATCGTAAGCACTGACGTCATCAAAAGCTATACTAGCACCACTATGGCTCCACAGCTAAGAGTACTCACTCAAATCTTCGATTCGACTAAATACTCGGGGGCTACTCCTATCAGGAGCGCTGACCGCGCACCCGACAAACAAATGAGGACGAAATTACTTCTCTGAGTCCTACGTCGAGTCTACGACTCCACTACGGACTCGGGGGCTACTCCCATAGGGAGGATGGATTTAAGCATCCGAAAATTTTCGAGTCCTTCGGACTTAACGACTGAAACAACGCTTGAACTAAAGTCTTGCCGAGTCACGACTCGAACAGACACTTGGGGGCTACTCCCATAGGGAGCGCTGGTCGCGCACCCTATGAAATCTTCGACTGCGATCTTCCGGATCTGCACGCAAAAACTTTTTGGCAACTCTGCCCCAACAAAACGCTAAGTTATTAACAATCTCCTTGGCCACCCGAAGCACCTCCGAGGTGATAAATGTTCGGATGATGCGTCTGCGATGCAAAGATAGACCTGCAGATATCATCTGATGGCCTGGCAACGCACCTGACTGCGCTCTGCTAGTATGAATCCGTACTAGCAGGTACGATGAAAATACCGATGGACGCGTTGGGTACACCGATTAAAACCACTGGAATTCCACTCCTGTAAGTCCTCCGCGGCCTGAGTCGAATTACGCCAGCATATGTTCCAGGTCCGGGTTGAGGGACCCGAACCTGAAGAAGATCGTGTCGTTTTGTCCTAAGACAGTTAACTGACCCTGATCCATCGGGTGAGTCAGGCACACGCATCAAAGATCCCTACACACATATACTATTAATATATAACTGCACCCGAAGGATGGAAGAGTCCTCAGCCGAATCCACGATTCGACTGAACACTCGGGGGCTACTGACATGGTTATACCCTACGGGTACGTGACTTCAGCATACCTGGTCTAGCCCAAGGAAGGCCCACAGTAGATATGCACTGGCCCATGAAGATTTTCGGGTGGCCAAGGCCCATGACGCCTTCGGATCCTTGGAGAACAAGACTAGCAGAGATAGGAAATTCAAAGGGGTAAAACCCTAGAACTTGTAACCGACTAGGACTATGCCCGGTACCTGCCTAAGTCTATATAAAGGCCAGGAGGGCACGTCCTAGATCTCTCGACTCATACTTTCGCACACGCACCCACGCCAGATCGAATCTGCGCACCCTGTAACCTTCGGTTCCGCCGTAATCAAGAGATCAAGCAGAGTAGGGTTTTCCTCCGGGCTGAACTGGTAAATCTCGTGTCCCCTGGTTGCTTGTCTGTTAACCGTGCCACGATCTCCAGCATCCCCATATTCTCTAAAACCCAAGTCCATAACAATGGGCATTGACGAGATTAAACCTCGTCAGCTACGTCGACCATGCATCAGGATGCAATGAAGTAGTGGGACCCTTTGTGTCAAAAAAATGAAGTAGTGGGACCCACTAATGTCACATCCCATCAATAGAACTGCGACACTCCATATTTTTCATCAATGACATCATGAGTGGTCAAAAAGTGATAAGGTAAAATTCATCCGAATAAAAAAGATTGGAGTATATGCTCTGATGCATGCACCCGAACATAGACTCGGGGACTAGCCCCATCGGGAGCGCTGTCGTGCACCCGATAAAATTCATCATTACACTTTCCTCAGATGGAGGATCTTCCTCGAGCCTATGCTCCAATGCAAGCACCGCAACATAGCCTCGGGGTCTACTCACATCGGGAGCGCTGTCACGCACCCGACAGAACAAATCCTCCTACAGAGTCAATATTTGAGCATAAAAAAATAAAAAAATTGAGCCTACACTCGAATCCAAGTATTCGACGTAGCATCGGGGCTACTCCCATCAGGAGCACTGTCGCGCACCCGATAGATAATTTGAAGCAAATCTATGAGTGTTACAAGCTCGTATCCTCATACGTCTACTCCCATCGGGAGCACCCGATAAGAATATCAAAGAAGTCGATAACTTTAGCTATTCCAATAGCCAAACAAGAAAGTCGATAAAATTTTCTCAGACCGTGTCTGCAACAATAACATGTTTGAATGCCGTGTCCATGATATGAAGGTAAGACCCTAGGATCTATCATGTGCGGCCTGGTAATCGCACACGAATGCACTTTGCCAGTATTAAATCTTTATCTATGATACGATGAAAAGTACCGGCGGATGCGTCGTGTACCCGAAATAAAAGCACTGGAATTCAGTATTCGATAAGACCTCCACGGCCCAAACTGAATTACGCCAGCAAATACTGAGTTCAAGCATGGGGACTTGAATTTGATGTAGGTTCACGCTGTTTTTGCCCAAGTGTAATTAACCAATTCCTGATTTGTCAGATGCATCAGACTCGTTGTACCAAATCCCTACGATATTTGAATAGAAAAGAACAATATGCTTATAGCAAAAAACTTTGGCTAAATAGTTAAACAGAGTTTTAAGACTCGACCTGAATCTACAATTCGGATAGAGTCTCAGGGTTTTAACCCAGAAAACTTACACGAGGGCAAAGTTAATGTCAATACCCCGGGTTTCGCTAGCTGGATTATTCATCGTCGCGAAAGTTTTGTTGCCATATGTAACCACCGAGCATTGAGTCGGGTTCGTTGAAGGCGGCTTGATATTCAAAATGATGTGTGTCAGTATATATCAAACGGTTGTAGTCCCCGAGCGCCAAGTCAGAGTTATAAAAGAAAATTGTCTTAGTGCTCTCAGAGTAGCTTTAGAAAAAAAGTAAATAGTGTAGGCCCCGAGTGTCAAGTCAGAAATTATTTCGGCTTAGTGCTCCAGAGAGAACTTCACAAAATTCAGCATCGGTGTAGCCCTCGATTGTCAAGGTGGAATTCAATATGAAAATCCAGCTTGATACTCTAGAGAGAACTTCACCATATCTTGGAGATCAACGTTCTGTAGCCCCCGATAATTGTTCCATCTTAGACGCAAGGCGGGACAAAGCTCTTAAGTTAGAGATGTTAAGCCCCTGAGCGTCAAGTCTACTTTCTCAAAGGCGGCTCAAGTCTTGGTCAACAACTGCGATTGCAGCCCCCGGGTGTCGAGCCTAGTGCAAATCCGGCTCAAAACACCTTAATACAAGGACCGTTGGAACGTCTAAGTGTCATGTAGTTGAGACATAAATATAAAAACACAATTGGATTAGGTTGTTCCTTTAGTTGTGTGTAATGAAAAAATATAAGGTGGAACAAACATAACCTATGAACAAATGCTTTTAAGAAGGAAACAATGCAACAATTGAACACATAAAACTATCAAGACCGAAAAAACTCTACTAACTTGAACAATTTATGTAATTTTTTGTTTAAACAAGTGATAGTTTTCTGTTATTCAGGTCTTATATGCTTGACTTTTTGTGAGAAGGCAAAAGTTTAAACACAGAAAATTTGCTGAGGCGATAACGCTTAATAGCGAGACAATGCAGAACCTTAGAAACAAACACTGGTTTTAAGTGCTGAAATATCACTACTCTGAAATTCACATATAAAATAAGAGAAAACGTGTAGCCAGAAAACTTAAGCTAACGCCCGAAGGCGGTTATTTTTGCATGGTACTGGGCCCTAAACGATCAAAACCAGTAAACAGTTTATACTCACGAGCGCAAGAAAATCGTGGAAAAGATACAACTAAAACGAAAGTGGTAAAAGACTCAGAATATGAGTGAATCAATCTTAATCTTATAATCATAAGCAATTAAAATAAGGGCAGTGCTTGGCGTCCCCCGAGGTATAATTGCCTCCGATCCCCCAGGTCGACAGCCCTACATGTGTCCCTTTGCCTGGTCAACAGAGCATACCCCTTGCATACCTTTCTCCTCTCTCAAACCTTCTCTCTCTGCAAACAAAAAACAGGACACCTCTCCTATCTCATCTCGCTCTCCCACCCAACCAACGCCGGAGAAGGTGCCAGAGAAGTCGCGTCGCCGGAGAAGGGCTTTGTTGTCGGGGAAGACGTTGCCATAGCGGTAGCAGCGCCGACCACCCCTTGTAGCAGTGCCTCCCGCGGCTAGTAGCACCGCCACGACACGAGAGTAGCAGGGCCAGGGGTTGCATGTAGCAAGGACGACAGTCGTCTGTAGTAGCACCGGCGGCTGCGTGTATCAACCCCAGCGGCCGTCTGTAGCAAGGGAGGTGGCGCCTGCAGCAACCCCGATGACCGCTTGTATAAGTGTCGCCCGCCTTCTGTAGCAGCGTCGGCAGCCGCGTGTAGCAACCCTAATGGTCATGCGTAGCAGCCCCGTCGACTACATGTCGCAGGTCCGATGGCCGCGTGTATGTGACACCCCCTTGATCAAGGCTAAACAAATCCCAGACCTCCGTCTGACATAAGCTTAACCTTGAGCTCGAGAATATCCAGTGAAGAATCGATAACACAACAGTGACCCTACGACACAAAATTAATTACAGCAAGCTCATAACTGAGCATAGAACCAAATTATTACAAGCAGAGGTCACTGACCACAAACATCAAACAACGGAAGTCAAGTTATGCTATTAAGTATAGAAAACTTAACAAATGTTGATGTCATCCCAGCCCATAGATTCCAGGCTACCGGCCAGGAACCCCAAGCTACTCATCGGTGTCGATGTAGTATGGAACTCATCTTCAGGGGAGCACTTACTCTGCCAAAAGTATCAACAAGTAATGGGTGAATACATGGTGTACTCCGCAAGACTTATGGCTGGTGGAGTTGTTTTGCATAAAGCCATCTTTGTTTATAAAATA
This sequence comes from Avena longiglumis, assembly GCA_030063025.1. NCBI lineage: Eukaryota > Viridiplantae > Streptophyta > Magnoliopsida > Poales > Poaceae > Avena > Avena longiglumis. Next base: position 254,024,630 of record CP125974.1, read on the forward strand.
AGAGAGAGAAGAAGCTCGTCTAATCATAGTATTTTAAAAAGGGATAAGAGAGCGGCATCTCCAAAATATTGATCATCGTCTTTTGATATCCACCAATTCATCATCAACTGAACCCTAACGAGGATCACCCCCTCGTACCCATGAGGAAGAATCCTTAAGCACATGTTGATCTGCCAAATTTTACGATTAGGTTAAAGTTATCTATGATCTTAGAATCTGGTCACCAAGCATTCATAACCGTGAACACGGCTTTTCGAAAATATTTAACCCTGCAGGGGTGTACAACTTTACCCACACGTACCAACAGACTCTTAATGCCAAGCTATTAGCCCTCTTCCTTTGAAGGCTGGCAGAGGGTGGTTGGCCATGACCTTTACCTTGCTTTCGCCGAGACCATGAGTCACACAATAAGGATGGTTCCGCCGTAACGGGTCAACTCCCAAAGCCGGTCGTTAAAGATGTGAGGCGAGGTTGGTTTACCAGGGGCGCTATGTACCCCAAGCAACCCGGTCCACACTTCCCTACCTGTTATGAATGCACCTCCTTCACCACCTTCGAGAAGATCCAGAATGCATGTCGAAAGGAAGGCTCGAACTATGTGACTCATGGAATCTACTAGGAAAGTTAATCAGGCGAGGGGTTCCCAATCCCCGTGTGGCTGTACGCTCATCTCGGTTCCAAAGGCAAGAACTCGGTTCCTAGTGGTGGCGAGCATGGGACTAGAAAAACCACATCCCACCGTGGCCTCCCATACAAGCCTTAACATGTTTAAACTCATATCATCTCTGATATACTCTCATCATGTTCTCCTGTAATACTAGATTCTCTGCATCTGATACATCATCTGGATGGACCAGAACTAACAGCTATGCATGGCTAATAAGACACATATATAACATATAGCAGTGCACACAAGACAAACCTAGTTATGCGAGGAGCAGTGGATCAGGTAATATAAGCTCAAAGGGAGTAATGCAATAGATTGGATACTTTACCTATCGTTAAAAATACCATAATAGAATCATATGAATCATGGCAAGAATTGAAATGCTTTCGTAAACATAGGATTATATCATGGTGGGGCTTTGCTTGCCTTTGCCTGTTGATAATAGATAGACAGTTCCTCGGAATCCTTGTACTTGACTTCATTATAGTTGGTCAAGTATTGTTCGTCGATCTTCGACGGTGTTGATCTCGGGCTTCGATCTTGATCTCGTATTCTACCGGAGAAGAACCGAACACCGGAAAGAAAGGGAAACAATCAACACATGGCATCGATGCAATGCTCAAGCAAGCATGATGATATGACAAGTTAAATTGTATCGAATTGTAACCCTAAAACATGCTAGACAATTTAATCGGGGTTCCAAGGGGTGAAAACCCTAACTCGGGGAAACTCCGGAATCACCTGTGAGGGGTTACTATGTTGTTCTAACTAAACTTTTCATGTTAGTTGATTATCAATGCACGATTATAGCTTAGATAGTAAGATCTCATTTTTCTTAACATTTTGATATATTATACACATTTGTCTGACTTAAAATGAATTAGTTGTTGAATTTCCAATATTTATTCATTTTCTGAAATTATTAAAACAATTTGTTAAACTTTTTACACTCAGGCTTTACCCAGGCGCAGTGACTGATAGAGGGGCCCTAGGTCAACCTCAGCTTCCATGCGAGCAAGGTGGGGTCGGGCCGGTTTGACTGGGATGACCGTAAACTGCTGACGTCAGCGTGACGTCACACCGGCAGTGAGCCTCAGATTGACAGCAGGGACGACGATAGGGAGCATGCGGGGCTGCGCGGGAGGTTGCGTTCGATGCGGGCGATTGCACTGAGCAAAATAGTGGAGGCACCGTTGCGGGGTGACCAATGGATCTAGCTTCATAGCGACGACGAGCAGCGACGCTTGCAGGCGATCATCGGCGGAGCAAAACAGGAAGCGGGGAAGGAAGCAGAGGGCACCAGGAGGATCGTGAGATCACCAGGAGCGCGATGATGTGGTTGGCGAGCTCGGGGGAAGCCTAATAGTGGCAATTTGATGGTGGCCGGCATCGGGAACGAAGGGTTCAATTGGGCCAATTGGGGGCTTCCCAGCAAGCGTGGCTTCACGAAGACGACGAGTGAGACGGGGCAGTCGCTGGAACTTGACCATCTGAGCGAGGGTAGGCCTCTAGCGGCGGTGCACCGGAGTACCTGGGGACTAGGATTCCGGAGCTTCTGTGGAAACTGAGAGGAAGCGAGAGGATTGGGAGGAAGGGAGAGGCACATGGGAAGAGGGGCACGTCTCGACGGGTCTGATCCCCTCCCGGAAGGTTGCGCGGCGGCATCAATCGCGGCAGCGGATCGACGGCAACGACAGCGACACGCAGCTGTCTGTCTGCCTGAGGAAGACGACAAACAGGGGAGGGCCAAAACGTTTTCCTTGGCTGGGACGCACGTGGGCTTCTCTTGGGCTGCAGCTTGCGCGCTGGGCGGCAGGAAGGAGAGGGTAGGGAGATGGGTTGCCTGGTTAGGGTTTAGGATTAGAATTTTTTTCCAGAAATACTTTTCTTTTTCTGTTTTCTGTTTTCTCTTTTGTTTAATTTCATTTGAATTCTATTTTGAATAATTCAAAAATACCAGAGACTTTGGTAAAGTATATAAAATATTCAGGGGCCCTTATAAACCATTTGGGTTCCAATATTTTGGCACTTTTCAAAATACAAAAACTTTTTGAATGCATTTCAAAAGGGGGGAAGGATTAGGGTTTATGGTTTTGTCTTATTTTTTTTGCATGCATTTTTAGAATATGATGCTCATGTATGCACAATCAACCATAAATTTTATATTAACTAAAACTGGGGTGTTATAGCTCCATCCCCCTTACGAGAATCTTGACCCGAGATTCCAAAGGTAGGAAGAGAAACAGAGAGAGAAAGAAACAAGACCACTCTAAAGATAAGTGGGAAACTCACTGAAGAACACAAAGAGTATCTCATGGTCAAATCATGGATGGATTGTTCAGAACAACTCGGAGATGACGAACATGAAACACGTCAAGGTAATGGAGGAAACAAAAGAGGAAGTTTTGAAGTTGTTAGATAGATGGACTTCATAAGGATTGAGACCATGGAGACTCAGAAGAGTTAAGCTTCTGAAAGGAAAGATTCCAAAAGAATGAACATAACCATAGAATTCGATAAGGAACCTCTAATAAATACTTAGGTACAGGTTTTAGGTTGCAGAGATATGGATCAACAACACCAAGTTGTTGAACTACTTTTGACACAGAAGAGTCACTCTTTCATCCAACAAAAGGCTTAAGACAGAAAGGTGTTTTGTGGCGAGGAATCATAAGAGTCACAAGGAACATGTAGCAAGAGAGACTACAGACTACCAAAATCATAGTCACTCTTTTAAAACATGGTTGAGAACACGAAGGAAACTCTTTATTCATCCAGGTCTATCAAAATCTTTGCCAAAGATCATGATATGACTTTACACCACTAAGATGAATGGTTAATAAGATTCCTGATTACACGAGAACAAAGAAACTGCATTCTTAGACTTCAATTACTTGGCACAACAAACAATTGCCAACATAAAGGGTCTGGAGGATTGATCGAGAAACATTTAGCAACACTACTTTAAATGTTCTCCTTGATGTTCGGGACACGAAGCATCAAGTAAAGGTCGGACTTTGGAGACAAAATAAACCATGAACACAACTCCTATAATCAAATTATTGAGGAATCCTCATGAAGAGTGGTTGTTACTGCTGATTCAAAGGAATATGGCAAGATGTCTTTCCGGCTAAGTGTGTCAACCATTACATCAATCTTGCCAGATTTACAAAGAGACCTATATCAAAACCTTGAGGAAAACCAACCATCATTGCTGCTTGATATTCAGATTTGGTTAGGCGAAATGATACTTCAGACTCAGCATGTCCAAATAGAAAGTTTGCAACATTTACCGCAAAGGTAAAGTTACTAAATTCTCAAGATATGGACTATAGTGCTAAGCTCCAAAAGGCTAAGATAGATTGCTATACCCATGTATTAGCATCTTGTCGAAAGACAACCGCATACATATAAAGTACTAACAATAAAACACACACGTGTCCTTAAAGAAAGGGAGGTAACTTCTCTCGAATCCACGGCGACATCTTTCAGCAATTGCACGTGAATTATAGAAGGTCACTTCTAACATCTAGAACTCATACTTCGAGATGACTCGAGGGTGGTTCTTGAAAGTTTCCAACATTAATGCCAATAGTTCCATATGAATCTAATCTAACATGGAGAAAATAAGGATGTCATTGAGGGATCAACATAAAACTTATCAGGACACTCCAAGAAGATGGACTAATATGTCGTATGAACAAGGCGATAATATTGGTCAGATCAGAGGACACGAAGATGTACTCAAGTGAAACATCACATGTAGAAACACCATCAAGATAGTCCTTGGAACTGAGTTTGATTTGACAATACCCAAACCAAATCAAAGGTGGGGAAGATAACATATCCACAAAGGAAATACTATCTTTCTTCACCATGAACAGAACTAGACAACCCTTCAAGAAGGAACAAAGTCGGATAAAGATTTTGTCTAACAACTCTCCAAGTTGTTGTTTAAGCTCAACCAACTAGTTCAGGGGTATCCAGTACAGATCATTGGAGAAAGGAGGAGTTCAGAGAACTGACTGGCTCAAGAACTTGACAGCACGGTCATGTGGCAACATGGCGATACTTCTAGAAGACATCTAGAATATCACGAACCACCGATATGTCACTTAGTTCAATAGGGAACTTGCATAGTAATGCAATAAGACATAGTCTCAAAGTTTCGGCACAAGCCTAACTCTTTGACCGAAGAGAGTGCACCATAATGACGGACTTGGTAGCACGATCATTCTTTTCTTGGTGATAAGGTTAACCAATCATGCTAAGAATAACTCAAATGTCCTTTGGGTTCCAAGCAATGAAAATTGCTAGAATCTTAGATGGCCACACTATTACGCACACGCATCACTCATGAGCGCGAAAGCTTGAGGGAGGGTGGGTAATTATGTGTAAGAGCATCACTTCATTAAGGGGCTAGGAAACTCAACACGACCTCTTAGTATAAAAGGGTGTGATACTTTAAGATAGAACAGATGGGAGACACTCAATGCCTCTTAATCTGTGGATTACAACACTTTGACCTGGTCCTAGATATGACGAGGTTTTGGAGTTTGTTTTTCCTAGACATTCCGAAATGGTTTGTCATGATGGACCACAAGAGTATCTTGCATCGGAAGATACCAATGCATATTTACTACTTGGCTACCAACTGGTAGACAAAGGTCGGAAAACAACAAGGGAGAAGGAACATGCTCAGGATAGAATCCCGAGATGTGGATGCATAAGTCAACAACCTTATGAAAACCAATGCAAAGAAGGGGAAAGGTGTGGCAGAGTCATGAGTATAGATGCGAGAGTCTCAAGGGGTACTCTTGTCATGATCTATTTGGTTCCATTAATGAACATCTGCCATAGCACGTGGCAGGGGAAGTCCTTAGTTGTCACAATTCAATTGCAACCAAGACCACAAGCTTGAAGGCTAGGATTGTAGTACCAGCCATACTGAGGTAATGTGTGAACATTAACAACAAGGGTCAAAGCAATGGATCTTGGTCTAAAGGTTAGATTCATGTACAAGATTCACAACAATAGAATCCAGCACAATCCGGGATCTTTGGTTCAAGTCCAAGGGTTAAAACCCAAGAAAGAAGTAACTACTACTTGAGTGACACAGTGTACACTATAATATAGTAATCATGAGGTAGCTTCCAAAAGAAGAAACAACTTCGGAAGTACCCAAACAAACAAAGAGGAGGCACACGAGGCGAAAGGAGACCTCGAAGCCTATGAACAGAACACTGTGGATCATTATATTGTAGGATCCATAAAAACAGAGAGATCATGATGGATAGGAATATCTCAGATGAACAAGAGCAAAGGGAACCAGGAATTCACAATACACACAACTCTAGAGAACTCAACACTAGGTCAACCGTTTAGAAACGACATGCCAGAAGGCACCTAAGCTTTGAAAGACTAGAAGAGATATCGAAACTTTTCCAAAATCAATACCAGATAAGATAACCCAGAGATATAGCGAAACTGGAGAAGGAGAAAAAGAAGCATACTAGAGTTTCGCAAATACTTTTCAGCTTTAAAGTAGTTTTCACAAGCACTAGACTCAACATCGACCAATATCAAGATTTTCCTACGGTCGGTACTACTCTGATACCAAGACCTATGACACCCCCGGGATCAGGGCTAAACAAATCCCAGACCTCCGTCTGACATAAGCTTAACCTTGAGCTCGAGAATATCCAGTGAAGAATCGATAACACAAAAGTGACCCTACGACACAAAATTTATGACAGCAAGCTCATAACTGAGCAAAGAACCAAATTATTACAAGCAGAGGTCACTGACCACAAACATCAAACAACAAATGCTATTATGCTATTATGTATAGCAAACTTAACAAATTATGCTATTATGCTATTATGTATAGCAAACTTAACATCATAACGATGACATCCCAGTCCATAGATTCCTGGCTGCCGGCCGGGAACACCAAGCTACTCGTCGGTGTCGATGTAGTACGGAACTCATCTTCAGGGGAACACTTACTCTGCCAAAAGTATCAACAAAGTAAGGGTGAGTACAGGGTGTACTCCGCAAGACTTATGGCTGGTGGAGTTGTTTTGCATAAATCCATCTTTGTTTATAAAATAAGAGAGAGAAGAATCTCGTCTAATCAGAGTAGTTTAAAAAGGGATAAGAGAGCGACATCTTTGAAATATTGATCATCGTCTTTTGATATCCACCAAGTCATCATCAACTGAACCCTAACTAGGATCACCCCCTCGTACCCATGAGGAAGCATCCTTAAGCACACGTTGATCTGCCAAATTTTACGATTAGGTTACACTCTATGATCTTAGAATCTAGTCACCAAGCGTTCATAACCGTGAACACGGCTTTTCGAAAATATTTAACCCTGCAGGGGTGTACAACTTTACCCACACATACCAACTGACTCTTAATGCCAAGCTATTAGCCCTCTTCCTTGGAATGCTGGCAGAGGATGGTTGGCCACGACCTTTACCTTGCTTTCGCCGAGACCATGAGTCACAAAATAAGGATGGTTCCACCGTAACGGGTCAAGTCCCAAAGCCGGTCCTTAAAGATGTGAGGCGAGGTTGGTTTACCAGGGGCGCTATCTACCCCAAGCAACCCGGTCCACACTTCCCTACCTGTTATGAATGCACCTCCTTCACCACCTTCGAGAAGATCCAGGATGCATGTCGAAAGGAAGGCCTGAACTATGTGACTCATGGAGGGTTCCCAAGCCCCGTGTGGCTGTACGCTCATCTCGGTTCCAAAGGCAAGAACTGGGTTCCTAGTGGTGGCGAGCATGGGACTAGAAAAACCACATCCCACCGTGGCCTCTCATACAAGCCTTAGCTTGTTTAAACTCATATCATCTCTGTTATATTCTCATCATGTTCTCCTGTTATACTAGATTATGTGCATCTGCTACATCATCTGGATGGACCAGAACTGATAGCTATGCATGGCTAAGTAGATACATATATAAGCTCTAGTAGTGCGCACAAGCCAAACCTAGTTATGCTAGGAGGAGTGGATCAGGTAATATAAGCTCAAAGGGAGTAATGCAATAGATAGGATACTTTACCTATCGTTAAAAGACCACAGTAGAATCGTATGCATCATGGCAAGAATTGAAATGCTTTCGTAAAAATAGGATTATATCATGGTGGGGATTTGCTTTCCTTTGCCTGTTGATAATAGATAGACAGTTCTTCGGAATCCATGTACTTGACTTCATTATAGTTCGTCAAGTATTGTCCGTCGATCTTCGACGGTGTTGATCTCGGGCTTCGATCTCGATCTCGTATTCTACCGGAGAAGAACCAAACATCGGAAAGAAAGGGAAACAATCAACACATGGCATCGATGCAATGCTAAAGCAAGGATGATGATATGACAAGTTAAATTGTATCGAATTGTAATCCTAAAACATGCTCGATAATTTAATCGGGGTTCCGAGGGGTGAAAACCCTAACTCGGGGAATCTCCGGAATGACCTATGAGGGGTTACTATGTTATTCTAACTAAACGTGTCATGTAAGTTGATTATCAATGCATGATTATAGCTTAGATAGTTAGATCTCATTTTCTGAACATTTTGATATATTATACACATTTTTCTGACTTAAAATGAATTAGTTATTGAATTTCCAATATTTATTCATTTTCTAAAATTATTAAAACAATTTGTTAAACTTTTTACATCGAGGCTTTACCCAGCCGCAGTGATTGACAGAGGGGCCCCAGGGCCACCTCAGCTTCCACGCGAGCAAGGTGGGGTCGGGCCAGTTTGACTGGGCTGACTGTGCGCTGCTGACGTCATCATGACGTCAGCGTGACGTCACACCGTGGTGAGCCTCAGATCGACAGCAGGGACGACGACAGGGAGCATGCGGGTCTGCGCGGGAGGCTGCGTTCGCTGCGGGCAAGTGCATTGAGAAGAATAGTGGCGGCGCCGCTGCGGGGTGACCACCAGAGCTAGCTTCATAGCGACAGCGAGCGGCAACGCTTGCAGGCGATCATCGGCGGAGCAAAACAGGAAGCAGGGAAGGAAGCAGAGGGCACCAGGAGGATCGTGAGCTCACCAGGAGCGCGGCGGTGTAGTTGGCAAGCTCGGGGGAAGCCTGACGGTGACAATTTGATGGTGGCCGGCATCGGGAACGAAGGGTTGGATTGGGCCGATTGGGGCTTCCTAGCAAGCGTGGCTTCGCGAAGACGACGAGCAAGACGGGGCAGTCGCTGGAACTTGACCATCTGAGCGAGGGGAGTCCTCTAGCGACAGTGCACCGGAGTACCTGGGGACTAGGGTTCCAGAGCTTCTGTGGAAACCGAGAGGATTGGGAGGAAGGGAGAGGCACAGGGGAAGAGGGGCACGTCTCTACAGGTCTTATCCCCTCCCGTAAGGCTGTGCGGCGGCGTCAATCAGGGCTAGCGGATCGACGACAACGGAGGCGACACGCAGCTGTCTGTCTGCCTGAGGAAGACGACGACCAGGGGAGGGCCGAAACATTTTCCTGGGCTGGGCCACACGTGGGCTTCTACTGGGCTGCGGCTTGCGCGCTGGGTGGTAGGAAGGAGAGGGTAGGGAGATGGGATGCCTGGTTAGGGTTTAGGATTAGGTTTTTCTTCCAGAAATCCTTTTCTTTTCTGTTTTCAGTTTTCTCTTTTGTAATTTCATTTGAATTCTCTTTTGAATAATTCAAAAATACCAGAGACTTTGGTAAAGTATATAAAATATTTAGGGGCCCTTGTAAACCATTTTGGATCCATTATTTTGGCACTTTTCAAAATACAAAACATTTTTTAATGCATTTCAAAAGGGGGGGAAGGATTAGGGTTTAGGGTTTTGTCTTATTTTTGTTGCATGCATTTTTGTAAGATGATGCTCATGTATGCACAATCAACCCTAAATTTTATATTAACTGAATCTGGGGTGTCACAGTGTAGCACCCCGACGACCGTCTATAGCAGCGTCGATGGCCACGATTAGCAGCCGATGGTCATGTGTAGCAGCCTCGGCGGCTGCATGTCGCAAGGTCGGTGGTCGCGTGTAGCAGCGCCGGTCGCCGTCTGTAGAAGCGTCGGCGGCCATGATTAGTGTCACATCCCAAATTTTTCCAAATTTTGAAATGTGAAAAATAAACAAACAGGATAAATAATTGTTGAAATTTAGGGTGAAAAGAAACTTTTTGTTTCAAAATGGAAACATCAAAACCCTTCATGAACAAATTTGAATGAAAAGGGAAGCCATCAAAATTTCAATCAAGTGAAATGCATTCATCAATGAATGTATCTTGAAATTTAAACACTTGGAAAAGTTAAACCAAAACCCCAAAACCTTAATGGAAGAAAATCATTTCCAAGATATCTCAAAGACTATGGATTTGATCCATATAAAAATTTGTCAACAAACATTTATAAATTATCAAAAATGGTAAATAAAAATATTATAAAACCTTAGAAATTTATTTCATTCAATTTGGAGCCATAGATAAAAACTTATGAATTTAATAAGTTAAAAGGAAATATTTTCCAAGCTAATAAAGCTCCTATCCAAAATCCATACCAAATTGTGAGCAAAATAATCCTAAAAGGATTTAAAAAGATAAACAAATAATAAATAAAATTTCACAAATTGGAATCACCAATTTTGGATCTATTAATAAAAATATATGGATTTTATAAGACAAAGAAAGAAATAAATAAATAAGGAATATTTAAAATCCAAATTAAATCTGGGCCAAATCCATAAGCAAATGAAATAAAGATAAAATAAAGGGATAAAGATTATTCCAATAAAATTATATGGCATTAAACCATATTCTAATTATATATGGATAAAGATAAAATTCCTAATAAAAATGATTAATTAAATCATGAGAAAGTAATAAATTGAAATTTATCAAAGTGGATTAAAAAGTTATCAAATTAACTAAAGAGAATTATTTGAATAAACTTTATATGGGATTTAAAAGAATTATTCCTAAAGTGGTATTTAAAATACATATCTAAACAGAATAAAACTTACTGAAATTTTTGAAAAGTTTGTGAAATAAAAAAGAGTTTGAAATCATTTAAATAAATTCAAAACAGAAAAAGAAAAAGAGAAAGGAAAAAAGGAAACAAACCATTACAGCCTAGCTAGCCCATTCCGGCCCAACTAGCCCACCCGGCACTCCCCCTCCCCAGATCCTTTTTCACTCGTGAACAAACCCGCACCGTCACTGACTCCAGACCCCACCGCGTAAACCTCCTCACTCGCTGACTAGCCGGCCCCACACGCCAGTAATCGTCTCCACCCCCACGCTGACCTTGCCCCTCACCTCGCTACCGTTACTGCCGCGATTTAATCCCGTTAATTCACGTTGAAAGCAGCAATGACTCTCTCCCGCGATCATGCGTACATAAGCGCCTTACCTATCTCTCTCTTTCCCCTCACTCGCTGCACCTCCTCCGCCCCAGGGCTGCCCAAATTTCTCACTGCTCCGGCGAGTATTTTCTGTCGATTCCGACCAGCATCTTCCTCCTCTTGCCTCTCAGATCCCACGAGCTTGGTCTCCATCCTCAGGCGCATCAACCAGTAGCTCCAGCTCATCGGCATGTGCCCTAGATCATCGGCAACGACCAAGACCGAACGTCGCCGTCCACTGCCTTGACTCCGACGAGCTTTTCCCGGTAGGTTCCGTCTGCCCCTCCACTTCCGGATGACTCTATCTTGTTCTCCTTTGTCCTGCGCATCTCCTAACATTTGTCAATCACTCGCGCATTCCTTGTAGCACCTCCCCCGCCAACGACAGTACGCGCCCGACGACAGGAGCGTCTCTGGCGAGCAATCACCGTCGTCCTCGAGCGCCCCTTCGCCAAGCAAGGGCACGTCGAGCATCAGCGAGATCACGCGATTCGGGTGCGCTTCTCCCCTCCTTCCCTCGCTTCCTGTATCGCCGGCAACGTCGCAGACCGAGCACGCCGCTGCCAGCCACCGTCACTGCGCCGCCAACCTTTGGTCATCTAGATGTGAGCCGTTGGATGTTGATATTGTGGACGCGATAGATTCATTTAAACGAAACGGTATGGAAGCACCTGCACCGTGCGATCTAAATGAGATACTATGGTCTGTGTTAGTCGATCTAGCCGAATCGGTATCGCCCATAGGATTGCTCCACGTGGCCCAGTCTGTGTTATAAAAACCAGAAACATTTCTATTAGTTATTTGAATTTGTAAATTGCATAAATTTTGATCCACACGTCCAAATTTTTCAAACTTTATATCAATGAAATCAGCAAAAATAATTCTGTCCAACCACGTACGTTGTTTAGTACTTTGCTTCTGTAAACTTAGTTGTTTTTGCAGAAACTTCTCTAGGACTATTTTGTGTATAAAATTTATTCTAAAAATGATTTAGGGGTAAAAACTTTAGTAAATGGATTGTTTTGAACCTACTGACCATAGAAACAAACTTTTGGATTTAAAAACATATTTTGTAAGGATAAGGAATAAATATTTGAATAAAAGCATTTCTAGTTAAATAAAAATATTATTTATGGTTTAAAAATGATTTTTGAGTGAAACCTTTTGAAAATGAATTGAATTAAACTCTCTGATCCTAAACACCAAGTTTGAGGCTTAAAATTATATTTGATGAACCCTAGAAATTATTACTTGGCTTAAAGACATTTCCAACAAAATAAAATATTGATTTGATTTAAAAATGGTTTTTAGATGCAACCTTTTGCAAATGGTTTTAATATTAAACACTATGACCATAAACACTAACATTTGTGTTTAAAAATATATTTTTCAAACACTAGAAATTAATACTTTGGTTAAATCATCTCTAACAAAACAAAATGATTTAAAGTGGCCATTTTCACTAACTTGACTTAAAATGGTTTTGCCACTTTTGTAAATGACCAATAGATGTTTTCTAATGTTTATAAGCTATTATAAACCACTTTCCCAAAATAAAACAATCTTTGGCATGCTTGCACGCATTGCTTTTTTTTATTATTTTATGTGTTGAATTGCTTGAATGGTAGATTGAGTTTTGTGCTCCGCCAATGTCTCGGGCGAATTCAGGCTATTGCTATATTAGCATAATCATCTTGCTACACATGTTTTCTAATTTTGCTACAAAAGTACAAATTTTTTGCTACGTGTTATCCGGCGAGGACTCTGGCGAGATGCTCCGGCGAAAGTGTCCGGCGAGTCTCCAGTGAAATCAGTTTTGCTATATTAGTAGTTTTTTGCTACACCATCGCCGGCGAGGTCTCCGGCAAACTCTCCGGCGAGGTCTAGTCTGTTTTTCTATTTCTATACCGAACCGTTTTCTGCTACATGTAACAAAAATGGAACTAGTTGTTGCAAAAACGGATATGTTTATAACAAAAGCGGGATTTGAGGAATTTTAGAGGACACGTGTCAGCAGAAGGACCCGAGGAATTTTAAAAAAATATTCCTCGGGAAACGCGTAGTACGGCCCTTTCCTTTCTCCTGGAGACGAGGTCGCGTGAAGCCGTGGACCGGTCCCTTTGCCGTGGCCGAATTTGTTTGTTCCTGAACGCACCGATGCATGATCAACACGTAAAGCAACGCGGAACACGCTATTAACCCAGCTAGCTGGCCGGCGAGTTGTGATTTGCACCATAACGACTCCGATTTCAGTTTAGCAGAAACGCTCAACTTTGTTGATTGAAATCAAGCCGGAGGCTGCGTTTAGGTAACTGCCGTGAGAAACAAAAACAACGACGACGGACATTCTTTAAAAACTCTGCCGAGACTTGCGGCGAGAAACAAAGAATTGCAACCAATCACTCGAGCCATATCCTGTAGCTAGCTAAGCTGGAAAAAAAAATATATTCCAAAAGGTATTCTGCCCGGAAGAGGTATTCCGTCCGGCTCTGTCTTTGACCACGTCCAGTGGCGAAGGACGAAAAAAAGATTTAAGTCGAGCAAACTCTAGAACATCAAAAAATGATGTAAAAAATTAAAATTGTCTTGACCCAATGGTAATGGCATAATCACTTAGTATAATGATAACATCAATATATATATATAAATGGAAGTAGAATATAAAACGTACCATAAAATTTCTGATGTCGTCTTCCACATCCTTTTGCTCTTGGCCAACATTTACACTTTTATGGGTGCTAGGTTTAGAGGTATTTCATGTTCCTCCTCCCACGTCTTGCTCTTGATGCTGTTGTGCCATAATATTTGCACTTTTATCATGGGTGTTTCATTTAGAGCTGTTGCCACTAACAAGTGACCAAAATACCTTTTCAAAACTGTAATGAATTATTGAAAACATTCAAGATATGAGTAGTATGCCCATTTTACCTTGGTCACAATTTACGAATTCAATAGTTCAATCAGGACTGAGTTCAGTTGGCCACCACAAAATAGAAAAGAGGCGTAAACAGCAGTCACAGCACCCTGCCTAGTCTAGCCCTAGCCGGCTATGATACTTTTAGCTTTGGAGAATTGAGAATATGAGATGGATGGAGAACAGGCGAGGGTCCAGGGGCGGGCAGTCTTGTCGGTGGGGGGAGTAGCAACGATGAAGAGGGGAGCCGCCGCTCGCCCGCTCCGGAGTATAGGAAGATGTCGTCGCTCTGTCTGCTCTATCGGTTCGATTAGATCGGGGTCAAGCGAACGCGAACACGAATGTGCGCGCGCATGGCTCGTGACTCGTGAGGCCTCGGGGATGATTCGTCTCCTTGGTGCGCGCGGCCTAGCAAGCCCAAGACAGTAAAAACCTGTCTAACACGGCCTATTTCCTCATTTGTGTTTGGTTTTTCTTCATAACCTACGTACTTCGCTGAAAATCTTATGTATATCAAAGAGATGCATGTATATATGTAATTTTTTGCAAAATTTCAAGGTAGGGAAGATGGCATACCTTGTCCAAAGGGGAGCTTCGTCCCTGACCACGTCCGCGACAAGCTGCACGCATGGGTGACTCATGATGTCAATCATGTGCATGGTTAAAGTAGACATAGAAGGCTGCCGGATCCATTGGCCTGTTGGCGAGGAAAAACCAAGCACGGCCATCGCCGGTTTGCTGATGAAGATCGGGACTGGTATTTCCACACGTATACCATAGGGGATGTCAACACCCATATTTTTAATCCTAGATGCTTGTTATGCCATACATCGCAATCCCAGGATTAACATTTTTGCGAGACATAACAGATTGGATATCATAGTACATCATCCATTACAAACCATACATAAGGTCTTACACAAATAAGGATCTCATGATCCAGTCTTAATACAATTCAAGCAGTGGAATAACGTAATAATAGATAGCGGGGGCGAAGCTCCATCTTCATGTTCACAGGCAATGCTGACGATGGTAGATGATCCTAGTTGTCGTAATCTTCCTGCTGTCCGTCTTCCTGATAGTTGTAGCATCCCAATTGTCTAACAATTGTAATGCTACTAGCCTAGTCTATATAATGGCTACTTCATATATATAATTGTTGCATCATAATTATATCATGCTCATGTCATCATGCCACCTTGCATTTGAGCATCATATAAAGACCTCTTTCTTTGGTTCTTCTCTCATATGCATTATTAATGGTATTTGCATCTTGATATTGTATTTGGTTCTTGATGTATTGTTTAAATTCCCAAGTTGAGTTGGAGGCATATCTTTTATTCCACTCCACCACCTTTCTTTCACCACCTTAAAATTCCACCACCCTAGTCATATATGAGCCATTGTTTTCTTTGGCTATTTAATTCTAGCTCATATGTGATGGTGTGGATCCATTCTATGTCTACATGTCCATATATGAAGTATGTTGTTTTCACAATAATAATTATATGGAGCCTCATGGCCACCTTTGCATGTCATGTGAGTAGAATCTTCCTTTTACCTTCCATATGGGTGTTTTGGCTAATTGAGCTTGTTTGAATATAATTGTGGCCAAATAAAATTTTAGTGGAATATACACACTAGCATGGCCTATATATTCAATTATGCTTGATTCCACCATTCCCATATATTCATCAAGCTTGTATCTAGTGGGTTGGTTTTTGTTCAAATAGTGATGTGCATGCATGTAATAAATTCACACATGTACTATAGTTGTTTTTACAACTAATAGAAGTGGCTATTCACATTCATGCATGCCCCATGCAACATCACCATCCCCTTCTTCCTTATCCATTCATGTGAGTTTATTTGAGCATTTTTCAATTGTTTTTGTGTGGATTTAATCTCTTGGGCACCTCCATGCTATCTAGTGGTTTTCCCCCTCTCTCTAAATCCTCTATCTAAGATCCTAACCCTAATCACCTACACCTCTACCACCACCTATCACCACCCTACCTCATCTCACCCTCTCTCTTTATCCTCTCTCCTAAACCCTAGTCCCTCTCTAACCTAACCCGAGCTCCCTACCTAGCTAACCACATGGCCTCTCTCTCGGCCTCTCTCCTCTCTCTGCCTAGCTAGCCCCACCTGGTCACCCTGGTCCAACCCGAGCTACCCTACCCTCCCCTAGTACAAACCCTAACGGAGCCTAGCTCCCACCCGAGCTCCATGCCATCCCTCTCCCTCTCTCTCTTTAGCTCTCTCTGCCTTGCATGCCCCACCAGCCCGAGCCTCCCCCTGCCTGCCTGGCCTCGCCCTAACCCCACCTGCAGCCCCATGCGCCTGCCCTGCTCCTGCCCGACCCGAGAAAGTGAAGGAGGAGGAGGAGGAAAAGTGGCCGAAGCCACCTTTCTCTGCCCCACTCCCCCACGGCACCCCCTTTCCTCTCCCGTACCTATCTACTCCCTCTCGCTCGCCTGCTTCCTCCCCCCAGATCTACTGCAGGGCGCCTGCCGCTCCTCCCCTCCCTCTCCACAGACGGCCAACCTTTCTCGCCGGCCACCGCCAGCACCACGTTGCCCCGTCGCTCCAACCGGTGGACACGTCGTGGAGGGGATCGAGAAGACCGAGGAGGTTCCCCTGCATCGTCCAGTAGCCGCCGGCGAGGAGGAGGAGGACCAGAGCCACCAGGCCGACGCTGCACCGACGCGAATCCCTAGCTCCGCCGGCGTATGCCTCGTCGCCGATCGACCGCTCCCCTGCCCGATCCAACCGCACCAACAACCTCCCGGTGAGCCCACGATCCTCCTGGACACACTCTGCCTCACTGTATCGCCCTAGCCTCACCGGACGTTTCGTCGAACGGTCTCTGCGCGCCGCTGTGCTCTGGCTTCTGCACGCTTGTGGCATCCCGCAAAACCACTACTAGAAAATCGCGCTGTTTTGTGCATTGCATCGCCATCATCATGCATTGTTTGTCTGAACTATTTCGAAAAAACTAGTTTTGCTTTGTACAAATACCCCTCTTTATTTCAAAGGCAAAACCCCGAGCGTATCGGATATTTTATTTCCCTAAAAACTAATTTCAAAGTGGCCTTGCTTTAAAATAAACAAAACCAAACAAACACATATTTGCAAAACCTACACTCTAAATCCTAGTCCCACCAAATCCTATCCTACCCACCTCTCACAGACCGCCACCTCAACCTCTCACCCAATTCCTACCCACCC
The DNA here is from genome assembly GCA_030063025.1 of Avena longiglumis. Taxonomy (NCBI): domain Eukaryota; kingdom Viridiplantae; phylum Streptophyta; class Magnoliopsida; order Poales; family Poaceae; genus Avena; species Avena longiglumis. The sequence goes on from CP125974.1 coordinate 254,041,844, forward strand.
TGCCACCTCACCAATCCCTCACTCCCCCCCCCTCTCTCTCTTTCTCACCTAGCCCATCCTACCCTCTCTCCCTTGCACCTGGGCCCCACCCGCGCGGGTCCCACTCGCCCCACCTCCTTTCTTCCCCTGGTCAGCCCACTCTCCCCCCTGGCCCCACTCGTCAGCCCCACCCCACTCAACCTCACACCCTCCCGCGGGCTCCACCCCGCGTGGACCCGTCCCCCTGGCCCACCCCCGACCCCACGCGTTCCCCGCGCGCCCTCCCCCGCTCCCTCTTCCTCCTGCCCGCAACCTCCCTCTCCTCCCTCACCTCCTTCCGCCGCCAAGCTCCCACAAGGCCGCCTCCGGGCCAGCTCCCCCCAGTCGCCTCCTCGCCACCGCCTCGGCGCCTCCCCCTCGCGTCGGCCCCCTCCCTCCCAGGCGCGCGCCACCTCCGACCGTCTCCTCCGGCCAAGCCTCCGGCCGCTCCTTCCTCCTTCCGCCTTGCCCGCCTCCTCGCCTTCCTCCCCTGCAGGCTCGGCGCCCGCCTCTCTTCTGGCCGTCTCCCACCTCTCGCTGGCCGTCCTCGGCCGCCTCCCCAGACGCCCACGCCTGCGTCGCCCCTCCCCACCGGCGTCCCGTCCTCGCCTCGTGCGACCGCCACCGGCCTCGGACCTCCGCCTCCCGAGCTCTCCTCGCGTCCACGCGGCCGCCAGACCGCCACCTCGCCATGAGGCTCTGCCTGCCTGCTTCCGGCCACGGCGTGCGCCTGCTCCTCCCGAGCTCCTTCCCGACCTTGTTCGCCACCGTAGCTCCTGGGCCCCACCTCCTCCTCAAGCTTCAGCCCTTGCCGTCTGGCGAGCCCGACCGCCACGGTGCTCCTCTCTGGCGCGCCTACCCCGGCCTCCTCTTCCTCGAGTCCCGCCGGCCCGTCGCCCGCTTCTCGTCGAGCGCCTGCGCAGACGCCTCGGCCCCGCTGCCGTGTTCCTGCGTTCTGGCTTGGCGTCGACCTCGGCCTTCCCCGGCCCGCACTACTGTCGTGCGTGTGCTGCAACAAGCCACACGGGCAACCTCCTGGTGATGTCAACAGGGGTCCTACGGTGGTGTTGATGATGCTGCAAGATGTTAACTCTGCATCCAATCCGTCTGGTGAACAAGAGCTGCAAGCCGGACTAGTACCCCGTTAAGCCACCCGAACATGCGCTGCTAAGTCCAAGTTCGACATCGACAATCACTACAAGGAATTTGGCTATATATGACCCTCTATTTTCGTCACAAAATCGTCACAATAGTTCGTTTATGACGATTCTATGACGATTTTGAGATCGTCGAAAGCTGGGCGTCGCAAATGAACTATAACGACGATTTTTGCAAAATCGTCATAACCGTCTATGACGATATTGGATCGTCATAACCATTATGACGATCCAATATCGTCATGCGCCATCTAGCCAAGCCAGGTCAGATCCTACGTGGCTAATCCGACGTGGCAAAATTGTGACGAAACGAGATCGTCGTAATGTGAATTCGGCCTAGTCCATTTCAATGTTCTATATGGACTGAGCCCAACAAATGATCCTTTATTAAATGGGCCTTGGACTTTTTGGGCCTTTTTTCTTTTATGCCTAGGCAGTTTTAGGCTTTGGCCTTTTTCAATTTATTTAATTTTTGGGCTTCATCCTTTCCATTGTCTGTTTCTTTTTCTTTCGATCCATTTAGTTTATGTGCTTCAGCCTTTTTAGCTGAAATGCACACTGATCAAATGTGTTTTGGGCCTATTCTGGCCCGTTTAAGAGCCCATGTGCAATACATTTCAATGGTAGAACAGTACAGCAGCCAAGCAAGTGGAATAATGAACAAATATTACAGCAGTAAAGCATCAAACCATTTTTACGGTGCATCCGAACATTTAACCAAACATACATCTCATCATTGATAATCAACACGCTTAAAAAGGATTTCAAAGACCAATCACACATAGAAAGCGAATAGAGCATAAGTTGATCACCGGCACCGCCAAGAAGAGAACTGCCATGTTGTGAGCCCCCCAATCCATCCTGTGGCGTTCTTTGGCGGAAGCCACCGCTGCCGCCATCGATCCTCCATGCTACCATTGCCCGCCCTTGCTCCTTATATATGTTTGCTTCTAGAACAAAAACACATGACAATTAATAAAATTGGTAAAACAGATTCTTAATAAGCATCAAAATAGATACTAGTTACTTTGATAGGGAAGTAGTTCATATATTAAAACATGGTCGTACAACAGATTACATTGATAGGGCTGGCGCATATTCCTTTTTGCAGAAGATGGAAAATACTACTGGTAGTCTATCTCGCTGAGTGTAGACCGCTGCAGATATTCTACTCACTTAAGACCAGATGACCTGTACTTAAGAACTCAGCGTACTAGCCTGATATGCTCTATTCCAATCACTTAAGACCAAACCGACGATCAATAGTTCTCAGAAATGTACTTAAGTAGAAAAGCATAACCACAAAAACATGTGACTATCAAACTGAAAAGAATAAAGAGTATGTCTGCGCTCTTGCTGATAAATGTATAAACAACTTCAAACCTATGTCAAAACTGATTGCTCAACAAATCTGATGGTGCACTACCTTATACGGATTTGTCTTTTATGTATCAAAGAATGCGTATAAGATTTGTAACAAACTGACAATACAGCCTAACTACTCTAACTAACTAGAAATATAGTCGATGAGACTTGAAAGGACAACTGAGGACGTGGAGACGGGTCATATAAGCTTTTCTCACTCTAGATTTTTTGCTTCCTAGCATTGCTTCAGTTTCTCTAGCTATCAACATACAAATTAAGGAGTACGAGAAAAAAATAGAGCAGTGACATTGCAATCCTATTACCTTGAGAAAGTGTACTTGAAGTAAACAAGTAAACAGAACATAGTACATCTATGGTCTTGCACACGCACATCACTTTCAGTTAGGAAAGAATTAACTCATTACCTCTTCATGCTCTAAGGTGTGGGCAAGGGCGATAACGGGATCGCCCATGAACCCACCAGCCTTAAACCAGAACTGCGTAAGGCTGGCCCTCAAAGAAGCGGCAGAATAAGCATCAACACCAGATCAGCCCATTCCGAGCGATGCTCCCTCGTAAATCGCACAAGTAAAGCGGTGAACATCCTACATTATCCAAAAGAACACTTGGTTAGCATTATGACAGATGAACTAACTATGGTAATATGGAACAAACATAAAGATTGCATTATGGAGAGGAACAAAAAACTAAACAAGTACCTGCAGAAGCATTGATGCCTTTGCACACAAGATGCCACCTCCAATAGCAGAGAAGAGCGGGGATGGGCTGACATGGGATCCGACAAGCTTGTTTGGGGATGAGTTTTGTGATGGTGATATCCTCGGCGCCATCATCGCTCAACATAGACCAACCATCATCCGGAAATCCATTCACAGATCATTGAAGCCTCGCAAGGTAGTGTCTCCACTTAGAGGCGGTACACACATGCATGTAATATTACAAGACGGTCTAGCAAATGGTCTGTAAGACCACAGGCCATTCTAATGATACGCTTTTCCGAGTCTTTGATGAAGGTTCTGAGGATCGCCGCCAGACTCCATAGGGGATTTCACCACTTGATTCATGAGCGATTTGGGATGTGTCGCATGGTGCTGTAAAGAACAATCACATGTCACCGATACATCAATCAAATTAAGTATTCAGTGTCACTCTGTAGGCCAACGAATTATTAGCAACAATCTAACGGAACAGGACACATACTGCAATAGTTGTCTTCTGTGCAAGGATCTTTGGAGACTCGTAGAGAGGTCTAAGCACCTCAGGCACACTCCAGGCCTACAGGAAACAAATACTTAATAAGATTCATGTCTCGAAGAGTATTCAAGTGTGACACTGAATGATATGAAAACCATTGCTGCTACTTACATCCAAATCAACATGATCCAAATCAACATGATCCACAATCCTCGATTTTCACCTTCCAAATCTTCTCCAAGTTTGGCTGTTGGAGCCTTGATGTGAGAAAAATGTCTAAAACCATTCTCCTTACATCTTGCGGTTCATGAAAAGATGCAAGCATTGAGTGCTGGTGCGATATAGATCCTAAGTAATGACCATTAGTTTTACTACAATCATTGATTAAAAGAGATATCCATTCAGGAAAAATCTGTAACACTTCTAACCGTTTTCCAAAGAAGATGTAAATGAAAGCATGCATCATCATGAAAAATAGTTAGCATGCTCCCATCCTTCGTTTAGAAACTAAGCAATGATTTTCATAAAAAACAAATCGAGTCACAAGAGCAGGAAGCCGATGCTTGTAGTGGCCAATGAGAGGAACATCGAAAAGCAACAAATGTACCTCTCCTACTATGACATATGCCGACACTTCATATTTTGCGGTGAAGTTGAGCAAGAAAATATTCGCACCATAACAATTCACGAGTGGTCTCAGATTGTTATTGTTAAAGAGAAATTCAAAGTCTACCTTGAAGTAACTACGTGTAAGCAAATGCAGATTTCTATCCATGTGAGAATTCAAAGTTTCGGATGGTTCAGATTTTGCCTTTTGATTTCTCCACCATGTTTTCTTGGTATGATTCATGGAAAAATTTATCTGAGTTGGTCTTCTTCTAGATCGGCAACTAGCTGCGAGCATGCGCCATACTTAGCCGACTTGGGAGGAAGGCCAGCACACGTCGGCGGGCAATGTGTGGAGCAGAGCGAGACGGACCGGCTCAGAGCAGGTTCATACAACCGCATGCAGCCACAATGAATTAACAAAGAGGCTGGGAGTGATATGTACCAAAATCCTCGTTTTTGCATAGCAATGAGGGAAAAATAACAGTGTTCCAAACTTTTGTACCTACTGACTAACATCAAGCCAGTGTTAAAAAATGCAGACATTTTCAAATAACTGAATCTAGTCCACATCAAAGTTGAGCCACACATTTTCATCCAAAGTTCTGCTTTGGCTTAAACCTTGTCAGGCAGAATATGACACAACATTTCAAGAAGATTTGGCTTAAACCTTGTCAGGCAGAATAAAACAAAACACAAAACACAAAACATATAGCAGAATTAGTCCAATGTCGAATGGTTATTTGGCCACTATTGTACACTATAGCCTTTCAGACACAAAACACAAATCTCTTAATTTCATTCCCATCTCTCCTCGTTCCTTACAGTGCACAACAATGAGCATAACTTCAAGATCGCAGGTGTCTTGATGACATACTTGGAACATTATGGAATCGTTATTTGGCCATTACCATACGCTACCATCATGAACAGTTCCAGGTTGAATCTCAACACACCGTACTCACGCATGACAAACCGCAAGGCAAAATCATGACCAAAATCCATGGAACAGTGGGGCGAAACGGCAAGGGGCGAGAACCGGTACCTTGTTGATGCGCAGCTTGTTGAACACATCCTGGAGGACCTTGTAGTTCGATCATGTCGTACTCCGTCTTGGCGTCGAAATTCACCGCTGGAACACCCCAAAATCAGCATCGCCGTCATCTAATTAAGCCGCTAACACGGCACTCCGGGACGCATCAAAAATCGTAAACCGACCTTGTGCATCGGCACCACTCCCGGGTGAACCATATCCAGCACTGGCACCGCAGCCCCGACGCCGCAATGAGATGTAATGGAGCCCCAAAATCAGCGCGGAAATCTCCAATCCTCGCCGCACCACCAACATCAACGAATTTCAGCCGCACGCGAGCCGACGCGAACCCAGGCTAGGAGTACTAGGAGACGCAGAGAAGGGGGCGGGGTAGGGAATGGGGAATAGAGTGCGGGGTCTGGGTCTGACCTCCTCGACCTTGCCGAGGAGAGCGTGGCATTGATCCGTGAGGATCTCCCCTCCGGCAGGCGCATGCCCATCGCCGATGCTCGCCACCGGCCGCCATCTCCTCGGCCTCGATCGAGCTCCCGTGGAGGAGACTAACCGCTGGGCCACCTTCTCAAGAACTGTGGCTGCGCCTCCGTGGAGGAGATCAAGAGCGCCTCAAGTCCGATCCCGCCGGCTCCTCTCCATGGAGCCTGAGCCGCCCCGCCAGAGATCTCTCTGAAGCTCACGCCGGAGCCCGTCAGGACCGGGTCCTCTCGGCGTACTCAGCGCCGCATAATCGCAAGGCGGGTGGATCTGAGAGGAGGAGGCGAGGAAGGGTTCTCGCGATGGGGTAGGTGGGGTTGGATGCGGCTGACCTAGATGATTATGCGCGCTGGATGCCGGTCATCGATCCACACAACAAGTTTCCATACTTCACCATCCATCCGTTCATTATGTTTACATCCTACTACCGATCATCGACCTTCTCTAATATCTCAACCTGTCTAGAAATTATGACGATTTTGTCCATAGAAATTACGACGTTTTTCACGAAATCGTCATAGTTTAATAAGGATTTGGCCCTCCCAAATAGCTTACGACCATCTAGTGTAGAATCGTCATAAATTTATGACGATTTCATTCAGGGTCACTACCAAAACGTCATAGTTTGACACATTTCTTGTAGTGAATTGAAGCCTCGAAACCCCAAGACCTCCTTCACGGAACCCGAAGATCTTCTAAGGGAAAACATCAAGTAGTCCACCGACACCCGACCCCGAACCCGAGTTCTTCGACGCGACGACAAGATCTCCTACATGGGAGCCCGGAGAACCCGTACCCGAAGGCCGCGGATGCGACAAGATCATCTCTTGGACGCCAAGGTCGCCACACGGAACGCTAAGACCCGTTCCCGGTTCCGAAGACCGGTCCGAAGCGCCAATGCTCGAACCCGAAGACCGCCAAGAACGCCACCGGTACGACAAGCACTTCGCCGCGGAGCGCCAAGTTCTCCATCCCGGATGCCAAGACCGACTCGATGGCGCGGACCCGACAAGATCTTTGCAACGACGAGATCGGCACTGACCAGGGCAAGTCCGGTGCGCCCCCGACACCGAACCATGTCCTTTTTCTCGGATGCGCCAAGATCTACTTCTGTTGTCCGAGACCGACCCCGTCGAACCCTGAACCCTGAGACTGAACCCCGAACCCCAGACCCAAGATCGTCGAACCCTAGTGTGTGACCCTGATCCGAGCCCCTATTTTATAAATGCCATCTATATAAATTGTTGCATATTAAATTGTCATACTTGCATGCATATTTGTGTGGTTTGGGGGCCTTATGCCGATTCACCTCATAATTAAATATGGGGCCCATATGCGGGCAAATCCAGTCATATATTGGCCTCATTTAAATTTGTGCATCAAACCGATACTATCTTTTGCCATGTTAAAACAACATTTAAATTGTGGGGTAGCTAAATAACTTGAACCATATAATTAATTGTCGGGACCCCGGTTCCACTTAATATGACCTAATTGCATCGCACCTTTGCCATGTCATACATCATACATGCATCATGCCGATCTTCTGCCGTTGTATTAAATAGTGCATCCAGTGTTCCTTCTAGTGATTTGCTTCTTCGCGGATAAGGCCGTTGAGTTGATGTGAGCTTCGCCCCGATCTTCGGTTGAACCTTCGGCAATGTTTTCAGGCGAGCATCTCCCCCTTTCTACCTATCTTACTTTTATAGTCTTTATTTCCTCCTGTTGATCTATTGCTATCTGCGTTGCGATGCTCTAGTTTTCGTACCCGTGATATCCCTTGCAGCCTCATATTGCCTTGGACACATCCTATTACCTGTTGTTTGGTAGATAGTTGGACTTGCGCATCGTAGTCGCTTGCTCAAGTGTTGTTGCGTGTCGCCAAGAACCACAGTGTTGGAGTATTTTCCGCATGTTGATGTTGGAGATGATCATGGCTTTACTTTTTGTTCACTTTAATTACTGTTTAACAACTAAAATTGAAGTAAGTAAGCAGAGGCATCGGTGGGTGATAGATAATGTTGGTTTCCGACCGCCCACTTGTGTCCCGTAGGACCCCGAGTTCTTGACACTGCTAGAGATCGAGCGCTAACCACGGTGGGAGATATGGGCCCCCCATTGATTAGTACCTGATTTCAAAGTATTGTACTGGGGGCCACAAACTAGTTTGAGGTTTTATTTACTATCCTGTACTTATGCCATGCTTTACTGCTTTATTTACGATTGTGTGAGGAGCACGTTGTACTGTTTTGGAAGCGGAGTGTTTTTGCGGTATCGACAGTCCCAGTTTTGGGATTTGCTATCTTTTACAGCCACTGTCGCAAACCCTGAGTCCGTCTCGGAGACCGGCCAACTTTTTTGCGGGTGTACTTAGTGGGGTGGCCCCCCGTGCTTGCTTTGGGTCTGGGAACGTCGTGACTTAGGCCCCGCCGACATACCGATGGGTGTATGTTAACTGATCTGGCAAAAAGGGTCGAAGTGCTTGTGGATACTTTGGTGCACCCCTGCAGGGTTTAATCTTTTCGAGAAGCCGTGTCCGCGGTTATGGACGACTTGGAGCACAGGTCTCGATCATAGACAACTAAAACTAAAGTTTACTATTATAAATTGACTTCTATCCGACATGACTAGTAATCAGCTTCACTACAACGGAATGGCTAAATAAAAGTACCAACAACTGCTGGGTTTTGGGTTATCTCATGCTAATTGAATTTGACTAGTAAGTGTCGCAACTACCACGGAATGGTTAAATAAAACTGCCCACTGTTTAATTTATCAGGATGATTATCTAAACCTGACTAGTAATTGCTGCAACGATAATTGAATAAATAAAACTGCCAACTGTGTGAGTTCCTCGGTTGACTTCCTCGATTGGTCTCGAGGGGGAATACCAGGATGGGATTGTTTGGTGTTAGTAGCAGTCTGGTTCCGGATAGGTCTTGCTTACCCCTCTCTGTTAGCCGTCAGTTATACCGAGTCTCTATAGGTTGTTTAGTGCATGCTGCGCTTGATCCACCATACCTATGTAGGCGAGGACCTTGAATTCTAGCCTCGCTGTCTTGGCCTCGATCGACGCTCCTCTTTTTCCTTTGACCTTTGTCGGCACCCCTTTTGTTTAAGCGGGTTTTGCGATCGACGTCGTTAGCGGTTACCCTTCCTTGGCCGGGAAGGGTTATGGATGCCATTGGTTATTCTTCAGGCTCTTAGCCCCATTTGCATCTTGTCCGTAGTCGGACGCCCATCTTTTCAAGGTGATTTGGATATTTGTACCAGATATCGTATTCTTGACTCATTGAGTCGTCAGATATATATATCTCGTTCTATGGGTCCCATCGAGGACTGTTGTGTAATGTTATTACTTGCTTTCCACCCAGACGAAAGTGCTGGTGCACCTTTGAATCGCTTCTATGCGGGTTTGGCGGAATCTGAAACTTGCATATGTCCGATCGAGGGTGTTACGCCTCGCGTCGCGGAACCTCACCTAGCCGCTAGCTTTCCTATCACCTAGCCCAGCCCAGCCTGGTCACCGCTGCTGCACAGTTCAGACGTTCGATCCTCACAAGGCCATTCATGAAAGCACCGATCGGTCCTCAGACGCGGAGAAGATCCATGCGCCAAGACTTTTGCAAAACCCCCCCTGGCTTTTTATTCCTAAACCCGCGGTACAACCGAGCCCACCGTCAGCCTCTCTGCACGTTTTACAGAACACCCCCTAGCCTTTTTAAATCTCAACCCGCACTCCCACGGATGCCCCACATGTCGTGTCCCCGCTGGCGCGCCCGTGTGTGGGTCCGCGTGGCCGTCACCTGTCATTCTCGAGGCTAGTTTAGCTCGAGTGCGGAAACCCTTTTCTCATACAGAGGTTGCCCAGTCGGCCTGGCCCACCAATGGGCTGGTCAGATTCGCCGAGTACAAAAAGTTTCTGTTTATTTCTGTTTTAATTTAAATCCTTTCAAATTCAATTTAAATTCAAATTTCAAATCTGTTTTCAAATAACTTTTAAAATATAAATCCAAATTAAACATATAATATATGTTTTGAAATCAGAAAAATGTGAGGAATTCAAATATGCCCTTCAAAATATATTTTGGACACTTTATTTTCCAAGTTGATTAAAATTACAACAAAATGCCCTTTTACCTTAATTAATTAATAACTTTTGATTTATAACTCCAAATTTAACAAATAATATGTCTAAAATGATTAGCTCGACGAGACCTTTCTGTTTATGCATTCCTCTATCTGTTTGCGGCATGCATCATGTAATTATAAAGTATACAGCCACTCTTTTGAGTATAAAAATATGATTAAAACCCTATAAAATATTTATTTCTTGTATTCTACACCTCACCCATGCCATGTTACATTATGCCATGCAAATTGTGCATCATTCATCATGGAATGATTGTTTGCTTGTCGCATCTTATTCATATGCCTGTGCACTTTATTTATGTTGGCCCTTGTTTGTTTGGTTCTTCTTCGAATAGACGCTGAGCAGGGGATATATCAAGAAAACCAGAAGCACTACCCAGATCCTTCTCTCTCTTCAACTGAGCTACCGGGCAAGCACTACCACATCTTGCATACAGATAGTACCTATTGCCTCTATCTTATTCTTGCATCATTGAGTCGCAATCGCATTAAAATGAATCCCAAGTACTGCATAGCCTTTACTTTTAAACCCCACCGAAGCTTGTTCCTCCATCCCATGAGCCATTACTACAGGAGTTGTGTGAGCCATGCGAGTCGTAGAACAGCATGTGTAGGGTATGTGAGTGTCTGATGGATAACGAGGTACCTAAACAACTTAACCTGAGTAGTAATGGGATAACTAATGAAAGTGGCACCGGTGAGCAATATCTGCTATTTGGTTTTTCATGCTCACTTGTGTCCCGTAGGACCTCGAGTACTTGATTCCTGTTCCTTAAATATTCGCGCTATCCAAATCCGGGAGGATTATGGGACCCCCCTGAGCCAGAGCTTGATTCATTCTTATTTCTTGGGGCCACAAACTAGTTTGAGGTTTTATTTACTATCCTGTACTTATGCCATGCTTTACTGCTTTATTTAAATTGTGCGAGGTACTGCACCTGTCGCTTATGGAAGCGGAGTTTTTATGGTATCGACAAGCCCACCACATTTTCGGGTTCCCAATCGTTTACCACCGACGCAAACCTTGAGTCCGTCTCGGAGTCGGCTAACTTCGTTGCGGGTAGCTTAATGGGGTGGCCCCCTGAAATATTTCTGAATCTGGTGATTGCTTTGTCGTGAATGCCTCGTTGGGTTTTGATTTGGTTTTTCCGAGGTTGATCGAGTGTGTGTTACTATTTGTGCACCCCTGCAGGGTAAAACTTTCTGAAAGCCGTGTCCCCGGTTATGGACGACTTGGAGCACAGTTTCTCGATCATAGACAAGCATAACTAAAGTACCGCTTTAATTTGACTAAGTAACTGACTAGTAAATAGTGCAACACTCATGGAATGGATAATAAAACTGCCAACTGATGGGGGTTGTTCGTCCGCTTCCTCGTTGGTAGGCGAGAAGGAGGATGGATCTGTTAATATTACTGTTATAACTGTTGTTATTAATTCACGGACATCCGTCTATCTTTGGTTAGCGGATGGTTAGCGAGTATCTATAGAATTGCTAGGTATTATCTTTTGCTGCAATTGCGTCACCCCAGGTTGTGTCCCCTTTAGAGGCATAAAGACTTGCTGAGTACCCCTAGGGTCTCACACGATAAATTATTTGATTCAGATGAACAGGTACACTCACAAGATGGATACTGGGTGGAGGAGACGGACGATGTGGACAACGATCATTCGGTGTAGAGATTCCGGGAACGGGGATCCGTGAGATCTGTGGGCGGGATGTGTTTATTTATGGGGCATCTTATGCCGATTTGCTTCTTATCCGTACTCGGATCTTGTTTGCCGCTTCCGCCTGATACTCTGATGTTTGATGTATGAGGAGATATCCTAAACTATTATATCTATCTAGGACATTTGGATCTTGCCGTATGGTGTTGCAATATTTCTATTTCTTTTAGATGGAGTGGCTCTGAGGACTGTTGTATGGTGGCTTGCATACATACTCATTTGTGTATGTAGTTGATCCCTTCGCCTGCCGATTACGCCGCCCGTTCTTGTCCCGATGTTTGGAAATGGTTAGGACGGCCGAAAGGTCTACCTGTGAGTGGCATTTGGGCCCCACCGTACTATTTTAACCATTTCCGCTCATCCAGGCTTGTAACTAGGAGCGTAATTCACCGAGGTAGTTACAATTGGTATCAGAGCCATCCCGCCCTTCAGGGTCTCAGCCAAATGGTCGTTGTCAGTCTAGCAAATATTTTTGGTAGCTATGTATACTAGGGAAAAACAAAACGCGAGAGTAGGACTGCTTCCACTTTTCTTCTTACCCACCCACCCACCCTTTTCTGGTAAGGAAGTGTAACGTTTTCAATCCTCTTCTTAAAATTCAAACTAGGATTCACGTGTTCTGGGTTTCCGTAGTACCATAGAATGTGTGTGTGTGTGTGTAATTCCTTGTCTATCTGTTGCATCCAACATGTTATTTTTATCTGCCTTTTGGTTATCAACTATTGGTACATTCCATACCGACAGGTTTTTGCAAACCGGCGCGATCTATCTGACTCCTTGTTAACCGGTGCCATCTTCTTAAGGGTGTCCTTCCTTCTAGCAACTCCACATTCTGTGAAACCATCAGTTGCTAATCGCTACCTGATAAGTGTTTTTGCGCATCTATTGGTATTTTAATGCCGGAAAATGCGGAAAAAATTTCTTTGATACATCTGTGCTTCCACACTCCTTTTCAGTCATGTGTGAAACATTATCTATCTCCCTTTTATCAGCATGTCCATGCTAACTCATTCTTTTGTCACCAGCGCTTAATCCTAGAGTTTCATTTCATCTCCAATTCTCTTGGGCTAATTACATAACATGTGTCGATCCGATGCTGGTGATTGTAATTTGGTTCTCGGCATAGCTATATGACACTTATCTTGAGTGGAATATGGAAAATGCAATCACCACTATCCTCCAAATGGTGACGGTTATCTCCTATGATTTTGAGTACACCGTGATCATATCTATGCATATTCAAGCATCTTTGGCAATCCAGAGTTTCTCCAAGCACTACGGCGGTCTATCATCTGCCCATCATGCTGCACATCTTTTTGAACTCCATATCTGCAAAATTCTCTTTGAGACGAGGGAATTGCATCTTTTCGACTCTGATAGCTTTGCTTGAGGTATGAGCTATCATCGGTTCTTATCCAAGATCTCTTTATCTTTGTAACCGGTGCTCCGATCGACAATGTGAACCAGGTGACATCTCTTTTTCTTCCGAAGGACCAGTTAACCTATTCTGTCAGCGCATCTTCTTCAACAGGAACCCTTACTCGTAACGTTGATCTTTCAAAGAGCGTTGAGCTCAGATAGTGTTTCGAGCATTTGTTCGTTCTACCGCCTCTTGAACTTGGTATTCTGGGAATATCTTGTTAATCCATGGTGGTATATGTTGATAATATGCTTGCCTATTCAATATCTATGGAAGGACATGGAAGATCATCTGAGTCTCTTTCTCTCGAGCTTCGTGAGCACTGCCCGTCTGCAAAGTCTCAAAGTGAGAATTCTGACTTTTTGAAGTCACATATCTCGACCACGTCCTTCTGCTAAAAACACTACTTCAACTCTGGAATCAGCAAGTCCATTGTTAATTCCATCCTCCATCTTAAACCAATCCGGAGTTGTTCCTTGTTGGCAAGTTATCATCGCCGTTCCGCTGAAGATTTCCTCAAGGCTGCTAAATCTCTCTCAATCATTTCAAGAAGAACATGGAGTTCTTTCACCTCAATCTCGTTAAGTAATCTCTTGAAACCCTCTCGCTCTATCGTCTATGCTCAATCCACCGGAGGCCATGAAGACCTTCCAGATCTTGTTTCCTTTCGTTCAAGTTGGTGCTATCTTTTCTGTGGCTGTTGAATCTTGAAGTTCTTCTCCGTAATCTTCCTTCATATCTTTCTGGTGGCTGGTTACTTATGATATGACGACAACATCATCACCCTTATCTATCTTGGATCCGGTGAATCGTTTGCATCAATCTTTGTTTTCTTACGGAGTTCCACGAGCTCTTTTTGTTAATACCTTCAGTCTGTTTCGGTAGTTGGGTTGCATGATTTTCTTATTCATGTGCGGAGTAATGCTTTGAGTGCGGGATGGAGTAGCTACCATACCACTACTCTTATCATTCGCTCTTGTACATTGAATTGGTGAATTAATGTGATTTCACTCATTCCACGGAAGTTAGAAGTGGCCTTTATCCCTTGATACTTTTACTTCCGTCCTTGTTTTTTCGGAGTGCTCTTTCGAAGAAAGTAATCAATAATCTCTTGTTGGTGATGTCACCCTTTCTACACGGAGCAAAATCCACAATTATCTGGTGGAAGCAAACGCAAACCTTTTTCTATCCTCGTCTTTCTACCGATGCTCGATATCCCCAAACAAGATGAAAGGAAACTATCTCTCTCTTTGTTTCAACCAATCTTTTCCTGTGGTAAAGCCAATTATGGTTGAGGCCATCAGCCGCAAATCTGTTGCGTTAGCCTCAAGGCTAAAGAAAGCAATAAGTATCTCTACAATAAACTCCAGATTCTCCGCGAGCACAGCATGTGTAGGGTATATTGTAACTACCTCGGTGAATTACGCTCCTAGTTACAAGCCTGGATGAGCGGAAATGGTTAAAATAGTACGGTGGGGCCCAAATGCCACTCACAGGTAGACCTTTCGGCCATCCTAACCATTTCCAAACATCGGGACAAGAACGGGCGGCGTAATCGGCAGGCGAAGGGATCAAATACATACACAAATGAGTATGTATGCAAGCCACCATACAACAGTCCTCAGAGACACTCCATCTAAAAGAAATAGAAATATTGCAACGCCATACGGCAAGATCCAAATGTCCTAGATAGATATAATAGTTTAGGATATCTCCTCATACATCAAACATCAGAGTATCAGGCGGAAGCGGCAAACAAGATCCGAGTACGGATAAGAAGCAAATCGGCATAAGATGCCCCATAAATAAACACATCCCGCCCACAGATCTCACGGATCCCTGCTCCGGAATCTCTACCGAATGATCGTTGTCCACATCAGACGCCTCCTCCACCCAAGATCCATCTTGTGAGTGTACTGCTCATCGAATCAAATAATTTATCGTGTGAGACCCTAGGGTACTCAAGTCTTTATGCCTCTAAAGGGGACACAACTCGGGTGACGTTAATTGCAGCAAAAGATAATACCTAGCAATTCTATAGATACCGCTAACCATCCGCTAACCAAAGATAGACGGATGTCCGTGAATTAATAACAGCTATATAACAGAATATTATCAGATCCATCCTCCTCCTCGCTACCAACGAGGAAGCGGACTTAACAACCCCCATCGGTTGGCAGTTTTATTATCCATTCCATGAGTGTTGCACTATTTACTAGTCGGCCACATTTAGTCAAATTAAAACGGTACTTTAGTTATGCTTGTCTATGATCGAGAAACTGTGCTCCAAGTCGTCCATAACCGCGGACACGGCTTTCAGAAAGTTTTACCCTGCAGGGGTGCACAAATAGCAACACACACTCGATCAACCTCGGAAAAACCAAATCAAAACCCAACGAGGCATTCACGACAAAGCAATCACCAGATTCAGAAATATTTCAGGGGGCCACCCCATTAAGCTACCCGCAACGAAGTTAGCCGACTCCGAGACAGACTCAAGGTTTGCGTCAGTGGCTGTAAACGACTAGGAACCCGAAAATGTGACTGGGCTTGTCGATACCGCGAAAACACTCCGCTTCCCTAAAGCGATGTGCAAGACTCGCACAATTTAAGTAAAGCAGTAAAGCATGGCATACGTACATGATAGTAAATAAAATCTCAAACTAGTTTATAGCCCCAAGAAATAAGAATGAATCAAGCTCTGGCTCAGGGGGGTCCCATAATCCTCCCGGATGTGGATAGCGCGAATATTCAAGGAACAGGAATCAAGTACTCGGGGTCCTACGGAACACAAGTGAGCATGAAAAACCAAATAGCAGATATTGCTCACCGGTGCCACTTTCATTAGTTATCCCATTACTACTCAGGTTAAGTTGTTTAGGTACCTCGTTATCCATCAGACACTCACATACCCTACACATGATGTTCTACGACTCGCATGGCTCACACAACTCCTGTAGTAATGGCTCATGGGATGGAGGAACAAGCTTCGGTGGGGTTTAAAAGTAAAGGCTATGCAGTACATGGATGCGATTGCGACTCAATGATGCAAAAATAAGATAGAGGCAATAGGTACTATCTATATGCAAGAATGTGGTAGTGCTTGCCTGGCAGCTCAGTTGAAGCGAGAGAAGGATCTGGGTAGTGCTCCTGGTTTTCTTGATATATCCCCTGCTCAGCGTCTATTCGAAGAAGAACCAAACAAACAAGGGCCAATATAAATAAAGTGCACAAGCATATGAATAATATGAGACAAGCAAACAATCATGCCATGATGATATGATGCACAATTTGCATGGCAATAATGTAACATGGCATGGGTGAGGTGTAGAATACAAGAAATAAACATTTTATAGGGTTTTAATCATATTTTTATACTCAAAAGAGTGGCTGTATACTTTATAATTACATTATGCATGCGACAAACAGATAGAGAAATGCATAAACAGAAAGGTCTCGTCGAGCTAATCATTTTAGACATATTATTTGTTAAATTTGGAGTTATAAATCAAAAGTTATTAATTAATTAAGGTAAAAGGGCATTTTGTTGTAATTTTAATCAACTTGAAAAATAAAGTGTCCAAAATATATTTTGAAGGGCATATTTGAATTCCTCACATTTTTCTGATTTCAAAACATATATTATATGTTTAATTTGGATTTATATTTTAAAAGTTATTTAAAAACAGATTTGAAATTTGAATTTAAATTGAATTTGAAAGGATTTAAATTAAAACAGAAATAAACAGAAACTTTTTGTACTCAGTGAGATCTGAGACCCATTGACGGGTGGGCCACTGTCGACTGGGTAACCACGCCAGAGAAAAGGGTTTCGCACCTCGAGCTAAACTAGCCTCGAGAATGATGTGGGGACGGCCACGCTGACCCACATGGGCGCCAACGCTGGGCGACACGTGGGGCATCCGTGGGAGTGCGGGTTGAGATTTAAAAGGCTAGGGGTGTTCGTAAAACGTGCAGAGAGGTCGGTGGGCTCGGTTGTCTGTGGGTTTAGGAATAAAAGCCGGGGTTTTGCAAAAGTGCGGCCAAGTGGATCTTCTCCGCGTACAGAGGACCGATCGGTGCTCACGGACGAGCGTGCAGCGCGGGGGATCGAACGCGCGACTTGGGCGCACGCGTAGGCAGCGGTGACCACTGGGCTGGGCTGGGCTAGGTGATAAGGAAAAACTGCGCGGCTAGGTGAGGTTCTGCGACGCGAGCGCAGACACTGTGAGCACGGCCAGCAGAGACCGCTCGAAAATGTCTGGCGAGGCTAGGGCGATACGGTGAGGCAGAGTGTGTCCAGGAGGATCGTGGACTCACCGGGAGGTTGTTGGTGCGGTTGGATCGGGCAGGGGAGCGGTCGATCGGCGACGAGGCAGACGCCGGCGAAGCTAGGGTTTCGCGTCGGAGCGGCGTCGGCCTGGTGGCTCTGGTCCTCCTCCTCCTCGCCGGCGGCTACTGGACGATGCAGGGGAACCTCCTCGGTCTTCTCGATCCCCTCCACGACGTGTCCACCGATTGGAGCGACGGGGCAACGTGGTGCTGGCGGTGGCCGGCGAGAAAGGTTGGCCGTCTATGGAGAGGGAGGGGAGGAGCGGCAGGTGCCCTGGGGTAGATCTGGGGGGAGGCAGCAGGCGAGCGAGAGGGAGTAGATAGGTATGGGAGAGGAAAGGGGGTGCCGTGGGGGATTGGGGCAGAGAAAGGTGCCTTCGGCCACTTTTCCTCCTCCTCCTTCACGTTCTCGGGTCGGGCAGGAGCAGGGAAGGCGCATGGGGCTGCAGGTGGGGTCAGGGCGAGGCCAGGCAGGCAGAGGGAGGCTCGGGCTGGTGGGGCATGCAAGGCAGAGAGAGAGCTAAAGAGAGAGAGGGAGAGGGATGGCATGGAGCTCGGGTGGGAGCTAGGCTCGGTTAGGGTTTGGACTAGGGGAGGGTAGGGTAGCTCGGGTTGGACCAGGGTGACCAGGTGGGGCTAGCTAGGCAGAGAGAGGAGAGAGGCCGAGAGAGAGGCCATGTGGTTAGCTAGGTAGGGAGCTCGGGTTAGGTTAGAGAGGGACTAGGGTTTAGGAGAGAGGATAAAGAGAGAGGGTGAGATGAGGTAGGGTGGTGATAGGTGGTGGTAGAGGTGTAGGTGATTAGGGTTAGGATCTTAGATAGAGGATTTAGAGAGAGGGGGAAAACCACTAGATAGCATGGAGGTGCCCAAGAGATTAAATCCACACAAAAACAATTGAAAAATGCTCAAATAAACTCACATGAATGGATAAGGAAGAAGGGGATGGTGATGTTGCATGGGGCATGCATGAATGTGAATAGCCACTTCTATTAGTTGTAAAAACAACTATAGTACATGTGTGAATTTATTACATGCATGCACATCACTATTTGAACAAAAACCAACCCACTAGAAGCTTTATGAATATATGGGAATGGTGGAATCAAGCATAATTGAATATATAGGCCATGCTAGTGTGTATATTCCACTAAAAGTTTATTTGGCCACAATTATATTCAAACAAGCTCAATTAGCCAAAACACCCATATGGAAGGTAAAAGGAAGATTCTACTCACATGACATGCAAAGGTGGCCATGAGGCTCCATATAATTATTATTGTGAAAACAACATACTTCATATATGGACATGTAGACATAGAATGGATCCACACCATCACATATGAGCTAGAATTAAATAGCCAAAGAAAACAATGGCTCATATATGACTAGGGTGGTGGAATTTTAAGGTGGTGAAAGAAAGGTGGTGGAGTGGAATAAAAGATATGCCCCCAACTCAACTTGGGCATTTAAACAATACATCAAGAACCAAATACAATATCAAGAGGCAAATACCATTAATAATGCATATGAGAGAAGAACCAAAGAAAGAGGTCTTTATATGATGCTCAAATGCAAGGTGGCATGATGACATGAGCATGATATACTTATGATGCAACAATTATATATATGAAGTAGCCATTATATAGACTAGGCTAGTAGCATTACAATTGTTAGACAATTGGGATGCTACAATAGTCCTCTTCATAGTTTGGCCATGGGAATAGTCAGGGACAAAGCCATGAATACTCTTTAAGTACTCACAAACTAAGACTAACAAGTGTGGTGGTTTTGAGTAGGAAGTACTAAGCTCTAGGGTTGTTTTGCACAAAGCCATATTTATCTCTACTGAGTTTAGAATCAAAGAAAACTAGTTGAAAATTTTATAACAGCTAAGTGGGAACTTGAATTTCATATCACAACTCTATTGCGGTCAAGTCAAAGTCATAGATCGTTTCACAAGTCAATTTGAAAACATCTGACGACGGAATAGTATGGCCACTCTAACTGTCCATAACTGCGAACGCGGATATTCGAATAGTTCGACACTCTGCAGAGATTGTACACTTTCACCACAATATTCTATACATCCGTCAGGAACAAATCCTGAATTCACCATACTCAGTATGCGGATAATCAATCCAAAACTTTTAATTACACGCCCTAGTATAGGCACCTCTCCTGTGAGTTTGCCCCCCCCCCAACCATGACCAACTGTCATCTTGGGTACTGCACAGGTGGATAATCTTCACAAGGTAGCCTCAGCTCAAACCTTAGATGCAAGGGAACCCATACTAAAGTATATAAATTTCCAGTCAAGCCCTACCCAATTTAATTGTGGTTGTACCGTAAAATTGGAATGGTATCGCATCCAGACAACCATCAGCTTTATAAAGGGCTAAGGCTCATGCCTTAACATTTTCATCATCAAAATAATCTGGTGTTTCAAGAACACATGTCAAAACCTTTCAGTAGAATGACTCATCATTCTAAGGCTTTCATAACCATTTTCACCAAGTAGTCCCATCTAAAGTTGATCAAGTTTTATACTTAGCACTAGCATCTACAAGTGGGGGTAAACACTAATGAGGGGTGGTAATCAGGGGTGAATGATCTAAGTTCAATCTCCTGCCTCAGGATGACATCAAGATTATCTAACTAAGGTCAAGTTTATTGCTCTTTATGCTACCTTCAAATATCTTTCTAGAATCTACAAGTCACTAAGTAAACTCTAAGAGAAAGCTTTGATAAGGA
Source organism: Avena longiglumis (assembly GCA_030063025.1). Taxonomy (NCBI): domain Eukaryota; kingdom Viridiplantae; phylum Streptophyta; class Magnoliopsida; order Poales; family Poaceae; genus Avena; species Avena longiglumis. The sequence goes on from CP125974.1 coordinate 254,062,112, forward strand.
AATAAAATACTAAGCTTGCAAGTAAAAACTAGGATTGTGTGTCATCAAGGGGTATAAGCTTGCTAAGTTGTAGGTGTTAGCCAGCTCAGTTAAATGGTAGTATTAGGCTTGCCTTGTGCAGAGCAGTGGTTGAAGTTCTCCTCGGCTTCTTCCTCGTAGTACCCTCCTTCCTCCTCGTAACCTTGGTCGGTACTATCGTCTATAAATAAATACGAGGTACACAATCACCACACAATTCTTAACTACTCTATTTAGCACACAAAGGTTCACACTAGATGATCTAGCATCATCACTACTATCACAAAGATTAAATCACTTGTCTTATTTATTTCATTTTAGAAAAGTAATTTCTACTCATTGAAAAACTACATAAGATTTACTATCCTCCAACTCAAACATGGGATCATGTTGACACATGTCATCACCACACATTTCAGTACATGGGAATGTGATTTAAAGTGGTGTCACAATTTAATAAGGTTTAACCTTTTTATTTTAATGAATTAAAGTGACTAGAATGGCCTATGAGGCATTCTTTTATTACTTGATCATTATTTCTCCTAGTAACCCTATATATTTTTATATAATCTGAAAGGTATGGTTAAATGTGATTTTTGAGAGTTGGAATCAACTCAAAAGCTTTTGTTGTTGAATTTTGAAAAATGTATGAATGTAGAAAAGCTTCTGCCTTGTTATTTTTACCATGGGTGATCTACAAATCTAATTGGTTTGAATCCAATGGGATTGGATTAAGCATTTCTAGTACCTTTCTAACAAAATTGGTTTCATGCATTTTGGTTCAGTTTATCGAGCTAGGTTGATTTTTGAATCTAGATACAGAATTGAGTTTGAAACTAAATGAAGAAACATAAGTTTGAATTGCTGGGTCGCGCGGGAGGTTAACTGGGCCGGCCCACTACGCACAGCAAGGGCGGGCTGGTATAAGTGAACGAGCCCACTCGTAAGTGAGACAGGGAGTGGCGAAGCGGTATGGGGGATGTGGACCGTGCGATCTAACTCTAATCCGACGGTCGTGGTTCATCGTCCACGCCTAAGCAGGATGCGGCGAGGTCGAACCCTAGCGTGGCCAGTGGGTTCTCACCGGGGCTCCAGCAATGGTCGGCGATGGGGGCGAACGACAAAGTCGACGACAGTGATCCTCCTGGTACCGGCAGCTTCTCCTGGGACGGCTCCAATCGACGATGCCTATCCTCCTCTGCAGCGGCGGACTCCGGTGAAATTCCGGCCACCTGGTGCTCGCCTTGCTCCGGGGGTGAGTGGGTGTGATCAGTTAGAGGTGGGGAGTGAGATGGTGTGCTCAAATCGAACGGGGATGGCCTCCTTTTATAGTGCCTGAAGGGGACCGACGGGCATGGGCTGGGCTCGTCGTGGTCGTCGGCACACCGTGCTAATGGCATGGGCGAGGATAGGGGGCGGTGCATTGCCTCCTGGCGAAGCTCAACGTCTTTATGGCGAGGTGTGGGGCGGTGTGGAACGGTCGGAACGTCATGGCGCTCTGAGCGGGTCCGACAGGCAATTTTAATGGCGCACAACGTCCATGGTCCGCACGGCGGTGAACGGGGTTGTCTGGCAGGTTGCTGGGGTGCTGGCGATCACGCACGCAAGCAGCGAGGGCGGCGCGCGGTCTGTGGGCTTGTGTCGCTGATGGCGCCCTGGCGCGATCTCGGCACGCATGTAGAGAAACTGGGCGTGAGCTTTATGTGTGGTCCAGTGGCTGGCAAGGCTCGAGCGTTGGACAGGGGGTGGCGATGGATAGTGGTTAGTGCTCTAGACAAGGTTGGCGGGGCTAGAGCTTCTCCTAGCTCGCTGGCGACATGGGGGTGGCAAGAGTGCTCTCGGCATGGTCACCATTGATGGCTATGCATGCCCACAGTGGTGCTAAGGCTAGTTAATTTAGTTTGATCATCTTCTGAGAGTGTAGAGTGAGCTAGATAGGGAATAAGGTTGGCCAAAATTACTGCTCCTAATAGTGTTTGATGTTTGTTTGTTTGCTGAATACAAGGTGTTTGATGAAATGGTCGAAAGAAATTTGGTTAGTGGGATTGGTCAAGGGGCACTGGTTTGGTTAGGTTTTAAAAATGTGTGATCTTCTCATATGTTATAGATTCAATTTTAAATTGTCATTTGAATCAAGTTGCCAAATGTTTCTGCAAGTTTGAAAGGTGGGCTTTGATTCACTTTTACTTGGTCTTGCAAGGGGTGAAAAGAAATGGAAAAGTTTCTGTTTGAAATCTTGGACTAGAAACACTCAAAGTGGCCTAGTGAGCAAGATTGGCAAAACTTACCATTTTCTTTATTTGTTTTGTTTTTTATTTTCTCTTGATTTGTTTCTGCTTGGAAATGTTTTAGATGATGTTATTTTCATATTTAAACCATTCCATGCTATTTATGTTAATCACATAAGTCCATTTATGCATTCCTATAATCATCACATACACACATGCATTCATATGGTTTTTTATTTAATCAAAGTCTTTGTTAACCTTAAGTTTTAGTGATTAGAACTTGATAATCATGCTCAATGTTTGTGGGATGTTACAGGGGTATCCCAACGTTAAGTTTAGAAACGGGGGGTAATACGTAGAGCGTCCGAGACGACCTGACATATTTTACCCAGGTTCAGATCTCACGATGGTGGCGAGATCCTACTCCTGCTATAAATCACTATAATGTCAATACGCCGAGTTACATGGATTATGGGGTTGTGGGGGGGAGGACTCACCTCCCTCTCCTCCCATAACCTCACAGCTGCTTTGACAGTCGTGCGGATAAGGTCAGGTTTCTCCCGAGCCCTTCTCACCGGAGTAGCCGGCGGGAGGCGGCAGAGGAGGGACGCCGGAGTAGTATTAGGTTGTAGGTGATGTAGGTTTGGCTGTATGCCAATAGTGGGTGCTATGCCCAGATGCGGAGCTTCAGATCGCCGCGACCCGATTTGGGCTCCAGGGTTCATCTTCTTCGCCTTCTTGTTCCTCTGGCTGGAACTGCGGGCGGCGGCAGCCACCGCATCTTCGAATAAGGTAGGGGTTGCTTGCCGCCTCCCTCCCTACAACGCTCCTATGCTCTCCTATATCCCTCTGTCCGGCCATGGTGGCGAGGGGAGGAAGATGGGGAGATGGCCCTGCTACGGGTTCAGAGGTGGTGAGGGAGTCTTCGCTCTGGCGCGTGTGCGCGGCGTCAGGCGGCGGCTTGTCTGGTCCTCGTCGTCGATTCATCAACCTCTGACCGGCCATGGAGGCAAGCGGATGGAGATGGCGATGGTGGGGCGTGCGGCTAGCTCCCTCTCTCCTGAGCGTGGCCATCAGTGCTTTCCTGTTCCCAGTGTACCACCCAACCTCCTGGACGTCCATGGCAGCAAGGGGGAGCTGGGCGGTGGCATGGCAGGATCTCGACAATTTTGGTGGCCTTATATCCTGCAACGAGCAAATCACGCGGGCGACATCATCCTGGTCGCCGTGATCTTCGGCCTTCAAGATGGCTTTGTTTCAACCTCCATCTTGGAGGCCCTGAAGAGAATCCTCCGCCGGAGCTCGACACTTCTTCGTCGCCAAGTGGTTCGTCCCCGGAGGCGAAAAGGTGGCCGTCGGTAGTTGTTCATCGCCAGAGGAGACATATCGAGCGCTTTCATCTCAGATCTCAGCGGCAACGCCTTGAGATCGCCGGTGGTGGGTGGTGGAGACACTAAGGCACGTGATTGCTTTTTTACTTCTTGTGCTAGGGTGTTTTTTGTAATTGGGAAGGCCCTATCTTCGAGTGTTGTAAATGGCCTTTTTGTAAATCTGTACCCACCACGTGTAATGCAGGTTCGTGGGGTTCTTGGCACCCTATCCTTATTGTGGGGTTCACTGTATGCGAGTTATGCTATGCATTTGTCCGTAAGTTATTGTTGCCCTAAAGACTCCCATAGCCCAGGATGCCAAAACCTAGGGTTATAAGGAGAGTACTAGCCAGATATGGTTACAGAGTGTTAGACTAATAAATAAACTATTGTCTTGTCCTTCAAAGCGCGGACTCCTATCTTAGGCGGTGGCACGTCGTATTCCTTCATCCTGGCTGGACCTTGTCTTGTCTATCAATAACTGGGTTGTCCGGTTAGACGATAGGCCTAACCACCATCTGTGGGCCACCCGGACTTGCTAGTATGAGACTATGCCGTAGTTATATCTAGGTATATCCACAATAAAATGTGTCAATATTTTTATGATGGATTACTCCATATTTTTTGTTTGTGTAAAATTGTTTGAACTGCAATTTTTTTGTGTAGAAATTGGCTTGTGCTGGGTAGATATACTTGTGTTGTAGCATGGATCTGGCACTAGGAGTAGATATTTGTGCCGGGCCTGTGTGTGAGATGGCAGGGTGCTCGGGGTCCTGTCAGTTAGTCGGACAGCCTGCCGAGGACGTTAGCCAACCGATGCTAGAGAGATAACCAGGGGATGGCCGACCAGTAGCGAGCCACACAACCGTTTTCTTCAGAATCTAAACTAAGCTACACATACCAGTTCAGCTAAAGAACACCGATGGCAGCCCTCCAATTGTGCGAGAGTAGATGCTTGTTCAATTTACTCGATAAATGATGGACGAGCAAGTTAAATCGCTGACGAGATAATGCCCAGAGAGTTTGTATTACTTGAGTAGGTTGTATTACTCGCTTGCAACATGCCGACTCTAGGTAGTACTCAATTGCCCGTGGGTATGCTTAAACTTAAATAATCTCATTATAACTTTTTTCTCAGAACAACAACTAAATGAATCGTTTTACATGTCCATTGACCTGTTAATTGAACAATTACTGAACATGCTAACAATTTTTATTAACCGGACAAATGTCTGTTTAAGTCAGAACAATTGCTTACAGTATTAGTGGAGATAGAGACGAGCCTGAGCACACACAATTTCTTGTCGTGCAATCAATTCTCCCGTCAGTTGCGGTTCTTCCTTGGCTTTTTGGCTTCTTGCTTGATCTGTTCCATTTTTTCAAAGTTTGTATCAATGGATTTTTTATCCAGTCAGCAGTTAAAGCTATGTCAATGATTTGGTTTGTCCATTCCTAAAAAAGTAAACAAAATGCAAGATCTTATAACTTGCACTACATCAGACAGGCTACTCATTTACTCTTGCAAAATTAAAAAAAAAGCACCCCTATTATTGTCTGACGGTGTTGTTCATGTTTAGTAGTGTATGTAAACAATCAGTTTGACTGTATTTTTTACTGTAAACTCCTTGTCCCTCAGATTGTCGATAAGTACGCCATAGGGGATCCTAGTGGCATTGGAAGGATGAGTTGTAAGACGTCAGATGTTCCAGGAGCGGTGAGCACAAGTTACCCATGTTCAGATCCGACTGCGGTGATCGGATCCTACTCTTGCTAGCAACCTAGTAATATATCGGCGTAGCCGGATGTTACAGCGGATTACAAGAGAGGTTCACCTGTGCGAGTTGATTGTTGTGTACGCTCGATTGATTGCCCTAAAGGCTCCCATATGGCCGGTTTATATAGTCACCGGGGCCTAGGGTTACAGGGAGAGACCTATCCGGCTACGTTACAGAGTCGGTAACTACGTACAACTTGGACTACAAGTAATACTACATGCCTAAGTCGGTAACTCTTCTAGGCCTTGTTGTAGCCGAAACTAGCACCTCCTCTTTCTCTGACTGGGCCACTCGTGAAGCAAAGCTCTAACCCGTTGGTGGGCCACCCTTGTCAGCGAGTCCAGTGGGTATACCTAGAAAGTATATCCCCAACAGTAGCCTCCGGAAGTCTCCAAGATCTAAAGTCGGATAAATCGGCTAGCTTGATGGTTTCTTCGTCTTGAGAATCTTTAAGGGTTCCTGAAAAATTCTTTCATTGATGTAGGATTCCGAGTCAATCGAGTCAGATATATCTTGCTCTAACCTTAGTCTTTTCCCTGCTTGGTTTGAAACATAAGCCGGATTTTTCAGCGGCGTGCTGACCGACAACTTTACAGGCTAGGTCCTCTCACTGACAAGATTTCCATCAGCACGACCGTTGGTGGGTCCGTTCCTTACGGAATAGAACGCCGTTTCAATGCCTGCGCGCAAATCGAGGGGGCGGAAGAGTCGCGAGGAAGCTAACTTCCCCTCTCCTATACGCGTGGCGATAATCGCGCGTCTCACCGCACGAATCTTGACACAGAGACAAATAAAGAGAGGAGAAAACCCTTCTTCTCAGATTTACCTTTCCGTCGATTCATTCATTGCTTCCTCGTACTCCTCGAGCTCTCCACACCAGTTCCCATATACGCACCGTTGAGAAAGAAATCTCTCCTTCCCCCACCAGCCCATCTTCCTCCAAGATCTATGGCTTGTTCCTCGTCCTTAGGAGTGGCGGCGGCGGGTTCATCGCGGCGGAAGAGAAGAAAATGCGGGTTCTTTGGATCCCTAATGCCATGGACAACGCGGAGCTCCAAGTCATGGAGGATGAGGGGTTCATCGTCGCCGGTGCGTGGCGGAGCGCCTCAGTGCACGCCATCCCCGCGCCGCTCGACGGTGAGAGGGTGCTATTCGGCACTCACGTCGACCGTAGTCTCAGCTTGCCACCGTCGAATTTCTTCGTCGAGGTCCTCAACTACTACGGTGTGCAACTCCATAATCTTCCTCCCAACTCTCTGCTTGATCTTAGTGCTCACGCAGCTTTGTGCGAGGGGTTTCTTGGCATTAGGCCAAGTCTCACCCTTTTCGGGTACTATTATGGTACCCGGAAGAATTCCATCAGTGCCAGCGTGCCTTATGTCACAGGCACTCTTAGCTTAGTCCTTAGGAGAAATCAAATCTATCCTAGGATTAACGCTATTGATTCCATCAAACGCTAGGCCATAACTTTCTTCTACCATAAGGATATTCCGGCTCCAGGAAAGGCGGAAGGCCTTCCGGCGTTCATCAACGGCGCTGCTCCCCACCAAGATTCATGGGCGCGGAGGCGCCGGAGCTGTCGGATACTTTGATCCTTGTCAAGAGGCGGATAGAGTATTTGATGAAGCATGAGGGACTCCGTGGATCCGACTTGATCCACTGCTGGCTGGAGCGCCGGATTTAGCCCCTCCAACATCACGGAGACTGCCTCATGCACCAGATCACGAGCGACAAGAAGGACAAGATGAGGGTCAGTTCTAGCTGGCTCGCGCCGAAGGACTATAAGACCCTCATGCAATATTTGATCAAGTTAAGAGTGGAACGGAAAGTTCCAAAAGTTTCCCTGAAGATGAACACGACCAACCGTCCTCTGACTCCGGTAAATATTTCGACTCTGCTTTTGCATTTTGTCATTCTTTTCGGTTCTTTCTCCGACTCTATTTTCATTGATGCTTTTCGACGTTGCTAGCTCGAGAAACTCACCGAGTCCGAGCTAGCTCCACTAGCAGGCTATTCTTCAGACGACCCAGAGGCGACGGAGGATGATGAGGTGCAAGAAGCTGCCGCCCCTGCCTCCAAGAAGCGCAAGGCAAAGGAAGTTGTTGCTGATGGTAGTCAAGTGCTTCTAGTAGTTAAAAAGTAAGCAGCTTAGCTTTCATTTTTAGTACTCCTGTATCTTTATTTCTTTCCAGAGCACACCTAAATTTTAGGGTTTTTGTGTTCTAGAGATAAATCAGGGTTGAAGAGCAAGAAAAAGCCGAACAGCAAGCAAGGCAAGAAGATGCGTTAGCAGAAGCTTGTTATCTCCCCTGCTGTGCCGCCATCAACTCCATCGACTACTCCGTCAGCGCAGGGAGCTTCTGCATCCCTTGATGCTGCAAGATCTCGAAAGCCCTGGTGACCGTTGATGACCAGGCAACTAAAAAGGGTGAACCCGTAAAGGGTAATGATCCCATGGTAATGACCACATGAACGGTGGATAAGGTGGTTGACTCTGCTGTCCCTGGCCTCAAGAGGAAAGAGAAGGAAGAGATTCTCAGGCTGGCCCAATCCAGTCGTGCGAAGCAAACCATGACTCTAGAGGCAGCGAGCCAAGAAGAGGAGGACGTCAAGCTGGTTAGCCTCCTGGACCAAATTTTGGTCCAGGATGCTAAAATCGCATCCGGAGAACTTCCAGCAACAGATGTTCCGTCCCTCACCCTTACAGAGAGGTGTTTCACAGCACCAAACTCGGATTTGAAAAGATGCACCTGGAACACATTGTAAGTTTCCGATTCTTATTTGCATTTATTATCATATCCTCTAGCCCCCAAGCATAAAGTCGGATAAACATCGCTGGATCTGAGTTGATGCTTTTAGGTTGCAAAAGAACGATGTAGTGTAGCCCCCAAGGCTCAATGCTGTAATTATACTTAGTTAAAATTGCAGCCCGAGTCTTAGTAGCCGTCTGACGTTATTCCATCTCTAAACTTATAGAAAATTGCATGTTCCAACCAGGAATTCCTCAAGAATATTTCCAATAAGCACAACGAAATCAAAGCTTTGGAAAATTCGAAGTTAAAAATTGAGAAAGATGAAGCAGAAGGTAAATTTTTCTAGCTTCCTCTTTTTCAGTTATCTGTTTTGTCATAGTCGAATTTGCTTTATCCGACTGATAGTTTTGTTTTTGCAGAATTGTTATGTCAATCTAACAAGATGGTGGAGCAAGCCGAAAACTTCAAGGTCTTGCAGGCAGAGAATGCTGAACTCCGGGAAAAGCTTGAGACGCTAACTGTGGAATCAGAGAAATCCGTAGCCGCTGTCCTGTAGTCAAGCAACCACGAGACCGTGAGGCTCGAGAAGCTCCTAGCCCTCCGAGACAAGGAACTTGCTGATCTCAAAAATGACTTTGATATCCAGAGGGATCTTGCCCAGGCCTCAGCTAGTGAACTAGATAGCCTCCGCAAGGAGCATGCTGAATGGAATCACTCCATGCTTGGTAAGATTTCCGAATCTTTTTACTTTGTGTTGTTCATTTTTTGACTTTCGTTTTCGCTGAATTTTGACTTTTTGGTTCTTTCCCAACCCCCCTGAATCTTTCCAACTCTTCCACTTCTGAATCATTCTAACTCTTCCTCTTCTGGTTCTTTCGTTTTAGCGTCTGAATCTTTCCAACTCTTCCACTTCTAAATATCGCCTCGAGCGCATTAAGCTCGTCGGAGATGTCTTGTTCGACTTCCTCCAAACCCTAGAAGAGGCTGTCAAAGCTGTCAAGCTTTCCGACTTGCACACAATGTCAGTGCATGAGGTGAGGGACAAAGTGAAGGAGATTCCGAAGTTGATCGAGGACTGGAATATCTCCTACGCTCAGACTGCTGCGCAAACAGTTTGACCATGGTGATGAGCCACCACAGCGAGATGGAAAACTAGCACGTCACCAAGGGCATTGTCGAGGAGGATGATGAGGTTAACCCGCAAGATATCAAGGCCATCCAAGAATCTTGTGCAGGTTATGCTTGTCGGGTGTCAGAAATGACCAACTACACGACACCATTCTTCGAATTCGTTGCCTCTCCTCCCTCGCCCCAAGAGACAGAAGCTAGCAATGCTTCCGACTGTGAGATCGAGGGCGACAATGCTGTTGATTCCAGTGCTCCACCTGCTTCATCACCACCGCCTGCAGCATTAACAATTTCTATGCATTATCTTTAACTTTATGACAATGTAATGATGGATACAATGTTTATTTTGTGATGGTCTATAAAAACTGATGCTTTTACTATCTTAGAATTTTTGTTTATATATTATTATGCTTTGTGATTGAAAATTTTCGGAAGCACTCTCTTTTTTTATGCCTATACTCATCGGTTTATCTGGCTCTCTGCCTCGTCCCTTTCTTGGGTCAGCCAACCTTTAGCATGGAAACTTTGTCGAGCAACGGAGCACAATTGCTAAACCAGTTAAAACTCGGAAACAAAGCCGGCTTCCAGTACCAACAACTCATTACTCGCAAAATGCCCGTGTCTAAGCAATCAGATAAAGAATCAAAGTATAGACAATAATTTAAACTTTGTACCCTAAGGTAACATTTTTTAGACTATTCAAAAATCGTAACCAGAACGAACATGAGCATTAAGTACTTTCAAGTATTCTGGGATTTTTGAAAAAATTACATGCTCTTTTGGAAATAAGATGGAAAAAACATCTCAAAGATAACAATATGAGGAAACCAATAGTTTATTTCACTTTATCCATGTACATATATGATTACAAGGAAATATGACTAAGAATAGAAGGGACGTAGCTGTGCAATATTCCATGGACGACCTATTTCATCTGGGTCTATGCTGCCACCAGATCTCTTCCTTTTCTGAGTATCCGGTCTTTCCTTGACTGGTCTCATGTCGATTAAATAATATGACCGAACTCTGCTAACCATAAAAGGTCCTTCCAAATTGGGGAAAGTTTGTGCTTTCTCTTTTGCACAAGTCGGAGAACCAAATTGTCTTTTCTGAAAGAACGGTTTTGCACTCTCTGACTATGATACTTGCGTAACTTCTGCTGATAGGTTGTAGATCTCTGCTCAGCAACAACGCGTACTTCTTCGATTATATCGAGATCATCTTGTCGAGAAACTTTTGCATCTTCTTCAATATATGCCTTTACTCGTGGAGCTTGATGAATCAGATCACTTGGAAGAACTGCTTCTGCACCGTAAACCAAGAAGAAAGGAGTATAGACGGTTAACCTGTTAGGAGTTGTATGTAAGCTCTATATCACAGACGGTAATTCTTCCTCCCAAGCCCCCACGACCCGACGAAGCGGTGCCTCAAGGCGAGGTCGGATTCCTTTTAGAATAAGGCCATTAGTTCTTTCAACTTGTCCATTGTCTTGTGGATGTGCGGCTGATGCAATATCAAGTCGGATCCCTTGTTCTTCGCATAATTTGGTAAGTTCACCCATTAAAAAGTTGCTCCCGTTGTCAGAAATTATACTGTGTTGATACAAAAATCTGATGATTACGTCCTCGACGAATCTTCTGGCTGTGGCTCCATCGCAACTTGTTACGGGTTTAGGCTCAATCCATTTTGTAAATTTATCCACCATCACTAGTAGGTGAGTAAATCCACATTTTTCCGTGCGAAATGGCCATACCATATCAAGCCCCTAGACCGCGAACGACCATGTAATAGGGATTGTTCGCAGCTGTTTAGCTGGAACATGTGCCTGATGAGCATACTTTTGGCAGCCCTTGCACGTTTTGACCAGTTTGTCGACATCCGCCTTAGCTGTAAGCCAAAAGAATCCATGTCGAAAAGATTTTGCCACTAAGGATCTGGCTACAACATAGTGACCACACTCGCCTTCATGGATTTCTCTTAAGATTTCCACTCCTTATTCCGAAGAAATACATCTCTGAAACACGCCAGAAAAACTCCGTTTATAGAGATCACCGTTTATTATAGTGTAGGCTTTTGCTCGTTGCACAATCTTCTGGCTCAAAACTTCGTCTTCGGGTAATTTTCCGTCTATCAGGAAATCCAGATAGGGTTTTGTCCAGCTGGGAATTATAGCCAGAACTGCTATTAAAGGTGAGTCGGATTTCTTCGGATAGTCCTCATCAGCTCCGACTATAGAGGGGACCCTTAAGTGCTCTAAAAAAGCTCCATCTGTTACTTGTTTACGTGCAGAGCCTATTCTTGATAGTGTATCTGCTTCCTCATTTTCTGCTCGAGGGATGTGTTGAACCTCTAAACCCTCGATTTGGTTAGTTCATCCACAACAGCTTTGTATGCTGCCATGTGCTTGTTTGCGTTGCAGATATCGGATACTTGCTGAGCAAGTAAATCTGAGTCTCCGTAACACACGAGTATTGATATGCCAATGTTCTTGGCCATGCGTATTCCATGTAGCAGTGCTTCGTACTCGGCAATATTATTGGTTGTCGGGAAGTGTATTTGCAACATATAGAACAAATTATCTCTTTGGGATGATTTGAGAACCACACCAGCCCCCGAGCCTCCTCGTGCTTTTGATCCGTCAAAGTGAAGGGTCCAAAATTCCGAGTCTGGAGGGCCTATGTTTTCTGCCATTTCTGTCCAGTCAATAACAAAGTTGGCAAGAATTTGGGACTTGATTGTTGTACGTGGTTTGTACTCAATGTCCAAAGCTGCAAGCTCTATTCCCCACTTTGCGACACGTCCTGTGGCGTCGCGGTTATTGATTATATCTCGCAGAGGAGATGTGCTCACTATTGTGATCTTGTACTCTTGAAAATAGTGACGTAGCTTTCTGGATGCAAAGAACACTCCATAGGCTATCTTTTGATGATGTGGATACCGTTGCTTTGATTCTGTCAGGACCTCACTTAGATAATAAGTTGGCCGCTGCACCTTATGCTCGTGGCCTCTTCCTCGTGCTCAACTACTGTTACCACGCTTATGACATTGTTGGTCGCTGGAATATAGAGTAAAATAGGTTCCCGAGGTTCTGGAGCTGCGAGAACTTGTGGGTTTGAAAGCAAATGTTTCGAACTTTGCAGGGCAGTTTTGGCTTCTGGGGTCCAGAAAAATTTGTCGGTTTTCTTCAAGAGTTTGTACAAAGGTGCGGTTCTTTCACCGAGCCGGCTGACGAATCCACTCACTACTGCAATGCAACCAGTGAGGCGCTGTACGTCCTTCAGGCGAGTCGTCCTAGTAATGTTTAAGATAGCCTTTATTTTGTCCTGGTTTACCTCTATGCCTCGCTCAGAGACGATGAAACCTAACAATTTTCCGGCTAGAATTCCAAAGAAACACTTCTTCGGATTTAGCATAATATTGAATTTTCGTAGACTAGCAAACGTTTCATCCAAGTCGGAAATTAAAGTTTCCTTCTTTTTGGACATAACTGCTATGTCGTCTATGTATACATGGACGTTGCATTCGATTTGGTCGTTGAGACAACGCTGCATAGTACGTTGATATGTTTCTCCTATGTTCTTTAAGCCAAAAGGCATAGTTTTATAGCATAAGGTTCCGAAATGAGTGATGAAAGACGTCTTAATTTGATCCGACTTTTTCATCGGTATTTGGTGATATCCGGAATATGCGTCGAGAAAACAGAGTAATTCCGACCCTGCCGTTGAGTCGATAACTTGATCGATTCTTGGCAAAGGAAACGGATCTTTTGGGCATGCCTTGTTCAAAGCGGTATAATCAACACACATCCTTAAATCAATGGTGTCATTTTTAGGGATGAGTACAGGATTTCCCACCCAATATGTATGGATGACCTCTGTTATGAAATCCGCTAACTCTAGGCGGGCTAATTCCTTGGCTATTTCTTTGCGCTTTTCATCACCAAACCGTCATAAGGACTATTTGATGGGTTTAGCGTCTGGGTACACATTAAGAGAGTGCTCGGCAAGTTCCCTAGGCACTCTGGACATATCAGATGGCTGCCATGCGAAGATATCACTATTAGCTTTGAGGAACTCGACGAACGCGCTTTCCTATGCGTGGACTAAGCCTACCCCTATGTTCGTCGTCTTGGAGGGATCATCTTCCTTTAGCGAAATATTCTTCGTCTCTTTCGACACCTTGAACTGCAAACTTGGCTTCAGCACCTCGTTCTTCGTAGTGGGCATCTCGGACGGATTGATGGTCTTCTTGATCTCCTGGTACTCCTGGGCATGTAGCACAGCTTCGGCGAAGGCAACAGATCCTTCGTCACACTCTCGCGCCTTCCTAGGATTTCCTCGTACGGTGATTACGCCCTTTGGACCTGGAAATTTAATCATGTTGTAGATGTAACAGGGACGGACCATGAACGCCTAGTAAGCCGAACGCCCGAAGATGGCGTGGTAAGCACTTTTGAATGGTACCACCTCGAAAGAGAGTGGCTCGGTCCAATAATTGTCTCGGTTTCCAAATGTCACGTCTAGAGTAATCTCACCCAGAGAATCTGCCTATCTCCCTGGTACAATGCCATGGAAAGTTACACTGTTGTAACTCAACTGGCTCTCTAGCTTCATGCGGTGGAGTGTCTCAATGTGGAGGATGTTGATGCTCCTCCCACCGTCCATGAGTGTCTTTGAGAATTCATAGCCATCAATAAGAGGATTGACAACTAGAGGGTACTTTCCCCGACAGTGTGATTTCCTCGGGTGATCTGAACGATCAAAGGTGATGGTTACCTCTAACCAGTCCAGGAACTGTGAGACAGCCGGAACCATGGTGTTGAGCTCACAAAGAACCGCCTTTTGGACTTAGCTGGTTGGGATCCAAGGAAGCAGACGTATGCGTCTTTCTTAGTCGGAAAAGTTTTCTTTCCATCTGGCTTGAGTTCTGTGGCGTCTTCCGCCTCTTCCATGTCGGAATTTTCCTTGGGTTCCTTTCCTTTCTCGGATTTTTTCTTCCCTTTTTGTCGCTTGGCTCTGTAGCCAGCGGATTCGTCTTTCTTGATGTCGTCATTGAAACGACACTCATCATTTGTGTGGGTAGATCCTCCACTACTATCCAAGTGGTGGACACAGGGATTATTGGCAATGTCGGCCCAGGTATAGGTTCTTCTGGGTTGCTGATCTCCTCTGCCCTGGATTTGGGAAGTTCCTCGGCCACTACCCCGGCCGCCTTCGTGCTCCCCTCGTCCTCCAGATCGAAATGTTGCACTCACAGCTGTGTTGTCCAGAGCCGGCTTTTCGTCCGAGGTGTTCTTGCGCTTCTGAGTTTGCTTTGGCTGTTTGGCCGTATTGGGATTGGCCAGAATATTTAGCAACCCTTCTAAATCATTGTCGGCGTCAGCATATTTGCTTGCCGTCTCTATCATTTCTCCCAAATCTGTGACGTGGTCACGCTTCAGCCTGTGACGTAAAAGTCTGACCGGAAGTCCTGCAATAAAAGCTTCTATCGCAGTTTGCTCGTTTACTCCTTTGTAGGAGTTCTTCATATCGATCCAGCATCCGAGGTAATCCCGGCAAGTTTCTCCGGGTCTTTGGATGCAACACTGCAAGTCTCTGACTGTGCAGGGCCTCCTGTAAGTTCCCTCGAAGTTTGAAAAGAATGCACTTTGCATATCGTACTAGTTATGAATTGAATTCTCTCGCAGTTCATTGAGCCATGATCAAGCCGTGTTCCTCAGCATTAGTGGGAGATATTGGACTACAACCAGGATGTTTCCTCCTTTGGCGATACAGCAAGCCTGGAAAAAATCCTGGAGCCAAGTATCTGGCCAAGCTGCACCATCGTAGGGCTGAATATGTTTGGCGATGCCAAAGTCAACCGAAATTTTTGTCTGACGTATATGTGGACCAAAGAACTTGGGTCCCACATACACATCTTCTTCCTCGTACCGTCGTGCTTCTATGTTTGATTCAATGTGATGGCGAGCGTTGTTTGGCGAGAGAGATCTGCGCCTTGGTGGCTCGCAGCTTCTGCGAGGTGGAGTCGGATTTCTTCTTCTCCTCTCACCATTACCACCTCCGACCCTGCGGCTCCCATGGCTACGATGTGATCCTTCATGGTCGCTGCTGGGAGGCGATGGTGGCCCTGGTGGATTATTTCCGGCTGTGTTTCTTAGTGGTGGTGGTGGAGCCTCATTAGGTTGACTCTGATGCATGTTCCTTCGGGAACCATCCCTACTTGATTCAGGACGATCCGGGTCATATATTCATCCGGCGTTGCCAGCCGGACGGCTCGGTGGTGGCATCTTTATCCAATCTTGTTACTCTTGCTGGCGGCGTGTTTCTGGGTCTTCTCTATAGTGGTTGTTTTGCCGATGATGGTCCTGACGAGGAACCATTGCCCTGATGGCATCTTTGGACGCAGCCGGAATAACTCTTGCACAGTCACGTGTCGGTCTGCGAGAGTGGCCATTTGAGCCGGTTCTTGAATTCTCTTCTTCTCCATGGGGACGATAGCGTTGAGTCGTATACCTGCGAAGCCTTACGTCAGCGCTTTGGTCAGTGTTAGTGTCGCAAAACTCGGATTTCGAGTCCAGTTTGCCACTAAATGATGTTGTTGTCTTCTGCTGCTTTAATCCTTTGTCCAGCAACGCGACGCACTACTGGACCTGCTGGGGAGACGGATTGTTGGCGAGGATGGCTCGAGCTGCAGCAGCGTTTTCCCCCGGGGTGCTGTAGACTCGGATCTTCTCTCCATATTTTCCGTCAAATAGATCTTTGTGGATATCCGGATTCTTGTTAGCAAGAAATGGACCTTCCCTTGTTTTGTTTGGATATCGCTTGAAATCTGACTGGTATCTAGCAGGGTCACTGTCTAATTGCTGTCTCATCTCGACGAGGCGCGCGGCCTCTTTAAGTAGAAACAAGTGGTGCTTTTCTAGGTCCTCAGCCCTTTTCTCCAGCGCCTCCGGCGAAAGATCCAAAGTTGTTGGGATTGGAATTGTGAGAGAATCTCCGTAAATTTCACGTGCACCCTTGGTGACAACGTGTCCATCCACAGGAGGATCGATCGAGGTGGGATTAATCGGATCTCCATCCTGATTCTCCATCTCGATCTCTACATCAACTTTTTCTTCGTTGGTTTCCTCGATGTCCGGCTCTGCCGGTGTCGGTTCTTGTTTTTCTTCTTCTTCTTTGACCGCCTAGTAGACTTAACGTGCGTACTAGTGGCAAAGACGGCTTTTGTTCCGGTACAGGGGGATAAACTCCCGTCGGTACTTTCCTTCATGGTAGGTTTGTGGACCTCGGAGGAATCTCCGGTATCCATGTCATCCTGTGAGGTGTATCTTTCATCCATGCTATCATATGGACTAGGAGAAGTTTCCATCTCACCTTGCATTTGTCTGGAGACGTGCTCTTGCTCGTACTCCTATATCTCTTTGTCGAAGTCTCGAAGTTCATGCGACGTGATTTACTCCGCTAGGGAGCCAGGTAAGTCGGAGTTTTTTTCGATTGCGTCTAGGACCGAGTCGCTACTAGCTCCAGCATTGACAAAGTCGGATCCAATTCTTATGTGGTATACGAAACAATGCTTCTTCTTGTTCATGTTCTTGAGGTACTTGTATAACTTGGTTTCCGCTTCGACGTCAGCGAATCTGGATCTGTAGCAGATGTATTCCTCCTCTATGTATCTGATCTCGCTAGAGAGATCGGATCTGGCTTCTTCCACCTCTTATTCCACTACACGAGTGCGCTGGGTGGGTTTGTTTTTCTCTAGGACCCTGAACTCTTCCACCTCTGCGGACAAAGTAGATCTAGATTTTTCTTCCACCATGGTCATCACCTCAAGGGTGGGTTGGGCGGGTTTAGCAAAACAGAGATAAATATCGATCTCACCGATTGACATGATCATGTAGGTCGTCACGGGTTTCGAAGCCGGAATCCAAGTCTCATCGAGAAGGATGAGGGGGACATCACTGGCGTAGACCATGCGACCCATGGCGATTGTTTCGCCGATTCCTGCACGCGCAAATTCCGCCTGGAACGATGCTCCAAAGGTCACCTGCCCCACGATGGGTGCCAACTGTCGTCGGATTGTCGACAAGTACGCCATAGGGGGTCCTAGTGGCGTTGGAAGGATGGGGTGTGAGACGTTGGATGTTTCAGGAGTGGTGAGCACAAGTTTACCCAGGTTCAGATCTGACTGCGGTGATTGGATTCTACTCCTCCTAGCAACCTAGTAATATATCGACTTAAGCCGGATGTTACAGCGGATTACAAGAGAGGTTCTCATGTACGAGTTGATTGTGGTGTACGATTGATTGGTTGCCCTAAAGGCTCCCATAGGGCCGGTTTATATAGTCACCAGGGCCTAGGGTTACAGGGAGAGACCTATCCGGCTACGTTACAGAGTCAGTAACTACATACAACTTGGACTACAAGTAATACTACAGGCCTAAGTCGGTAACTCTTCTGGGCCTTGTCGTAGCAATAACTAGCTTCTCCTCTTTCTCTGACTGGGCCGCCCGTGAGGCAAAGCTCTAACTCGGTGGTGGGCCACCCTGGTCAGTGAGTCCTGTGGGTATACCCCGAAAGTATATCCCCAACACTCCTTTTTATTGTAGTTTGCACTACTCCAGGTTATCCTCCTGTAGCTTGCACTACTCAAGATTAATTATAAAGGTGACAAATGTTTTTTATTTTCTATCATTTACTGTCATTAACAAAAAAATCATTTATTGTCATTATCCATCGTTATCATCCTCACGGATAAATTAGATTAGCTGAAAATCTGATGAACAAATTATGATTTTATGTAAAGGTCTTCCACAGCGAGGTTAATCTTTTGTTAGATACTCTCCGATTGATTGAAAGTTGCAATAATTTGACACATTGTAATGACCCAAAGAAATAGGAAAAGGGGCTAGGGGCTAATAGTGAAATTGTGCATTTCATTTTAAGGACAAGAAAATGAGGGGGAATTTGAACTTTTTACGATTAAGTGATAATAAATGAGAATTGGAACTCGAGTTGAGTTTGACTCAAGTAAATTTAGGATTTAAATTCAAATTCGAAATTTGAAATGTTTGAATGTGTAGTTACTCTAGAGTTAGACACAATCACAACGACGCACACATATTTTACCTGGTAAGTCAATAAGTTAAACCACACACCATTTGGAACACAAGGTTGTTGTTTGAATAATTCAAACATGAATTAAAAAATGGAAGATACAATGTTTAAGGAAATACAATAGGAACTTATGAAACTCAAAGTAATTTAAACTTTATTCATATTTGAAATGAGTACAAGTTTGAGATTACAAGGTTTGAATCAAGAGAAAGTAATTTACAAAGAAAGAAAGCAAACCCTAAACCAATAAAACTATCTACTCCTTATCTATCATCTATCTACTTTTATCATCTTGACCTTGCTGAAACCACACTAAATCATCTACATTCTTATTCTTGCTGACACTAGAAACATCAACCTATACTACACTAGCTATCTTCTCAACAAACATTGATCTTCATCCTGTGAACACAAACATCACAGAAAACACTTGTTAGTGTCAAAAAGTTGGTTCTGCCCTAGGGAAAAGCAAGTTAAATTTAGAATCCAAAATAGGAATCCAGGAATTGGTCATGAACCCATTTGGCTTGAGATTAAGAAAATAGAAAAACCAGAAATCATAACCAATTAACCAGAAGGGAATAGTAGGAACCAAAAACCACACATGATGAACATATACCTACAGTGGATAGTAATTGCCTTAAAAAAATAACATTGGATAAGAAGCTGCAAAAATTAACCAGTAAACCTTAGGAATCAACCAAACTAGAAATTTAACTAGAGAAATACTAGGATAGGATAGAAAAACCTTACATCCAAACAAAATACCCAAGCAATGGATTCATAGTTAAACAAATAGATACTAGTAATCGAGCACGTGCACATGCACGTAATAAGAAGTTTGTGAATTTAAAATTAGATATAGTTACATTAAGTCTGGTCACTCGATGATGATTGTGCAGTTAGTGTAAATTACATAAAAGTTAGCCTACTCACTACATAATTTGAAGTTCTAGTCATAAAAAGATGTTCAAGTTTAATTACAAAATTTAATTAAAATTTATTGAAGCCATAACTAATCTATGGCATTATTATTAGTAGTAGTATTTGCAAAATTGGGGATGTAAAAGGACAAATATTGACTTCCCGATGTATACGAAAATTAAGTATGGTTCTAAAGAACTATCCAATGTACTATTGCTTCCACTTGTGTGAAATCAATGGGCAGATGCAAGATGCAGTTACACAAGCAACACAATGATCCCACCACCGGCTGCACAAATGATTGGACTGGTATACTAATTTCAACCAAAATAGATATATGTGCTTTTGCAAAAAAAAGTAACAATAGCTTAGGAACTCACTATGTATATAACCGATGCGTCCACAAGATCCAGCATCTCCTTTGACAAAACATGGATTCAGTGTTGCATATATCAGAAGTGTTAAGTGTGAATACGATGGTGTGGCGGTCAAACTTCCTCATGCCATATTCACCTTGTTTCTCCCGCAGCTTGGCGTCCATCTCTCTCAACACCGACCGCGTCGTCGTGATCAAGAATAAGCATATAGACCGGACCTGCATCCGTGTCAAAATCAACATCTTCCTCCGCATTATAAAATAGCTTTGTTGGCAATTACTTCCTGTAAACCAGTATAGAAATAATCTGGCATCTACATAAAGAAAGTTGCCTGACAAAAAATTAACTTAAAAGTTACAAAAAGGAGGTCCACGAAGGAGATTCTCATCTACAGTTAGCATATAAGGATGGTACTTTTACTATTGAGAAATGCATAGTCCATGTAGTAATGTCTCCTGATGTTCTTTGAACATCCAAAATGACCATTGACAAATCGCTGAACCAGAGCAGTTTCAAGTCATTGTAGTGCAAGATGCTTGACCCCTGTCAACATCCAAATGAAACAAATACGTAAGGCTAAAGATGAAGTGACACATTCAGTAATCAACACACATAAATTTAGTACAAAGATGTTCTCTTTACCTTCAATGCTATAAATCTTTCCAGGTCCAGTCTATACAAATGTGATGTTCAAATGAAATTTTACAACTGTTACAAGTAGAATCATTTCATAGATGTTGCTTAGTGTAAGTTTAAGAGTAGAAGCTTCTTCTGGAACCATGCCAAACTGTATAGTCGATCTATATCCGTTGTAAGAACCATGCCAAACCAAAATAATCTTCTACTACGTGTTTCATTTTTTTATAGTGTAGATGCATTAAAAAACAAATAGAGCTAGCAAAGAGGAGATAAACAGAATGACTTGTAGACAATCAAAATATGACAGCTCTGTATGGTTCAGCTTGCACAGTTAAAACCAAGTGGAGTTGCCTATTTTTAGGATGCACCTAAAGGCAAGCCTGCAAAAATTTAAAGTCTTGTATGGTTTAGCTAGTACAGCTCTGCGAATTCAGTGTAGCCCTTCAAAACAAGAAAATTCAAAACCAGTTGACTACATGCAAAATCAAGGGTGCAATGTAAGTACAAGATCAATTGGCATACCGAAAAAAATTCTTTAGCATTAAATGACCACAAATCGGGTACCCAATGCCCAGACCTCAGAGCCACATGGAGGAGAACTCAACTATTATCCTCCTCATGTATCTTGTCAGTGCTTCGCATATACAACTATATATCCCTCCTGCTTTTTTAAAGTTCCTTGCAGAAACAACAATCTTATTTTCAGCACACGAATTTCTTCTTTCTCTATCCGGGAAAATTAACCAGTAGTAAACAATACCGCCTCCGTGCATACCGTAGTAGTATCAATGAGTTTAATGGAGAATTGTTTCCAAATCCTATTAGCATGGAAAACATATCTTATACAAATGAATTGTGGTTTGAAACCTAAATTTAGAAACATACAGCTCGAGAGACATGAATTGTAGCTTATAC
The DNA here is from genome assembly GCA_030063025.1 of Avena longiglumis. Taxonomy (NCBI): domain Eukaryota; kingdom Viridiplantae; phylum Streptophyta; class Magnoliopsida; order Poales; family Poaceae; genus Avena; species Avena longiglumis. Next base: position 254,083,352 of record CP125974.1, read on the forward strand.
AAAGATTGATGCTGCAAGAGAGTAAGAACATGAACTTTTCACCATCTAAAAAATGAATGAAGTAATACCAAATTGTGTAAAGCTGAATGCTATGTTCATTCCAAACCTGACTCAAAACCATCAAATAGCCCTTATAATAGAGAATTAATCGTCGCACTTGAGAAGAGAAGCAAAGCCCAAAATATCAGCGAGGGTAATGTCATATTTCTGACATAAGGGAAATGTGATGTTTACATTTATAGTCAATCTAATAATTAAAGTAAGCGAATGCAATGTGTGACAACATGAACCAGCATAAACAATGATAGCCGGAGGTGTGAAGATGTGAAAGTCGAAGTTTCCGTTCATCAACAGTTCATCATGGCTAAACATAATGTAAGTTGCAAGGAATCAATGTGGAACAATAGCTGAAGGTAACAATCTTTGTTTGCATGCAAAACGAAATGAAACGAGGAATACCAGTAAACCACAAATTGTTGAGGCCTTGTCGCCCAAGTAAGAAAGGATTACATCTCTAGATGTCTGTTAGACTGTTAGCATAGCATAAATTTAGTTCAGACTTCTTTCCCTGCATAATTAGATGAATTCCGAGGACAGATGGAACTCCATTTGTACATAGAACATGGATACCCATACACACTAATATTATGCATGTCATTTTGAAAACATACATTTCATCGGGAAATGCTAATTAACTTAGATGACAGTGGGGTTGGTGATAATTAGACGGATGGAGATCACCTTAACGATGCATCCACCTCATTGTCGATGATAACAACTCTAGCCGTTGTCCTTAAGTCTCGCCAGTCAAACTCAGCAGCGATGGGCCAACCTCAGCGGCTACGTCCGTTGCTCCATCTCCTGCTCAAAGAAGGCTCGTGTGACACGACAATGAAAAGAAAGTAACTGAGATCAAATGCAAAGAAATACAGCAATTGTCTTTTTTTAAAGACAGCAATTGAGTTGAATGGCACATACCTACAAGGTGATTGTTCCCAGCGGAGAGTTTTTCCGGTGGCGGGACTGGATTAGACGCGGTGGATGACTGGAAGAGGCGCGCGACAATGGAGAGAGGACGGCGGTGTGATCGAGTTGGTGCTGGTTTGCACCTTGTCGAGGGCGTGCCGGTAGTCTGCGGCGTGCAGGTTTGTCAGCTGCCGGCGGCGAGGCGAGGGCGTGTCGTGCGTTCCGGCGTGCAGGTCGGCATCGCTATTGCGACCGAATTTCGAGTGGGGCGGCGGGAAGCGTGCGGGCCGGCGTGAGGGCGGCGGTGGCGGGAGACTGTGAGGGCAGTGGCGGCGGAGGTAGGGCGGCCTCTCGCGCCAGCGGGGGCGGTGTCGTGCACGGAAGGGACGGACGCGGGGCAGCGGCGCCTTGCGCGCCGGCGGGTGCCGCGACGGCAACGTCTCGTCGGGGTGGCGTCGTACGCGGCCTTTCGTCCCAGCGATCCGGCGAGGGCGGCCACAGCGGCGTCTCGGGGAGTGGCGTCGTGCACGGCGAGACCGGAGGCATGGCGGCGGAGGTGGTGGCGGCAGAGGTAGGGCGGAGGCAGGGCGTGCGTGATTGGATATTGCAGCTTCGATTATGGATGAAGCGGTTCATGGCTTCGTGCGAGAAAAAAAATAGCAGGGAGACGTGGAATTGTCCGCTCGATGAGCCGATAAAGACGGCGCCAGTTTTAGACGTTGGATATTTCTATCTCACGGACCAGATTGTTGGGATTAGACCCTCCAGGTCTTTTAATATTAGTCTAGACTAGCACAAGACCCGTGCGTTGCTACGGACTACAAAATAATATATTTTTATATTTATTTACTAAATTTCACATCCATATATGTATCTAAATATCCTTTACATGCACAAAATTTTTTGTTCCTAATAGCACAAATGTCCGTGCGATTGTCACGGCCAAACAAACTTAGACCCAGTTTAAACTAAAATTTGTCTCTCAAATTTTCTCAACACAAATAAACAAATGTGAATGGTAAAATACTAAATACATACGATGAAGCTTAACGGTAAGGAATTAGGGCGGCAGTTTTTATATCCTGCTCCTTCTCTCAATCGGGTCTCTGCAAGTCCAACCGCCTACATGCCGTCACATGCTTCTCCACATCCTTCGCTTCTTGACCATTAGGTTTTATACCAAACAACGGATTCCAGGCTGTTTCGATATTTATTAGGCAGCTCGCGACGTATATAAGCATGCTGCACCAAAGCTACAGAGCAAGGTGGGACTATTCAATAAACCTGCCTCGAGCTGCTCTTACATCATCTAGAGAGAAGAACCGGTAGTTTTTGTTGACCGCTTCAATGCAATTGGGCTGCCCCAAGCGAACACTGTCCTAGCCTATCACCCAAGCCCTAGCTTTCCTTGCGTAGGCACGCGACCTTTCCAGTGGCAGCTGTAGGTAATATGTAGTTTAGTGGGAGGACAAAACGGTCTAAAAAAGTGTTAGACCGCAAAAAGGTTGTTCGAAATGTGCCTACGTTGCAGCGGAGTGTAAAAATTAATTTTATGAAAAAGGCCATCATGATCCAAATGTTTGTCAAGTCAAAATAAATCTAACATTTTGCCTATATGAATTGAAGCCTCTAATTTTATTTCCTACACTTTTCTTAATAAAAGTTGGAAATGTTTTAATAAGAGGAGTAGATCGCCGTGGACCTGCACTGAAGCATCAAATCATCCTATCACGAGGCCCGTCCTAGTCCCTCTAGATGTCTAGTACGACAATGCATCTTCCTCTTTGTTTCTCTCGGATCGTCTATAGTCTCTCTATATGTCTAGCATGAATACATCTCCCTCTTTATTCCTCTTGGGTCTGAAATGACGCCAGCTTAGACACTCGCATGATGCATCTTCCTCTTTGTTTCTCTCGGATCGTCTATAGTCTCTCTATATGTCTAGCATGAATACATCTCCCTCTTTATTCCTCTTGGGTCTGAAATGACGCCAGCTTAGACACTCGCATGATGCACCAGCAGGTTGCCCCCCACATCTATTTAATTAGAGCCGTACAAATTCCCTCTTTTCCCTTTATAGTTAGTCAAAGGGCAACCGGTCCACAAATCCCAATTAATTATATCCGTGCAAGTCCTTTCTTATTTGTTGATGCCCGAATCCGCTTGTTATTCCAGTCAACTACGAACGTATATAAATTGCTATGACGCGACTTAAAAGAGCAAGGTGGGACTATTCCACACAAGAAAATTCCGTTAGAAATATTTGTCTACTCGGTGCTACTTCTGAACCTGGCATGCAGGCCACGAAGAACGGCCCATAAATACGCACCGATTAGCCATGTAAATAACACTCCGGCGTGGGCTGGTTCGGCTGCGTCGGTATGAGGGGATTGATTTGGAAAGAGAGAGAAAAAACAGAACCGGAACCGGTACACGTGAGGAAAAAACGTACACGTGAGGGAAAAAACATTTCGGTGGCACTGGTGCGTAATATGGGATTTGGTGGGAGGGCAAAGTTGTCTAAAAAAGTGTTGGACCGGGAGAAACACTTCGTGCTTTATTATTAGGTCTAGATTAGAGGATGGACACTGTATAGTTCATCACTCCAAAGTAACATGAACTAGATACACTTCTAGAAAACAGATGAAAACCCAAGTAAGTCATGAGCCATTAGATCACCAAACAATACCTATGAACTTTCACCACTTAAGTTAAGAACATATAATAATCTGGTACTCATCTACCAAGAATCCCATCTAGGGCATATAGGAAAACCAAACCAATAGGAATTCTAGAGAATACAATATAAGACATTTAACCAAAGGAAACCACATGCCTTGGATTCTATAAATAATTGTTTAAAACCTATAAAACTAAAATATCCCAAATCAAAATCTAAACCAATAGAAAATCTATTAACCACTAGGCTAGAACAATCACCAAAGGATTTATCAAGGCATTGAATTCTGCAAAGAACCCCAGAACTTATAGAATTTAAAACTTGATAAAAATTTGTAAACCAATCAAACTTCATAATGAAAGCTATGAATATTTATCCAGATAGAATTGCAAGGGGCCATGGATGAAAACCAAATCAAATATACTAAAAAGTAATTAATAAACACTTGTCAAGTTACAAGACCAGAACAAGACAAAAGCCAAACATGTCGAAGCCCTGGAAACCGGGGTGCCACGTCCCTGTGGTGAACGAGCCCCGCGCTGAGGGAATCCTCGCCCTCGAGAGGTGGCACGCCTCTAGAGGTGTAATATCCCTCCCTTTATAAAGGTAAGGATCCCTGTGATTGCAATGCTAGTCCCTGGATCATTGCTAGCATCCACAGTTTAAGATGAAGTACACAGAAACAAAGGTCATTATTACATAGCATTCTAGAGACAAACATAGTCTTTTACAAACTCCATGGCTACATGCCTAATACAAGAGTTCAAATATATAATAAGATAAATAAGTCTTCATCTTCATGTTCCACAGGCAAGCATGTTGAGTGTAGACTCATAACCCAGAATAACCTGTAACATCATAAGTTACAGCCACAGTGGGTCAATACATTGGAATAGTATTGGCAAGTGATACCTTAGTATAATATTAGCATCTAGATACTATATGCATTTGGTTAAGTGTAGTTTAGGCTTGCTTTGCTCAAAATAGGATTTTGCCTATTAGTTGAAAACACTAAGTTTTTCTTTGACAAAACCTCCCCAAATAACTACCAATAGAAATTGGTGAACCTTTACCCTTGTTCAACCACAAGTTTTAACTTAGAAATTTGGATGAGGAGATTCTTGATAGCTTCCATGTCTTGATGCTCATGTTGTCCAATACCAGGGACATGGCTAAGTACTTAGATTCTTCCATCTGCAGAGGTTGTGCACTTTCCCCACAAGACTTGATTTTCACCAAGACAAGACCTTTCAGAATCCTTCCCTTAGAACAAATGGATGCGCTCCAACCTATCATCCCACTACCACCAACTGTCCAAATGGCTAAGTTATTGCAACCTATATGATCCAGGCAGAGCCCATAATGCCATGTGGCTGCACTAGAAGCTTCTTAACATTTGGCATCTCAAATCCCTTTGTTCCTGGCTGGCTTTCCACAAGTGAGATACACAAGGTAAACCATAGACATGGGCCTTGTGTAACCACTCAACACAAACCATTCTTTCCATTCCACCCAGGTGTTTCATTCACTTAGTTGTTTTATTAAGCAAAAACACAAGTCCAATGACTTAGAAATATTTTTCATAGCATGAATATGTATATAACCACCTTTGGTTGCTACTAGCTAGGATACGAATGACATTGATAAGTATCTTAACTTAGAAATTTCTAGCAATTCTACAACTACTAGGATTTCCCAAGCATAGCATATAGATCAAAATATTCATGCAAGTCCTATACAAAATATTTCTAGTGCATAGTTGAAAAACATAGGAATAAAATCATGAAGCACCACTTGCCTTGGTAGTTTGGGGAGTAGCAACAATTTTCACAATCACAATCACTATTTGCACCAAAATCTACACATAAAATAATGGCACCAAATTACATACAAAATATATACAAACAAAAATATATGAATGCATGCAAAATGCCATGTGATGATTTTTTACACCAAAAAAGACAAGTGCACAGTACTGAATCTTAAACAAGTTCAAAACTTGCCAAATAAATCTTACTTGAACAACATAAAAATTTTCAAATAATTACTATACACAATTTATGCCTACATTTGTTTCTGCAAAAACAACCATATTTACAGAGGCAAAATATTAAAAACATTGCATAAATGGAAAGGATTTTCTCTCCTGATTCCAATGATATAAAATTTATCAAATTTGGACGTGGGAATCAAAAGTTATGAATTTTTCAAGTTTAAACATCTAATAGATATAAATTCTGATTTTAAATCAAACCTACAGACACGCGGTGTGTTCTGATTCGACGATACCTCTTCGTGTGGATCGATCAACGAGGGCCGTTAGATTTAAGTGGCAGCGCACGGTCAGATCTGCGCGTAACGGTTCGAGTAAGTGATCTAATCCTGAGCCTCAATTCCTGATCTAACGGCTGCGAAGCTTGCGACCAAAGACTGGCGGGGCTAGCGGCGGCGAGTGGCAGCGGCGGCTCTGTCAGAGACGTTTCCGACGATTTAGGTCGTGCGGGAGAGGGTGAAGTGGCTTACCGAGTTCGCCGTGTGCTGCTGATGCTCAAGGTAGGCTTCGTTGGCGAAGGGGCGCACCGTGGATGTCGCTGGAGCTCGTCGGAGTCATGCGCGGCGTCGGGTGCTTGCAGACGACGATGTTGCCGAGGTTCAGTGGCATTAGGGGGTGCATAAGGTCACGGTGAGCAAGATGGTTTCAAGGAGAAGACAAGGGACGCTCGATTCTTACCTCTATTGCTCGTCGGAGTTGAGCGGCGGCTTTGGTGGTTGCGTCCATGAACGAAGACGACGACCTAGAGTGATATAGAGCAAACAGAAAGTGTGAGAATATGCGCACGGGCAAGACAGACAAGCTCATATGAACGAGAGGTGAAGGGGAGCACGAGGTTCACCGGAATAGGTCGCTGGAGTGCGTCGGGTGGCGGAGTTGCATCTCGAATTGCCGGAAGCCTGGTGGCGGAGTGGGGGTGCTGAGTGAGGGGAAAGACTCACGGTGTAGAGGGGTTTAAGTAGGCAGGGGCTCGATAGGAAACGCCTGTGGAATTAAGGGCAATTACGCCGCGCGATCAACGCCAGCAACGGCCAGCGGCGACGTGTTCTTCGCGAGATTTGGGGAAGACAATGGTGACGTGGACGGGCCCAGTGGTCAGCGTGAGGGGGTGTGTGCGGGTGCGGTGAGAAACAGAGGAGAAAGGGGGAACCCGGGTGGGCTGTTTTGCTTGCTGGGCTGGAATGCTGGTGCTAGGCCCAGTTTATTTTCAGGAATCATTTTCAAATAAATTCAAAAGCAATTGAATTAAAATCTTTTCTAGTTTTTTGTAAAGTGTAACCTTCATACTTTTGTGCATAAAATCATGTTGTCTCTCTGTACTTGCTTTGTCTCTTTGAGTAAAGAAATAAACAGTGCCATCGTTCAAGATTTGAATAGGTTTTGCAAATGGTTTAAAACCATATTTGTTTTTGTAAATTTTTTGTCCAAGCCTTGACACACAACCAAACCAACTTAATAGCAAACTAATCTTGGTTTAAAACCAATATTCCCACACTTGAGAGTGGCATTTAGATCAATGCATGCTCACATAAAATAATAGCACTTAGTGCTTCCGTTTTCTTGAAATGATTTTGATATTTGATCCCTAAATGATATGCATGCATGGATGATATGCAATCTTTGAAAACATGATTTTAGGGATGTTACAAATCTAACCCCCTTAAGGTGAATCTCGCCCTCGAGATTCGGGTTGGCTAGCAAATAGGTGAGGGTGGTCTTTCCGAAGATCATCTTCTCTTTCCCATGTGGCTTCTTCTTCGGAATGATGGTTCCATTGAACTTTGCAGAATTTGATAGTCTTAGTCCGAGTAACTCTTTCTGCAGTCTCAAGAATCTTGATAGGTTTTTCCTCATAAGTGAGATCACTTTCCAATTGAACTTTCTCCAATGGTATAGTATCCTTCAAAGAAGTCTCTTCCATTTCTGGATGGCATTTCTTAAGCTGACTCACATGAAACACATTGTGAACGGCAGACAATGATTCTGGCAATTCAATCTCATAAGCTACTTCTCCTTTACGACTCAGAATCTTGAATGGTCCAACATATCTTGGGGCCAATTTACCCTTGATACCAAATATCTTCACTCCACGAAGTGGTGACACTCTAAGATAAGCTCTATCACCCACTTCGTAGGTGACTTCTCTATGCTTAGGATCTGTGTAGCTCTTTTGTCGGGACTGTACTATCTTCAATCTGTCCTTAACTAGCTTGACTTTCTTTTTGGCCTCTTTGATTAGTTCTGGTCCGAACAAACTTCTTTCTCCCACACCATTCCATAACAATGGGGTGGTACACTTTCTCCCATAGAGAAACTCAAAGGGTGCCATCTCAATACTGGCTTGATAACTGTTATTGTAAGAAAATTCTGCGTAAGGCAGACTTTCATCCCAACTGGCTCCATAGTCTAGGGCACATGCCCTCAACATATCTTCAAGAATCTGGTTGGTCCTTTCTGTTTTCCATCAGTCTGAGGATGAAAAGCAGTGCTGAATTCCAACCTCGTTCCCAACGACTCATGTAGTTGCCTCCAAAAATGAGAAGTGAATTGAGTTCCCCTATCAGACACAATACTCTTGGATACTCCATGTAGACATACAATTCTACTCATATAGATCTTGGCTAACTTAGCACTTGTGTAGGTTGTCTTCACGGGTATAAAATGAGCCACTTTAGTTAAGCGATCCACTACTATCCAAATAGAATCATATCCTGACCGGGTCCTTGGCAATCTGGTAATGAAATCCATGCCAATCTTGTCCCACTTCCAATCAGGAATAGGTAGTGGTTGTAACAATCCTGCTGGTTTCTGATGTTCCGCTTTCACTCTACTACATACATCACACAAAGCAATATGTTCGGCGATGTCCTTCTTGAGATTATTCCACCAAAATCTTTCTTTCATATCCATGTACATTTTGGTGTTACCCGGATGAATGGAATACCGTGAGTTGTGTGCTTCTTGTAAAATCAGTTTCCGAAGTTCCGGGTCTTGTGGAACACAAATACGCTTTTCGTGCCATAAAGTACCCTGTTCATCTTCATGGAATCCTTTGGCTTTTCCCTTGCCAATGTTTTCCTTAATCTCTTCAATTTCCTTATCTGTCTTTTGGGCTTCTTTGATTTTGTACAACAAAGTGGGTTGAACATCCAATGACATGAGATGTACTTCAGGCACAATCTCTGTAACTACCTCGGTGAATTACGCTCCTAGTTACAAGCCTGGATGAGCGGAAATGGTTGAAATAGTACGGTGGGGCCCAAATGCCACTCACAGGTAGACCTTTCGGCCGTCCCAACCATTTCCAAACATCGGGACAAGAACGGCGGCGAATTGGCGAAAGGATCAACTACATACACAAATGAGTATGTATGCAAGCCACCATACAACAGACATCGAGCCATTCCATCTAAAAAGAAAGGAAATATAGCAACGCCATACGGCAAGATTCAAACGTCCTAGATAGATATAATAGTTTAGGATATCTCCTCATACATCAAACATCAGAGTATCAGGCAGAAGCGGCAAACAAGATCCGAGTACGGATAAGAAGCAAATCGGCATAAGATGCCCCATAGAATAAACACATCCCGCCCACAGATCTCACGGATCCCCGTTCCCGGAATCTCTACACCGAATGATCGTTGCCCACATCGTCCGCCTCCACCCAAAGATCCATCTTGTAAGTGTACTGTTCATCCGAACCAAATAATTTATCGTGTGAGACCCTAGGGTACTCAAAGAAGTCTTTATGCCTCTAAAGGGACACAACCTGGGGTGACGAATTGCAGCAAAAGATAAACCCTAACAGTTCTATAGATACCGCTAACCATCCGCCTAACCAAAGATAGACGGATGTCCGTGAATTAATGACAACAGTTGTATAAGAATATCCACAGATCCATCCTCCTCCTCGCTACCAACGAGGAAGCGGATTTAACAACCCCCATCCGTTGGAAATTTTATTAACCATTCCATGAGTGTTGCACTAATTACTAGTCCATTTAGTCAAATTAAAGCGGTACTTTAGTTATGCTTGTCTATGATCGAGAACGTGCTCCAAGTCGCCCATAACATGACACGACTTTCGAAGTTTTACCTAGGGTGCACAAATAGCAACACACACTCGATCAACCTCGGAAAAACCAAATCAAAACACAACGAGGCCTTCACGACAAAGCAATCACAGGATTCAGAAATATTTCAGGGGGCCACCCCATTAAGTATACCCGCAACGAAGTTAGCTGACTTCGAGACGGACTCAAGGTTTGTGGGGCCGGATGTAAACGACTGGGAACCTGAAAGTGTGACTGGGCATGTCGATACCGCGAAAACGGGTCACAATTCCTAAACAGTACAGGTGCTCCTCGCACAATTGTAAATAAAGCAGTAGCATGGCATAAGTACAGGATAGTAAATAAAACCTCAAACTAGTTTGTGGCCCCAAGAAATAAGAATGAATCAAGCTCGCCTGTGGGGGTCCCATAAGCCTCCGGATGTGGATAGCGAATAATCAAGGAACAGGAATCAAGTACTGGGGTCCCACGGACACAAGTGAGCAGGAAAAACCAAATAGCAGATATTGCTCACCGGTGCCACTTTCATTAGTTATCCCATCACTACTCAGGTTAAGTTGTTTAGGTACCTCGTTATCCATCAGACTCTCACATACCCTACACATGCTGTTCTACGACTCGCATGGCTCAAACAACTCCTGTAGTAGTGGCTCATGGGATGGAGGAACAAGCTTGGTGGGGTTTAAAAGTAAAGCTATGCAATACTTGGGATTCAGTTTAATGCAATCGCGACTCAATGATGCAAGAATAAGATAGAGACAATAGGTGCTTGCCTGGCAACTCAGTTGAAGCGAGAGAAGGATCTAGGTAGTGCTCCTGGTTCTCTTGATATATCCCCTGCTCAGTGTCTATTCGAAGAAGAACCAAACAAACAAGGGCCAACATAAATACAGTGCACAAGCATATGAATAAAATGCGACAAGCAAACAATCATGCCATGATGAATGATGCACAAGTTGCATGGCAATAATGTAGCATGGCATTGGTGAGGTGTAGAATACAAGAAATAAACATTTTATTGAGATTTGGCTACATTTTATTGTCATATTAGTTGCTGTATACTACATATTTATATGACGCATGCTGCAATTTAAGCCCTGGATAGCATAAACAGAAAGGTATCATCGAGCTGATCATTTTAGACATAACATTTGTTTAATTTGGAGTTATAGAACTAAAGTTATTAATTAATTAAGTCAAGGGGCATTTTATGTAATTATATTCAACTTGGAAAATAAAGTGTTCAAAACCTAATTTGGATGGCATATTTGAAATCCTCACATTTTTCTGATTCAAAAACATATATTATTTGTAATATTTGAATTCATATTTTAAAAGTTATTATAATTCTGATTTGAATTTTGAATTTGAATTAATTTGAAAAGATTTGATTTATACAGAATTTCAGAAAAGCTTTTGTCACTCAGTCAGACGCTAGCCTTAGTCACTGATGGGTGGGCAGTCTTCGGGACACATGCATTAGTGGGTGCACTGGCCGAGGCTTACAGTGGGGCCGAAATGAGCGAGGTTAAGAAAAATAAAAGCAGGGGTATGCACAAAGGCCACAGCCATCGTTTTCTTCTCTAACGAATCGACGGCGCCGGCGACAATGGGCGCGACGCAGCGGGGTCGATCCTCGACTGGGACTACATGTGAGGCGCCGACCACCGCGGCTTAGGTGGTAGTTGTCTGGGAGGTATGCGCGGCCTAGGTGAGGTGTTACGCGGAGCGCGAGCGTGCAGACGCCAGTGCACTCCGGCGCGCGGAGGCCGTTGACGAAAAGTCCGGCGAGGCTAGGATGGTACAGAGAGGCGGACCATGTCCAGGAGGTTAGGCAGCTCACCGAGAGTGTGTCGGTGCGGTTGGATCGGCTCGAGACGCAGAGGATCGGCGTCGAGGCAGACGGCCAGAGGATCTAGGGTTTGCGTCGGGCTCAAGGCTGGGCAGCTTGGGGCTTCCTCTTGGCGGTGTCTGCACGGGCTGCTGCAGGGGTCTCCTTGTACTCTCGATCGCCTCCACGCGTTTGCACTGCACGGTGTAGCCGAGAGGAGGCCGAGGGTGCCGGCGATGGTGTAGACGGTGGCGATGGAGAAGAAGGGAGGAGAGGGCAGGGCGCCCTTGGGGTAGATCTGGGGTAGCTGGGCGAGGCAGAGAGGGGGCGAGGGAGTAGATAAGGATGGGGAAGGGGTGCCGTGGGGAGTGGGGTAGATGGGAAAAGGTGGCCTCGGTGCCACCTTTCTCTCCTCCCTCCTTCACGTGCTAGGGTCGGCAGGGCAGGGCAGGTAGAGGAGGGGGCTTCCAGGTGGGGCATGGTGGTCTGGGAGGGTAGGCTCGGGCTGGGGTCCTCTTGGCAGAGAGGGGGAGCTAGAGAAAGGAGAGGGGGTAGGCTCGGGCTAGGTTAGGGTTGGAGCTAGGCTCGGTTAGAGGGTAGCTAGGGCAGGGGTGAGGTGGCCAGGGGGAGAGGGTGGCCGGTGGGGCCAGCTAGGTGAGAGGGAGGGAGAGGCCGAGAGAGAGAGAGGAGGGGTCGGGTTAGTGCTAGGGTTAACTAGGGTTAGCCTCGGGTTAGGGTTTGCTAGGAATGGGGTAGATGGGTTGTGGGACTAGGAAGAGGGTAGCCCCGGGTTGGTGAGAGGAGAGGTGAGGTTAGAGAGGGGTGAGATGTGATGATTGGGTATACCCAAACAAAAGTAGGTTTAGGTTTTTGATAGGATACACAAGGTCATGCATGGATGGTGGAGAAAACAAAAGAGGGAGGTGAAGAAAGAGAGAGAGATGGATAGATGTGTGTGGTTTGGATTCACTCAAAATGCAACTAAAAGCCAAATGGTAAGCAAAAAGGTGGTTCTTGCATGGCCCATGCAGAATATTTATTGCCCTGATTAGTTCTTGTGAAAACAAAAATAATATCTCATGACATTTATTTATTTGCATCCTCCAAAGTTGGAGTAAGGGTCAAGCAAAAGAACTTGTAGGGTTGGACCCACCCTACTCTCATGAGCTTGATTAAACACCAAAAGAAAAATAATTACAAGCTCATGGATAATGGGATGGTGGAATTGTAAAGTGGTGAAAGAAAGGGTGGTGGAGTCAATAAAAGATATGCCCCCAACTCAACTTGGGAATTTAACAATATATCAAGAACCAAATACAATATCAAGAGGCAAATACAATTAATAATGCATATGAGATAAGAACCAAAACAAAAAGGGTTTTTTGTATGATGCTCAAATGCAAGGTGACATGATGACATGAGCATGATGACATGATGATGCAACAATTATAAGTAGGAGTAGCCATTATATTACTAGACCAAGTAGCATTACAGTTGTTAGACAAATGGGATGCTACAACTCTCCCCCACTAAACAGGAATCTCTCCCCGAGATTCTAGGAAGAAGAAGAAGACTCAAAGAGGGTAGGATAGTTGGTACGGAGCTCCTCTTCACGTTCCCAAGTGGCTTCATCAACGGAATGGTGCGACCACTGCACCTTGCAGAACTTGATGGACTTGTTGCGAGTCCTTCTTTCTGCGGTCTCAAGGATTTTTGTGGGGTGTTCTTGATAAGACAGGTCTTCTTGGAGATTGATTAGCTCATGATCCACGGTCCTGCCGGGATCCTTGAAGCACTTCTTGAGTTGAGAGATGTGGAAGACATGATGGACCTTGAGTTTTTCCGGGAGCTCAAGAGCATAAGCAACTTCTCCTCTTCTTCCACGAATTTTGAAAGGACCGATGTATCTAGGAGCCAGCTTTCCTTTGATACCAAAACGGTGCGTGCCTTTCATGGGAGTGACACGAAGGTAAACGAGATCACTAGGGGCATACACCATGTCCGTGTGCTTCCTGTCATAATTGCTCTTCTGGCGACTTTGAGCAATCTTCAGGTTTTCAAGAATGATATGCACCTTCTCCTCCGCTTGAGTTACAATGTCAGGGCCAAACCATATTCTTTCTCCTGCACCCGACCAACCAATCGGAGTTCTGCACTTGCGGCCATAGAGAGCCTCAAATGGTGCCATCTTCAGACTTTTCTGGAAGCTGTTGTTGTAAGAGAATTCGGCATAAGGAAGACATTCCTCCCACTTCATGCCAAAAGAGATGACGCAAGCATGAAGCATATCCTCTAGAATCTGATTGATCCTTTCAACTTGTCTTTCTGTTGAGGGTGGTAAGTCTTTGAAGTTCAACTTTGTTCCCAAAGCATTTTGGAAACTTTCCCAGAACTTGGAAGTGAAGATGCTCCCACGGTCTGAACTGATCTCAAGCGGACCCATACAGAGAGACAATTCTGTTGATATAGAGCTCAGCCAACTGAATTCCAGAAATTGTTTCCTTGACGGGGAAGAAGTGAGCCACTTTAGAAAGCCTGTCAATGACAACAAAGATTGCATTGTTGCCCTTCTGCGACCTTGGAAAACCAGTGATGAAGTCCATCTCTACTTTCTCCCATTTCCATTCCGGGGGTTTCAATGGCTGTAGAAGACCGAAAGGTTTCTGATGGACAGCTTTCACTCTGCGGCAGACATCACACTCCGAGACATACTTGGCACAATATCGTTTCAAACCAGGCCACCAATATTGTGTTTTCAAGTCCATGTACATCTTTGTGCTGCCAGGGTGGATAGATAGAACAGAATCATGCGCCTCCTTGAGAACTTGCTCTCTCAAACCCGGGTAGTTCGGAACAAACATCCGGTGTTCAAAGAAAAGCGTGCCTTGATCATCGACGTGGAAGGACTCATACTTCGGAAGCTGAAGTTTGGAGATGATCTTTTTGGTGTGCGGATCACCAAGCTGACGAGAGCGAATATTTTCTTCCAAGAGAGGAGTAGCCAGAAGGTTCAGGAGATGCCCTTGTTCCACAATTTCCAGGTTGAGCTGACGGAATTCCTCGCACAAGAGAGGCTGTTGTTCTTCCATCATGAGGTTGTTGACATAAGCTTTGCGGCTGAGAGCATCGGCCATGACATTAGCTTTGCCCGGAGTGTAGTTGATGGTCAAATCAAAATCATTGATTGCTTCAATCCATCTCCTCTGCCGAAGGTTGAGATCAGGCTGAGTGAAGATATACTTCAGACTCTTGTGATCAGAAAAGATTTCACAACGGTTGCCAAGCAAGTAGTGCCTCCATAGCTTCAAAGCAAAGACAACTGCTGCGAGCTCGAGGTCATGTGTAGGATAGTTGATCTCATGCGTCTTCAACTGTCGAGAGGCATAAGCAACCACTTGTTTTTCTTGCATAAGGACCGCACCCAATCCTTGCAAAGAGGCGTCACAGAATATCTGGAAAGGCTTAGATGTGTCCGGAGGAACCAAGACTGGTGTGTAAGTGAGCTTCTCTTTAAGTGTCTCAAAGCTTGTTTGACATGCAGGAGTCCAAAGGTATTTCTTTCCTTTCTTGAGGAGATCGGTAAGAGGCTTTGCTATCTTCGAAAAGTTCTGAACGAAGCGACGGCAATAACTAGCCAAACCAAGGAAACTCCGCACTTCTTTGACATTGACAGGAGGAAGCCATTCAACAATTTTCTTCACAGTTTCCGGGTTGACTGCAATGCCCTTGGCAGAGATAACGTGACCAAGATAGGTTACTTGAGGCAGCCAAAACTCACACTTTGAGAACTTTGCATACAAGCGGTTCTCACGAAGCTTGTTTAGGACACACCGAAGGTGTTCTTCATGCTCTTCCTTTGACTTTGAATAGACTAGGATGTCATCCAGATAGACCACAACGAACTTATCAAGGTACTCCATGAAAACCGAGTTCATAAGCCTCGAGAAGGTATCAGGTGCGTTGGTGAGACCGAAAGACATGACTGTATACTCATACAGGCCATAGCGGGTGGTGAACGCTGTTTTAGGAACATCTTCCTTGCGAATCTTGATTTGGTGATAACCACTTCTCAAGTCAAGCTTAGAGAACACCACAGCTCAAATGATCGAAGAGATCATTAATCCGCGGAAGGGATATTTGTTCTTGATGGTTTTAGCATTAAGAGCACGATAGTCAACACAAAGTCTATCTGTCCTCGCTTCTTCACAAAGATGGTTGGGCTACCCCAAGAAGAGGTACGTGTTGAATGAAACCCAACTTCTCTTGTTCATCAAGTTGACGTTTGAGTTCACCAACTCAGCAGACCCATTTTATAAGGCCGCTTGGAGATAGGAGCCGTGGGTTCAAGCTCAATTACAAACTCAACCTCACGATCCGGAGGCATACCCGCAACTCTTCAGAAAGACATCCGGGAACTCACAGACACGGAACACTCGAATAGCTTCCATAGCATCATCATTCGAGTCGCCAAAGAGAAAAGCTGGACAGCAGGAGTCGACTTGGAGAAAAGACTATATGGCCTTCGTGAATCTTCAAAGAAACCGAGCTCAAAGACAATCAATCACAGCTGCATTTGCTGTCAACCAATCCATGCCCAAGATGACATCAATATCGAATTGCCCGTAAGAATTAAGGACGCCGAGAATGAAGAGCCACCAATCTCAATTTGATTGCCATGGCTGATAAGCAGCCCTCATGTTTGAACCAGAGATTGTACCACCGCACGACGTGATAAAGGAACCCTAGCCAGGTCATGCTCTTGTGCAAACTTATGCGAAACAAAAGAATGCGAAGCACCGTAATCAAACAAAACACGTGCAGGGACGAGTTAACGGAAGCATACCCATCACAACCTGTGTATGCTCACTTTAGCGGCGTTGACACGCTTAGCACGAGCAAATGAGACCCGGGCTTGGTGTTGATGTTGAGAGCCCGAGGTGGTGGTGCACGAACCAAAGGAGAGCTTGCCGCAGATCTTGGAGGGGTGGAGGAAGAGCTTTGTTTTTCAACGGACAGTTCCAGTTTAGATGTCCAGGGTCTCCACACGTGAAACAAGCACTAGGTGGACGTGGAGCAATGTAGCCAGGGACTCCGCCAGGCGCTCCAGGGTAGTGGTGGTTGTAGCCCCTGGGAGCAGCAGTGAGGAAGTTTGGTGGCCTTGCCGTGAAGCTTGAAGGTCTTGGTGGAGCCGGGAGCGACAGTGGGGTGTTAGGAACCCAGACATGATGCTTAGAAGGAGTTGACATAGCTGAAGAGCTTGGTGCATCACGGTTGTGTTTCTTTGACTCCTCAAACACTTGCCTACTTGCTTCCTCCTGCAGAGCTGTATGCTGAAGTTCCAGAAAAGACGTCGGCCTTGCATGTGTGATTGCATATTTAATCGATGCATTGAGACCTTGCCGGAACATCTTTTGCTTCTTCTTGTCATCGGAGATCTCATCGCCACCATAACGAGAAAGGTTCATGAAGTTCCTGATGTAGGTATTGACATTATCATTTCCCTGCTTGAGGTTGAGAAACACTTCCTTCATCCTTTCCATGACAATTTCTGACAGATACTGCTCTTTGAATGCTCCAATGAACCGTTCCCAAGTAGGCTGAAAACCAATGCAGTTTGCCTTCAGGTAATTCTCCCACCAGAGAGCTGCATCTCCCTTCAGAAGGTGAGTAGCACACTTTACCCATTCTTGCTCAGGAACATCAGCCTCCAAGAGCCTTGACATCTCACGCAACCAATCATCAGCATCAAGCGGTTGATCAGAAACATCAAATTGGCGAGGGTTGAACTTCAGGAAGCTTTTGATGTCTCCTCGCTTGGGAGGTGGAGGTAGCGGAGCAAACTCATTCCTCCGAACACTTTCTTCAAAACGCTGCTAGTTCTGCTGCATTGCTGCCAAGGCATTGGCGATGTTTGACAACGCGGACCCCAGTTTAGGTGGTATGTACTCATCAGAACGGCGTGGTGGTGCCATCCTGTGATTGATATAAAACACAAGTCAGTACTATAATGGAGAATAATAATAATCCAAAATAGTACCAAGATGGAATTACTCAAGATTAAAGGATACAATTTACTAAGATGATATTAAAATATCAACAAAGTTCAAAGCACCTAGAAGATATTAAGCATATCACACACGACTGAAAATGAGTGTGGTACACAGATATATCAAAGAAAAAATTTCTGCAATTTTCGGCATTAAAATACCAATAGATGCGCAAAATTACTTAACGAATCAAGATTAGTGACTCTACCAATTCAATATATAAAAGCGAATGATAAGAGTAGTGGTATGGTCGCGACTCCATCCCGCACTCAAATCATTACTCCGCACATGAATAAGTGGAACACATATCCTACCCCTTCTCACGATGAACCTAAAGATTAGTAACTACGGAAACGAACACCCCAAACATGATAACATCGGATAACAAAGAGTAAGACAGATCGCGTCGGTATACAACGAATCAGATAGATCGCGTCGGTTCGCAAAAACCTGTCGGTATGGAATGTACCCACAGTTGATAACCAAAGGCTGATTAGATAACAACTTGGATGCAACAGATAGACAAGGAATTACACACACACACACACACACAACCTATGGTACTACGGAAACCCAGAACACGTGAATCCTAGTTTGAACTTTTACGAAGAGGATTGAAAACGTTACACTTCCTTACCAGAAAAGGGTGGGTGGGTGGGTAAGAAGAAAAATGGAAGCAGTCCTACTCTCACGTTTTGTTTTTCCCTAGTATACATAACTACCAAAAATATTTGCTAGACTGACAACGACCATTTGGCTGAGACCACGAAGGCGGATGGCTCGATACCAATTGTAACTACCTCGGTGAATTACGCTCCTAGTTAGAAGCCTGGATGAGCGGAAATGGTTGAAATAGTACGGTGGGGCCCAAATGCCACTCACAGGTAGACCTTTCGGCCGTCCCAACCATTTCCAAACATCGGGACAAGAACGGGCGGCGTAATTGGCAGGCGAAGGGATCAACTACATACACAAATGAGTATGTATGCAAGCCACCATACAACAGTGCATCAGAGCCATTCCATCTAAAAAGAAAGGAAATATAGCAACGCCATACGGCAAGATTCAAATGTCCTAGATAGATATAATAGTTTAGGATATCTCCTCATACATCAAACATCAGAGTATCAGGTGGAAGCGGCAAACAAGATCCAAGTACGGATAAGAAGCAAATCGGCATAAGATGCCCCATAAATAAACACATCCCGCCCACAGATCTCACGGATCCCTGTTCCCGGAATCTCTACACCGAATGATCGTTGCCCACATCATCCGCCTCCTCCACCCAGTATCCATCTTGTGAGTGTACCTGTTCATCTGAACCAAATAATTTATCGTGTGAGACCCTAGGGGTACTAAGCAAGTCTTTATGCCTCTAAAGGGGACACAACCTGGGGTGATGCAATTGCAGCAAAAGATAAACCCTAACAGTTCTATAGATACTCGCTAGCCATCCGCCTAACCAAAGATAGACGGATGTCCGTGAATTAATGACAACAGTTGTAACAGTAATATCCACAGATCCATCCTCCTCCTCGCTTACCAACGAGGAAGCGGACGAACAACCCCCCATCCGTTGGCAATTTTATTAACCATTCCATGAGTGTTGCACTAATTACTAGTCAGTTACTTAGTCAAATTAAAGCGGTACTTTAGTTATGCTTGTCTATGATCGAGACACTGTGCTCCAAGTCATCCATAACCGCGGACACGGCTTTCAGAAAGTTTTACCCTGCAGGGGTGCACAAATAGCAACACACACTCGATCAACCTCGGAAAAACCAAATCAAAACCCAACGAGGCCTTCACGACAAAGCAATCACAGGATTCAGAAATATTTCAGGGGGCCACCCCATTAAGTATACCCGCAACGAAGTTAGCTGACTTTGAGACGAACTCAAGGTTTGTGGGTCCGGCTGTAAACGACTGGGAACCTGAAAGTGTGACTGGGCTTGTCGATACCGCAAAAACGGGTCACAATTCCTAAACAGTACAGGTGCTCCTCGCACAATCGTAAATAAAGCAGTAGCATGGCATAAGTACAGGATAGTAAATAAAACCTCAAACTAGTTTGTGGCCCCAAGAAATAAGAATGAATCAAGCTCTAGCTCAGGGGGTCCCATAAGCCTCCCGGATGTGGATAGCGCGAATAATCAAGGAACAGGAATCAAGTACTCGGGGTCCTACGGGACACAAGTGAGCAGGAAAAACCGAATAGCAGATATTGCTCACCGGTGCCACTTTCATTAGTTATCCCATCACTACTCAGGTTAAGTTGTTTAGGTACCTCGTTATCCATCAGACTCTCACATACCCTACACATGCTGTTCTACGACTCGCATGGCTCAAACAACTCCTGTAGTAGTGGCTCATGGGATGGAGGAACAAGCTTGGTGGGGTTTAAAAGTAAAGCTATGCAATACTTGGGATTCAGTTTAATGCAATCGCGACTCAATGATGCAAGAATAAGATAGAGACAATAGGTACTGTATGTATGCAAGCATGTGGTAGTGCTTGCCTGGCAACTCAGTTGAAGCGAGAGAAGGATCTGGGTAGTGCTCCTGGTTCTCTTGATATATCCCCTGCTCAGTGTCTATTCGAAGAAGAACCAAACAAACAAGGGCCAACATAAATACAGTGCACAAGCATATGAATAAAATGCGACAAGCAAACAATCATGCCATGATGAATGATGCACAAGTTGCATGGAAATAATGTAGCATGGCATGGGTGAGGTGTAGAATACAAGAAATAAACATTTTATTGAGATTTGGCCACATTTTATTGTCATATTAGTTGCTGTATACTACATATTTATATGATGCATGCTGCAATTTAAGCCCTGGATAGCATAAACAGAAAGGTATCATCGAGCTGATCATTTTAGACATATCATTTGTTTAATTTGGAGTTATAGAACTAAAGTTATTAATTAATTAAGTCAAGGGGCATTTTATGTAATTATATTCAACTTGGAAAATAAAGTGTTCAAAACCTAATTTGGATGGCATATTTGAAATCCTCACATTTTTCTGATTCAAAAACATATATTATTTGTAATATTTGAATTCATATTTTAAAAGTTATTATAATTCTGATTTGAATTTTGAATTTGAATTAATTTGAAAAGATTTGATTTATACAAAATTTCAGAAAAGCTTTTGTCACTCAGTCAGACGCTAGCCTTAGTCACTGATGGGTGGGCCAGTGCTGACTGGGACACATGCATTAGTGGGTGCACCTGGCCGAGGCTTCTGGTGGGGCCGAAATGAGCGGTTAAGAAAAATAAAAGCCAGGGGGGTATGCGCAAAAGGCCACAACCATCGTTTTCTTCTCGACGTGACGGCGTCTGGCGGCGCCGGGCTGGCGGGTCAATCCTCGACTGGGACTCGCGCTCGGAGGCGCTGACCACTGCGGCTAGGCTGGGTAGTTGTCTGGGAGGTATGCGCGGCCTAGGTGAGGTGTTACGCGGAGCGCAAGCGTGCAGACGCCAGTGCACTCCGGCGCGCGGAGGCCGTTGACGAAAAGTCCGGCGAGGCTAGGATGGTACAGAGAGGCGGACCATGTCCAGGAGGTCAGGCAGCTCACCGAGAGTGTGTCGGTGCGGTTGGATCGGCTCGAGACGCAGAGGATCGGCGTCGAGGCAGACGACCAGAGGATCTAGGGTTTGCGTCGGGCTCGCGCTGGGGCAGTGGTACTGGGGCTTCCTCTTCGCAGCTCCGTGTACGGGGCTGCTGCAGGGGGTCTCCTTGTACTCCTCGATCGCCTCCACGTCGCGTTAAATGCCGCTGATGCAGTGAGGAGGCCGAGGGTGCCGCGATGGTGTAGAGCGGTGGCACCGGAGAAGAAGGAGGAGAGGGCGCCTTGGGGGAGATGTGGGGGAGCTGAGCGGGGCAGAGAGGGGGCGAGGGAGTAGATAAGGATGGGGAAGGGGTGCCGTGGGGAGTGGGGTAGATGGGAAAAGGTGGCCTCGGTGCCACCTTTCTCTCCTCCATCCTTCACGTGCTAGGGTCGGCAGGGCAGGGCAGGTAGAGGAGGGGGCTTCCAGGTGGGGCATGGTGGTCTGGGAGGGTAGGCTCGGGCTGGGGTCCTCTTGGCAGAGAGGGGGAGCTAGAGAAAGGAGAGGGGGTAGGCTCGGGCTAGGTTAGGGTTGGAGCTAGGCTCGGTTAGAGGGTAGCTAGGGCAGGGGTGAGGTGGCCAGGGGGAGAGGGTGGCCGGTGGGGCCAGCTAGGTGAGAGGGAGGGAGAGGCCGAGAGAGAGAGAGGAGGGGTCGGGTTAGTGCTAGGGTTAGCCTCGGGTTAGGGTTTGCTAGGGATGGGGTAGATGGGTTGTGGGACTAGGAAGAGGGTAGCCCCGGGTTGGTGAGAGGAGAGGTGAGGTGAGAGAGGGGTGAGATGTGATGATTGGGTATACCCAAACAAAAGTAGGTTTAGGTTTTTGATAGGATACACAAGGTCATGCATGGATGGTGGAGAAAACAAAAGAGGGAGGTGAAGAAAGAGAGAGAGATGGATAGATGTGTGTGGTTTGGATTCACTCAAAATGCAACTAAAAGCCAAATGGCAATCAAAAAGGTGGTTCTTGCATGGCCCATGCAGAATATTTATTGCCCTGATTAGTTCTTGTGAAAACAAAAATAATATCTCATGACATTTATTTATTTGCATCCTCCAAAGTTGGAGTAAGGGTCAAGCAAAAGTACTTGTAGGGTTGGACCCACCCTATCTCTCATGAGCTTGATTAAACACCAAAAGAAAAATAATTACAAGCTCATGGATAATGGGATGGTGGAATTGTAAAGTGGTGAAAGAAAGGGTGGTGGAGTCAATAAAATATATGCCCCCAACTCAACTTTGGCATTTAACAATATATCAAGAACCAAATACAATATCAAGAGGCAAATACAATTAATAATGCATATGAGATAAGAACCAAAACAAAAAGGGTTTTTGTATGATGCTCAAATGCAAGGTGACATGATGACATGAGCATGATGACATGATGATGCAACAATTATAAGTAGAGAGTAGCCATTATATTACTAGACCAAGTAGCATTACAGTTGTTAGACAAATGGGATGCTACAATCTCCAATCTGAGATCTCTAAATTGGGCACAATCTGAGGATCCTCTAGGATGGCGGCCAGGGTCGGGCCTCCTCCTTCGGGCAATGTCGCCGGGAGAACACATGATCTCGTGGAGCACGGTGAACTAGACCAAGTCCATGTAAAGTAGACTCCTAGACCGGGATCTCGAGGAGCAGAACTATGGACACCCTTCCCACCAAAGGGATGGGGGAAGAGGACCGACGCCACCCTATATACGGGACCCTTCTCCTACCTTAGAAATTATCGATCCCCTGCGATCTAAACCCTAGACATTCAAGATCCATTGTACCCTCGCAAAGCCAAGCGAGCAATACAACAAAGCTGGAGTAGGGGCTATACCTCCTCATGAGGGTCCCAAACCTGGGTAAAAAACCCCCGTATCATCTCTCTATCGTTCTCTTCTTGCTTGATGCAGCTCATATCACTGTAGAGCTTCGTTGGGAAACCCCAAGAGGAAGGTATGATGAGCACAACAACAAGTTTTCCCTTAGAAAGAAACCAAGGTTATCGAACGAGTAGGAGGAAGGAAACGACTCAAAGGTGTTGCTAGCAACTTGAAAACCTGCACATCACAAACTCAAGACTTTGCCCCAATGAACAGTGAGGTTGTCAATCTCACCGGTTTGCTGAAAAAAAGGATTAACTATATGGTGTGGAAGGTAATGGTGGTTTTCAGAAAGTAAACAATAACAATGGAAGATGTATCAATGGTAAAGAATGGAGCGGGGTCCATAGTTCACTAGTGGTGTTCTCCTTAAGATATACAAGATAACATGCTGGGTAAACAAATTACAGCGGGGCAATTGACAGGACAGAGCAAGGCATAACAATGCAATACTAGACATTCATGATCCTATGAGATTTGATTGGGAAATACAACAAGATACATAGACCGCCATCCAAATGCATCTATGACTAGTAATCCACCTTCCGGTTATCATCCGAATCCCCTCCAGTATTAATTTGCAATCAACGAATAACTGCTTTAAGCAAAGTCTGTAAGGTAAAAAATCCACTTGTCCATGAACAAGAGATCGTTTTTTTCTCCCTAGTAGGAACATCACATCTA
This sequence comes from Avena longiglumis, assembly GCA_030063025.1. Lineage (NCBI taxonomy): Eukaryota > Viridiplantae > Streptophyta > Magnoliopsida > Poales > Poaceae > Avena > Avena longiglumis. The sequence goes on from CP125974.1 coordinate 254,107,182, forward strand.
CAACCTTAGAGATTTCTGTCACTTCCCTAGATTAAATAGCGGCATGAACCAACTATCGAGAATAAATACTCCCTCTTGGAGTCACTAGCATCTACTTGGCCAAGATAGCTACTAGAAACAGAGAGCATGAAAGATCTCAGACAACACAGACATGATAGAATCATTAACCAATCTGACATAGTAATCTCAATATCCATCGGATCCCCGCAAACACAACATGCATGATTACAAATAGATGATCTTGATCATGAACAGAGCTCACAAGATCTAAACATGGTAGCACAATGTAGGAGAAACAACCATCTAGCTACTACATGGACCCGTAGTGCAAGGTGGAACTACTCACACATCATACCGGAGGCTGGCATGGTGATGAAGAAGGCCTCCGGGATGATCTCTCCCCTCCGGCAGGGTGCCGAGAAGAGCTTCAGATCCCCCCGATCTAGGGACGATGGTGGTGGCGGCTACGAACTGTTTCGTGGAAGATTGATCGGGTACTTAGGGTTTTGGTATCAGGGGATTCTTATAGGAGAAGAGGGAGGCCGAGGGGGTGCCCGAGGCGGCTGCACCCCCCAGGCGCGTTCCAGGCCTGGACGCGCGGCCAGGGGGTGTTCCCCCCTCGAGGCCCTCCTCTATCTCGTCTTCTGGATCCATGTTCCCCATGGTAAAATATTGACTTTGGCTTTATTCCCATCCAATTATGAGAATATTGATTTTCTGCCTTTTCTGGAACCAAAAACAGAAGAAAACAGGCAACTGGAAATGTGGCATCTTGTTAATACATTCGTCACAGAAAACATATAAAAATACCTCAAAGTGTAGACAAAGCAAAGCAAAGTGGATACTAAACAAGCATGGAACATCAAAAATTATAAATGCGTTTTCGACGTATCAAGTATCCCCAAGCTTAACTCGTGCTCGTCCTCGAGTAGGTAAGTGATAAAAAGAATAATTTTTTAGGTGACATGCACCATGAAAATCAAGATCAAACAATTTTATAAGCATTGAAAGCTGGGATCAAAGTACTCTAAACATGAGCATGAAAGAAGAAGTTCTAACAATAAGACAAAGTAACTATGCATGCAACATGAAAGGTTACAAACAAAGATCATGAATAACAATGCATTGAAAGACGTTTGTTTGTTTCACATATAAAAAACATAGCATAGTGGCATTCAACTTGTCCCTCATGGAGTAGCAATAAATGCATAGGACACCTTCAAAGTTCATATGGGTGACTAGATACAAATAGTTCAAGGACAAGCAATATCAACATTATGAATCAATCAATAAGTTTTGGGACAATGCACATAGAACTAAGAATGGCAACTATGCTCTCTTAATTGGTGCTTAAGGATATAAGGTGGAGACTCAATATAAAAGTGGAAGAAAGGCCCTTCATAAAGGGAAGCAGGGATTTCAAGTCTCATAAAGAGCGTCCAAAAATTATGGTACTTGTTATCTTTCAGCTCTCATTTCCCCTATCATAAGCATCTTGAAGTGATTAAGGTTAAAGTGAACAAACTATGGAGTATATGCTTGACAAAGTATAAGTTGGCAATCTCATGTCCCTTGAGTACGAGGGCCGCTCCTCATGTTACTCAAGTTTAGTTACCGGTATGTTCTTGTCATAGTAAGTACATGTGTATCATAGAGAACCGCCAATGGTGTACCCCTTGCACATGATACAAGAGCTATCCCATAATCAAAATGAGAAGGAAAGCAGACAATGAGCATCTTAGCAATCTTCTTATTTAACATGGGAAAATGGCCTTTTTTCTCTCTTTCCTCTTTTCTCATCTTTTTTTTATTTTTCTCAATATCTATCTCTTTTTTACAAGAAGAATGCTTCATAGATTGCTCACTATGGTAATGCTGCAAGTTTCCACCATGATTAGGCATGGCTTAGGCTAGCGTCCCAGGCATTTCTCTAACACACATACATAACTCCATGGACTTACATGCTCTCGTTTCATTTCACACCGATGACATACATAAACAAAAGAGCATGATATCAATTGGGTACAATGTTGAAAGCGTTCCCCATGACAACATGGTTTTGCTAATTCCAATGTATAAGTGCAAGCATATACAACATAGATGACACAATGGTTCAAGTGTATTAGGGGCAAGAAAAATAAAGTGTGCCATCAAGTTTGTGAGAGCTTTAATCACTAATTTTCACATAACAAGTTTAGTTTGGAAGATAGATAAAGCAAGAATATACTTGGAATGGTGTCACACACCATGCATAGGAATTTATAGTGGACACTTTGGAATAACTTGGTTTCTTGGGAGTTGGATACATGACTAGAGCTTACTCATACAAGTGGAGGCTAGCAAAAGACTGGGAGCGACCAACTAAGAGAGCAATAATGGCCATAATCATACAGAGCAACAAAACATTACTAATAAAAGCATAAAGTGGTACCACAAGTCAAACAATAAATGATCATAGAGGCTATGGTTACTGGTTCGTAGTCATAACATGGTGTGAGCATGTGCCAAGTCAACCCAAGCATCAAAGGAGAATACCACAATACTATGCTTTTGTATGCTAAATAAACGCATGATTCTTTCAAGGCACATTAAGCAATCCCAATTGTTTGGAACAAGTCATGCTACAACAATAATCACTAAGCATAAGGTCAAAGCAACACCTAGCATGACATGATAGTCTAAGTCATAGTTAAATCAAGCTCCTCTTGTACTACTAAAGCAAGAACTTCCTACTCCTTTCCAACACCAATCAACTTATTTGAAACAACACAGCGATAACGGGGGTCCAAACTAATTTATTCAAGCAAAATAAGAAAACAAAAACCAAAATGAAAACTAAGACGCTCCAAGAACAACACAACTTTGCATGAAACAATAAAAACGAAGTGTCTAGAAAGACCTGAGATTTTTATTGACGAAGAACGGGATCCCTTGGGCATACCCAAGCTTTGACGCTTGTACCTCTTGAATATTTCTTGGGGTGACACGGGGTGGCATCCCCAAGCTTGAGCTTTTTTCTATTCTTCATCTCATTACATCATTCTTCCTTTACACCTAAAAATTTTCCTTCATACAAAACTTCACACAATCTTCATTAGCAACATTAGTGTATTCAAAAGATAATAGACCTTTGGGTTTTAGTTTTAAAATAGAAAAACTTTCACTAAAGACATAAGCTACTGTAGAAATTACCTCAAAAAGCTCAATTTCCCAAAAAGAACTCAAAAAGGAATCAATAAGAAGCAAATGCAAATAATGGCAGAAATTTGTTAAAACAGACCAGCAGGTAGAAACCAATTTTTTCAAAGACCTTCTGTTGCTCAAATCAAAAAGTGTTGAACTAAAAAAAGTTATCTAACAACCTGGGGGATTTATTCAGAAAATTAAAGCTCAATCCGACATACAGATATTTTACACGAATTTCTATGGTGGAGCACAAAAATCTGTTTCGGGACAGCAACTCCCCAAATCTTACTCCCCTCTCATTAGAGGTTATTCTTGTCCCAAAAATCAAATAAAAAGGATAAGGAGAGGTTATTACAGAAGTAGTAACTTCCAAGACTCAAGAAAACTATTGGGTTATCTCCCAAGAAGTACTTTTGTTTAACGCCTTTCAGTTAGGCACAAGAAGCAAGAATCAAGTATTTTCAAATGAAGAAGCATTAACATCAAACCTTTCTTTCAAAGGTGGAGAAAAAAGCAACTTCTCTCTCCTCATAGGGAAGTGTTCAATACCTTTCTAGACTGGAAATTCATATTTAATGGTGCCTTCTTTCATATCAATGATGACACCAACAGTTCTGAGAAAAGGTCTTCCCAAAGTAATAGGATAACAAGAATTGTATTCAACATCCAAAACATATCAATCAACAGTGACATATGCATTGTTAACCATAATAAGAACATCATTAAGACTCCCCATGAGTTTCTTTTTAGCATTATCATCAAGTTGGACATCCAAATAGCAATCTTCCAAAGGTGGCAAATCAAGCATTCCATAAATCTTTCTAGGCATAATACAGACACTAGAACCAAGGTCACATGAAGCTTTGAGCTAAAAGTCATTCACTTGCATATTAATGATGGGTTCCCAACTATCTTCTACTTTCCTAGGAATAGAGGCTTTGTGTTTCAACTTTTCTTTCTTAATTTTAATAAGAGCATCTGTAATGTGTTTGGTGAAAGCCACATTCATATCACTAGCATTAGGACTTCTAGCAAGATTTTGTAGGAACATAATCACTTCAGAAATACTGCAACCATCAAGATCAAAATCAAACTTAGCATCACTGGTAGTAGACTCATTGGGTTTAGGCATTGTGGTAGGAGGAATAGGGACTTCTTGTGGTTTAGTGGCATCCATATTGGTGGTAGTAATAGTACAAACACTATTGTTTCTAGCAATTTCAGCTTCTCTTTCCCACTTAGCATGTAATTGAGCTAACAGTCTAACATTTTCATCAATAGTAACTTGTATGGAATGAGTAGCAGCAAAGATACTTTCCAAGGTTCCAGGTTTATAGCCATTTTATTAATCAAAGAGGATTGTGCTTCTAACAAAGATGAAATATTTTTGTCAACATTCATGAGCTTTTCCTCCACAGTTTTGTTGAAAGTGGTTTGTTTACTAATAAAGTCTTTAAGCATGACTTCAAGTTCAGAGGGAGCACTTATAGTATTGTTGTTGTAGGAGTTTCCATAAGTATTGCCATTATTAGGAGGATAAGGCCTATAATTATTGTTACTACCAAAATTATTCCTATAGGCATTGTTGCTGAAATTATTATTTCTAATGAAGTTCACATCAACTTGCTCATATTGAGCAACCAAAGAGGCAAATAAAACATTATTTGGATCAATATGAGCTTTTCTAATAACAAGCATAGCCATGATAACATCAATCTTATCACTCAAAGAGGAGGTTTCTTCAACAGAATTTACCTTCTTACCATGTGGAGCTCTCAGTGTGCCATTCAGAATAGTTGACCATCATATTATCAAGGAGCTTTGTTGCAACACCCAAAGTAATGGTCATAAAGGTACCTCCAGCAGCAGAATCCAACAGGTTTCTTGAGGAGAAGTTTAAACCTGCATAAAAAGTCTGGATAATCATCCAAGCAGTCAGTCCATGAGTGGGACAATTCTTTACCAAAGGTTTCATTCTTTCCCAATATTGAGAAACATGTTCATTATCAATTTGTTTAAATTTCATTATTTCACTTCTCATAGATATAATCTTAGCAGGAGGATAGTATTTTCCAATAAAAGCATCTTTGCACTTAATCCAAGAATCAATACTATTTCTAGGCAAGGATAGCAACCATTCTTTAGCTTTTCCTCTAAAGGAGAAAGGAAAAACCTTGAGCTTAATAATATCCCATCTACATCTTTATATTTTTTCATCTCACAAAGTTCAACAAAGAACTAGCACTAGAAAATTTCTCTTTCATCACAAGATTCAACAAAGCAGGCTTAATTTCATAAAAGGTAGCATCAGGAGCTGGTGGACCAATAGGTGTACTTAGGAAATCATTGTTGTTTGTGCTAGTAAAGTCACATAACTTGGTGTTCTTAGCAGAGTCCAGTTTTGCAAAGGTGGAGCAAACCAACAATAGCAGCAACTAAAGCAGGAGCTAATTTTTTGTGTGTTTTTGATAAAAGAAAGCAAACCAAACGAAACTAATTTTTTTGGATATTTTTTGATAAAAAAAGGAAAACAAAACAAGAAAGAAACTAAGAAAAACAAAAACAAAGTAAAGAGAAAGGTTGTGAAGGACTCCCCTTGTGAATCCTTCCTTACACTCCCCAGCAACGACGCCAGAAAACAGCCTAGATCACTGTAGAGCTTCGTTGGGGAACCCCAAGAGGAAGGTATGATGGGCACAGCAGCAAGTTTTCCCTCAGAAAGAAACCAAGGTTATCGAACCAGTAGGACGAAGGAAATGACTCAAAGGTGTTGCTAGCAACTTCAAAACCTACACAACAAAAACTTAAGACTTTGCCCCAACGAACAGTGAGGTTGTCAATCTCACCGGTTTGCTGAAAACAAAGGATTAACTGCATGGTGTGGAAGGTAATGGTGGTTTGCAGAAAGTAAACAGTAACAGTGGAAGATGTATCAATGGTAAAGATTGGACCGGGGTCCATAGTTCACTAGAGGTGTTCTCCTTAAGATAAACAACATACCATTCTGGGTAAAAAAATTACAGCGGGGAATTGACAGGACATAGCAAGGCATAACAATGCAATACTAGACATTCATGATCCTATGAGATTTGATTGGGCAATACAACAAGATACATAGACCGCCATCCAACTGCATCTATGACTAGTAATCCACCATCAATTTATCATCCGAACCCCCTCCAGTATTAAGTTGCAAGCAATGGATAACTGATTTAAGAAAAGTGTGTAATGTAAACAATCCACTTGTTCCATGAACAAGAGATTGTTGTTTTCTCCCTAGTAGCAACAACACATCTACAACCTTAGAGATTTCTGTCACTTACCCATATTAAATAGAGGCATGAACCCACTATCGAGCATAAATACTCCCTCTTGGAGTCACTAGCATCTACTTGGCCAAGATATCTACTAGAAACGGAGAGCATGCAAGATCTCAAACAACACTAAAATGATAGAATCAATAAGATAGAACCATTAACCAATCTGACATAGTAATCTCCATATCCATCGGATCCCTGCAAACACAACATGCATGATTACAAATAGATGATCTTGATCATGAACAGAGCTCACAAGATCTAAACATGGTAGCATAAAGGAGGAGAAACAACCATCTGGCTACTACAAGGACCCATAGAACAAGGTGGAACTACTCACACATCATAACGGAGGCTGGCATGGTGTTGAAGAAGGCCTCCAGGATGATCTCTCCCCTCCGGCAGGGTGCCAGGAAGAGCTTTAGTTCCCCCTGATCTAGGGACGATGGTGGCGGGGGCTACTGACTATTTCGTTGAAGATTGATCGGGTACTTAGGGTTTTGGTATCGGGGGCTTCTTATAGGCGAAGAGGGAGGCCGAGGGGGTTCTCGAGGAGACTGCACCCCCTAGGAATAGGCTAAGCCTAGCTGCGTGGCCAGGGGGTGTGGCCCCCTCGAGGCCCTCCTCCGTCTCGTCTTCTGGCTCCGTGTTCCCCATGGTAAAATATTGAATTTGGCTTTTGTCCAGTCCAGTTTCGAGAATATTGATTTTCTGCCTTTTCTCAAACCAAAAATAGAAGAAAACATGAAGCTCACACTGTGGCATCTTGTTAATAGGTTAGTCCCAGAAAACATATAAAAATACCTCAAAGTGTAGACAAAGCAAAGCAAAGTGGATACTAAACAAGCATGGAACATAAAAAATTATAGATATGTTTTCGACGTATCACTGCTCTGCCATTGCCATCATCGCCGAGGTTCCTTGGGAATGCGTGTTCAGTCCCCTATCAAACCAAGGGATCATTGGACCCTAGTTCCTTCACAGGGCATATCTCCGACATTTTGCGCACTAGGTAGGGGTTGAGGCATGCTTCCAAGACCTTCCAACCTCGGCCACATGCTGACCCGCGTCGAGACCCGCGGCCGAGCGTGCGCTCTGTCATGCGGCTAGAAAGGCCAAGATGGAGCCGACTCTGCGATCCACCCCCTCTGAGCAGGGCCCATGGACCAAGGATGACACGGGCTTCACCTACCATCCATCAAGGGAATCCCCATCCTCCTCACATGGTGCCACCTCGCTCTCTTGCACCGCGTCCTCGTGTGGCCATGACGAGTGTCTCACGCCCTAGGCCACCAAGCGCATGGTGGAGGAGCTCTTGGATCACCCACCGACCAAGCCAGGCAAGGAGAGGTGGTGTGACCGGATTGCCGAGCTCCTCGAAGTTGCCACGCTCTCCTCGCAGAAGCAGGGGTCTCGAGGGAAGGATCAGGCACCAGGGGCTGGGGGCTCATGGCCGGCCCAACGTCACCATGGGGCCCCCACACCCCAATAGGTGACCCTGACAGTGGCCAACAACTGCCAGATCATCTCCCCCCCGTGGTCGTGGTGCTGTCGCGCGGGCGCCGGGACCGTCTCGCCGAAGAAATCATTGTTGCGGGCCAGCAGAAACGTGTGGCCCTCACCAACGGCAAGGTGGTGTAGGCCAATGGCGGACTCACCCTCATGAAGGCGCTCTGCCATGTGGTCTAGCCGCACAACTTCCGCCCGGAGACGCCTGCATGATATGACGGAACAACCAACCCGTGAAAGTTCTTGAAGCTCTACACTAGGGCATCGCGGCCACGAGAGGTGACGAGCACATCATGGCGAACTGGCTTCCCCTATGCCTCAAGGAGACGAGCAGCACTTGGCTGATGAACCTTCCGAAGAAATCCATCTACTCGTGGGCCAAGCTCAGATCCATCTTCATCGCAAACTTAGAGGGGAGCTATGAACGCCCACTCCTGCACTTCGACCTCTTCCAGGTGCGCCATCAACCTTGAGCGACCCTCTTCAAGTTCCTGCAGATCTTCAGCCGATTCCACAACAAGATCCCCAAGATCTCGGACTCCAACGCATCACCGACTTCTCTAAGGGCATCAAGGACGTCAAGATGAGGGAGAAGATCGGCATCCGAGGCGAGAACCTCACCACGGCTGTCGATCTCTTTGTCATAGCTGAGAAGTGCGCCAAGGCAGAGGCAGGGTGTATGTTCGGCCTCACCGAGGCAGAAATATCCCCCAAGGCCTCAAGCTCATCCAAGAGTAAGGACAAAGAACCAAGAGAAAGACCGCCATCGTCCTAGCTGGAGAACCCGACCAGAAGATCCCTCGCGAGGAGCGCGGCGAAGGGGAGCAGGACGACAATGCATACTGTCACCTCCACAAGAGGAGTGGGCACCCCACCGACGACTGCCATGAGCTCAAGAAGCTCCGTGACATGCACAACAACCATAGGAGGGGAAGGCCCGGTGGCGAGCGCGATGGGGCGAGAGGCGGACACCATGGAGGCAAGATCTGGAACTACAACTCCGGATGTCGTGACGTGCCCCAGGCAGGCTACCAGGCCAACGCCATGCAACAACTCCCCCATATCCTGAGAAGGGCCGTGCTAAGGACCCTGGGGGCTACCATGTACCGGAGGGGGTTGTTGCTTGCATGCTTGGCAGTTCCCAGGACCTGCTATCTAAACGGCACTTCAAGCTGATCACTCACAAGGTTGTTGCCATCAGGATAGGAGTGTCTCCCTCGAAGATCAAGTGGTCTCAGTACCCCATCACCTTCGACGCTCGTGACCACCCTGTCTCCACCAGGGCGGTAGGTACTCTCCCCATGATCTGCACTGCCACCATCAATAACATCACGGTCGCGAAGACTCTCATCGACAGTGGCACCGGACTGAATGTGATCTCCACCGAGACGTTCCCCTAGCTGTAGGTGCCCTATGACATGCTGATGCTAACTATGCCATTCTTTGGGGTGACAGATGGAACCACCATACCCATCAAGCATGTGCACCTCTCTGTCACATTCTGGACGCGCCACAACTACCGCACCGAGCTCGTAGACTTCGAGTGGCTCACATTGAGATCCTGTACAACGTCATCCTCGGCTACCCCATGCTGGCCAAGTTCATGGAGAACACTCACCATGCCTACAAAATCCTAAAGATGCTCGGAGGCAACGGCGAAACCATCATGGTCCGCTGCGACGAAGTGGAGGCCCTACGCTCCCTCGACCACGCCTACAATGCAGCGGCCATAGCCTACACCGAGGACGTGTATGCATTGGATTATGTTGGGGGCTCTATAAGGAGGAGGCATATGGTGGCTCAGGAGAGCGCCATGGCCAAGAGGGCGGCGACCACGTTGTACCCACCTCGCGAGGGGTAGGGCGCAGTTGGCACCCGAGCCTTCAAGAGTATCCAGGCACCGTCCTCGCCTCGTGTGAGTACTGAAGAGGCTCCCGAGAACTACCTCGACCCGAGGGATCCTGACACCCCGATGGGCTGCACCCAGCGCATGGACAACACCGACAGCCCTCTAGAGAGCAGCTAGGCTACCAGCCGGAAACGAGCTCACGACAGCAGGAAGCCGTACAAGCCTCTCAAAGCAACGTGCTTGACTCCACGACTTTTTGAAGGTGACCCTCAAGAAACTCTCATCCCCTGCAGCCTTATCTTCAGTAAGATCCCATGTGAGCCACGGTGGTGCTGTAATAAGCTTGAAATCTCAGCAATTTTTTGGATCTTGTGCTCGACGCATGTCTTGCCATTTGGTTTTTCCGTCGGAAAGGTCTTCTCTGAAAACCGTACCTAACTGAGTTCCCTCACGTGCACGACACGAGCAGTAGGATAGGTGTGGTGCACGAAACTAGTCACTCTCCGACATCATCACAGCCTAAAGTGTCAAGCTCTGAACTTATAGACTTGTTCCGGCCATAAGTGACCTTATGGCCGGCCTCTGGTGCTTATGTTGCCACGCATAGATTGAGCCCCAGCGGTATGTGTGCTTTTCCCTATGGCCCTCTCTTGGTAAGGTCTACGGGGCGGTTTGTGAGGGATCATTTCCCTCCGTTAGCCGTCCAGGATCTAAAGTGTGAGCTCTGAACTTATGGACTAGGTCTGGCTACGAGTTACCTCACCCACGCTTCTGGACCTCAAAAATAAAAAGGTTTTAGCAACTGCTTGCGAGGCCCTGATCCTCCTTTATCCTATTCAAGACCTAAAGTTTGAGCTCTAAACTTACGGACTAGGTCCGTCTATGAGTTGCCTCACCCACGGTTCCTGATATTTAAAACCACCCCTTTTAAGAGACGGCTCACGAGGCCCTGTTCCTCCATCAGCATGTCCAGGACCTAAAGTGTGAGCTCTGAACTTATGGACTGGGTCCGGCTACAAGTTACCTCACCCACACTCCTGGAACTTAAAAAGAAAAACCCAGCGGTATGTGTGTTTTGCCCTATGGCCCTCTCCTAGTAAGATCTACGTGGCGACTTTCGGGTCCCTGTTCCTCCGTCAGCCAGTCCAGGACCTAAAGTGTGTGCTATGAACTTACAGAATACATCCGGCTAGGAGTTACCTCACCCACGCTCCTGGACCTCAAAAAGAAAAATGCCTTAGTGACGGCTCATGAGGCCCCGTTCCTCCGCAATCCAAGCTTTTTCAGGACCTAAAGTGTCGATCTCTGAACTCACGGACCAGGTCCGGATACGAGTCAGCTCACCCATGGTTCCTGACATTTATGAAAAACTCGTGTGAAACCCACAAAACCCTTGACACAGTGGCTGGCGGGAAAAACACTAAGTCCTATGGCTTTCTCCTCGAGAGGCTTCCGGGGCCACCCTGGAGACACCCTCTCTAGCGGTTAAACTTCACAGGGCCTAGAGCGTGAGCTCTGAACTTACAAACCTAGTCGGCAGTAACTTACCTCACCTACGATTCCTAGTGCTGAGAACACTTCGCATAAGCTCGTTTCAGGACTCTAACTGCATGCGTTCACACGCTATGGTCATCCCCTTGGGAGGCCATCAGGAAATGCACGCGAGGAGAAGCCCCTTTGCGTCACGAGCGCTACTCGTGGGTTGAGAGATCTATCATCTGATCGCCTCGGATACACCAGGTACCGGCCGTATAATACTCCACCAAGGGACCTGCAGAATAGCTCGGGAGAAAACCCCGGTCATGGGCCCAAGCCCGAGCAGCTGCCTCAGGGATCGCTCCCCTTCCGTCGGAAGGTGCGCAATACCTCCTCCTGCATGATCAAGAACCAGCATCGCGAGCTTAGCAAGGCCACGCCCGCTCAAGAATGATTGCCCCAAAAGATAGTGCAGGATCCCTCCATGAGGACACGCATTGGAGTCTCTCCTTGAGAGGAATGCCCAAATCCCTTGCGATCGGCAAGCTACCGCAAGACGCCTGGGCACCCAATAGCCTAAGCTATTCCCTGCAAGAACAGGGGGCTACCCTCCTGAGGCGCTAAGAGCCTCACGGGCCTAGTCAAGCGGAGCATTCCACATGACAGTCTAGCCCGTTGGATGAAAGGAGCCCAACCAGCAGCGCCCCGCAAGCGCCATCTTTAGGAATCACCTCCTCAAGCGTTGTGCCCGTAACCTCGCCTCGCGAGGGCGTCGTCCCAGGACACTTATCCTGCCGACAGACGCATTCGATGGCTCAAGAGGACCGTCACCGCGGGCAGAAGGCACAAGCCATCACCACCGGCCTCGTCGAGCAGGCACTACGCCATAAACATGCAACGAACTCCAGGCACAACAAGAACATACAAAAGGAGGCAAACAAAACAAGGGACCAGGCAGGGAACCAGGACAAAGCCATGCAACAGCTCCCCCCGCATCTTGAGAAGGGCCATGCTGAGGACCCTGGGGCTACCAAGTACCGCAGGGGGCTGTCGCCTGTATCCTTGTCGGTTCCCAGGCCCCGCTGTCTAACCGACACTTCAAGATGCTCACTCACGAGGTTGCCACTATTAGTCCAGGAGTCTCGCCCTCGAAGATCAAGTGGTCTCAGTACCCCATCACCTTCGATGATCGTGACCACCCCGTCTCTACCAGGACCATAGGAACTCTCCCCATGATCTGCACCCCCACCATCAACAACATCGCGGTCGCGAAGACTTCATCGATGGCGAGACTGGCCTAAATATGATGTCCACCATGACGTTCTCCCAGCTAAAGGTGCCCTATGATAGGCAGGTGCCAACCATGCCGTTCTCCAGGGTGATAGATGGAACCACCATACCCATCGGGCATGTGTGCCTCTCTGTCACATTCGGGACACGCGACAACTACTGCACCGAGATTGTCGACTTCGACGTGGCTCACATCGAGCTCCCATACAACGTCATCCTTGGCTACCCCACTCTGGGCAAGTTCATGGAGGCCAGCCACCATGCCTACAAAATCCTCAAGATGCCCTAAGGCAACGGCGAAACCATCACGGTCCGCTGCGACGAAGTGGAGGCTGTACGCTCCCTCGAGCATGCCTACAAAGCAGCGGACATTGGCTACCTCGAGGACGTGGACACATTGGATTATGTTGGGGGCTCTACGAGGAGGAGCAAGATGGTGGCTCAAGAGAGCGCCATAGCCAAGAGGGCGACGACCGCGATATACCCGCCTCGCGAGGGGCAGGGCACGGTCGGAAACCAAGCCTTCAGGAGGATCCAGGCACCGTCCTCACCAACGCGCGGATAAGACCGACAACCCTCCAGAGGGCAGCTAGGCTTTCGGCCGAATAGGAGCTCACGACAGCGGGAAGGCGGACAAGCCTCTCCGAGCAACATGCTTGACTCCATGACTTTTTTAAGGCGACCATCGAGAAACTCTCATCCCCTGCACCCTTATCTTTAGTAAGATCATGTGTGAACCACGAGGGTGCTGTAATAAGCTTGAACTCTCAGCAGTTTTTTAGATCTTGTGCTCCGCGCACGTAGGTCTTTTGTGAAAACCGTACCTAACTGAGTTCCCTCACGTGCACCATGCGAGAGGGTGGCTAGGCAAAGTGCCCAATGATACGTCGAAAACGTATCTATAATTTTTGATGTTCCATGCTTGTTTACTATCTACTTTGCTATGTTTTATCTACACTTTGAGGTATTTTTATACACTTTCTGGTACTAACCTATTAACAAGATGACATAGTGCCAGTTGCGTGTTTTCTACTGTTTTTGGTTTCAGAAAGCTAAAAAATGAATATTGTCGGAATTGGACAGGATAAAAGCCAAAGTTCATATTTTTCCCTGAGCGATACAGAAAATCAAAGACGAGACATAGGAGGAAACCAGGGTGGCCACACCCTAGGTGGGTGCGGGCCCACCCTAGGCCGCGCCCACAGGGGGTGTGGGCCCCCTGTACCTCCACCGACCTTGCCTCCTTCGCCTATAAGAAGCCTCCGACCCGACAACCCTAAAGCATCCATCATACTTCCAGACAAAGTTCCGTTGCGCTGCCGCCACTGAAGGGGAGATTCGGGGGATAGAAAGGCTCTGTTCCGGCACCCTGACGGGACGGGGAAGTGCCCCTGGAGCCATCTCCATCGATCTCCACCACCATATCCATCACCGTTGCTGATTCCCATGATGAGGAGGGAGTAGTTCTTCCTCGAGGCTAAGGGCTCTACCGGTAGCTATGTGTTCATCTCTCTCTCTATGCATGGTCATATTGTGATCATGAGCTTTGTAATCAAGTAGATCTACCTTGCTACTCAAGTGCTTCATTAGATCTCTTCTCTCCCCATGTGTGTGAAAGTGACAGTGTGCAAGCCATGGTGGCACTTAGGTTTGAGTCTACATAAATACTCTTTGTGCTTTAATAGATCTATGCTTTTCCCCACGTTTGTGAAAGTGACAACATGCATACCATGTGTGGCACTTTGGCTAGATTGAATATTTGTTATGAGTTATATTTGGAGTTGGATGTCTCTATGAAATTGTGGTGTTTGTTGGAACCATCTAGCGCTCAAGGTGTTAGTGTGGGGTTATCTAGATTGGGGAAGGCGGACTTTGAGGAGTGCTGTTATAGACCTACCAATTATTAGAGTGTCCAATCGGAGAGTAGTTAAGGGTAGTATCATGAAGAGAGCGTATTTATATGAGAGAGTGTTCACTAGTGAAAGTATGATCCCTAGGCCTTGTTTCTAAACATTGAAACAAAGTTTGCATCTAGATCTGTTGCATGTTTGCTTGCTTTAGTCTTTACCTCACCGTCAAGCTATTTTCTGGCACCGTTACCACTTGTATTTCACTATCTCTTTGAGGAACTAGTGCACCTATACACCTGAAGAGTGTATTGGGTGTGTTGGGGACACACGAGACTTCTTGTATCTTGATTGCATGATTTCTTGAGAGGGATACCTTTGACCACTTCCTTCCTGAGTTCGTTAAACCTTGGGTAATCCACTTAAGGGAAACTTGCTGCTGTTCTACAAACCTCTGCACTTGGAGGCCCAACAATTGTCTACAAGAATAGAAGTGCGTAGACATCAAGCTATTTTCTGGCGCCATTGCCGGGGAGGTAAGGTAAAAGGTACTCACATCCTCCGGTGTGAGTGCTCGAAATTAATTCCTTTATATTCTGCAATTTTGTCTTTTTGTTTCTTGTTTTCACTAGTTAGGATTAATGGAAAATAACAAAAAAATTAGAGAGATTTTTAGTATTTTGATTTTTTGTTCTTTTTGAAATTATTTCCTTTATATTCTGCAATTTTCTGGAACTTTCTTTGCATGCTAATAGCAATGTTATTAATATGAATTTTTTGAACACCATTGTTACTAATGGTATGGAAACGTCTAAGCTTGGGGAAGCTAGTTTTTATGAGAAATATCTTTTTAGTTCCCCAGCTTAGGGAAGAAAATTTGCTCTAATGATACTTTATCTCCCATATGTGGTAATTCTAATAATATTGTGATATTTCAAATCCACATACTGAAAGTGTCCCTTTTAAAATACCTATTGAAAATTTTGAACCTGTTATGAATAACTGCTATTTTGGAGATGGAAATGTCCATCCCAATGATCATTTACTCTTTATACAAGAATTATGCGAGTGTTCATGTGTGCAGGTATTTCAATGGACCAAGTTAAGAGGAAGCTATTCCCTTTCTCACTTAGGGACAAAGCAAGGGAATGGTATGATCTACTATATGATCCTCATCATTTGGAGTGGAAGGAACTTGAATCCCTCTTTTATTCTAAATTTTAGCCACCTCATGAAATTCATAAAAATAGGAATTATATTTATAATTTTCAGCCTCATGAGGGATAAAGTATTGCCCAAGCTTGGGGGATATTGAAGTCACTAATGCTCAAATGTCCCATTCATGAGCTCCCCAATAATGTTGTTATCAATAATTTTTATGCAAGGCTTTCAGGACATTACAAGGACTATCTGGATACCTGTTTAGAGAGATCCTTCACAAGTAAGGAGGTCAAGGCTAAGTGGGATCTTCTTGAAACAATTCAAAGCAATACCAAAGGTGTCACATCCCAAGATTTTCCAAATCTTGTAATGTGAAAAATAAATGAATAAAATAAAACTTTGTTTGAACTTTGTTTGATTTTCAAGGTGAGAAGAAACTTTTTGAATCCAATTGAAAACCTTCAAACCAATTTGGATTAAACAAATCCTAAAGGGATTTAAAAAGTTAAACATTTAATAAAAAGAAAAAAATATTTAAAATTACTATTTTGGATCTTTTAAATAAAAGGATTTGGTTTTCAAATGAAATAGAAGTTTTACAAATAAGGATTATTTTATAAGCCAAATTAAACCTTGGCCAAGCTTTTGAAATAAAACATTTTGTTTTGATAAAAATGGTAAAGGTTTATTAAATAAAATAATAAGGATTTAAAAATCCAAGTTTTATTAATAAAGGTTTTACTATTTCCAAAACATCAAAACTTATTTATTTATTTAAAATAAGCTTTCCAAGTATTTTATATTCCCAAATAAAACCTACTGTTTTGGTTTTGAAAATAATTAGATTTCAAAAGGAGTATTTAAATAAAACAAATCCTATTTGATTTAATAACAATGGTCTATTTATTTAATTAATAATGGACCCTAAATAAAAATTATTATTTTGGTTTTGAAATTTTGGTTTATGTTACTGAACAGAACCAAATTCAAAGTTACAAAGTTTGGTGATTGTTTGAATCAATTTGAATGCTTGTTTGTTTGTTTGTTTGAATTTCAAAATAGAAATTAGATTCAGAAAAACAAAAGGTTTCGGAATAGGAAAAAAATAGGATTTGGTCGACCCAACCCAGTAGCCCAACAAGGCCCAGAACCAGCCCAGCTCCCTTTCCCTGAAGAAAACATTTCACACTCAGATTCTAACCCGAACAGATGCTGACTGGTGGCCCTTTTCTCCCTCTCATTCCTCGCTGACAGCAGGGACCCACGCAGCCAGCACATCTTCTTCCTCCTCACGCTGACGACGCCCTGCCGTTGCTGCCAATTACGCCGGCGCTGAATACGCATTGATCCCGCGACCGTTACTCGCCGTGACTGCACCCTTTTAACCGCCCAGGCCTCCTCTCCATTTCCCCTCACACGCCACTCCCTCTCTACCCCCAGGCTACCCAAATTTCGCTCAACACCACCCTCTGTTCCGACGAGGTTCGATGACGATTCCGTCGACTCAGCGCCGCCCCTTGCCTCATCAACCACGCACACACCTTCCCCACCTCCTGGCGCATCTCTCTGTGCTCTTCGTTCGACCGCGGGCGCCTCCAAACGACGCCAACCACTTCGACTGAGCGCCGCCGTGTCTGCAAGCTACTCCGGCTACGTTTCCTGGTAAGTCCAGACCGCCCCAAGCCTTCTCCTTCACGCTCGCTCGCGTCATCTCCGTGATCTCCTGCATCTGACCACACCCTCTGTTTGCCTCCTTGTGATCTACAACATCACCTTCGACCGCGAACAGAACCACCCACCGCCAGACCCTACTCCGGTGAGGAATTGCTATAGTCTCCGAGCGCCCCTTGACCCAAGAAGACCACGTTGAGCTTCCTCAGCCTTCTGTGATCTCGGTGAGCACCTTCCCATCCTCCCTCGCTTCCTGTTTCGCCAATGCCGCCACCATATGACCGCACCGCCGCTCGCCGTTGACCTTGCGCCGCCAGTTCTTGGCCAGGCATTAGCAGTCGTTCGATTTATATCGAAGAGACGAGATTAGATCACTTAACAGCAAAAGGGTACGCAGCCAGTGCCATGCGATGCAACTTGATCTAACGGCCTGTAGCACGCGATCCACCCGAACCGGTACCAGCGAATAGCGTTGCGCCGCGTGTCACCAGATGGTTTAGAGATAGAATTTGAATCTGATTTAGATGTGATTTTGAAAACACTATAACTTTTGATCCACACGTCCAAAAATTGCAAACTTTATATCGTTGGAATCAGTGGAACAAACCCTAGCCAACCATGGAATTTGTTTAGCAAATAGTATCTGTTAGATTGTTTGTTTTTGCCGAAACATTTGTATGCTAGTTTAGATTAGAAAAATGATTCAAAAATGTTTTTGAGTTTGAAACCTTGGCAAATTGGTTTGTTGTGAACCTACTGACCCTAGGAACCAACCCATGGTTTTGGAAAATGAATTTGGTGAAGTTTAGGATGGATTAATTGGTTTAGTCCATTTCTAGACAAATGAAAATAAAGATTTTGGTTATGAAAATGTTTTTGTAAAGAAAACTTTGGGAAAATGATTTGGACCAAACCTACCATATAAACACCAAGTTTTGAGAAACAACAACTTATTTGGTGAACAACATGAAGTTGTTGCTTTGATAAAATATTTTCCACCACATAAAATGATGATTGGATTTGAAAATGGTTTTAGACAAAACCCTTTTGCAAATGACTTTGCCACTTAGGAAAATGACCACTTTGGACCTTACAAAGTTTAGAAACCTAGTGGAGACCATATTTGCAAATAGAACCACCTCTTGCATGCTTACATGCATGACTTAGATCCCATTGTCTTATGTGTGTGAAATTGTTTGATTGAATTTTGAATGGAATGCTAGTTGATATTGTGTTTGCTTGATTGATTGTAGTGAAGTTAGAAAAGTGTGAGACTAGCAAGATCAAGGAAGTGAACCAACATTCCCTACCAAAAGGCAAGTGACACTATCATCTAAAGTCCTACTATTTTCATTATACTTAGTGGATTTTGAAAACATGCATGAAAAGAATTTCAATAGTTATGCTATGCTAAATCCTAATAGGATTCCCTATACCTTCCTTAGTGAAAACAATGTAGTTGTTACATGCTTAGCCATGCTTTATTTTGAAAAGAGATACATGTTGAGATTTTATGAAGTTGAGAAAAGGACTTGTTTTTTTTATATAATAAAACAAGGACTCAATGAACCAGCTGGGTGGCCAAGGATACTTTGAGTTTTGGAGAAGGTGGAAACAAAAGGAACCATGTCTATGGCAATCTCTTTGTGTTGTGCTCCAAAGGAAACCACCCAGGAAACTTAGAGATTAACATGTTTCTCCAATTGTGGCTTTCGTGTGCAACCACATGCTATTATGGCTCTAGCTTAGTCAACTACATTGGGAAGACCCATGCATTGTCTTCAGGCTACTGGACATGAGGACCTGGAATCCTACATGGGTACTTGAAGACAAGCTAGCAATGGTGCATGGGAGGACTCTTTGGAAAGACTTCGTCACATTCTCAATCTGCCAGTACTCCATCTTGGTGAGCACTAATCCAGTGGCCACTGGTGGCAAAAGGATGGGATTGTGACATGTGGGTAAAGTGTACTCCTTCTGCAGAAGATAATAAAATCTAAGTACTTAGCCGTGTCCCCGGTTATGGACAATACTGAGCAACTAAAGTTTGAAGCTATGGGAGATCTCGACATTCTAATTTCTAAAAGAAAACTTTTAAAGACTTGATGCACTTGGGGGTACCAAGGAGCTCAAGAGACTTTGATAAAACTTGATGTACTTGGGGGTACCAAGGAACTCAAGAGATTTTGAAGAAAACATGAACACTTGGGGTTACCAAGGAACCCATGAGAATTTGATAAAACTTGATGCACTTGGGGTTACCAAGTAGCTCAAGGGATTTTTGACAAGAACTTGAACACTTGATTTTTTACCAAGGAGTTCAAGGGATTTTGATAAAGAGATTTTACAAAGGAAACACAACCATTTGAAAAGATAGGATAAAGTATTGCTTTCTGGAAATGAGCCTTAAACCCTACTTAGCCAAAATGCATGTAATGATAGGATCCACTTATATTCCACATAGTAGTGAAACTTGCCAATACAATTCAAATGTATTGACCCTTGTGGCTGTAACTTGTAATGTTACAGGTTTGATTGTTTAGAGAAGATTGATTGATTGATTAGGATTACAAAGTCTACAACCAACATCTGCCTGTGGCACTTTGAAGATGAAGGACCCCATGACTATAGTATTCCGCTGCAATGTAATGTAATGGCCAAATGAGCTATGTAAGATGTAATAAAATTATGTTATTCCTGGTTATAAAGTTATATTATGACCTTTGTTTCATGATATTACATCTTAACTGTGGATGCTAGCTATTGATCCAGGGACTAGCATTGTAAACACAGGGGACTCCACCTTATATTGTTTAAAGGTTGGGACACTCCCTCTACAGATGGTATCAGAGCATTGTGTTGCCTGTAGGATTTGTAAACCTAGGATTGGACAAAAACCCTTAGAAAATAGGAGTTGTATTTGTTCCAAAAACTTATTTACAAACAATCTTGTAAACTCTTTCCTCAACCATTTTGGTTTCAACTCTACTTCTCTTCTACTTCAACTAGATGGAAAAACCTACCTCATGACCAAAGACTACACCATGTGCAAAGGACTTCATCAACTCTAATGACTTCAACTTCATCAACTCTAATGACTTCAACTCTAATGACTTCAACATCTTCAGCATATTCACCAAGGACATCCAACTTGGATATCACTAAGGACTACAAGTGAGATAAGGAAATCTTGCTCAAGATTTAGAGACTGAGGGAATGCAAAAGTTAGAAGGAGCCTACATCATTTGAAGTCTTGAGACCAAGAATTTCTACTAAGGAAACCATGATCTCAACCAAGAAGAATCATGAAGGAAGGAAATATCACAAGTGAACCATATAGATGGACCACCATATTTTAGCTAAGTCAAACACACCAACTTATGGAGTGTAACAAAAATATTTTGTTGCCAAAGTATGTGCTTGAACTTTGTTGTTTGAGTGAAATGTTTGACTTGTGATTGCATGCACATTGTTTGTGTGAATTGTGATGTGTGTGATTAGAAATATTTCCTTAAGAAATATCTTGCCTATTCTAATCTCCCTTCAAACCCAAACAGATGACTACTCCAAGAGACTCCAACATCAAGGTTGATGACACCAACACCAACCAAGAGGACAACATGAAAGATCTCATAGCAACCCAGAACCAGCTGAACCAAGTGACAACTCAATTCATAGCCAACACTAGTGGAGAAGATCCAACCCTGCAAGGATTTTTGGAAACTGAAGGCCAACTAATGCTTAAGGTGACTGATCAAATGATCAATATGGAAGAGAGCTATCCCAAAAGAGTCTTTGACAACAAGGATGACAGAAATATTATTCTAGATGGAGCCCCAGCTTGCATTATTTGTGGAGACAAGGATCATACTTCCAAGGAGCATGGAGATCAATGCCCCAACTGTGAAGAGAAACATCCTGTTGGACAATGTCCCACCTCTCAAGCTACTTGCTATCTATGTGAAGGAAACAACCATGTTCCTATCCAATGCCCCATCTATTCCATTGTGGAACAAAGGAAACAAGGTGGATCCAAGTATACCAAGAATGTTGATGGCAAAGGAAAAGGACCACTTATACCTCCAAACAAAACAACCCAATTCAAAGGACCAAAGAAACCCAAGAAGCAAAAGAAGGACAAAAGCCATGTGCAATGTCATAAATGTAAGGAAATGGGACACTATTCCGGTGAATGCCCAGAGAACCCGAAGAATAAAGAGATTGGCCAAGTGGTGTGCAACAACTGCAAAGAGCTAGGCCATTATGTAGCAACATGTCCACAAGAGCTACGTAAGGAACTCAAAGATATCAACAGTTTCAATTGCAAGAACCCAGGACATTATGCAAGCAACTGTCCAGAAAAGATGAAGAACAAGTTGAACAAGCCTATGGAGAAACTCAACCTTGGCCCATGAGTCAAGCATGGAAACTAAGGACACAATGAAAATGTTTGCTTAGAGAAGTTTCCCCAGGATCCCAAGAAGGCCAATATGTAATTTGTTTGAAATTTTATTTTAAGGGTGGTAGTACCCTAGTTGTTTTGAGCCTACTTGTAACCCTAGCTTTCCCAAATCTCGGGACGAGATTTATTTTAAGGGTGGTAACCTGTCACATCCCAAGATTTTCCAAATCTTGTAATGTGAAAAATAAATGAATAAAATAAAACTTTGTTTGAACTTTGTTTGATTTTCAAGGTGAGAAGAAACTTTTTGAATCCAATTGGAAACCTTCAAACCAATTTGGATTAAACAAATCCTAAAGGGATTTAAAAAGTTAAACATTTAATAAAAAGAAAATAAAAATATTTAAAATTACTATTTTGGATCTTTTAGATAAAAGGATTTGGTTTTCAAATGAAATAGAAGTTTTACAAATAAGGATTATTTTATAAGCCAAATTAAACCTTGGCCAAGCTTTTGAAATAAAACATTTTGTTTTGATAAAAATGGTAAAGGTTTATTAAATAAAATAATAAGGATTTAAAATCCAAGTTTTATTAATAAAGGTTTTACTATTTCCAAAACATCAAAACTTATTTATTTATTTAAAATAAGCTTTCCAAGTATTTTATATTCCCAAATAAAACCTACTGTTTTGGTTTTGAAAATAATTAGATTTCAAAAGGAGTATTTAAATAAAACAAATCCTTTTGATTTAATAACAATGGTCTATTTATTTAATTAATAATGGACCCTAAATAAAAATTATTATTTTGGTTTTGAAATTTTGGTTTATGTTACTGAACAGAACCAAATTCAAAGTTACAAAGTTTGGTGATTGTTTGAATCAATTTGAATGCTTGTTTGTTTGTTTGAATTTCAAAACAGAAATTAGATTCAGAAAAAGAAAAGGTTTCAGAATAGGAAAAAAATAGGATCTGGTCGACCCAACCCAGCAGCCCAACAAGGCCCAGAACCAGCCCAGCTCCCTTTCCCTGAAGAAAACGTTTCACACTCAGATTCTAACCCGAATAGACGCTGACTGGTGGCCCTTTTCTCCCTCTCATTCCTCGCTGACAGCAGGGACTCACGCAACCAGCACATCTTCTTCCTCCTCGCGCTGACGACGCCCTGCCGTTGCTGCCAATTACGCCGGCGTTGAATACGCATTGATCCCGCGACCTTTACTCGCCGTGACTGCACCCTTTTAACCTCCCAGGCCTCCTCTCCATTTCCCCTCACACGCCACTCCCTCTCTGCCCCCAGGCTACCCAAATTTCGCTCAACACCACCCTCAGTTCCGACGAGGTTCGGTGACGATTCCGTCGACTCAGCGCCGCCCCTTGCCTCATCGACCACACACACACCTCCCCCACCTCCTGGCGCATCTCCCTGTGCTCTTCGTTCGACCGCGGGCGCCTCCAAACGACGCCAACCACTTCGACTGAGCGCCGCCGCGTCTGCAAGCTACTCCGGCGATGTTTCCTGGTAAGTCCAGACCGCCCCAAGCCTTCTCCTTCACACTCGCGTCATCTCCGTGATCTCCTGCATCTGACCACACCCTCTGTTTGGCGCCTCGTGATCTACAGCATCACCTTCGACCGCGGACAGAACCACCCACCGCCAGACCCTACTCCGGTGAGGAATTGCTACAGTCTCCGAGCGCCCCTTGACCCAAGAAGACCACGTTGAGCTTCCTCAGCCTTCTGCGATCTCGGTGAGCACCTTCCCATCCTCCCTTGCTTCCTGTTTCGCCAGCGCCGCCACCATCTGACCTTGCTCCGCTCGCCGTTGACCTTGCGCCGCCAGTTCTTGGCCAGGCATTAGCAGCCGTTCGATTTAGATCGAAGAGACGAGATTAGATCACTTAACAGGGAAAGGGTACGCAGCCAGTGCCGTGCGATGCAACTTGATCTAACGGCCTACAGCACACGATCCAACCGAACCGGTACCAGCGAATAGCGTTGCGCCGCGTGTCACCAGATGGTTTAGAGATAGAATTTGAATCTGATTTAGATGTGATTTTGAAAACACTATAACTTTTGATCCACACGTCCAAAAATTGCATACTTTATATCGTTGGAATCAGTGGAACAAACCCTAGCCAACCATGGAATTTGTTTAGCAAATAGTATCTGTTAGATTGTTTGTTTTTGCAGAAACATTTGTATGCTAGTTTAGATTAGAAAAATGATTCAAAAATGTTTTTGAGTTTCAAACCTTGGCAAATTGGTTTGTTGTGAACCTACTGACCCTAGGAACCAACCCATGGTTTTGGAAAATGAATTTGGTGAAGTTTAGGATGGATTAATTGGTTTAGTCCATTTCTATCCAAATGAAAATAAAGATTTTGGTTATGAAAATGTTTTTGTAAAGAAAACTTTGGGAAAATGATTTGGACCAAACCTACTGACCATAAACACCAAGTTTTGAGAAACAATAACTTATTTGGTGAACAACATGAAGTTGTTGCTTTGATAAAAATATTTTCCACCACATAAAATGATGATTGGATTTGAAAATGGTTTTAGACAAAACCCTTTTGCAAATAACTTTGCCACTTAGGAAAAATGACCACTTTGGACCTTACAAAGTTTAGAAACCTAGTGGAGACCATCTTTGCAAATAGAACCACCTCTTGCATGCTTACATGCATGACTTAGATCCCATTGTCTTATGTGTGTGAAATTGTTTGATTGAATTTTGAATGGAATGCTAGTTGATATTGTGTTTGCTTGATTGATTGTAGTGAAGTAAGAAAAGTGTGAGACTAGCAAGATCAAGGAAGTGAACCAACATTCCCTACCAAAAGGCAAGTGACACTATCATCTAAAGTCCTACTATTTTCATTATACTTAGTGGATTTTGAAAACATGCTTGAAAAGAATTTCAATACTTATGCTATGCTAAATCCTAATAGGATTCCCTATACATTCCTTAGTGAAAACAATGTAGTTGTTACATGCTTAGCCATGCTTTATTTTGAAAAGAGATACATGTTGAGATTTTATGAAGTTGAGAAAAGGACTTGTGTTTTTTTATATAATAAAACAAGGACTCAATGAACCACCTGGGTGGCCAAGGATACTTTGAGTTTTGGAGAAGGTGGCAAAAAAAGGAACCATGTCTATGGCAATCTCTTTGTGTTGTGCTCCAAAGGAAACCACCCAGGAAACTTAGAGATTAACATGTTTCTCCAATTGTGGCTTTCGTGTGCAACCACATGCTATTATGGCTCTAGCTTAGTCAACTACATTGGGAAGACCCATGCATTGTCTTCAACTCTTGGACATGAGGACCTGGAATCCTACATGGGTACTTGAAGACAAGCTAGCAATGGTGCATGGGAGGACTCTTTGGAAAGACTTCGTCACATTCTCAATCTGCCGGTACTCCATCTTGGTGAGTGTGGCGCCCCGCAAAAACCACTACTGGAAAATCGCGTGGTTTTTGTGCATTGCATCATCATGACCGCATGCTCATGTCATCATGCCACCTTGCATTTGAGCATCGTCATGTCGTCTTGCATTTGTGTGCATAAAACTATTTTCGAAAAGCCTGTTTTTGTTTTCTCAAACGCCCCGTTTTAAACAAGTAAAATATTTAATTTATTTTTGGGAGGCAGCCAGCCAGGCCCGAAAGCCTAGCCGGCCACCTCCAGACAAAAACCCTACCTACCCCAGAACACCCGAAACCCTGCTACCAGATATTCTACCCAACCCTATTCTACCCAGCCTCCCTCCACCTCACCCTGACCAATCCCCTCCCTCCACCTCACCACTCCCTTCCCCTCCAGCCAACCACCAGCCGCCACCTCACCCTAGCCCGCCACCTCCACCACCTGGCTAGCCCCACCGCCGCCCCGACCCACTTCCCCTGGGCCAACTGACCACCCCGGTCCCACCTCCCCATCTCCCACGCCACCCCCGCCTCGGGATCCTGCCCGCGTGGACCCCGCCTCGCTCCCGCCCCGCTCCTCTCCCCCCGTCCTGTCTCCTTCCTCTATCCATCCACCACCTCCCCCCCGATGCGCTCTCCTCCCTCGCCACCGCCGCTCTGCTTCTCCCGTCAGCGCCGCCAGACGCCGCCTCCTAGCGCCCTCCGTCGCCCAGCCGCCGGGCGCCTTCCGCCGCAGCGCCACCTCGACGCCTTCCCCATCGCGCGCTCGCCGACCGACCAGCGAATCGCCCGAGCGGATGCGCCTCACCTCGTCGTCTTCCGCCTGCAGAGCTTCCGGCCCCGAGCCCCTCCGCCGCCACCGTCAAGCCTACCTACCACCTCTGCGCGACCTCGCCGGCTCCGAGTCGGTCGCATCCGCGATGCTCGCCACCGCCGTCGGACGCCTCTGCCCTCCTACGTGTCGCCCTCCAGCGAACCAGCGACACGCCGTCCGGCTCCCTCCTGCGTCCTCGTCTCGCGAGCACCACCGTGGTGCCCTGTTCCGTCAGCATCTCCCCGATCCGCGACCGTCGCTGCGTCCTTCTCCCCCCCGCCGCCTTGAACCCCTGCTCGCGCGACCTCGCGCCGACCAGCAGCGTCACGAGCCGCCGCTGCTCCTCCGCGTCCCTGTCACCCACGTCAAGCTCAACGACGAACCCGACGCCGTCTGTCCCTGTCGCCTCCTTGGACCGTCGCGGTCGACCTCTAGCCGCCCCTGTCCGCGACCTCGCTTCCTCTGCATGCATGCCCACTTTTGTGAGCGATGTATGCTTGGTCTTGTCTCCCTTTCGGTGTTGCAGTCCCCGTGTTTTGATGCCCGAGACCCTCCCGATGAATAAGATCGACCGATAGACCACGTTGGTATGACATTGGCTATGTTCGCCCCAATGTTTTACATCGACAAAGGATGAGCGACGAGTACTTCGACAGGAAACTTGATGGCCATCAACACGGGAAAACCAATTCCTTCATCATGGACGACAAGATCTACATCACGGACCCGAGGACGGTACTACAAGATCTACCACATGGATAGCAAGACCGTTCCCGGAGCCGAAGACCGCAGAACCCCAAGGTCGTCGACATGGAACTGACAAGGTCTACTACATGGATTCGAAGACCGATCCCGGCGCGCCCGAACCCCGTCGAACACCAAGACCCTCGGAATCGCCAAGTTCTCCTTCTCGGATCAGAAAACCGAACCCGACACGCCAAGTTCTTCCTCTCGGATCTGAAGACGCCGAGACCCGGGACACCAAGATCTCCGCCGTGAAACGACAAGACCGACGACACGACCCAACGACCGCGGATGCGACAAGATCGTCTCTCGGACGCCAAGTTCTTCTTCCCGAATGCCAAGACCGATCTCATCGGACCGAACCTTGCCTTCCCGTCGAACCCTGAGACCGAACCCCGAACCCCCGGAACCAAGATCTTCCGAACCCAGATGTGTGAACCTTTTCCCGAGCCCCTATTTTATAAATGCTTTATATAAAACTTGTTGCATATTAATTGTTCATCTCGCATGCATATCATGTGGGTTGGGGGCATTATGCCGACTCACCTCATAATTAAATATGGAGTGTTTATGCGGGATATACTTGTATTATACCGCCTCCATTTAAATTGGTGTAGCGAACCGATGCCATGTTCCGCCCTGTTAACCCAACACTTAATTTGCGGGGTAGATAAATAACTCGAACCTAATAATAAATATCGGGACCCCGGTTCCGCTTAATATTGCCTAATTGCATCGCACCTTTGACATGTCATACATCATACATGCATCATGCCCGATCTTCTGCCGTAGTATTAAATAGTGCATCCGGTGTTTTCTTCTAGTGTTTTGCTTCTTCGCGGAAAAGGCCGTTGAGTTGATGTGAGCTTCGCCCCGATCTTCGGATGAAACTTCGGCCATGTTTTTCAGGCGAGCACCTCCCCCTTTCTACCTATCTTACTTTTATAGTATTTATTCCCTCCTGTTGATCTATTGCTATCTGTGTTGCGATGCTCTAGTTTTCGCACCCGTGTTATCCCTTACAGCCTTATATTGCCTTGGACACATCCTATTACCCGTTGTTTGGTAGATAGTTGGACCTACGCGTCGTAGTCGCTTGCTCAAGTGCTGTTGCGTGTCGTCAAGTACCACAGTTGTTGGAGTATTGCCGCATGTTTAATGTTGGAGATGATCATAGCCTTACTTATTGTTTAATAACTAAAATTGAAGTAGGTAAATGCAGAGGCACCGGTGGGTAATAGACAATATTTGGATTTTAACTGCTCACCGGGTGTCCGAGGGACCCGAGTTCTTGACACTGTTCCGAGATCGAGCGCTAACCACGGTGGGGTGTATGGGCACCCCATCGATTTAGTACCGATTCCAAGTATTGTCTTTGGGGCCACAATTAGTTTGGGGCTTTATTACTATCCTGCATTTTATGCCATGCTTTCTTGCTTTATTCTGATTGCGAGGAGCACCTGTACTGTTTAGGTCCGTGACACGTTTTCGCTATATCGACAAGCCCAGTCTCATTTTCGGGTTCCCAGTCGTTTACCGCCGTCTACACAAACCATGAGTCCGTCTCGGAGACGGGCCGACTTGCTATGGTAGCTTAGGGGTGGCCCCGTGCTTGCTTTGGTGCGGGAAGCCGTGTCCGAAACCCGTCGACATACCGTTGGGTGTATGTTTTGTGATCTTGTACCTACCTGATCCGACAACAAGGGTGTAGGTGCGTGTGGAAACTTTGGTGCACCCCTGCAGGGTTAAATCTTTTCGAGAAGCCATGTCCGCGGTTATGGACGACTTGGAGCACAGGTCTCGATCATAGACAACTATAACTAAAGTTTACTGTTATAATTTGACTTGTATCCGATATGATTAGTAATCAGCTTCACTGCAACGGAATGGCTAAATAAAAGTACCAACAACTGCTGGGTTTGGGATATCTCATGCTAATTGTATCTGACTTGTAAGTGATGCAACTACAATGGAATGGTTAACTAAAAGTGCCCACTGCTTATTATATCATTATGACTCATGCTATCTATATTTTACTAGTAATTGCCGCCACTATAACAGAATGAATAAAACTGCCAACTATGTGAGTTCCTCGGTCGACTTCCTCGTTTGGTCTCGAGGGGGAAATACCAGGATGGGTATGTTTGGTGGTAGTATCAGGTTGGTTCCGAATAGGTATTTCTTACCCCTCTCTGATAGCCGCCAGTTGTATCGATTCTCTATAGGTTGTTTAGTGCATGCTGCGCTGCCGCTTCAGTCCACCATACCTATGTAGGCGAGGACCGCCGAATTCTAGTCTCGCGTGTACTGGCCTCAGTACTGACCGCTCTCTCTCTTTTTCCTTTGCCCTTTGTCGGCACTCCTTTTTGTTTAAGCAGGTTTTGAGATCGACGTCGTTAGCAGGGTTACCCTTCCGGCTTGGCATGGGCAGGGTTATGGACGCCATTGGTTATTCTTCAGGGCTCTTAGCTCAATTTGCATCTTGTCCGTACTCGGACGCTATATCGTTTTAAAGGTGATTTGGATCTTTGTATTGTATATCCGTATTCTTGACTCCTTGAGTCGCTGTTGTATATATCTGTTCTGTGGGTTCCATCGTGGACTATTGTGTAATGGTATTACTTCGTTTTCCACCCGCACGAAAGTGCCTGGTGGGCACCTTCGAATCGTTTCTATGCGGGTTTGGCGGGAATCGCTGAAACTTGCATAGGGCCGATTCTGAGGGTGTTACAGTGAGCACTAATCCAGTGGCCACTGGTGGCAAAAGGATGGGATTGTGACATGTGGGTAAAGTGTACTCCTTCTGCAGAAGATAATAAAATCTAAGTACTTAGCCGTGTCCCCGGTTATGGACAATACTGAGCAACTAAAGTTTGAAGCTATGGGAGATCTCGACATTCTAATTTCTAAAAGAAAACTTTTAAAGACTTGATGCACTTGGGGGTACCAAGGAGCTCAAGAGACTTTGATAAAACTTGATGTACTTGGGGGTACCAAGGAACTCAAGAGATTTTGAAGAAAACATGAACACTTGGGGTTACCAAGGAACTCATGAGAATTTGATAAAACTCGATGCACTTGGGGTTACCAAGTAGCTCAAGGGATTTTTGACAAGAACTTGAAAACTTGAGTTTTTACCAAGGAGTTCAAGGGATTTTGATAAAGAGATTTGACAAAGGAAACAAAACCATTTGAAAAGATAGGATAAAGTATTGCTTTCTGCAAATGAGCCTTAAACCCTACTTAGCCAAAATGCATGTAATGATAGGATCCACTTATATTCCACATAGTAGTGAAACTTGCCAATACAATTCAAATGTATTGACCCTTGTGGCTGTAACTTGTAATGTTACAGGTTTGATTGTTTAGAGAAGATTGATTGATTGATTAGGATTACAAAGTCTACAACTAACATCTGCCCGTGGCACTTTGAAGATGAAGGACCCCATGACTATCGTTATTCCGCTGCAATGTAATGTAATGGCCAAATGAGCTATGTAAGATGTAATAAAATTATGTTATTCCTGGTTATAAAGTTATATTATGACCTTTGTTTCTTGATATTACATCTTAACTGTGGATGCTAGCTATTGATCCAGGGACTAGCATTGTAAACACAGGGGACTCCACCTTATATTGTTTAAAGGTTGGGACACTCCCTCTACAAAAGGTTGGGATAACGAAAAAGGTAAAAAACCAGGTATAAACTATGAGTATGATTGGATTAAGTCTTTCACTGAAACTGCTAATTTTCAAGAGCTTAGTGCTAGATATGGTATTGATCCTCAAATTCTTGATAAATATTATAGAGCCGTTTCTTCCCATATTAATGCTCCTAAAGAAAAGTGGTACATGTATCATGAACCTTTTAAAGACACTTGCATGGAAAATGAATATGTTATTAATGATTGCAATAAACATGGTCAAACTTCTGAAAGTACTATTTCTTATAAGCATGTTAATTTTTGTCGTATGCATAGACCTTGTGAGAAGAATAAAATAGAAGAAGAATATTGTATCACACACTGGAATGAAAAAACCAGAACGTGGTATAAGGCTCTAAATGATCTTGGTAAAAAAATTTGTGCCCTTTATCCTTTTATTTGTGAACTATGCTATGAAGTGGGTCATTTCAATTTTCAATGCTCAGGCCATACTAATGACCTTTCTAATCTAATGAGTACTGCAAGCTTGTATTGTGATAACGCGATCACTGATAATCAACATGATGAACTTACATTGTTTTTAGGGTGTGAAGAGTTATCAAGAAAAACTTCTTTGGTAGACATGAGTGCTGTTGGTATAATTGCGTCCTGCATGGGTGTCATCTTTATTGTGTTGATAATTGCCACGCGAATACTTACATACAAAATCTTATAAAAGATGACAGGACTAATATGAGTTTTGTTCTTATTAATGAAAAGGAGGAATCCTCCAAAGTTTCTTCTATTGTCTCTAACAATAAACCAGGGTATGTGGAGAAGCTTCCTTTCAAGCCTCTCCCTCCTAAGGAGGATAAGAAGAAGAAGAGGAGTAGAAGGAGAGAGGAAAAGGTATCTTCCCCTAAGCATGTTGCTCCTATCATAGGTTTTGCTGATGAGTCTGAACTAGATGATGTTCCTATGCCTGTTACATATATTAGTGATCATGATTGGGAAAAGCACACTACTTTTGATATTGAAAATCTCTTTAGCACCAATTCTAAAAATGATAATATTAAGAATTGTTGTGCTATTAGTGCTATCCGTGTTACTTCCAATGATTATATGATTCCAAATGAACACACTTGGGAAGATAGCTATTTTGTTGAATTTTCTCCCACTACAATTAATAAGAATGGTTATTCTTATGTGGAGAGTAATAATCATTTTATGCATGTGGCTCATGATAAGAATGTTTTATGTGATAGTTATATTGTTAATTTTGTTCATGTTGCTACTGAAAGTTATTATGAGAGAGGGAAACATGGTTTTATGCATCTCAATAATATTAAGTTTCCCCTCTTTATGTTGAAAGTCTTGAAGTTACACTTGTTTTGCTTTCCTATGCTTGGTGCTTTGTGCTTTCATGACTTGTTTCTTTACAAGATTCCTATGCATAGGAAGTGGGTTAGACTTAAATGTGTTTTGAATTTGGTTCTTGATGCTCTCTTTTACTTCAATTCATATTTCTTATGTGAGCATCTTCTCAAACTATCAAGCCTAACTTAAATGCGCTAAAGAAAAGTACTTGTTGGGAGATAACCCAAGAGTTTTCTTGAGTCTTGGAAGTTATTACTTCTGTAATGACCTTTCCTTATCCTTTTTGTTTGTTTTTGTGCCAAGAATGACCTCCAATGAGAGAGAAGTAAGATTTGGGGAGTTGCTGTCTCGAAACAGATTTCTGTCCTCCACCATAAAAATCCACGAGGAGTCTTTGTAAGTCGGATTGATCTGAAAATGTACGAATAAATCCCCTAGTATGTGAGCTAACTTTCGTTAGTTCAACACTTTTTGATTTGAGCAACATAAGGTCCTCGAAAAAATCGGTTTCTACCTGCTGGTCTGTTTTGACAGATTTTAGCCATTATTTGCATTTGCTTCTTATTGATTCCTTTTTGGGTTCTTTTTGGGAAATTGAGATTTTTGAAGGAGTTGCTACAGTAGCTTATGTCTTTAGTGAAAGTTTTGCTGTTTTGAAACTAAACCCAAAGGTCTATTATCTTTTGAATACACTAATGTTGCTAATGAAGATTGTGTGAAGTTTTGTATGAAGGAAAATTTGCAGGTGTAGAGAAAGAATGATGTAATGAGATGAAAAATGGACAAAAGCTCAACCTTCGGGATGCCACCCCATGTCACCCCAAGAAATATTCAAGAGGTACAAGCGTCAAAGCTTGGGGATGCCCAATGCATCCCCTTCTTCATCAATAAAAATCTCAGGTCTTTCTAGACACTTCGTTTTTATTGTTTCATGCATTGTTGTGTTGTTCTTGGAGCGTCTTAGTTTTCTTTTTTGGTTTTCGTTTGCTTAGTTTGCTTGAGTAAGATGGTTTGTTACACCACACTTCTTTTGGAGAGAGACACACTCTGTTTCCATTGCCTAGAACACTCTAGTTTTCACTCTTATTGTTTTGTGAGTGTTCACTTTTGCTAGCACTGCGTTCAGCCTTAGTTTTCTTGTGCTTTCATCTTAGAACTTTTTAGTTCTTCTTTGTGGATTTGTGAGACAAGCTCACTGATATTTATTGATTACTATCTTTGTGAGTTGTTTCAAATAAGTTGTTTGGTGTTGGAAAAGAGTAGAAAGTTTCATGCTTATAGTGGTACAAAAGGGAGCTTGTTTTGACTATCGCTTAGACTTTATCATCTCATGCTAGATCTTCTTTTGACCTTATGATTAGTGATTATTGTTGTAGCATTACTTATTCCAAACAATTAGGATTGCTTAATGTTCCTTGAAGGAATCATGCGTTGTTTTAGCATACAAAACATAGTATTGCGGTATTCTCCTTTGATGCTTTGTTTGGGTTGACTTGGCACATGCTCACACCATGTTATTACTATGAAAAGTCACCATAGCCTCTATGATCATTTAGTCCTTGACTTGTACTACCACTCTATGCTTTTATTAGTAATGCTTTGTTGCTCTGCATGATTATGGCCATTATGCTCTCTTAGTTGGTTGCTCCCTGTTTTTTGCTAGCCTCCACTTGTATGAGTAAGCTCTACTCATGCTTCCAACTCCCAAGAAACCAAGTTATTCCAAAGTTTCCACTATAAACTCCTATGCATGGTGTGTTACACCATTCCAAGTATATTCTTGTTTTCAGCTATCTTCCAATTAAAAAGTATTTTTGTTATGTGAAAACTTAGTGATTAAAGCCCTCACAAACCTGATGGCACACTTTATATTCTTTACCCCTAATAAACTTGAACCATTGTGTCATCTATGTTGTATATGCTTGCACTTATACGTTGGAATTAGCAGAACCATGCTGTCACAGGGAATGTTTTCAACATTGCACTTGTACTTTGTACTCAGTTGATATCATGCTCTTTTGTCTATGGATGTCACCGGTGTGAAATAAAGAGGGAACTTGTAAGTCCATGGAGTATGTATTTTGTGTTAGATAAATGCCTAGGCCGCTAGCCTATGCCATTCCTAATCATGGTGGAAACTTGCAGCATCACCATAGTGAGCTATCTATGAAGCATCCTCAATAAAAAGCTATGCATATAGTAAATAAAAAGATCGCTAAGATGCTCATTGTCTGCTTACCTTGTAATTTTGGTTATGGGATAGCTCCTGTACCATGTGCAAGGGGTACCCCATTGGCGGTTCTCTATGATACGCATGTACTTACAATGACAAGAACTTACAAGTGACTGAAGTTGAGTACCATGAGGTGTGGCCCTTGTATTCAAGGAACTCGAGACTGCCAACTTATACTTTGTCAAGCATATACTCCATCTTTGTTCACTTTAACCTTAACCACTTCAAGATTCTTATGATAGGGGCAATGAGGACTGAAAGCTAACAAGTACCATAATTTTTGGAAGCTCTTTTTGAAACTTGAAATCCCTGCTTACCTTGAGAAGGGCCTTTCTTCCACCATTATTTGAGTCTCCACCTTCTACCTTTAGGCACCATTAAGAGAGCATATTGTGATATTACTTGCTCTTGTGCTACTTGTTTATAGTCACCCTTGTGAACTTTGAAGATGTCTTATGCATCTATTTGCTACTCCATGAGGGACAAGCTGAATGCCACTATGCCATGTTTTCTGTATGTGAAAAAAACAAACATTTTTCAATGCATGTTATTCATGATCTTTGTTTGTATCTTTTCATGGTGCATGCATAGTTACTTTGTCCTACTGTTAGAACTCCATCTTTCATGCACAGGTTTAGAGTTCTTAGATCCCAGCTTTCAATGCTTGCAAATGGTTTGATCTTAGTTTTGATGGTGCATGTCACCTCAAAAATTATTCTTTATATCACTTACCTACTCGTGGACGAGCAGGAGTTAATCTTGGGGATGCTTGATACGTCGGAAACATATCTATAATTTTTGATGTTCCATGCTTATTTACTATCTACTTTGCTATGTTTTGTCTACACTTTGAGGTATTTTTATACACTTTCTGGTACTAACCTATTAACAAGATGCCACAGTGACAGTTGCCTGTTTTCTGTTGTTTTTGGTTTCAGAAAGCTAAAAAAATGAATATTCTCGGAATTGGACGGGACAAAAGCCAAAGTTCATATATTTCCCTGAGCGATACAGAAAATCGAAGATGAGACGAAGGAGGAAACCAGGGTGGCCACACCCTAGGTGGGCGCAGGCCCACCCTAGGCCGCGCCCACAGGGGGTGTGCCCCCTGGTCCTCCACCGACTTGCCTCCTTCGCCTATAAGAAGCCTCCGAGCCGAAAACCCTAAAGCATCCATCATACTTACAGAAAAAGTTCCGCTGCGCCGCCGCCACCGAAGGGGAGATTCGGGGGACAGAAAGTCTCTTTTCCGGCACCCTGGCGGGACAGGGAAGTAAGCCCGGAGCTATCTCCATCGATCTCCACCACCATCTCCATCACCGTTGCCGATTCCCATGATGAGGAGGGAGTAGTTCTTCCTCGAGGCTAAGGGCTCTACCGGTAGCTATGTGTTCATCTCTTTATCTATGCATGGTCATATTGTGATCATGAGCTTTTTAATCAAGTAGATCTACCTTGCCACTCAAGTGGTTCATTAGATCTCTGCTCTGCCCATGTGTGTGAAAGTGATAGCGTGCACGCCATGGTGGCACTTAGGTTTGAGTCTACATAAATACTCTTTGTGCTTTAATAGATCTATGCTTTTCCCTACGTGTGTGAAAGTGACAGCGTGCATACCGTGTGTGGCACTTTGGCTAGATTGAATATTTGTTATGAGTTATATTTGGAGTTGGATGTCTCTATGAAATTATGGTGTTTGTTGGAACCATCTAGCACTCAAGGTGACAGTGTGGGGTTATCTAGATTAGGGAAGGCGGACTTTGAGGAGTGCAGTTATAGCCCTACAAATGATTAGAGTAGTTAAGAGTAGTATCATGAAGAGAGGATATTTATATGAGATAATGTTCACTAGTGAAAGTATGATCCCTAGACCTTGTTTATAAACATTGAAACACTGTTTGCATCTAGATCTATTGCATGTTTGCTTGCTTTAGTCTTTACCTCGCCGTCAAGCTATTTTTTGGCACCGTTACCACTTGTATTTCACTATATCTTCACCGAACAAGTGCACCTATACACCTGACAACTGTATCGGGTGTGTTGGGTATACAAGATACTTCTTGTATCTTGATTGCAGGATTTCTTGAGAGGGATACCTTTGACCACTTCCTCCCTGAGTTCGATAAACCTTGGGTAATCCACATAAGGGATACTTGCTACTGTTCTACAAACTTCTGCACTTGGAGGCCCAACAACTGTCTACAAGAATAGAAGTGCGTAGACATCACCCATCACCGGTCACTGCCCGACATCATCAGATCCTAAAGTGTCGAGATATGAACTTACAGACTTGTTCAGACCATAAGTGACCTTACCTATGGCCTCTGGTGCTTGTGTCCCTCGCGCAGAGCATGTATCGAGCTCTAGTGGTATGTGTGTTTTTTCCTTACGGACCTCTCCTGGTATGGTCTATGGGGCATATTGTGAGGGATCATTTCCCTCCGTTAGCTGTCTAGGATCTAAAGTGTGAGCTCTGAACATACGGACTAGGTCCAGCTACGAGTTACCTCACCCACGCTCCTGGACCTAAAAAAGAAAAACATTTTAGCAAAGGCTCGCGAGGCCCTGATCCTCCATTAGCCTGTTCAGGACCTAAAGTGTGAGCTCTGAACTTACATACTAGGTCCATCTATGAGTTACATCACTCACGATTCCTGATATTCGAAACCCCTCTTTTAAGAGACGGATCACAATGCCCTTTTCCTCCCTCAGCCTGTCCAGGACCTAAAGCGTGAGATCTGAACTTACGGGCTGGGTCAGGCTATGAGTTACCTCACCCATAATCTTGGACCTTAAAAAGAAAAACCCAGTGGTATGTGTGTTTTTACCAACAACCCTCTCCTGGTAATGTCTACATGGCGGCTTTCGTGGCCCTGTTTCTCCGTCAGCCTGTCCAGGACCTAAAGCGTGAGCTCTGAACTTATGGACTAGGTCCGGCTATGAGTTATGTCACCCACGCTCCTGGATCTCAAAATGAAAAATGCCTTAGTGACGGCTCATGAGGCCCTATTCCTCCGCAATCCGAGCTTTTTCAGGACCTAAAGTGTCGATCTCTGAACTCACATACCAGGTCCGTCTATGAGCGACCTCACCCACAGTTCCTGATATTTATGAAATACTCGTGTGAGACCCACAAAACCCTTAACACGGGGGCTGGCGGGAAAAACACTAAGTCCTACGGCTTTCATCTTGAGAGTCTTCCGAGGCGACCCTGGAGACACACTCTCTAGCGGTTAAACTTCACAGGGCCTAGAGTGTGATCTCTGAACTTATAGCCCTAGTCGGAGGTAAGTTACCTCACCTAAGATTCCTAGAGCTTACAACACTTTGCATAAGCTTGTTTTAGGTCTCCAGCTACATGCGTTCACACTCTATGGTCATCCCCTCGGGAGGCCCTCAGGAAAGGCACACGAGGCGAAGCCCCTCCGTGTCACGACCTCTACTCGCGGGTTGAGAGATCTATAATCGGATTGCCTCGCCTACACTAGGTACTGGTCCTACAATACTCTGCCAGGGACCTGCATAATAGCTCAGGAGACAACCCCGGTCATGGGCCCACGTCTGGGAAGCTGGTTTAGGGAATGCTCCCCTTCCCTCAGAAGGTAAGAAGCGCATCAGCCCGCATGATCAAGAATCAGCGCCACAAGCCTCGCGAGGACGTGGCCCCGCTCGAGAACACGGGCCCCAGAAGCTAGCGCAGGATCCCTCCATGAGGACACGCGTTGGAGCCTCTCCTCGAGAGGACTGCCCAAAACCATTGTGATCAGCCTCGGCACCCAAAGGCCCAATAGCCTAAGCTATTCCCTGCAAGAACAGGGGGCTACCCTCCTGAGGCGCTAAGAGCCTCGCGGGCCTAGTCAAGCAGAGCATTTCGCGTGACAGTCTGGCCTATCGGCTGAAAGGAGCCCAGCCAGCAGTGCCCCGCAAGCGCCGTCTTCAGGAATCACCTCCTTAAGCGTTATGCCTGTAACCTCGCCTCGCGAGGGCATCGTCCCAGGACACTTATCCTGCCGGCAGACGCGTTCGATGGTTCAAGAGGACCGTCCCCGCGGGCAGAAGGCACAAGCCATCACCACCGGCCTCGTCAAGTAGGCACTACACCATGAACACGCAACGAACTCCAGGCACAACGAGAACATACGAAAGGAGGCAAACATAACAAGGGACCATACAAGGAAGTTCATCCTAAAGTCCTAGTTACAAGGCAAAAGCGGCCGACAACTGTTTCCGCACCACCACTTCAGGGGCCGAGCTCTGCACCCTCAGTAGCATCATAGCGGCTACACCTATCGGGCTGCCCGAAGGTGAGGAGGATAGTTGACGTGGCACATCTATGTATCGAACACTGAGATGGAGAAGTCCCCCTGCTGGCATACAAAAATTGCAGCATAAAGCCGTGATGGATGTGGTGGTTGGAGAGGACGTGATGCGAGCTGCTGGAAATGAACTTCTTGCCCCACGAGAAGGTGTCTATGCTCACCTCCCACTTATTGTGCCCCTAGAGTGGCATAGCTGCACCTTGGCTCGAAGGTCGTGCGCGGTCCCGAGCACGAATCACTCGTGGAGCTTCATCCTCACGAACCAGTCCAGGTCATTGAATATGACGAGGAAATCGATGACCCTTTCAGGTTCAGGGTCATCCTCGATCTTCATGACCACGGGAGCGGGGGCCTCGGCAGCGGTGGGAGTGTTCGGCCCGTATTCAGCTCCAGGCCTACCGCCCACGCCCTTCGCGGTGACCCCTGCGACTTCTGCGGGGGCGACCGGGCCCGCGCCTAATGGTAGCCTCTCCCGAGGCCGCTCTCATCCCCGCGGGTGCAATCATGGCGATAGCCGCATCACGATCGCCGCACCTCCCTTGGCCGCTTCCGCGTGGTCGCCTGTGGTTGCGCTTCACCTGCGGAGTCTCCACCGCCTTTCCCTTCTCCTCAGTCGAGAAATGCTTGGGCGCCATGGAAAGTGGCGAAAGTTTTGGTTCAAGAGTGCAAGAAAGGAAGGAAGAAAGCGGTGGTGTGGAAGTGAAAAGATTCCTTACCCACCCCCTAATTTAACTGCCGCACACAAGGAATGAACCGCTAGGCCCCACATGCCGTCACATAGTGGGAACAACTCCCAGAGCAGGAACAGTGCACTCCAAATCTATGGGAGAGAGTGCGCGGCCGGTTGGGCTTCATGGCCAAGATTCAAGCACACCAAGTCCCCTTTGACCAAATAAGCGCAGGGGCTCGTCCACCATTTAGGGCCGCTTGCCCCCTTCGGGCCCACAAGGGGACACGTTGCAGGTCAAGCGCCCGGGGGCTACTATCGGATCCCTGGCAACCGATGAGCCATGTCCCTGAAGTGAACGAGCCCCCGCCGAGGGAATCCTCACCCTTGAGAGGTGGCATGCCTCTAGAGGGGGCCAAACCAGGCAGGCATCATGAGGCACCCACCTCGAGGGGAGACTGCTACTGCAGGGTTCGTTGCATTGAAAATAAAAATTTTCTATCGCAAGAACACATAAAACCAAGATCCAATCTATGGCAAAGCCAAGATCTAATCCACGAGATCGGTGCAACAAGATTGAAGAGAACTAACCCTCGTATATTCAAAGCATTTAAAGAGATTAGATACTCGTGGTTGATGTAGTCGATCACTTGCCAATCTCAAGATCGCGTAGACGATCCTTCTGGGGCCGCGTTCCGGCAATGCTTCCGCACTCGGTCACACGTACGGATTCGATGAAGAACTTCCTCTCCCTGTTCCAGCAGGAAGCAGAGGTAGTATATCCCCTCAGAATCCTAGTAGCATGACGACATGGTGATGGTGGTTGAGGAAAAATACCTTCAGGGCTTCGCCTAAGCCACAAAAGGAAGATGTAGGAGGGAGGAGGTGGCGGCTAGGGCTGGTGGCACCTGGGACAAGGGATAAGAGGGGGGAGCGCCCCCACCCCTCCTTATATAGATGGGGGGAAGACAAGGGTTCCCAGCCCTAGCCGAGTCCCCCCAAACTCGGCCAAGGGGGGAAGAGGTGGGAACTTGTCCCCCAAGTCTCCCCCTTTCCAAATTAGGGTTTGACTCTTTTTCCCTTGTGCTGGCTGGTTGGCCCTCTTGGGATTGGTGCAGCTGGCGCCTAGGGCCCCCGCCACATGACACAGCCCAACTGGCCTATCCCGGGCTAGTGGGCCCACTGGTGGCCCCTCTAGAACATTCTAGAAGCTTCCGGTCAAGACACCGAAAACATTTTCGAACCCCGGAAAATAACTTTCCTTATATGAATCTTATTCTCCAGACCATTCCAGATATCCTCGTGATGTCCTGGATCCAATCCGAGACTACGAACAACATTCGATCTCCAACTCATATTCCATATCTACTTAAACAACATCGAACCTTAAGTGTGTAATCCAACGGTTCGCAAACTATGCAGACATGATCGAGACACCTCTCCGATCAATAACCAATAGCGGGATCTCGAGACCCATAATGGCTCCCACATATTCAACGATGAATTTGTGATCGAATGAACCATTAACATATAATACCGATTCCCTTTGTCACGCGATACTTTACTTATCCAAGGTTCGATCGTCGGTATCTCCATACCTAGTTCAACCTCGTTATCGATAATTACTCTTTACTCGTTCCGAGATATGACATCCCTTGTGACTTAGGCCCCCCTCCTTTTCAGCTTCTTCGCCAGCTTCTCCCAGAAGCTACCCTCGACCAGCTTCTGCTAGAATCTCATCTTCAAAATTCGTTTGAACTTCTTAACTAGCAGTTTCAATGTTAATTTAAAAGTATAAACGATTTTGGCAGATGAGATTCTAGAAGAAGCTGGTCGAGGGTACCTTCTGGGAGAAGCTGTCCAAGAAGCTGAAAAGAAGGGGGCCCTATTCACATGCTTGCAAGCCAATTGGATGACATTCCACCGAGAGGGCCCAGAGTATATCTATCTGTCATATGGATGGACAAATCCCACTCTTGATCCATGCGCTTCAACACATACTTCCAGAATACCCAATGCCACCTTTATAACCACCCAGTTACGGACACTGGTGGAAACGGAGCTATAGGTCCCGGTTGGTACGGGGCTTTAGTCCTGGTTGCCCAACCGGGACGGGGCAATCGGGACTAAAGCCCTAACCTTTAGTCCCGGTTGCCCCACCAACCGGGACAAAAGGGTGCACACGTGGTTTGTAACACGAACCAGGACTAATAACGTTCTGTCGCGGCAGAGATTTGGCCCATTTCTCTGCCGCGACAGAGAATTCATTTTGGCACATTTTATTGCCGCGGCAGCATTTTCGCCACTTTTTGTGCCGCGACAGAGAATTCATTTAGGTTGTTTTATTGTTAACCTTATATTACATCATGAATATCATGACAATATTAATTCAATACACGTATCGAGTTCATGCACTACATACAAAAGTTGCTATTCGATGCTACCGGCCAATTCCTTCAAAGTTGCTATTTTTACAATCCCTATTGTCTATACATAGCCGAATAGTATTCCCCTTTTGGGTCTAGGACTTCTGCAGCCAAGAATCCCGCCAATTCCTCCTGAGTTGCTCGTACGCGATCCTTTGGCAGAAGACCGTCCCGTAGACGTTCGATCTGATTTAAAAAAGGAGTCAGCCTATATGAATGAAACTAAACACAATTTGATTGTAATTAAAAACTATAAATATTGTTTACGTACGTGGAGTTGCTCTAAATTTCTGCTCTTCTCATCGCACGTCTGCCGGATGAACTCGCAAACATAGTATCCACATAGATTGTTACCTAGTCCCTGCGTCAGGCACTTTACGAGAACAGAGTTCAATCAAAATAATAATCAATCATGATAATAACTGTATCAAAACTAGAATCAAAGAGATGCGCAGATATAGCTAGTGGTGCTTACATTTAGTGGTTGAAATGTAAGATCCTCTTTCCAAACACCCCTAGCCTTGTTGGTGAACCGTTTCCAAGCATTGCCCGACGTAGAAAACGAATAAAATAAGTTATTAAGTACTTGATATCATAAAATTCACGAACATTGCCGATATAGTGTCATAATGATTAGAATTACCGCTGGAGAAGTATCTGCATGTCCTTCCACGTCTCAAGGGGTTTATGTTTCGAGTCCATGACTAGTACAAGCCCTTTGTCAAGTTGAATGATTAACAGAATATAGTGGTAGCTGCGAATGCAAAACTAATCAATTATATACTTAACATCGAGTAAGCAAAATAAAAAGTGTATACAAGATAATAACACTCCCTCGAAGTTGTAAGGAAATAGTATTTCCCTTTTGGTTTCTTGAAACCTTAACATGTGTACTATATTATCCTCCGTATCCTGGGGGTTTGTTTTGAGACTAGCTTGATGAACCCAATATGGGTCAATGAAGCCAATGTCATAGATTTGTCCTCTGCTGCATTCGTGAATCTTCATTCTGCATATTACAGTATGATTATATACATGCAATAAACAAGGTGAGATAGCTGGAGACTAAATTAATTACAGAATTAGTACTTACAGACAATAGGCACTGATGATCGATTTGTCCAAGGCGTCTTGATTGAATAATTGAAATAGTTCATCAAATTCAATGGACATCATGTCATCCATATCTTTCCCATAATTTTTTTTGTAACCTTCAACACTATCCAGTTAGCCCCGGCCTTTGTGGCATGCAAGTACCAGTTATGAAATATTCGCATTTTTGTTGGAAGATTGTTTACCTCCTCAGGTTTGACGAGAGGTTTGCCGTACTGGTATTTGTATGCTACTTCAGTCACGGGGAAGAACTCTAACTGGGATAAGTACTGGGCAATACTCATACCTTGATCAGCGGCAGCTTCTCCGTATTGTGCAACTACCTCTGGATCATACTGCTCTTTGGCCCCATATTTGCTCGACCCCACATTGGTTTGGGAAATAACCTTGAGAGGGGCGCAAGTCTGTTTTGCTTGTTCTCCGAGCTGGGCAACAGATTTCTCCCTTGCATCAGTACTGCTCTTCGAGGCTTTTTGTGCCGCATGTGACTTGAGAATAGAACGCTCATAGTCTGATGACAGCTTTGGCTCGGGTTGATGAAGAGTCTTTAGCATTTTCAACACTTTGGCTTTTTCTTCTTTGGTCTTTGGGAACTCGCTCTTCGGCCGCCTCAGCTTAGCGAAAAATGCTGTCGTTTCCGCATCAACGATCGCCGCAGTCTCCTCTTCAGTACAGTCATAATCTCTCTTGGGAGGAACCTTTGGTACTTTTGGAAGAGGCTCTTGTTTACGTTTCGACGATCGCTTACAACGACGCACAGTAGCGGTACGCTTATGCTTTTTATCCTGAGGCGCCGACGATGGCTCCCGCGGCGATGGCTGCGCCGGAGATTGGTGAGGCGACGGAGCCGGGTGAGGCGACGAAGACGGCTACCGTGGCGGCGACGACCTCGCTGGAGACTTGTGAGGCGGCAGCGAAGATGGCCTTGGCGTGTGATTTCGAAGCACGATACATTCCTTCGGCCATAGAATGGTGACGTTTTTTGCGTCTCCCAATACAGTCACATACCCTTCACCTGCAGGGTAGTGAAGATCCAAAACTTCAAAGGTGGGCATGATTTCATCCATGCCGACAACAGCGTAGCCCTCTAGAATCAGACGACAGTGGTAAGTTGGTGTGGGTCCAATTGGTAAGGTATAGGCGACCGCCACCTTCATTGATATGTTCACAACTTTGACATGTAGCTCGCAGTGTGTCATCTCTGTGATATCATCCACTGGGTAGCCAACAGGAGCCATCGTCGGTGCATCATCGTCATCGCCATTGTCATCACCCGGGACCTCGGTGGAAGCCACACTACTTTTTCGATTATTCGATAGGCCGGTAGCATCGAATGCAGTGTCTTTCGAGATGGGCCGGTAGTACTTTGCTCTTTAAGTGCGTTAATTTCATCTTGTTGTTGCTTTAATCGTTCTTCAATTAAACGCATTCGCTCTTTCTGACTATTTGCTTCAACTTCCACCCTGTCCTTTCTCCTCTGACGGCTTCTCTCAAGATATTTCTTCCTCTCTTCGGGAAACCTAGTCCTCCATGGTTGGGAGCCTCTTGTGCCTCGTGTTCGTCCATCATGTTCCTTATTTCCAAGGGCGAGTGTGAGCTCATCATTCTCTCTATCGGGAATGAAGTCCCCATCTTTAACATCCTTTACTGCTTTTCTCATCCTCTCGATTGGCAAGGGGTCTTCTTTATGTCGTATGTTATATATCCACCTCCCTTCCGAGTCCAACGTTCCCCATGCCCGTAAAACCAATTCCTTGCACGTTCTACCCAATCGTCTGTCTCTGGGGTGATCTTTTTAGCACGTAGTTCATTCTCAAGTTTCTCCCACTTAGGAATGCCAGCCCTATAGCCACCTTGCCCCATAGTATGGTGATACTTCTTGTTAGCAACATTCAGCTTATTCGTTTTAGACATTTTTTTAGCTTTTTCTGATTTCTTGTATTCCACAAACTCAGCCCAGAATGGTTTTATCTTCTCAAACTGAATATTCTTGAAATCGGGAGTCTTCTCTTTCACGACATAGTCAAGGTGCAATCTTTTCTTCCAGTTGGTGAAACACTAGGCCATCT
Source organism: Avena longiglumis (assembly GCA_030063025.1). Classification (NCBI taxonomy): domain Eukaryota; kingdom Viridiplantae; phylum Streptophyta; class Magnoliopsida; order Poales; family Poaceae; genus Avena; species Avena longiglumis. The sequence goes on from CP125974.1 coordinate 254,151,732, forward strand.
TCTTCAAAGCCCACTCCCTGACCTTAGCCTCCATGGCTCTCCCATGTTGTAAGGCATCCTCAACTGGATCCTCCGCATTTGGATCCAACTCTATCTTCGGTAGTTTGAAATTAACCACGAGCCTCTTCCACAGTAAATCTTTGGCGTGGTTAGGGACAAATAATCATGTTCCCTCTTCATCCGCATTAGCAGGCCTATTCCAATTTCTAATGGTGATCGGGATTAAGTCCCTAACGATTACTCCGCATTGTGCCACAAATTTGGTTGCGACAACTTTGGGAGCCGTCGGTTTGCCTTCTTCAGCGACATCTTCGATCCTGAACCTCTCATGGTCTTGCAACTTTTTGGTTGGGCCTCGTCTGGTCTTTTCAGTAGATTCCTTCGATCCGGAGGGCTAAAAGAAGAAAGATCGTCGTTACTATTTCTATATTGATAGCAGATGATTAATTAATGAATTAATTATATTACATGCACCTCGCCGGAGCGGTCGTCTTCTCGATTACACAAGACATCGCCTTCTCCCTCGCGGAAGGCAACACCTTCAACCTCAAACAAATAAGTCACCGGAGTTGTTCAGAAATGTTGATACGTCTAAATTTTCTTCCCCACGGATCACACCTTGGATCAACTCTTCCTTTTCTTCGTCTCTGACGTGTGGGTCCATATTTTCTGCATAGGTGGAAAAACGAATAAGTCAAAGCGGCTAAAGGAGAAAGTTAGGTACGTTGCTGAGAGATATAAACCCTAATTCAGAGAAACCCTAATATATACATACACAATAATAAAAATGAAGAGAAACCCTAAACCCTAAACCTAGCTACAATAAGGAAACCGTGTAGTAGATAGGTAACTCTAGCTAAAATCAATATTCCGGAGTTCCGAGGGGTGTAAAACCTAGTTCGGAGAAACCTCGGATGCATATGAGAGGGGAACATGAGTATAAGGCTACAAAAGGGAAACTATCCAGCAGATAGGTAACACTAGATAATAACAAAATACCATATTGGAATCGATTTAAGAGGGTTCGGAATGCCCTGGCAAAGACACATCGTCGAACCCACATGCACCTAAGGGGCATGCAATTTCATGGGAAGATTTACGTGCGACCGAGCCAGACCGAGCTTTCCTACGTCGAACATAATGGTTTTGACCACGCGACCCCTTCGCCCATGTCTCGCCCATGCGTGAGCAAACAGGGGAACTCCCATCGGCGCCGCCTCCTCCCCCCTCTCCTCACCTTCCCCTCGTCGCTGCGCTGTCAGGGCGGGCCACCGGGCCTTGCCTGTGCGTTGTTGGCACCGGCGGTGGCGGCTTGATACTGTAGATGTGGTGCATATCTATAGTAAACGTTGGCCCTTTTTCCAAGACAATTCGGTGTCTTACCCTTTCACGATTCCACCGTCTATCCGATGTTTCTCGGCGCTTTCTCGGCACCTCTAACCGAATCCCGAGAAAAACAGAGCTTCTGCCTCTCTATTGCCACAATACACCTGCCCCACGCCCCTCAAGACGCCTCCATGGCTCATGGAACTGCCACCGACATCCCTTTTCCGAGCTGCCGATCATTGCCTAAGACTAGGACTAGTCGGGAAAAAATATTATTGCCACGTCCACAATCTGAACACCACAATCCGATTGCACAACATACCCAACGTGATGCACATGAAAAACTTTGCGTAAGCCATCTATATTAATAGCAAAAAATACCAAAGCATCCATTATCAAATGCATTATCCAACAAATTTTGACAAATTACATAATTATTAGAATAACTATTAGACATAATTACGACAAGCAAACTAGCAAAATTCTTTCAACACAACAATATCACTCACATATATTGCAAATTCTTTCAACACAACAATATCAATCTACATTACAAACACCAATCAATCTACATTACAAACACCAATCAACCTAATACTACAAATTTGTGGAAATTTGGGGGAGAGCGAGAGAGGGAAGGGCGCGCGGGCCGGGAGACATACCCGAGGAAGGGGACAGGGGAGAGGCCGGAGGAGGTGCGACCGGAGGAGCGGAGGTGCATCCGTAGGAAAGAAGGTGCGGCCGGAGGAGCGGAGGCCGGAGGAGGGGCGGCCGGAGGGGCACGCGAGAGGAGGAGCCGCTACATGAGCGCGGGCAGTGGCGCGGAGGAGGCCACACGGGAGCGCGGTGGCCAGACGGAGGCAGAGGTGTTGACGACAACGGAGGGCGCGGGCAGCCTGGCGGCGTCGTCGATGAAACAGAGAAGCAGAGAAGAAGAAGAGAAGTTATAAAGGGAGGAGATACGTCCGGTTGGTGGTTCAACCGGGACTAAAAGATACGTCCGGTTGGAGCCACCAACCGACTTATACTCAATTTTTAGCGGTGAAGGGCGCTAGAGGGTCTTTAGTCGGTTGGTGGCTCCAACCGGACATATTCTCGCTTTCAAAATTTTTCGTATTTTCTATCTATTCCTTTTATTCTTTATTTTGTGGTTTAAATTTGTAATGTTTTTAAATGATAATTACTTTGGAATTTAGAAAAACTTTAAACATCAAAAGTGTTTGAATTTGAATAACTAATTCAAAACCATTTTCTGTTTTGAAAAATAATTAATGTAACCATTTAAACTATGAACCATTTAAAATTAATAATGAAATAACTTATATTTTTTAAATATTAATTTGGAATTTAGAAAAACTTTAAACATAAAAAGTGTATGGATTTAAATAAATAATCCAAAACCATTTTCTATTTTTAAAAAATAATTAATGTAGCCATTTAAAATTAAAAATGAATTAACTTATATTTTTTAAATATTAATTTGGAATTGAGAAAAACTTTAAACATAAAAAGTGTATGGATTTGAATAAATAATCCCAAACCATTTTCTATTTTTAAAAAATAATTAATGTAACCATTTAAAATTAAAAATGAATTAACTTATATTTTTTAAATATTAATTTGGAATTTAGAAAAACTTTAAACATAAAAAGTGTTTGGATTTGAATAAATAATTCAAAACCATTTTCTGTTTTAAAAAATAATTAATTTAACCATTTAAAATTTGAACCATTTACAATTAAAAATGAATTAACTTATAAGTAATTCAAAACTATTTTCTGTTTTTAATGGGCGGAAAAAAGAGGACGGAAAATAATGGACGGAAAGAAAATTTGATTAGGATAGAACTGTAATTAAAGTACATAACACAACTAACACAAAGTTACATAGAAGAACTGAAAATTAAGATACATGGCCAGATTAAGCCACAATCGGCCGAACTTGTTTTGCAATGTTGGAATAATTCACCATGCTCCCGCCACACTGTAATACTCGCCATCGTAGTCGCCGTATTACCGCCACGTCGTCGCTATCATCGTCGGGGTCGCCGTAGTTGAACCTTGAAGGTTGAGTACGAGTGGGCTGGACTTGAGGGTAGCGCAGGCGGGGGCTAGAGTCGACGGTCGTGTCGTAGGCCATGACGCTCTGGAGAGTCCGGCCGCGCCACCATAGCCGACGGCCGGCCTCGTTGAAGTTCGGAGGAGGTGGGCCCTCCTCCTCGTGCCTGGCGAGTGCCCTCTCACGCCGATCCACGAAGAAGGCTTCCCAAGTCAGGAAATAGTCGGGATGCCATCTGGGATTCCTCCGCTGCTCTGGCATGAGCTCGAAGTAGTAGTGGTTCGTGATGGCCATCCAACGCGCCACACCTAGAGGGACAGGAGGAACAAGACGCCTCGGCTCAAGATCCAAGCCGACGGGGATACAAGAGTCTGACGAAGGGTAGTTAGAGGCGCAATGACAATGGAAGCCAACCCTACATATATATATATAGTCAAGAACTGGCGGGAAGAACTGAGGGGAAGAACTGGCGGGAAAAAATGGCGGCAAGACAAATGGCGGGAAAAATGGCGTGTCGACATTATGTCATGCGAAATTACCTTGTCCCGGATGGTGTCACCAACCGGGACTAAAGATGAAAAATGGCGCGTCCACACACATGCATAATATGGGCACAACATCATAAACTATGCCGTGATTCAGCACATAACATCGGTCATTTGGACCGAAAGCCATGAAACCTCGAACATGATAGGTCATTTTGTGAAGGTTTTTTTGAAACATGATCAATATACGAAGTCTGGTATTTTTCTTTTCAACTATGTAACATAATATGACGCCACGCGAAGGATTTTAATTGTTCGGATTTTTTTTGAATTTATTATGCCCGTTTTGAATTATATGAATTTCTAACTATGGTCGAACCGGTGTGCATGAAGATAGGAGACGAGCATCGTTAGAACTTGCATTGGATCTCTGAAGAAACCACATATTGCGAGTCTAAAAATGATTTTTTCAAAATATCACGGGCGATAGATCATGTACCTGTAGTACAAACCGGACCCACTTCCTACCGATTCGGCAGACATTTGTCCTTTTTACCCGGGATGGACGAAAAGGTTTGAGATGTACCGGTTGGGAGATAGTCCATGTAAGGTGGTCTAGTATTTTAGGAAAATGGGACGGTAGCATTCTGAAACGGCATTTTGGTGGTTACTTCAAAAAACGACCCGTTTTTTGCGCTCGGAAAATGGAAAAGGGCTTTTCCGTGCGACAAAAAGGAAAACTTCCTCCTGCAACATTGTTCTCCATACCAATGTCCACACATGCATAATATGGGCACAACATCACAAACTATGTCGTGATTCATCACATAACTTCCTGCGCAGACATTTGTCCTTTTACCCGGATGGACGATTTCATAAGCCGGGCCAGCAAAGACTAATGATAGGGGTGAGTGTCGACATTATGTCGTGCGGCGTGTACCTTGTCCCGGATGGTGTCACCAACCGGGACTAAAGATCAACCTGTAGTCCCGGTTGGAGACACCAACCAGGACAAAACACGAGTCAGCACTAATGATAGGGGTGAGTGTCCACATTATTTCTTAAGTTTCGACACTATGTCGAGTTGCTTGTACTATAAATAGGCATCCTTGCGAGTCCAGTCCTCCAGCCAGTTTTCTGGAGCAGGGACACCACTGCGGCCAGTTTCAGGGAGATGCCGACGGAGCCTAGTCCTCCGGCATCTCCGAGAAACTGGTTATAGAGGCACTCCTAATATGTGAAATTAGTTAGCTCCGAGGCGTATTGATCTAGTTAGAGAAGTTACAAGCTGCAAGATGGTTTTCGAGAGCAGGGACACCACTGCGGCCAGTTTCAGGGAGATGCCGACGGAGCCTAGTCCTCCAGCATCTCCGAGAAACTGGTCATAGAGGCACTCCCTAATATGTGAAATTAGTTAGCTCCGAGGCGTATTGATCTAGTTAGATAAGTTACAAGCTGCAAGATGGTTTTCGAGAGCAGGGACACCACTGCGGCTGTGAGGAGATGCCGAGCCCAGTCCTCCCATCTCCGAAATCGGTCATAGAGGCACTCCTAATATGTGAAATTAGTTAGCTCGAGGCGTATTGATCTAGTTAGAGAAGTTACAAGCTGCAAGATGGTTTTAGAGCAGGACAGACACGACCAGTTTCAGGGAGATGCCGCCGGATCCCAGTCCTCCGGCATCTCCAAGAAACTGGTAATAGAGGCACTCCCGGTCCAACCACAAAACGGGACTAACACTCAAGACATTTATTAATATTAAAAACTGAGACTACAAAACCGGGACTAAAGGCCACAAACCACGAAAGATATCCTTCGGTCAAGCCACAAACCGCGAAAGACATGAACTAGAGTTACATAATATGAGCATGAACTTCTTGGCATATGTCCTTCCTTATGATCGCTTCGGACGTAACCATGGAGCATCTTCTTTACTTAACGGAATGCTTGGGTCAGTTTTCACTACGAAGGGAGGAATTTCATCAAACTTATTATAATCTTCTGACATGTCTGTCTTGTCCTTGATTCCCATGATGTTTCTTTTCCCTGAAAGAACTATGTGACGCTTTGGCTCATCATATGATGTATTCGTTTGCATATCTTTTCTTTTTTTCGGTCTGCAGGACATGTCCTTCACATAGAAAACCTGAGACACATCATTGGCTAGGACGAATGGTTCATCTCTATAACCAAGATTGTTGAGATCCACTATTGTCATTCCGTACAACTGGTCTATCTTTACCCCTTCCCCATTCAGGTTGACCCATTTGCAGCGAAACAAAGGGACCTTAGAGAGACTCCATAGTCTAGTTCCCATATATCCTCTATGTAACCATAATATGTGTCCTTTTGTCCATTCTCGTCTATTGCATCAAAGCGGACACCACTATTTTGGTTGGTGCTCTTTTTATCTTGGGCGATCGTGTAGAATGTATTCCCATTTATCTCGTACCCTTGGAAATTCAATACAGTAGAAGATGGTGACGCAGCCAACAAGTATAGCTGATCTCCAACAGTGGTGTCATTCAAGAGATGTGTTCGCATCCAACCACCAAAAGACTTCATGTGTTCATCTGTAATCCATGATTCAGGCTTCCCCGGGTTTTTGGAGCGTACAATATTCTTGTGTTCCTCGATATATGGAGCTGCCAAGGTGGAATTATGTAGAACTGTGTAGTGTGCTTTAGTGAAAGAATCCCCGTCCCTACATATCATTGCTTTCTTTCCCAACGTGCCTTTTCCACTTAGTCTTCCCTTATGCCGCGAGTCAGAAACACCAATCGGCTTAAGGTCAGTAATAAAGTCAACACAAAACTCAATGACCTCCTCTGTTCCATATCCCTTGGAGATGCTTCCTTCTGGTCTAGCACGGTTATGACCATATTTCTTTAAGACTCTCATGAACCTCTCAAAGGGGAACATATTATGCAGAAATACCGGACCGAGAATGGCAATCTCTTCCACTAGATGAACCAGGAGATGCGTCATAATATTGAAGAAGGATGGTGGGAACACCAATTCAAAACTAACAATACATTGTACCACATCCTTCTGTAACCTTGGCAGAATATCTAGATTTATTACCTTCTGAGATATTGCATTGAGGAATGAACACAGCTTCACAATGGGTACTCCAACATTTTCCGGTAGAAGCCCCCTCAATGCAATCGGAAGCAACTGTGTCATAATCATGTGACAGTCATGAGAATTCAGGTTTTGGAACTTTTTCTCTGCCATATTTATTATCCCCTTTATATTAGATGAGAAGCCCGACGGCACCTTGATACTGTAAAGGACTTCAAAAATGATTTCCTTCTCTGCTTTGGTAAGAGCATAGTCACGACTTAAGTGACGCCTTTATCCGTCTTGTTATGTGTAAGCATGTTCTTTGGGTCTTTCATAATTTGTTGGTCCTCCTGCTTCGTGTGTATCTTTTGTCTTCCCATACACGCCTAGGAATCCTAGCAGTTCACGCAGAGATTCTTCGTCACGCATCACGTCGATTGAAGAGCGGACACAGGACTTTCCAATATGGCAGCTCCCAAAATATAGATTTCTTCTTCCACATGGGTGCGTGCCTGTAGCGATGTCGCTCGAATCGATTGACCGCCGACCCTTTCCAAAGATTACTTCTATGTCCTTGACCATACCAAATACATCATCACCAGAGGGACTTCAGCTTCTTCCGTGATCTACCTCACCTTTGAAATGCTTGCCTTTCTTTTGCTGTACGAATGATTCGGAAGAAATCGTCAATTCACCAGGTACACAACCTTCTTTCATTTATGCAAATATGTACCTTCGGTCTTATCTAAACAGTGGGTGCATGCATTATATCCCTTGTTTGTCTATCCTGAAAGGTTACTAAGAGCAGGACAATCATTGATGGTTACGAATAACAACCCTCAGAGATCAAATGGCTCTGCTTTGTTCTCATCCCACGACGCACACCTGGTTTGCCACAACCGTAAGAGTTCTTCAACTAATGGCCTAAGGTACACATCAATGTCGCGTCGGTTGCTTGGCCTTGGATGAGCACCGCATCATAATGAACTTACGCTTCATGCACAACCAAGGAGGCAGGTTGTAGATACATAGAGTCAAGGGCAGTCTGTGGATCGCAGCTCGCTTCCCCAAAAGGATTCATGCCATCCGTATTTAGACCAAACCATAAGTTCCTTGCGTCACCGCAAAGTCCGGGAAGTCTCTCTCGATTTTTCTCCACTGTGACCCATCGCAGGGTGTCTCAACTTCCCGCCTTTCTTAGTCTTCTTTGTGCCATCGCAACAACTTTGGCATGCTCTTTGTTTCGAACATGCGTTTCAACCTTGGTATTATAGGAGCATACCACATAACCTTAGCAGCACCCTCTTACGAGGGGCTCTCCTCAACATCACTAGGGTCATCTCGTCGATCTTATACCGCAACGCATTGCATACTGGCATTTATCTAAATTCTCATACTCCTTATCATGTAGAGGATGCGATCATTAATGCATGCATGTATCTTTTGCACATCTAATCCCAGAGGATGAGAGTCTTCTTTGCTTCAGGTAGGTACTCTCGGGAAGTTCGTTATGTTTTGGAAACTTCGCTTCATTATTTTCAGATCTTTTCAAATGAGGAGTCGGTTAGACCACACTCGCCTTCCATCGCAACAATTCTAGTGTGGTACCGAGCTTTACCGCCATCTTCACAATTTGGGTACAACAATTTCTTGTGATCTTCTAACATGCCCTCTAACTTCAACTTCTCATTTTCTGTTCATAGTCTTGCTTTGCATCGAAATGACCCTACCAAGTTCATCATGGCTCATCGATGCTGTTCTTCAACTCTTTCCTCTCCATTGTCTTCCATTGCAGTATCACTGTATTCAGGAAACATATGATTATAGTTGTTATCATCATCTTCTTCTTCACCATCTTCCATCATAACCCCTCTTTCCCCGTGCTTGGTCCTGCAATTATAGTTGGGCATGAAACCTTTCATAATCAGGTGGCCGCGAATGATTTTCGAGGAAGAGTACTCCTTGTTGTTCCGACATTGAACACATGGACAACGTATAAATCCATTCTCTTTGTTTGCCGTAGCCACATCGATAAATTTATCCACGCCTTTGATATACCCGGCTACGCGCCGGTCACCGTACATCCATTCCCGACCGTTCATCTGCATCATGTAAGTAAGTTTATCAAAAAACAGGACATCATAAATAGTGAAATAACCAATTCACACCGACACATCGTCGAACCCACATGCACCTAAGGGGCATGCAATTTCATGGGAAGATTTACGCGCGACCGAGCCAGACCGAGCTTTCCTACGTCGAACATAATGGTTTTGACCGCGCGACCCCTTCGCCCATGTCTCGCCCATGCGTGAGCGAATAGGGGAACTCCCATCGGCGCCGCCTCCTCCCCCCTCTCCTCACCTTCCCCTCGTCGCTGCGCTGTCAGTATGGGCCACTGTGCCTTGTTGCGCACGTATCGCGGTGGCGGCTTGATACTGTAGATGTGGTGCATATCTATAGTAAACGTTGGCCCTTTTTCCAAGACAATTCAGTGTCTTACCCTTTCACGATTCCACCGTCTATCCGATGTTTCTCGGCGCTTTCTCGGCACCTCTAACCGAATCCCGAGAAAAACAGAGCTTCTGCCTCTCTATTGCCACAATAAACCTGCCCCACCTGCGCCTCATGACGCGGAACTGCCACCGACATCCCCTTTTCTCAGCCGACCGCCGTCTAAGACTAGGACTAGTCGGGAAAAAATATTATTGCCACGTCCACAATCTGAACACCACAATCCGATTGCACAACATACCCAACGTGATGCACATAAAAACTTTGCGTAAGCCATCTATATTAATAGCAAAAAATACCAAAGCATCCATTATCAAATGCATTAACCAACAAATTTTGACAAATTACATAATTATTAGAATAACTATTAGACATAATTACGACAAGCAAACTAGAAAAATTCTTTCAACACAACAATATCACTCACATATATTGCAAATTCTTTCAACACAACAATATCAATCTACATTACAAACACCAATCAATCTACATTACAAACACCAATCAACCTAATACTACAAATTTGCGGAAATTTGGGGGAGAGCGAGAGAGGGAAGGGCGCGCGGGCCGGGAGACATACCCGAGGAAGGGGACAGGGGAGAGGCCGGAGGAGGTGCGACCGGAGGAGCGGAGGTGCATCCGTAGGAAAGAAGGTGGCCGAGGAGCGGAGGCGGAGGAGAGGCGGAGGGGCGCTGAGAGGAGGAGCTCTGAGCGCGCGGGCGGTGGCGGCCGAGGAGGAGCCGCCACGGGAGCGCGGCGGTGGCGCGGAGAGGTGAGGTGACAACGGAGGGCGCGGGCAGCTGCAAGGCGTCGATGAAACAGAGAAGCAGAGAAGAAGAAGAGAAGTTATAAAGGGGAGGGAGTATACGTCCCGGTTGGTGGTTCCAACCGGGACTAAAAGGGCATACGTCCCGGTTGGAGCCACCAACCGGGACTTATACTCCAATTTTTAGCAGCTGAAGGCTTGTGAGGTCTTTAGTCCCGGTTGGTGGCTCCAACCGGGACATATTCCCCTGTTTTCAAAATTTTTCAGGTATTTTCTATCTATTCCCGCCTTATTCTTTATTTTGTGGTTTAAATTTGTAATGTTTTTTAAATGATAATTACTTTGGAATTTAGAAAAACTTTAAACATCAAAAGTGTTTGAATTTGAATAACTAATTCAAAACCATTTTCTGTTTTGAAAAATAATTAATGTAACCATTTAAACTATGAACCATTTAAAATTAATAATGAAATAACTTATATTTTTTAAATATTAATTTGGAATTTAGAAAAACTTTAAACATAAAAAGTGTATGGATTTAAATAAATAATCCAAAACCATTTTCTATTTTTAAAAAATAATTAATGTAGCCATTTAAAATTAAAAATGAATTAACTTATATTTTTTAAATATTAATTTGGAATTTAGAAAAACTTTAAACATAAAAAGTGTATGGATTTGAATAAATAATCCAAAACCATTTTCTATTTTTAAAAAATAATTAATGTAACCATTTAAAATTAAAAATGAATTAACTTATATTTTTAAATATTAATTTGGAATTTAGAAAAACTTTAAAGATAAAAAGTGTTTGGATTTGAATAAATAATTCAAAACCATTTTCTGTTTTAAAAAATAATTAATTTAACCATTTAAAATTTGAACCATTTACAATTAAAAATGAATTAACTTATAAGTAATTCAAAACCATTTTCTGTTTTTAATGGGCGGAAAAAAGAGGACGGAAAATAATGGACGGAAAGAAAATTTGATTAGGATAGAACTGGAATTAAAGTACATAACACAACTAACACAAAGTTACATAGAAGAACTGAAAATTAAGATACATGGCCAGATTAAGCCACAATCGGCCGAACTTGTTTTGCAATGTTGGAATAATTCAGTCATGCTCCCGCCACACTGTAATACCGCCATTGTAGTCGTACTTCATGTCATTGCCGCTATCATCGTCGGGGTCGCCGTAGTTGAACCTTGAAGGTTGAGTACGAGTGGGCTGGACTTGAGGGTAGCGCAGGCGGGGGCTAGAGTCGACGGTCGTGTCGTAGGCCATGACGCTCTGGAGAGTCCGGCAGCGCCACCATAGCCGACGGCCGGCATCGTTGAGGTTCGGAGGAGGTGGGCCCTCCTCCTCGTGCCTGGCGAGTGCCCTCTCACGCCGATCCACGAAGAAGGCTTCCCAAGTCAGGAAATAGTCGGGATGCCATCTGGGATTCCTCCGCTGCTCTGGCATGAGCTCGAAGTAGTAGTGGTTCGTGATGGCCATCCAACGCGCCACACCTAGAGGGACAGGAGGAACCGGCACGCCTCCGGCGCTCAGCATCCAGCCGACGGGGACACAGTAGCCCGACGGGCAGGGGTAGTTAGAGGCGCAATGACAATGGAAGCCAACCCTACATATATATATAGTCAAGAACTGGCGGGAAGAACTGAGGGGAAGAACTGGCGGGAAAAAATGGCGGCAAGACAAATGGCGGGAAAAATGGCGTGTCGACATTATGTCATGCAGAGTGTACCTTGTCCCGGATGGTGTCACCAACCGGGACTAAAGATGAAAAATGGCGCGTCCACACACATGCATAATATGGGCACAACATCATAAACTATGCCGTGATTCAGCACATAACATCGGTCATTTGGACCGAAAGCCATGAAACCTCGAACATGATAGGTCAATTTGTGAAGGTTTTTTTGAAACATGATCAACATACGAAGTCTGATATTTTTCCTTTCAACTATGTAACATAATATGACGCCACGCGAAGGATTTTAATTGTTCGGATTTTTTTTGAATTTATTATGCCCGTTTTGAATTATATGAATTTCTAACTATGGTCGAACCGGTGTGCATGAAGATAGGAGACGAGCATCGTTAGAACTTGCATTGGATCTCTGAAGAAACCACATATTAAGTCTAAAATGATTTTTCAAAATATCACGGTGATAGATCATGTACCTGTAGTACAAACCGGACCCACTTCCTACCGATTCGGCAGACATTTGTCCTTTTTACCCGGGATGGACGAAAAGGTTTGAGATGTACCGGTTGGGAGATAGTACATGTAAGGTGGTCTAGTATTTTAGGAAAATGGGACGGTAGCATTCTGAAACGGCATTTTGGTGGTTACTTCAAAACGACCCGCTTTTGCGCTCGGAAAATGGAAAAGGGCTTTTCCGTGCGACAAAAAGGAAAACTTCCTCCTGCAACATTGTTCTCCATACCAATGTCCACACACATGCATAATATGGGCACAACATCACAAACTATGTCGTGATTCATCACATAACTTCCTGCCGATTCGGCAGACATTTGTCCTTTTTACCCGGGATGGACGATTTGGCGCAGTCAGCAAAGCACTAATGATAGGGGTGAGTGTCGACATTATGTCGTTCGGCGTGTACCTTGTCCCGGATGGTGTCACCAACCGGGACTAAAGATCAACCTGTAGTCCCGGTTGGAGACACCAACCAGGACAAAACACGAGTCAGCACTAATGATAGGGGTGAGTGTCCACATTATTTCTTAAGTTTCGACACTATGTCGAGTTGCTTGTACTATAAATAGGCATCCTTACGAGTCCAGTCCTCCAGCCAGTTTTCGGGAGCAGGGACACCACTGCGGCCAGTTTCAGGGAGATGCCGACGGAGCCTAGTCCTCCGGCATCTCCGAGAAACTGGTTATAGAGGCACTCCTAATATGTGAAATTAGTTAGCTCCGAGGCGTATTGATCTAGTTAGAGAAGTTACAAGATGCAAGATGGTTTTCGAGAGCAGGGACACCATCACGGCCAGGGAGATGCCGACGAGCCCGTCCTCCAAAGATCTCCGAGAACTGGTCATAGAGGCACTCCCTAATATGTGAAATTAGTTAGCTCCCAGGCGTATTGATCTAGTTAGATAAGTTACAAGCTGCAAGATGGTTTTCGAGCAGGGACACCACTACGGACAGTTTCAGGGAGATGCCGACGGAGCCCAGTCCTCCGGCATCTCCGAGAAACTGGTCATAGAGGCACTCCCTAATATGTGAAATTAGTTAGCTCCGAGGCGTATTGATCTAGTTAGAGAAGTTACAAGCTGCAAGATGGTTTTCGAGAGCAGGGACACCACTACGACCAGTTTCAGGAGATGCCGGATCGATCCCTCCGGCATCTCCAAGAAACTGGTAATAGAGGCACTCCCGGTCCAGCCACAGAACGGGACTAACACTCAAGACATTTATTAATATTAAAAACTGAGACTACAAAACCGGGACTAAAGGCCACAAACCACGAAAGATATCCTTCGGTCAAGCCACAAACCGCGAAAGACATGAACTAGATTTACATAATATGAGCATGAACTTCTTGGCATATGTCCTTCCTTATGATCGCTTCGGACGTAACCATGGAGCATCTTCTTTACTTAACGGAATGCTTGGGTCAGTTTTCACTACGAAGGGAGGAATTTCATCAAACTTATTATAATCTTCTGACATGTCTGTCTTGTCCTTGATTCCCACGATGTTTCTTTTCCCTGAAAGAACTATGTGACGCTTTGGCTCATCATATGATGTATTCGTTTGCATATCTTTTCTTTTTTTTTGTCCGAGGACATGTCCTTCACATAGAAAACACGAGACACATCATTGGCTAGGACGAATGGTTCATCTCTATAACCAAGATTGTTGAGATCCACTATTGTCATTCCGCATAACTGGTCTATCTTTACCCCTTCCCCATTCAGGTTGACCCATTTGCGCGTAAACAAAGGGACCTTAGAAGAGACTCCATAGTCTAGTTCCCATATATCCTCTATGTAACCATAATATGTGTCCTTTTGTCCATTCTCGTCTATTGCATCAAAGCGGACACCACTATTTTGGTTGGTGCTCTTTTATCTTGGGCGATCGTGTAGAATGTATTCCCATTTATCTCGTACTTTGGAAATTCAATACAAGAGAAGATGGTGACGCGCCAACAAGTATAGTGATCTCCAACAAGGTGTCATTCAAAGATGTGTTCGCATCCAACCACAAAGACTTCATGTGTTCATCTGTAATCCATGATTCAAGCTTCCCGGTTTTGAGCGTACAATATTCTTGTGTTCCTCGATATCTGATTCCAAGGTGGAATTATGTAGAACTGTAGTGTGCTTTAGTGAAAGAATCCCGTCCCTACATATCATTGCTTTCTTTCCCAGCGTGTTTTTCCACTTAGTCTTCCCTTATGCAAGTCGAAACACCAATCGGCTTAAGGTCAGTAATAAAGTCAACACAAAACTCAATGACCTCCTCTGTTCCATATCCCTTGGAGATGCTTCCTTCTGGTCTAGCACGGTTATGACCATATTTCTTTAAGACTCCCATGAACCTCTCAAAGGGGAACATATTGTGCAGAAATACCGGACCGAGAATGGCAATCTCTTCCACTAGATGAACCAGGAGATGCGTCATAATATTGAAGAAGGATGGTGGGAACACCAATTCAAAACTAACAATACATTGTACCACATCATTCTGTAACCTTGGCAGAATATCTGGATTGATTACCTTCTGAGATATTGCATTGAGGAATGAACACAGCTTCACAATGGGTACTCGAACATTTTCCGGTAGAAGCCCCCTCAATGCAATCGGAAGCAACTGTGTCATAATCATGTGACAGTCATGAGAATTCAGGTTTTGGAACTTTTTCTCTGCCATATTTATTATCCCCTTTATATTAGATGAGAAGCCCGACGACACCTTGATACTGTAAAGGACTTCAAAAAAGATTTCCTTCTCTGCTTTGGTAAGAGCATAGCTGGCACGACTTAAGTGACGCCCTTTATCCGTCTTGTTATGTGTAAGCATGTTCTTTGGGTCTTTCATAATTTGTTGGTCCTCCTGCAGTGTGTATCTTTTGTCTTCCCATACACGCCTAGGAATCCTAGCAGGTTCACGCAGAGATTCTTCGTCACGTGCATCACGTCGATTGAAGAGCGGACACGCAGGACTTTCCAATATGGCAGCTCCCAAAATATAGATTTCTTCTTCCACATGGGTGCGTGCCCTGTAGCGATGTCGTTCAGAACTGATTGACCGCCGGGACCCTTTCCAAAGATTACTTCTATGTCCTTGACCATACCAAATACATCATCACTAGCAGGGACTTCAGGCTTCTTCCGGTGATCTACCTCACCTTTGAAATGCTTGCCTTTCTTTTTTACAGGATGATTGGTCGGAAGAAATCGTCGATTCGCCAGGTACACAACCTTCTTTTATTTATGCAAATATGTACCTTCGGTCTTATCTAAATAGTGGGTGCATGCATTATATCCCTTGTTTGTCTGTCCTGAAAGGTTACTAAGAGCAGGACAATCATTGATGGTTACGAATAACAACCCTCATAGATCAAATGGCTCCTGTTTGTTCTCATCCCACGCACGTACACCTGGTTTTCCCCACAACTGTAAGAGTTCTTCAACTAATGGCCTAAGGTACACATCAATGTCGTTGCCCGGTTGCTTCGGGCCTTGGATGAGCACTAGCATCGTAATGAACTTACGCTTCATGCACAACCAAGGAGGCAGGTTGTAGATACATAGAGTAACGGGCCAGGTGCTGTGACTGCAGCTCTGCTCCCCAAAAGGATTCATGCCATCCGTACTTAGACCAAACCATAAGTTCCTTGCGTCACCTGCAAAGTCTGGGAAGTCTCTCTCGATTTTTCTCCACTGTGACCCATCAGCAGGGTGTCTCAACTTCCCGTCTTTCTTATAGTCTTCTTTGTGCCATCGCAACAACCTGGCATGCTCTTTGTTTCTGAACATGCGTTTCAACCTTGGTATTATAGGATCATACCACATAACCTTAGCAGGCACCCTCTTTTGGAGGGGCTCTCCCTCAAAATCACTAGGGTCATCTCGTCTGATCTTATACCGCAACGTATTGCATACCAGGCATTTATCTAAATTCTCATACTCCTTACCGCGGTAGAGGATGCAGTCATTAATGCATGCATGTATATTTTGCACATCTAATCCCAGAGGACAGAGAGTCTTCTTTGCTTCGTAGGTACTCTCGGGAAGTTCGTTATGTTTTGGAAACTTCGGCTTCATTATTTTCAGCATCTTTTCAAATGAGGAGTCAGTTAGACCACACTCTGCCTTCCATCGCAACAATTCTAATGTGGTACCGAGCTTTGCGCTGCCATCTTCACAATTTGGGTACAACAATTTCTTGTGATCTTCTAACATGCCCTCTAACTTCAACTTCTCATTTTCTGTTTCACAGTCTTGCTTTGCATCAGAAATGACCCTACCAAGTTCATCAGCCGGCTCATCTGATGCCCGTTCTTCAACTCTTTCCTCTCCATTGTCTTCCATTGCAGTATCACTGTATTCAGGAAACATATGATTATAGTTGTTATCATCATCTTCTTCTTCACCATCTTCCATCATAACCCCTCTTTCCCCGTGCTTGGTCCATCAATTATAGTTAGGCATGAAACCTTTCATAATCAGGTGGCCGCGAATGATTTTCGAGGAAGAGTACTCCTTGTTGTTCCGACATTGAACACATGGACAACGTATAAATCCATTCTCTTTGTTTGCCGTAGCCACATCGATAAATTTATCCACGCCTTTGATATACCCGGCTACGCGTCGGTCACCGTACATCCATTCCCGACCGTTCATCTGCATCATGTAAGTAAGTTTATCAAAAAACAGGACATCATTAATAGTGAAATAACCAATTCACACCGACACATGAATTGTATCAATGACCTAGAAAAGATAAGATTGCTAACCTCGATCGAGGGAAATAAAGAGGAGAAAGCTCAAGTGCGTCTTGGACACCTTCTATATTTTTGTTCTATGAAAAATTCAACGGGATTATTCACTCAAACATTTCATCAAACACCTTTAATGCATGCATAGAAGAGAAAAAACTAGCACACCCCTCACACCTTCCACCATTCGAAAAACAGAGTGGAGGCAGAGGGGGCTGGGGCGTTGCATTTATAGAGGGCAGGAGAATACGCCGCGGTTGGAGCCAGCAACCGGGACTAAAGGTGCGTGCCATGCCACGTGGCTGTGGCCAAACCTTTAGTCCCGGTTGGTGGCTCCAACCGGGACGTATTCCCCCTTACCAACTGGGACGCATGCCCCCTGGCCCCGTGCCCGCTCCAACCGGGACGCGTGCCAGCATTAGTCCCGGTTGGTGGCGCAACCGGGACTAATGCTCTGAGGGGTCGTGAACGGATGGCCCTTTTTCCACTAGTGGGAAGTGGCGTTTGATGTCATCAAAGTACTCATCCGGTGATGGTGATTAACATGATATCATGGTCGAAGGATTAGGTTACTATGTATCTAAAAGCTTGTAGGAAAATGAATCTAATGACTTGATCTTATGTTATGCTTACTTTGGGTGTGTGGCCATCACATCAGTCTCCTAATGATATGACCTTGTTATTAATAACATCCAATGTCCATGATCAGGAAACCATGATCATCTACTAATCAACAAGCTAGCTTAACAATAGGTTTACTAGGGACTTTTATATGTTTACAAAACACACAATTATTAATGTTTCCTGTTAATACAATTATAGCATGGGATGTAAACATTTATCATAAACACAAAGATATAATAATAACCACTTTATTATTTCCTCTTGGGTATATCTCCTATAGCTACGACATCATGTAACGCCTTCGAGCCTCGGATACCTCCGAGTGTGTCCTAGGAAGAACAGTAACTTCGCAAGAAGGAGTACAAACTACGGCCCCGATAGGAAGCATAGTGCTTCCATGGTGACGGCTGCCTCGTTAAATAACGCTCGGTCCACCCTTTTTTCGCAGGGAAGGGACATGTGATATCGCTGTGGAAGGCTCCCCGAGTTTCCATTTTGGTGAAAGAGGTTAAAGCATAGAGCGTCGGATGAAGACAAGAGAAATGGACAAAGGACGCTTTAAAGGATTACATAGTGGAGCACGGCGAGCTGGACCAAGTCAACGTAATGTAGTGTCCTAGACCGGGATCTCGAGGAGAGGCCATGTGGACGCCCTTCCCGCCCAAGGGCTGGGGGAAGAGGCCCGACGCCGCCCTATAAAAGGGACCCTTCTCCTACCTTAGAAAGGATTGATCCCCTGCAATCTAAACCCTAGACATTCAGCCTCCATTGTATCCTCGCAAAGCCAAGCGAGCAATACAACAAAGGAGTAGGGGATTTACCTCGTCACATGGGTCCCAAACCTGGGTAAAAAAACCCCGTGTCATCTCTTTTTCATGGTTCCTGCTCCGCCATCGCCACCATTGCCGAGGTTCCTTGGGAACGCGTGTTCAGAACACTCTCGAACCAAGGGATCTTTGGACCCTAGTTCCTTCACCTGATTAGGCATATGCAAATACATACCCCTTGCATATGTAAACAAAGGACTTATATGCCAGTTTTGGCATACACACATAAGTTAAAATCAGCATGGGCTTAACCTTCAGAAGTAGAATTCCAGCTATGAATAAGTTTCCAACGTAGGAAGTTCACACATAAAAAGCAGATTAATCACCTAAATGCATGACATAGGTGTCCACAACACATCCATTTAGGATCACCATAGATAGAGGACTATATGACATCCCAGAGATCACAACTAACTATTCTATCTCAGACTAAACACACACACACACACACACACACTAGTTCAGAGAGAGATCTATGAGGCAGAAGAAGGAAGAGGAAAAGGAACTTGAAGAACACTTCAAGAGCTAGAGGAAGAAGAAGGATAAGCTACTGCATATCTTGATCAAGCAATCCTAGGAAACTACAAAGGTTTTAGCTTAGAAACTTTTAGATGGGTAGAATTATAATTAGGGGAAATGGTAGAATAGTAGCAGTATCCTTAATAGTTATAACCAATAGATCATGTGTGATAACGATCTTGTTGCTAGGAAGAAATCACAAGCACATGCATTGGATTATAGTATGCGTACACTCACTTAAGAGGCATCAAAGATCATAAGAAAATGCCTATATCCTATGCACAACCATTAAACCTTGATTTAAAAAACTGATTGGTTAAATTGAGTGAGATTATCAAGAACAGAAAGGAAATGAACAAAGATTAACTAAACAGTAACAATGCCAATTGTCAATTGATCCATGAAATGAAATCATGAGCATCATCCTCTTCATCCCCTAGGAAATATGAGTCCAGAGGATGAAGACTATCAATTACATCTCAAGAATGTGTCTACATAATGAGACAAACCCTAGATTCAGAATATAAGCTAATTATCAAACCTAATTGAACTATAGATTCTAATTCTAAATAGGGGAAGTATTATAGAATAACTAAGAAACCTAAAACTCACTTGAGTTATGGATTTTAACTGAAAACTAATAGAAAATTACAATCTAATAAATATAAGAACTTAGATTATAATTAACAAGATAATTAGGGTATTGATCATGCAAATGAAAGGATCAGTACACTATTAACCATAGCAACCCGACACCACCTTAAACCATAAATAGAAGATCATGCTTAGACACAAAGATCTCCAAACAGTAACACCTGACTAAGTAACCTTGGCAGGAAACCGAAAAAATGAACTCTGTAAAACATCTAAGCATAAAGTATCAAGAAAGAGAACCCTAGAACCATCTAGAACACCATAGAAGCTACCAGGAATCCTAGAATTGAAATTTGAGGTAGAATAGTAGAAGAAGAACCCTTGAAGTTGGGGAAATCCCCAAATTACCATCTACCAGAGATTGTTGTACAAATAAAATAGAGAGGAGAGGGATTACCTCAAAAAGTGGAACCCAACTCACCACTAATTAAGAAGAGGAATTAAAGTAGGAATGGTAGTAGAGGGCGACACTGGAAGTACCCCTTAGGGGGCATCTCAACCTGCACCTAACGTAGTAGCTAGACGAGACAACATAGACACCACTAGGAACCATGTCAACGTCGAGGAGAACATCGAACTTGCGCTAGAGAACCACCGTGATGCCTTCACCGAAACCCTAGATCGGGTCAAGGGTTGCACGCGAGTGATTGGAGGCAAAAACAATGAATCTGTGCAGTTGATGACCCACAAGTATTGGGGATCGCAATAATCTTTGTGGGTAGTATTACCCAATTTATTGATTCGACACAAGGGGATCCAAAGAATACTTGCAAGCCTTAACAACTGAGTTGTCAATTCAGCTGCACCTGGAAATATTTCTTGCTCACAGAAGTTTATTAGTAGCAACAGTTTGTAGTAGCAACAACAAAGCAACACTAGCAGCAAAACAAGAGCAACAGTAATAGTAATAGTAAATAGTGGGATTCGAGTGCGGTAGGCATATGGATGGATGGACGGGCGTTGCATGGACAAGTCTAAACATGTAACTTCAAGATCTAGGGCATTGTAGATAAATAAGAACAAGCATCCAAGTACTAAACAATCATAGGCATGTGCTCCATATATATACATGCGTGCTCGCAATGAGAACTTGCACAACATCTTCTATCTAGCCAGCCCGTGGCAGCGGGGCCTCTAGGGAACTACTAGCAATTAAGGTGCTCCTTTTAATAGAGCACCGGAGCGAAGCATTAACACTCCGTGAACACATGTGATCCTCACACCACAGCCATCCCCTCCGGTTGTCCCAATTTCTGTCACTTCAGGGCCTTTGGATCCGGACAATGATATATGTACACAACTTGCAGATAAGATCACAAACAATACTATCAGAATGATTCAATAATAAGTTCAGATCTGAGATACTAGGCACAACAAGTTGCAACAAAGTAAAATAGCACTAATAGAGATACTAGGCACTATTCCCTAACAATCTTATTCTATTACATGATAGAACTCATCCAATCCCTACCATCCCCATAGCCTACAGCGGGGGATTACTCACTCATGGATGAGGGAAACATTGATGGTTGATGGAGAGGCTTTGGTGATGATGTTGATGGCGACGATCCTCCCCAAATTCCATGTCCCGGCAAGGTGCCAGAACGGAGTTTCTGGATCCGAATCACGGCTTCTCGTGGTGGCGGCGCAACGGAACTCTTTCTGTAAAAACGTCGAACCCCCCTCGATTTTTAGGTCAAGGGGCAACTTATAGGCAAAGAGGGAGCCCGAGGGGGTGCCTGGGGTGGACGCACGCCCCTACGCGCGGGCTAGGCCCACCCGCACCTGGCAGGGGTGTGGGACCCCCAGGACTCCACTCCGTCTCGTCTTCTGGCGAAATATAATTTTTGGCATATTTTCCGGGATTTTTCCTGATAGTTGATTTTCTGCACAAAAACTAGACACCAAGGTAATTCTGCTGAAAACAGCGTCAGTCCATGTTAGTTGTATCCAAATCATACAAGTGTAGAGGAGAAACAATAGCAAAAGTGTTCGGGAAAGTAGATACGTTTTGGACGTATCAACTCCCCCAAGCTTAGCTTAGTGCTTGTCCTTGAGCAATTCAGTTGAAAACTGAGTGCGATAAAAGAACTTTCACGAACACATTTGCTTCATACAATTTATATATTCTCAGCACAGGAGTATATGCTTAAACCATTCATAATAAGAAGTATGCAACCAAGTCTACTCAATAGTCATTTCAGGCTATGAAGAGAAACCAACTCAATAATAATAAGTAGCATGGAATATAAACATAAGCAACATTGCAATGCTCATAGTAAGGTATGATAGAGTGGTATATCGCTTGACTTTGTTTGTGGAGCACAATATAAATGCCAAGGCACCTCTGAAGTTCAAGTGAAGACTACAGGTAAAAATGTCAGAGATACAAGCATCAAACTCATGCCATAATTAACCAAGTTTTGAGACAAACACAAGAATGACAACTATGCTCTCAAGAAGGTGCTCATAGAATTAGTGGTGACTCAACAAGGAAGTGAAAAGGTTTTGAAGTTTGAAAGGATTCCAAATGCTGAAAGGAAAGTACTCATTAGCTTTGAGCTCTCATTGACCCTATCATAGGCATCTTCATATGGTTACGGTGAAAGTGAGGTCCAATATGAGTTATATGCTTGATAGACTATAAACTGGAAATTCCAAGTCCCTTGATTATGAGGGCCACTCCGCATGCTACTCACCTTTGGTTACCTGCAAGTTCTTGTCATTGTATATACATGCATATCATAGAGAACTGCCAATAGGGTACCCCTTGCACATGATATAGGAGCCATCCCGTGATCAAAATGACAAAGCAAGCAGACAATGAGCATGTCAGCAATCTTTTTATTTGCTATGTGCATAGATTTTTATTGAGGATGCTTCACAGAATGCTCATTATGGTGATGTTGCAAGTTTCCACCATGATTAGGCATGGCTTAGGCTAGTGGCCCAGGAGTTTCTCTAACACATATATATACTCCATGAACTTACAAGATCCCCTTTTATTTCACACCGACGACATCCGCAAACAAAAGAGCAAGGTATCAACTGGATAAAAATATCCAAAAAGTGTGGAAAGCGTTCCCCGTGACATCACAATTCTGCTAACTCCCAACCTATAATTTGCAAGCATATAACTTTCATGGACAGGTCACAATGGTTCAGGATTATTAAGTGCAAGGAATAAAGTGTGCCTTCAAGTTCGTGAGAGCTTTACTAACTAACTTTCTCAAAATAGACAAACATTTTATCTGGAAGAAAACAAGGAATATAGAATATGCACTGAAATAGCGAATGATGCTAATAGGTAGGTATGGTGGACACAGTTGGCAATATTGGTTTTGGGGAGTTGGAAGCACAAGTAGAGCTCATACTCAGTGCAAGTGAAGGCTAGCAATAGAGAGGGAGCGACAAATGATAGAGGAATAACTGTCGTAATCATGCTTGCAACAAAACATGACTAATTATGGCATGAAAGTGATACAAGAATTCCGAGGCAAAATAAATCATCAAGGCTTACTGACTATTGTTTAGTCATATGCATGCGCGAGCATGTGCTAATTCGATTCACATGAAACATTTAGAGGAGGATACCACAATATCATACCAAAATATGAATAAAACAATGTAGGCAAACATTCATATGAAATGCTACAAACTATTAGCAAGCTGGAGGTAATCACATACAAGCAATAACTACTAAGCATCCATCAGTAACATACTCCTTACAATGAACAGACTAAGCATGCTCACAATGATGAGTATATGTTAAAAAATGAAAAACAAATGGAGTTCGTTACCATGCTCTAACCACACCTCAAGTTGTATTAATCTTCATTATTGCCCTTCACTTGCGTGACTTGAATATTAACATGAAAACAAAATCCACTGAGGATGGCTGGACCCTGCAAAGAACTCACAAAACCAAAGAAGAACAACAAATATTTTTGGTGCTTTTGATTTTTTAAATCAAGCAAGCAAAGTAAAAAACAAACAAAGCAAAAACAAAACAAGAAAAGAAAACAAAGCAAAATCTTTTTGTATTTTTCTTTAAGGCTAACCAAAGCTAAAAGCAAAGAAACAAACCAAGCGAAACAACGAAAATATTTTTGGTATTTTTGAGAAAGCAGCAACAAAAACCGAAAAGAAAGCGAAACAATGGATATACAAAGAACCGATCGAACATGATGAATAGATGAGTGTGATGTCGGTATACCTCCCCCCAAGATTAGGATTTTGTCCTAAGTGGGGCTCAATAGTGATGGGGATATGCCGACCAGGGTATACCCAGCAGGACGTTTCCTATTGGCCCAAGCTGCCAGCGAGTGGGCCTGCAGGACCGCGACTGGATCGAGATTTGGCAAAGACCGAGGTGACTAGAAGCTGGAGGCCAAGAAGCATAGCTAAGCCCAGTCGGATTAGGTCAAGAACCCGCCGAATCCTTAACTAATTCGGTTGTAGATCTGTAAACCCTAGCGAGCTGAGCCTATATAAACCTCCCTAGGGTACGCATAGAGGACACATTCCATCATACACCCCAGCTACTCTCCGCCTAGTCGTTGAGCTCGCCCTTGTACTCTCTCCATAATACAATCTAGAAGGAGTAGGTCTTTACCCTCCGGGGGGCCGAACCTGGGTAAAACCTTGTATCTCCGCCCTCATCTCGCACCGCAGATGGCTGGCCTCCATTGCCCTTCGTTCTACTACTCGCTGCCAATTGCAGCATCTACCGTGGCCATTCCCATGACAAATAGCGCTGGTAGTAACCCCAAGCTGGTGGGTCATCATAGGAATGATCATAGTCAGGCGCTTGCGATGAAGAAGAAGACGCGCCCCAATCAAATGAGGACTGCTGGTATGAAGACTCTCCCAAGTTGGAGGGCTGCTGGTATGAAGACTCTCCCACCGTGGGGCCTGGACGGTCTGGACAATGTTCTGCGGCGAGATCCAATATACCCATCAATGAGACGATCACCACCGGCCGCATGATCGCGATCAGCGAGATCCTACAAATCTTGCCGTGAAGCTACGTCCCGGCGGCGCGACCCGTCACGCACAGCGTGATCATGCCGGTCGGCACGATCAGCCTCTTCGTCGGCTTCACCGACGTCATCATCTTGGAGGACTCGGCTCGCATCCGCGAGTCGCCACCACGCGACCGGCTCTCTGAGAGTCAGGTCCGCACCATCTACCGTCTCGCCTCCGAGTATGACTCGGCCAACAGCAACATGGCCGAAACCACCATGGTCGCGGACGACGCGGCCCTCAACGACGACGCCGACTCGGCGACCCCGGCATCGGCCGCCGGATCCATCGTCACCGCGTCACCCGCGGGCTCCATCGCCCAGTTCTCCAACGTGGGAGACTTCGAGGACCCCTCTATTCTTGGGATCTTCGACTTTGACTCCGGGTCGGAGAACTCCGGCGACCTCCACATCAGATCTGGCTGCAACGTCACGGCCTACATGGCGAATGGCACGGACACCCCGCCAGACCCCTTATCCACGCCGATCCCGCCGACTGCGATGGTGACGGAGGTCGAGGAACTCCGCATGTGGCTGGAGGAGGAAGTACGCAAGGAACAAGCTGAGCGCAAAAAATTTCGCCTCGAGCAGGTGACGGCGCAGGAGCTTTCGTGCTACCACCAACTCCGCATCAGGTCACGACTGAACCCCACCGTTTAGGGACGCGCCTTGAACTTCGACGATGAAAACGACCCTGTCCGCATAACCGAGCGCACGATCTTTCGAGAACGCACTGCTAGAAGGAAGCTCCCGGCAACCACCAGGCGCGACGACCAATGGCACATCACCACCACCACGCGGCCGCATGCCCCCCAAGATCAGCCAGGAATCCTGGTCTCCTCACGGGAGAGAGACGCGAATGGCCTCCCTCTATTCTCCACCCCGATGGACAATGTCGTTGCGAGCCGAGCCGCGGTCGACAGCATCACCGTGATCGGGGAAGGCGTCCTGCAAATCCAGTATGCCAAGGCCCTACTCGCCAAGGCCATCGAGCAAAAAAATGCGGGAGTTGACTCACAGGGTCGCATGTACTCCCATTCGTCAGGAAGGTGGAAAACACCCTCAACTTCCCACCACCCGAGCCCCTGCAGCTCCAACACCGACCCACACACGAGGCACTCTCCACCAACGATCCGCGATCGGCGAACAACTTCGTCGCCGCCAACGGGCAGCCAGTCGACGCGCGCACCCACATCATCAACAACCAGAGCTGGCGCGTACGCCAGCCCGACGACTTGAGGCATACCCTCACCAACCGCCGCGACGGTGAACCAAGGGGATCGCTGAGATGAGTCGGACCCTAGTGCTTCGGACCAATGATCTGAGGCGAAAGTGTGGCGCCCCGCAAAACCACTACCAGAAAATCGCGTTGATTTTGTGCATTGCATCATCATGACATCAGCATGCATCTAATTGATTAAAACTATTTTTGCTAAAAGACCTACTTTGTTTTCTATATTGATATCCTCCCCCTTTTTGTTCAAACCAAACCGTCGGTCCAGCCGGATCTTTTATTTATCTCACACTATTTACAAAATTTATTTTAAATAAAAGAAAAACCTAGACTAAAATATCTAATCCTAAAACCACCTAAATCTTTTCTACCCAACCCTATTTTTCTACCCAGCCCCCTCCACCTCACCCTGACCAATCCCCTCTCGCCACCTCACCGCTCATCTCTCCCCCACCCAATCAAACCCTGCCACCTCACCAAGCTGACCCACTCCCTTTCCCCTCTCTCTCTTCCCCGGCCCCACCACCTGCCTCTCCTCGCGTGGGCCACTCCCTAGTCCCCACCTGGCCGCGTCCCCGCACAAGCACACAACGCACGCCACTCACGCGCCCTCCCCCGCTCGTGGCCCCACTCCCTCACCCACCGCACACGCCACACACTCCCAACCGCCCCCTGCACCGATCCCCACACCCTCTCCTGGCCCCACCACGACCACCCGACGCGCCCCTGTCCTCTCCTTTGCGTCGCTCTCTCCCTCCCTTGTTGCAAAGACGCGCCTTGCCTCCTCCTCGCCACGCCGTGACCCTCCTCTCCGTCTTTGCTGTCCCCAGCTTCTCCTCACATGAGCCTTGAGTCGCCACTGCCGAGCTCCGTCTGCCTCCCAGACGCGAGCTCCTCTAGCCGCCTCATGAAGTTTCCCTGGCGCCGCTCTCGCCTTCCCTCTTCCTCGGCCGCAGAGCCGCCGCCTGTCCTCTCCTCGGTGTCCCGCCATCGGCGCCCCCTCGTTCCTCCTCCCCGGCCACCATGCCCGCCATCGAGGCCCACCTCTCCAGCGCGCCCCACCGCTCCTCCCCTCCCGGCTCTGCCCTGCACCGCCGCCGCCGGCGTCGCCCTCGACCTCCACCTTCCGCGACCCGCGGCCCTCGCCCTGGCCCGTCTCGGCACCTCCTCGTCCGCCGCCATCTGGACCCCTCCTCACCCTGCCTCCTCCCTGACGCGCACCTCCCCCCTGCACCGACCAACATCTTCGCGGCGCCCTGTCGCCTCCTCCACAGCCGCGCCCGCGACGCCCGTCCTGGGTGCCTTCCTGCACCACCTTCTGCCGAGCCTTGCTCCGGCTATGGCGCCCCTGAGCGCCGTCGCTTTCACCCCACCTCGCCACCATTGTTCCTGTAGCGCCACCAAGCTCTACTCCGTCGCCTCCCTCAGGTCATCTGCGACCGCCACCGCCATCCTCTCCCGGGTCTGCGTCCCCTGCATCGTCTCTACTCCGGCCGCCGCCATCGCGGTCAACTCCGTCCCCGTGTGCCATGCCCGCGAGCCCAACCTGTCCACGTTGGGCTCTTTCAAGTACCGGCCTCCCCAAGATCGACCATGTACAGATCCCCGTGGCGAAGTAAAAGTGCATTCGAAAACCCCGGCGCCGGACCCGAAAACCGAACCTCGACACGCCAAGTTCGCCGAGACCGACCCCGGCGCCCGAAGCCAAGAACCCCGACAAGAACCACGACACGGATACACCGAGTTCTCCATCGAGGACACCAAGGCCGTCGACATGGAACCGAAGGACGTCAAGCACTTCACCCCGGACGTCAAGTCCTACCCGACCCGAGGACCCGACAAGATCTTCGTGACGACAAGATCGGCACCGACCAGGGCGAGTCCGATGCGCCCCCCGACGCCAACCAAGTCCTTCTTCTCGGATGCGACAAGATCGACTTCCGTTGTCCGAGACCGATCTCGTCGAGCCGTTCTCCCGTCGAACCCTGAGACCCGACCCCGAACCCCTCGGAGCCCAAGTTCGCCGAACCCCAAAGTGTGACCCTCTTTTCCGTGACCTATATTTTATAAATAATATTACTTGTTGCATATAAAATTGCCATGCTTGCATACATATTGTCATGTGGTTTGGGGGCGTTATGCCGATTCACCTAAGTTAAATATGGAGTCTATATGCGGGATATCTTTGTCTTATTCCGGACTTCATTTAAATTGGTGTAGCGAACCGATGCCATGTTTTGTCATGTTAAGACAACAATTAAATGGCGGGTATCTAAACAACTAGAACCATATATTTAGTTGTCGGGACCCCCGGTTCCGCTTAATCTTGCCTAATTGCATCGCACCTTTGCCATGCCATGCATCATACATGCATCATGCCCGATCTTCTATCGTAGTATTAAATATCACATCCGGTGTTTCTTCTAGTGCTTTGCTTCTTCACGGACTAGGCCGTTGAGTTGATGTGAGCTTCGCCCCAATCTTCGGACGAACCTTCGGCAATGTTTTCAGGCGAGTACCTCCCCCTTTCTACCTATCTTACTTTTATAGTATTTATTCCCTCCTGTTGATCTATTGCTATCTGTGTTGCGTTGCTCTAGTTTTCGTACCCGTGTTATCCCTTGCAGCCTTATATTGCCTTGGACACCTCCTATTACCTGTTGTTTGGTAGATAGTTGGACCTGCGCGTCGTAGTCGCTTGCTCAAGTGCTGTTGCGTGTCGTCAAGTACCACAGTTGTTGGAGTATTGCCGTGTGTTTAAGGTTGGAGATGGTCATAACTTTAATTACTGTTTAATAACTAAAATTGAAGTAGGTAAATGCAGAGGCACAGGGGGCAATAGATGTTATTTGGTTATTAACCGTCCACTTGTGTTCCGTAGGACCCCGAGTACTTGATACCTGTTCCTTGAATATTCGCGCTATCCACATCCGGGAGGATTATAGGACCCCCCTAAGCCAGAGCTTGATTCATTCTTATTTCTTGGGGCCACAAACTAGTTTGAGGTTTTATTTACTATCCTGTACTTATGCCATGCCTTACTACTTTATTTACGATTGTGCGAGGAGCACCTGTACTGTTTAGGATCGGGACACGTTTTCGTGGTATCGACAAGCCCACCACACTTCGGTTCCCGGTCATTTACGGCCCACCCAAACCTTGGGTCCGTCGAGTCGGCTAACTTCGCTATGGTGTACTCAATGGGGTGGCCCCCTGAAATATTTCTGAATCTGGTGATTGCTTTGTCGTGAAGGCCTCGTTGGGTTTTGATTTGGTTTTTCCGAGGTTGATCGAGTGTGTGTTGCTATTTGTGCACCCCAGGTAAAACTTTCGAAAGTCGTGTCATGGTTATGGACGACTTGGAGCACAGTATCTCGATCATAGACAACTATAACTAAAGTAGTGCTATAAATTTGACTTTATAATGACTAGTAATCAGCTTCACTATAATGGAATGGCTAAATAAAATTGCCAACAATTGCTTGTTTGGGTTGACGTTTGCTACCATTGTATCTGACTAGTAAATATTGCAACTATAACGGAATGGATAAATAAAAGTACCAACAACTGCTGGGTTTTGGGATATCTCATGCTAATTGTATCTGACTAGTAAGTGTTGCAACCACAACGGAATGGTTAAATAAAAGTGCCCACTGCTTATTACATCAGGATGACTATCTATACCTGACTAGTAATTGCTGCAACGATAACTGAATAAATAAAACTGCCAACGGTGTGAGTTCCTCGGTTGACTTCCTCGATTGGTCTCGAGGGGGAAACACCAGGATGGGTATGCTTGGTGGTAGTATCAGGTTGGTTCCGAATAGGTCTTTCTTACCCCTCTCTGATAGCCGCTAGTTGTATCGAGTCTCTATAGGTTGTTTAGTGCATCTTTGCCGCTCGATCCACCATACCTATGTAGGCGAGGACCGCAATTCTAGCCTCGCTGTAATCGGCCTCGATCGACCGCTCTCTCATTTTCCTTTGCCCTTTGCCGGCACCCCTTTTGTTTAAGCAGGTTTTGAGATCGACGTTGTTAGCAGGGTTACCCTTCCGGCTTGGCCTGGGCAGGGTTATGGACGCCATTGGTTATTCTTCAGGGCTCTTAGCCCCATTTGCATCTTGTCCGTAGTCGGACACTCTATCGTTTTCAAGGTGATTTGGATCTTTGTTCTGTATATCTATATTCTTGACTCATGGAGTCGTGTTGTATATATATCTGTTCTGTGGGTCCCATCGAGGACTGTTGTGTAATGTTATTACTTCGTTTTCCACCCGCACGCAAGTGCCTGGTGGGCACCTTTGAATTGTTTCTATGCGGGTTTGGCGGGAAGCGCTGAAACTTGCATAGTGCCGATTCTGAGGGTGTTACAGAAAGATACTCGGCGAACTTTAAGGCACCGAAGGAGATCAAGAAGTATGACCCCTCGTACGACCTGTCCGTGTGGCTGGACACGTACCTCATGGCGATGGGAATCTCCGGCCACACCGACCTGCTTGCCGCTCCCTACCTCCCCCTGATGATTGAGGGAGCATGCTGACAATGGATCAACACCCTCCCCGCGGACAACATCAACATCTGGGAGGAAATGCACGACGCCTTCGTCAGGCACTTCGAGGGCTCCTACACCCGCGCCACCACCATCGAGGACCTGGAGCGATGCATCCAGGGACCCCGCGAGTCGACCCGCAGCTGGGTCCAACGGTGGCAAGACCTGTGGTTCAACGCGGCCGGAATCCACCCGGACACCGCGATCTACTGCTTCAAGACCTCGTGCTTCTACGAGCCCCTGGTCACCAAACTCAAGCAGGTATAAAAAACACTCGAAAACATACCGGACCTCCTCGAAATCGCCAAGTGGTACGTGGAGGAGGACCCAACCAATAAACCGACGACGAGTCGGGAAGGAATCGCCGCATGAGCGGCCACGACAACGGGAGACGACCCGAGCTACGATACAAAAGCACTCGCCTCACCGGCAAGCGCCGCGCTGACGGGCGAGTCGACTTCGTTGCCAACGCCGGGTATGCCCCACGCGAGCCCAAAAGCTTTCTCCGTGATGGAGGCCAACGCCGCGACAGCGACAACTACAAGGCGAAAACGAGGTTAGACCCCGCGACTCTCCTCAACCAGCACTGTGTGTTCCACAGCAGGGAGGGGAAACCCGCCACACATATGACCGCCGACTGCCACTCCCTGAGGGAGATCGAGAAGGCACGGCGCGCAAGGGAATAACCCGACAACCACCCGCCAAACGGCGGTAAATTCGGCAATGACGCCGGCTCGCTCCACACCTTCACCGGCTTCAACACAAAGCACGAGGAGAAGGTCATCTCCCGTGCTGTCACCGTCAACACAGTGTCCCATGTCGACATCCCCCAGTTCCTCAACTGGTCCGAGCAACAAATCACCTGGAGCCACGAGGACCACTCGCCACAGATCGAATATCCGGGCCGAGTCGCCTTGGTGGTCAAGTCCAAGGTGGGAGACTACTGGCTCCGCAAGACGCTGATGGACGGCTACAGCTCCATAAACTTCCTGTACTTGGACACATTTAGGCGACTACGACTCCCACAGTCGATGATCGAGACGACCTACACCACCTTCCACGGCATCGTCCTTAATCGAAAGGCATACCCGATCGGCAAGGTGACGCTGCCAGTCACCTTCGGCACACTAGAGAACTTCCGCACCGAGCGGATCGTCTTCGAGCTGGTGCCGTTCAACAGCCCCTACCACTGTGTCCTGGGGCGTCAGGCGTTCGCCAAATTCATGGCAGCGCCCCACTATGCGTACAACGCGATGAAACTCCCAGGCCATGTGGCGTCATCACTATCCATGGCGACTCCGACATGGCCGCAGAGTGCAAGGCCAAAGGAGCCGAGCTCACCGACGCCGTCATAGTGGCAGAAGCCAATCACGCGGAGGAGCTCGCCAGGTACACGAGCGTGGTCAACAATGACGACCCCACCATACTCAAGAAGCCCAACTTGGAGGGTGGCAGCTCCACTGCCTTCGTGGCAACGATGCACACTCGCACCGTTGAGCTGGTCCCAGGCGACTCCATCCAGATGGTGACGATCGGGAAGGGCATGAGTCCAGCATAGGAAGGCGCGCTCATCGAGTTCCTACGTGAGAATCGCGACATCTTCGCATGGAAGCCAACCGACATGCCTGGTGTCCCGAGGGAACTCGCTGAGCACAAACTCAACGCCGACCCCAAAGCGCGACCCGTCAAGCAGTCGCTGCGGCCCTTCAACGAAGAGCGCCGCCGAGCAATCGCCGAGGAGGTGTAGCGTCTACTCGCTGCAGGCTTCATCGGCCAATCAAATACTCCAAGTGGCTATCAAACCCAGTCCTGGTCGAGAAGAAAAACGGGACCTGGAGAATGTCTATCGACTACACAAACCTCAACATCCCCTGCCCGAAGGAGCAGTTCGTACTCCCGCGGATCGACCAAATCATTGATTCAACCGCGGGCTTGGAGTCGCTATGCTTCCTCGACGCCTACTCTGGGTAAAACCAGATAAAAATGGCAGTCGAGGATGAGGATAAGATGGCATTCATCACGCCATTCGGAGCCTTCAGCTACACCACCATGACCTTCGGCCTCAAAAACGCCGGGGCGACCTACCAGAGGTGCATGCAGGAGTGCCTTGAGAGCCAAATTGTCCGCAACATCCACGTCTACATCGATGATGTGGTAGTATAGTCCACTCGCCAGGGCGATCTACTTGCTGCCCTAGCGTAAACCTTCGCCAACCTGCGGAGGTATAAGATAAAGCTAAACCCAGGAAAGTGCACCTTCGATGTACCTACTGGACAGATGCTAGGGTACGTCGTCTCCAAGCACGGGATCAAAGCGAATCCCACCAAGATCTACATGATCGCCCGACTTGGCAGACCCGAGTGCCTGCGTGACGTCCAAAAGTTGGCCGGGCGAGTCGCGGCTCTCAGTCGCTTCAACCCCCGGCTAGGCGATAAGGTGATGCCCCTCTACCAGCCTAATGCACGAGAACCCCACTTTCCAGTGGGACAAGGAGGCAGACGACACTCTCCACGCTCTCAAGGAAGTGCTACTCGCGGCACCGCTACTCGCCGCCCCCATCGACAAGGAGCCCATGCTCATCTACGTCGCGGCTTCCGAGCGAGTCGTCAACGCCGTCATGGTCGTCGAACGACCAGAGGAAGGCAAGGAGCGCCCGGTGCAGCGACTAGTATACTACATCAGCGAAGTCCTCACCGAGTCGCGCCAGCGCTACCCGCAGTATAAAAAAATGGTATATGCGGTCTTCAGAGCCCAACGACGACTACCGCACTACTTCCAGGAGCACCCAATAACGGTCGTCTCCTCATCACCGTTGCAGGACATCATCCGCAACCGTGAGGCGACCGGGCGAGTCGCCAAGTGGACCGTCGAGATCGGAGTCCACAACATCAGGTACGATCCACGCAAGGCGATCAAGTCGCAGGCTCTCGCAGATTTCCTCGCCGACTGGGAGGAGGCCCAGCAGCCAGAGAAACTGTCGTACCTCAATTACTAGATCCTACACTTCGACGGCTCCCAGAATGCAGATGGCACAGGGTCAGGGATCGTACTCACATCTCCAAAGGGCGACAAGCTACGCTACGTCCTGTACCTCGACTTCACCCCCTGCACCAACAACATGGCTGAGTACGAGGCGCTACTCCACGGCATGCAAGCACCCAAGGAGATGAACATCAATCGTCTGTGCTGCTAAGGTGACTCCGACCTCGTCGTCGGGAAAGTCGCTGGCACCTGCGATGCAGTCTCCCCTACCATGGCGGCATACCGCCAAGCAGTGGACCAGCTGGGAGGCCACTTCGCGGGCTACTCCGTCGAGTGGATCGACAGGCGGAAGAACGAGGAGGGCGACGCACTCGCATGCATTGGCTCGGCTCGGATCACACCGCCCGCCGGCATCTTCCTTAACACCATCACCAAGCCTTCCGTCTCTCCCCCAAGGAGATCGACATCAGAATTCCGTTGTAACCAAACGTTGCACTGGTCGCAATGATCACCGAGCCAAGCGACTGGACCGCGCCATACGTCGCCTACCTGGAGGGAGGCACCCTACCCGCTGTCGAGACGGAGGCCCAGATGATAGAACGCTGCTGCAAATCCTTCGTCATCATCAACGGCGAGCTCCACAAGCGCAACATGACCGGCGTGTTCCAACGCTGCGTCCAACCCGCAGAAGGACGCAAGATCCTCCAGGACATCCACGCTGGCGACTATGGCCACCATGCTGGTGCCCGCTCCCTAGTCGCCAAGGCCATGCGACATGGCTTCTACTAGCTCACCGCACACGCCGACGCATTCGACATCGTCCAACGCTGTGTCGCGTGCCAGAAGTACGCCAATCAGACTCACGTACCGAGCTCGGAGCTCAAGACCATCCCCATCACCTAGCCATTCGTCGTATGGTGCATGGAGATGGTAGGGCCCTGTCATGATGCGGGATCAGGTCTAGACAAATACCAGATCCTCATCTGATATAAGCCTAACCTAAATTCCGAAACGGGCAGGGAAAGATCGGTAACATTACAGAACATACAAACCATACATTACTAAAGTAAACTCTTAAGAGAGTTACAAACCAGTCATACAAACCAGGGGTCATAGACCCATCATTACATCAAATAACGGAAGCAAACAAGTTCTTCTAAACAACAAACTTAGCAAAGGGCCTTAGAGGCCATAGCAAAAGTAGCGACCCTTCCATAGATCCTAGGCTGCTGCCCGGGAATCCCGACTACTCGTCGACTTCGACGTAGAAACCACCTTCAGTTGGAGTAGCATCATCTGTAGAAAACATCAACGAAGTAAGGCTGAGTACAGGGTGTACTTCGCAAGACTTATGGCTAGTGGAGTTATTTTTCATAAAGCCATCTTTTGTTTTCAAAACAAGAGAGAGAGAGAGAGAAGAAACTCGTCTAGTCAGATCATTTTCGAAAGGGGATAAGAAGACTTCAACTATAATTCTTAAATTCATCTTTGATACCCATCAAGCATCATCATCACTGAACCTCTCTTCCCGTACTACCCCCTCAACAACCTCGAGGAAATATTCCGGATCTCACTTAAATTGGCAAGTTTTATCATTCGGTTATAATTATATATGATCAAATAATCCGTTCCCAAGTCGTCCATAACCGTGGACACGGCTTTTCGAAAAGATTAATAACCCTGCAGGGGTGCACGCCATAACGGGTCAAGTCTCGAAGTCGGTCCCTAATGATGTGTGCGGGGTTCAAGATTACGGATGTCGGGCATCTCTTGTTCCCGGCCACGCTTACCTACCTATTATGAATGCACCTCCTTCACCTCCATTCAAGAACAACCAAGATGTGTATGTCGAATGGAAAGCCCAAACTATGTGACTCATGGAATCTACTAGGCAAGTTAGTTGGTCGAGGGGGTTTCCAGGCCCCCATGTGGTTGTACGCTCATCTTGGTTCAAGAGGCGAGAACATCAGGTCCTAAGTGTGGCAAGTATGTGACTACAAAAACCAAAACCCACGTGGCCTCCCATACAAGCCTTAGCATGTTTATTATCCATCTCTGATCACATCACATATCCTACCATACTAGATTCATCCGCATCTCCGGTGCATCACATGAAAGAACAGCAACAGACCACTAAGCAAGGCTAAGCTTGACTGAACTGTGGCACTAGCGATGCTCATAAGCCAAACCCTAGATATGCTAGGAGCGGTGGATCAGGTAATATAGTTCACAAAGGAAAACATGCATCAAATAGGATTAATCTGTCTACTGATAAAAGACTGTTTGAACCGAATGCATATGATGAGAATGAAATACTTTGTAATCATAGGGTTCATATGTATGAGTGAGGCTTCGCTTGCCTTGTCTGTTGTTGGACTGGTACTGCTCTTCGGTGGCGTTGACTTCAGCTTCGGGTTCGGTTCCTATTCGCGAGAACCAATCACCGGAAAAGAGAAAGCAACACTCAACATATGGCATGTGCAATGCTTATACAATATGGATGATATGAAAAGTTGAATAATGTTGAATTGAAGCCTAAAGTATGCTTGGTCACTTTAAAGGGGGTTCCGAAAGTCCGAACCCTAAAACAGGGGGATCATCGGAATCACCTCTGGGTTCAATTAGTTCTTCTAATTAAACTTGCTATCAAAGTTGATTAACAATGTATGATTATAGCTTAGTTAGATATGTTTCATTTTTCTGAACATTTTGGTATATTATTTGTATTTTTTGATTTAAAATGAATTAGGTATGAATTTCCCAAATTTTAATTCATTTTAAACATTTTTGGAATATTTAAATTAATTTCCAAACTTGGGCCCACATATCAGACTTTTATTCATTTTAGAAAATATTTACATAAATTATTAAAATCCTGACAAGTATGGCCCACCTGTCATATTATTTTCTATTTACAGGTATAATTACATAAAACATTAAAAGAAACAAAAGGAAATATGACATCAGCATGATGTCATGCTGACATCATCAACGCCATTGCTTGCAGATTGAGCTCGGGTTCGGCGCTAGGGCGTCACGGGCTTGAGGGGAGCAAAGGCTTGGATGAGAGCGAGGCGAGCAAAATAGTGGCGGCGCCGCCCTGGAATGGTCATCGGAGACGGCAGCGCATCGACGCAAGCGGCGGTGGCGTCGGGCTCACGCAGGCAGGGGGATACAGAGGGAGAGGGGAGAAACGGAGGGGTGCGTTAGCACCGTGGGACCACCGTGAGAACGACAGGGTTGATGGTGAGGTTCGGGGAGGCCGAGGTCGCCGGCGATGTCGATGACGAGCGGCGGTCAGAGCCAGAGAAGATGGACTCG
The DNA here is from genome assembly GCA_030063025.1 of Avena longiglumis. Classification (NCBI taxonomy): domain Eukaryota; kingdom Viridiplantae; phylum Streptophyta; class Magnoliopsida; order Poales; family Poaceae; genus Avena; species Avena longiglumis. The sequence goes on from CP125974.1 coordinate 254,188,671, forward strand.
AAGGCGACGATTCGAAGCACGCGAGGCCGATTCCTCCGGTGAAGATGATTTTCGCAATGAGGCGGTTCCAATGGTGGCCTCAGCTGGTCGTGGGGTGGCCGGAGATGGCAGGGCGACACGGAATCTGCACGGCTAGGGTTCGGCAAAGGGGGAAACGAGGGAGAGAGAGGGATTGCGGGGAAGTGATAAGGCTAGGGTTTCTCGGCGGCGGGGCTAGGTCCTTATAGGCTCGGCGTGGCGCATCTTGGCGACCACAAGTGAGACGGCGGCTCGGCGACAGTGCTACCTCCTGTTTGCAGGTAGACGACGAGGGACGGGGCGAAGGTGCAGGCTGGCTTGGGCCCGTGGGGTGGCTTCATGAATGGTGGCAGGGAGAGAGGAGGAGAAGTGGGTTGCGGCCCAGTAGCTATGTTAGATAGATTTTAATTCTAGAAATGTTTTTCTATTTCTATTTCTAATTCCTTTTTGTAATTTGAATTTCAAATCTGTTTTGAATCTTTTCAACTTACAGGAACTTTTATATAATATCAGAAAACACTAAGGGGCACTTGTAAATATTTGAGCTCCTTGCATTTTGAGGATTTTTTTTCAAAATATGGGAAACTTTTGAATTGATTCAAAGAGAGAGGAAAAACTATTAGGGTTAGGGTTTTGCTTGCTCTTATTTGATTATATCTCAGTGCAAGTGTAATGCATGCATGAAATGCTCAAACACATCTTATTTATATTACACAAAAGGGTGGTATGTTACAGCTCTACCCCACTTACAAGAATCTCGACCCGAGATTCCTAGGTTTTAGAGAAGAAGGCGTGGTACTCAGATCGAAGACGATCTTCACGTTCCCAGGTTGCTTCTGACTCAGAGTGATGAGACCATTGAACTTTCAGGAACTTGATGGTTTGACGACGAGTCTTGCACTCGGTTTCATCAAGAATACGAACAGGGTATTCTCGGTAGGTTAGATCATCTTGGGGATCCAAAGTTTCATGGTCCACACCACGAATGGGATCTTTGAAGCAACGCTTGAGTTGAGACACATGAAAAACATCATGAACCTCTGTAAAAGTTGAAGGTAGATCCAATTGGTAGGCAAGGTCACCCCGCTTGGAGAGAATGCGAAAGGGACCAACATAGCGAGGAGCCAATTTGCCTTTGATACCGAATCGATGGACACCCTTTAGAGGAGTGACCCGGAGGTAATCTTGATCACCAACTTCATAATGAACATCAAGATGATGACGATCGTAGTTGGTCTTCTAACGAGATTGAGCGGCCTTCAAACGCTCTCGAATTATGCGAACTTGATCTTCTGCTTCTTGGATCATGTCCGGACCAAAGAATTGTCTTTCGCCGGTTTCTGTCCAGTTCAGCGGTGTTCGACATGTTCTCCCATACAGGAATTGGAAAGGTGCCATGCCCAAACTGGATTGAAAACTGTTGTTATAAGAGAACTCCGCAAAAGGAAGACACTTATCCCAGTTCTTTGCAAAGGATATGACACACGCTCTGAGCATGTCTCCAAGAATTTGATTCACTCTTTCAGTATGACCACCGGTTTTAGGATGATAGGCCGTACTGAAGGAAACTTGAGTTCCCATTGCTTGTTGTATACTAGCCCATAATTTGGAGGTGAACAAACTTCCACGATCAGATATGATCTTCTTGGGTACACCATGGAGAACGACGATCCGGGATATGTATAGCTCTGCTACCTGGCTTGAAGTAATGCTTTCCCGAACAACAAGGAAGTGAGCAACTTTGGATAGTCGATCAATAACTACCCATATGGCATCATGTCCAAATTGTGTCTTCGGGAGTCTAGTGATGAAATCCATACCAATTTCATCCCATTTCCACTCAGGAATTTTCAACGGCTGCAGAAGTCCAGCAGGCCTTTGGTGTTCGGCCTTCACAGGACGGAAAACGTCGCACTCTACAACAAAGCGAGCGATTTCTGGTATCATTCCACTCCACCAGAATCTTTGACGGAGATCTCGGTACATCTTGGTGTTGGAGATATGCCCAAGAGGCAATAATAAAGTGGTTATTATCATGTCTTCATGCTTATGATAAATGTTTACATACCATGCTATAATTGTATTAACAGGAAACATTAATACTTGTGTGATTTGTAAACATAAAAGAGTCCCTAGTAAAGCCTCTTGTTAAACTGGCTTGTTGGTTAATATATGATCATGGTTTCCTGATCATGAACATAGAATATGTTATTAACAATAGGGTCATATCATTAGGAGAATGATGTGATGGACATACTCCTATAGTTAAGTGTAGCATAAAGATCAAGTTATTTAATATAGTTCATTTTCTATATGCTTTCTGATACATAGTAACCTAATTCCTTCGACCATGAGATCATGCTAATCACCATCACCGGAAGTATGCTTTGATGACATCAAACACCACACCTTAACTGGGTGGCTATAAAGGTGGCATTGAGTGTTCGGAAAGTATGTGTTGAGGCACATGGATCAAGAGTGGGATTTGTCCATCCATATGACAGATAAATATACTCTGGGCCCTCCCGGTGGAATGTCATCCAATTGGCTTGCAAGCATGTGACTGGCTCACAAGGGATCACATATCACGGGAACGAGAAAAGAGTACTTATCAGTAACGAGGTTGAACTAGGTATGCAGAGATACCGACGATCAAAACCTCGGATAAGTAAACTATCGTGAGACAAAGGGAAATTGGTATCGTATGTAAGTGGTTCATTCAATCGCAAAGTAATCGTAGAAATATGTGGGATCCATATGAATTTCTAGATTCCTCTATTGGTAATTGATCAGAGAAGTGTCTCGGTCATGTGCGCATAATTCACGAACCGTAGGGAGACACACTTAAGGATTCGATGTTGTTGAGTAGTTATGGAATGATGAGAAAGAGGCCGAATGTTGTTCTGAGTCTCGGATGGGATTCAGGATATCACGAGGAGATCCGGAATGGTCCGGAGAATAAGATTGATATAAGGAAAGTCCTGTTTCGGAGTTCGGAAATGATTCCGGTGTTTTCACCAGGAATGTTCTAGAAGGGTCTGGAAGGTCCGACACTCTGGAGGGGAAGGGTACATGGATGTGTCATGACAATGTGGAATGGTTTCATCATGTACTTGGTCACTTGGCTGGGCAATACGATGAGATAAATCAAATCCAAGTTTGAAAGTCAAACGCCAATTTGAAAAAGTCAAATCTGAAGTTCGCTTGGTGGAGGGAGAGTAGGAAACCTACTTGGGGAGGAAGTCCCAAGCCCTCCACCCGTCGTCCATGAGGAGGAGTTGGAGGAGGAATCCCTCCTCCCATACCGCCCCCTCCCACCTATATAAGGAGGGGTAGGGCTGCCCCCTACCATCACACCTAAAACCCTAGCTCTGCCGCCTCCACCTCCAAGTGCAGCCGCCGCCTCCTAGGGTTTTCCCTCCAACTCGGCGACTTGGGGCTTCCCCAAGCCCTGCCACCGGCCACACCCTCCCCTTGGTGCCCTCTAAACCCTAGATCACCAAGGCCTCGCTCATACTCCACCATACTCGCTCTGGCTTAAGGCGAAGCCCTGCGAGATCTCCCCTCTACTTCCGACACCACGCCGTCGTGCTGCCGGAATCACGAGGAGAGTGCTACAACCTCCGCTGCCTAATGGAACAAGGGAGAGGAAGGTCTTCATTGAGTACCGAACGTGTGACCGAATGCGGAAGCACTGTCGGAACGCAGCGCCGGAAGGATCGTCTACGCGATCTTGAGATCGGAAGTGCACGACTACATCATCCACGAGAATCTGCTCTCGTTAACCGCTTTGGATCTTCGAGGGTTAGTACTCTATCGACTCATTGCTGCAATCTAGTAGATAGATCTTGGCTTGTGTGTGTTCATGAGATAGAAAAATTTTGTTTTCCATGCTACGAACCCCTATAGTGGTATCAGAGTTGTGTCTATATGTAGATCTGTTGTACGAGTAGAACACAATGGTCATTGTGGGCGGTGGTGCTTTTATTGTCAATTGCTTTTTGCGTACTTTGCATCTTGAGGTATGATGGGATGAAGCGGCCCGGGCTAACGTTACATGACATCGTTCATGAGACTTACTCCACGCTCAACATGCAACTTGTATTGCATAAATGGCTTTGCGGGTGTCTGTCTCTCCCATTATAGTATAGATTCAATTTACAATGGGCACTTGATAGTTCAAACATCAATGTTGTGGTTCTTGTTCGTAAGATAGAATGAAACTTATTGAAAGCCCCAAACCACGTAAAATATGCAAAGAAAATTAGAGGTGTCTAACTTTGTTTTGCAGGGGTGTGACGTGATGTGATATGGCCATGATTGTGTTTATATATGATGTATGCAATGTTCCTTATTGTAAGTTGGCAACCGGCAGGAGCCATATGGTTGTCTTTTAATTCCGTTAAGTCCTGCGTGTCTATTATTCAAAGTAGTTGTAATAGTTGATGCTGGTGGAGGACAACCATGAAGCTGTTCCATTGACCTTGACCCCACACCGGTGATGATGGAGATCATGTTCGTGCTTGAAGATGGAGATCGGAAGCACAAGAAGAAAGGCCATAGCATATCACATATTATGAATTGCATGTGATGTTATTCCTTTTCTGCATCTTTTATTGCTTAATTCACGACGGTAGCATTATAAGATGATCCCTCAAGCACACAATTTCAAGTTTTAAAGTCTTCATCCTTAGTAAGCACCGTTGCTAAAGCTCGTTGTTTTGAAGCACCACGTGATGATCGGGTGTGTTAGATTCTGCGAGTGTATACAACGTGAGAAAGCCAGATTTTCTCATGCGGAAGCTAAGGTTTGATCTTGACGAGCCTAGCATGTAAAGACATGGTCTCAGAACACGAGATACCGAAAGGTAAAGCATGAGTCATATAGATGATTTGATGAACATGTTGATTGTTCGCCTTTGAAGCTACATCATCTCTCGTGATGATCAGTTTTGATGTGGTGGATTTGGTTCGTGTGATCACTAAAACAATGTGAGGGATATTGTTTTGAGTGGGAGTTCAATAGCAATATGATTAAAAGTTTAACACTATTTATCATAAATTAAATCAAAGTGAATTTGCATAATTGTTGTAGTCATTGGCATCCGTTTACCACCTTGCGCTTAGTTTTAATTGAGATGATAGAACTATAGAATTCTGGTTATTTACCTTACGAACTGGTATCGCATTGTTTTGAAGTGTTAATCTAAAGTTTAAAAGTCCCATTGCAAACTTTTAGTAAGTTTCAATTACTCCGTGAAAAAATTTAATAGTTGGTATTAAATCAAGAGTAACAATTTCCAGTGTTAGTATATAAGTATCATGTTTATCTCCATGATTCTTGATATGCGAAAGATAGTTTCAATATCAAGGTAATCTAGGAGTTGAAAGAGTTGTTTCAGAAACCATCATGTATGGAATATATTGCGATATCTGAAATAATGTTTTGGTTACAACATGAAGTCTATGTTCTCATATTTGATGAGAATTTACAAAAGGTTGGAGACACTAGTTGTCCTAATCCTCCAAAAGGTTTTGGAGAGCAACATTATACTCGCGATTCACCGTTATAAGCTAAAGTAGCTTGATCATGAATAATTCCATGAGAAGGGTGAATATTTGATGTAGGTAAAATGTTTACTACACCAATAGATTACTAAAGAAAGGAATTTGTAAGAACACCAAACATTTGATGATGGTGATCTACTTCAAGTGCAAGTCCAAAGACACTGGTATTTAACTATACATGCTTTGGACTATGTGTCATGTATATGGTTCCACTATTGATGTTGATAGATTCTTTCAAACAGAAAAAAAATTCTAAAAGAGAATCTCATAAATATATGGCAGAAGAGAAAAGACTAGAATTGTTTATCTTAGGTATATAGAGGATATACATGTTATGGTTATATGCTTTGCTTGTTAAACAATGTAGTTCTTGAGTATTGGATACTGAATTTGTTTGTATGAATCGTCATACGAAACAACACAATTCATGAACTACAATGGTCTAAGTAACTAGCAAATGAATATGTGATGATGTTCATCGAGAACAAATAAAGGGTTATTGTGTTGCTCGTTAAACATCAAAGCTTGCCTTCAAGGTTTGTTTTATCAGGTATTATGAGAACAAAAGGGTTGTTCAAATAATTGCCATAATCCATAAAAGATGGATGATTTACAAATCTCATTGGAGAAATCACATCCATAAAACTAGTGCTAAAATGTCGAAAGACAAATTGATTGAAAGATCACTTAGGAAGTGGCATTGCCGTTTAAATTATATTGGAAAGGAAACATGAAGAAACTCCATGTGGATGAAATTTTGGAGTCTTTTGATTTTTGATCAAATGACGCTTGTGAAACTTTCCTAGAGATAATTAAAATTTTGTTCATAGACCAAAAGGGAACGAGTGACTAGCTTATTGGAACTTCTACATATTGATGTATGAAGTCCATTATGTGTAGTCAAGAGCGATGGATTTCAACTTCATACGATTTCTCCAAAAATTTGAGTGAATATATGAATATCTACTTAATAAGGATGAAGTATGAAACATTTGAAATGTTCAAAAAAAACTTTCAAGATGAAGTGCAAAATCATTGTAACAAGAATATAAATAGTTTATGATAAGATCATGAAGGAAGATATTTGATTTACAAGTTTAGCATAATACCTAAGATTTAAGGAATCATTCCGTGGATTTGCATTTCCCGAAACACAATAAGAGTATGGAGCGTTCGAGATATGTAATTAAACCTTGTTTGACATGGTAAGATCAAAGGTGTAATTCATAAAACTGCCATTATATTTTAAAGATTAAAAGCTTTAGAGACTACCATTTTTCCACTAAAAAGAGCTCCATCAGAATCCATTGAAATGACACCATATAAAGTTATGGTTTGGGATAAAACCCAAGTTGTCCTTTCTTAAACATTGGTATGCTATGCATAAAAAGGATGTTTGCAACCAAAGTTGGATGAACCTGTCTTTGTATGTTATTTCGAATAACTGTTAAGTATTCCTCCATAACATTAGAGACGAAAGTGTTTGTCGCCTAGAATGTCAAGTTTCTTTGAGAAGGAATTTTTCGTGAAAAGATAAGTGGGAGGACAATAGAACTTTGATAAGGTTAAAAGAACCTTAGCTATATGTGCAAAGTTGCGCAGCGCCGAAAAGTTTTCCGGAGGCAGCAACAATGCTCATGGCTCACATGCCTCAAAGGTTGTGGTTACGGAGGTCAAAGTTTCTATTGAACCAAGTAGGTCGAGTAAACAATCAAATACCAAGATTTGAGGGTTGAATCATTTTTTGAGAATAATGAACGGACTACATGCAAAGAAGCGATGATGGGCCCTGACTCCGTAAAATGGCGTGAAGCCATAAAATCCATGATAGTTCCATACACGAGAAATCAAGCTTCGAGCTTGAAAGACCCTCTGGAAAGGTGAGTGACCTTACAGTCGTTTTTGGATCTATAAAGAAATAGACATGGATGTTTTCACATCTATGAAATAGTCGACATGTTGGGAAAGAGTTCACAACAATGTTCAAAGGTTGATTATGACAAGATTTGATCTTTCATAGCGATATTTAGTCTAGACGGATTAGTGTAGCAATCACTACATATAATTTTGTTTATGGTAGTTGAATAAACAAAACAAGTTCTTCTAATATATTTGCTACCTAGGACGTGTTCATAACACGGTCCAACGGGTTTTTTTTGTTTCAAAGGATGTTAAAAGCATATGCAAACTTCAATGGTTGAAGTGAGCATCGTGGAGTTGGAATCTTCACTATGATGAAACTGTTAAAAGAGTTTAATTTCATCGGAGACAATGAAGATGCTTGCATTTGCAAGAAATTAAGTGTGAACGCTAAGACATGTTTGTAATACATTATGTGGAAGACATATTCTTGATTGGAAATGATGTATCTTTTATTAACACATATTAAGAATTTCATCCCGATGAAAGACTTAGGCAAAACTCAAATATTTGGCATCAATAGACGCTAATATGGTTGTGCCGAAAGTACATAGATGATGTATTGAATAAGTTCAATATAGAAACTACAAGAAAGGTTCTTGTCGCACTGAAAGGATTGAATGAGTTCAATATTGATGATATATTCAAGTGTATTGACACTTGGTAAGTGAAACAAAGATTCAAGTATAGATTGATACTTGATGTATGAAATCACAAAGAGTATTTATATCAATCATACTATGATATGTACAAATCCAGATATGTCCTATGATCTAAATATTATGAGCATATACCAGAATGATTCATAAGATGATCATTGGACGATAGTAAGGATATTCTTATGATATTTTGGAAGAACTAAGAGTATATTATTTTTGTAGAAGTGGCAAATAGATGGTTACTTCATTGTAAAAGTACTACATTGATACTAGTTTTGTCACAAAGTACAAATTAAGTTTATCTCAATATAAACTAAGGGTGGCACAATATAATGAAAAGTAAGTTCCATAATGGATTTGGATGAGTTCCAAAGTTAATACATTGTGACAGATACTACAACAAAAGGCTGAGTATATGACTGCTATTATAGTAGCTAAAGAGGGCATTTGTGTCATGTAGTTTGTTATCAAACTAGGTGTAGTTCACAGCGGGATAATACTATGAAGATATATTGTACGACAATATTATCAACATGTTTTAACCCCAAAGAACTAAAGGTCTCACCAAAGGACCAAATTTATATAAAGCCATCTCATTAGAGAATGAGTGATGCGTAGAGACGCAAAGACATGCAATTACACATGGACCTGGAAGTGTCAGATCCGGATATCAGTTGACCACTAGCAATCGTGTACATACAACACCAGAAAGCCATAGGTGTTGAATACACAAAGGTTTGAAACTAGATTATTGACTCTAGTGCAAGTGGGAGACTGTTGGAGATATGCCCAAGAGGTAATAATAAAGTGGTTATTATCATATCTTCATGCTTATGATAAATGTTTACATACCATGCTATAATTGTATTAATAGGAAACATTAATACTTGTGTGATTTGTAAACATAAAAGAGTCCCTAGGAAAGCCTCTTGTTAAACTGGCTTGCTGGTTAATATATGATCATGGTTTCCTGATCATGAACATAGAAGATGTTATTAACAACAGGGTCATATCATTAGGAGAATGATGTGATGGACATACTCCTATAGTTAAGCGTAGCATAAATATCAAGTCATTTAATATAGTTCATTTGCTATATGCTTTCTGATACATAGTAACCTAATTCCTTCAACCATGAGATCATGCTAATCACCATCACTGGAAGGATGCTTTGATGACATCAAACACCACACCGTAACTGGGTGGCTATAAAGGTGGCATTGAGTGTTCGGAAAGTATGTGTTGAGGCACATGGATCAAGATTGGGATTTGTCCATCCATATGACGGATAGATATACTTTGGGCCCTCTCGGTGGAATGTCATCCAATTGGCTTGCAAGCATGTGACTGGCTCACAAGGGATCACATATCACGGGAACGAGAAAAGAGTACTTATAAGTAACGAGGTTGAACTAGGTAAGCAGAGATACCGACGATCAAAACCTCGGATAAGTAAACTATCGTGAGACAAACGGAAATTGGAATCGTATGTAAGTGGTTCATTCGATCTCAAAGTAATCATAGAAATATGTGGGATCCATATGAATTTCCAGATTCCTCTATTGGTTATTGATCGAAGAAGTGTCTCGATCATGTCCGCATAATTCACAAACCATAGGGAGACACACTTAAGGATTCGATGTTGTTGAGTAGTTATGGAATGATGATAAAGAGGCCGAATGTTGTTTGGAGTCTCGGATGGGATCCAGGATATCACGAGGATATCCGGAATGGTCCGGAGAATAAGATTCATATCAGGAAAGTCCTGTTTCAGAGTTCGGAAATGATTTCGGTGTTTTCACCAGGAATGTTCTAGAAGGGTCTGGAAGGTCCGGCACTCCGGAGGGGAAGGGTACATGGATGTGTCATGACAGTGTGGAATGGTTGCATCATGTACTAGGTCACTTGGCTGGGCAATATGATGAGAGAAATCAAATCCAAGTTTGAAAGTCAAACGCCAATATGAAAAAGTCAAATCTGAAGTTTGCTTGGTGGAGGGAGAGTAGGAAACCTACTTGGGGAGGAAGTCCCACTCCCACCACGCGCCGGCCATGAGGAGGAGTTGGAGGACTCCCTCCTCCCAAACCACCCCCTCCCACCTATATAAGGAGGGGTAGGGCTGCCTCCTACCCTCACACCTAAAACCCTAGCTCTAGCGCCTCCACCTCCAAGTGCAGCCGCCGCCTAGGGTTTCCCCTCCAACTCGGCGACTTGGGGCTTCCCCAAGCCCTAGCCGCCCGCCACACCCTCCCCTTGGTGCCCTCTAAACCCTAGATCACCAAGACCTCTCTCTCATACTCCACCATACTCGCTCCAGCTTAAGGCGAAGCCCTGCGAGATCTCCCCTCTACTTCCGACACCACGCCATCATGCTGCCGGAATCATGAGGAGAGTGCTACAACCTCCGCTGCCTGCTGGAACAAGGGAGCCGAAGGTCTTCATCGAGTACTGAATGTGTGACCGACTGCGGAAGCACTGCCGGAACGCAGCGCCGGAAGGATGGTCTACGCGATCTTGAGATCGGAAGTGTACGACTACATCATCCACGAGAATCTGATCTCGTTAACCGCTTTGGATCTTCGAGGGTTAGTACTCTATCGACTCGTTGCTGCAATCTAATAGATAGATCTTGGCTTGTGTGTGTTCATGCGATAGAATTTTTTTGTTTTCCATGCTACAAACCCCTACACTTGGTACCACCAGGATGGATAGACAGAGGGGATTCGTGTGCTTCCAAACGAATTAGATCTTTGATTTTCTGACTGTTTGGAACCACTAGCCGGTTACTGAAGTATAGAATACCTTGATCATTGACGGAGAAACATTTTGCTTCACCGCTTGCAACACGTTCTTTGATCCTGGTAACTTCATCATCTTGCTTTTGAGATTCCTTGATTTGATCCTTTGGAGAAGATTTTATTTCAAGGTTAGCAAGGAATCTACAAGGAACTACTTCAAGGTTAAGACGCTTGATTTCCTCGTAGAGAGCAGGTTGAGCTTGTGAAATCATCAGATTGTTGCAATAAGACTTCCAACTTAGCACATCTGCAACGACGTTGGCTTTGCCGGGTTGATAATTGAGACTGAAATCATAATATTTGATGAGTTCCAACCATCGTCTTTGCCTGAGGTTCAGATCTGGATGGGTGAAGAGATACTTCATACTTTGATGATCCGAGTAAAGTTCACAACGGTTACCGATGAGGTAATGTCGCCATTGCTTAAGAGCATGAACGACAGCAGCGAGCTCGAGATCATGGGTTGGATAATTGTTCTCATGTGGCTTCAACTGCCGAGAAGCATAGGCCACTACATGACCATCTTGCATCAACACACAACCGAGCCCTTGGAGAGAAGCATCACAATAGATGACGAATTCCTTGCTTGTATCCGGAAGAACAAGCACAGGAGCGGTGGTTAGCTTAGTTTTCAAAGCTTGGAAACTTTCTTCTGCCTTTTCTGACCATTCAAACTTCTTATCTTTCTTAAGAAGATCAGTCATAGGCTTGGCTATCTTGGACAAGTTCTCGATGAATCGGCGGTAATATCTAGCCATTCCGAGAAAACTTCGGACTTCCTTGACTGAATTAGGTGACTTCCATTCCAGAATGGTCTGAACCTTATCCGGTATGACAACAACACCACTTGTAGACACAACATGACCAAGGAAGACGAGCTCTTGTAACCAGAAATCACATTTGGAAAACTTGGCGTAGAGGCGATGTTCACGAAGTTTAGTCAATACCAAACGTAAATGTTTGGCTTGCTCTTCTTCGGTCGGATTAGATTAGAATGTCATCAATGTATACCACGACGAACTTGTCGAGATACTCCATAAAGACCGAGTTCATGAGCCTCATGAATGTGGCAGGGGCATTGGTTAATCCGAAGGTCATCACTGTATACTCGTAAAGACCATAACGAGTTGTGAATGTTGTCTTTGGAATATCTTCCTTACTAATCTTGATTTTATGATACCCTGATCTTAAGTCCATTTTGGAGAAGACAGTGGCACCACTTAATTGATCAAAGAGGTCATTTATCCGAGGAACTGGGTACTTATTCTTGATTGTCACCGCGTTGAGTGGACGGTAATCAACCACCAATCTTGGAATATTTGTATCCCGCTTCTTGACAAAGATGGTAGGACAACCCCAAGGGGATGTCCTAGGTTGGATGTATCCTAGACCCTCTAACTCTTCATGTTGCTTCTTCAACTCAACCAACTCATGAGGAGGCATGTGATAAGGTCTTTTAGAGATAGGAGCAGTTCCAGGAACTAGCTCTATGACAAACTCCACACTTCGATCAGGTGTCATGCCAGGCAACTCTTCAGGAAAGACATCCGGGAAATCACAGACTATATGGACATCTTGGACCTCGAGAGCAGGTAGGACGTCCATGGCATACAACTCTGAGAAAAGTTTAAGAATTGCTGACAGAGACTTTGAACCATCAGTCCAATACTTGACTGTTAAGCCAGCAGGAGAGGTAACAGCAACTGTTCTAAGTGCACAGTCAATGACGACTTGATACTTGGTTAACCAATCCATGCCCATAATGAAATCTATGTTAGTTGACTTGAGTGCAATGAGAGAAGTGGGAAACTTCTGATATGCTATATCTATCTCAACCCCATGAGTAACCCAGATGGTCTGCCAACGAGACCCAGGAGTTCTAATCTCTAGAGGAGAGTCGATAGCTTGAAAGGTGATATCGTGCATTTGCGCAAAATCTTGTGATATGAATGTATGAGATGCTCCAGAATCAAACAAGACTGTTGCGATAATTGAATTGACACGGAGTGTACCTAGTATGACGCCTGGATCTTCCTGAGCTTCCCCAACAGTGACATGGGTCAGACGACCGCGTCCAGCACCTTGAGATTTATCATTCTTCTTTGCCTACTGATCATTGCGTCCGGCAGCCCTTTGAGAACACTCCCTTGAGTAATAACCAGGCTGACCACAGGAGTAACAAGTAACCCCAGTGTGAGAACCAACAGGAGAGTGATAGTTTGATCCAACAGTATTTGACTATGGCTGACGAGAATTATTGCCAGAAGACTTGGGTGCATAAGGAGCACGAGGCACAACACTGTATGGAACAAAGACACGACGCTTCTTGTTACCAGAGGAAGAAGCACGAGAATTTCCTTCTTCACGCTTTTGAGATACTTCCATATCCTTCCTTCCATGCTCTAAGGTAAGAGCCTGATTGTGCAAATCCTGGAAAGACTGGAACTTGAAAGGTAGCAACTCATAGCGAAGTGAAAGGTTAAGTCCCTTACGGAACAAATCTTGCTTATCTTCATCATTGGTCAGATCCCTGGTTGCATAACGAGCCAGGCGAGTAAACTCACGCCCATAGGTTTCAATATCCTTGCGCCCCTGAGTCAGATCCAGAAACTCCCTCCTTTTGAGATCCATGATGGGATTAGGGATGTAAGAGGCACGAAATGCTGCAACGAACTCCTCCCGGGTAACAACATGTCCCTAAGCTTGCAGATTCTGAAAACCTTCCCACCAAACACCAGCCTCACCTTCCAGTTGATAGGTGGCGAAGTTGACATGGTCAGCAGGACGAACTAGAAGAGCACTGAACTTGCGCTCTATGGTGGGGAGCCAATCATCAGCTTCAAGGGGCTCCTTGGAGTGGGTGAATATTGGATGAAAAGAGCAGATGAAATCTCCAAGTGTGACACAGTCGTCAGGACGACATTCAGTGTTCTGCGCCACACGCTCCAGAAGGCGTTCATTCCGCAGACGGTTGGTCTTAATGTTGTTGAGAACCCCGGCCATTGTGGGAGGTGGCGGAAGTTCCTGATCAGCATCGTTGTTTCCTCGACGGCCAATAGAACCACGAGTACCAGCCGACATCCTGAGGAGGAAACAGAAACCATGAGAATGGATTCACCAAAGAGGTTACAACAAAGGATGTCAAAACCATATCAAAGAATCATGGTAGAGGTGAACATGTGGATTAAAATTATATCAATGCATTAAGTATGGCAGTAGAACAAGCATACGGAACGTATACGCTACCAACTTAGATACAAACCATAACAATGGAATGCAAGCATGATATGATGCCAACAAGTCACAAAAGAATAGAGAGCGGGATTGGAGGAATCGTTAGCAAAGTTGAAGAACATTGCCACAGTTGCATAGATATATCTTGGAAACTCTAAGCCTTGCAACCAAGTACAAAGTACTTAGGGAAGAACAACCCAAACTTGTATATCCTAAGAGATTGAAATGATAGACAAGAAGTGAAAACTTTACGAAGCAAACAAGGTAAGATAACTCAGCAATAGAACAATCTTGGATAAGGAGTAAAAATAGTACTATTCAGAGTTTTGCAAATAGTTTTTAGCTTTTAAATAGTTTTCTCAAACTCTAAACTCAACATCGACCAGCTAGAAGGGTGCTAATCACCATCACCGGAAGGATGCTTTGATGACATCAAACACCACACCGTAACTGGGTGGCTATAAAGGTGGCATTGAGTGTTCGGAAAGTATGTGTTGAGGCACATGGATCAAGAGTGGGATTTGTCCATCCATATGACGGATAGATATATTCTGGACCCTCTCGGTGGAATGTCATCCAATTGGCTTGCAAGCATGTGACTGGCTCACAAGGGATCACATATCAGGGGAACGAGAAAAGAGTACTTATAAGTAACGAGGTTGAACTAGGTAAGCAGAGATACCGACGATCAAAACCTCGGATAAGTAAACTATCGTGAGACAAACGAAAATTGGAATCATATGTAAGTGGTTCATTCGATCTCAAAGTAATCATAGAAATATGTGGGATCCATATGAATTTCCAGATTCCTCTATTGCACTACAAGGAATGTGTTATTCCATGACCTTCTAATAGTGACTGTGGACAAAATCGTCATAGAATTATGACGATTTTGCACTAAATGGTCGTAAGCTATTTAGGAGGTTCAAAACCTTAGAAAATTACGACGATCTTGCTTAAAATCGTCATGGTTTTATTAGCTCAAATCGTCATAACCCAGTAAAAAATGGACCACCAGACCACAACCAATCAAATCACAGAAAATCACCTCCCACAGATCGTCCATTCTTGTTTGATCTGAACCGTTCACTACCCATCCAACGGCTTAGTCTCTCAATAAAGAAACACACATCCCACCCCGCCCGCTGCATCACCAAGTCCCCACTACCCAGACACACGCAACCACCTACCTCACTCCACATCCGCGAAACCCTAGGCCTATCCTCCCCTCCACCGCCGCCACCACCTCGTAGCAGATCCCTCGCGCCGCCCCTGATGCCCACCTTCTTCTGCTCTGATGCCCATCTCGCAGCAGATCCCCTCCCTCGCCTGCAGCCACCCACCTGGCCGCCGCCTCCTCCTCTCTCTCCCACCCACCCACCCACGAGCCCCGCCTCCACTCCACCTTGATACGATCCCTCCCCATCTCCGGCCCGGCATGCTGGTGCGAAGAGGGTTGCCGAGGAGGAGCCCGCTGGAGGACGTGAATCGTGCCGACCATCCGGGTCAAGGCGGCACTGGCATGACCCACGAGATCTACATCAGCGGAGGCCACGTTCGGCGACGTGCGGAAGATGGTGGCGAAGGCGCACCCGACGACCTCAAGGTGCGGTACAAGGACAAGGCGGGGCGCCAGGCGTTCCTCGACATGGCGGCGTCAAGGACCGCCCAGATCACGGTCGTCGACGACCCGAGCCGAGGCCCGCCTCCTCGAGGAGCGCCGCCAGGGACACCTCCAGAAGGCCTCCAAGGCCGTGGCCGCCGTCGCCGCCGAGGTCGACAAGATCGCGCCCAAGGTACCACCCACCCACTTACTTACTTACTGCATTGCCAGCCGTGCCGCCCGCCCGCCCGCCATCAATGAACAGAGCAGAGCACATGAGTTGTTGAGTTGACCGGCGATTTTTTATTGGCAGGTGTCGGTGCTGGAGGCGCTGGTCCGGAAGGGGGAGAGGGTGGCGGAGAAGGACGTGGCGACGGTGACGGAGCGTCGGTCGGATCCATCTTCTCGGGAGCTCGCCGTCCAGACTAGGGGTCCTACCTCTTCCGGTTCCTGGGGCCGCCTGTCGACGTGCAGAGCAACGAGTTGAAGGTCCTCCACTACTTGGGCACTATAAGGCCTTCCACGGCATGGTCACCGGCGAGCACGGCCAGGACGTCAAGCGCCTCTACCAAACCTACAAGCAATACCCCAGGCATGATGCCACTGTGTCCCTCGACGCCCTCAGGATGCGCTCCATCACCACCATCCTCCTCTACTCTGGCCGAATCAGGTACTACCACTACTCCTCCGTAGTTTTTCTGAGCAGTTGTTTTGTTTATTTCAAACATTTAGATAGATACTTGTATATGCTCATTCTGATGGGTGGGACACATAATGGGCTTTTTTTATATCCTAGGAGCTTTATTTTTAATTATAGCTGAAGGCCACGAACCCTGTATGACAATGGTTGCCTTGTAAAATTTATAGACCCTGAAATCAACACAAGCAATGGGGGAAACGATAGAGGGTGTCACCAAGGCCATGTCGCAGATGAACAGGCAGATGAATCATGACCGCAGAAGATAAACTTATTCGCTAACTCCAATAATCTTGCTTGTTTGCTCTGATTTGTATTTGAGTGCGATTAACGAATATGTGAGGTTGCTGAAACGACTATGAATAAGTTGTAGTTGAGCTGTAGTAGTTGAACTGTGATTTGTATTTTAGTACGATTAACTGAATCATGAGTTTTTCTCTGTGATTTGTATTTAAGCAGATCCTTATCACTTACACCATAAACCTTCCAATTAAAGCTAATTCTAGTATTTTGCAAGACCATAGATGTACTATGTTCTGTTTACTTGTTTGCTAGAAGTACACCGATCTCCCTTCGTGTTATATTTTACGCCATCATTTTTTTTGCATTCTATGTAGAATATTTTCATGAAGGCAATATCTTACAATAACTTGTGATTTCCTTACTTTCATTATATATAGAATACTTTCATTCCTTACATCCATTCTCACCGGGTTGTTAATTCATCGACATTAGCTCTTGCTTGTATGCCCGATACAAGCTTGAAAGTCTAATCAGTTTTAGATATAGTTTGTTTGTCCTAGTATAGTTTCATCTGCAAGAAGTTGTTTCAAAGTGCTATTTGTTTAATAAAGTCTTAACTTATAACCTTTATTTTTTGCTTTACTAGGTACTGTCATCTTAATGTATCACCATGCGTCTCAGGGGCCTCCTTCACCTGATCCTCTTCGGCTAGATCTTCCTCGACAAGTACATGTAGTAAGATGCATGCGCCAGTGGTTCTCAAGGTAATAGGATTGCAATGTCACTGCTCTATTTTTTTCTCGTACTCCTTAATTTGTATGTTGATAGCTAGAGAAACTGAAGCAATGCTAGGAAGCAAAAAATCTAGAGTGAGAAAATCTTATATGACCCATCTCCCTCTCCTCAGATTTGTCCCTTTCAAGTCTCATCGACTATATTTCTAGTTAGTTAGAGTAGTTAGGCTGTATTGTCAGTTTGTTACAAATTATTCCATCAGGTTTATAAGGTTGTCTCCTTGCTGCTAGTAAGACGTAAATACTCACTTTCAAATTCTTCCACACAAATCTTGTCCTTTTTGGTTTTCTTCTTTATAGTGTTGTCAAATGAAGAGAGACCTAGAAACTGTATCTTCCCGTGTCCTTGTTTTTTCCTTGGTAAAAAAAAGTAGTTCTGAACAAGTGGGATTTCACAATGTTTTCATCTAAAAAATAGTTGACCTTATTATTTTTCCTGTTAATCAAATTATTTGTTTTCTTTGAATGTGCAGATGTTTTTTATCAGCCCTCCATTGCCAAGGAAGAAGACCACACTAGAGGAACAAATTTTGGTTAAGCATATTACACGTTCTGCCAAAACTGTTATTAGGCTAGTTCATATTTACTGCCGTGTGTGTGAACTACATATGGTTGTGAGTTGTATATTGCTGTGACATGTATATGGGTGTGATGTATATATGGATATGAAATATTTGATCTCATATTTACTATCGTCTTGAATGTGACTTTTTATACAATTGGTTGTTTGTCTATTTTGTTTCTGGAATTGTTGGATCGAAATTTAGTGGCCAAGCCAAAGAAAGGCCATAAGCCCAAAGAATGAGGAGCATAGGAAAAAAAGGAGATGAACTGGTAATGGGCTTTGTCCTTTTAGATGAAAGAACTGATCTAAAAATAATAAATAAATTTGAATCGACATATCGTAAAAATGAATATTGAAAATGAATGGATCTAAAAAGGCTATAGCCCAAAAAAACTGGAACCTAAAAGGCTACGGTGCACAAAATAAAAAGGCCGAATTAATGGGCTTGACCATATAAGCAACCATATTGGACCGGGCTGAATTTGCAATATAACGATATCATTTCGTCACAATTTTGCCACGTAGGATCGGCCACGTAGGATCTGACTTGGCGTGGCTAGATGGCCTATGACGATATTGGATCGTCATAGAGGTCATGACGATCCAATATCGTCATAGACAGTTATGACGATTTTACCAAAATCGTCGTTATAGTTTATTTGCGACGCTCAGCTTTCGACGATCTCAAAATCGTCATAGAATCGTCATAAATGGACTACTATGACGATTTTGTGACGAAAATAGAGGGTCATATATTGACAGATTTCTTGTAGTGTTGGTTATTGATCAGAGAAGTGTCTCGATCATGTCCGCATAATTCACAAACCATAGGGCGACACACTTAAGGATTCGATGTTGTTGAGTAGTTATGGAATGATGAGAAAGAGGTCGAATGTTGTTTGGAGTCTCGGATGGGATCCGGGATATCACGTGGATATCCGGAATGGTCCGGAGAATAAGATTCATATAAGGAAAGTCCTGTTTCAGAGTTCAGAAATGATTTCGATGTTTTCACCAGGAATGTTCTAGAAGGGTCTGGAAGGTCCGGCACTCCGGAGGGGAAGGGTACGTGGATGTTTCATGACAATGTGGAATGGTTGCATCATGTACTAGGTCACTTGGCTGGGCAATATGATGAGAGAAATCAAATCCAAGTTTGAAAGTCAAACGCCAATTTGAAAAAGTCAAATATGAAGTTTGCTTGGTGGAGGGAGAGTAGGAAACCTACTTGGGGAGAAAGTCCCACTCCCTCCACCCGCCGGCCATGAGGAGGAGTTGGAGGACTCCCTCCTCCCAAACCACCCCCTCCCACCTATATAAGGAGGGGTAGGGCTGCCTCCTACCCTCACACCTAAAACCCTAGCTCTAGCGCCTCCACCTCCAAGTGCAGCCGCCGCCTAGGGTTTCCCCTCCAACTCGGCGACTTGGGGCTTCCCCAAGCCCTAGCCGCCGGCCACAACCTCCCCTTGGTGCCCTCTAAACCCTAGATCACCAAGACCTCTCTCTCATACTCCACCATACTCGCTCCAGCTTAAGGCGAAGCCCTGCGAGATCTCCCCTCTGCTTCCGACACCACGCCGTCGTGCTGCCGGAATCACGAGGAGAGTGCTACAACCTCCGCTGCCTGCTGGAACAAGGGAGAGGAAGGTCTTCATCGAGTACCGAATGTGTGACCGACTGCGGAAGCACTACCGGAACGCAGCGCCGGAAGAATCGTCTACGCGATCTTGAGATCGGAAGTGTACGACTACATCATCCACGAGAATCTGCTCTCGTTAACCGCTTTGGATCTTTGAGGGTTAGTACTCTATTCACTCGTTGCTGCAATCTAATAGATAGATCTTGGCTTGTGTGTGTTCATGCGATAGAATTTTTTTGTTTTCCATGCTACGAACCCCTACACTTGGTACCACCAGGATGGATAAACAGAGGGGATTCGTGTGCTTCCAAAATAATCAGATCTTTGATTTTCTGACTGTTTGGAACCACTAGCCGGTTACTGAAGTATAGAATACCTTGATCATTGACGGAGAAACATTTTGCTTCACCGCTTGCAACACGTTCTTTGATCTTGGTAACTTCATCATCTTGCTTTTGAGATTCCTTGATTTGATCCTTTGGAGAAGATTTTATTTCAAGGTTAGCAAGGAATCTACAAGGAACTACTTCGAGGTTAAGACGCTTGATTTCCTCGTAGAGAGTAGGTTGAGCTTGTGAAATCATCAGATTGTTGCAATAAGACTTCCGACTTAGCGCATCAGCAACGACGTTGGCTTTGCCGGGTTGATAATTGAGACTGAAATCATAATCTTTGATGAGTTCCAACCATCGTCTTTGCCTGAGATTCATATCTAGCTGGGTGAAGAGATACTTCATACTTTGATGATCCGAGTAAAGTTCACAACGGTTACCTATGAGGTAATGTCGCCATTGCTTAAGAGCATGAACGATAGTAGCGAGCTCGAGATCATGGGTTGGATAATTGTTCTCATGTGGCTTCAACTGCCGAGAAGCATAGGCCACTACATGACCATCTTGCATCAACACACAACCGAGCCCTTGGAGAGAAGCATCACAATAGATGACGAAGTCCTTTCTTGTATCCGGAAGAACAAGCACATGAGCGGTGGTTAGCTTAGTTTTCAAAGCTTGGAAACTTTCTTCTGCCTTTTCTGACCATTCAAACTTCTTATCTTTCGTAAGAAGATCAGTCATAGCCTTGGCTATCTTGGAGAAGTTCTCGATGAATCGGCGGTAATATCCAGCCATTCCGAGAAAACTTCGGACTTCCTTGACTGAAGTAGGTGACTTCCATTCCAGAATGGTCTGAACCTTATCCGGTATGACAGTAACACCACTTGCAGAAACAACATGACCAAGGAAGACGAGCTCTTGTAACCAGAACTCACATTTGGAAAACTTGGCGTAGAGGCGATGTTCACGAAGTTTAGTCAATACCAAACGTAAATGTTTGGCATGCTCTTCTTCGGTCGGATTAGATTAGAATGTCATCAATGTATACCACGACGAACTTGTCGAGATACTCCATAAAGACGAAGTTCATGAGCCTCATGAATGTGGCAGGGGCATTGGTTAATCCGAAGGACATCACTGTATACTCATAAAGACCATAACGAGTTGTGAATGTTTTCTTTGGAATATCTTCCTTTCTGATCTTGATTTGATGATACCCTGATCTTAAGTCCATTTTGGAGAAGACAGTGGCACCACTTAATTGATCAAAGAGGTCATTTATCCGAGGAAATGGGTACTTATTCTTGATTGTCACCGCGTTGAGTGGACGGTAATCAACCACCAATCTTGGAATATTTGTATCCCGCTTCTTGACAAAGATGGTAGGACAACCCCAAGGGGATGTCCTAGGTTGGATGTATCCTAGACTCTCTAACTCTTCATGTTGCTTCTTCAACTCAACCAACTCATGAGGAGGCATGTGATAAGGTCTTTTAGAGATAGGAGTAGTTCCAGGAACTAGCTCTATGACAAACTCCACACTTCGATCAGGTGTCATGCCAGGCAACTCTTCAGGAAAGACATCCGGGAAATCACAGATTATATGGACATCTTGGACCTCGAGAGCAGGTAGGACGTCCATGGCATACAACTCTGAGAAAGGTTTAAGAATTGCTAACGGAGACTTTGAACCATCAGTCCAATACTTGACTGTTATGCCAGCAGGAGAGGTCACAACAAATGTTCTAAGTGCACAGTCAATGACAGCTTGATACTTGGTTAACCAATCCATGCCCATAATGACATCTATGTCAGTTGACTTGAGTGCAATGAGAGAAGTGGGAAACTTCTGATATGCTATATCTATCTCAACCCCACGAGTAACCCAGATGGTCTGCCAACGAGACCCAGGAGTTCTAATCTCTAGAGGAGAGTCCATAGCTTGAAAGGTGATATCGTGCATTTGCGCAAAATCTTGTGATATGAATGTATGAGATGCTCCAGAATCAAACAAGACTGTTGCGAGAATTGAATTGACACGGAGCGTACCTAGTATGACGCGTGGATCTTCCTGAGCTTCCCCAACAGTGACATGGGTCAGACGACCGCGTCCAGCACCTTGAGATTTATCATTCTTCTTTGCCTGCTGATCATTGCGTCCGGCAGCACTTTGAGAAAACTCCCTTGAGTAATAACCAGGCTGACCACAGGAGTAACAAGTAACCCCAGTGTGAGAACCAGCAGGAGAGTGATAGTTTGATCCAACAGTATTTGACTATGGCTGACGAGAATTATTGCCAGAAGACTTGGGTGCATAAGGAGCACGGGGCACAACACTGTATGGTAAGAGCCTGATTGTGCAAGTCCTGGAAAGACTGGAACTTGAAAGGTAGCAACTCATAGCGAAGTGCAAGGTTAAGTCCCTTACAGAACAAATCTTGCTTATCTTCATCATTGGTCACATCCCTGGTTGCATAACGAG
This sequence comes from Avena longiglumis, assembly GCA_030063025.1. NCBI lineage: Eukaryota > Viridiplantae > Streptophyta > Magnoliopsida > Poales > Poaceae > Avena > Avena longiglumis. The sequence goes on from CP125974.1 coordinate 254,211,226, forward strand.
CCAGGCAGGTAAACTCACGCCCATAGGTTTCAATATCCTTGCGCCCCTGAGTCAGATCCAGAAACTCCCTCCTTTTGAGATCCATGATGGGCTTAGGGATGTAAGAGGCACGAAATGCTGCAACAAACTCCTCCCAGGTAACAACATGTCCCTGAGCTTGCAGATTCTGAAAACCTTCCCACCAAACACCAGCCTCACCTTCCAGTTGATAGGTGGCGAAGTTGACATGGTCAGCATGACGGACTAGAAGAGCACTGAACTTGCGCTTTATGGTGCGAAGCCAATCATCAGCTTCAAGGGGCTCCTTGGAGTGGGTGAATATTGGAGGAAAAGAGCGGATGAAATCTCCAAGTGTGACACAGTCGTCAGGACGACGTTCAGTGTTCTGCGCCACACGCTCCAGAAGGCGTTCATTCCGCAGACGGTTGGCCACAATGTTGTTGAGAACTTCGGCCATTGTGGGAGGTGGCGAAAGTTCCTGATAAGCATCGTTGTTTCCTCGACGGCCAACAGAACCACGAGTACCAGCCGACATCCTGAGGAGGAAACAGAAACCATGAGAATGGATTCACCAAAGAGGTTACAACAAAGGATGGCAAAACCATATCAAAGAATCATGGTAGAGGTGAACATGTGGATTAAAATTATATCAATGCATTAAGTATGGCAGTAGAACAAGCATACGGAACGTATACGCTACCAACTTAGATACAAACCATAACAATGGAATGCAAGCATGATATGATGCCAACAAAGTCACAAAAGAATAGAGAGCGGGATTGGAGGCATCGTTAGCAAAGTTGAAGAACATTGCCACAGTTGCATAGATATATCTTGGAAACTCTGAGCCTTGCAACCAAGTACAAAGATCTTAGGGAAGAACAACCCAAACCTGTATATCCTAAGAGATTGAAATGATAGACAAGAAGTGAAAACTTTACGAAGCAAACAAGGTAAGATAACTCAGCAATAGAACAATCTTGGATAAGGAGTAAAAAGAGTACTATTCAGAGTTTTGCAAATAGTTTTCTCAAACTCTAAACTCAACATCGACCAGCTAGAAGGGTTTCCTACAGGCATTCCTGCTCTGATACCAAAATCTGTCACGACCCGGGATCAGGGCTAGACAAATACCAGATCCTCATCTGATATAAGCCTAACCTAAATTCTGAAACACGCAGGGAAAGATCGGTAACATTACAGAACCTACAAACAATACATTACTAAAGTAAACTCTTAAGAGAGTTACAAACCAGTCATACAAACTAGGGGTCACAGACCCATCATTACACCAAACAACGGAAGCAAACAAGTTGTTCTAAACAACAAACTTAGCAAAGGGCCTAAGAGGCCATAACAAAAGTAGCGACCCTTCCATAGATCCTAGGATGCTGCCCGGGAATCCCGACTACTCATCGACTTCGACGTAGAAACCACCTTCAGTTGGAGTAGCATCATCTGTACAAAACATCAACGAAGCAAGGCTGAGTACAAGGTGTACTCTGCAAGACTTATGGCTAGTGGAGTTATTTTGCATAAAGCCATCTTTTGTTTTCAAAACAAGAGAGAGAAGAAACTCGTCTAGTCAGATCATTTTCAAAAGGGGATAAGAAGACTTCAACTATAGCTCTTAAATTCATCTTTGATACCCATCAAGCATCATCATCACTGAACCTCTCTTCCCGGACTACCCCCTCAACAACCCCGAGGAAGTATTCTGGATCTCACTTTAATTGGCAAGTTTTATCATTCGGTTATAATTCTCTATGATCACAGAATCCGTTCCCAAGTCATCCATAACCGTGGAAACGGCTTTTCGAAAAGATTAATAACCCTGCAGGGGTGCACAACTTTACCCACACGTACCAACCGATTCTTAATGCCAATATATTAGCCCTCTTCCTTGGAAGGCCGGTAGAGAGTGGTTGACCACGACCTTTACCTTGCTTTTGCCGAGACCATGAGTCACGGACTAGGGAGATGCCGCCATAACGGGTCAAGTTCCGAAGCCGGTCCCTAATTATGTGTGCGGGTTCAAGATTACAGATGACGGGCATCTCTTGTCCCCGGCCACGCTTACCTACCTGTTATGAATGCACCTCCTTCACCTCCATTCAAGAACAACCAAGATGCGTATGTCGAATGGAAAGCCCAAACTATGTGACTCATGGAATCTACTAGGCAAGTTAGTTGGTCGAGGGGGCTTCCAGGCCCCCGTGTGGTTGTACGCTCGTCTTGGTTCAAGAGGCGAGAACATCAGGTCCTAAGGGTGGCAAGTATGGGACTACAAAAACCACAACCCACGTTGCGTCCCATACAAGCCTTAGCATGTTTATTATCCATCTCTGATCACATCACATACCCTACCATACTAGATTCATCCGCATCTCCAGTGCATCACATGAAAGATCAACAACAGACCACTAAGCATGGCTAAGCTTGACTGAACTGTGGCACTAGTGATGCTCATAAGCCAAACCCTAGATATGCTAGGAGCGGTGGATCAGGTAATATAGTTCACAAAGGAAAACATGCATCAGATAGGATTACTCTGTCTACTGATAAAAGACTGTTTGAACCGAATGCATATGACGAGAATGAAATACTTTGTAATCATAGGGTTCATATGTATGAGTGGGGCTTCGCTTGCCTTGTCCGTTGTTGGACTAGTACTGCTCTTCGATGGCGTTGACTTCAGCTTTGGGTTCGGTTCCTATTCGCGAGAACCAATCATCGGAAAAGAGAAAGCAACACTCAACACATGGCATGTGCAATGATCATACAATATGGATGATATGAAAAGTTGAATAATGTTGAATTGAACCCTAAAGTATGCTTGGTCACTTTACACTACTAGGAAAACACCTATTCGTGGCACACTTGTAAACAGCATCTGTGGCGCACTAGGGGTGCGCCACAGGCCTCGTGCTACGGCTATCTCCTATCGTGGCGCACTGCCTGTTGCGCTACGGTTATATCGATATAGGCCTGGCGCACTACCAGGTGTGCCACGGGTAGGGGTACAGGGTGCGCCACGGATGTGTTTTTCAAAAAACAAAAAAAATGCAAAAAACACCCTCATTTTGAATTGCAAAAGCAATCGGGTCCGTGCATCGCCGCCGCTGTTGTGTCATCTCGCCGGAGCATGGCCGTGGAAGGGAGGTGCGGGAGGCCGTGGCCGTTCTAGTCCTTGCCGGCGTCGAGGTGGTAGGAAGGGTGTGGTTGGAGAAAGGAAGGTAGGAAGAGAGGGAGGAAGAGAGGGAGGAAGGGAGGTCGGACGCCACCGTCACTGCAAGGAGAGGAGGTGGCCGCCATTGCGCCGCCGCCGTGCCACCGTCACTGCAAGGAGAGGAGGAGGCCGTCGTCGCGCCGTCACTGCAAGGAGAGGAGAAGGGGAAGGAGGAGAAGGAAGAAGGAAGAAGGAGAAGGAGAAGGAAGAAGGAGAAGGGAGAAGGAAGAAGGAGAAGGGAAAGGAAAAGGGAGAGGGAAAAGGGGGAGGGAAAGGGGGGAAGGAAAAGGTAGGTGGGCGGGGTGAGGATTCAAATTTTGAATCCCGCCCAACTTACTCGTAGCGCACTAGGTGGTGGTGCACTACGGGTAAGTTGCCCTCTATTTTTTTCTGCAGGAAAAAACGCTCTTTTGACCATAACTTTTTACTCTTTTCGAATTTTGAAAATCTAAATAATCGCTAAACCTGGTTCTCGTCATTTTGGTATATTATACGATTTTTTTCGACATAGTATGCAAAAGTTACGGCCATTTTACCGTGGCATGACTTTTTTTTGCACAAAAAGTGGAAAATCATGTTTGTTAATTTTCCTAGAAACTATACCACATTACCTACCTAAATATGAAAGGATTTTATTTTTAAGTGTTTATTATTTTCTTTTATTTTTTGCAAGACCTAAAAAGGCGATCCACGTGGGGGGGGGGGGGGGGGAGTTGGTGCAGGCCACTTAGCTCTAGGGCACTAGGGCATAGTGCCCTATGGCTAAGTTGACCCAGTTGCTGCATCACACATGCCCGTAGCGCACTAGGTCAAGGTGCGCTATGGCTAAGTGCACATCTGTAGCGCACCTTGACCTAGTGCGCTACGGGTATGTGTGCTGTGGCCACATGTGCCTTGGACCACACATAGCCGTGGCGCACCACCCACATGTGCACCTGTGGGCAGTGCGCCACTCCTATTTTAGCCGTGGGGCACCACTAGCAAGTGCACCACAGAAGTGTGGATTACCTATAGCAGTTTTCCTAGTAGTGTTAAAGGGGCTTCCGAAAGTCCAAACCCTAAAACAGGGGGATCATCGGAATCACCTGTGGGGTTCAATTAGTTCTTCTAATTAAACTTGCTCTCAAAGTTGATTAACAATGTATGATTATAGCTTAGTTAGATAGGTTTCATTTTTCTGAACATTTTGGTATATAATTTGTATTTTTGATTTAAAATGAATTAGTTATGAATTTCCCAAATTTTAATTCATTTTAAACATTTTTGGAATATTTAAATTAATTTCCAAACTTGGGCCCACATATCAGACTTTTATTCATTTCAGAAAATATTTACAGAAATTATTAAAATCCTGACAAGTATGGCCCACCTGTCATATTATTTTCTATTTACAGATATAATTACAAAAAACATTAAAAGAAATAAAAGGAAATATGACATTAGGATGATGTCATACTGACATCATCAACGCCATTGCTTGCAGATTGACCTCAGGCTCGGTGCTAGGGGCGATGCGGGGCTGCAGGAGCAGGTGCGCTGGACAGAGGGGAGCGAGGCGAGCAGAATAGTGGCGGCGCCACCCTAGAATGGTCATCGGAGACGGCGGCGCATCGACGGCAAGCGGCGGTGGCGTCGGGCTCACGCGGGGAGGGGGATATAGAGGGAGAGTGGAGAAACGGAGGGGTGCGTTAGCACCGTGGGCTCACCGCGAGCACATCAGGGTTGATGGTGAGGTTCGGGGAGGCCAAGGTCACCGGCGATGTCGACGACGAGCGGCGGTCAGATGCGGAGAAGATGGAGTCGAAGGCGACGATTCGAAGCACGCGAGGCTGATTCCTCCGGTGAAGATGATCTTCGCGATGAGACGGTTCCAACGGCGGCCGCAGCTGGCCGTGGGGTGGCCGGAGACGGCGGGGCGACGTGGCATCTGCATGGATATGGTTCGGCAAATGTGGAAAACGAGGGAGAGATAGGGATTGCGGGGAAGGGATAAGACTATGGTTTCTCGACGGCGGGGCTGGGTCCATATAGGCGCTCGGGGGCGGAGGCGCACATCTTGGCACGGCCGCAGCGGCGGACGGCGGCGCCGGCGATAGGCAGCTACCTGCCTATCTGCAGGTAGACGACGAGGGACATGAGCGAAGGGGTACGCTGGCCTGGCTTGGGCCCCGGGTGGGCTGGCTGCTGGCGCGGCTGGCGGCATGGAGAGAGGAGGAGAAGTGGGCTGCGGCCCAGTATCTAGGTTAGATATATTTTATTTCTAGAAATTTTTTATATTTCTATTTCTGATTCCTTTTTGTAATTTGAATTTCAAATCTATTTTGAATCTTTTCAACTTACAGGAACTTTTATATAATATCAAAAAACACTAAGGGACACTTGTAACTATTTGAGCTCCTTGCATTTTGAGGATTTTTTTTTCAAAATATGGGAACCTTTTGAATTGATTCAAAGAGAGAGGAAAAACTATTAGGGTTAGGGTTTTGCTTGCTTTTATTTGATTAAATCTAAGTGCAAGTGTAATTCATGCATGAAATGCTCAAACACATCTTATTTATATTACACAAAAGGGTGGTATGTTATAGCCCCTTGAAGAAGGCCCCCTATGGCTTCACCCACCTCCTAGTCGCGGTCGACAAATTCACAAAGTGGGTGGAGGCCAAGCCAGTCTGCAAGTGCGACGGGAAGACCGCTACAAAGTTCTTACGCAAGCTCATCTATCGCTACGGGTTCCCGAACAACATCATCACGAACAACGGCACCAACTTCGCCAAAGGAGCCATGGCCGAATTCTACGAGGAGCACAACATACGACTCAGCCTCGCCCAGTCGCCCACCCGGAGACCAACGGCTAGGCGTAACACGCCAACCAGAGCATCCTCCATGGCCTGAAGTCGTGACTACAAGTTCCACTCGAGAGAACTCCTGGGTGTTGGGTCGAAGAGCTCCCCTCCGTCATCTCGGGCATCCGCACCTCCATCAACATATCGACGGGTTCACCCCTTTCTTCGTGGTGTATGGCGCCGAGGCCGTCATGCCAATCGACCTCGAGCACGACTCGCCTCGGGTGGTCAACTATGCGGAGGCCGACAACGAGCTCGCATGCCAAGACGGAGTCGACTAGCTCAACGAAGCACGCGACCTACCTCGCTCCTGCACCGCCATCTACCAGCAAGGGCTCCGCCGCTACCATAGCCTGCGAGTACGGACTCGCACCTTCCAGGAAGGCGACCTGGTACTGCGTCTGATCTAGGACAAGAAGGGCATGCACAAACTCTCCCCCCCCATGGGAGGGACCATTCGCCATCGGGCGAGTCCTGGGCAACGACGCCTACTACCTCGTCGACGTCCGAGGTGACGGAAAACTCGACGTCAAGCGGCCGTGGAATGTAAACCTCCTACGGAAGTTCTACTCCTAGACTTCCAGACATGTACCTCCTCCCCGCTATGAAATAAAGAAGATCGATTCGCACAACGTGTGTCCACTCTCCGTATCTTGTGCCACTCGCACTCGTAACAACAACGCTATGCTACTCGCAGAAGTCAACCTTTGGTGACACGACCGACCCGGCCAAGTAGTGCGATACGAGGGCACTGGAAAACTTCAGGCCTCGTACCGTCGACGAAAAAGGCCAACCCGGAGCCCCATTGGAGTCTCCTCGCTCGACTGGATTTCCGATCCAAGACAACTTCATTCGCTTCCCACAGCGACCCAATCCTCAACATCCTCGGCGCAGCGATTTGAACAGCAAAGTACTATGCTTCGGGACTGACGCCAGTCCAAATAGGAGCGGCCAGGGAAAAACGCCAAGTATGAGAGCGCGCCCTGGACTCGCCACGCGACTGGTCCTACGGATCAGGTGGAGAGACGCGCCTAACACAACGCGCCCTGTCCTCACCTACCTCAGTCATGCGACTCAAACCGCCAAGTACCACGCTCGGTGACTTGGCTACCCGACCCTGTTTGTGCCCAGGAAAACGGCCAAGTACAGAGCACCCCTTCGAGTCGCCATGCGACTGGATTTCTGAGCCATGCTGATTCGACCTTAAATCACTAACAGTTCAAACAACACATAAAAACGAGGTTAACCCTATAAAAGGGCAGACGCGCTTGGGGACTCGCACAACCAACAATCAAATAAAAATACACTGACAAAAGAATCCTTGCATTCCTTCAAAGCAGCAAATTTGTTCGCTTACAAGGGTAGTTACATACTTATACTAACTAACGCCGATCGGCAAACTACTCTACTCCGCAGGCTTCGATGATGAGGTGCCACCACCCTTGCGACTACGGATAAAAGGAATCCACGGATTCGACGGGTACATCGTGAGCTCACCCGCCATGGCCGCATGGAACGGCTACTCCACTTTGAAGCCGCGGTGCCCCGGCTCAGGATCATTCGGGGCGACGAACGTTTCCTGGTAAGGAATGAGGTCGCCCATCGCCCACACCCGGTCGGCGTACACCGCAGCTCGCTCGGTCAGCTTCAGCACTTCGGCGATCTCGACCGCGCCCGTCGATGCAGGGTACCCGCTCGTGACATCATCAAGATCAAAGTCGTCAGGAAAGTGCGCGAGCCCAAGGTTCAGCACAGTCACCGCACCATGACGAAAGGCCGACCGTGTCATGAAATCCACAACCGTCGGGGCCTTTTCCAGATAGCGCCAAACCTCTACGAGGTCGCTAGGAATCACCTCCATGGACGAGATCTCCTGCAGATATGCCCGGATGCAGGTCGCTGACAGCACGGCAGAATCAACCAGAGTGGTGAGGCATTGCCGCACGTCGTACAACTGTGCTTCCTCGGCATTATCAGTAATCAGTCCTTCAACACACAATCAAAGAATGAGGGAGGCTCTAGAAAAATAACGCGACCTACTCGCTCGGGGACTCGCCAAAGATAAACTCACCAATCAACAGGCGACAACGCTTTGTGATGAAATCCTGGAGACTGGAGAGGTCATCCTGCAGCCCGGCGACGAGCGCATCTAACATCTTCCGCTCCTCATCAGCAGAAGCAACGACTGCCTTGGCCCGCCCATCGGCTGAACTTGCCTCCGCCTTTGCCTCCTTGAGCTCACGCTCCAGGTCAGCAATTCGCTTCTCCACGGCGCTCAAGGACGACTGTGCAGTCGTCAACTCACTTGCCAGAACGAGGCCTTGGCGATCCTTCTCCACCGTGGCTGTGCTATCCTCTGCACCAACAACACTATGAATACGAGAAGGACAAGTTTATAACCAGCATCGAGCACGAAAAACACTCACCCGCAGTCGCTCGAAGCTGCTCGTTCTTGTCCTAAACAACGAGGAGCTCCCTCTGCACACGCTCCCAAGCGGCAAGCCGTTCCGCTGACTCGCGTTGAAGGCCCCGCGCAACCATGGAAACGTCAGCAACAAAAAAATTCCTAAGTGCCTAGCTGCTGAAATTCAGCGACTACCCACTCATGGATTGGGCAGCAAAATTCCTAAGTGCCTAGCTGCTGAAATTCAGCGACTAGCCACTCGGGGACTGGGCAGCAAAAATCCTAAGTGCCTAGCCGCTGAAATTCAGCGACCAGCCACTCAGGGACTGGACTCGAAATTCAGTGGTACGATCCTCGGGGACTGGACATACCTGAATGCAAGCACCTAGCATGCCATGAAGCTCCATTTCATCCACTGATTCGAGCACGAATGGAGTATGCCCACAACGCTGCTCGACCTCCGTGCCGGCGGCTTTGGGCAATTGGCTCGACGGCACCGATGAACTCACCGCGGAGGCCCTCGCTACAAAGCGAGGGAACGTTGCCACCGCGGCTCCCACACCACTCGAAGGTGGGCCTGTCACCCCAACCGAGGCCGTGGGCTCTGCCCGCTGCGACTCCGTGTCCTCCATGGCCTTCGGGGTTGCATCCACTGCAATCGGATCCTCGCTCGGGGCGACCGCTGGCTCGTCCGAGATTGTGACGACCTCGTCACCCTTTTCTTTCTTGGCGCCTTTAGCAGGCACCTCGACCTCATCGCCCTTCCTCTTCTTCGAAGGGTCGAATGGCGCCTCCGTGGTGCCCAATGGAACCTTGGCCACCGAAGGGTGAGCTATCTTCTTCACTCCAGTCCTTCGGAACAAATCTTTCAGTAAAACTCGCCAGTCGGACATAAATCAAATGAAAGGGTTGAGAAATACTCACTTGGCGACTGGGATAAAACGTAGGCCAGTACGAATACTGGCCGGCTTCTCCAGCTCTGGCCCCAGTTTCTGACTGAGGCCCGTCTCGAACATGCCCTGCGCCCAAGACACCGATGGATTCTTCGAGGACGAGGACGCGGCAGGAGGTTCAGTGGCAATCGCCGCGGGAGCTCCCCTCGGCGGCGAGGCCCCTACGGCTGGAGCGTCCACGAGACCGGTAACTGGGACGAAGGGCGGCGGTAGAGATGCTAACGACACCTCGTCTTCCGCAATGGTCGCACCAGTCGTCGCGGTTGCATGCGCCGTTACATCGGCTTTAGCTTCATCGGCTGTGCTGGTAGCATCGGAGCTACTCGCGGACCGAGGCGGTGATGCCGGCTTAACCATCTTCTTCTTCATCTTCGGTGGCGGCGGTTTCTTCTTTGATGGTGTGGCTTCACATTGTGAGATGTGCTCGGGGAGCTCGTCGTCGTTGTTGTCGTGGGCCTCGAGGCTCTTGCTGGCCTCGAGCTCGCGTTGATGTTGCCCACGGTTATTGCAAACCGTGGGTGTGGCGACCTCCACGGCTTCGTCGCCACTGTCATCATCGTCATCATCGCCGCCCCTGTCACTTCTAGCATCGCCCTTATCGAGCGAAGACTCGTTGTCGTCTTCGGCGGACGAGTTCGAATTATCGTCATCTGCGGGTGGGAGCCAACCTTCCACCACTTGGAATAGCTGCAACAACCAAGCGAAATTAGCACGACATCGAATGCAAAACTGCGACTGCCAGTGCATGTGAAATAAAAGAACTCACCGTTGGGGCTTGGCGCTTCGCGGTGTAAGGTGCTACCCTGGTCTTTGCATCAAGATACACCGCCAGGGTGATCTTCTTCAGGGCCAAGGTGTAATCATTGATTCTCCACTTGGCATGGTAGGAGGCACGATCCGTCGCCTGAGCCAGCAATTGTAAAGATTGCTGGTTTGGAGGCCCTTCTTCTTCATGTTGCGGATGGTCTGCAACATCTCGTCGACGACTATCCGCTTGTCCAGTGGAAGTTTGGTGACCTGGAGTCGACGCATCTCGGGCCGGTCGGTGGAGTATGTAGGAAGCTCCACCTCGTCGCTCGGCGGCGACTCGGTCACGAAAAACTAGCTCTTCTTCCACTCATTCGCTGCTTTAGCGGGCAGCATCAGATAAAAAAGGATGCCTTTGACTTCAGCTGAAAGATCAGGCCGCCCACGGACAACATCAGGCCGCCTGCCTCTTCGCGGCTGATCCTCCCATGGAACAGATCTTTCCATAGAGGGAAGTATGGCTGTTAGCCTAGGTAGCACTCGAAGAACGCCACGAAGATGGTGAGCTGCTCGATGCTGTGCGGCCCTAGATCTAACGGTTGGATGTCCTAGTAGGCGCAAAAGCGGTGGAAGAAGAGGGAAGTGGGGAATCCGAGACCCCGCTCCAGATGGCTTGTGAAGCACACGAATTCCCCCTCACTCGGATTTGGGATCACCTCTCCGGCCGCAGGGATGCGCCATCTCCCGACGCGGAGGATCCCTGCCTCCTCGAACGACTTCAGCAGCGCCTTTGTGCACTTGGATTTTCCCCATGGTTCCGTCGGAGGAGCCATCGATTAAGGGATCTAGGGCTATGGGCTGCTCTGGTCGCTTTGGTCGTTACGCGGAATGGAATATTGGGAATGCGCGAGATCGGAGGAAGTATGGAATGTTTTTCTTTCACCCGTCGCTCTCCTTAAATAGTGGTTTCTACTAGCCATCTTCGGGGAGCCATTACCGCGTGGTAATTACGCTGATATAACCGTTGGATTAGCCAACGGCTACTTTGACCAGCATCGATGGTCCAACTTCATCCACTCGACTCGCTGTCTTCAGCGACTTGACGATTCACTGACCTAATCACTATAACACTGACTTAACTATTCACCGACCTATTTGCCAAGCTGCGATCTGATTAGTCGCCGTTATTGTGACTAAAATGACTAGTTCTTTCCTTTGTTCAGGAGTCGACCGCCAATTCGACTGTGCGTCTGAATTAGACCCGCATACTTCGACTGCCAACAAACACCTGCGACAAATCAGCGACGACCTCAGGGACTACTGATGGGGATATGCCAACCGGGGTATACCCAGCAGGACGTTTCCTATTGGCCCAAGATGCCAGCGAGTGGGCCTGCAGGATGGCGACTGGATCAATATTTGCTAAAGATGGAGGCGACTGGAAGCTGGAGGCCCAGAAGCGTAGCTAAGCCCAGTCGGATTAGGTCAAGAACCCGCCGAATCCTTAACTAATTCAGTTGTTGATATGTAAACCCTAGCGAGGTGAGCCTATATAAACCTCCCTAGGGTACGTATAGAGGACAAGGTCCATCATACACCCCAGCGACTCGCCGCCTAGTCGTCGATCTCGCCCTTGTACTCTCTCCATAATACAATCTAGCAGGAGTAGATGTTTACCCTCCGGGGGCCGAACCTGGGTAAAACCTTGTGTCTCCGCCCTCATCTCGCACCGCAGATGGCTGGCCGCCCTTGCCCTTTGTTCTACTACTCGCTGCCGATTGCAGCATCTGCCGTGGCCATTCCCATGACAAATAGTGCGGGTAGTAACCCCAATTTGGTGGGTCATGATAGGAATGATCATAGCTAGGCGCTTGCGATGAAGAAGAAGAAGCGCCCCAATCAAATGAGGGCTGCTGGTATGAAGACTCTCCCAAGTTGGAGGGCTGAACCGAATCATCTTCGGCATCCTCTCCAACATTCTCCTCTTGCTGGGAGAGCTCCGCCACATATGTGTCAACCTCCTCCTCTGTGAGCGACCATCCTTGCCAGTTATCAAAGTTAAACAAAGCATGTGCAGGCAAATAAACTAATTTCTCAGTCCAATCCCCTCTCCAACCTCACTGGGAAAAATATAGTTCAAACGGTAAACTTCTCACATTACCCCCCAAGGAAACAAAACCATGTTAAATCATGGATTCAAGATCAAGCCTTTCTATAGGGAACCTATAATCTGAATGGTGAGGCTCTAAACCATGGAAAGATAGCAACCTAGAAACAATGAGACCTCCACAAATTGCACCCTTCTCGCGGTTGGTGGTGAGACGGTAAGCTATCAAAACACCCAGGTTATAAGATCTATTCCTATTCAAAGCAGTTGTGATAAAATCTAGATCAAAAGAAGATAACTTCCTAGCAATATTTCTAGCAAGAACATCGTTGGTAATGAAATACGCAAAATATCTAATGGCTGGAAACTGAATGTTCCGAATTTTACCACTTTCCTTTGAGAAGTCGAAACCTTGGAAAATCTCAGCATATAAATCCATAAGTGACTTGGGCATGTCCATGATCTTCTCACAAGATCCCCACGGAGGTACTCTAATTGCTGCACAGAAATCAGCAAAAGATAGGTCGGCAGCTATATTGTATATCGTGTAATGGACCATGGGATTAGATGAAGACCAAGTAAACCGGAAGTCCTGCACAACAGCCATGGTTAGCTTAACATACTGAAATGGTTCACCTTCAACAAATTGTTCCAATCCTGCATTGGCAATCATAGTTTGGAAATCCTAGGAGATTCCCGCAGTACTCATCAATTCATGACATGGATATATCGAAGGAAAAACTTCTTCCTCATGATGAACTTTCATTGGCTCAGGCACCACCAGGTCATATTGATTTAGTGGATAAGCACTCATCTTCCTTTATGAAATTTTTAGACAAACATCAAACAAAGTGATTTCCAAGTTGATAAATGATGAGAAACTACTATAGGAACTTGCTAGAGGGCTACACATGCATCAAAATGAAATATCCAAGCATAGAACAAGCATGCAAGCTCACACAACCTGTCACCTATAGAAGCAAAATACTCAAGATACAATCTATCAATCACAAATCTAATTGGACAAGTGGAGGAGGCACATACCAAGGAGAAATCCCTCCAAAAATCAACAACAAATATGGGCTGAGCAAGGGTATCGAAAATAGTGAGCAAGAACAACAGGAACTCGAGCTTGAGCAAGTTTTCCAGTGTTTTTTGGGAGAAAGAAAGAAGATGGCAGGGAGGAGACACTTTGGAGGGGCCCAGGTGGGCCACACCCCACCCAGGCGCCACCTGTAGGTAGGCCGCGCCCACCATGGGTGTGGGTACCTGGGGTGCCCTCCTAGGTCACTCTAGGTGTCCCTCTACCCCTTTTTTCGAGGAAAAATTTATTTTGAAATTTTTGGGATTTTCCTGGAAACTTTATTTTTGGCCAATTTTCAGGGTATGAAAATTGATTTTCTCGTAGAAACAGCTTTTTTAGAAGAAGCAAAAGCAAACCAAAAGCCAAACTACAGAAGCTCTAAGACACTCTAAAAAGCCAGCAACTAACAAAACTAAAGATAGCAAAAGAAAAGGCAAAGACTAGGAAGGAAAAGAGTAAAAGAAAGCAAGTATAACCATAGTGAAAACATTATTTTGTTCATTAAAATCCTTTTCTTAACAAGGTTGAGCAAGTTTTGTTACCAAAACAATCTTATATGGAACAAACCTTTGCATTCCACAAGGTGATTATGTTACCTCATACTTGATAGCAATGGTCCCAATCATAATAATTTCAAAATTTTCTTGTGGAATGGGACAATATATTTCTCCAACCTTGATGCTCTCAGTATTTTCAATGGAATTCAGGCAATAGCTCTTAACAACCTTCTTGGGGAAATAAACAGTATGCTCTTTGTCATTAATATTGAATTTTACTTTTCCTTGATTGCAATTAATAACAGCACCTGCAGTATTAAGAAAAGGTCTCCCAATAATAATAGACATATTATCATCTTCAGGCATTTCAAGCATAACAAAATCCGTTAAAACCAAGAAAATATGAGCTACTCGAACAGTAAAATCCTCGCATATACCAACAGGAATAGTAGTTGACTTATCAGCCATTTGCAAAGAAATATCAGTTGGTATCAACTTTTCTAGCTGGAGTCTCTTGTAGAGAGAAGAAGGCATAACACTAACTCTAGCTCCCAAATCACATAAAGCAGTTCTAACATAATTTTCTTAATAGAGCAAGGAATAGTTGGTATACCTGGATCACCAAGTTTCTTTGGAACCTTACCTTTGAAGGAATAATTAGAAAGAAAAGTAGAAATCTCCTCATTAGGAATCTTCCTTTTATTAGAGACAATGTCCTTCATATACTTTGAATAAGGAGGCAACTTAATAGCATCAGTCAAAGGAATTTGCAAAAATAAAGGTTTCATCCACTCACAAAACTTGTTGTAGTGTTCTTCCTCCTTTGACTTGTGTTTCTTACCTAGAAAAGGCATAGGTTTCTGCACCCAAGGTTCTCTCTCACTATCGTGTTTCTTATCAATAAAGTCTTCCTTAGTGTATCTAGTGTTCTTAGTGTGCTTCTCAGGTTCTTCCTCACCTTCCTCCTTATCAGGAGCATCATTATTACCATTACCACTCTCAGTTTCAGAATCAGAGATAGATATACTATTAGGATCTATAGAAGGTTCAAGTGGTTCCTCAACTACTGTATGTTTCTTTTTATTTCTCTTATGAGGACTACCACTACTTTCACCTTGTTGAGAATCCTGCTCAATTATTTTAGGGTGTCCTTTAGGATATAAAAAATCTTGAGAAGCTATCCCACTCCTAGTTCTAATTCCATAAGCATGTTTATCTCCAGAGGCATTAACTAGCATATCTTTTTGTACCTTAGCAAGTTGATCAAGCTGGATTTGAACCATTTGAAAGTGTTTACAAAGCATTTTAATATCATTAGAAGTTCTTTCCATAATACATTTCAACTCATTGATAGCTCTAGAGTTTTCCAATAAATGATTCTGAACTTCTTTATTAAAATTACCTAGTTTAACAATAAAAATGTCAAGTTCCTCTAAACATTGACCAGGAGGCTTACCATAAGGAATATCACCTTCATCATAGTGTTGGAGAGAGTGTACCTCAATAGTAGATGAGTGGAGAATTGGCTTACATAATTCTTCTATAGGAGGTAGATTCTTCACATCTTCAGATCTAATACCTTTCTCCTTTAGACATTTCTTAGCTTCCTTCACCACTTCATCATTTAATGCAATAACTCCCCTCTTATTTGGTGTTGGTATTGGATATGGTTCAGGCACAACCGATTCAGGAGTAATAGTCTCAGGTGTATTTAACTCAGTTGAAGTCCAATCATCATAATTTTTTGCTTATCTTAGCCATTAATTCTTCAGAATTTGTAGGAGTCCTTTTCCTGAAAACACAATCAGCAAAGCTATCTAGGTATGTCCTAGAATCATCAGTTAGTCCATTATAATAAATATCAAGAAGCTCATTTTTAGGTAATGGACATCCAGGATGTGCATGAATCAAGGCATACAAACTTGTCCATGACTCAGGCAATTTCTCTTCTTCTCCCTGTTTAAAATCAAAAAGTCTATGCAAAGCAGCATGTCTAGCACTGGGAGGAAAATATTTCTAGAAGAAAGAAGCAATCAAACAATCAGGGCTATCAATGGAACCAAGAGGTAATTTATTAAACCAAGCCCTAGCTTCTCCTTTTAGTGAAAAAGGAAGATCTTAGTAACAAAGTACTTGCGCATCTTAAAATCATTAGAGAATAAAGAACTCATAGTAGAAAGCTCATTCATATGAGCCACAACACTCTCATTTTCAGTCCCACAAAAAGGTTCTTTCTCAACAATGTCTAAATAGGATAAATCAAGAGAGAAATCATAATCTTTATCTTTGATATCTATGGGAGAGGTGGCAAACTTAGGATCAGAGGATAGCTTAGGAATAATGGTATACCTAGCAAGGAGACTCTTAATAGCACTAGTACCATGTGTGTTTCAGCATTCTTCAACAAATTCATCAGTGAACTCAATGTAACCATCATTAATATAATATCTCTCTCTAGACTCACGTGAGCTTATAGGTGTAACAGTGTCTTCACTAGGAGTTTCAATATTTCCTAGACTAGCCATAGTAGCATCTAGGAAAGGACCTAATGAACCACTCGCATCAAGCACAGTAGAAGTAACATGATGAGCATCAAAAGTAGTTTTAGACTCGGCAGTAGTAGCAGTGTGTGTAGCATGAGTATGTGGTGGTGGTGTAACAAGCTTACTTATAACAGACGCTGAATCAAGAGCATCACAGGTGTTTAGGACTGTACCTCTTCTTCTAGTGGATGGTAAAATAGGAAAATTTCCATCACGAGACTTCCCCATGATGAAAGGAGTAGCAGTGAAGAATAGTAGATCCAAGTGAACTTACAAATAAAACTATACTCCCCGGCAACAGCGCCAGAAAATAGTCTTGATGACCCACAAGTATAGGGGATCACAATAGTCTTCGTGGGTAGTATTACCCAATTTATTGAATCGACAGAAGGGGATCCAAAGAATACTTGCAAGCCTTAACAACTGAGTTGTCAATTCAACTGCACCTGGAAATAGTTCTTGCTCACAGAAGTTTATCAGTAGCAATAGTTTGTAGTAGCAACAGCAAAGCAACAATAGCAGCAAAACAAGAGCAACAATAACAGTAGCAGTAAATAGTGGGATTCGAGTGTGGTAGGCATAGGGATGGATGGACGGGCGTTGCATGGACAAGTCTAAACATGTAACTTCAAGATCTAGGGCATTGCAGATAAATAAGTACAAGCATCCAAGTACTAATCAATCATAGGCATGTGCTACATATATAGTCATGTGTGCTCGCAATGAGAACTTGCACAACATCTTCTGTCCAGCCAGCCCGTGCCAGCGGGGCCTCTAGGGAACTACTGGCAATTAAGGTGCTCCTTTTAATAGAACACCGGAGCAAAGCATTAACACTCTGTGAACACATGTGATCCTCACACAACAGCCATCCCCTCCGGTTGTCCCAATTTCTGTCACTTCGGGGCCTTTGGATCCGGACAATGATATGTGTACACAACTTGTAGATAAGATCACAAACAATACTATCATAATGATTCAATAATAATTTCAGATCTGAGATCATGGCATTCGGGACCTAGTGACAAGCATTAAGCACAACAAGTTCCAAGAAAATCAAATAACACTAATAGAGATAATAGAAACTATGCCCTAACAATCTTATTCGATTACATGATAGAACTCATCCAATCCCTACCATCCCCATAGCCTATAGAGGGGGGTTACTCACTCATGGCTGAGAGAAACATTGATGGTTGATGGAGAGCGTTGGTGATGATGATGGAGACGATCCTCCCCAAATTCCCCGTCCTGGCAGGGTGCCAGAACGGAGTTTCTGGATCTGAATCGCGGATTCTGGTGGTGGCGG